>JAGYZC010000003.1:10000-2433863 GCA_020091625.1 Termitomyces sp. 'cryptogamus' | reverse complement strand
ACCCGCACCCTCCTCACCAACCTAGGCTACCCCAACGCCTCCGCAACTCCGGAGGTCTGGGCGGATCGACTCCTTGACTTCCACAAACACTACCTGCAAGGGAACCTCCCGGAGAATACGCAAGGCACCCTGGGCATCGACAACAACTTACGGAACAAGCTCCGCACCTTGGTCGAAGAAATCCACACTAGCCCAAACCCCCGCCCCTTCGAAGACCCTCTGGATCCTGCCCGCTCCTTCCACGTGCAACGCAAGGAACCCGTCGGAACACAAAATGAAGCCCCATCTTCCATTCCCCGTCAGCAGGAAGAACTCAACGTGGCCTCCAGCATCTTGAGGAACCTCAACCCTGTGGGGGGGTTGTTCGACCAACCCGCTGCCCACACCTTGGCTCTCTTTGCCTGGCCCTGGGCCAGCTCTGTGCCCAGCGCCTTCCGAACCTGGGACCAACCCGCCGCCCCTGAACTCCGTTCCCAACGACCGCCCCTATGTGTCAACAACAACAACAGGACCCTCTCCTATATCAATGAGCTAGGCAACCCTGCCGATGAACATGCCCCACGCAACGGGCCTCAATGAGACCGACCCCTCCACTTCAATCTCCGCGCCCCTTGTATCAATGCCCCTCCGCTCCATCCCAATGCCCCAGTTCCCCCGCGACAGCCCATGGGCCCCGGGGCGCTCCGACCCCCTTTTTCCACCAACCCCTCTCATCCCCCACCCGCCCCGATGCCTAATCCCCCCACCAACGCCAACTATTTCGGACCCCCGACCCCCGGAGGACCCCCTCCTCCTTGATGGGCCCCAGGACCCGCCCTGGGTAGTGTGGGTCAAAACCCTGGTGGAGGACCACCCAATGGCGGACTCCCTGGAGAATGGGGCCCGGCAATGGACAACTTCCCCCCCCCAGCGCAGAAACAAAAATCACTACTACTACTACTACAACGCCAGACCCCCACCTTGAACTCAAAATTCACAGGACAATACCCGCGACACACTGGCCCGGGAGGGTAAACTCGACATCCAGAAGCCCGAACCCTTCACTGGCCACAACCCTCGGAAGTGGCGAATCTTCCTGACTCAGTGTTTAACTCTTTTCCAAGCTAAGCCCATCACTTTTCAGCTTGAGAGCTCACAAGTAGCCTTTGCCACATCATACTTACAGGGCATCGCCTTCAACCACTACACCGCGCTACTCCGGTTCGACCCAAACAATCCCGTACTCTCCAATTGGCTCGCTTTCACCCAAGAGTTCTCAAGTAAGTTTGGTGTCTTTGACACCGTAGCGGAGGCGGAGGAAAATCTCTTCAACCTCCAAATGCACAACAATGAATGCTTCACAACCTTTATCGTACAGTTCAAATGAGAGGCCTACGAGACCGGCTGGAATTACAATGCCCTCTGGTTCGCCCTCCATCGTGCCCTACCCCAATGGATCAAGGATGTCCTTTGCCTTGCGCCCAAGCAAACCACCTATGACGGGTACAAGGCGCTTGTTACCCAGGTCGACCAATGTTACTGGGAAGACCATAGCAAAAACACGGCACCCCGGACCTCTTGGAACACCTCCGGTAACACCAACTGGCAGGCCGGAGCAACCAATGGCATTCAATCCTCAATCCCCGCTAACCACGCTAACCCCACACCCCACTTCCCTCCAGGCCAAGGAGTCCCCAACACCAACCGGCCCCTGGGGCAGCGCCCACCCGCCCAGCTCAACGCTGCCGACCTCCATGACACCCCAGTACCCCTGGATACCAACCCCGATGACCACAATGACATCCCGGACCCCGCCAACGATCAAGAAGCCCTATGCGCAAACAGAATCCAGGACAACCTGTGGATCGACGTGCCGGAGGAAATGCAGGAGAAACGATGGAAGGAGGGCGCGTGCATCCTATGTGGTGAGCAGGGACACTTTATTCGCAGTTGTCCTAAACAACAGGTGATGGGATGCGCCGTGTGGATGATCAACGGAGAGGACTGTAACTACCAGTTCACGGAAAATGAGTTGGCAGTTTAGGTCTGGAAGATGCACTAGACCACGGACCATATCCCGATGTCTTCTCCGCCCCAGCCACACTCCTCCACGCAATGATACTCGCCCCAGATAACCCCCAAGCACACCTCCCCTCCCACTCCTCCACAAACCTCCTCCTCCGCACCACTCTCCCCTTCACCGACAAACCCATCCCCACACTAGTCAACAGTGGCGCCACTGATAACTTCGTTGATGAATCCCTGGCAGCGCTCGCCCCACAACCTCTCTGCTGCCTCCCTGCCCCGATCCCCCTCAAACTCTTTGACGGAGACTCTACCCCAGCGGGAGACATCACTCATTGCCTAGAAACGACCCTGACCTTTGCCAACGGACAACAGCAAGAACTCCGACTACTTGTCACAAAATTACACCCCTCTGCCCCCGTCGTCTTAGAGTTCTCATGGCTCCGCTCCACCAATCCCCGCGTTGATTGGCCCAGTCTCACCCTACGCCTCGACCGGGACAACCCTACCGACTCTGGACTGGTACCCTTTGATGTCTCACCCCCCTCCAAGAACTCTGAAACCAAGATCGACCAACTCTGGACCCCGCCGCAATTTCGCTCTAGGTCTGCACGGTTGTTCGTCATCTATGTCCGACTTGGCAGCTCGCTCAAGGTACTCCCCGCCCTCATAGACAGCGGCGCCTCTGGTGTCTTTGTCAGCAACCAACTTGACCTCCGACGCAACGACCTTGACAAACCCCTTGAGCTCCAACTCTTCAATGGGAGCCCCACCACAACAAGAATCATGCAGTACCACAACAACACCCTCACCCTCGATAATGACCTGCAGTTCCAGGCCTGACTCCTCGTTACCCAACTACCCCCATCGACCCCGATTGTGCTCGGACTCCCATGGCTGCGAGATGTCAATCCCAACATCAACTGGAAGAACCTCACCATGCAATTCCCTGGCCCCAAAGCAAGCTTAGTGGCCGCCATCCACCTCCGCTTCCAGTCTATCTCTGATCTCGACGTTCCCCGCCCCGACACCATCACCTCTGGAATGACTCAGGATTCCCCAACCCCCAACGCCAACCCCAATGGAGAAAGAAGCACAACTCCGTCTCCATCACCCTTGGACAAATTACAATGGCTGCCCCCCAACATACCCCAAAATCTATATAAGGGCCCGCACTACCTCGACCAGCAATGCCCGAAGCCCCTGACCGACCCCGACGTCACCCCGGACCCAACTGTTACACCTACGGTACCCAACCCCATCCACCCTGGAGACCTCGACATTAAAATCATTGGTGCCATCCCCTTCGCATGCCTCCTACAAGAAGGCACCCCCGCCTTCCAGTTGCAAGTCACACCAGCCCTACCCAAGGAATACCTCCGCGCAAGGACTACCACGCCAGAAAGCAAGACGGAGGAACAGATCCTATCTGAAGTAGTTCCCCCAGAGTATCATGAGTTCACTGACGTGTTCTCCAAAGGAAGTGCCAAGGAACTCCCTCCGCACCGCTCCTATGACCACAAGATCGACCTTGAAGAAGGTACCTCACCCCCATTTGGCAAGATCTACAACATGTCCAAAATCGAGCTCTGGGCCCTGAAGGAATACCTTGACAACATGCTCGGCAAAGGTTTCATATGCCCATCGATCTCCATGGCTGGCGCCCCGGTTCTGTTTGCCAAGAAAAAAGACGGATCCCTCCAACTCTGTGTGGACTATTGGGGACTCAACAAAGTCACCAAAAAGAACCAGTACCCCCTCCCCTTAATTGGAGACCTTGTTGATCGTCTTCACAGCACCAAGATTTACACAAAAATCGACCTCCATTCCGGCTACAACAATGTCCAGATCGCCCCAGGATATGAATGGAAGACCGCTTTTCGCACCCACTACGGCCTCTTTGAGTATCTCGTAATGCCCTTTGGAATGACTAACTCCCCCGCCACCTTCCAGTACTTCATGAATGACATCTTCCATGACATGAACGATGTTTTTGTCATCGTATATTTGGATGATATCCTGATCTACTTGAATTCGCCGGCGGAGCATTCAGAGCACATCCGCTGTGTCTTGGAACGACTCCGAGAATATCACCTTCACGCTAAACCCGAGAAGTGCTCATTCCACACAGCAGAAGTCGGATATCTCGGAGTCATCGTCACCTCTGACGGTGTGCGCATGGACCCCGCCAAGGTCGACGCGATACTCAACTGGCCCTCCCCACAGAATGTCAAGGAGGTACAGTCATTCTTGGGGTTTGCTAACTTCTATTGCCACTTCATCGACAACTACTCCGGGATCACCAAACCCCTCAACCGACTCACATGGAAGGACACCCCTTGGACTGGGACAGCAAGTGCCAGAGCATATTCCTCCTCCTGAAAAAGGCCTTCACCTCCGCTCCGGTCCTCTGCCATTTTGACCCCTCCCTACCGATCATGCTCAAATGTGACGCCTCCAACTACGCTATCGCCAGGATACTCTCCCAGTCGAACTCGGGGGGCAAGGATCTCCGCCCCGTTGCCTTCTACACCTGATCAATGATCCCAGCAGAACTCAACTACGATATTTACAACAAGGAACTCCTCATGATCGTCAAAGCTTTTTGTCAGTGGCGGGCCTAACTTGAGGGGTCCCTGCACCGCATCCAAGTCTACTCCGATCACAATAACCTGCAATATTTTGCGACCATGAAACAGCTCAGCCGCCGCCAAGCTCGATGGTCCGAAACCCTCTCAGAGTATGATTTTACTATTCACTACCACCCTGGACGACTTGGCGCAAAGCCTGATGCCCTCACTCGGAGACCCAACGTGTATCTGAAGAAATCGTTTGAAACCAAACAAAATGCATTCAACCACTGAGTGGTAATCCCACCCGAACATCTACATGCCGTGCTGATTTTAAACGAAGCAGGAATCCTCCAGCAAATCAGGAATTCACCCCTGGACTCCTTCTTCAACCAGCACAACCCCCGCAACAATCCCAATGAGTCGAGCATAGACAACTCCTTTTCGCTATCTCCGAACCACCGCCTCCTGCTCTGGAATGGACAAATCTACGCCCCGGACCACAAGTCCATTCGCCTCAACATACTCTGACAACACCACGACCACAAACTCTGGGGGCACCCAGGAATTTGTAAGACCCTTCAACTCATCTCCCGGACTTATTTTTGGCCAGGAATGAAGAAGGACGTCACACAATATGTAAGGGCCTGCAAACCCTGCCTACAGGCCAAAGTACCCCGCCACCGCCCCCACGGATTACTGAAACCCTTCCCCGACGGTCGCCGCCCCTGGTCCTCAATATCGATGGATCATATCGTTGAACTCCCCGACTCTGAAGGTTTCAATGCAATCCTTGTCGTCGTCTGCCACCTTACTAAACAAGCCCTCTTTATCCCCTGCCACACCACCAACACTGCCCCAGATTTTGCCAAACTATTTCTCAAACATGTATTCTCCAAACACGGACTTCCCAATGACATTGTCTCCGACCACGGACCCCTATTTGTATCCCATTTTTGGCAATCACTGTACAAGGCGCTCGAAATCAAAACCAGCCTCTCTACTGCCTACCACCCAGAAACCAACGGACAAACCAAACATGTGAACCAGACGTTAGAACAGTATCTTTGCCTCTACATTAACTATTTACAGAATGACTGGCACGTGGAGCTTCCCCTCACTGAATTCACCTACAACAACACGCCTCACTCCGCCACCGGAGTTACCCCCTTTTACGCCAACAAGGGCTACAATCCCCGACTCACGCTGTCCCTCAAAGACATCTCTTCCCATGTTGCCCACAAAGTCACCAAGGACCTCCGATCCCTCCACCAATTCCTCCGGGACGAGATCAACACCGCCAACCAAGCCTACTCCAAGCATGCCAATGCCCATCGCAAGCCGACCCCCAACTGGCCCCCTGGCACCCTGGTCTGGCTCGACCGGCAAAATCTTAAGACCCGGAGGCCTTCCATCAAACTCGACCACAAACGCCTCGGCCCATTTAAGGTCCTCTGGAAGGTCTCCACCCACACTTACAAGCTCGACCTGCCTCTGGGCCTGAAGGGCCTCCACCCTGTGTTCCACATTTGACTCCTTGAAAGGCACACTCCAGACCCCTTCCTCGGCCAACGCTCCAGCCGACCGCCCCCTGTCGAAGTTGAGGACAAGTATCACTACGAGGTCAATGAGATCCTTGATGCCCGGATAGTCTGCAGCCAACTCCAGTACTTGGTCCGCTAGAAGGGCTATGGACCTGAGGACAACACGTGGGAACCCCAAAAGAACCTCGACAGAGCCTCCGACGAACTCCAGGACTTCCACTGATGAAATCCTGCCAAGCCCCGGAACCCCCAGGACTGACCCAACACAGATGGCAGTAGTGGGCATAACCCCCACCTCTGGGTTCACCAGGGATTCAACTCCCACCAGTACCCTCCTATGTGTTTTCACTTACTCCTCTCCTTGCTCTATCTGAAACTTCCCACACTCAGCAGAAGGACCAGAGAATGTATAGCGACAAGCGGTGCATATATATATTGAACAAGAATGGGCAGAGAACAAGTCAATGATGGGGTCCAAGTTCCCCTCACTCCCCCTCCTCCTCCAACCCTAACCCCACTACCCTTCCCACCATGAACACTTCCAACTGCGCCACTACCGCCGCCAGAACCTTGGGTTGCCCGGGAAGCGGTTCTCCCATGTCCGTCGCCATCTCCCACCACGCCCCGGGATCTGCCGTTGCCCTCCGCCAATGCTCTGCCAACAGACACCCCATCTGCATAACCCCTTGACCCAACTCCAGCGGGAGGTCCCCGGGCATCCTCGCCAACCCATCATGAATGGACCCCAGCACTGCCAACGCTCCATTGAGAAGGATGCAATGCTCCCTGGCCCAGTCTATGGAAATGGAATCAGTGCTTAGGAGATGGGAAGCGGGGAAACCACTCACGAAGCACTCCTTGCCAGCCTGAGGCCGCCTCATTGGCAAGCCATTCCTCCCGCTGCCGCGCCCTCTCCGCCGCTGCCTGGACTTCCCCAGCGCTGGAACCCTGCTGGGTCTCCCGCACCCCTGAGCCTCCTGCCTGCTGCGTCGCCACCTCCGCCGCCTCCACCTGCACCTGCAAATGCACCATCTGCACCTCCAACTCCTGCAGATGAGACAATCACTCCACGACAGTCCCGACGGCAATGTCCTTGTCTTTCCGCGCCAAGTCCTGTTCCCTCCGAACCCCATCCAACTCCCGTCGAGCCCTGTCCCTCTCCTCCCATACCCCCTGAATCTCCTCCTCGCATGTGACCAACAACTGTTCCAAGCTCTCTACCCAATGCCGCAGATAGGCCTCCACAACCGACCACGACCTATCCGTGGACTGCTCAATGGGGGCTCCGGATGTAGGGGAGTATACCGCAGAACCAGGGGGGCCCCCCATTACCTGCTCACCCCGCGCCCGCTTACTGGGACCTGCCTTGGGTGAAGGGGACGCTCTCCATTTCTCTTTCTCCTGCGTGGAAGGGGCCCCCTCCCTCCGTCCACCCCGCAGGGGCCCCACCTTCATGGCAGGCACGCTAACCTGTTCCCCTTCCCCAGCTCCGGAGCCCCTCCCTGACACCCTGCCCTTCCGCCCTTCCTCCAGCTGCGCTGTGACCCAACCTCGATCCCACCCTTGCTCTGCCATGACGCAGACGGCCCGCCAACTCAGGGTGATGGAGCACTTCTTGTGCCGCGAACAGCACAGAAGGCACACTGACATGTCCTGCTGTACCCCCAATGCAGGTTCCTCAAATTCACACTGCTCCCCTTGTTGGGTGCAAGACACACACTGCAGGGGCATGTTGGTCCGGGAAACATAAAGCTAAGTAGCCACTCACCGGGGCCACTGCCTGACACCACTCAAGAGTGGGGGGACCCCTCGCCCAACCCACCGCCTTGGCAAACTGCTTCGGCATCACCTCTGCCTGTACCACTCTCAAACCCTCTGGAACAAGCCGGACCACCCCCGGACGAATGCCAGACTTGGAGCGCATAGAAGGGGCCATGCCCGCCGGTGGCTGCATTGCGTCCGCACCAGACGGTGGCCCTGAGGGACCAGCCATGGCCGTGGACAACTCTGCAAAGGACCAATCAGTATTCTGGGGTACATGAGACAGACCGCACTCACGACTACAGTACATCGCCTCGACCCGACAGCGATCTCGGTGACCCTCTGAATCTTCGGAAGACAACGGCTGGGATGGCGGGGATGGCGACTTAGATGCTGTGGGAGAATAAGCTGAAGAAGACATTACAACAAGCTGAGGGACCCCCGGGTGCGTCCATCCCTTTTAATAACTTAGAAAGGAGCCCCTGACAAACGGCAGCTGCACCTCGACTTCCTTCCCCATGCCACCGCCGCTCGCTGCAGTTTGATCAATATTGATCAACTTTGATTCCCATGCCCTACTGATCCCCGACTTGCTCCCTGCATCTCAAGGGTCTCAATGCTGAAGGGGGGGTAATGTCATGACCTGCTCCCTAGACACTGCTCCCAACCCCTCCCAATTTCCTGTCTAACTCCTCTGAACCCCGCCCACACTGGATAACTCTGATGCTTCTCTGGCAAACCCTGACGGCAACTCCGACATCCTCTCTGTAGCCATCAACACTCCCCCTGAAACCTTCCCCCACCATTCCTGGCCACGTCATACATTCCCGACTCCCTACCCTAGTTTACCTGACCTGTCCTGGAGTATCACGATGTCCTCGGAGCAGCTGTGCCCCCAACTGATCCCATCAGAATACCACCACAGCCCAACCTTGGATTGTACCCAACACCCATTGACTCCGCACAGCTCCGTCGACTCCCACCACCATATCCGCTGCCCTCCAAGGTACCCAGTAGTTGGTATATAAGTCGTAGAATAACTCCTCAAACTTTAGTCTTGATATTACATTTACCGGTTTCCTATGTTTTGTCTCTCGTCTTGTCTCTGTTTCTGTTTTTAAATTTTGAATCTATCTTTTTCCTCAGTCTCGTCTTGTCTCCATCTCGTCTCGACTGTACATATTTCCTTTGTTCTTCTAAGTTCCTCTTGCTCCCTACATCAGTACAAACTCCGCGCATGCGCCACAACCCAAACATTCCTATGACAACTCTGACCCTCGCTCCCCGCTCGGCCCCGGGACCCATCAAGCCCTGGTAATCCCCTATCCAGCTCCGGCCCCACCCCCATCACCCAAGAAGCCTCTGCTTACCCCGCAATCTATTTGCGTGCCCACAAACTAGCTCTGACACCCGCCCTGGGTCAACGACCAGTACCTTTGGTCTTAGACTCCTCCGGACCATTCAGGACTTGCTTGGGCCACTTTCCCTAGGACCCCCTCGCAAGCCTTCCCCACCTCCGCTCCAACTCCGGATGCCTGGTTATAAGCACAGGACATTGCGTCTGCCTAGTAAGGACTTGCCAGTGTACTGAGCCCCCATTGTCAGCAGAACCTGACAGTAATGACACTGGAGCTCTTACAGTCAGTTCAATAGATAGGCCAGGAGAACTTTGTTTAGTCTGAGGATATTCTATACTGCTGACCAGCTTATATACTACATCCATGGCTATGCTATGACTAATGCTATATGTGGTAAGTAGCCCAGGTATGCTAAACAGTAATGACTAACAATATGTCAAAGGAGAAATAGTGTCCAATGACTATGAAGGGCTGACTAATACTGACTGGAGGGTGTAGGGGCTTGGTGGCCAGTTGGTTGGATATGCTAGAGATGATGCTATACCTATGACTAAGGCCAGATAGAGTTGGAGTTACCCATTGGAGTTACCCAAAGGGGTCATCTCCTTACACCTTCCAACAAAAGACTGGAGCTCAACTGGGGTTTTATTAGAGAAGCAATGCCAAGGCTTGGATGACTACAGTACTCTATCAGGAATGAATACATGATTGGGATATCAAGTTATGGCATGAAGAATGCCATATTCTTCTGTTGCAAGACAATTTCAGTGCTCATCTTCCTCCCTCATAACCTCACAAACATCCATGTTGAGATTTTAGGCCAAACCTTACAGCTCATGTTCAGCCAGTTGATGCTGGCATTATCTGCTGCTTTAAATCTCATTACTGTGCCCACTTTGTGAATTGTGCTATTGACTGCTATGACAAAGACATTTTCCCCACTGAAATTTATAATCTATGATCTTAACATTCTCAAGGCCTTATGTGTCAGGTTCCGCTGACCTCGGGGGCTCAGCTGCACTGGGCGAGTCCTTACTAGGCAGGCATGATCCCCTTGCACTGGCAACCGAACACTCGAAAGCGTGCTGGGCACTGATGGCTTGCACAGATAGTCAGTGGGATGTGATCCGGACAGGCCCGGAGGGGTCCAGAGAAGTCGGATTGTGAGGAAATGGGACGGGCTTGGTGGAGTTCAGGCAGAAGACCGTATGGGAGATTTGCAGACGCAAAGGAGTAGGCAGCTACGCGATCAATGGGAGCAGAGCTGGGGTTTGATGGGAGATCAATTGGGGTTGATGGAGTCCAGGACCGAGCGAAGAGCAAGGTTCGGACCTGGTGAAAGAGTGTCGGGGTTCGTAATTGTAATTGCGGAGTTCGTGAGGTCGTTAAGGTTGAGGAAGACTTGGGCACAACGGCCAGATGGAGTCACCAAGACAGTGTCGGACAAAATGAAATGGAGTCGAGATGGAACAAGAGTAGATTCGAGTGGAGATACAAAATGATAATGAGAATGATAGCAAAATGGAGACAAGACAAGACCGGGAGACTGAGATAAGACTGGGAGACTGAGATGAGACTGGGAGACTGAGATAAGGCCGGGAGACTGAGATTAAGGAAAACAAATCACGAAACATGAAACACAAGAAGGAAACAATCAGACCATAGGTAACGTTAAGCAATATCAAGACTAGAGTATGAAGAGCTACTGGACGTCTTATATACTGACTACTGGAGAACTTTGGGGTATGTCGGCTGCGGCGGCGGGGCTTGGCAGAGCTCGACGGAGTGGGCGGGTGTCAGTTGCGATCAAGGGTTGGGCCACGCTGATATGTTGATGGGATCATTTGGGAATGCGGGTTGCCCCAAGGTTGTCGTGATACTCCGGAATGGGTCGGAGGAACCAGGGTGTTGAGTTGATGATGGGTGGCAAAGATTGGGAACAGTGGGGGTGGTTCTCGGGGTTTGGGAGATCCAGGGTAAGTGTCAGTGGCTGTGGGGAAGGCGTCAAAGTTGGCCAGGGGGCTGTCGGAGTTAGCCGGGAAGGCGTCGGAGTTAGCCGAGGTTGTGTTGGGGCTAACCAAAATAGGCGTGGGGCATGGGTGGAAGTTCAGCAGAGCGTCAGGGGTTTTGGGGAATCGGGAGGTTGCTGGACGATGTGCGGGGGTCCAGGGGACAGGTTGTGACATCACTTCTCCTTCAGCATCGAGACCCTTTGAGACGTGGGGAGCAGGATGGGGATTGGCAGGGCATGGGAGTCGAAGCCAAGCAATATTGATCAATCTGCAGCGAGTGATAGCAGTGTGGGAGACAAAGTCGAAGCGTGGCCGCCACTTCATCAGAGTTCTCCTCAATCAATTAAAAGCCTTGGATGTACCCCAGGATTTCCCAAATTTTGTCATGTCTTCCCCTAGCATTCCAGTAGTCTCTCCCGCTGATTTGGATGAGGTGGTGGTGTACGACAGTGGGGGGGAGGAGTTTGAGCGCCGGTGCCGCGCTAGTGGTGTTGACTTGTCTTCTTGGGATGACTGACGGGGTTTTTTGTAGAGTCATCCGTGGTGGTGGTGGTGGATTTTCTGGGGGTCCCGAAGCAGACCAAGTTTTGTCCCGCGTTGCCAAAGGAGGGGAGCATGAGGCGGTCTGCAGGGAAGGCGGGGCTTTTGCAGGGTGGTCAGGGAAAGGGGGCGTCCTCGGTGGTGATTTGTGGGAAGCGTTGAGCCTCCCCGCCCTCGGGGGCGGGACCCAGCAAGAGGCCATGTGGGCGCGAGTCATCGGTGGGGTCTCCGGAGTCTCTCCTCTTTTCTCCTACCCCAGGCGTTCCCTTGGAACGGTCGTCGAGTCCCCCTGCACCTATTCCTTTGATCACGGAGGTCTTCCTTTGCAAGCAGGTGGAGGCTTTGATGACGTCATTGGCAGTATGGGAGGGTGAGCTCTGACGGGCGAGGGAGGACCATGACATGGCATGGACGAAGAAAGAGGTGATGGAGCGGGAAAGGAACACATCAGTGTGCGTGGCGACGGAGCGAGTGTTAGAGGTGCAGGGCTTGCAGGAGCGTCTGACGCAGATGGAGGGGCAGCCTGCAGGGGAAGCGGAGGGGTGGGGACAAGTTCCGGAGGGGGATGCATTGTGGGCGGAGCTGGAGGCGGCGAGGCGGAGGGAGGACTGGTTGGCCAACAAGGCTGCTTCAGGGCGCACAGGGATCCTCTGTGAGTTGTCTCCTGTTCCTCCGTTTGTTACTGGCGGTTCATTTTCTGGGTTTAGGCTGGGTGCAGGAGCATCAGGTCCTCTTGGACGGTGCCTCCGCGGCGTTCACGTCGATTCAGAATGGGTTGACGCAGGGGCCCATGGTTCAGCCTCCAGAGTTGCAGCAGAGGATGGCGCGATTGGAGAGGTTGCTGGCGGGGCATTGGCAACGCAATGCGGTGGCCCTGGAGTCATGGTGGGAGGTGGCGGCTGATGCGGGGGAGGCATTGCCAGAGTTGGCGGAGGTCTTAGCGGTGGTGCGGGCCCAGATGGAAGTCGACCTGGGGATAGGGTTGCCAGGGGGTCTGGGGAGGGAGTGAGGTTGGTGCGGGCCCCGTTTCTTGTTGCTTTCAGACTTGCTGCCTCCCTCACCTTTTGTATATATATAATTTTTGTACGCAAACATGTCCTTTTCTTGGTCCCTGGGCACATGAAGTGGGGACGTATGACGTGGCCAGGAATGGTGGGGGAAGGTTTCAAGGGGGTGTTGATGGCTACGGAGAGGGAGTTGCCATTGGGGTTTGCCGGAGGAGCGTCGGAGTTGTCCAGTGTGGGCATCAAAAGTGTGGGCGGGGTCCCGGGGAGTTAGGCGGGAAATTGGGAGGGGTTGAGAGCAGTGTCTAGGGAGCTAGGGAGCGGGTCATGACATCACCCCCCCTTCAGCGTCGAGACCCTCGAGACGCGGGGAGCCAGTCGGGGGCCGGTAGGGCGTGGGAATCGAAGTTGATCAATATTGATCAAACTGCAGCGAGCGGCGGCGGTGTGGGGAAGGAAGTCGAGGTGTGGCCGCCATTCATCAGGGGCCCCTTCTTAACTTATTAAAAGGGGTGGGCGCACCCAGGAGTCCGCCAGCTTGTTGCAATGTCTTCTTCAGCTTATTCTCCCACAGCATCTAGGTCACCGTCCCCGCCTTCCCAGCCGTCGTCCTCCGAAGATTTGGAGGGTCGCCAAGATTGCCGTCGGGTCGAGGCGATGTACCGTAGTTGTGAGTGTGGCCCGTTCCATGTACCCCAGGACACTGATCGTCCCTTCGCAGAGTTGTCCGTGGCCGTGGCTGGTCCCTCAGGGCCACCGTCTGGTGCGGATGCGATGCAGCCCCCGGCGGGCATGGTCACTTCTACGCGTTCCAAGTCTGGCATTCGCCCGGGGGTGGTCCGGCTTGTCCCAGAGGGTTTGAGGGTGGTCCAGGCGGAGGTGACGCCGGAGCAGTTTGCCAAGGGGTCCCCCCACCCTCGAGTGGTGTCAGGCGGTGGCTCCGGTGAGTGGCCACTTGGCTTCATATCTCCTGGACTAACATGCCCCTGCAGTGTGCGTCTTGTACCCAACGAGGGGAGCAGTGTGAGTTTGAGGAACCGGCATTGGGGGTACAGCAGGACACATTGATGTGCCTTCCGTGCCATTCGCGGCATGAGAAGTGCTCCGTCACCCTGAGTTGGCGGGCCGTTTGCATCGCGGTGGAGCAAGGGTGGGACCAGGGTTGGGTCGCAGCGCAGCTGGAGGAAGGACGGAAGGGCAGGGTGTCGGGGAGGGGCTCCGGGGCTGGGGAAGGGGAACGGGTCAGTGCGCCTGTCATGAAGGTGGGCCCTCTGCGGGGTGGACGGAAGGAGGGGGCCCCTTCCAGGCAGGAGAAAGGGAAACGGAGGGCATCCCCTTCACCCGAGGCGGGTCCCAGTAAGCGGGCACGGGGCGAGCAGGTAATGGGGGGCCCCCCTGGTTCCGTGGTGTATTCCCCTACATCCGGAGCCCCCATTGAGCAGTCCGCGGATAGGTCGTGGTCGGTTGTGGAGGCCTATCTGCGGCGTCGGGTAGAGGGCTTGGAACAGTTGTTGGTTGCATGCGAGGAGGAGATTCAGGGGGTACGTGAGGAGAGGGACGGGGCTCGACGGGAGTTGGACGGGGTTCGGAGGGAATGGGACCTGGCGCAGAAAGACAAGGACGTCGCCGTTGGAACTGCTGTGGAGCGATTATCTTGTCTGCAGGAGTTGGAGGTGCGGACGGTGCATTTGCAGGCGCGGGTGGAGGCGGCAGAGGTGGCGACGCAGCAGGCAGGAGGCTCAGGGGTGCGGGAGACTCAGCAGGGTTCCAGCGCTGGGGAAGTCCGGGCAGCGGCGGAGAGGGCGCGGCAGCGGGAGGAGTGGCTCGCTAATGAGGTGGCCTCGGGCCGGTGAGGAGTGCTTTGTGAGTGGTCTTCCCGCTTTCTTCTCCTAAGCGCTGATTCGGGTTCCACAGACTGGGCCCGGGAGCATCGCATCCTTCTCGACGGAGCGTCGGCAGCGCTGGGGTCCATCCATGATGGGTTGGCGAGGATGCCCGGGGACCTTCCGCCAAAGTTGGGTCAAGGGGTTACGCAGATGGGGCGCCTGTTGGCAGGGCATCGGTGGAGGGCGACGGCAGACCCCGGGGCGTGGTGGGAGATAGCGACGGACGTGGGGGAACCGCTCCCCGGGCAACCCGAGGTTCTGGCGGCGGTAGTGGCGCAGTTGAAAGTGTTCATAGTGGGAAGGGTAGCGGGGTTGGGGTCGGAGGAGGAGGGAGAGTGAGGGGAATTCAGACCCTGTTGCTGACCCGTTCCCTGCTCATTTCTTGTTCGAGTATATACCTGTACACTACTTGCTCCTATACAGTCTTCGGACCTTCTGCTGAGTGTGGGGAGTTTCAGATAGAGTGAGGAGAGGAGTAAGTGGAAACACGTAGGAGAGTATTGGTGGGAGTTGAATCCCTGGTGAACTCAGAGGCAGGGGTTATGCCCACTATTGCCATCTGTGTTGGGTCAGTCCCGGGGGTTCCGGGGCTTGGCGGGATTCCGTCGGTGGAAGTCCCGGAGTTCGTCGGGGGCCCTGTTGAGGTTCTTTTGGGGTTCCCACGTATCGTCCTCAGGTCCGTAGCCCTTCCAGCGGACCAAGTACTGGAGTCGGCCGCAAACTACCCGGGAGTCAAGGATCTTGTCGACCTCGTAGTGATACTTGTCCTCGATTTTGACGGGGGGCGGTCGGCTGGGGCGTTGGCCGGGCAAGGGGTCTGGAGCATGCCTTTCGAGGAGTTGAACGTGGAACACAGGGTGGAGGCCCTTCAGAGCTGGAGGCAGGTCGAGCTTGTAAGCGTGGGTGGAGACCTTCTGGAGGATCTTGAATGGGCCGAGGCGTTTGTGGTCGAGTTTGATAGAAGGCCTCTGGGTCTTAAGATTTCGTCGGTCGAGCCAGACCAAGGTGCCGGGGGGCCAGTCAGGGGTCAGCTGGCGACGGGCGTCGGCATGCTTGGAGTAGGCTCGGTTGGCGGTGTCGATCTTGTCCTGGAGGAATTGGTGGAGGGATCGGAGGTCCTCGGCGACTTCGTGGGCCACGTGGGAGGGAATGTCCTTGAGGGACAGCGTGAGTTGGGGATTGTAGCCCTTGTTGGCGTAAAAGGGGGAAACTCCGGTGGCGGAGTGAGGCGTGTTGTTGTAGGTGAATTCGGCGAGGGGGAGCTCCGCGCGCCAGTCGTTCTGTAAATAGTTAACGTAGAGGCGAAGATACTGTTCTAACATCTGGTTTACGCGCTTGGTTTGCCTGTCGGTTTCCGGGTGGTAGGCGGTAGAGAGGCTGGTTTTGATCTCAAGTGCCTTGCACAGCGATTGCCAGAAATGAGATACGAATAGGAGTCCATGGTCGGAGATGATGTTGTTGGGAAGTCTGTGTTTGGAGAATACGTGTTCTAGAAATAGTTTGGCAAAATCCGGGGCGGTGTCAGTGGTGTGGCAGGGAATAAAGAGGGCTTGCTTGGTAAGGCGGCAGACGACAACGAGAATTGCGTCAAAACCTTCGGAGTTGGGGAGTTCGACGATATGATCCATCGATATTGAGGACCAGGGGCGGCGACCGTCGGGGAGGGGTTTCAGTAATCTGTGGGGGTGATGGCGGGGGACTTTGGCCCATAGGCAGGGTTCGCAGGCCCTCACGTATCGCGTGACGTCCTTCTTCATTACTGGCCAAAAATAAGTCCGGGAGATGAGTTGAAGGGTCTTACAAATTCCCAGGTGCCCCCAGAGTTTGTGATCGTGGTGCTGCCAGAGTATGTCGAGGCGAATGGACTTGTGGTCCGGGGTGTAGATTCGTCCACTTCGGAGCAGCAGGCGGTGGTCCGGGGATAGCGAAAAGGGGTTGTCTACGCTCGACTCGTCGGGGTTGTTGCGGGGGTCGTGCTGGTTGAAGAAGGGGTCCAGGGGTGAATTCCTGATTTGCTGGAGAATTCCTTCTTCGTTTAAAATCAGCACGGCATGTAGATGTTCGGGTGGGATTACCACTCGATGGTTGAATGCATTTCGTTCGGTTTCGAACGATTTCTTCGGATACACGTCGGGTCTCCAAGTGAGGGCGTCGGGCTTTGTGCCGAGTCGCCCGGGGCGGTAGTGAATGGTAAAATCGTACTCCGAAAGGGTTTCAGACCATTGAGCCTGGCGGCGGCTGAGCTGTTTCGTGGTCGTGAAGTATTGCAGGTTGTTGTGATTGGAGTAGACTTGTATGCGGTGCAGGGACCCTTCAAGGTAGGCCCGCCACTGACAAAAGGCTTCGACGATTGCGAGGAGTTCCTTGTCGTAAATGTTGTAGTTGAGTTCTGCTGGGATCATTGATCAGGTGTAGAAGGCAACGGGGCGGAGATCCTTGCCCTCCGAGTTTGACTGGGAGAGTATCCTGGCGATAGCGTAGTTGGAGGCGTCACATTCGAGCACAATTGGTAGGGAGGGGTCGAAATGGCGGAGGACCGGAGCGGAGGTGAAGGCCTTCTTCAGGAGGAGGAATACGCCCTGGCACTTGCTGTCCCAATCCCAAGGGGTGTCCTTCCTTGTGAGCCGGTTGAGGGGTTTGGTGATTCTGGAGTAGTTGTCGATGAAGCGGTGATAGAAGTTAGCAAACCCCAAGAATGACTGTACCTCCTTGACGTTCCGCAGGGAGGGCCAGTTGAGTATTGCGTTGACCTTGGCGGAGTCCATGCGCACACCGTCGGGGGTGACGATGACTCCGAGATATCCAACTTCTGCTGTGTGGAATGAGCACTTCTCGGGTTTAGCATGAAGGTGATACTCTCGGAGTCGTTCCAGGACACGGCGGACGTGCTCCGAATGCTCCGCCGGCGAATTCGAGTAGATCAGGATATCGTCCAAATATACGATGACAAAGACATCATTCATGTCGTGAAAGATGTCGTTCATGAAGTACTGGAAGGTGGCGGGGGAGTTAGTCATTCCGAAGGGCATTACGAGATACTCAAAGAGGCCATAGTGGGTGCGAAAGGCGGTCTTCCACTCATGCCCCGGGGCGATCCGGACATTGTTGTAGCCAGAACGAAGGTCGATTTTTGTATAAATCTTGGCGCTGCAAAGGCAATCAACAAGGTCTCCGATTAAGGGGAGGGGGTACTGGTTCTTCTTGGTGACTTTGTTGAGTCCCCGATAATCCACACAGAGTCGGAGGGATCCGTCTTTTTTCTTGGCAAACAAAACCGGAGCACCAGCCGTGGAGATTGAGGGACGTATGAAACCTTTGCCGAGCATGTTGTCGAGGTATTCCTTCAGGGCCCAGAGCTTGATTTCAGACATGTTGTAGATCTTGCCAAACGGGGGTGAGGTGCCTTCTTTGAGGTTGATCTGGTGGTCATAGGAGCAGTGTGGAGGGAGCTCCTTGGCACTTCCTTCGGAGAACACGTCAGCAAACTTATGATACTCCGGGGGAACTACTTTGGATAGGATCTGTTCCTCTGTCTTCTTTTCTGGCGTGGTAGTCCTTGCGCGGAGGTATTCCTCCGGTAGGGCTGGAGTGACTTGCAACTGGAAGGCGGGGGTGCCTTCTCGTAGGAGGCATGTGAAGGGGACGGCGCCAATGATTTTAATGTCGAGGTTTCCGGAGTCGACGGGGTTGGGTCCCATAGGTGTAGCAGTTGGATCCGGGGTGGCGTCGGGGTCAGGGATAGGCTGGAAGCAGAGGTGGATGGTGGCTGCTAAGCTTGCTTCGGGGCCGGGGAATTGCATGGTAAGGTTCTTCCAGTTGATGTCGGGGTTGACGTCTCGCAGCCACGGGAGTCCGAGCACAATCGGGGTCGACGGGGGTAGTCGGGTAATGAGGAGTTGGGCCTGGAACTGCAGGTCGTTATTGAGGGTGAGGGTGTTGTTGTGGTACTGCATGATTCTTGTCGTGGCGGGGCTCCCATCGAAGAGTTGGAGCTCGAGGGGTTTGTTGAGGTTGTTGCGTCGGAGGTCGAGTTGGTTGCTGACAAAGACACCAGAGGCGCCGCTGTCTACGAGGGCGGGAAGTACCTTGAGCGAGCCGCCAAGTCGGACATAGATGACGAACAATCGCACAGACCTAGAGTGAAGTTGCGGTGGGGTCCGGGGTAGGTTGATCGTGGTCTTGGAGCTCTCGGAGGGGGGTGAGACATGGAAGGGCACCAGTCCGGAGTCGGTGGGGTTGTCCCAGTCGAGGCGTAGGGTGAGACTGGGCCAATCGATGCGGGAATTGGTGGAGTGGAGCCATGAGAACCCTAAGACGATGGGGGCAGAGGGGTGTAATTTTGTGACGAGTAGTCGGAGTTCTTGCTGTTGTCCGTCGGCAAAGGTCAGGGTTGTTTCTAGGCAATGAGTGATGTCTCCTGCTGGGGTAGGGTCTCCGTCAAAGAGTTTGAGGGGGATCGGGGCAGGAAGACGGCGGAGGGGTTGTGGGGCGAGGGCTGCCAGGGATTCGTCAATAAAGTTATCGGTGGCGCCGCTGTCGACTAGTGTGGGGACGGGTTTGTCGGTGAAGGGAAGAGTGGTGCAGAGGAGGAGGTTTGTGGAGGATTGAGAGGGGAGGTGTGCTGGGGGGTTGTCCGGGGCGAGCATCATTGCGCGGAGGAGTGTGGCTGGGGCGGAGAAGACGTCGGGATGTGGTCCGCGGTCTAGTGCGTCTTCCAGACCTAAACCGCCGACTCGTTTTCCGTGAACTGGTAGTTGCAGTCTTCTCTGTCGATCGTCCACACGGCGCGTCCCATCACCTGTTGTTTAGGGCAACTGCGAATAAAATGTCCCTGCTCACCACATAGGATGCACGTGCCCTCCTTCCGTCGTTTCTCCTGCATTTCTTCCGGCACGTCGATCCACTGACTGTCCTGGATCCTGTTTGCGCATAGGGCCTCCTGATCGTCGGCGGGGTCCGGGATGTCGTTGCGATTGTCGGGGTTGGTATCCAGGGGTGCTGGGGTGTCGTGGAGGTCAGCGGCGTTGAGCTGGGCGGGTGGTCGTTGCCCCAGGAGCCGGTTAGTGTTGGGGACTCCGCGGCCCGAGAGAAAGCGGGGTGCAGGGTTAGCAGGGTTGGCGGGGATGGAGGGTCGGATGCCATTGGTTGCTCCGGCCTGCCAGTTGGTGTTACCGGAGGTATTCCACGAGGTCCGGGGCGCCGTGTTTTCGCTGCGATCTTCCCAATAACGTTGGTCGACCTGGGTAACGAGTGTCAGGTTCCGCTGACCCCGGGGGCTCAGCTGCACTGGGCGAGTTCTTACTAGGCGGGTGTAATTCCCCTGCATTGGTAACCGAACACTCGAAGACGTTCCGGGTCCGGGTGGGTTGCGCGGGTAGTTGGGGAGATGTGATCCAGACAGGTCCGGGAAGGTCCGGAGAAGTCGGATTGTGGGGAAACGAGACGGTCTTGGCGGGGTTCAGGCAGAAGGCCATACGGGAGATTTGCGGAAGCAAGGGAGTAGGTGGCTGTGTGATCGATGGGGATGGAGCCAGGGTTTGATGGGAGATCATTTGGAGCTGATGGAGTCTGGGACCGAGCAAAGAGTGAGGTTCGGACCTGGTAAAGGAGTGTCGGGGTTTGTAATCGTAATCGCGGAGTTCATGAGGTCGTTAGGGTTGATGAAGACTTGGGTACAATGGTCTGACGGAGTCACCGAGACAGCGTCAGACAAGACAATATGGAACAGGAGTAGATTCGAGTGGAGATACGAAACGATAACGAGAACGATAATGAAATGGAGACAAGACAAGACTGGGAGACTGAGATAAGACCGGGAGACTGAGATAAGACCGGGAGACTGAGAGTAAGGAGACTGGGACACGAAACACGAAACACGAAAGGAAACAATCAGACCATAGGTAACGTTAAGCAATATCAAGACTAGAGTATGAAGAGCTACTCGATGACTTATATACTGACTATCGGAGGACTTCGGGGTACGTCGGCTGTGGCGGCGGGGCTTGGCGGGGCTTGACGGAGTGGGCGGGTGTTGGTTGTGATCGAAGATTGTGCCGCGCTGATACATTGATGGGATCATTGGAGAACGCGGGTTGCCCCGAGGTTGTCGTGATACTCCGGAATAGGTCAGAGGAGGCAGGGTGTCGAGTTAATGATGGGTGGCGAAGATTGGGAATTGCGGGGGTGGTTCTCGGGGTTCGGGAAGCCCAGGGTAAGTGTCAGTGGCTGCGGGGCAGGCACCGAAGTTGGCCAGGGGGCCATCGGAGTTAGCCGGGGGGGCGTCGGAGTTAGCCGAAGTAGGCGCAGGGCATGGGCGGAAGTTCGGCGGAGTGTTGGGGGTCCTTTTGGGGGTTCAGGGGTTTGATGGGCGATGTGCGGGGTTTCGGGGAACGGGTCGTGACAACGAGCGCCTTGTACCTGTCGTAGGTGGTTTGTTTGGGCGCGAGGCAAAGGACGTCCTTGATCCGTTGGGGCAGGGCACAACAGAGGGCGAACCGGAGGGCGTTGTAATTCCAGCCGGTCTCGTAGGCCTCTCGTTCAAATCGTACAATGAAGGTCGTGAAGCGTTTGTTGTCGCGCATTTGGAGGTTGAAGAGATTTTCCTCCGCCTCTGCTACGGTGTCAAAGACGCCAAACTTACTCAAGAACTCTTGAGTGAAAGTGAGCCAGTGGGAGAGTACGGGATTATTTGGGTTGAACCGGGGTCCTCCGGGATTTGGGGGTCCAAAATAGTTGACGTCGTTGGGGGGGTTAGGCATCGGGGCGGGCGGGGGACGAGAGGGGTTGACGGAGAGAGGAGGTCGGGGCGCCCCGGGGCCCAGGGGCTGTCGCGGGGGAACTGGGGCGTTGGGACGGGGCGGAGGGGCATTGCTACAAGGGGCGCGGAGGTCGAAGTGGGGGGGTTGGTCTTGTTGGGGCCCGTTGCGCGGGGGGTGTTCATTGGCAGGGTTGCCCGGCTCGTCGATATAGGAGAGGGTCCAGTTGTCATTGTTGACGCGTAGGGGCGGTCGTTGGGAGCGGATTTTGGGAACGGCGGGTTGGTCCCAGGTTCGAAAGGCGCTGGGCACCGAGCTGGCCTGGGGCCGGGCGGAGAGGGCCAGGGTGTGGGCAGCGGGTTGGTCAAACAACCCCCCTGCGGGGTTGAGATTCCTCAAGATGCTGGAGGCCGCGTTGAGTTCTTCCTGCTGGTGGGGAACGGAAGATGGGGCTTCGTTTCATGTCCCGACGGGTTCCTCGCGTTGCACGTGGAAGGAGCGGGCGGGATCCAGGGGATCTTCGAAGGGGTGGGGGTTTGGGCTAGTGTGGATTTCTTCGACCAAGGCGCGGAGCTTGTTCCGTAAGTTGTCGTCGAGGCCTAGGGTGCCTTGCGTATTCTCCGGGAGGTTCCCTTGTAGGTAGCGTTCATGGAAGTCGAGGAGTCGGTCCGCCCAGACCTCCGGGGTTGCGGAGGTGTCGGGGTAGCCTAGGTTGGTAAGGAGGGTGCGGGTACGCCTTGCAAATTCCGCAGAGGACAGGCGGAGGAAGCGGAGGACTTCGTCGTGTTGCTGGGCATAGGCTTTGATCCTTTGCTGCCTAGGAGAAGGAGGGGTTTGGATGGCGAATGGTGGGCGGGGTGGGGAATAGTTATCCGTGGCTTCCGGAGGGACTGGGGCTGCAGCGGGGATTGGGTACGCATAGTAATGGGCGGGGGGAAGGTAGGCGGGGTTGGCGGGTGCTGCGGAGTATCCTCTGGGGTTGATACGGGGGTTGTTGCCATCGGCGTGGAATGCGGGAGGGCGGCGCCAGCCCAGGGGTATTCCCTGGCTGATGGAGGGGGCATAGAACACCTGGTTGGGGTCAGGGGTCCAGTGACGGGGCACGTATTGGTCCACAAAGGGACCCGGGTAGAATGGGGCGTAGGAGTTTTCCAATATGGGCCGGCCGTAGGCGTCGGTTGGGTAACCAACTGGGTTGTACGCGGGGTTAAACGCAGACATCGAGAATGGGGTAAGGGGGAGTCTTGATATTATGTCAGGTTCCACTGACGACGGGGGCTCAGTACACTGGCGAGTCCTTACTAGGCAGACGCGATGTCCTGCGCTTATAACCAGGCGTCTGGAGTTGGAGCGGAGGTGGGGAAAGCTTGCGAGGGGTCCCTAGGGATAGTGGCCCGAGTAAGTCCTGAGTGATTCAGAGGAGTCTAAGACCGGAGGTACTGGCCGTTGACCCAGGGCGGGTGTCAGGGCTAGTTAGTGGGCGCACAAGTAGATTGTGGGGTAGGCGGAGGCTTCTCGGCTGTTGGGGGGCGGGGTCGGAGTTGGACAGGGGATTACTGGGGCTTGGTGGGTTCCAGGGCCGAGCGGGTAGCGAGGTCCGGAGTTGTCGTTAGGAATGTTCAGGTCGTGGCGTGTGCGTGGAGTTTGTACTGACGTAGGGAGCAAGGGAACTTCAGAGGAACAAAGGAAATATGTACAGTTGAGACGAGACGGAGACAAGACAAGACTGAGAAAAGATAGATTCAAAACCTAGAAACAGAAATAGAGACAAGACGAGAGACGAAACATAGGAAACCGGTAAAATGTAATATCAAGACTAAAGTTTGAGGAGTTATTCTATGACTTATATACCGACTACTGGGTGCCTCCGAGGCGGCGGATATGATGGCGGGGGTTGACGGAGCTGTGCTGAGTCAACGGGTGTCGGGTACAACCCAAGGTTGGGCCGCGGCTGTATTCTGATGGGATCAGTTGGGGGCGCGGCCGCTCTGGGGACGTCATGACACTCCGGGACGGGTCGGGTAAACTAGGGTAGGGGGTCGGGGACGTATGACATGGCCAGGAATGGTGGGGGAAGGTTTCAAGGAGGTGTTGATGGCTACGGAGAGGGAGTTGCCATTGGGGTTTGCCGGAGGAGCGTCGGAGTTGTCCAGTGTGGGCGTCAAAAGTGTGGGCGGGGTCCCGGGGAGTTAGGCAGGAAATCGGGAGGGGTTGAGAGCAGTGTCTAGGGAGCTAGGGAGCGGGTTGTGACAGCAGGGGTGTGAGAGGGAGTTGCATCCCTAGTGAATCCAGAGGCGGGGGTTACGCCTGCTAGTGCCGTCTGTGCTGGCTAGTCCTAGGGTTTGTCGGGATGGGGTGGGGCATCGCAGGGAGGGCTCCCGAGGTTTGGCGGGGGTGGTGGGAGTTCTCCGGTGGAGTTCCATGGCATTTTGGAGTGGTGTTATTGAGTTCAATTCTTGGAATTTTTGACCAGGGGTGTAGGGGTTTTCTTTAGTCTGCGGTGGGGACATGCGCCGTATTGGTACTGGAGGGCAGACCTTCAAATCTTTCATGGTGCCCAGCGGGTTCGGGGCTTTGGTTTTCTTGGCAGTGTGGTTGGTGGGGGGGACGGAGGTCTTCCTGTGATCTGGCCCTTATGCCATCGCTGGTGGTGAAGGCAGCGGGGACCTCTTCATTGGTGGGGGTCAGTGGGGCGAGGTTCATCCTTGTGGCCTAGTTGGTCCGGGTCAAGGTCGTGTTCTGGAGTATTGCGTCTGTGAGCAGGCACGTTTGAGTGGTGCTTTGGTGTGCTCTGGAGTGTCGATGACTGAGGGGGGCAGAATGCGGAGTGATCAGTCCCAACTAGTTCCTTTGGGTCCAGAGCTGATGCAGAGGTTGGAGTTGGGTCTTAACTTACGAGTGGGGTTGTGTCGTGAATCGGAGGGGGAGCTCCAGTGTGGGGTTTTTTGCGGAGCAGCAGAGTTGTCATGCAGGAGTGGCGGTGGCTCCTGGAGCTGAGCTTGGATGGGGGAAGATGGTTGTTCATGATTGTTGGGGGGCGGCAGGGAGGTCAGTCGCAGGGAGGCACTGGAGTGGGACTCCCCGGGAGTTGTGGCAGGGTTGAGGCAACTCTTCATTGGTGTTCCAGAGCAGCCTGGAGATTGTTGCAAATGCGGGGGTGGCAGTGGGGAGAGGCACCGCTTGCTTCTTGGGGAAGGCATCAGCAACCTTTAGGGTACTCCAAGAGATTACTTTGCATGTGGCCTGCTTTTGGGTACTCCAGAGAGGATACTTCGTATGTGGCTTGCTTCTGAGTGCTCCAAGGATGTAGTCCCTGTTCGATGGACATATCCCGGTGTAGGGGCGGGATTCAGAACGGGTGGTGATTTATGTTGTGGAGTTGGGGCTACCAGGGCATTGTTGTTGGGTTGGCGCCATAAGTCCCCTTGATGAAATGTCGTAGTCAGAGCAGAGGCCCTGGAGTTGTGTTGCTAGGGTCTGAGGCTGTGTCGAGGGGTTTGGAGGGGGTCAGAGGGGTGGGTTGGGCAGTTTTGGGCTGACGTGGGGTTGTTTGGGTCATCGAGCCAGGTGGGGGAGGTCCTTTAAGGATATTGGAGCATGTGCCCTTTGGGTTGTCAGGTCGCTTGAGCGGCTGTTTGACGTGTTTGGGATGGTGGTGGGGCTTCTCCCTCCCTTATATGAACATGTCAGTGAGTTCAGAGTGCTTAGAGGAACTACTTCGTATAGGGTCCTTTTTCCTATAGTTAATTTGGGGTGGCTCCTATGCTGGGGGTTCCTTCGTGGGAGGTGGCGGGGTCTGGGGGTGGGGTTTAGGTTTGGGGGTGGCATGCGGGGAGGTTTGGCGTCCAGGGTCCTCATTGTTGGGGGTTCCGGATTGTGTGGGAGAAAGTGTTGAAATAGCGGCGTGGTCTGGAGTTGTCCCTTGTCAGGAGTGGGGTGCCGTGGTTCTCCTCATTAACTTTGGGGCTGTGCTTTAGGTGGTGGGGTGGAGGGTGCATAGCCATTCTTTTCCTGACCATCTAGAAGCTCAGGGATGTCTTGGTCTTGTTCCAGGGTTGTCAGGGTTGGTCGGAGGTGTCGGGGCCCCTTTATTTGTTGGGCGGAGGTGACGGCCAAGTCGATTGAGGTCCAGAAGCAGGTTCTGGGGTTGGAGCGTAGCCTAGGTTAGGGGTTCTTGCTCTGTTGTTGGAGGTGTTGGGTCGAGCTTGATTTTGGTGGTTTTGGGGCTAGTTGTTGGAGGGCGTAGTTCCTCGGGGGTGATCGGGGTGAGGGTCAGGTGGTCGATAGTAGGGTTTGGTGATGTTGTTGGTGATTAGTCGCATTTGTCAGTCTGTGGGGTTGCTAGAGGGCCGGTGGATCTACAGGTGGGCTTTGGAGAAGCGCGTTCTCAGTGGTCTCATCGTGGCTGGCAATCCTTTGCGCAATAGGTGACAGTTTTGCGGCGGGTTGGCATTATTGTGGGTCAGAGGGTTGGCGCAGTGCCAGAGACTTTGTTGCTCATTTGGTTGGATGGTTGCCAGGCTTTGGAATGCTGTTCTTTGGGTGATGTTGGGGTCAACTTTGTGCGAGGGAACGGAGTTGGTGGAGAGGGTAAGGGTGGGGTGGGGGGTGATTTGACAGTTTGCGTGAGGGGTTGGAGGTTGGGTGTGAGTTGAGGAGGGTGTCCGTGGGGGGGGGGGCCATTGTATGGATGTAACTGGAGCGGAGGGGACATTTGGTGTCGGATCTGCGACTCAATGTGCCTTGGCAAATTGGGCAGGGCCGTATGAATCATAAGGGTTTCCAGGCATGGGTAGACCATAGACATCGGAGTTATTTGATCGTGTGTGCGGAGATAATGCGGGCATCACAGATGGGGTAAGGTAGAGTCTTGATATTATGTCAGGTTCCGCTGACCTCGGGGGCTCAGCTGCACTGGGCGAGTCCTTACTAGGCAGGCATGATCCCCTTGCACTGGCAACCGAACACTCGAAAGCGTGCTGGGCACTGATGGCTTGCACAGATAGTCGGTGGGATGTGATCCGGACAGGCCCGGGGAGGTCCAGAGAAGTTGGATTGTGAGGAAATGGGACGGGCTTGGTGGAGTTCAGGCAGAAGACCGTATGGGAGATTTGCAGATGCAAAGGAGTAGGCAGCTACGTGATCAATGGAAGCAGAGCTGGGGTTTGATGGGAGATCAATTGGGGTTGATGGAGTCCAGGACCGAGCGAAGAGCAAGGTTCGGACCTGGTGAAAGAGTGTCGGGGTTCGTAATTGTAATTGCGGAGTTCGTGAGGTCGTTAAGGTTGAGGAAGACTTGGGCACAACGGCCAGATGGAGTCACCAAGACAGTGTCGGACAAAATGAAATGGAGTCGAGATGGAACAAGAGTAGATTCGAGTGGAGATACAAAATGATAATGAGAATGATAGCAAAATGGAGACAAGACAAGACCGGGAGACTGAGATAAGACTGGGAGACTGAGATGAGACTGGGAGACTGAGATAAGGCTGGGAGACTGAGATTAAGGAAAACAAATCACGAAACATGAAACACAAGAAGGAAACAATCAGACCATAGGTAACGTTAAGCAATATCAAGACTAGAGTATGAAGAGCTACTGGACGTCTTATATACTGACTACTGGAGAACTTTGGGGTATGTTGGCTGCGGCGGCGGGGCTTGGCAGAGCTCAACGGAGTGGGCGGGTGTCAGTTGCAATCGAGGGTCAGGCCACGCTGATACGTTGATGGGATCATTTGGGAACACAGGTCACCCCGAGGTTGTCGTGATACTCCAGAATGGGTCGGAGGAACCAGGGTGTTGAGTTGATGATGGGTGGCAAAGATCGGGAACAGCGGGGGTGGTTCTCGGGGTTTGGGAGATCCAGGGTAAGTGTCAGTGGCTGTGGGGAAGGCGTCGAAGTTGGCCAGAGGGCTGTTGGAGTTAGCTGGGGAGGTGTCGGAGTTAGCCGAGGTTGCATCGGGGCTAACTGAAATAGGCGTGGGGCATGGGCAAAAGTTTGGCAGAGCGTCGGGGGTTTTGGGGAATTGGGAGGTTGCTGGACGATGTGCGGGGGTCCAGGGGATGGGTTGTGACATTATGCACTGCTGACACAGCATGGAAAGAGGTTGATACAACAACCATTTAGAACTGTTGTGAGAAGTCTGGCATTCTTCCCCAAGAACTTCTCAATTCACCTTCCAATGAGCCTGCAGGTATACTTTCTGTTCCAATCTCATTGCTTCTCAATGCCAAATCTGTGAAATCAATTGACACATTTAATATCAAAGTTGAACAAGCCTTGTCACATCTTGAGAAGCTTGGAGTCTTTCAACATGCTAATCATATGGCTATTAATGAGTTGCTTAATCCTGTCAATGAAGACAAGATGTATGATGATGAGACTGAGCAGGAAATCAAGAACAACATCTATGAGGCTGTTGTTGAGTGTTGGGAGGCAGAACAGAACAGGGAGATGAATGGTGGTGATGTCTTAGATGATGAAGAACCAATCAATGAAAAGCCATCATGATGAGAAGCACTCAATACAGCCTCAATTCTCCTCAATTATATATTGGACATTGACCAGCCATATGCACAGAGCATGGAAGGGATACTTGTGAACTTTGGACATTAAACATGTATCTAGGAAGTCCTGTCTCTGCAAGATACCACTTTGACCAAGTTTTTCACTTCCAAAAGTGTTTAGAAATTAAACCAATAATGATTATCATCTATTCAAAGATATAATGATCCCACAATAAGCCTTAAAAGTACCCCTATAATGACTCCTCCCATAACCCATACCCTCTGATACCCATACTTTTTGGCTTCTACAGAGGGGCCATGGGTCATAAGAGGTTTGACTGTAGGGAGTATTTCCAAATCTTTCCATTTTTGGTTCAAATCTTACTGAACAGCTAGTGTTTATCACCTTGACATCACACATCAATTGATGTATAGACCTGCCATAGTTCCTGTATTTAGCCAGGTTAGCAAGCCTAGAAAGTCATAGATACCACTCACTGCCAATAAATGTTGACTATTGAGCACTTTTAACTTGAGGAAATTAAGAATGTTCAGAGTCATTGGAGATGGAGCTGGGCATGTGTATGGCTGATGTCACCCATCATCAGCATTGCTAACACCTTGATATGTGCTGTTCATCACAGCAATCAACACCCCTGCCTATTGCCCTCCCACTCCTGGCAACCACTGTTCATCATGACATCCAACAGCCCTGCTCATCACTCTGCCCCACCCTCCCCATGTGATCCTTGCCTTTGTTTTTTTTTCTTAATTTTTCCCCAGAATTATCCAGCTAAGTCTAGCCCCACCCTATGTGATCCCTACCCTCAACACACACAGCTGCTACCTGTTGTAATGCACTCATCAATTGTTCCCCCTCACTATATAATCCTTATCAATTACATCTTGCAAGTGCTCTCTCTCATTTATCTCACATATAGGTATATACATCACTAATCATCTCATGAAACTTGGTTCATTAACTACTACATAGAGTGATATGAAATGCAAAACATTAGGCATTATCATTATCAACTATCTCTGTGCTTGTAGGATTCTTGTGCTTGACACCCTTATCTTTCCTAACCTTCCACAGCTTTTTTGTTACAAACACCACCAAACATCACTACCAGAAACTGTATTGACAATATTGATATACAGCGGTGGCATGCCACTAGTGTTGACAGAGACATAGGAATTATCTGTTGCTGAGGTCATGTTGGGAGTGTTAACCAAAGTTGTGTCATTAGAGCTGTCATCAGGATTGCAGGCAGTGAGGGGTGTAGGCAACATCAACTGATTTGTGTTGGGTGCTGAGGTTACATCAGCCAATGAAGTTGGACCTGCTGCACTTTGCAACTCCTATGCCTCAAATTTGTTGTGAGTCAACTTGTAGAAGCAGGCAGTATCAGTCTTCCATGCATTGAGTAAGAGGTTCAGTTTGACTCATGAACTGATCTCACTTGGGGAACAGAAGACCTTCAATGGCCAATTCTTGATGATAATACCATACCTGGAGGTAATATGTGCATCAAAATTCTGGTAATACATTTGTGAAATGTTTGCATTTGTCACTTCTTCTGTAATTTCTTGTCAGCTATGTGAATAAGTAGAGAAAATAAAAGTAACATGCTCAGCTTGTACAGAATGAGCAAGGATACTTCTGAGCACATATGGATGTTCTCAATGTAGTTTCTGATGACAGCTTGATTGATAATAAGGTCAGATGCATTTAGTGTTTGAGTAAGAATTGAGTTCATACCTTGGATGCCTGACAGCATGTATGCCTCCATCCATACACTAACATCTGATAGGCTTTCTTTCATTGTCAACTCAATAAATGTCTTGACACAGTCACTCATAGTTAGGAGGTGAGGTTGGTCATAATGTTCTTTGTTGGACTTCATAGCAATCATCAGGACTTCAAAACCAGTACATGCATGCAATTGACAAAGCTGAAATGTGAATGAGATGTGTTATAGGAAGAAGAACAAGCAATACTATATGTACTTCATCATCCATGCCTTTGAGAGTGACATGTGCATTATGAAATGCAGAGATTGCCACATTGTAGGAGACAAGTTCATGCATTTCATAGATGTTATGCAAGTCAACCATCTTCTTCTCTGTGTAGTTGATCTTTTTGTCTTCAGACATACCCCTCCATTTAGCAGCAATGGTAGCTATATAGTCATTGACTTTTTTCTTGGGAGTGCTTGCTGGGAGTTCTGATTGTTCATGATCAGTGACCCATTCATTGTAAGGCAAGTAGAACTGACCAGCATTCATTCATTGGACCTCCGTACTTATGAAAGCATTCCACAATCCAGTTGCCTTGTGCTTTTTCTGGAGATGCAAGATCTGCATGATTTTCTTGAGATAGTACTGGACAGAGTGCTTCTGGAACTGTTCTTGAAGACCTTCTGCAAGCTTAGTTACTTCACCCTGTACTTCCCTCAATGCCTCCTAGTATGACTGCTTGGCCTTGAGTTGGTCCAGCTGTGCCTGAGCCTTCTGCTCAGTGTTTAGAATTTGAACAATGTACTGGCTTTGAGTTCACCATGGTTTATGCAAAAGGTGAGTGGACTTCTTCTAAGAGGCACTTGGAAGGTGCATGATGGTGGAGCATGATTTGACCATTGCACTACAGCAATAGTGGCATCCAAAGGGTAGAGGGGCCTAGAGTCATAGGTTACTTTCTAAATTAGAGAAAGCCTTCAAGTGGCACTTGGAAGTGCATCCTTTGTTGTTGAGGCTTTGAGATCATTGGGTGTTGAGTTTGTGACAGTGAGTCTGGAGAGGTGATAGCAGGGCAGGGTTCATTGCTTCCTTTGAAGAATATGTCAGTGAGTTCATGATACTCCAGGGAAACTACTTTATATAGAATTCTCCATTGTCTATAGTCTGTTCTGGTGGGAATGTGCTTGGGGTTTCTTTTTGATAGGGATGGCATGATTGGTAATCAAAAGCAGAGGTCCCATCATGTGAAGCATGTGCAGAGGGGGCAGTGTTAAGTATTTGGATGTTAGGGTTTCCAGGTTGATTGTGAGGGGGTGTCAAAGTAATAGCAGAGGGGTCCAGAGTTGTCTAGCATTATGGGTCAGGGTACCATGGTCCTCACATTGATTTCTAGGATTTGTTGGGGGGTGCATCCTAAGAAGGCTGGGGTGAAAGTGCATTTTCTTTCCTTTCTTTGCCATCTTGAGGGTTGGGATTTCTTTTGGCTTGCTCTGAAGTTGCTGGAGTTGGGTCAGAGGCATTGGAGCCCTGGGAAACTGGAGGAGGTAGGGGGGGGGGGGGGAGACTTTGTTGCAGAGTTTGTCCAGTCAAACATTGGCAGAGTTGATGGCCAAGCAACCAGAGTGGTCCTAGCTGACTCCAGAAGTTGGGTTTGAAGTTGGAGATGAAGCACTGGTCTTGGAACCTTGACTTATTCTTAGAGGAGGGGGATTATTGGGGTTGATTGCAATGATGGCAGGGCTTGCTTTGGAGGGTTGATATCTTTGGGTTGGCATGAAGATTGGTTTGTTTTACTGGGAAAGCATCAGAGGTTTGCTCTTTTGACATGGGTGGAGGAGGCACTGTCAGAGAATTGTTGGGTTAGATATCAATGATGCATGGATTTGACAGAGCTGTGAGAGAGCTCAGGGGTGCTGGAGCCATTCTTGGTTTCTTTGGGGAAGGTGGTGGCATTGGAGGGGACTGGTTCGGAGTTGTGGAGTTATTCTGGTTGGGATGGGGTTGGGCCAGTAGGTCTGGAGGTGTTGGACTAAAGGGTTGGTGGTCTTGTTGTTGTTTGTCAGTGGGGAAAGTAACTTGTTCTTATGCAGCAAGTGATTGTCTCTGGTGGGTTTTGCATTACTGTTGGAGAGGTGGTGTTGGTGAGGTGCTAGAGATGTTGTTGAGCAATAGATTGATTTGTTACCAGGGTCAATTGGAGATGTGGTTGGAGATGTCATGGTCAACTCTAGTAGGAGGTGGGACTGGTGAAGAAGGTGTGGGAGGTGTGGGAGGTGCAGGAGAGGGTAATGTAGTTGTGATTGGAGTTGAGTGGAGAGAGTGTCCATGGACAGAGCTGTTGTGTAGAGGTGTGACTGGAGTGGGGGGGACATTTGGTGTCAGATCTACAATTCAATGTGCCTTGGCAAACTGAGCAAGGCAGAACAAATCATAGTGGGTCTTAGACATGGGCCAACCATAAACATTGAGAGTTCTGGCAAAAGCATAGGCAGAGCTAATTGCAGACATGACAAACAGGAGTAGGGGGAGTCTTGATATTCTGTCAGGTTCTGCTAACAATGGGGGCTCAGCTACACTGGGCAAGTCCTTACTAGGCAGACACAATGTCCTGTGCTTATAACCTAGCACTCCAGGGTTGGTGCAGACTATAGGGACTTGTGAGGGGAAGCTAAGAGAAGCAGTCCAAAAAAGTCCAGAGTGGTCTGGAGAAGTCTAAGACTAAGTATATTAAACATTGGGCTTGGGTGGACATTAGGAACAAGTCTATAAGCAAGTATGCGGGCTGCAGGGTAAGTGGAGGCTTTGTGAGTGATGGAAGCAGAGCCAAAGTTTGATGGGAGATCAATCAAGAATGATGGGTTTTGGGGGCCAAGCATAGGGGCCAGGTTCAGAGTTGTCATAAGAATGTTTGAAGGTTCATAGTGTGTGTGCAGAGTTTGTAATGATGTTAGAGATGAAAGGAACTTAGGAATGGAAAGGAAAACAAAGACAGTTGAGACAAGACAAAGGTGAGACAAGACAGAACTGAGAGAAGAGATAGATTCAAGACTAAGAATAGAAACAGAGATGAAACAGAGAGAAATACAAGACACAAGTAACTAAGTTAATGTTATATACTGACTACTGGGACAGCTCCAGGGATAGCAGGTCTAGCAGTGGGGCTTGTTGGGATTATGCAGAGCCAATGGATGTCAGTTATGATCAAGGGGCAGGCTGCAGTGATATACTGATGGGATCACAATGGGATCAGTTGGGAACATGGGCTATCCAGGGGTCATTGTTATGCTCTAGAGCTGGTTGGATAAGTCAGAGTGATGGACTAATGATGTATGCTGGTATCAGGAACAGTGGGGGAAGAGTCCTAGGGGCTCAGAAGAGGCAGGGAAAGCATCAGAGGCTGCAGGGAAGGTGTTGGAGTTAGCCAGGAGGCTGTTGGAGTTTGCTGGAGAAGTGTTGGAGTTATTCAGAGTGGATACTATGAGTGAAAGAAGGTTGGGGGAGTCAAAGAGGGAGTTGGGGGGAAACTCTAGAAGAGTGAGGTGGCTGGGAATGAGGTTCAGGGTTCTGAGGATGGTCATGACAGTGGAGTCTGGCCCTTGGGTCTAGAATGATAAAGCTGAGACCTTTCTTAGCAACAATTGCTAGTGACCTTACCTAGCAACAGCACTGCTAATAAGACCCACTTGTTGCTGAGCACTGGTTTTGGCATTTTTGATTGGACAGCAGCTGATTATATTGTACATGACTTGGCACAAGTCACAACACTTAGCACATGAGGTCTAGCCCCAAGTTATGGAACAATGTAGCCTATGCATGAGATGACAGCAAGCACAAGACTTATGGCTCATGAGCCACATCCTGTGGAGTCTGGACTTTGGATCTAGAATGATGAGGCCAAGAAACAGATTGTGACACCACTTCTGCATCTAGTGGGCTTTCTGGGACCTAGCTCAACTTCCAACCCTCACTTACTTAGTCTGTTCATACTCTACTGGTGAAACTGCTAGTTGTTGTGTTCTCTGCATGACAACTAGGTGGCAGTGGATGACATCAGTGGGCACTGGGGAAAATGGGCCTATTGGATCTCCAGCCACTGCTGGAAGGCTGTAGCCAGCTACTCAACCTTTGAAGCCATTAGATGGCTGGTTTCAATGCAAGCCTGAAATAATTCCAATACATCAAGAAATACATGCAAAAATTCTATAAGCCAGAGGATGTCAAGCAAGGGAGTCAAAGTCTTGACCAGACCAATATAAAGAACAAACTGACAATGTTTGAAATCCTTAAGTCATAGATTAGTTTGAAAACAAGCCTGAAGAAATTTGAGTGAGGTGGTATGGAAGAAAAAAAAGTACTCTTGCAAAAAATATATGTCAACTGAGGTATTTGAACCCAAGACTTGATTGACTAGATCAAATGTGAACACTTGAAACCATTAAGCTATGAAGGCACATTCAATGATAGTCAAATGTGGAATAGCTTGGATTTCCAGCCACTGCTGAAAGGCTGCTCCTAGCAGAAATGGTGGGGAAACTGGGCCCACTGGATTCCCACATGCTGCTGAAAGGCTGCTGCCAGCAGAAATAGGTGTACACTGAACCACCAGGAAGAAGCTTTGCACTAGCAAGAGTCACAAAACAATTCAAGCTACACCACAATAGACAAATAACAAAAATCATTGCAAATCAATATGTCAAGTGAGGGAGTCAAACCCTAGGCCTAACAGATTGAATGTCACATAATGGACAGTCCAGACCACTGAACCATTGTGGCTTGAATTGTTAAGCTGGTAAAAAGCATTTGTTGGAGCAAACAGTAGCCAATTGAAATGATGACTAAAAACTTTCCAAATCTACAGACATGTTGCAAGGGATTGAAACCCTCAACCTGATGGATGGATTGCCACATGATGGACAATGCTGATCATAGAGCCATGATAGCATGAATTCTTGAGCCAGCTACAAGTGTTTGTTGTAGCAAACAGTGGACAATTGAAATAATGACTAAAAATGCTTTCAAAACTACAGACATGTCAAGCAAGAGATTTGAATTCTCAACCTGAGCATATAAGGCCAGTGACATTGGCAAATGCCTAACATCTGAACCCATTAAGCCACAAAAGCCTGATATATCAATCAAGTGAATCAGGTCTGTGAAACAATGTTAGTTCCAGCACAATAAAGAATTCAGCAGATAGCCAGCCTGAATACCCAAACCATGAGCATATTGTGCTTCAGTGTAAGCCTACACATTGGTTAGAGCAAGGGAGGAAAAGTATAATAAATAAGATTGGAGAACAAATCAGCATTGTTGAATTGTCAGATAAAATAGTCAAATCTTCATTTTGACAGAGAGAAGTGTAACATTACAGCATTTCAAACCACTCAGCCATGATACTGTCACCATAATCATATTTCCTGGAACATCTGTGGAGTGGACAATCATTGGAATAGTCATTTCCACAATGAATGATAAGACACTCCAGCAGTGGAAACAGTTCTGTGATGGTTTCTCCTGCCTACTGGAACTGCTTTACAGATTTGAACAAATATCTAATACAGATGTACTGAGATCTTTCAAATGAAAATGGTTTTGTAACATGATCCAGCAACAGACAAATACTTCAACAATGGAGCAGCCTTCAAACAGAAACAGTTCTGTGATAGCACCCACCAGCTAATGGAACCACCTTTTCTGACAGATGTCATATGGCAACAAAAAGCAGACAACACTTTCATGGAACCAAGAGAGCAGTCAAAGATGTCTGCTCAGAGTGTTTTTGACAATACATTATAAAATTGCAATGGCACTGTTGTGGACATAACATTGTTAACTTCCACTACAATGCAGAGGACTCTGCTGGACATGTAACATATAAAATAAAATATATTCTGCTACAATGTATGACACATGCACTTGTAGTGCCCTACCCTGCAGAGATGGGCTATGCCAGGTACACTGGTAGCAACCAACCTGACATTGACTTATGCAGGATCAGTTATTACTGTGGAACAGTCTGTGGTGCACCATAGACTCACTAGGTCTATGCAGAGGGTACTGACCTGGGAAGATCAAATCAATCTTCAGCAATTCTGAAATGGTGATCTGAAGGACTTTGAACAGTCCTTTGTAGATGACAAAGGGGTGGTGTTCCAAAGGGACACCACCTATTATACCTGGCTAGAGGGGTACATTCTGCCAGAGTATATGCAGCCAGTAAAATTTGAGAAGTGTGAAAGTCACTCCCTAGTAAGTCACTCCCTAGTAGAAGATGTATAAGCAGGGACTAGTTACCAGCTGTGCATTAAGAGTAATCAGGTCAGAGAGGGTGTAGCCCTCCAAATAGGCCAGACTACCCAGGTGGAGGTGGAGGAGATTTAGGGCAAGGATCACTAGGAGGTGATCATAATCCCACCCCACCTCCCATGCCATAACAAGGACCACTAGTTCTGGGAGGAGGCAGTGGAGGACCTGGACAGAGACTACCCTACTCAGGTTGTGGTCCACCACCACTTCCAGGAGGGGGTCCTCCCTATGATGATAGAGTATCAGGTAGCATCACATGATGCTGCCTATAAATACTATTTCTGTAATTACATAAGGCAGTGCCTTACTTCATACTTTGTAGACAGAATTGACTGGTTTTGACTTACAGAGTGTGAACAGTAAGCTGCATGCATCACATTTTTCTAAGTCAAACAAGCATTTACTGCAAAGCAGAAGCCAAACTTCCAGGAAAGAAGTTCACTGCCACTAGTTATGATCAGACTGTTAAAATTTTAATGTTCACCCCCTCAATGAGCACTGTGGTGACCATGGAAAGTCAAGTGTTCAGGCCTAGGTCCAAACCAGAGTTTGATGGGGCATCACAGAGTGCTCCACATGAAATGTTGGATCTTGCCATGTTACACCATGGTGTGAGGAGAGAGAGTGGTGTGATGCCTGGAAGGCTGCTAGCAGCTACTCCCATTCAACCACAGCTACTCCCATTCAACCACAGCTACTCCCATTCAACCACCCCTGAGTGGTCAAACTGGTGTCACGACTGAGAGCACTCAAGTGCCCTCTACTTAGTTGTACCTAAAGGAAGAACTGGATGGTGTAGCAGTGACAGCAAGCAAAGGGAAAACACCCTCATATGTGCCTACAGCATTATGAGTGGAAGGTCTGAGATCCTTCCCTGAGGCTGTGGGAGGTCAGCATGACTCCTCTCTGGTAGTTACTTCACTGAGGAGTAATGAGGATGAGCCTCACAGGGCACACAGCCCTGTACAATCATGAGCTGGGCCCATGCCAAGCCTGTGCACAGCAGGACTGTCAGCATTCAGCAGTAAACTATCTGAATAGGCTCTGCATGTAATGTATTTAGCACCCCTGTATGCCCTCACTGTGGAAATTTGACCATTGAGATGGTCCAACATGTGCTGCTCATGTGTCCCCACTACCAATTTGAATGACTTCCTCACCTGAGAAGAAAACTCTGACAAAAAGCTGAATTGTTATCCTACTCCTTGCAACCCCTGATGCTTTGAAACCCCTCTTCAGCTTTGCCCAAGCCACTAAACAATTCCAACTCCTCAGCCCACCCCAGCAGGATCCTGCCAGCAACCATGCCTCATAGCCCAGTGCCATGCCCCAATGCCCATGCCCAACTATCTGCTCTAGAATGCTCACAACCTCTCATTCTTATAACCTATTCACTTTTAATATTGGCACCAGACCTCCCCTCTCAGACCTTGACTTTACCTTACCTCCTCCCTAGTTGGGCAGCATCCACACTGCTCAACCTCTTGGTGCCCACCTAAGCAGATGGCTCTTGTAGCCACAAAAACTTTACATTACTCATGACAAACATATGGTTGTACCACAGGAGCATACCCTAAAATGGCCAAGGAATGACTGGCCTGCTCATTCTGCATGTATGCAGGGGGGGGGGCAAGGAATTGTATAGCTCTGGTAAAGTACCATAGACCTCCATAGTACTGTATACTATGGCACTATATGCCCAGCACATTAATTGACTCAAAAGAAAATGTATTTAGCTGTAGCCTAGCCTATGAAGGTCTATGAAGCTACTCCTGTATGATGTCAACATGAAACTGCCAAAAAGGAAAGAAAAGAAGAAAAAGAGAGAGAGAAAGAGAGGTTTTCTGTTTTAGACATGTTGTCTGTTACATGTGGAATGGAGGTTGAAAGTTGGGGAAACTGCCAAACAAGTTTTCTCAGGAGCTTCCTGGTAGTGATGTTCCAGCCTGGCTTCAAGCCATGGGCCAGGTCAGGCAGGGCCCATTTGAGCTGGTCCTGGCTTCAAGCTGTGGGCCAGGCCAGAGAGGATGGTCCAGCAACAGCTTTGGCTTGGCTCATACTCATGGTAAGCCATGAGCTGGCAGCCCAAGCCATGGCTTTCTGCCAATAGAGTCAAACAGATGTAACATCTTGATGAACATCTGACATGCAACTTCAATGTTTGTGTCTTTGATACAGCTTCACATTATGCCCCATGAGTGACAGCATAGCCATGAGCCTTTAGAAATGAACACTAGATTTTCTCTATGGATGTTCAGACATGTGTTCCTTCTCTCATTGACTCATTACCCTCAACCCATTGTCAGATGTGAAAATGCCCACTCCTGGGGTTATTCAGACTCTTGTAAAAACCAATGCTCTTCAGTTTCACTCTGCTTGGGGATCATTAGCTTGTGACTATCTGTTGATCATGGCATCCTCTGTTTCAAGCAAGCATGCCTTTTCACAGAGCAGATTGACAATTACTAAACAATGGAATCAAATGAAGGGTGACATTGTTGAGGCACTACAATGTTTGAAATGTGTGATATGACATGATTTGCTCTTTTGGGAACCTGGTCCTTCCTCCCTTCATGAGACTGAGCTCAAGAACCTTGAGAAGAGTGAGGATGATAGTGGTCTTGGGATGGAAGAGGAAGAGGGTTGGGATGAGATCTTTTCTGATGCTGAAGATGATGATTTTAGTGACATTGACATTGATTTTGATTAGGACAACATATGTTGTTACTCGTGCACTCTTTTTGTAAAATATGTTGTGTCTGCTAAAAGCCGCGGCCTGGGCCAAGCCAAGCCGGAGCCAGGCCGAGCCGGCGGCTTTTGGGCCAAACCGGGCCGGAACATCACTACTTCCTGGCCCCGTCGTCAGCTTAACCTGTTATGGGCAGATCAGAACATCCAGTCTGTGAATTGATCAGTTGAAACGCAACAAGAGCGAAAACTTGAATGACATTAGGTATCTAAGAACCCACGGCTGAAGGCACTTCCCATATTCTCGGGAACTGGGAGGACAAGCACATTCTTAGAGAAAAAAGCGACCATTAGTTCATGGTAAATGAATATAGATAAGATAGATCAGCCAGATTAAATATCCTAGTAAGAAAAGAAAAGGCCTATGTTCACTTTTCAGTGTGAAAAAGATTCAAATTTAACATAGTGAAAATCTGTCATGTTCAGTCAAAAGGGATTGATGAAAGGAGCTAATACTAGGAAATATCATTTCAAAATTTGATGGTCGAAGGTTGCCTAGTTTGAGCCGTTTTCCACACCATCGCGGATGAACAAGTACCATCACCCTCCAAAAAGATTGAGGGCTTGACTTTACCTGATACTTATGACATATTTTACGTGAGCACTCCCTACCCTAGTCTTGGCCATCCCTGAGAGCTCTTCCCAGTGTACCGAGATCGTGCTGTGCTATCTGATTTGTTCCCTTTTATCTCACACTGCTACTAAGTCCTCCATTTCCCTATTGAGCTAACAGATTCCCGAGCTCTGCCTTGTTGATGCCACCTGGCATGATCATCAATGTCTTGATGAGACGCCGGCTGAATTTTTTTCGTGGATGATCGACACACTTAAGGTAATCGATACGTTATGCTTGCAAGGGGTTTGGACGCGATATTGAACAATTCTTGAGCTTGATCGTCTGGATCCGTGGCTACATATATACAACGAGCGTAAAATTCAACAGTTGTTTGACCACCCAAAGTCCGAGTCGGGTAGATTTCTCGGACACAATAATTCGGATGCACGATGGGAACTTCTGACTTTTCTACTATGTTTACTCTCCCCATGATGGACCGTAATCTCTGGTTTGAGATATTAATACGAAATCTTCTCTTGCCTGCCTATATAATAAATCTCGTCAGGGTGTTTGGCTTGTGAACGTTGTGTCTCATTCAAGTTCGTGAGGGCAGCAGAAATGTCCACAGCATCTCCAACTGGAGCCCAGCTCGTTGGTTACGTACAACAAGTTCTTGGAACGTCTTTTATCGGGTTTACGATTGCCACCACGTGAGTTTTCTTTCCCAATGTTGCTCATGATTTCAAGATTCAACGACTTTCAGGTTGTATGGAATGACTTGTTTGCAAACATATCTCTACTACCGAAATTATCCAAAGGATCATCGACTACTAAAAGTGACGGCGAGTGCAAATTCCGGTTTCCCATATTGCTTGTGGTTGATCCACGTCTCGGCAGGTCGGCACTCTATGGTGGGTGTTTATTTGTTATACTTCAACTTGTGTAGTAGATTTTGGAACCGTCTTGCAGGGTGCTCGATACATTGGCGACCATATTTGTGGCCCATTCGCTTTACACATACCTCGTACTCGATTATGGATTGCCACCACAAGTATACCTCAATATTCCCTGGTATGTCATGCTTTCTAGCTTCAAAAGTACGGTATTCAAATGCAAAGCATCAGGAGTTTCGCGGTGAGTCGCGTTGTCGAAGCTTTCAACAAATTTGACCTCAATTGACAGACGGAAAATATGCTTGTGGCGAGTACTTCTCCTTTCGTTATCAGCAGGATTGAGAATTTTGTAGACCTTGATCACTTTCCTTGCTCAAATGTAAAGTTATATACATTTGCTTGATCCTTGTATTCTCACCACTATGTCTGCAGTTTCTACAGTCGTACTATTTGGAGAGGTATGATTTGAGCTTTTCCTAAGGTCGAGCTCGGCCCATCTCATCCTACATTTGTGTCAGTGAGCACTCACAAAGTCGTCCCTGTCGCAATTGTCAGCTTGTTTCACCTGACTGTCAAAGATGGTATTACTTACTAGCCTTAGATTGCGCTCGCTCTGATTACGCTAGGTGATCTAATCCGTACTCTCTTTTCTCTACTCGGGACTGACATTCATCACGTCAGCCCTTGGATCAGGTAGGACCGTGACACTTCCAGAATACCGTTGGTCCTTGCACCTTCTAACAAGTTTCTGTATGAAGCAACGACTGTTCAATTGTACTTCTTTCTCTGCCTTGTTTGCAACAATCACTCATCAAGTTTTTTTTAGGTTCCAGAATCCATTGTGGACAACAATAGCGGAAAGAAGTTTTTCTGTGCGTACTCCATAGATCGTAAGCCTACCTCAACTGATGGTGTCATTCAGATTTTGAGCGGCTTTGTACAAGGCTTCGCCTTCCTAAATGATGTCGTGATCACAGTGGCCATGTGTGTCTATTTGCATACTTGGCGAACTGGGTTCAAGAACTCGTGAGCATTACAGATGATATTAATGGATCTTTAATATTCTACCATAGGACAGAGAAAATGATTGATGGCTTAATGTTGTATTCCATCAGTCGAGGTAGGTTATCTGGATATATATTATCTTTGGTAAAACAGAAATTTTCTGCTCTGTAGGTATCCTGACAGCGTGGGTAACGGTACCGCGAAGTTACTTGAGAATGAGTACTCAAAACCCTCGGTATAGTAGTGTCACCCAAATACTATTTCTGATCTTGGTGAGTCGTTTCTAGTAGCATCGGTTGGAGAATACTTGACCGTCTGGTTCAAGAACGTCGGACTACCACATGATACGTATTGGCAGCCATTCCATCAAGCTGTTGGCAAATGTGAGAATGTTGACCCAATTTTTCGTGAATTGTAATGCTCAATTTTCTGACCTTTATGTTGATATCAGTATATGTCAACTCAGTCTTGGCTACGTGAGTTGAAACAGAAGCTAATTTCATCATAAATGGTCTGTGTAATCCGATCTTGTGCAGTCTGAACGTCCGAAGCACATTCAAGGAGGAGGACGAGGTCAAACTGGGTGATATCCGATTCCTTGGTCCTAGTTCATCAATTCAAGAAAATGATCCGGAGGTTAGCCTTGTCGCTCCTACTCATATTATCATCTAACTTTAATGTTAGAGAGCTCATAGCCAGGTGTCGCTATTCCAGCGTGAATCGGTATCGTTCGTCATCAGTCACTGTGGCCAACGTTCGCAAGAAAAAGGGGATAACTTCACCGCTACCCCTTGCAATTGATACGGTTCACATAATCAAAACTTTTTGTTGTAGCTTTGTTCTTTCAATGCTAAGTCTCCCCGAAAATCGAAAGACATTGACTACATGTTCCCGGTCTTATTCTAACTTAAAGTACGGCCAGTGCAAGGACATGGGTAGGCAGAGATAGATATGTACTATCGGAAAAAGCGCGATTCATCATCTTAACTAAAACGTGTTGTGCGACCGTCAGCTGCCATTTTAAGGAGAACACTATCTTCTGCTCTGATTTGCCGTCTAGACCCGGAGTTGGCTGATGCAGTAAAGGCAGAGCCTCCTACGAACCCTTTTCGCAAGGATCTACCACCAGATTTGACTTTGTATCCCGTTACAGCTGTACCACCAACATTGCGGCCGGTAGTTCGACTGAGGCTGGACCGTCCCTCCACCTTTTCCCACTTTACACTGCGCTCCGCCATGTCGGCCTTAGGTGGGGGCATGGCCAAAGACTGTAGATACAGAATTATCAGACACATTTTGAACAAGAAGGGGAGAGGGAAACCTCAACATCGAATTCAGTTTGATCTGGAGCTTTGCGACGTGTTGGAATATGTTTCTTTGTTTTCGAAGCAACTGATTTGACGCGAACATGGTTCTCTTGATCTGACTGATTATCGTCCATCCAGGACACGTCATTAGGATCCAGAGGCTCTCCCTCTTCTTCCTTTTTGGGCGTCAATAGACATACCTCATTCTGAGATTTCTGCGCAGTTTCCTTTACAAGCCGAGTGAACTCTGAGGTTGTTATAACTTCACGCGGCTCGTCATCATCATCGTCAGGCTCCTTATCCGTATCTTCCGTTCTATTGCCCATGACAAAATCCAATGGCTGAATTTCTTTGAGATATGCAAAGTCAGCATCATCGGTCACCAGGTTTTGCTGATAGACACCAAAGAAAGATTTAGTGTCTACATTTTCGCCTGCGTGTTCAGAAATCATCCAATTTAGTAGGTACAAGAACGAGAAGTTTATGAAACTCACTAAGTTCCTTAATATTGGGCCTATCAATCCTCTATTTCTTATAGATTTGACGGCGAAACAGCGAAACAGCAAAAGTGTTAGTGTTGGTGTTAGTGTCTGTCGCGCTCATCCTCGTCACTTTCATCATCACTATCATTCATAAATCCTCGATTTTTTCGTTTCTTGCGCAGCTCTCCTTTGATAGCAGCTTCATGAAGCCTTCGAAGGGTTTCATCATCATCTTTTCCGTGTTCTCTGTCAGATGATCAGCCTCCTCACAGTAGCAGACATATATAACACCTACTGAAATTTCTCTAGTACCAAATTCGCAGCCACAGTTTTCTCATCCATCTCAGAGTCATCTACCAAGATTTCTAGCGTCTGATCCAAGTATTCTCCATCTTCCTCATCGTCATTGTCTTTCTGCCTCGGCCCAAAACCAAATATCTCGTCTTCATCAGACTCTTGAGCTTCCTGCTCGACGAATTCTGACTTGTCTAACAGCATTCGATGTTTATGATCTTGAGCCTTGGAGCCGCGCTTTTAAACATCGAAAGCATTTGCAGAACGCTTCGTAGCAAGACTAGGGGAAGGGCTGGATCTATATCCGCCTTCAAACAAAGGAGAGGTCGGTGTCTTTACTCGTCGGTGCAGCCGACTCAATGGAGCAGATTGTGTGTTCAACTTCATCCAAGAGAGAGATAGTACGAAGTGGTCGGCGTAAAGTCGATGATTGGCTTAACACTTCAGCTGATGCTGGCGAAGGACGCCGATAAATTTACGAAGTTGATACATTTGGCCTGGTCTGGGTAAGGAAGCTGCTCACAGGGGATTCAGAAATGATGAGCCAAACAAAAGTTGAAGGAAGCTTGCCCATGATCATTAACATATAGCTCGGGCTCTGGTTGAACTTTCTGATTTGCAGCCTCCAGCACATACTCCTGCTCCTTCTCGAATATCTGATCCGCTTTGCGAAGGAACATTCCACTAACTTCGAAAGCGGGTTCCAGAGTGATATCTTGAGTCAAATCAAGAGTATCAGCTTTGGCGAGTTTATCGCGAGGGAAAGCCTGAGGACATCGTTGTATAATCAAATCTAGATTTCCTCCTAGTGCAGACGAAAGTTTTTACCTTGTCTGCCAGGCCGCCTGTAAGTCGCTCCGGCGAGATTGCTGCGTTTTGTTTCTCTGTACCAAATTCAAAAAAGTCTGAGAAACCAGGCTGTAAGGGGGCTGGACCAACACCAACTGAATGCTCATCGTGGAATTGGGAGAATACAAGACATTTAAATTTGGCGCCGATGAAGGGAGTCAGATTTAGGGGCGAGGTAGAAGGCTGCGTGGCAATAGGTGAAGTTGGCTTCAGTCTAATGTCAAAAGATTTCGGTAGCCTGGAAGGCCTGGACGGAAAAACAAAGGGGTCATCGTCAATCACCTCATTCATGGTGACGTTATCATCATCCTCAGGATGAGCCGGAGACAGTGACAGTCGTCTTACTAGACCACTCTCTAGGCCAAGCAGAAAACTCTTTTTCGTTTCTGAAGGAACTTTCTCATCAAGAGGTACACGTCGAACCACGGCCTTGTTTTCTTTGTCCCCACCGCGGTCAAACATGCGACATGTTTCGTTTTCCTTGTCCTCGTCGTTCTCTGTTCGATCCTGCAGGGAAGATGTTGAGCCTCGGTGTGTCAGACTTGATATGCTACTGATTCCGTGATCATTGAAAGGGCTGTCTTGGAGACGAGGGGAGAAGTTCGGACGAGGAGCAATATCTTCGTCGTCAGAATCGACGATTGCCTTGAGGACGGCGCGACAGGTTCTCGAGAGCAACCCGGCATCCGATTCCCCGTCTTCAGGATTAAGATCAGCAGTGTCAACTATGTTGTTTTCCTCATCCACATCTTCACTCCCATCTTCACTTCCGTGAGTAGGAAAAGGACTGGCTGACCCTCTTAACCGTGCACTCAACTCCGGTATGTCGCTGTCATCATCATCATCGTCGTCGTCGTCATTTTCCATGTTGTCTGTCCCCCCGCCAGGTAGATTAAGGCCCTTCTCGATGTACAGCTTGCTCACCTCCTGTACAGAAGTAGCACCGTCATCCCAATCCTTTACTCGACCTCCGCGCTGAACCCACTCCTCTTCCTTAGCTCGTATGATATCTTGACGTGCAGCATCCGCTTTCGAACGGACGATCTTGCCAATAAAGCTGGTGTTATTGGAGGTTCTCCTTTTTGCTCTTGACCCATCCCTGCTCGTCGGAGTACTTCAAAGTCATCGATTTTCGAAGGGTCTTCTTTCACTTTTTTTCCCTTCAAGCCAATTCCTCCTAGGTTTAAGTGCCTCTGGCGACCCTCGGTGATCCGCTTTTTCCGGCCGGACCTACGTTCTGTTTCCTCTTCCTTGATCGTCATCTGCATATCTGGTGCTTGCAATTTGAAGGTCATCATTCTCGTCGGAATCAAAAAATTCGGCATTAACTTGCATCTCCTGGCGCGCTGTTTGAGTGCCAGCAACTCTTGCCGACGCTTAAAACTTTCTTGCTTCCTGCTCTTTCTCAAGCAAAGCGCCAACCTCCGGGAGGTCTTTATCCGAGTCGTTATCCCAACTGGATAGAGGACGCATGACTCTTAAGGGGCTCCTCTGAGCACGATTAGGTGATAGATTGAGTGGTGCGTCATCGCCTTGACAAAGAGCTGGAGATGAAGGAGCAATATGTGGGATCACAGGAGACGTATGACGCTCAGACGAGAGGTCCACGATAGGGTCTGCTTCAATCTCAGACTTTTTGGATGCGATCCTATTGTTAAAGGCTGAAAGGTCAGTGAACGTACACATAAGAGCGAATACTTCATACGCTGCAAACAACCCTTGAATTGTATATTTGGATGTCGCTTCCTCCGTGCATGGGATAGACACTTGCTGATCTGCAGCAATGCGGATGCGGTTACGTGCCGTTTCCTCAAGTTCTTTCTTGGTTGGTGCCTGTCAGTCCATACAGGCTCAGCACAATATACGAGGCAACACCTGAAATCGACACACCCTTGAGTTTCTTTCGCTTACCTCCATTGTCCTTTTGAGATTTCCGGCTTTTAAAGGAGCCCGTAGTCACAGACTCTCCAGAGAAGCGAAGAGGAACAAGATCCGGGCGACTGGGAGCTTTCCCTTTCCCCTTAGTATCCTGTCCCAATAACGCAAGCATGTCGTCGTCAGAAGTGGGGGGAGTAGGAGATGATCGCGATTTCGGTGTAGTTAATGGGTACAGGTGGAAAGGAGTGGTCGGCGAAGATTCTTTATTCTCTCCGTCTTCAGAGTCTGAGTCGTGTATTATGCATTTCTTCTGCCTCCTATTGGTAGCTTGAAGGGAGGGACTACGAGCAAATGAGATATGTGCGGTGGGGGATGAAGTCGTTAGAGGGCTCAAAGATCCACTGAAAACCGTCTCAGTCAAGGTGTCCTTGCCACTTTCCACAATGGAGGTTGGTAAATGAAGACGATTAGGGCTGACAGGCCTTTGAAGGGACAAAGCGGAGGCTTGACCTTCCTCGAATTGATTCGACGCGTCTTTTTCTTTAGCAACACCTGTCATATGAGCATCATCTTTTTCCTCCATATCTAAATCCTTCAATTTCTTCCGCCACGGAAATTGGAACGCGGATGACGTGTCTTCACTATTAGCTTCGTCATCGTCATCATCAATATCGCTGGATACTGAATATTCGTGCGAAGGGTCAGGGCTTGGGGGAACCTCTTCAGACACATCAGAAGGTCCTGTTCTAAAAACGCTGTTGATAGATGAGGAGCTTTTTGATGAGTGCAGCAGATGAGGAGTATCAGAGTCGTCGCCAGCAGCCTCCGTATGCGCAGAACGACCATAGGTCCGTCGTGCGCGCTTGACAACAGCGGGAGTTGCTGGTGAAGAAGAAGAGATGGTTGAGTCGGGGACAATTGAAGAGTCTATTCATACTGGCATTTGTGAGAGACGAGGAAGCGTGAGGCTAGCCTAGCGTGACAGGACTTGGAATCAGTCAGCGTGACCGAACGCGTTTAGGGGTGACTCTGGATATCACATTTAAACTCCGACATCAGACAGCTAAGGGTAGCCCCTCTGCTGCCTCGACGGGCGGTGAAGGAAAGGCGGGTGGAGAAAAATTTTCAACACATAATCCGGATCGCTAAAGTGATCCAGGCGAATATATTACAATGATGGCTGGACGTGGCAGCTATCAGCACAAGAAAACAATACACGAATGAAACAATCCCGACTCTTTCGTAAGTAAGTGAAAGGAGTCTCGAACGAATTTTGCCCGGCCAACTCTGTGATAGGTCACAAGGCACCTATAGACAAGCGGCGTGTGGGATCTCGGGGGAGGCAGGGCAGAGCTAGCATGGGCCTGTATCTCTTGCTAAGATCCAGACCCAATCTCACCCCATTTGGTTAGGTCTTTGATATTCTAACTTGATGCCAAGATCCAGACTCCAACCTCACTATGTTCAGTTAGGTCTTTGTATTTTGTCAACTCAATGCTGAGATCCAGACCCTGCCTCACTCCATTTACTTAGATCCTTGAATTTCATCAACTCATGTTTTGCCAAGACCCAGACCCATCCTTTGATTTTTCTTTATAAGAGTTGCTCAACAATGTAAGCGAGATGTCAAATAAATGGAGCTTTCCCACTTATTCTCTCTTACCATTCCAACTTAGGTCTTTCTTTTTCAATTGATGTGCTTATAGTTCTGTCATTGTTTATGTCAGCAAGTCTTTACTATAATTTTAACTATATTTTTTTCAGTCAGATAGAGCTTTTTTTAATAAGTATTCCATGATTTTTGACTTCATTCTTTCAGGAAGTGACATGAGAAGTGCTCATGTTCTAACAATCCCTTCAGTTACATCCTTGATATTCTGATATTCAAAACTCAATGCTGAATTCCAGACCTCACTTTATTTGGTTTGGTCTTCAATATTTTGACTCTTTCAAGTGATTTCTCATTCAATAGACAATTCTATGTTTGATCTACTTGAAAAAGTAGAAACATTGATGAATCAAAATCTCCTCTACTTTCTGTCCAACTTTTATTCTCATATACTTTGAAGAGCATGTTTGGCATACCAATGGGAAAGAAATTGGAAAGTAGCCTGAGTAATGAGTTTATGGTATCACTAAATGCTACTAAGACTTCAAAATCAGATGCACCATGTGTGCCCAAGTGCATGTACCAGAAGTGATGAGTGGGCACTCAGCTTGCCCATGTAGATGCTCATATAATGAAATACATGTAGTAGTTCATCCTGCCTGTTTGTCTATCTGTGATGACAAGGCTTCTTTACACCCTTCTGCCCCCACTAGTTGCCTTCCATGAATCACATGCTTGGACATTACTCAGTATAGATTAATTGTTAGCTATAATTCCATACATACTACTGGCAGATGAAGTAGTTATGTTAGTCATCATTTCTAGTGATGTAGTAGATAGGATGGTCTGCAGGATAGAATATTCTCAGACCAAACAATAGCAGTGTTCACCAAGTCTATCAATTGATCCAACTATAAGATCCCCCAGCAATGTCTCTATACTTAGTTTGCCGTGCTTGCCCTCTGTCCAACTCTTGGCTGCCTCTGTGCCCCCTTAACTCCAACTCATTGCTTCTGCTTTGCCTGCTCTTGCTGGGTTTACCTGCAGAGTGATTATTCCCTTACAGCAGCCAATGAGGTGTTTCCATCCTCTGCTAGTTAATGCATGATGTGAGTGAAGATGGCCAATTCCCCATGGCACATCTATTCTGTAGCATGCAAGGAGAACTGACAACAGCTCTCATGGAGTTGTAGAAGTACTCAGAAGTGCTCTTGGTTGTTGGTGGTGGATTTGTACCATCCAGCATATGCATCTGAGGCAGGAGGTTTGCCAAAGTGCCTGATTTGATGATGGCATTCATTGTTGACCCATGTAAACAGGTCAGTGTGCAGTGCACTCCCTGACCAATGGTGATCTGAGAAGTATATACTGTAAGTATATTGGGGGAATGCGGTTGAGAAGGAGGTGACAAATGACCTCCACTTTGCTGAGATTATTGATTTGAGTAGGCTGGATGGTTCAGTCTGCACAATCTGAGAGTGTAGGGAGCAAAAGGGCTGAATTCCCCTATCTCCAAATGGTAGTCATCAACCATGTCTCTATAAAGATGGAGCTGGGCTACTACCATAGCAAACAACTGCATGTAGGCCATTTGAGCATGTGATGTAGTTGGGGCTAGTGCCCAACCCAAACCATATCTAAACACTGATTGTCAGTCTACTTTGAGAGAGGCATTGATGGCCACACCTGAGTACAGATTCTGGGAACCTGGGTGACCATGGTGCAAGATGTACTGTGACTATGCATCAATGTCAAGAGCAGGATGCTTCTTGATCTACAACTACCATTATCCTCTTTGGGGTCCTGGCTAGTTTGTAGGTTGAGTTCTTCTTCTCCCTAGACCTCTCTTACTCATGGCTTTCAAGCCTTATCACCTACTTGTAGTACACCAGCAATGGTCACAAATGCTGGGTGAGTTTTCTCAGATGTCCAGGCCACCACCTAAACCTTCCAGCAGTAGTGCTAACTGTGCTGGGACCCCAACCCCTACCCCCTCACAACTGCTCCTGACTTGCTCTAAATTTGGTAACTTAATACAGGCCCAGGCCAGTCCAATGAAATTGGTTTTGAATGCACATAGATGGCTGGATTCCAAGGGATGGGTTCTTGCTAGGGAACCATCCAACTGCATGAAGCTTGTTTGCATGCTAATGACTATGGTTGTTATGGCCAAGGGTTTCAAAGTCAAAGAAGATGCAAAGGATGTGGTCCTTGCAGTCATGCTTCTGCTGGATGACAACATTATTGACAGCACCTTGAAGATCATTGCAGATGCAGTTGCTTCCAAGGTCCTTGAGTGCATTGATCCTGTTGTCCACTACATAGCTTCCTCTGCCAATTTTGCTTCTGCAAACAACACAGCTTGTCAGGTTCTGCTGATGACAGGGGCTCAGCTACACTGGCAAATCCTTACTAGGCAGATGCGATGTCCTGCACTTATAACCTAGCATCCTGGGGTTGGCGCGGAGTGAAGGGACTTGTGAAGGGAAGCAAGGGGGAGTGGTCCAAGCAAGTCCAGAGCAGTCCAGAGAAGTCTAAGACCAAGTATATTAGATGTCAAACCTGAGCAGGCATCAGGAACAAGTTCATGGGCTTGCAGATAGACTGCGGGGTAAGTGGAGGCTTGGCAAATGATGGGGGTGGGGCTGGAGTCTGATGGGGGATCACCAAGACTTGATGGATTCTGGAGCCAAGTGGGGAGCAAGGTCTGGAGTTGTTGTAAGAATGTTCAGGGGTTGTAGCATGTGTGTGGGATTTGTACTGTCATTGGAGATGAAAGGAACTTGATGAAACAAAGGAAATCTGTACAGTCAAGATGAGACAGAGACAAGGCAAGACAAGACAGAGAACAGAGATAGATTTGAGACTAAAAATAGGGACAGAGGCAAAACAAAACACAAGACACAAGAAACCAGTAAATGCAATATCAAGACTAAAGTACCAGGAGTAACTCTATAACTTATATACTGACTACTGAGTGGCTCCAGAGGACAGAGGGTATGGCAGTGGGGCTCGACAGAGCTGCACAGAGTTGACAGGTGTTGGGTGCAATTGCAGGGCAGGCCGTGGTGACATTCTGATGGGATCAGCTGGAAAGCGGGCTGCTCCGGGATCATCAGAGCACTCCAGAGCAGGTCAGGGGAATTAGGGTGGGGGGTCAGGGGTGTGTGACATGGTCGGGAACAGTGGGGGAAGTCTTGAGAGCTCAGGGGAAGTCAGGAGATGCATTAACAGCTGTGGAGAAGGCATTGGAGTTGATCAGGAAGCCATTGGAATTTGCTGAAGAAGTGCTGGAGTTACCTGGAGTGGGTGCGGAGGGTGGACGAGGGTTGGGAGAGTTTGGCAGGGCATTGGGGAGGACTGGAAATGATATTGAGAGTCTAGGGAGTGGGTCATGACATTATCCCCCCTTCAGCATCGAGACCCTCAAGACATGGGGCACAGTTTGGAGATTGGTGGGGCATGGGAATCAAAGTTGAGCAATATTGATCAGACCACAGTAGCAGTGGTGGCATGGGGAACGAAGTCAAAGTATGGCTGCTGCTCATTAGAGGGTTCTTTCCAAGTTATTAAAAAGGGTCAGACATACTCTGGAGTTTCCAAACTTTCCCAATGTCATCTTCTGTGTACTCTCCAGCAGCATCCCTATCCCCCTCAGCACATTCCTTGACTTCTTCCTCTGAGGACTCTGAGGGTCGGCAGGACTGTAGGTGGGTCCAGGCAATGTACCATAGTCGTAAGTGCCATCTCTTACTTATCATAGTTGGAGTGCTGATTAAGTCCCAGCAGAGTTGTCGGCAGCAGTGGCAGGCCCCTCGGAGCTTTTGTCGGGGGAGGCCCCAGTGCAGTTGGTGGTAGGAGCAGTCTCCACCTTGCATTCTTAGCCTGGCCTTGGCTCCAGGGTGGTCTACCCCATCCCTACAGGATCGAGAGTCGTGCAGGCAGATGTGATGCTGGAGCACTTTGCAGAGGCTGTGGGGTGGGCAAGGGGTCCCCTGACATTAGAGTGGTGCCAGGCGGTGGCCCTGGTGTGTTGTTGGCATATCCCTTCCTTACTAAGCTAACCCATGTCTCCTAGTGTGCATTCTGTACCCAGTGGGGTGAACAGTGCGAGTTTGAGGAGCCCATGCTTGGGGTGCGGTGGGATACATCAGTGTATCTCTTGTGTTGCTTGTGGCACAAGAAGTGTTCTGTCACTTTGAGTTGGCATGCCGCTTGCATTGCAGCGGAGCAGGGGTGGGACCGTGAGTGGGTCATAGTGCAGTTGGAGGAGGGCTGGAGGGGTAGGGTGTTGGGGCAGAGTTCCGGGGTGAAGGGGGGAGTTGGCATGGAGCAGCCCCCAATGAAAGTTGGGCCTCTGCAGAGTGGATGGAGGGAGGGGGTCCCTGCAGTGCACAATAAGGATAAATGGAGGGCATTCCCCTTGCCAGAGGTGGGGGCATGGGGGGAGCAGGTGATGGCAGGCCCCCCAGGCCCCGCAGTGTATTCCCCAGTCTCTGAGGCCTTAGTTAAGCAGTCTGCAGGAGGGTCATGGTTGGCTGCCAAGGCTTTCCTGCAGTGTCGGGTGGAGGAGCTGGAACAATTGTTGGCCACATGCGGGGAGGAAGCTTGGAGGATGGGGGAGAAGAGGGATGAGCTTCGGAGGGAGTTGGATGGGGCTTGGAGGGAACGGGACCTAGCATGGAAGGACAAGGACATTGCTGTGGGGACCGCCACAGAGCAATTGTTGCAGCTTTAGGAGCTGTGAGCATGTATGGGACCATTGGCAGCATGGGTGGAGATAGCAGAGCAGCAGTTGGAGGAGTTGGAGGTGCGGAGAACTCAGTGGGGGCCTGGCATTGAGGAAGCCTGGGTGGCAGCAGAGAGGGTGTGGCAGTGGAGAGGGTGTGGCAGCGGGAGAAGTGGCTTGCCAATGAGGTGGCCTTAGGGCAGCAGGGAGTGCTCCATAAGTGGTCTCTTCATTTCCTGTTTCCTATGAACTGATCCTGTTTTTACAGACTGGGCCAGGAAGCACTGCATCCTCCTTGATGGAGCATCAGCAGTGTTGGGGTTCATCCATGATGGGCTGGCAAGGATGCCCAGGGACCTCCCACTGGAGTTGGGGCAGCGGATTACACAGATGGGGTGTCTGCTGGCAGGGCATCAGCAGAGGGCAATGGCGGATCCTGGAGCGTGGTAGGAGGTGGCGATGGACATGAGGGAACCACTCCCTAGACAACCCAAGGTTCTGGCAACAGTAGTGGTGCAGCTGGAAGTGGTCATGGTGGGGAGGGTAGTGGAGGTAGAGTCAGAGAAGGAGGGGGAGTAGGGGCTTTTTGGATTTTGGCTTCTTGTTGCTCTGTGCTCCCCTAGTTCTATATTTTATATTTGTAGCCTTGTCAATATCAGACTCCTTGCATTTCTGCTGAGCATGAGAAGTTTTCAGAATGGGTGAGGGGCAGAGTAAGTGAAAACATGTAGGGGGGTACTTGTGGGAGTTGAATCTCTGATACATCCAGAGGCAGGGGAGGGGGTTATGCCCACTAATGCCATCTGTACTTGCTAGTCCTGGGGGTTCTGGGGCTTAGTGGGATATTGTCAATAGAAGTCCCAGAGTTTGTCAGGGGCTCCGTTGAGGTTTTTTTGGGATTCCCATGTGTTGTCCTCAGGTCCATAGTCCTTCCAGCAGACCAAGTACTGGGGTTGGCTACAGACCACGCAGGAGTCAAGGATTTGGTTGACCTTGTAGTGGTACTCATCTTTGACTTCAATGGGGAGCAGTCAGCTGAGGCATTGGCCGGGGAAGGGGTCCAGAGCATGTTTTCCAGAGGTAGGTTGAGTTTATAGGCGTGTGTGGAGACCTTCCAGAGGACTTTGAAAGGGCTGAGGCATTTGTGATTGAGTTTGATGGAGGGCCTCCAGGTCTTGATGTTGCATTAATTGAGCCAAACCAAGGTGCCGGAGGGCCAGTCAGGGGTAGAGTCGCGTCAGGCATCAGCATGTTTGGAGTAGGCTCAATTGGTGGTGTTTATCTCATTGCAGAGGAACTAGTGAAGGGATCAGAGGTCTTTGGTGACTTCATGGGTGATGTGAGAGGGGATGTCTTTGAGGGATAGGGTGAGTTGGGGGTTGTAGCCCTTGTTGGCATAGAAGGGGGAGACTCTGGTGGCAGAGTGGGGCATGTTGTTGTAGGTAAACTTGATGAGGAGGAGTTCTGCATGCCAGTCATTCTGTAAATAGTTAATGTAGAGGTGGAGATACTGTTCCAACATCTGGTTTACTCATTCTGTTTGTCCGTCAGTCTCTGGGTGATAGGCAGTGGAGAGGCTGGTTTTGATTTTGAGTGCTTTGCATAGCAATTGCCAGAAATGGGATACAAATAGAGGTCTGCAGTCGGAGATGATGTCATCTGGGAGTCTGTGCTTGGAGAATATGTGCTCAAGGAACAGTTTGGCAAACTCCAGAGCATTGTTGGTAGTGTGGCAGGGGATGAAGAGGGCTTGTTTGGTGAGGCAGCAAACAATGACAAGGATTGCATTGAAACCTTCAGAGTCGGGGAGTTCAACAATATGATCCATCAATATTGAGGACCAGGGGTGCCGGCTGACGGGGAGGGGTTTCAACAATTCATGGGGGCAGTGGTGGGGTACCTTGGCTCGGAGACAAGGTTTGCAGGCCCTTATGTATCACATGATGTCCTTCTTCATTCCTAGCCAAAAGTAAGTTCAGGAGATGAGTTGAAGGGTCTTACAAATTTCTGGGTGCCCCTGGAGCTTGTAGTTGTGGTGTTGCTGGAGTATGTCAAGGCGGATGGACTTGTGGTCCAGAGTGTAAATTTGTCCACTCCAGAGCAGGAGGTAGTGGTCTGGAGACAGCAAAGAGGGATTTTCAATGCTCAACTCATTGGAGTTGTTGTGGGGGTCATGCTAGGTGAAGAAGGGATCCGGGGGTGCACTTCTGATTTGGTGGAGGATTCCTTCTTCATTTAGAATCAGCACAGCATGTAGATATTTGGGGGGGATTACCACTTGATGGTTGAATGTGTTCTATTCAGCTTCAAATGACTTTTTCGGATACATGTCAGACCTTTGAGTGAGGGCATCAGGTTTTGCACTGAGTCATCCAGGATGGTAGTGGATAGTGAAGTCATACTCTGAGAGGGTTTTGGACCATTGAGCTTGGTGGTGGCTGAGCTGTTTTGTGGTTGTGAAGTATTGCAGGTTGTTGTGGTCAGAGTAGACTTGGATGCGGTGTGGGGATCCTTTGAGGTAGGCCCACTACTGGTGGAAGACTTCGACAATTACAAGGAGTTCCTTGTCATAGATGTTGTAGTTGAGCTCTGTGGGGATCATCAAGTGGGTGTAGAAGGCAATGGGGTGGAGATCCTTGCCTCTGGAGTCCGACTGAGAGAGTATTCTGGTAATGGCATAATTGAAGGCATCACATTCAAGTATGACTGGCAGGGAGGGGTCAAAATGGCAGAGGACTAGGGCAGAGGTGAAGGCCTTCTTCAGGAGGAGAAATATGCTTTGGCACTTGCTGTCCCAATTCCAAGGGGTGTCCTTCTGCATGAGTCAGTTGAGGGGTTTGGTGATTCCAGAGTAGTTGTTGATGAAGTGGCAGTAAAAGTTAGCAAACCCCAGGAATGACTATACTTCCTTGACATTCAGTGGTGGGAGCCAGTTGAGTATTGCATTGACCTTGGTGGGGTCTATGCACACACTGTTGGGAGTGATGATGACTCCAAGATATTCAACCTCTGTCATATGGAAGGAGCATTTTTTGGGTTTGGCATGGAGATAGTACTCCCGGAGTCATTCCAAGACATGGCAGATGTGTTCTGGGTGCTCTGCCAGCAAATTCAAGTAGATTAGGATGTCGTCCAGGTACACAATAACAAAAACATTGTTCATGTTATGGAAGATGTCATTCATGAAGTACTGGAATGTGGTGGGGGAGTTAGTCATTCCGAAAGGCATCACAAGGTACTCAAAGAGGCCATAGCGGGTGCAAAAGGTAGTCTTCCATTCATGTCCCAGAGTGATCCAGACATTGTTGTAGCTGGAGCAGAGGTCTATCTTTGTGTAGATCTTGGCACTGCAGAGGCGATCAACAAGGTCTCTGATCAGGGCAAGGGGATACTGGTTCTTCTTGGTGACTTTATTGAGTCCCCAATAATTTACACAGAGTCGGAGTGATTCATCTTTCTTCTTGGCAAACAAGACCAGAGTGCCTATGGCAGAGATTGATGGGCATATGAAACTCTTGCCAAGCATGTTGTTAAGGTATTCCTTCAGGGCCCAGAGCTCAATCTTGGACATATTGTAGATCTTGCCAAATGGGGGTGTGGTGCCTTCTTTGAGGTCAATCTTGTGGTCGTAAGAGCAGTGCAGGGGAAGTTCTTTGGCACTCCCTTCAAAGAACACATCAGCAAACTCATGATACTCTGGGAGAACTACTTCGGATAGGATTTGTTCCTCCATCCTGCTCTTCGGCATGGTGGTTCTGGCATGGAGGTGCACCTCTAGTAGGGCTGGCGTGATTTGTAACTGAAAGGCAGGGGTGCCATCTTGTAGGATGCATGCAAAGGGGACGGTGCCAATGATTTTGATATCAAGGTTTCTGGAGTCGACAGAGGTGGATGTTGGGGTGGAAGTGGTTGAGTCTGGAGTGGTGGCAGAGTTGGTTGGGGGGTTCAGGCATTGCTGATCGGGGTACCTCGGGCCTTTGTATTGACTCCGAGGTATGTCGGGAGGCAGCCATCACAATTTGATCGAGAGTGACTGAGGTGGAGTTGTGCTTTCTTCATCATCGGGGTTGCTGTCAGAGGCTGTGGAACTCTGGGTTGCTCCAGAGGTGCTGGCACCAGGGTCGGAGATGTCAGGGTCCAAGTTGGACTGGAGATGGAGGGGAATGGCAGCTGCTAAACTTGCTTTGGGGCTGGGGAATTGCATGGTGAGGTTCTTCCAGTCAATGTCAGGGTTGACGTTTTGCAGCCACAGGAGTCCGAGCACAATCGGAGTCAATGGGGGTAATTGGGTGATGAGGAGCCGGGCCTGGAACTGCAGATCATTGTTGAGGGTGAGGGTGGTGTCGTGGTATTGGGTGATTCCTGTCATGGCAGGGCTTCCGTTGAAGAGTTGGAGCTCAAGAGGTTTGTTGAGGTCATTGCGTTGGAGGTCGAGCTGATTGCTGATGAAGGTACTAGAGGCACCACTGTCAATGAGGGCGGGGAGTACCTTGGGTGAGCTGTCAAGTCAAACATGGATGATGAACAACCATGTGGACCTGGAGTGGAGCTGTGGAAGAGTCTGGGGGTGGTCAATTGTGGTCTTGGGATTCTTGGAGGAGGGTGAGACATCAAAGGGTACCAGTTTGGAAATGGTAGGGTTGTCCTAGTCAAGGTGGAGGGTGAGGCTGAGCCAATTGATACAGGGATTGGTGGAGTGGAGCTATGAGAATCCCAAGCCAACGGAGGCAGAGAGGTGTAGCTTTGTGACAAGTAGTTGGATTCCTTGTTGTCATCTGTTGGCAAAGGTCATGGTCGTTTCCAGGCAGTGTATGATGTCTCTGGTGGGAGTGGGGTCTCCGTCAAAGAGTTTGAGAGGGATCAGAGTGGAGAGGCATTAGAAAAGGTGGAAAGTGAGCGCTGCCAAGGATTCGTCAATGAAGTGATCCATGGCGCCGCTATCAACTAGGGTGGGGACAGGGTTGTTGGAGAAAAGGAGAGTGGTGTGGAGGAGAAGGGTGGTGGAGGAGTGAGAGGGGAGGTGTGCTAGGAGGTTGTCTGAGGCAAGTACTATTGCACAAAGAAGTGTGGCCAGGGTGGAGAAGACGTCAGGGTCTGGTCTGCGGTCTAGCGTTTATTCAAGACCTAAACCACTGACTCATTTTCTGTAAACTGGTAATTGCAGTCTTCTCCATCAATTGTCCAGATAGCACGTCCCATCACCTGTTGTTTAGGACAACTGCAGATAAAGTGTCCCTGCTCACCACATAGAATGCATGCACCCTCTTTCCATCATTTCTCCTGTGTCTTCTCTGGTACGTCAATCCACAGCCTATCCCAAATCTTGTTCATGCACAGGGCTCCTTGATCATTGGTGGAGTCCAAAATGTCATTGTAGTCATTGGAGTCAGCATCCAGGGGCTCTGGAGTTTTATGGAGGTCATGGCATTGAGCTGGGCAGGTGGGTGTTGTCCCAGGAGTCAATTGGCATTGGAGGTTCCTCAGCCTGGAGGGAAATGGGGTGTGGGGTTGGCAGAGTCGGCAGGGATCAAGGATCAAATGCCATTGGCTGCTCCGGCCTGCTAGTTGGTGTTGCCAGAGGTGTTCCAAGAGGTCTAGGGTGCCATGTTTTTGCTGTGATCTTCCCAGTAACGTTGGTTGACCTGGGTAACGAGCGCCTTGTATCCATCATAGGTGGTTTGCTTGGGTGTGAGGCAGAGGACATCCTTGATCTGTTGAGGCAGGGTGTGATGGAGGGCAAAGTGGAGGGCATTGTAATTCCACCTGGTCTTGTAAGCTTCCCTTTTGAATTGTACGATGAAGGTTGTGAAACATTTGTTGTTGTGCATTTAGAGGTTGAATAGATTCTCCTCCGCTTCTGCTACAGTATCAAAGACACCAAACTTACTCAAGAATTCCTAGGTGAAAGCAAGCCAATTGGAGAGTATGGGGTTGTTGGGATCAAACTGGAGTAGCACAGTATAATGATCGAAGGTGATACCTGTCATGACCCATCCCCTGGACCCCCGCACATCGTCCAGCAACCCTCCAATTCCCCAAAAACCCCCCGGCGCTCCGCCGAACTGCTGCCCATGCCCCGCGCCTATTTCGGCTAACTCTGATGCCTTCCCAGCTAACTCCAATGGCCCCCTGGCCAACTTCGACACCTTCCCCACAGCCACTGACACTCACCCTGGATCTCCCGAACCCCGAGAACCACCCCCACTATTCCCAATCTTTGCCACCCATCATCAACTCAACACCCTAGTTCCTCCGACCCATTCCGGAGTATCACGACAACCTCGGGACGACCTGCGTTCCCAAATGATCCCATCAATGTATCAGCACAGCCCGATCCTTGATTGCAACCGACACCTGCCCACTCCGTCAAGCTCTGCCAAGCCCCGCTGCTGCAGCCGACGTACCCCGAAGTTCTCCGGTAGTTAGTATATAAGCTGTTGAGTAGCTCTTCGTACTCTAGTCTTGATATTGCTTAACGTTACCTATGGTCTGATTGTTTCCTTCTCATGTTTTGTGTTTTGTGTTTTGTGTCTCGTTCTCCTTACTCTCAGTCTCCCGGTCTTATCTCAGTCTCCCAGTCTTGTCTTGTCTCCATTTTGTTATCGTTCTCGTTATTGTTTTGTATTTCCACTTGAATCTACTCTTGTTCCATATCGACTCCATTCCATTTGTCTGACGCTGTCTTGGTGACTCTGTCTGGCCATTGAGCCCAAGTCCTCATCAACCTAAACGACCTCACAAACTCCGCGATTACAATCACAAACCCTGATACTCTTTCACCAGGTCTGAACCTTGCTCTTCGCTCGGTCCCAGACTCCATCAACTCCAATTGATCTCCCATCAAACTCTGGCTCCACCCCCATTGATCACACAGCCGCCCACTCCTTCGCTTCCGCAAATCTCCCATACAGTTTTCTGCCTGAACCCCGCCAAGACTGTCCCGTTTCCCTGCAATCTGACTTCTCCGGACCTCCCCAGATCTGTCTGGATCACATCCCACCGACTATCTGCACAAGCCATCAGTGCCTGGAACGTTTTTGAGTGTTCGGTTACCAGTGCAAGGGGATCACGCCCGCCTAGTAAGGACTTGCTGTCAGGGTCCGCTGACCTCGGGGGCGCAGCTGCACTGGGCGAGTCCTTACTAGGCGGGCGTGATTCCCCTGCATTGGTGACCGGACACTCAAAGACATTCTGGGTCCTGGTGGTTTGCACGGGTAATTGGGGAGATGTGATCCAGACAGATCTGGGAAGGTCCGGAGAAGTCGGATTGTGGGGAAATGAGACGGTCTTGGCGGGGTTCAGGCAGAAGGCCGTACGGGAGATTTGCGGAAGCAAGGGAGTAGGTGGCTGTGTGATCAATGGGGGCGGAGCCGGGGTTTGATGGGAGATCATTTGGAGTTGATGGAGTCCGGGACCGAGCGAAGAGTGAGGTTCGGACCTGGTAAGGGGTGTCGGGGTTCGTAATTATAATCGCGGAGTTCGTGAGGTCGTTAGGGTTGATGAAGAATTGGGCACAAGAGTCAGACGACGTCACCGAGACGGCGTTGGACGAGACATTATGGAACAAGAGTAGATTCGAGTGGAGGTACGAAACGATAACGAGAACGATAACGAAAGGGGGACGAGACAAGACCGGGAGACTGAGATAAGACCGGGAGACTGAGATAAGATCGGGAGACTGAGATAAGACCGGGAAACTGAGAGTAAGGAGAAAGAGATACGAAAACGAACACGAAACACAAAGAGGAAACAATCAGACCATAGGTAACGTTAAGCAATATCAAGACCGGGGTACGAAGAGCTACTCGATGACTTATATACTGACTACCGGAGGACTTCGGGGTACGTCGGCTGTGGCGGCGGGGCTTGGCGGGGCTTGACGGAGCGGGCGGGTGTCGGTTGTGATCGAAGATCGTGCCGCGCTGATACGTTGATGGGATCGCGGGTTGTTCCGAGGTTGTCGTGATATTCCGGAATAGGTCGGAGGAAGCAGGGTGTTGAGTTAATGATGGGTGGGCGAAGATCAGGAATAGCGGGGGTGGTTCTCGGGGTTTGGGAAGCCCAGGGTAAGTGTCAGTGGCTGCGGGGCAGGCACCGAAGTTGGCCAGGGGGCCGTCGGAGTTAGCCGGGGAGGTGTCGGAGTTAGCCGAAGTAGGCGTGGGCATGGGCGGAAGTTCGGCGGAGCGTTGGGGGTCCTTTTGGGGGTTCGGGGGTTTGATGGACGATGTGCGGGGTTTTGGGGAACGGGTCGTGACATCACCCCCCTTTCAGCGTCGAGACCCTTCGAGACGAGACGCGGGCGGGGACGGGGATCGGCGCCGTGGGAATCGAAGCCGAGCAATATTGATCAATCCGCAGCGAGTGATAGCGGCGTGGGAGGCGAAGTCGAAGCGCGGCCGCCGTTTCGTCAGGGTCCTCCTCACTCAATTTAAAGCTTTGGGCGTGCCCCGGGGTTTCCCAAATTTCGTCATGTCTTCCCCCAGCGTTCCAGTGGTTTCTCCCGCCGATTTAGACGAGGTGGTGGTGTATGACAGTGGGGGTGAGGAGTTCGAGCGTCGGCGCCGGGGTAGCGTTAGGGACCGGAGTCGTAAGTGTTGTCGAATTTTTCTTTCGGGATGGTTAACGGGGTTCCGGTAGAGTCGTCCGTAGTAGTAGTGGTGGACTTTCCGGGGGTTCCGAAGCGGACCAAGTTTCGTCCCGCGGTGCCAAAGGGGAAGGGGGCGTCTTCGGTGGTGGTTCGGGGAAAGCGTCGAGCTTCCCCCACCTCGGGGGCGGGACCCAGCAAGAGGCCGCGTGGGCGCGAGTTGTCGGCGGGGCCTCCCGAGTCTTCCCTCTTTTCCCCTGTCCCTGGCGTTCCCTCGGAGCGGTCGTCGAGTCCCTCCGCGCCGATTCCTTCAATCACGGAGGTCTTCCTTCGCAAGCAGGTGGAGGCCTTGACGACGTCGTTGGCAGTACGGGAGGGGGAGCTCCGCCGGGCGAGGGAGGATCGTGACGCGGCGCGGACGGAGAAGGAAGCGATGGAGCGGGAGAGGAATACTTCGGTGCGCGTGGCGACGGAGCGGGCGCTAGAGGTGCGGGGTCTGCGGGAGCGTCTGGCGCAGGTGGAGGGGCAACCCGCGGGGGAAGCGGAGGGGCGGGGACGAGTTCTGGAGGGGGATGCATTGTGGGCGGAGCTGGAGGCGGCGAGGCGGAGGGAGGATTGGTTGGCCAACGAGGCCGCCTCAGGTCGCGCGGGGATTCTTCGTGAGTTGTCTCCCGTTCCTCCGTTCGTTATTGACGGTTCATTTTCGGAGTTTAGGCTGGGTGCGGGAGCATCGGGTCCTCTTGGACGGTGCCTCCACGGCGTTCGCGTCGATTCAGGATGGGTTGACGCAGGGGTCCGCGGTCCAGCCTCCGGAGTTGCAGCAGGGAATGGCGCGGTTGGAGAGGTTGCTGGCGGGGCATCGGCGACGCAATGCAGTGGCCCCGGGGTCGTGGTGGGAGGTGGCGGCCGACGCGGGGGAGGCATTGCCGGGGTTGGCGGAGATCCTAGCGGTGGTGCGGGCCCAGATGGAGGTCGACCTGGGGGTTGGGCTTCCGGGAGGTCCGGGGAGGGAGTGAGATGGGCGTGGGCCTCGTTTCTTGTCGCTCTCGGACTTGCTGCCTTCCCCGCCTAATGTATATATGATCTTTTGTACGCGAACATGTCATTTTTTGGTCCCTGGGCGTGTGAAGTGAGATTTTTAGTTTTGTCGGAGGGCAAAGTAAGCGAAACACGCAGGGGTGTGAGAGGGAGTTGAATCCCTAGTGAGTCCAGAGGCGGGGTTTACACCCGCTAGTGCCGTCTGCGCTGGCTAGTCCCGGGGTTGGTCGGGACGGGGCGGGGCATCGCAGGAGGGCTCCCGGGGTCTGTCGGGGTTGGTGGGAGTTCTCCGGTGGGGTCCCCGGCATTTCGGGCGGTGTCGTTGAATTCGTTTCTCGGAAATTTTCGACTGGGGGTGTAGGGGACGTGCGCCGTTTTGGTAGTAGAGGGTGGCCTTTGAATTTTGTACGGCGTCCAACGGGTTCGGGGCTTTGGTTGTCTCGGCGGTGCGGTGGGCGGGGAGTAATGGGGGTCTTCCCATGGTCTAGCCCTTACGTCGGTATTGGTGGTGAAGGCGGGCGGGCCTTTTTTTTTTTTTATTTATTGGCGGGGTTGGGTGAGGCGGGGTTCGTCTTCGCAGCATAGTTGGTCCGGTTCGGGGTTGTGTTCTGGAGTGCTGCGTCTGTGGGCGGGCCTGCTTCGGGTGGCGCTTTGGTGTGCTCCGGAGTGTCGATGACCGAGGGGGTAGGATGCGGGGTGATCAGTCCCAACCAGTTCCTTCGGGTCCGGGGCCCAATTTGGGGTTCCGGGTCATCTACGTGATATTGCTCTCCTGACCAAAGGTAAGCCCGCGGCGGACAAAGGGGATCTTACGTATTTCTGATACTTCCTCGAGTTCGGAGGTTCGGGGGTCGGTGGTTCCTTCATCGGGAAGAAGTGGGTGGTCCCGGAGTCGACTCAAGGGTCACTTGGTGGGGGTTTGTTGGTTGTTCCTGGTTGTTGGGGCGGCGGGAAGGTCGGCCGCGGGGGGCACTGGAGTGGGGCTCCCCGGCAGATGCGGCAGGGTCGGATTTACTCTTCGTTCGTGTTCCGGAGCGGTCCGGAGATTGTGCAAGTGCAGGGGTGATAGTGGGGGGAGGCACTGCCAGCTTGTCTGGAGGCCCCGGTGATGTGGCCCCTGTTCGGGCGGACATATTCCGGTGTAGGGCGGGGTTCGGAGTGGGTGGTGATTTCTGTTGCGGAGTTGGGGCTACCAGGGCATCGTTGTCGAGCCGGCGCTGTGAGTTTTCTTGGTCAGATGTCGGGGTCGGAGCGGAGGCCCTGGAGTCATGTCGCCAGGGTCCGGAGCCGGGTTGATGGGTTCGGAGGGGTCTGGGTGGGACTGTTTCGGGCTGGCGCGGGGTCGTTTTGGGTCGTCGAGCCATATGGGGGAGGTCTTTTGAGGATATGGGAGCGCGTGCCCCTGGGGGTTGTCGGGTCGCTTAAATGGCCGATCGTTGTTTTCTGGATGATGGTGGGGCTTCTCCCTCCCTTATATGAACATGTCAGCGAATTTAGAGCACTTGGGGAATTACTTCGTATAGGGTCCTTTTTCCTATAGTTGGTTCGGGGTGGCCCCTATGCTGGGGATTCCTTCGTGGGAGGTGGCGTAGTCTGGTGGCGGAGTGTAAGCTCGGGGATGTTTTGGTCCTGTTCCGGGGTTGTCAGGGTCGGGTCGGGGAAGTCGGGGCCCCTTCATTTGTTGGGCGGAGGTGACGGCCGATCGATCGAGGTCCGGAAGCAGGTCACGGGGTTGGAGCATAGCCTAGGTCTGAGGTTCTTGTCCTGTGGTGGATTCGAGCTTGATTTCGATGGTTTCGGGGTTAGTTGTCGGAGGGTTTATTTCCTTGGAGGGGGTCGATAATAGGGTTTGGTGATGTTGTTGGTGATTAGTCGCGTTCGTCGGTCTGCGGGGTTGCTGGGGGGCCGGTGAATCCACAGGCGGGCTTCGGGGAAGCGCGTTCTCAGTGGTTTCTTTGTAGCTGGCGATCCTCGCGCTGTGGGTGACTGTTCCATGGCAGGTTGGCATTATTGTGGGTCGGAGGGCTGGCGCGGTGCCGGAGACCTTGTTACTCATTCGATCGGATGGTCGCCAGGCTTTAGGATGTTATTCTTTGGGTGATGTCGGGGTCGACTTTGTGCGAGAGAGCGGAGTTGGCGGGGAGTGTAGGGGTGGGGTGGAAGATGATTTGACGGTTTGCGCGAGGGGTTGGGAGTTGGGTGTGAGTTGGGGAAGGTGTCCGTGGGGGGAGCCGTTGTATGAAAGTAACTGGAGCAGAGGGGACGTTTGGTGTCGGATCCACGACTCACTGTGCCTCGGCAAATTGGGCAGGGCCGTATGAATCATAAGGGTTCCCCGGCGCGGGTAGACCATAGACATCGGAGTTATTTGATTGTGTGTGCGGAGATAATGCGGGCATCACGGACGGGGTAAGGTCGGGTCTTGATATTATGTCAGGGTCCGCTGACCTCGGGGGCGCAGCTGCACTGGGCGAGTCCTTACTAGGCGGGCGTGATTCCCCTGCATTGGTGACCGGACACTCAAAGACATTCTGGGTCCTGGTGGTTTGCACGGGTAATTGGGGAGATGTGATCCAGACAGATCCGGGAAGGTCCGGAGAAGTCGGATTGTGGGGAAATGAGACGGTCTTGGCGGGGTTCAGGCAGAAGGCCGTACGGGAGATTTGCGGAAGCAAGGGAGTAGGTGGCTGTGTGATCAATGGGGGCGGAGCCGGGGTTTGATGGGAGATCATTTGGAGTTGATGGAGTCCGGGACCGAGCGAAGAGTGAGGTTCGGACCTGGTAAGGGGTGTCGGGGTTCGTAATTATAATCGCGGAGTTCGTGAGGTCGTTAGGGTTGATGAAGAATTGGGCACAAGGGTCAGACGACGTCACCGAGACGGCGTTGGACGAGACATTATGGAACAAGAGTAGATTCGAGTGGAGGTACGAAACGATAACGAGAACGATAACGAAAGGGGGACGAGACAAGACCGGGAGACTGAGATAAGACCGGGAGACTGAGATAAGATCGGGAGACTGAGATAAGACCGGGAAACTGAGAGTAAGGAGAAAGAGATACGAAAACGAACACGAAACACAAAGAGGAAACAATCAGACCATAGGTAACGTTAAGCAATATCAAGACCGGGGTACGAAGAGCTACTCGATGACTTATATACTGACTACCGGAGGACTTCGGGGTACGTCGGCTGTGGCGGCGGGGCTTGGCGGGGCTTGACGGAGCGGGCGGGTGTCGGTTGTGATCGAAGATCGTGCCGCGCTGATACGTTGATGGGATCGCGGGTTGTTCCGAGGTTGTCGTGATATTCCGGAATAGGTCGGAGGAAGCAGGGTGTTGAGTTAATGATGGGTGGGCGAAGATCAGGAATAGCGGGGGTGGTTCTCGGGGTTTGGGAAGCCCAGGGTAAGTGTCAGTGGCTGCGGGGCAGGCACTGAAGTTGGCCAGGGGGCCGTCGGAGTTAGCCGGGGAGGTGTCGGAGTTAGCCGAAGTAGGCGTGGGCATGGGCGGAAGTTTGGCGGAGCGTTGGGGGTCCTTTTGGGGGTTCGGGGGTTTGATGGACGATGTGCGGGGTTTTGGGGAACGGGTCGTGACACTTGCCCAGTGCAGCTGAGCCTCTGAAGTCAGCGGAACCTGACAATACCCTGCAAATACAACATAGCAAATGCTACTCATAAGCTCTCAAGTTGGAAAGTAATGGGCTTAGCTTGGAACATTGTTAGACACTGGGTTAAGAAGATGTGCCACTTCTGGGAGTTGTAGCCAGTGAAGAGTTCGGGCCTTTGAATGTTGAGTTTGCCTTCTCAAGCAAGTGCATCGCGAGTGTCATCCTGTGGGTTTTGAGTTTGGGGTGGAGGTCTGGCATTGTAGTAGTAGTAATGATTGTTTCTGTTTCCATGCTGGGGAAAGTTGTCCATGGCCAGGCCCCATCCTCCAGGGGGTCCACTGTTGAGTGGTCCTCTGCTAGGGAGTTGACCTGCGTTGCCCAGGGGAGGCCCTGGGGCCCATCGAGGGGGAGGAGGTCCTCTGGAGGTGGGGGGTCCAAAGTAATTTGTGTCAGCAGAAGGGTTAGGCAACAGGATGGGTGGAAAATGAGGGGGGTTGGTGGGAAAGGGCAGTCAGGGTGCTCTGGGGCCCATGGGCTGTTGCAGGGGAACTGGGACATTGGGATAGGGTGGAGGGGTGTTGACACAGGGGGTGCAGAGATCAAAGTGGAGGGGTCAGTCTCATGGAGGGCCGTTGCATGGGATGGGCTTGTCAGCAGGGTTTTCAGGCTCATTGATGTAAGAAAGGGTCTGGTTGTTGTTGATGTGTGGGGGTGGCTGTTGTGCATGGGGTTTGGTGGCATCAGGCTGATCCCAGGTACAAAAGGTGCTGGGGATGGAGTTGGCCTGGGGGCAAGCTGAAAGGGCCAGAGTGTGAGCAGTGGGTTGGTCAAATAATCCCCTCACGAGGTTGAGGTTCCTTAAGATGTTGGAGGCCACATTGAGCTCTTCCTGCTGGTGGGGAATGGGAGGTGGAGCTTTGCTTTGTATCCTGATGGGTTCCTCACATTGTACATGGAAGGAGCGGGAGGGGTCCAGAGGATCCTCGAATGGGCAGGGGTTGGGACTAGTATGGATCTCCTTGATCAGGGCACAGAGCTCATTCCAGAGGTTGACATCGATGCCCAAGGTGCCTTGTGTAGCTTTTGGGAGATTTCCTTGCAGGTAGCATTTGTGGAAGTCGAGGAGTCAATTTGCCCAAACTTCCAGAGTTGTGGGGGTGTCAGAGTAGCCTAGGTTGACGAGGAGGGTGCAGGCATGTCTTGCAAATTCTGCAGTAGAGAGATGGAGGAAATGGAGGACTTTGTCATGCTGTTGGACATAGGCTTTGACCCTTTGCTGTTTGGAGGAAGGGGGAAGTTGAGCAGGGAATAGCAGATGAGGGGGAGAATAATTATCTGGGTGTTCTGGAGGAGCTGCAGTGGGGACTGGGTACACATAATAGTGGGTGGGGGGAAGGTAGGTAGGGTTAGAGGATGCTGTAAGGTATCCTCCGGGGTATATGCAGGAATTGTTGCCATTGGCAGGGAATGCTGGGGGGCAGCACCAGCCCAGAGGGATTCCCTGGCTGATGGAGGGTGTGCAGAATGCCTGGTTGGAATCAGAAGTCCAGTGGTGGGGAACATACTAATTTGCAAGGAGGCTTGAGTAGAATGAGGCATAAGGGTTTTCAGAAACTGGCTGACTATAGACATCAGTTAGGTAGCTGGCAGTGTTGTACACAGGGTTATACGCAGACATCAAGAAGGGGTAAGGGGGAGTCTTGATATTATATCAGGTTCCGCTGACAATGGGGGCTCAGCTACACTGGCAAATCCTTACCAGACACAATGTCCTGCGCTTATAACTTAGTGTCCCAGAGTTGGTGCAGAGTGAAGGGACTTGCAAAGGGAAGTGAGGGGGAGTGGTCCGAGCAAGTCCAGAGTAGTCTGAAGAAGTCTAAGACCAAGTATATTAGACGTTAAATCTGGGCAGGTGTCAGGAACAAGTTTGTGGGCTCACAGATAGACTGTGGAGTAAGCAGAGGCTTGGCAAATGATGGGGGTGGGGCCAGAGTTTGATGGGGGATCACTAAGACTTGATGGATTCCAGAGCCGAGCAGGGGGTGAGGTCCAAGAATGTTTGGGGGTCATAGCATGTGCACAGGGTTCGTACTGTTGTTGGAGATGAAAGGAACTTGGAGAAACAAAGAAAATCTGTACAGTCAAGACAAGACAGAGACAAGGCAAGATGAGACAGAGAACAGAGATATATTTGAGACTAAAAATAGGGATAGAGGCAAAACAAAACACAAGACACAAGAAACCAGTAAATGCAATATCAAGACTAAAGTACCAGGAGTTACTCTACAACTTATATACTGACTACTGGGTGGCTCCAGAGGACAGAGGGTATGGTGGCGGGGCTTGACAGAGCTGCATGGAGTCAATGGGTGTCAGGTGTGATTGTAGGGCAGGCCACAGTGACATTCTGATGGGATCAGCTGGAAAGTGGGCTGCTCCAGAGTCATCGGGGTGCTCCAGAGCAGGTTGGGGAAATTAGGGTGGGGGGTTGGGGGTGTGTGACGTGGTTGGGAATGGTGGGAGAAGTCTCGGGAGCTCAGAGGAAGTCAGGGGATGCATCAACAGCTATGGAGAAGGCACCGGAGTTGATCAGAGAGCCATCGGGGTTTGCTGAAGAAGTGTCAGAGTTACCTAGAGTGGGCGTGGAGGGTGGACAAGGGTTGGGGGAGTTTGGCAGGGTGTTGGGGAGGACTGGAAACAATGTTGGGGGTCTAGGGAGCAGGTCATGACACAGCCCATGCTGAGTCCATTCTGGCTCTCAAGAGGGTAACTTTCCAGCTCAAATCCATCACCTCCTCTCTTGGCAATGTCCATTCAAAGCTCTTGGCTCTTCCCTCACCTATTCACCAGCACTCTGAGGCACCCAAGCCCTTCTGAGCTAACATTGTGGGGTCTAAACCCCTTACAATCCCCAACAAGTACAACTCTAAGGCCCCAACTCAGTACATAAAAATGCAACAATGCCTGCTCCACAATACAAAGACAGTCCTAGTCACAATCAACATTGCTAGTGCAGATGGACCAGATGACTACACTTCAACAGCAAACTTTGAGCTTTGCAGTTGCATCAACAAGCTGCTTGTCAAGATACATGAATCAGGAGCTGACCTTGCAGCCATTGATGGAGTCTTTCCCACACCTCCCAAAACCCTTGTTTGAGGCATCACCTGGCTCAGGCAAGGTGCCTATCTACTGGAGCTTGATACATCAGAAGCTGCAGAATGCTTTTGCAGATATGCTCATGACTCTGTTTATGAGTTGAGCCAAAACCTGCCTGGGTGACTTGGCAAAGGTTGTCAACAAGGCATACACCTTTATTGTATGGTTTGCTCCTTGTGGAGGGATTTTTGACCCATCCAGGACCAAGGACATCAAAGCATTTGAAGGTTAAAATGGTCTTCTTCCCAGCAGTATCACATTGGCCCCATGGCTGTAGAGGGTTAACCACCATTACTCAAAGCAAATGGTGGCCTCCCTCAAGGTGATCTGCAACTTGGTGCACATGGCCAACTGCCTTCTATGTGACCATGTCTTTGTCACAGGCCATCATATGATGGTCTGTAATGACATTTGCAAACCCCTCTGCTACAATGAAATATACACATATTCATGTGAACTATAGAAATGCTAAATGCTAGGTGGACTGCAAGCAGTTGTTCCATTACTGCCCTTAGACAATTGTGCATTGTCTGGCAATGATATTCATGGGCTTCCTCTACTTCTGGAGTAGCAAATCATCCACAATGTTGCAGCAGCATTGAAAGCTGCCATGGCTGTCTTTCAGGGAGGACTGTAGTCCTCCTCCTACCAGCTCTACAACTCACATCATCCACATTGCCCAATGAACCATTATCTAGCCCATTTAGATCTGGAGGGCCTCCTCCTTGAGGCAGTGATAGCCCATGACCAGGAAAAGGCAGTCCTCTTCCTGGTCCTCCACCACCACCTCCTGGACTCTGTGGTCCACAATGTAGCATCAATGGTGGAGTGGACATAGGTTCACTACCAGGTGATCCCTGCCTCAGTTCTCCCCCACCCCATGCTTGATTGCCAGACCAACTCAGAGGAACATTCCCTCACTGGTCAGCCAGATGTTGATGTGCCATGGGGCTATTGCTAGTCCCAACATGCTTGTCTACCAAAGGAGAGTGAGAATCTTGCTCTTCTCTCTTAATTGGCTGAGTCCATTCCATTGGAACATACCCTTCAGGCCATATATCATAGGCAGTATTCCTCTAAAACACCACTCCCTGATAATCCATGTAGGACTGTCCAAAGTCCTCCATGTCACTGTTGCAGAACCACTGCAAAGCAATTCTGTCTTCTCAGGTCAGCACCCTACATGTAGACCCAGTAGGTCTATGTTGCATTACAGGTTGCTCAACTGTAATTACTGACCCAGCCTCTGTGGAGGCTGTGTCTGGGGTTACAACTATACCTAACATAGCCCATCTTTGACAGTCTACTGCAGCCTATCTTGCCATGTAGTCATGCAGCATTTCTCCAGGCTGTTGTGGGTATTTCTCCAGGCTGTTGTGGGTATTTCTCCAAGCTGTTGTGGCACTTGCAGTAGATTCAACACTTTGTTGACCAGAGACAATGGAGGTAAACAATCTCCACTTACAAATGGAGAAGGTATTGCAGACAATGCCTGTTATCCCCATACCTTCTTCTGCTGGAGGTAGTCTGTTACCTCCTGTGCTAAGAAAATCATATAAAGTTCTATGAACTTCACCATGTTAATTTGGATGATTCCCTCATTCAGCAACCACTGAATTGCTATATGCTTAGCTACTCTTGCAGCTGAGCATTGCTGAGTTGAAGTCTTAGGGACCTCAACTTGATTCTGCCAGAATACTAATACCTCCTGCAGAGAATATTGTCTAGATTTGCTTCACCATCCATATCTGAGGTGTCTACAACATTCTCTGGAATTGTTTTGATGAATGCTAAAAGTCCTGCTATGCATAAGCCCAGCATAGCTCCAGCTTGCAATTGAACAGAGCCACAGGCCCTGTGAGGATCATCTTCCTCACTCCTCAGTGGTGTAATCACCATTGAAGAGTCAAGATGGCTTCCTGCAGCCTCTGGAAAGGATCTCAGTGTCATGTTCTGCTGACCACAGGGGCTCAGCTTAACTGGGCAAGTCCTTACTAGGCTGATGCAATGTCCTGCACTGATAACCTAGTGCTTTGGAGAGATCCAGACTTCAGATACTTGTGAGGGTAAGTCAAAGGGAGTGGTCTGAGCAAGTCTGAAGTGGTTCAGGAAAGTCTAAGACAAGGTATGAGGAAGGGTCAGGCTTGGGGAAGTTCCAGGTATAAGTCTGGGGTGAGTATTGATGATGTGGGACAAATGGAGGCTATGTGAGTGATGGGAGTGGGCCAGAGTTTGATGGGAAATCAATGGATGTTGATGGGTTTCAGAGCTGAGCAAATAGTGAGGTCCAGAGTTGATTTATGAACGTTTGAGATTTGTAATTGTAAGTGCGGAGTTTGCAATGGCATTAGAGTTGAAAGGACTTAGACACAATAAAGCAAATAAAGTTGCACAAGATGAGATGAAGTTGAGGCAAGATTGAGATGAGAATGGAAATAGATTCAAGCAGATATACAAAATGATAATGAGACAATAATGGAGATAGAGATGAGATAAGACTGAGAGACTGGGAAAGGAAACATAACAAGAGACATGAAAAGAGATGAACAGACAATCAGAAACACATCAGGTAAAGCAATATCAAGACTAGAGTACAGGATACTACTCTACAACTTATATACTAACTACTGGGCAGCTCTGGGAGTAGCAGGTCTAGTGATGGGGCTTGTTGGGGCCATGCAGAGTTGACAGGTGTCAGTTGTGATCAGAGAGCAGGCTGCAGTGATATACTGATGGGATCAGATAGGAACACAGGCTGCCCTAGAGTTGTTGTGATGCTCTGGAGCTGGTTGGATAAACTAGGGTGACAAACCAGTGATGTGTGCTGGTGTCAGGAACAGTGGGGGAGAGTTCCAGGAGCTCAGGAGAGGCAGGGGAAGCATCAAAGGCTGTGGAGAATGCATCAGAGTTAGCCAGGAGGCCATCAGAGTTTGCCAAAAAAAGCATTGGAGCTACCCAGAGTGGGTACTGTGGGTAAACAAGGGTCAGGGGAGTTTGAGGGGCATCAGGGGGAAATCTAGGGAAGCAAGGTGGCTGGGAACAAGGTCCAGGGTTCTGGGAGCAGGTTGTGACATCATTCCCTCTTTAGCATTGAGATCCTTGAAATGCAGAGCATGAGTTGGGGATTGGCAGGTGTGTGGGAATTGAAGCCAAATAATATTGATCAAACTGCAGTGAGCAGTGGCAGCATGGGAGACAAAGTCAAAGCATGGCTGCTATTTGTTAAGGGGCTCTTTCCAATTAATTAAAAGGGTCAGACATACTCCAATGCTTCCCTATATTTTTCCAATGTCTTTCTCAGCATCTGCATTAGCATCTCTATCAGCTGCATCCCCAACCCCTCTGCCTTCCAATGAGAACTGTATCAACATGTGAGTGGAGTATGAGAGCTGCCATGGAGAGTACAATTGTCAATGAGACTGTTGGTGAGTGGGCACAATGCTCTGGAAGTGTGAGCGTGAATGTGAGTGTAAGACTTCTATGTTCTGAGCTGAACTGATTGAAGTTGATAGGAGTGTCTTTAGCTGCAGGGGGTTCCTTTAAGAGTTCTCTCCAGGTCCAGAGGTTGGGGCAGCCTTGGTCTCCAGCCTGTCCTTCAAGACCCAGCTTGGTGCCAGGTGTCATTCTTGTTGTCCTGGAGGGCCAGAGAGTGCCACAGGCCCAAGTGATGCCAGAGTTGTTCACAGAGGCAGTGGAGCATGCATAGAGTCCTCCAACTCTGGAGTGGTGTTGCAACAAAGCTCTGAAGTATGAGAGGTATTCTATTTTGCTGGAGGAAAGTGGGACTCCTGCAGGGTGGGCAGAGGGAGAGGCTTCTAGTGTCATGCAATAAGGAGAAGTGGAGGGCCTCTCCACTGCTAGAGGTGGGGCCTAGCAAGTGGTCATGGGATTGGAAGTTGATGGCAGGCCCCTCTAGGCCCCACATGTACTCCTCTGGCTCAGGAGCACTGATGAGGTGTCCATCAAGCTCTCCTGAGCCCACACCTTTGATTACCAAGATGTTCCTCCATTGCTAGGTAGAAAGGCTGTTGAGGACACTGACAGTGCAAGAAGAGAAGCTCTAAAGGGCAGGGGAGGATTAGGATACAGTGCAAAGGGAGAGGGATGTAGTGCAAAGGGAGAAGGATGTGTTGCAGCAGGATTGTAACATAGTGGTGCAAACACTTATGGCAAGGGTGTTGGAAGTGTGGAGTTTGCAAGAATGTCTGACACAGTTGAAGATGCAGTTCATGGAGGAGGCAGAGGAACAGCAGGGTCTGTTGGAAGGGGGTTTATTGCAAGTGGAGGCAGAGTCTGGAAGGTGGCAGGAGGAGTGGCTGGTAAGCAAGGCAGCCTTGGAGTGTGCAGGGGTCTTGCATAAGTGTCTTCTCCTTCTCTTCAACTTGCTAACAAGTTTGAGGCAGATTGGGTTTGAGAGCACTGGGTCTTCATGGATGGAGCCTCTGCTGTGTTTGCATCAACCTAGAATGGGTTGGCACAAATGCCTGGGGACTATCCTCCAGAGCTGTATCAGGAAGTGGTGAGGATGGAGTGGCTGCTGGTAGGGCACCGGCAGTGCAATCTAGTAGCTCTGAGATTGTGATGGGAGGTGGTGGTAGACATAGGGGAGGAACTACCTTGGCTTGCAGAGGTGTTGGCCATAGTGAGGGCACAGATAGAGGTGGACCTGGAAATTGAGGAGATGGGGAGGGGGGCTCTAAAGGGGGGAGGGAGTGAGGTGGTGGTCAGGCTCTGATTTCTTGCTGTCTTGTGCTTCCATCATTCTATTCTTGTACCATTTTGTACTTGTAATGTTCATCCTGAGTTTGAGTCCTGGTAGAAACTTCTGGTGGGAGTCATTAAGCTTTTAGATTATGTGAGGGAAGGGGAGAAGTAAAATATACAGGGAGTTCCTTGTAGGAGTTGAATCCCTAATGAGGCTAAAGGCAAAGGTTATGCCCATTAATGCTACTTGTGCTAGCTAGTCCTGGAGGCTCCAAGGCTTAGTGGAGGGTTGCAGACAGGAGTTCCAGAGTTTGGTGGGGATGCTCTGGGGTTTTTGTGGAGCTCCTAATGTTTTGATAATGTCAATAGGCAGAGTGTTGTTCTAGAGCATGTCTTTTGAGGAGTTGGGCTGGGGTTGCTGGGTGGAGTTTCTTCAGGCCTGGGGATAGGTCAAGCATTTATAGTTGGGCTTGAGAGAGGATTTCCAGATCTCGGAGTTATGTTAGTTGGGCCACATGGGATTGCTAGGAGTCTAGCTGGAGGGTGGGTGTGCTTTGAGTATGCTTAGTAGTGGCATTGATTTTGTCCTAGAGGAGTTGGTAGAGAGGGGTGGAGATCCCTTAGCAATTGTAGGGGCAATGGAGTGGGGATTGTCCTTAAGGGGCAGAGTAAGCTGGAGGTGGGGGTCCTTGTTAGCATGGCAAGGAGGAGCTTCAGGAGTGGGCAGCTACTCTGTAAACAGTTAATACCAAGGTGGAGGACTTCCCCCTAGTCTGGTTTGCTCATTCTTATAGTCCATTGATCTCTGAGCATGAGGTGGTCAATGGATTGATTTTGAGGATTGTGAATGTCTAGAAGTTCATGTTTTGATGGAGGTGTGTCTGGGTAGGACTTTGCTGAGCTCTGAAGTATTGTTGGTGTGCAGCAGGGTTTGACAAGTGCTTGCATGACATTCCTTTTTATTTTTGGCCAAAAGTAAGTCTAGAGGTGAGCAGGAGTCTTATATGTTCCTGGTTTTCTTGGAGCTTATAGTGCTGCCAGAGCTTGTCAGGATGAGTATGTTTGGAGTCCACGGCATGAGTTCATCCTTCTCAGAGTAGGGGTTGGTGGTATGGAGACAGTGTGGAGGTTGATTGGTGGATGATTCTTGGCAGAGTTGCTTCTAGGTGAAGTGCTGAGTGGGGAGGTGTTTGGAGTTGCCACTCCTGAGTTGTCCTTCCTGGAATAGGAGCCAGTGGTCCAGGGGTGACATGAGTGTTGGTTGGTTGTTGGATTCTTAGTGGAGTTGTTTCTGGCTGCTGTGTTGAGCAAGGAAGTTTGGGGTTGCCATTCTGTAGGTTCATCCTTCCTGGAAGTAGGAACCAGTGGTTTAAAGGTGATGCAAGGGGCAGGTTGGCTGCTGGCTTGTCAGCAGGGTTGTGTCAAGGGTTGTGTTGGAAGGGGTCCAGTGGTAGATTTGTCTCTGCTCAGGGTGGAGCTAGCAGTCTAAGGGCAGCACAAGGGTTGGTAGGATTATGTCTTCTCTGGGGTGTCTGGAGTTAGCATGAGGGGCTGGTCAATTGTTGGCTTGTTAATAGAGTTGTCCCTTTCCAGGGTGGAGCTAGCAGTTTATGCGCAATGCAAGAGTTGGTAGGATTATATCTTCTCTGGGGTGTCTGGAGTTAGCATGAGGGGCTAGTCAATCATTGGCTTGTTAATGAAGTTGTCCTTGGGGTTTCTGCTGGATGGGGCAAGGGGTCTAGAAGTGTGCCTTATGGGCTTCTCCTTTCTAGAATAGGAGCCAGCAGTTTGGAGGTGGTGTTATGGGGTGGGTTAGTTGCTGACTTGTTGAGGGGGTTGTCTTCAGAGGTGGTACTGAGTGAAGAAAGGAATCCAGAGGTGTGTTTCATCAGTCCATTCCTTCCAGAGCAGAAACCAGAGGTCCAGGGACAGTGGAAAGGGTGGGTTGGGGAGTTGGTTTATTAGTGGAGTTGTGTTGGAGGTTGTGCTGGATGGAGAGGGAGGTCTAGAGTAGGTGGGAAGTTCCTTCCTCATTTACATCAGTATAACATGTAAACATGTAACAGGGATTACCACTAGGCGGCAGAGTTCATTCTGCTCAGCCCTGAAGGGCTTCCTTAGGCACCCATTGGTTGTCTGACAGGGGTGTTGAGATTTCTTAAGTTGACTGTGGGGTAGCAGGGGAAGGGGATGGTGAGGCTGTATTTTGCAGAGGTTCTTGCAGTGAGTGAGTGAGTGGTGGAGTTACTGAGTAAGGGCAGTAGTATTCTGGAGTTGTTCTAGGATGCAGTGAATGTGTTCCAGTCATTCCTCCAAGAATTTGAATGGGTCAAGCTGTTGTCCCAATACACAAAATCATTGTCCATATTAAGGAAGAGGTTGTCCATAAATACTGGAGGGTGGTGGAGAAGTTGGTTGTTTGAGGGCATCATTCAGTACTCTAAGGGGCCACAGCAGGTGTGGGGGTGGTCTTCCATTTATGTTCCGGAGCAGTCTGGAGATCATTGTAGCTGGGCAGAAATAGGTCTTGGTGCTGTAGGGGTCTGAGGTGGCCTAGGATCATGGGTTGAGGCACCTTGGGCCTTTATATTGGTTTCTTGGGATGTTGAGGAAGGCTTTGAAGAGCATCTAAGAGGCAGAGATGCATTTTTGATACTGAGGAGTTCTGGGTTGACAGCTGATGGCAGTAAGTTCAGGGTTGTGATGGCAAAGTCTAGAGTTGTGGGTTTTTTCTAAATCAATTTGGTGAGGAAACCTCCAAAGTGCATTTGAGGGTGAGGATACACTTTTGATTATTGATGCTTCTAGGTTTGAGACAATTGGGTTAGTCTCTGCTTCCTTCAGAGAACATGTTAGCAAGTTCATGACACTCCAGAGGAACTACTTCATATAGAATCCTCTTTTTCTTATTGTTTGTTATGGCAGAGTAGCTCTTGCACTTGGTGTTCTTCTGATAGAGATTAATAGTCAGAAGGCAAGAGTCCCATCTTGTAAAGTGCATGTGAAGGGGGTGGCATCAACTATTTGGATGCCAGGGGTTCTGGATTGATTGGAGGAGGGTGTTGAAGTAGTAGTGGCAGGGTCCAGAGTTGTCTGGCATTATGTATCAGGATACTATGGTCCTCACATCAATTTCTGGATTTGTTGAGGAGTGCCTTTGGAGTGTGTTCAAGGAGGAGAGATGGTGGGATTGGTAGTTAGAAGGCAGAAGTCCTATCTTGTAAAGTGCATGTAGAGGGGGTGGCATTGACTATTTGGATGCCAGGGGTTCTGAATTGATTGGGGGAGAGTGTTGGAGTAGTGGCAGCAGGGTCTGGAGTCATCTGGCATCATGGGCTGGGGTACTGTGGTCCTCACATTGATTTCTGGGTTTGTTGGAAGGCAGAGGTGGTTTGGTTGGTGGAGCCAGAGGAAGTCAGTAGTCAAGGGCAGAGGTGCTCAACTAGGTGGCTGGTAGTTGGAGGTCTTGTTGTTGTCTGTTAGTGAGGAGGATAGCTTATGCAGGGAGTGAATGTCTCCAGTGGGGGTTTGTATTGTTGTGGGGGAACTTAGGGAGGGTGGTGTTAGTGAAATGCTAGAGAAGTCAACAAGCAATTGGTTGATCATTGCCAGGGGTTGGTTGAATATAGAGTTGGTGGTGTCATGGTCAACCTTAGTAGGAAGTGGAGCTGGCAGAGGAGGGGAGAGAAGTGTGGGAGGGAGTGGTGTGAAAGTGATGCAATGGGAGTTGAACTGAGAGGGTGTCTATGGAGAGAGCTATTGTGTTGGGGTGTGACTGGGGCAGAGGGGGCATTGACATTGGATCCACAATTCAATGTGTCTTGGCAATCAGGGCAAGGCAAAATGAATCATAGTGGGTCTCAGGCATGGGCTGACCATAGACATTGAGATTTCTGGTGGGAGTATACATAGTAATGTGCTTCTATGCCACCTAGTGCCATGCAGGAAACCTAAAAAGAGGACCTAACACTAGTCATTAGATAGGGTAGCTGGCAGTAGAAAGTTAATAGTGAGGGCAAGTTAGTAACCATCCCAGAAAACAAGAGCTAAAGGTTTAAGTTGCTAGACAGTAATGAGAGGTTGCTAAGCAAAAGAAGAGAAAAAGAATGAAGACTAAAGAATTGCTAAGGAAAGGCAAACTAATCCATTAAAGGGGAGTGGGGAAATAAAGGGGATAGTGACAGTAAAGAGACTGGAGGAGGACAAACACAATCTAATTGCTAGCTGTAGTCACTAGTGTTGCTACATCAAAGTAATGATAAGGGCACCCACAGTTGGTACTACATAAAGTCAAAGTTGAAGTTGGCAAGACTGTTGCTAAGTTGTTGTCAGTGATGAGCGAAAGAGCAAAATGAAATATTAGGCTGGTAAGCTTAGAAAGAGGGGGAAACAGTACTCTGTTTGTTGTCTTTAGTCTCTATGTATAGGCAGTATTCATACTGTTTATAGGTATAGTATAAGAAAGGAGATAGTAGTTGCCACTAGTGATGGAAGTGTAGATGCCATTCAAGTATGTTTGTAAGCTCAACAAGAAAGATGATAAGTAAGAAATCACATGACTGTCAATATGTCCATTTTTGGAGGGAAGGTTGTGTTGTTTCTAAGAAAGTTGCTAGCAGTTGTCACTAAGAAAGGTCTTGACCTTGCTGTTCTAGGCCCAGAGTCTAGACTCCATGTGATATGGCTTGTGATCAATAAGTCTCATGGTCACTAAAATCCCATGCAAAAGCTACATCATTCCAGACCTCAGGGCTAGGCCTCACATGCTGAGTGTTGTGACTTGTGCCATGTCAATATAATCAGCTGCTGTCCAATCATAAATGCCAAAGATGGTGTTCAGCAACAAATAGGTCTTATCATCCTCCCTTATGCTGAAATTTTGACTGTCCTCAGTCAACCCAAAGTCTCATGATTGCTTGCTTGGTCTGTGTGCCTAGAGTGGTTAGAATAAAATTGGCTAGTGATTCAGCTGAACTTTGTCAACACTCCCTTCCATCATCTTATCTCCTCTGCCATCCCAATCTTATTGCTATGTCTTCTGATCTCCCTGTCAACTCTGCACAGCCCTGACAAGCCCCACCACCCTGACAAGCCCCATCACTAGACCCACTGTCTCCAGAGTTGTTCCAGTAGTTAGTATATAAGTCATGGAGTAGTATCCTTTACTCTAGTCTTGATATTACTTGCATTACTTGGTTATCATCTCTTGTTTTATTTTGTATTATGTCTTTCAGTCTTATTTCTGTTTCTATTCCTAGTCTCAAATCTATCTCTCTCAGTTCTGTCTTGTCTTGCCTGTCTCTATTTCCTTTATTGTTTCTAAGTTCCTTTCAATTCTGACATCATTATTAACTCCATGCATATGCTACAACCCTTCAAACATTTATATGCTAACTCTAGACCTTGTCCTACAATTGGCCCTGGAACTCATCACTCTTGATTGATCCTCTATCAGACTGTGGATCCACTTCCATCACTTGTGAAGCCTCTGCTTGTCCCACAGTCCATACATTTGCCTACAGACTTGTACCTGACACCTGCCCAAGCCCAGTGCCAGTGCTTAATATACTTGGTCTCAAACTTTCCCAGACCACTCCAGACTTACTTGGACTGCTTCTCCTGGCTTCTCCTCACAAGGATCTGAAGTCTGAACCCCCCTGGAGTGCTAGGTTATAAGTGCAGGACATCATGTCTACCTAGTAAGGACTTGCCCAGTTAAGCTGAGCCCCTGTAGTCAGCAGAACCTGATAGAATATCAAGACTCCCCCTTACTCCATTCTTGATGTCTACATACAATCCTGCATTCAACTCCACTGGCTACCCAACCAACACCTATGGTAGGCCAGTGCCCAAAAATTACTATGCTTGATTCTATCCAGGCCCACCTGCAGATCAGTACATTCCTCATCATTGGATCCCAGATCCAAACCAAGCCTTCTATGCCTCCTCTATTGGCCAGGGAGTACCACTGGACTTGTGCTGCTCCCCAACTTTCTCCACTGATGGCAACTACTCCCACATGTACCTTGGAGCATTTCCTGAAGCACCTCCAGCACCAACCAACTCCACCTACCTCCCACTTGCTCACTACTACATCTATTCAGTTCCTGCTGCAGCCCCAACTTCTCTAGAGCAACCAGATAACTATTCTCTCTCTTGACTGCCATTCTCCACTCAAGTTTCCCTTTCTAGACAGCAACAAGTTGAAGCATATGTCCAGCAATGCAATAAAGTCCTCTGCTCCCTCCACCTTTCACCTGCAGAGTTTGTAAGATGCACTTGCACTCTCCTTGTTGGCTTGGGTCACCACAACACCCCAGCAGCTCCAGAGGTTTGTGTCACGACCCGTCCCCTGGACCCCCACACATCATCTAGCAACCCCCCAATTCCCCAAAAAACCCCCGACGCTCCGCTGAACTTCCGCCCATGCCCCGCGCCTATTTCAGCTAACTCTGACGCCTCCCCAGCTAACTCTGATGGCCCCCTGGCCAACTTCAATGCCTTCCCCACAGCCACTGACACTTACCCTAGATCTCCCGAACTCCGAGAACTACCCCTGCTGTTCCCGATCTTTGCCACCCATCATTAACTCAACACCCTGGTTCCTCCGACCCATTCCGGAGTATCACAACAACCTTGGGACGACCTGCGTTCCCAAATGATCCCATCAATGTATCAGCACAGCTCAATCCTTGATCGCAACCGACACCTGCCCACTCCGTCAAGCTCTGCCAAGCCCCGCCGCTGCAGCTGACGTACCCCGAAGTTCTCCGGTAGTCAGTATATAAGCCGTCGAGTAGCTCTTCATACTCTAGTCTTGATATTGCTTAACGTTACCTATGGTCTGATTGTTTCCTTCTTGTGTTTTGTGTTTTGTGTTTTGTGTTTTGTGTCTCGTTCTCCTTACTCTCAGTCTCCCAGTCTTATCTCAGTCTCCCGGTCTTATCTCAGTCTCCTGGTCTTATCTTGTCTCCATTTTGTTATTGTTCTCGTTATCGTTTTGTATCTCCACTTGAATCTACTCTTGTTCCATATTGACTCCATTCCATTTCATCTGACGCTGTCTCGGTGACTCCATCCGGCCATTGTGCTCAAGTCCTCATCAACCTAAACGACCTCACGAACTCCGCAATTACGATCACGAACCCCGACACTCTTTCACCAGGCCCGAACCTCGCTCTTCGCTCAGTCCCGGACTCCATCAACTCCAATTGATCTCCCATCAAACCCCGGCTCTGCTCCCATTGATCATACAGCTGCCTACTCCTTTGCTTCCACAAATCTCCCATACGGTCTTCTGCCTGAACTCCACCAAGACCGTCCCGTTTCCCTGCAATCTGACTTCTCTGGACCTCCCCAGATCTGTCCGGATCACATCCCACCAACTATCTGCGCAAGCCATCAGTGCCCGGAATGTTTTTGAGTGTTCGGTTACCAGTGCAGGGGATCATGCCCACCTAGTAAGGACTTGCCCAGTGCAGCTGAGCCCTTGAGGTCAGTGGAACCTGACAGTTTGGGCAGATTGCCTTCACTTCCATGAACACTATCTACAAGGCACTCTCTCCAAAACTTTGCAAGGCACCTTGGGAATTGATGCTAATCTCTGGAACAAGCTCCATGCCCTAGTAAGAAATCCACACCAGCCTGAACTCCTATCAATTTGAAGACTTTCTAGACCCCACCCACTCCTTCCTTTTATATGCAATGAGAAGAACCCACCAGAGTACAAAGCAAAGTTCTGCCCCCCATCCCCCATCAACAAGAAGAGCTTAATGCTGTATGCAACATTCTGAGGTCCCTCAACCCTACTGGAGGACTTTTTGACTAACCTGCCACTCACACTTTGGCCCTCTCTGCTTGCTCCTGGGCAAACTCTATTCCCAGCACCTTCTGTACCTGGGACCAACCTGCTACCGCTGAGCCTCAAACCCAAAGGCCTCTTCTGTATGTCAACAATGGCAACTGAAACTTCTCATACATTGACAAGCCTGGAAACCCCAGCAAAGAACCTGCCTCTTGCAATAACATCCCAGGCTCTCTCCAGGACAGGCCTTCTCATTTTGACCCATGCCCCCAAACACATCTCAACTCCACTAAACTGCTCCACTTTCTCCACACCAACCCACAGGCCCCAGAGCACTTTGGATTTTTTTTCCTAACAACCTCCCTCAACTTCTGCCAGTCCCCTTACCCAACTCCTTTACTGAAAACAACTACTTTGGACTGTTGACCTCTAGAGGACCCTCTCCTCCTTGCTGGGCCCCAGGCCCTCCTCTGAGCAATGCTGGCCAACTCCCAGATAGCAGACTCTCCAATGGCAGATCTCCAGGTGGATGGGACCCAGCCATGGACAACTTTCCTTCTCAATGGAAACAATTACTATTACTACTACAATGCTGGATCCCTGCCTTGAACCCAGAATACCCAGGACAATACTTGCAATGCACTAGCCCAAGAAGAAAAGCTCAACATCCAGAAACCTAAATCCTTCACTGGTTGTGACCCTCAGAAATGGAGAATCTTTCTGACTTAATGCCTTACCATATTCCTAGCTAAGCCCATCACTTTCTAGCTTGAGAGCTCACAGGTGGCTTTTGCTGCCTCATATCTACAGAGCATTACCTTTGACCACTACACAGCACTGCTCCAGTTCAACCCCAACAACTCCATGCTCTCCAACTGGCTTGCTTTCACTGAGGAATTCCCCAGTAAGTTTGGTGTATTTGATACTGTAGCAGAAGCAGAGGAAAACCTCTTCAATCTCTGGATGCATGATAACAAACATTTCACAACCTTCATCATATAGTTTGAATGAGAGGCCTATGAAATAGGATGGAACTACAATGCCCTCTGATTTGCCCTTTGCTGTGCCCTATCTCAACACATCAAAGACATCCTCTGCCTTGCACCTAAGCAAACTACATATGATGGTTACAAGGTGCTCATTATGCAGGTTGATCAATGCTATTGGGAAGATCAGAGTAAAAACACAGCACTGCAGACCAACTGGAATGCCTCTGGCAACTACAACTGGCAACCTGGAGCAACCAATGGCACTCAACCCTTGCCTCCTGCAGCCCCTGTCAATGCTGCATCCTGCTTTCCCCCAGAACAAGGACCTTCCAGTGCTAACTGACCCTCAGAACTCAGCCCATCTGCTCAACTCAATGCTACTGACCTCCACAAAGCTCTGGAGCTCCTGGACATCAACTCCAATAACTCCCAGGATTTTTATGGTGCTCTGGACCCCACTGACAGCCAAGAAACCCTATGCACAAACAAGATTTGGAATAGACCCTGAATTGACATACTGGAGGAGACTTAGGAGAAGTGACAGAAGGAGGGTACATGCATTTTATGTAGTGAGCAGGGACATTTCATTGATAGTTGCTCTAAATGCCAGGTGATGGGATGCACTGTATGGACTATTGACAGAGAAGACTGCAACTATCAGTTTATGGAAAACAAGTCAGCAGTTTAGGTATTGAAGACACACTAGACTGTGGACCAGACACTGACATTTTCTCCATCCTAGCTGCATTCTTCCATGCAATGGTGCTCTCTCCAGACACCCTCCAAGCACACCTCCCCTTCCACTCCTCTCATACCCTTCTCCTTCACACCACCCTCCCCTTCTCTGCCAACTCTGTGCCCACTCTGGTTGATAGTGGCACTACTAATAACTTCATTGATGAACCCCTGGTGGTGCTTGCTCCATAGCACTTTTGACATCTTCTCATCTCTATCCTCCTCAAACTCTTCAATAGCAGCCCAACCTCTGCTAGAGACATCACACACTGTGTGGAAACAACCATGACCTTCATTAATGAACAATGATAGGACCTTTAGCTATTAGTCACTAAACTACATGCATTTGCCCCTATTGTTCTAGGTTTTTCATGGTTTTGCTCCACCAATCCCTGCATTGACTGGCCCAGTCTCACCCACTACTTTGACTGGGATAGCCCAACTGACTTCAGAGCAGTCTCCTTCAATGTCTCATCCTGCTGCAGGGGCTCCAAAGGTACAACTGACATTTCCCAGACTCCTCCACAGCTCCATTCAAAATCTGTGCAGTTATTCATCATCAACACTTGACTCATGGCTCCCCAACAGTCCTCCCTACCCTTGTTGATAGTGGGCTCCAGCACCTTTGTTAGCAATCAGCTCAATCTCTCTTACAACACCCTCAACAAACTCCTCAAGCTCCAGCTCTTTGACAGGAGCCCTGCCTCAATTGGAATCACTCAATATCACAACAACACTCTCACTCTCAACAACAACTTAAGATTCCAGGTCTGGCTCCTCATCACTCAACTCCCAAAATCAACTCCAATCATGCTTGGACTCTCTTGGCTGCAGAATGTCAACTCCGACATTAACTGGAAAAACCTCACCATGCAATTTCCAGGCCTCAAAGCAAGCCAGCAGTCACCATCTCCCTCTGCATTCAGTCCCCCTTGAACTCCAATGTCCCTAACCTCAACTCCAGTACCTCCAGAGCAATCCAAACTCTCTTGACCCTCAAGGATGATAAAGAAAGGAAGGAAAGTGCTCCTCCACCCTGGTCCCTCTTGAACAAAACTCAATGGCTTGCCCCCAACATACTTAGGAATCAATACAAAGGCCTGTGGTACTCTGATCAACAATGTCAGACTACTCCAGACCACTCCACCACTACTCCAGACTCAGCTGCCACTACTCCAACACCCACCCCCATTGATCTGGAAGCCTTTGACATCAAAATCATCAGTGTCATCCCCTTTGCATGCATTCTACAAGATGGTACCCCTGCCTTCCAACTTCAAATCATGCCAGCCCTACTAGAAGAATACCTCTGCACAGAAACTACCCCACTGGAACAAAAGACAGAGGAACAAATTCTACACAAAGAAGTCCCCCTGGAATATCATGAATTTGCTGATATATTCTTTGAAGGGAGCATAAAAGAACTCCCCCTGCACTGCTCCTATAATTGCAAAATTGACCTCAAAAAAGGCATCTCTTCCCCATTTGGCAAGATCTACAACATGTCAGAAATCAAACCCCAGGCCCTAAAAGATTACCTCAACAACATACTTGGTAAAGGTTTCATACACTCCTCAATCTCTGCTGCCAGCGCTCCAGTCCTGTTTGCCAAGAAGAAGGATAAGTCTCTCTAACTCTGTGTTGATTACTTGACATAGTCACCAAAAAGAACAGGTATCCTCTTCCAATCAGAGACCTTGTTGACTGCTTCTGTAAGGGCAATCTCTGGAGTGGCAGATCAGAGTCACACAGCCAGCAGAGGGGAATCCAAAGTATATTAGCAGAGTAGATGACAATACAATCAGTAACTAATCACCTAGCAGAGGGGAATCCAAAGAGAACAAGTCTAAGATCCCTGCTGCTTGGCACAGTGCATGAGCAGATAGTGGAGGCATGGGAACTACTGTACAAAAGGCTGGAACTACTTCTAACCCTAGGACAATGATTGCTGAGGTAATACAGAGAACTCTGCAGTTCTCCAGAGATCTCTGGGGTCTTAGAATGAGCCCCAGAAGTGTTGAACAAGCTATGGAAGCACTGGAATAAGTCACAGAGGTTGGAAATGGAAGTCTCCTGACATCACCCCCCCTCTAGCATGCAGCATCTTGACATGCATTGTAGAAGTAATCCCTAATCACTTGTTCTGCTGGCAAAACAAGGTAGATACCTTGTATGGTGTGTGGAGTGTCTGGATGTCTCCAGTGGAACTCCTTGATGAGTTCAGGGGCATGCATGTCTCCTATAGTTCCTAGAAGATATCCTTGATTCCATAGCCTTTCCACTTCACCTTGGATTGTAATCATCTCCAGAATAAACAACTATCCAGGATTTTCTCCACCTTGTACTCCTTGTTGTTGTTGACCACCATTGGGGGTGGTAGAGGTGGTGGATGCCACTCTGGAATAGAATCCTTGGGGGCCAGAGTTAGTTTGACCACATTGAATACCAGATGAAGCTGGTGCATACCTGCAGGAAACTGGAGTCAATAGGCTAGGGGCCTTACTTATCATTCCACTGTCAAGAGTCCCAACTGGTGGTGTGACAGCTTTTTTGAGGACTGGGTAGTTGTGGTGTCAGAGGCATCCAGGTAGACTTGATCTCTAGGCTGATATTTGTGCTCTGGGGTCCTCCCATAGTTGTAGTATTGTGCCATGTTGTTCTTTGCCTTTGCCAGTGCTGCTTGGGCCTCCTCCTGTGACCTCTTCATCTGGTCCACAAATTTGTTTACTGCCTCATTCTCCAAGGGTTGGGCCTGGAGTTCAAAACCCATGCATGGATGCCACCAAGTGTTGAGAAAGAATGGGGAGAACTGGATGAATGCATGAATGTGGTTGTTGTACTGGAACTTGGTGTTAGAGAGGAGTTCATCCCAGTCATCCTGGCGCTTGTTGCAGAAGAGGCAGAGGTACTGCTCCAACTCCTGATTTATGCATTTGGTCTGGCTGTTGGACTGCAGGTAATAGGTGGTGGAGATGTGGAGCTTCACACTAAGCAATTGGTAGAGCTCCCTAGTGAAGTCCACCACAAATTGTGGTCCCCAGTCAGAGATGTAGGTGTTGGAGAGGCCATGGAGCTTCCAGACTTTCCTTTGGTACAGGTTTGTGGTGCCCATGGTGGAGCAGGTGGTGTGGGTTGGAATGAAGTGCACTCACTTGCCATACAGGTCCACCACTACCATGATTGCATCATAACTATGAACATCAGAGAGCTCTATGATGAAGTCCATGGAAGCCATGCTCTGTTGTTCTGTGGGCATAGGCAGCAGGCGTAGCTGTCCATAAAGGAGTTGGTGTTGGGGCTTGGTCTGGAGACAGAGATTGCATGTACTAGTGTAGGATCCAATATACTGGGACATCTGGTGTCAGGTTCCGCTGACAATGGGGACTCAGCTACACTAGCAAATCCTTACTAGGCAGATACAATGTTCTGCGCTTATAACCTAGCACTCTGGAGTTGGTGTGGAGAGGAGAGGCTTGCAAGAAGAAGCTAGGGGGAGCAGTCCAAGCAAGTCCAGAGTGGTCTGGGGAAGTGTAAGACCAAGTATATTATTGTTGGGTTTGGGTGGCATCAGGAACAAGTTCTTAAGCACGTAAATAGATTGTGGGGTAGATGGAGGCTTTGCTAGGAACAAGGATGGAGCTGGAGTTTGACAGGGGATCAAGTAAGACTTGATGGGTTTGGGGCCGAGTGAAGAGCGAGGTCTGGAGTTGTTGTAAGGATGTTTGGGGATCATAGCACATGTGTAGAGTTTGTACTGATGTCAGCAATGGAAGGGACTTAGAGAAACAAAGGAAATATAGATAGTCAAGACAAGATGTGACAAGGTGAGACAAGACAGAGAAAGAGATAGATTCAAGACTAAAAATAGAAATAGAGACAGAACAAAACACAAGATCTAAGAAACCAGTAATGCAAGTAATATCAAGACTAGAGTATGAGGAGCTACTCTATGACTTATATACTGGCTACTGGAGTGCTCTGAGGGATAGCAGGTGTGGTGACAGGGCTTGGCAGGGCTTGGCAGAGTCAATGGGTGTTGGTTGTGATTAGAGGGCAGGCTGCGTTGATATCTTGATGGGATCAGTTGGGGATGTAGGCTGTTCTGAAGTAGTCAGAATACTCCGGAATGGGTTGGAGGAACTAGATTGATGGGTTGATGGGCTGGTGACAAATGACAGAGTCAGGAACATCAGGGAATAGTTCCAGGAGTTCAGGAGATCCAGGAAAAGCATTGGCAGCTGTGGAGAAGACATCAGAGTTGTCCAGGAGGGCTGTTGGAGTTTGCTGGAGAAGTGTCGGAGTTGCCTAGAGTAGGCGCAGAGAGTGTATGATGGTTGGGGGTCTGAGGGGGCATTGAGGGGAAAGCTCCAGGGAAGCAAGCAGGCTGGGAATGGGGTCAGGGATCTAGGAAGCAGATTGTGACATCACCCCCCCTTCAGCATTGAGACCCTCAAGACATGGGGCTTAGGTCAGGAGTCAATGAGGGGCATGGGAATTGAAGCCAAGCAATATTGATCAAACTGCAGCGAGCAGTGGTGGCATGGGAGACAAAGTTGAAGTGTGGCCACCATTTATCAGGGAGCTCTTTCTAAGTCATTAAAAAATCAAACATACCCCAGGAGTTTCTAAATTTTTTGCCATGTCTTCTTCTGCATCATCATTGCATTTTGCATTGCCAACCCCTCCCCCTTCTGGTGACAATTGTGTGGTGATCTAGATGGAGTATGAGCATCATTGGCAGGAGTTTGAACAGCAGCAGAACTATGGGAAGGTGGAGGCGATGACCCACCATTGTGAGTGTGATGTCTTTCTTGCTCTGCAATTGCTGATTGAGCTCTGCAGAGTTGTCCTCAGCAGTGGTGGGCTCCTCTGTGGGTTCTTTGCATATGAGGGGGTTGGGGCCTGCTGGTCATTCCATTCCCATTGTTCTGGGGCATTCTGCAAGGCCTAGCCTGGGAGTGGGGATCATCTACATTGTTGCAGAGGTGGAGAGGATTCTGCAAGCTCAGGTGATGCCAGAGGTATTTGTGGGGGCATTGGGCTGGGCATGGGGTCTTCCAACCCTAGAATGGTGCTAGAACAAGGCTCTGATGAGTCCCTACTGCTTTTTCCAGTGTTGGCTGATCAGTTGTCCTAGTGCACCCTTTGTGCTCAGCAAGGGGTACTGTGTGAGTTCAATGAGCTGACTGCAGGGTCCCACTATAACACCTCAGTCTGTCTTCCATGCTATGCTAGGCATGAGAAATGTTCTATTTCACTGGAGTGGTGTGCTGCATGTGTTGCTATGGAGCAGAGTGGGAGGAGGGTTAGGTGAGGGGTTAGCTGGGCAAGAGTTGGAAGGCCCAGGTGTCAGGCTGAGGGTCAGGTTTGGAGAGCAAGAGGAGTGCGGAGTGGCCAGTAGAGAAGGTGGGACCCTCACAGAGCAGGTGGAGGGAGGGGGAGGCAGCGTTATACAACAAGGGCAAGTGGAGGGCCTTCCCACCACCTGAGGTAGGGCCCAGCAAGAGGCTGCGGGGCTAGGAGGTAATGGCAGGGCCCCCTAGGCCCCATATATATTCCCTCAGCTCAGGTGCGCTGAGGGTGCATCTCTTGAGTTCTCCTGAACCTGCACCCTCCATCACCAAAACATTCCTTTATTGCTAGGTGGAGAGGTTGTTGAGAATATCAGCGGCATGAAAGGGAGAGCTCTAGAGGGCAGGGGAGGACTGTAATGTGGCACAGAGGAAGAGGGACATATTGTGGCAGAACTATGATATGGCAGTGCAGATGGCCACAGCAAAGGCATTGGAGGGGTGGGGTTTATGGAAATGCCTGGCACAGTTGGAGACATGATCAGCAGAGGAGGCAGAGGAATGGTGGGGCTTAGAGGAGGGAGGCTTGACTTGGGCAGAGGCTAAAGTTGGGAGATGATGGGAGGAGTGGCTGGTAAGGGAGGCAGCCTCAGGGTGTGCAGAGATCTTGTGTGAGTGTCCCCTTGTGCATTCTGACTTCTGTTGACAGGTGTGAGACAGGCTGGGTCTGGAAGCACCGGTTCCTCATGGTTAGAGCTTCTGCCACTTTTGCATTAATCCAAGACAGGTTGGCACAAATGCCTGCAGACCATTCTCCAGAGTTGGACCAGGAGGTGGTGAGAATAGAGCAGTTGTTAGTGAGGCGCTAGTGGCATAATGCAGTGGCTCTGAGGTCATAGTGGGAGGTGGTAGCAGATGTAGGAGAGGAGGTTGCCTGGGCTAGCAGAGGTGCTGGCCATGGTGTGGGCCCAGATGGAGGTTGATTTGGAGGTCAAGGAAGTGGGGGAGCTCTGGAGGGGGAGGGAGTGAGGGGGTCTAGGGCTCAAGCCTTTTCTTGCTGTTCATCCTGCTGTCTTCTTGTTGCTTCATATATTTTCTGCTTGTAAGATTCTGTACTCTTCTAGAATTGTTCATGCCAATCCTTTGTGGAGTCCTGACAAGTGTGCAAGGTTTGAGTTTGTGCAAAGGGTGATTGAGCAGAAACATGTAGGGGTACTTGTGGGGGTTGAATCCTGAGGTTATTCAGAAGTGGGAGTTAAGCCTGCTAGTGCCATCTGTGTTAGCTAGTTCTGGGGTTGTTGGGGCTTGGTGGAGCATTATAAGAGGGAGTCCCAAGGTCCAGTGGGGGTGTTGTAGGTCTTTCTGCAGAGCTCTGGCATATCTTGGAGTGTGGGTGAGTGGCAATGTTTGGGCTTGCTCCTTAAGGTTTTGGGTAGGGGTTGTTCTCAGATCTGCAGTAGAGTCAAGCATTGTGCTGGCTTAGAGGGGTGGACCTCCAAATCTTTGAAGCATGCTTGATGGCAGCTTTCGTTTTCTCTGTTGACATGGCTGGCAGAGGAGGTGGAGATTGTCTAGTGGGTTGACCTTATGCCAATGCAGCTAGTGGGGGTGGCAGAGGTCCTTTTTGATGATGGTGGAAGTGGCAGAGTAAAGTTCATTCTTGAAGATGGGGCTAGTCAGGGGTGGGGACCCTTAGTGGTGTAGTGGCAGGGTTCCATGGTGGGGTGGTCTTTATAGTAACCCGGTGGGGAACTGTCTTATGTGCCAGCTATGCTATGTGTTGAATTATCATAGGAGCAGAGGTACTCCTTTAGAGTGTGGGTTGCAATCCCTTGGTTGGCAGTATTTGCATTTTGGTGGGATTGTGCATGGTGGGGGTTTGTTGAGTTCTAGAGCATTGTTTTTTATTGAAGGTGTACTTGGTTTGAGTCTTGCTGCGCTCCAGAGCATTGTGTTCTAATCAAAGGCATGCTGGGTTGGGGCTTTATCACATTCCAGAGTGTTGTGTTTAGTGAAGGGCATGCATGGTTGGGGTTTGCTGGTTCTAGGCCATCTATGGCCAAAAGTAAGTTCAGAGGTGGGCAGAGGAGTCTTATATGTATCTGGCATTCTCTAAAGCTTGGGGTGCTGCTGGAGTTGTATTGGTTGCTTCTTTTAGTGGAGGCAGTGTGGAGTTTGGTTGGTAAGGGTTTCTTCTTGGCAGAGGTGCTTTGGGGTGGGGGAGGAGTTCAGAGTTGTCATCCTATAAGTTGCTGGAGTTAGGGCAGGTGGTAGTTTGCAGGTTGAAGATTGTATTGAGCTGCTGGTTTGTTGTTGGGGTTGGCTTATTGGCGGGGTTGTGCAGGGCCAGCAAAGCAGAGGTGGTGTGAGGGTTGGTGATTTTTCATTCCTTCTCAGGGCAGAGCCAGCAAACAGGGTGGTGTGAGGGTTGGTGGGTCTTTGCTCCTTCCCAGGGTGGCATGAGGTTGGCAGAGTGTTGACTTCACTGGCAGAGCTCTTTCAGGTTTAGTGGGATGGGGCAGAGTTGGTTTGGGAGTGAGCTTGGTGCCTCAAGCATTGGTTTTCATCCCTTCCCAGGGCAGGGCTAGCAGTAGAGATGGTGTGGGGTCAGTGGAGTGGTGACTTTACTGGCAGAGCTCTTTGGGTCTTGGTGGGGCAGGGCAGGATTGGTTTGGGTGGGCTTGGGACTTCATTCCTTCTCTCGAAGTGGGAATTAGCAGTTCAGGATTAGCATGAGGGTTGTTGAATGGATGGTTCGTTGACAGAGTTTGCTTCAGGAGTGGTGTGAGGCAGGAAAAGGGGTCCAGAGTGTGTTTTGTCAGTCTGTCATCTCCAGCATGAGGCCCAGGGGTCCAGAGTCAAGGTGGGGGTTGGGGTTGGGCCTTGACCAGTTGGTAGAGTTGTGTTAGAGGTGACATGGGTCAAAGTGGAAGTTCTGGAGTGGAGTTCTCCTCTTTACTCAAGTCAGTGTGACATGCAGACATTTAACAGAAGTTACCACTGAGTGGCAGAGTTTGAGGGCTTGGGTGAGTCTAGCCATTGTCCCTTTGCATGAAGTATTTAGCTGCATTGGAGGGGATGATTATTCACAATGGCTGGAGGGCAGTGGAGAAGTTGATTGTGGAGGGACATTAGTTTGGACTGTAAGGGGGGTCACAGCAGGGTTGGGGCAATTTTTCACTCATGCTCCAGAGTGGTCCAAAAGTCACTATGAATGGAGGCAGGGTTAGGTCTTGGCACTGCAGGGCAATTGACAAGGTTTCTGATCAGGGAAAAGGGTGCCGCTTCTTTAGAGGGCATTATTGGTCCCTTAATCATTGGGGTGGAGTTGGAGGGTTCCTTTCTCATTCTGGGTGAATCTCCAGCAAATGTGGTTGGGTTGTCCAGGGCATTGTTGGTCTCAGAGAAACTGTTTCAGGAGTTTGGAATTTGTTCTTTGTTGGGAGATCAAGTTTTGTTGGTAGAGCAGGCAATGGCAGGGAGGTGACTCCAGTAGCAGAGTCAAAGCATGTATCTTCATTGCTCTGGTCAACCTTTTGGCAGGTGGGGTTGTTTGCATAGTGCTTTGCAGGATTTGGGGAAAGCTTTCTTGGGCATTTCAGGCTGGGGATTCTGCTGAGTGGTTGACAGTAGGGATGGGGTGGCATCTTTCTACAGCAGAGGTAGGGGCATGAAACGTCCTTGCTTGTCATGGGTCAAGATAGCATTTCTTTCAATGTTGACTTGTTGTTGGTGGGGGTTGTAGCATCCTTTTGATGTTGATTTGGTGTGGGTAGTGATAGGGGTTCTGCTTGCTTCTTGGAGAGTGTATCAGCAAGCTTAGGACATTGCAGAGAGACTACTTCATATGGCATCTGTTCCTGGGTGCTCTGATAGTGTGGTCCTTGACTGATAGTTGTTTTCCTGTACAAGGGCAGGGTGTTTTGGAGTTGTTAGTCAAGAGCTAGACCCTGTGGAGTGCATGTTGCAGGAACATTGTTGGTGAGTCATTGTTGGGAGTTCCCATCATTAGGTGTTAGGTTGAAATGGGGGCTCTGGAGCTGTATTACCAGGGTCTGGAGTTGTATGGAGAGGTTTGGAGTAGCATGGAGTGGGAGCTTGGGGCATCCCAGACCTTAGGTGGGGTTGTTGGAGTTGTCAGGCCTTCAAATTGCTTGGCAGAGCAAACCTAAGGGCTGTCTGGGCTTTGTCCCCTTCACTGTTGGGGCTTCTTAGTTTCAAGACAGTTGGGTGAGGGGTCCATAGGGCAGTCTCAAAGGTGATGGTGGGCTTCTTTTCTTCTTGGTAGGATATGTTAGCAAGTTCAGAATACTCTGGAGAACTACTTGGTATGGGATTCTCCTTTTTCCCTATAGTTTGTTCTGGCAGAGTGGCTTCTGCACTGGGGGTTTCCTTTGTTGGAGGTGGTGTAGTTGGGTGGGGGGGACAGAGGTCTTGTCTGGTGCTGGCATGCAGAGAAGGGCAGCCTTGGGCATTCCAATGTCGGAGGTTCCAGATTGAGTGGGCAAAGGTGTTGAAGTAGTGGTGGAGGGGTCTGGAGTCATTCTGCATTGTGAGTCAGAGTGTCATGGTTCTCCATGTTGACTTCAAGAGTTGTTGGGGCATTTTTGAGGTGCATTCTAAGAAGGCAGAGTGGGTGTGCATACTCCTTCCTTGAGAGAACATGTCAGCAAGTTTAGAGCACTTTGGGGAACTACTTTGGGTGGAATTTAGGAGTCAATGACAGTTGATTCATAGCCATATGCCAAGCCTGAATGTAGGTATGTATGGAACAGTTGGTGCAAGGAAGATGGATGATGGAGTCCTTGACTTTTTGTGCTGAAGCTGCACTACCAACACTATAATGTTGCTTAAGTATATCAAGAATGTCACAAGTAGAAAGAATGGGAAAATTATGTGGCCCCCCATGCCTTAGAGAAAGAAAGTTGAATATTTCTGTTGATAATCTGCCAGTGAGAATGTAGGCACAGATATTGTCATCATGCCAGAAGTTCTTGAACGCAAGGTGCTCCACTGGCATTGAATGCTCATTGAAAGGAGGTTTCTGAAAATTGCAATGAGAGGTAAAAATCACAATTGTGCAGGTATGCCAACCTTCATTACCTCATTCCTTGTGAACAACACCTCTCCTTGTAGTGGGTGTTAGACTCCCAGCATCCCCTGAATGTCTAGTTTCAAATTTTGAAATAAAATTTTGTCTGACTTTTATTGAGAAAATCAATGCCTATGACCCAGTATCAGCATATAAATTTATGTTGCCTACAAAAGCAAGTGCAGAAGTATCACAGGTAGTTATACATACCAGATTTCCATGTTAAAAGTGGTTGTGGAAGGAGAAAAGAGGGAAAAGGTCTCAAAACAGGCATCAAGGCTTATTATTTCCATGTGATTTCATAAACCTTTCCAACTGTTGGATATGATGTGAGTCTAGTAATCACAACAACTTGAATTTTTGTTTATGGAGGTTACATTGTCCTCACCTGATTGTTCTTTGGCCATTGTAAGTGGTGGATACTCGAGGATTTTCAAAAAAGTGTGAGTGTACAGAGCTGTTGGTTGATAGAACACAACTTTTTGTTTTTGACATTCAAGACATATTGATTGGACTGTGGTAACTCCTGTATATATTACTGAATGCTTGGGGGATTAAATTACAGTATAATGAACACCATGCCATCAAGGAGAGTTGTTGCAATTGTGAATCAAACCTATACAATGTTTGAACCAAAATCTACTATAGCTCTGACATCATCTAATGCAGCATCATCCATTTCATCCTCAGAATCCAAGTCAAGGAGGGGGCCCAGAGGCAGCAGCACCTTTCAAATACCCATTTTTGTTGAACTGGTAGGAGACATAGGTGGTAGAGATGGATTGTTTGATATGCCTGGTGGAGATGGATTTTTCATTGACATGCCCAGTGTGAGATCACCTTCAACTTATACACATCCCATAGGCAACTCAGAAGCATCTGGTTGACAGCACAACATCAATCTATAAAGTCCTGGATCTCAACATGGATAGAGTCCAAAGCATCTTTCATCCTGTTTATAATGTTGTTGAACTGCCAGTGCTCATCCACAATCAATGTGTGAAGCCATTGGAGCTCAACATTACACTGAATTACTTCCTCTTTTGTATGCTGAAGGCACTGATACTTCCACATTGTTTCTCAAATAACAGGATCAGACCAAGGCTTCTCATTGATGTTGTTTTGTGAATATTGTAGGATGTTGAACACATTGAGGAAAGCATAGTGAGATACCTTGCTCCAGTCAAGTGTAGGCTTAGCAAGTGGGACCACAAGCTTGTTATAACATTTGATGGCTGCACAAATGGTCTTGGAGCAAGTTTGAAGAAATCTGGCAATGTGTGTTTGCATGCAATAACCTGAAATCCAGATCAGAGGATATTATCAAACAAAAATAATACATACTTGTTTGTGAGAGATTAAGCTTATGGAGCTCAAATAGCCACTTGATGACAAGAGTTCACAAGTGATCCAAAGCTTTCTCATACTTACAATTTGCAATGTACTTTGCAGTCTTTTGATATTTGATGTGGTTGGAGGTCCATTGCAGATGTATATTCATGTGACACTCAAGCTCAAGAATCCTGAAGAGATGGGATTCTTATTCATCAATGAGCTGTGAGTGTGCCATATCAGTTTTGTGTGTTTCAGATAGAATTAGTGCATAGGAATAATCAGGGGATATGAACTGATAATCCTTCAGAGTCTGTGATCAAAATTTGACAGATATGTCATCAAGCTGTAGTTTAAAATGAAATTGAAGCCATTAGTGATGTTTGCATAGAATAAAAATAAATTCACTCAACAGCCCAGGGTTTTTTGGAGAAGTTCAACATATGCAATGGCATGTAGATTGCCATTGGCCTGCTTTCCCATTGTCCCAAAAAACTGTTGTTCATCTGTTATATACCCTTCAAGAGCCACCTCATCAAGACACCAGATCTCCAGGATATGTTGGACATCCAGAGTGTTAGTTTCAATGATTTTAAGAGCTTGCCAGCAGTTTTGATACAGCATGTTGGCAAGATTAGCATACTTCTCCTTATCACAATGTTGATGTCAGGTTCCACTGACCATGGGGGCTCAGCTACACTGGGTGAGTCCTTACTAGGCAGATGCAACATCCTGCACTAATAACCTAGCATTTGGGAAAGGTCTGGACTTCAGATACTTGTGAGGATAAGCAAGGGGGAGTGGTCCAAACAAGTTTGGGGAGGTCTGGGGAAGTCTAAGACAAGGTACAGGGAAGGTTTGAATTTGAAGGGGTGTCAAGCACAAGTCCAGAAGTGAGTGTTGAAAGTGCAGGGCAAATGTAGGCTATGCAAGTGATGGGAGCAGGGCCAGAGTTTAATGGAGATCAATGGGTGTTGATGGGTTTTGTGGCTGAGCAAGTAGTGAGGTCTGGAGTTGGGTTAAGAATGTTTGGGGTTTGTAATCATAAGTGCAGAGCTTGTAACAGTGTTAGAGTTGGAAGGCTTGAACACAATAAAGGAAATGGAGTTGAATGAGATGAGATGGAGTCAAGGCAAGATTGAGATGAGAATGAAAATAGATTCAAGTGGAGATATGAAATGATAATGAGACAATAATGGAGATAGAGACAATAATGGAGATAGAGACAAGACCAGGAGACTGAGAGAAGACCAGGAGACTGAGAGAAGGGAAAATGTAACCAAGAAACATGAAACACAAGAGACAGACAATCAGAACATAGGTAACACTAAGCAATATCAAGACTAGGGTATGGGATGCTACTATACAACTTATATACTGACTACTAGGACAGCTCCAGGAATAGCAGGTCTGGCTGCAGGGCTTGTTGGGGTCATGCAGAGCCAACAGGTGTTGGTTGTGATCAAGGGGTGGGCTGCAGTGATATACTGATGGGATCATGACGGGATCAGTTGAGGATGCAGGCCATCCCAGGGTTGTTGTGATGCTCCAGAGCTGGTTGAGTAAGTCAGGATAACAAACTGGTGATCCATGCCAGCATCAGGAACAGTGGGGGAGGGTTCCAGGGGCTCAGGAGAGGCAGGGGAAGGCATTGGAGTTAGCCAGGAGAGCCATCAGGGTTTGCTGAAGAAGCATCAGAGTTACCCAGAGTGGGTGCTGTGGGTGAACAAAGGTTGGGAGAGTTGAAGGGAGAATTGGGGGAAACTTTGGAGCAGCAAGATGGTGGTGAGGTATAGGGTTCTGGGAGTGGGTTGTGACAGTTGAAAGTGAAGATCAATGAAGACCCAATGTTGATAAGCTGACATATAATGTGTCACCACACCTCACACATTTGAGGCACTAAAAGCACACTCTAATGTCTCAAGGTCCTCTAATCCAACACCCTCAATTACATTTGGATGGTTGTGGAGCTGACATAGATAGTTATGGGAGTAGCTGTGGAAGGCATTGACACAACAACAGCACTTCTTGCTTCTGAAGTCTGGGCCAAGAGATGAATTTTTGATTGTAGTTGCAAATGTACAGCCAATGTCATAGCTGAGGAGAAATTGTTTGAATACTTTGAGAGCCTTTGCTACAACAGCAAGTGGATACTTTGCCCTATGTAGTTGGTCATTAGTATTGGTCAATAAGAGTGAATAGAAAGAGATACAGTTCACTGCTTGTAATCATGTCCACAATCCACAGAATGAATCCATGTTGACATGCACTTGCAAAAATCCTGGACTCCGAGAAGATCCCACATTTTTTTATTCTCATCCTTTGCAGCTGCCTTTCAATTGTCAGTGCATCTACTAAACCCAGGGTCCCCATCAGTTGGATCTCCTTCTATTGCCTTGGAATTGTCATCATTTTCTTCACCCTCTTTGTTGTGTGTGGGTGCCAGTGTTGTTACAGATGTGAGCAGGGCAGGCAAGCAAGCTTTGACTTTGCTGGCATATTGATTAACAAAATCAGATGATAAAAAGTAGTTGGAGTCTTGGAAACTCTGAAAATCACCCACTTGCCAATATCCAATCCCTTTGAGATGCATTTAAGAGTGTTATTGCCATCTATAATGATCATTTGCAAGTATTTAAGATTGAGTTCTTCTTGTAACTTTATTGGAGTTGAATCAGTTAAGCCAAACATAGGGGATAGATGGCATGTACTATACCTCATAATTGCAAGCTGGACATGCATGAAGAACTCAATAATTAGGCAAATCACAGCAAAGAAACTTAGTGACACAGCTATCTATATGACAATGGATATCAAGATACATGTCAAACACATCAGACAGCACATTCCTATACTGATGCTGATAGGGTAACTGTAAAACAATTATATGTAGGTAATAATTACATGAATGAAGATACATACTTTATATAAGTAACATAAAGCTTTTGCAAAGGCTTCCACACTATAGAATGGTCAATGAAGCTGAATCACATGAAAGAATTAGAGAGTTTTGATGGACAGCACTAATGAAGGATTGATAGGAGAATTGCCCATATATCCAGCCTTGACAAGTGCCACTGCAGCTGACATGTCAATAGTTCAATGGACATCAATTGATCTAGCAAGTGTATGGAGATCAATGGTTGGAATATTGAAGTCAGAGTTAGAAGGAGTTGGTTGGGGTGTGGAAGTTGGGTTGACAAATGGAGTTTGGTTGACTGAGGCATGCTGCCACCTCAGATATGGATTGGTAAGATCTTTGATTATAAGTTCCCAGTTATGTGCAAGCCTCTCACAACAAAGCCTCCATGATTGGTGGTCTTTTCATGTGTGCCACCTAAAGTAGAGTGACTGACAGACTTGATGACAGAGAAAAACACATGATATACCTGGTTGTAGCAATATCCCACAAATCATTGATCATACTATGAATTTCCTCCTCACTTTGTACTTCTGGACCCACAACATCACTAGCAATATCCTCCCAGCCATCATCCTGAGTTTGCATAGGTACATCATTATTGAGGTCTTGAGAAGCATTGACTGTGTTGTCATTCAATATTTGAACAAAGGAAGAGCTCAAACTTGTTGGATATCAAGAATATAGCACAAAGTATAATACATTGATTCACATGCCTGATATATGCTCTAAAAATTGAGCCTGGGATTGTTGTTGTTGACAAGCAAGAGCCTGAGTTCCAAGGACTTGGCATTGATGACTATGAGGTGAAATATGGATGTAGGTGACACTCCATGATACACCCTTCAAATGGCCTTTACTCTTTTCCATCAAGGCCTGCTGGTAGTATGCCATGGATCAAATGTGCAAAGAGATGCTGAGGACTAGTTAATGGGCAGCAGCTGTGTTTGTTATTGATCTGTACATACCTTTAAGTAAGATCAACAAGAGAGAGCACTTGCAAAATGCAATTGATAAGGATTATGTAGTGAGAGGAAATGAATGATGAGTGCATTACAATGGGTGGCAGCTGTGTGTTGAGGGCAGGGATCACATGGGGTGGGGCTAGACCTAGCTGGATAATGCTGGGAAAAAATTTAAAGGTGGGGATCATGTGAGGAGGGTGGGGCAGAGTGATGAGCAAGGCTGTTGGATGTTGTGATGAACAGTGGTTGCCAGGGGCAGGAGGGCAATAGGTGGGGTGTTGATTGCCATGATGAACAGCATGCAGCAAGGCATTGGCAATGCTGATAATGGATGACATCAGCTATACACATGCCCAGTTCCATCTCCAATGACTCCAAATGTTCTTAATTTCCTCAAGTTAAAAGTGCTCAATAGTCAACATTTGGTAGCAGTGAGTGGTGTCTATGACTTTCTAGGCTTGCTAACCTGGCTAACTATGGGGACTATGGCAGGTCTATACATCAATTGATGTGTGATGTTGAGGTGGTGTTTATTCCCAACCTTTCAAAATCTTACTGAACAGTCCCCTTTTCTCTCCTCCAAAAGACCAACACTTTGCCTGCTACAATATTCCCATCTCTTCTAGTCACTACCTTGCTCATGCTTGCAATGCAGTCTGGATGAGTGAGTGGCTTATATGATCCTTTGAAACTATACTTACACCATGACACATCCTCCCCACATTTTTAGTTTTGCATCCACTTCCTACATTCACTTTGTCTTATTCTATGTAAATATTAGAAATATATATAATTTATTATTGAAAATATATATATCTACCTATTAGGAATGTATCTATTTAACATTATTTACATCGAGATAACAGGGCATATTTCGCAGCACAAAAGCAACGACAGGAAGATAGATTTGCCCAATTGATTTGCCCAAATTTTGCCCAGATTGTCGTGACAACCGTTCGTGTGAGACGACCGTTCCAGCACCAGCCGATCGGCGACCGGCATTTCGGTTGGAAATCTCATCCCACTTTCTCACTATTTCCACGATGTCAACCCTTGCCCAGCATAATAACGGCACCTTGAAGGGAGGGCTTCTGGTCAAACGTGAGGCATCTGCCTACTCTCCTAGGCAAATTGCGAACTGGCTGTCGAGCATCAAGTTCCCGCTTCCCGTTTTCGACGACGATATTGTACATGGTCGATTTCCAACGACATTAGAGAATTTGACTCTGATTAACCGTCTATTTCTCGTGGCCGTTCCTTTCGAAAACACCATGATGCATTAGTGAGTGAGACTCCCTCCATCAGGCTATGTATGTCCCATGTAATGATTATCATCAATATCTCAGTTCAGCTGAACACTTTATGGATATCAGTACCGAAAGGTTGTATCAGAGGATCGTTGTTGAGCATCAAGGATCTTATTGCTTCGGTTTGAACACATTCTTCTTCCAGATGCTCTGCGGATTGGGTTATCGGTATGATATACTGCCTATTTTCCACCTTATGAAATCTCTAACCATCCAGGGCTTATACTGGCTCTGCGAGGGTTAATCATGCCAAAGAAGCATCTGACACACCTATTTATACCGGTCTCTCTCATATGATCATTTTCGTGCAACCAGGGGAGGAGAGCAATGTAACGTACCTCGTAGATGTTGGTTTCGGTGGTTCTGGACTCACGCGTCCCATTTGTCTCTCATCTTCTGAAGACAACATTGTGATGGGTGCAACACCGACCGAACAACATCGGCTTACGCGTGATGCTCACCCTGACTCAAGACTCAGTGAGTCTATAGTGCGATCCAGAAGTGGTCATTTCATCTAATTTAGCCAAGCTTCGGCAACGACTGAGTGGCATTTAAATGTTATCCATATCAAGGACACACCAGATGCACTCTTAACACATTGGAGAGTGGTGTATGCTTTCTCAGAGGAAGAGTTCTTCCCAACCGACTTTGATAGCTCGAATTTCGCCGTCTCTTGCATGCCGGGAGGACTCTTCTGGAATAATATCATCGCTATAAAATATTTCTTCCTTGAGGAAGAAGAGGCGACGGATAGGCCTATTGAGACGAGGCATGTTGGGAGATTTGCAATGGGGGGCGCTGTGATTCGGAGACACATAGGGAGTCACACTGATATTGTCAGGACGGTGACAACTGAAGCTGAAAGGGTCGAGGCCCTCCAAGAATTTTTCGGTATCCATATACTATCAGAGGCCGTCAAATATATACATGGAAGAGCATCTGCGCTATGTGAGTGGTACCTCCTGTCCAGAGATCTTGGCTGGATAATGTTGTGTTTTTCCAGAGTGGTGACTTTTTGTGTATCGTCAGTAACACATCTTCTATGTATCTCATTCCCCCCACTGTATCCAATTGCTTGTAGCGTCTCTCGGTAACACGAGTTGCACGGATCAGTGTGAATGGTAACCTGATAGGAAGCGAGTGCACCAACAACGATAAGTTGTCTTGTCATGACAACGAGCGTAGAATACGAGCCTGGTGTGTTGATTGTTAATTGGTTTTCCTTGTTACTACTGAGTCACGGAACAAGGATACACAATACTTGAACTGAGGCTATTGAATGAGGTCGTCACAAAAATCACCCGCCTCTTTCTCGTGGCCGTTCCTTACAAAAACACCATGGTACATTTGATTCTAGCCTGACATCATGAGACGTGATGCTACGTGTGACCACAACGCGTACACCTACAATGCCCCCGGCGACGACAACGAGAGTGACCTCTTGCGACCGGAGACATCCAGGCAAAAATTGAAACTGCAAAAGTTACTATAAACCAGTGATGCGAAATCTAAGTCGGGCAGCGGCACTAAGTTACGAAGTTTAGGCCAGTCGTGTCGAACTTGGACTTTGCAAGAGTTCGGGGTTCTCGGCTACTAGTCCTCACTGTGGAAATAGAGCAAGTAATAGATTTTATTGACTTTCTTTTGCTTAATTTTAAGACGGTTCTCAAAAATAAGGAAAAGGGGCACAAATAGTTTATTGTACTATATTCCCGAAGCTGATATCGCTCGTAGGCCTAAGTAACCCGCTCCATGGGGATCACCGAGCCGTGGCAAGTATTTTGCTTGCCTTCTTCCTTCGAAACTCCTCCCCTTTTATACCTCGTTCTCCGCGCACGGACCAGGTCTATTCCGCGTGTTTTTGTCGTGTATCCGGGAGCGTAATCGACCGGTGGGAGGTCTAGGCGTCGGGATTCCGCGCGGGCGGACCTTGGCAGCGCGTGGTAAGGTTTTTCCTTCTCCGTCCTTCTTTTCCCTAGTCCTTTTCTTCCCCTACACTGAGCCTTTCCTTCTATCGTTGAGGTGATTGGTAACGCGGGTCCGGTGCAGTTTTAACGGTGTCGCAAGGTGTAGGACGAGGGAATGAAAGTTTTGGGTTCAAAGCCGGCTTTGTCGAGATGCCGAGGATAGCCGGCACTGCCACTCTGTTAGGCGTGTCGGCTATCACTCTGATCAGATTCTCTCGATCAAGGTGACATGCTTAGCTTCTAAACCTCAACCCTTTTCTCTGGCTTCGCTTTCACTGCTTGCAGGCTTATTTTGTCTTCTGGGATCATTGGAGTATTATTTTTTATCAAGCTAAGTTTTTTCTCTGCCTACTGTTTTTGGCGAAATGCTTATGGTTTTCAGCATTTTTGGGTATTTTGAGAAAGTTCCTTTTCTTTTTTTTGAATATAATACTATTGTGTTATGGGTAAGCATTGTCGCACTGCCGTATCACTAGAAGACTTAGAATCTAATACTAGAGGCATGATAGAATGCTCTTAATTTGCCAGGCATGCTACGCAGTCACCCCACACTGTTGCCATCTATCAGAAGTCTACAATTGACCCGTTAATTTTCAGCTTGATTAGTGATTGTGTACAGAAGAACTTCAACCACTTGATGAACTAGCCAGTCAGTCATGTTGGCGAAGTCATCAAAACCATGGGCAAGAATGAAGTTCTCTTCAAAGTCTGGAGAAATACAGTATATTCACTTCTGAATCATTCCCACAAGTCATCGACCTGCTACCTAGACTCTGAAAATAGACATCAATGCCCTAACCCTAATACTATACAAACCACAAATTCTGCCCAACAACGTTGACTCCTTGTCTCAAAAGGTGTCTGACAGCACATACGAAATGGTCGGTGGGCTCGACAAACGAATCAAACAGCAACTAAAGCCACATAGCAATGACATAAGACCATGGTCAAGCATCCTAATGCAGAAACAACAGAATTGTTGCCACAATCTACTTTTGCCACAATAGACAAAATCGGTGTGGGTGTGAGTTGCCATCCTCAGCTGCAAGACCCTGGAATAAGGGCACGAGATTTATAAAAGGGGAGAGTATCTATGCTCAAAAGACAGCCACTTCCACTAATACAATGTTGTCACACCATTGGGAACATAATAAACACTAGAAGTCAAAACAAACATTTATTAAGGCTGAAAACTGTAAGCCTCCTGGTATAACAAGTCCCAGCAACATTATCTCTTTAAATACACCAGAAGAAATACAGAACAGGATAGGACAAGGACTTTATCAGACTATACACTCAATAATAGTCCAATCACTGTAATAGGAGGGGAAGCATGGGACTGGCAAAAGCACCTGAGTGGCATCAATTCTGGCAAGATCTAGATCTGATCTAAGAATAACCAGATTAGAATGTTGACTGAAAGGAGGTAAAGGGGGAATGAATGAAAAAGAATGGAATGAAGGGAAGGGAAAGAAAGATGAATGGAAGAACTTGAATGGGAAAGAACCTGAATGGGGAAGAATATAAAATAAATAAAGGAAGAAGAAGGGAAGAAACTGAATGGAGAAGAATATGAATGGAAGAAATACAAAGGAGGAATGATGGAACCAGGAACTGGCCTGTGGCACTGAAACAGGCATGCCAAAAGGGGGAATTAGAATAACAGTTATGAATAAGGGGCTGGAAAGTATGGAACCAAAAGTCACATGTAGGGGGTGGTCTGTGCACTGTAGAAAGAGGTATAAATAGCCCAAGTAGAGTAGCAAATAGACAGGCAATTAATAGGCAAAAGCTTGGTGGTTCCCAGGGAGTGAATCACTTAGGCTAGAGTTTCTTGAGACCCCTCTGCATTTAGAATAGAAATATTTTGGAAGTAAACCCCTTCAACTTCAAGCATTTATCAAGACATCAGTGTGGAATTGGAGTAGACTGCCTAAGTCTTCAAGAAAGCCCCAGAACTATCAGTATTACTCTAACCCAGTACTACACCACTAGACACCCTTCCAAGCAGCAAAGCAACAATCCAAATTCCCCCAGTTTGTTTCTCAGAATACAATGTCTAAATCTCTTTGTACCATGGAAATGGCCGTCATTGAGGGGAAGCAATTCTCACAGGTTAGTGTTCTTTCATCACCATTCTTTCCACTACTCATATGAATGTGTGTACTTAGATTTGGTTAAAGAACAAAGATCATGTAAAGAAGTACACTGATAATTCCTTATTTCGAGGAGATTCCCCAAAATCAATGAGGAATATGGATTATCTATGGGAGAAAAGTTGGTCCAAAGGCTTCATGGCAATAATAAATTCCAGTACAAATATTGTATGGGCATCTCTCAAAACAGTGTCACAGCCCACTCCCTGGACCCCCAAACACTGTTCCCAACCTGCTCACTTCTCCAGAGTCCCTCCCAACACCCTGCCAAAACCCCCCCAACCATTGTTCACCCTCTGTGCCCACTCTGAGTAACTCTGATGCTTCTCTGGCACACTCTGACAGCCCCCTGGCCAACTCCAATGCCTTCTCTGCAGCTGTCAATGCTTCCCTCAATTCCCCTGAACCCCTGGGACCCTTCCCACTGTTCCTAACTCTGGTGCACATTACTAGCCCACCTCCCTGGTTTGCTGACCAACTCCAGAGCATCACAACAATCCCAGAGCAGCCTGCAACCTCAGCTGTTAGAACATCACTGCAGCCTGCCCCTGATCACAACCAACACCTGTCAACTCTACACAGCTCCATTGAACCCCACCACCATGCCCACTGTTCCCCAGAGCTCTCCAGTAGTTAGTTTATAAGTCATGGAGCAGCACCTCATACTCTAGCCTTGATATTGCATTAACTGGTTTGTATCTCATGTCTCTTTCTGTCTCTTTTTCTATTTTAGTCTCAAATCTATCTCTTTTCTCAGTTCCATCTCATTTCATCCTGTCTTGCCTCAACCATCTCTATTTCCTTTGTTTTCCTAAGTTCTTTTCATCTCTGATGTCAGTACAAATTCTGCACACACACTACAACCTTCAAACATTCTTACAATAACTCCAGACCTTGCCCTTCACTTGGTCCTAGAGCCCATCAGTCTTGATTGATCCCCCATCTAACTCTGGCTCTGCTTCCATCATTTGTGAAGCCTCTGCTTGCCCCACAATCTATTTGCATGCCTACAAACTTGTCTCTGATGCCTGTCCAAGCCCAATGTTTAATATACTTGGTCTTAGACTTCTCTAGATCACTCTGGACTTGCTTGGACTGCTTTCCTTGGCTTTTCCTTACAAGTCCCTCCAGTCTGCATCAAACCCAAAGCACTAGGTTATAAGTGCAGGACATCATGTCCACCTAGTAAGAACTCACTCAGTATAGCTGAGCCCCCATAGTCAGCAGAACCTGACATAATATCAAGACTCTCCCTTACCCTATTCTCAATATCTGTGTATAACTCCATATACAACCCTGCTGGCTACCTAACCAATGCCTACAGTTGGCCAGTTCCTGAAAATCAGTGTGCCCCATTCTACCCAGGCCCACTCACAAATCAGTACATTCTCTGCCATTGGAACCCTGACTCCAACCAGATATTCTACACCCCCTTCATCAGCCAGGGAATACCTCCAGGCTAGTGCCACCCTCCAGCATTTCTCACTGATGGCAACTACCCCCACTTGTACCCTGGAGGATTTCCTGCAGCAACCCTCAACCCTGCCTACCTTCCTCCTGCTCACCACTATGCATACCTAGTCCCTGCTACAGTCCCAGCCTCTCCAGAGCACTCAGATAATTATTCCCCTCCTCAATTGCCATTCCCTGCTCAAACTCCTCCTTTCTCCAGACAGCAAAGGGTTGAAGCCTACCTCCAACAGTGTGATGAAGTCCTCCACTTTCTCTGCCTCTTTCCTGCAGAGTTCACAAGACACACTCACAACCTCCTTGTCAACTTAGGCTACTCCAACACCCCAGCAACTCCAGAAGTTTGGGTGAATCAGCTCTTTGACTTCTATGAATGTTACCTGCATGAAAACCTCTCCAAAACCATGCAAGGCACTCTAGGAATCAATGCAAATCTACAAAACAAGCTCTGTGCCTTGGTCAAAGAGATTCACACCAGCCCAAACCCCCATCCATTCAAAAACTCTCTAGACCCCTCCTGCTCTTTCTATGTGCAATATGAGGAGCCCATAGAAACATGGAACAAAGCTCTGCCACCCATTCCCTACCAGTAGAAAGAGCTTAACACAGCATCCAACATCTTGAGGAGCCTCAACCCTGCAGAGGGATTGTTTGACCAACCTGCTGCTCACACCCTAGCCCTCTCCACTCACTCTTGAGCAAACTCCATTTCCAGCACCTTTCATACATGGGATCAACTTGCTGTTCCTAAACCCCATACTCAACAGCTGCCCCTGTGCATTGATAACAACAACCAAACTCTTTTCTATATTGATGAGCCAAGTAACTCTGCCAACAAGGTCACCCTGCACAATGGCCCTCTCCAAGACAGACTCCCTCATTTTGACCTTTGCACCTCCTGTGTCAATGCCCCTCCACTCTGCTAGATCATCCCAGTCCCTCCAAGGCAACCCATGGGTCCTGGAGCACTTCAACCCCCTTTTTCCACCAACCCCCCTTGTCCCCCACCTATTCCAATGCCCAACTCCCCTACTGATGCTAATTACTTTGGACCCCCCACTTCTGGAGGGCTCCCTCCTCCTTGGTGGGCCTTGGGGCCTCCCCTGGGCAACATGGGCCAACCCCCTGGTGGCAGGCCTCCCAATGGTGGACCTTCTGGGGGATGGGGTTTGGCTATGGACAACCTTCCTCCTCAGCACAGAAATGGGAACAACTATTACTACTCAGCACAGAAATGGGAACAACTATTACTACTACTACTACAATGCCAGACCCTCACTCTGAACTCAAAACACTCAGGATAATACTCGTGACACACTGGCCTGGGAAGAAAAGTTTAACATTTAAAACCCAAACCCTTTACTGGTCACAACCCCCCTATTACCTTCTAGCTTGAGAGCTCACAAGTAGCCTTTGCTATATCATATTTGCAGGGCATTGCTTTCAACTACTACACAGCGCTATTCCAGTTCAACTCCAACAATACTGTCCTCTCCAATTGGCCTGCTTTTACTCAGGAATTCTCTAGTAAGTTTGGTGTCTTTGATACTGTAGCAGAAGTGGAGAAGAATCTCTTCAACCTCTAAATGCATGACAACAAATGCTTCACAATCTTTATCATATGATTTGAATGGGAGGCCTACAAAATAGGATGGAATTATAATGCCCTCTAATTTGCCCTCCATCATGCTCTGCCTCAGCAGATCAAGGATGTCCTCCATTTCACACCCAAGCAAACCACATACAACAGATATAAGGCACTTGTTACTCAGGTCAACCAGTGTTACTGGGAAGACTAGAGCAAGAACATGGCATTGCAGACTATGTGGAACACCTCCAGCAATACCAACTGGCAGGCCAGAGCAACCAATGGCAACTGACCCTCATTCCCCACCAACTCCACCAACTCTGCACCTCATTTCCCTCCAGGCAGAGAACCTTCCAGTGCTGTAAGGGCAACCTCTAGAGTGACAGATCAGAGTCATGCAGCTAGCAGAGGGGAATTTGAAGTATATTAGTGGAGTAGATGATGATACAATCAGTAACTAATCACCTAGCAGAGGGGAATCAGAAGAGAACAAGTCTAAGGATCTCCACTGCTCAGTGTGGTGCATTAGCAGGTGGCAGAGGCATGGGAAATACTGTACAGGTGACTGGAGCTACTCCTAACCCTAGGGCGATGGTTGCTGAGGTAATACAGAGAACTCTGCAGTCCTCCAGAGATCTCTGTGGTTCTAGAAAGAGCCATGGAGGCATCAGACAAGCTGCAGAGGTGCTGAAACCAGTTATGGAGGTTGGAAATGGAAGTTCCCTGACATCACCCCCCCTCTAGCATGCGGCATCCCAATGTGCGGGGTAGAAGAAGTCCCTGATTGCTCAGTCCACTGGCAAGATAGGGTAGATTCCTCATATGGTGCATGGGGCATCTGGATGTCTCCAGTGGAACTCTTGAACAAGTCTAGGGGCATGTACATTCTCCTGTAGCTCCTAGGAAATATCCTCAATTCTGTAGCCTTTCCACTTCACCTTGTACTGTAGTCATCTCCAGAATAAACAGCTGTCCAGGATTTCTTCCACTTTGTACTCTTTGCTGTCATTGACCACTATCAGGGGTGGTAGAGGTAGTGGACGTCACCCTAGGATAGGATCTTTAGAGGCCAGGCTTAGTTTGACCACATTGAACACTGGATGAAGCTGGCACATCCCTACAGGGAGTTGGAGTCAACAGGCCAAGAGTCCTACCTGTTGTTCCACCGTGAATGGCTCTAACTGATGATGTGATAATTTTTTCAAGGGACAGGTGGTCATAACAGATAGACTCAATTCCTAAGCTAATATCTGCACTCTAGAGTCCTTCCATGGTCATAGTATTGTGCCATGTCATCTTTTGCTTTTGCTAGTATAGCCTGGGCCCCCTTTTGTGACCTCCTCATTTGGTCCACAAATTTGTTTACTGCCTCATTCTCTGAGGGTCAGGCCCAGGGTTCAAAATCCATGTGCAGGTGCCATCCAGTGTCAAGGAAGAATGAGGAAAATTGGGTGGATGCATGAACATGGTTGTTATACTGGAATTCAGTAGGCAGGCATGATGAAAGAAGTCCTGGATGAATCTCTGGTAGAAGTTTGCAAAACCAAGGAATGCCTATACCTCCTTGTTCTAGAGCTCTGGCCACTCCGCCACACCTGCTACCTTTACCAGGTCCATCTCTGCAGTTCTGTGGGAGATGATCAGGCTAAGGTACTTGATCTAAGTTTGTTCGAACTTGCACTTCTTCAGCTTGAGGTAGAGTGGTGCTGGCAGAGGTGTTCCAGGACAAGATGAGTGATCTGATAGTGTTCCTCCAGTGTTGTGGTGTAGATGAGGATGTCATCAAGGTACATGCATACTACACCCTCTGTAATGAGGTCCTGGAAGATGTTGTTCATCATAGTCTGGAAGGTGGCTGGGCTGTTGGTGAGACCAAAGAACATAATGAGCGGCTCAAACAATCCCTAGTTGGTCTGAAAGGCTGCCTTCCACTTGTCTCCCTCCTGAATGTGCACATTGTTGTAACCCCACTGGACATCCAGTTTAGTGAAGTATTGCACACTTCAGAGGTTGTTGATGAGCTTGGAAATGAGGGGGAGAGAGTAGCAATTCTTCACCATCATGGCATTGAGTATCTGATAGTCCTGTACTAGTCGGAGGGAGCCATCCTTCTTTTTGATGAAGAAGACTGGAGAAGCTATCAGGGATTTGGACAGACAGATACAACTGGAGTCCATGTTCTTCTAGAAAAAGGCATTGAGCTCATCCTGCTCTATGGGCATGAAGGGGTAGACCTTACAGCTGGAGGGTGCTGAGTTGGGCAGCAGTTTGATGGCATGGTCCCACTTCTTGCACTCCAGAAGTGAATCAAAGGAGGCCTTGGAGAACATGTCCTCAAATGCATGCAAGTAGTGGGGTACTACATCCCAGAACTCTTGAGGCATGGCATTGGTGGCAAAGGCCTGGGCCAGCTGCTAGGATGTAGTCTGGCTAGCCCTGATCTCCATGACAGAGGGCAGCTGGTGGACAGTGGTAACATAAATTTGATCCCCTACCTCTATTGCTTCATCTGGGAGCTCTGGTTTGCATATACCACCAAACTCCCCTCCATGCTCCTTCTATAGGGCTTCGCTGTTGCTCCAATTGTCTTCATAGAGGGCCTCCCTATGAGGGAATGCCAGAATTGGGGGGTCCAGGAAGTTTAGATCAGTGAAGGAGAGAGGGCTGGCATGACATGTTTGGATAGCTGCATGCTCATTGGACTTGAGTCCAACACTCTGCTCTGTCCTTAATGGTGCAGGCAGAGCACTTCTGGGGGCATCTACTCATGGTCACCTTTCCTTCAGTCCAATTGACCTCGGAGTTATGCTCTCAGAGCCACATGAACCCAAGGATCATGTCTTGCTTTTCCAAGCTGGTGATGGCAAATATGGCATGCTCTGCATGGTTCTGATAGTAAAGAACTAGGTTGACCACAGAGCTAATTGCACTGGCTTTGTTGGGTGTTTCATCAATGTTGTAGACTGGAATGGGCTTGGGAAGGGGCTGTGTGGTCAGGCCATGGCATTTGACAAACTCTAAGTCCAGGAAAAGTCCCGTTGCTCTGCTGTCCAGGAGAGCTGTGACTCTGCAGTTTTGCTGGGTGTCCATCATCTCAATCTTCACATCAAGGTGCAAGAAATGAGCAGACAAGCCAAAGGCCATCATGTACTATTAGGGCATTTGGCACACCCAAGCAGGGCTGCACTGTCAGACCTTCAGAGGTGTCAGAAAGCTTGGCAGAGGCTCTGGAGTTAGTGTTTGTATATCTGGAAGAGAGCTTTGAAGTTCTTCTGTCTCAGAATGAAGAGGATCAGAAAAGGCAGTTTCATTTTCTATCAATAGACAAGAGAACCTGTTAGCACCTAGCAATAGAGGCATACACCTCATCTGTTGCTCAACTAAAAATCCCCCTCTAGCTCTAGAGGTGAGGTGCTCATGTTGGCTTCCTCTAGGGTCAACTCTAATAAGGGCTCATCTAGCAATGGAGCTTCAGCAGCATCCCTTGTGGCCAAGAGCTGCAGGAGAAGTTCCTTCTGCTCCACTGCAGAAAGGTAGCAGACCTCCAGGCCCAGGGAATAGTGCCATGCAAAGTGCCTGGGCTTCTTGCATCTCTGGCATAACAGTGGGGCCATGCAAAATTGTCAGGCCACGTCCACATCCATGAGAATCTCCAGAGATAGGGAACAAGTGGCAGGGGTAGCTGGAGCAAGGGCCAGTGCTGGGTGAGTAGGTGTGGAGTAGCAGAAGTTGCTGACTGGAGCAGGGTGCATTGTAGAATAGGAGCAGCAGAGCTCCCTCCATATTTTCATGAGCTGCCATTGGTCCTGGGCCACCTCATACCACAATGCAATCTTTTTATTGTTGGGGCAACTCTCTGCCAGGTTGTCAATGCATTCCACCAAGGTGGGGTGCAAGCCATCCTGGAAGGTGAGGCACAGTTGGAGGCTGTCAGAGTAGGTGGCCTGTTTGACCAGGGCTCAGAATAAGTCAATGTACTCATCCAACATACACTTCTCTTGTCCATACTGCTCCCTGTCATGCAGCATCAGTGCTGCTGTCTTGACAGGGTCCAACAGAAAAAACTCTGTGCAAAAGTCCTTTTCAAAGGCAGCCCAGTCCAGAAAGCTTCCCACACCTCTGGGATGGCAGAAAACTCATAGCATGTAGGTAGAAGCATGTTCAGTCTTCATATATGACAGCACCCAGGCTATTTTCAATGTGTCAGAGTCAAAAGCATCCCTACTGAGGTGGATGTAGGTGAGGCAGGACTGTAGGAATTGCTCCCCACTGAAGTGAGTGCTGTTGTATGTGTCTGGCAGCACTGGGCAAGGGATCCATGGCCACAGGGTCCCTGGAGCCACTAGAGTGGGTGCTGTGGCAGGCAGAGCTAGTTTCTCAGCTGTGGGAGGGGCAGAGTTAGGGCTTAGGCATTCTAGCAACACCTGTAGGAACTGGGAGATAAGATCCATTGTCTGATGGAGAATAGAGAGTTTGGTTGTATGGTGGGTGAGAGATGATTGTGTTAATTGCACTTGGGTTTCTAGGTGGAGCAGGCAAGTCCAGGCTTTGTCCTGTGGGTGTGTCTAAGTTGGTGAGCTGAAACATAGAATTCTGTGATGCTTAATCCTGGCAGAGAAGTGATAGATAGCAGCTCAGAGATTCCTTGCAGCTATGTGGAGCTTACAGGCTAATTTTAGGAGACTTGTTCTGCTGTAAGGGCAACCTCCAGAGTGACAGATCAGAGTCATGCAGCTAGCAGAGGGGAATCCAAAGTATATTAGCAGAGTAGACAATGATAAAATTAGTAACTAATCACCTAGCAGAGGGAAATCCAAAAAGAACAAGTCTAAGGATCCCCGCTGCTTGGCATGGTGCATCAGCAGGTGGCAGAGGCATGGGAACTACTGTATAGGTGACCAGAGCTACTCTTAACCCTAGGGCAATGATTGCTGAGGTAATATGGAGAACTCTGCAGTCCTCCAGAGGTCTCTGTGGTTCTGGAAAGAGCTGTGGAGGCATCAGACAAGCTGCAGAGGTGCTGGAACCAATCATGGAGGTTGGAAATGGAAGTTCCCTGACAAATGCCAATTAACCCCTGGGACAGCACCTCCCTGCCTAACTCAATGCTGCTAACCTCCATGAGACTCTGGAACTCCTGAATGCCAACTCCAACAACCTCAGTGATGCTCTAGACTCTGCCAATGACCAAGAAGCCCTATACATGAACAAGGTTTGGAATAAGCCCTGGATCAACATACTAGAGCAGACTCAGGAGAAACAATGGAAGGAGGGCACATGCATCCTATGTGGTGAGCAGGGACATTTCATCAGTAGTTGCCCTGAATGCCAGGTGATGGGACATGCCATATGGACCATTGATAGGGAAGACTGTGACTACCAGTTTATAGAAAACAAGTCAGTGGTTTAGGTCTTAAAGATGCACTAGATCATGGACCAGACCCCAACATCTTCTCTGCCCCAGCCACACTCCTCCATGCAATGGTACTTCCCCTGGACAACCTCTTAGCACACCTCCCCTCCCACTCCACCACCCTTCTCCTCTGCACCACTCTCCTCTTTTCTGACAACCTCATGCATACATTGGTTGACAGTGGTGCTATAGATAACTTCATCAATGAATCTCTGACAGCACTCACTTCTCAATGCCTCCAATATCTTCCCACTCTGATTCTCCTCAAACTCTTCAACAGCAACCCCATCTCTGCTAGAGATATCACACACTGCCTGGAGATAACCATGACCTTTGCCAATGGATGACAGCAAGAACTCCAATTACTTGTCACAAAACTACACCTCTCCACCCCCATCCATCTTAGGCTTCTCATGGCTCTGCTCCACCAATCCCTGCATTGACTAGCCTAGCCTCACCCTCTGCCTTCACCAGGACAACCTGACCAACTCTGGACTAGTACCCTTTAATGTCTCACCACCCTCCAGGAGCTCTGAGAGTACAACTGACCAACCCTAGACTTCCCTGCAGCTCTGCTCATGAGAGTACAACTGACCAACCCTAGACTTCCCTGCAGCTCTGCTCAAGGTCCACCTGGTTGTTTATCATCAATGTCTGACTCAATGGCTTGCCCATGATTCTCCCTGTTCTCATTGACAGTAGCACCTCTGGCATGTTTGTCAACAGCCAGCTTGACTTCCAACACAATGACCTCAACAAACCCCTTAAGCTCCAACTCTTTGACAGAAGTCCTGCCATAACAGGAATCACACAATACCATGACAATGCCCTCACTTTCAACAATGACCTAAGGGTCCAGGCTCAGCTTCTTGTCGCCCAGCTCCCCCCATTGACTCCAATTGTGCTTAGACTTTCATGGCTGCAAGACATCAACTCCAACATCAACTGGAAGAACCTCACCATGCAATTTCTCAGCCCCAAAGCAAGTCTAGCAGCCACTATTCCCCTCTGCCTCCAGTTTATCTCAGACTCTGATGTCTCCAACCCCAATGCCAACCCCTTCAAAGCACTTAAAGCCCCTTAACTCTCAATGGTGACCAAGAAAGCAAAGAAAAGGTTCCTCTGCCTTGGTCACCCTTGATCAAATTGTGATGGCTGCCCCCCAACATACTCTAGAATCAATACAAAGGTCTGCAGTACTCCAACCAATGATACTCAACCCTTCCAAACAACTCTGCCACCATTCCAGACTCAGCTGCTGCCACCCTGTTGCCTACACCCACTGACCCCAGACTCCTTGACATCAAAATCATTGGCACCATCCTCTTTGCATGCATTTTGCAAGATGGCACTCCTACCTTCCAACTATAAATTGTGCCAACCCTACCAGAGGAGTACCTCTATGCAGAAACTACTCTGCTGGAATACAAAACAGATGAACAGATCTTATACAAAGTAGTTCCCCTGAAATATCATTTGCTGATGTGTTCTCTGAAGAGAGTGCAAAAGAGCTGCCTCTGCATTGCTCCTACAATCACAAAATTAATCTCAAAGAAGGCACCTCCCCCCCTCCCTCTTTGGCAAAATCTACAACATGTCCAAGATCAAGCTCCAGGCTCTGAAGGACTACCTTGACAATATGCTTGGCAAAGGCTTCATATGCCCATTGATCTCTGCCACCAGTGCTCCAGTCTTATTTGCTAAGAAAAAGGACAGATCACTCAGACTTTGTGTTGATTACTAGGGACTCAACAAAGTCACCAAAAAGAACTGGTACCCTCTCCCCCTGATTGGAGACCTTGTTGACCACTTCCACAGTGCCAAGATCTACACAAAAATAGACCTTTGCTCTGGCTACAACAATGTCTGGATTGCTCTGGGGCATGAATGGAAGACCACCTTTTGCACCCGCTATGGCCTCTTTGAGTACCTAGTAATGCCCTTTGGAATGACTAACTCTCCCACCACTTTCCAGTACTTCATGACTGATATCTTCCATGACATGAACAACATCTTTGTTATTGTGTACCTGGATGACATACTGATCTACTCAAACTCACCCAAGGAACATTCAGAGCATGTCTGCTGCATCTTAAAACAACTCCAGGAGTACCACCTTCATGCCAAACCCAAGAAATGCTCCTTCCACACAACAGAGGTCAAATATTTCAAGGTTATTGTCACTCCCAACAGCATATGCATGGACCCCACTAAGGTCAAAGCCATACTTGGCTAGCCTCCACCATGGAATGTCAAGGAGGTACAGTTGTTTCTGGGGTTTGCTAACTTTTATCACCAATTCATTGACAACTACTCCAGAATCACCAAACCCCTCAACCCACTCATGCAGAAGGACACCCCTTTGGAATGGGACAGCAAGTGCCAAAGCATATTCCTCCTCCTCAAAAAGGCCTTCACCTCCACTTTGTGTCACGACCCATTCCCTGAACCCTGTACATTGCCCAACAAACCTCCGTCCCCCTGGAACCTCCCCCAACATTTTGTCAAACTTCCCCAGCACTCTACGCCTACTCCAGCTAACTCCGATGCATTCTTAGCTAACTCCAATGACCCCCTGGCCAAATCTGACATCTTCCCTGCAGCCGCCAGCGCTTCCCCTGGACTTCCTGAGCCCCTAGAAACACTCCCCCGCCATGCCTGACCCCATTACATGTCATCAACTTGACACCTTGGCTCTCCCGACTTACCCTGGGGTATCATGACAACCTCAGAACGGACCGCATCACAATTGATCCCATCAACATATCAACACGGCCCGCCCTCTGGTCATAACCAATACTCATCAACTCCATCGAGCTCCACCAAGCTCTGCCACCACAGCTGACGTCCCCAGAGCTCTTCAGTAGTCAGTATATAAGACATAGAGTAGCTCCTCATACTCTAGTCTTGAGATTATCTACCTACTTACCTGTCTTACCTGATGTGTTTCTGATTGTTCTTCTCATGTTTTGTGTTCTGTGTCTTGTTTTCCTTATTCTCAGTCTCCCAGTCTTATCTTGTCTTTATTCCGTTATCTTTTCATTATCATTCCATGTCTCCACCTGAATCCATTCTTGTTCTCATCTCATCTTTGTCTCATTTTGTTTGACTCCGTCTTGTCTCATTTGATTCCATCTATCGTGTTCAAGTCCTCTTGACCATAACGTCCTCACAAACTCTGCAGTTATGGTTACAAACCTCCGACACTCTTTACCAACTCCAAACCCTGCTACATGCTCAGCTCTGAACCCCATCAATCCCAGTTGATCCCCCATCAGAACTCCAGCTCTGCTCCTGTCATCTGTGTAGCCTCTGCCTCCTTTGCACCTGTAATACTCACACACAGACTTATGCCTGAACCCTGCCAAGCCCATCCCCCATCCCTGCAACTCATCCTCTACTCCTCTGGACCTCCTCAGACTGGTTTGGACCAATCCCCACTAACTATCCTCACAAGTTCCCAATGTTTGAAACACCTCTGAGTGCCCAGTTGTCAGTGCAGAGAATCACGTCTGCCTAGTAAGGACTCGCCCAGTGTAGCTGAGCCCCCATAGTCAGTGGAACCTGACATAATCTCAAGACTCTACCTTACCCTGTTTGTGATGTCCGCACATGCCCCGCACACCATTCGCCAAACAATTCTGATGTCTATGGTTGACCCATGCCTGGAAATCCTTACGATTCATATGGCCCTGCCCAATTTGTCAAGGCACCCTGAGTCATGGATCTGACACCAAGCGTCCCTTCTACTCCAGTTACACCCATACAATGGCTCTCTCCCTGGACACCCTCTCCAACCCATGCCCAACCCTACATCACTCCTGCAAACCACCCCCCAACTCTTGAAGCACAACCCCAAAATTAACAAGGAGAACCACGGCACCCCGACTCTTGATAAGGACACAGCTCTGGAGTCCCGCCCACTATTTCAACACCCCCCCATTCAACCCGGACTCCCCAACATTGAAGTTCCTTGATGCCGACCCTTCCCACACACCATCAGACAAGGACTCCGCCATCAGACTATGCCACCTCCCGCAACAAGAACCCCCAGCATAGGAGTCACCCTGCCAGAACAAGCTATAGGAAAGATGGCCCTATACAAAGTAGTTCCCCGGAGTACTCTAAACTCGCTAACATGTTCATATCAGGGAGGGAGAAGCTCCACCATCATCCTAGAGACCATCAATCAACCCACTCAAATGTCCTGATGATCCAAAGAGCATATGCTCCAATATCCATGGAGGACTTCCCTCGCCAGGATCAACAGCCCAAATAACCCTGCGCCGACTCGAAGCTGCCCCAATCCAACCCTCCAACCCACTCCAGACCCTAGCAACACAACTCCGGGGCCCCTGCTTCAACTCCAACATCCAACCTAGGGGACCTACAATGCCAGCTCAACACTGTGGCCCCTGTAGCTCCTACCCCACAAGCATAAACCACCAACCCACAGCTCTGTACAACCCCGCCCCTACACTGGAAGATATCTATCAAGCAGGGACCACACTAACGGAGTACCCAGAAACAAACCCCATGCAAAGTAATCTCTCTGGAGTACCCTAAAGTTGCTGATGCCTTCCCCAAAAAGACGTCACATGCCGCAATCCTGCCCTCAGAGTCCCAGCCCTGCCACCATCCCACTCCCCTCCCCCAATGCAAAATGCTCCTCAAGAAGAGAAGAAACTATGGGACTCTCAAAGTAGCTTTCCCCCAAGATTCACAACACCTCTGGTGAATCCAACCACACCCGACAGGGACCAACCCCAAAGCCAAGAATAATGAAGTGGCCCCGCCAACTCCGCCCCAACAATCAAGGGACCAATGATGCTCTCCAAGAAATGACCAACCTTCCACCCACATTTGCAACAACCTCCAGGCCGCTCCGAAGCACAAATGAAGAATTGCCCTGACCCCGCCGTGACTCCTAGGGAGTCCAAACCAATGCTCCCCCATAACCAACTTCCCTGCTGCCCTCCAACAATTAGAAACAACCATCTCCTCCCAATGCAACAAATATCTTGCACAGAGGAATGAGGGCCAGACTCATCCAAAACCTTGGAAGACAGCTGGACCAGCTCCCCCCATTCAAGCTTGGCTCCAGGAGCCACTGCCACTCCTACACAACAACTCTGCCGCTCAGTGGGGAAAACCCCTACTCCAGAGCTCCCTCTCCAAATTACAACACAAGCCCGCTAACAAGCTAAGACCCAATCCCAACCCCCACATTGACCCTGGACCCCTGGTACTCGCGCTTGGAATGGCGGACCAACAAAATGCACCTTGGACCCCTTCCTCTGCCCCACACCACCCCTAAAGCCAACACAACCAACAAACCCCTACCAAGTGACCCCCATGATGACTCCGGGACTGCTAACATTCTCCCTGACAAAAGAAACACCTACCCCCAGAAGGAGCAACCCATGGAACGAGCCCCGAAGCATCTCCACCAGGGCAAGCCATTCCCCCAACCGACCCCCATGCTGCCCCTGCCAAAGAAGCATCCACCAATACAACCCCAACGGCCCTCCAAAACTCTAGGGAGTGTCAGAAATACGTAAGAACCCTCTGCCCATCTGTGGACTTACCCTTAGCCAGGAAAGCAATGTCATGTAGATGACCTAGAACCCACAAAACCTTGGCTCTGGACCAGAAGGAACTTGTTGGGACTGATCATCCCGAACCCTGTCCCCTCATCATCAACACTCCGGAGCACACCAAAGCACCACCCAAACATGCCCGCCCATAGATGCAATACTCCGGAGCACGACTTTGACCAGAACCAACACTCTGGAGTGCAGCAAAGCCCAATCCCAAGTGCTCTTGACCAAACACCGTACTCCGGGGCACAACAAAACTCCACCATGCACAACCCCACCCAAACATAAACCTCCAGGCACTCCCAACCAAGGGAATGCAACCCTCACCCCAAGAGAGTACCTCTGCCTCCACGCTGACAAAACCCACAGCATAGATGGTATGGAAAACAACTCCCCACCAACTCACTACAGGGACCACCCTACCCTGGGGGCTCTGCCACTAAGCTGCTAGGGACTCCCTCCTCTGACTGACTACACCCTGAGGACAAACCTCACCCTGCTGCCCACACTATTATTGAAAAGGACCTCTGCCACCCTGCTACCCACATCGGCATAAAGGCCAGACCGCTGGAAGACCTCCGCCCCTCCCACCAGCTGCACCAACAAAAAGACCAAAGCCCCGACCACCCCAAACACACGTCAAAGACTTGGAGGTCCACCCCCTTGAACCAGCACAATGCACATCTCCACCACAGACTGAAGAAAATCCCTACACCCTTGATCCAAGACTCTGAGAATCAAACCCAGCAACACTGCCCAAAAATGCCACGGAACTCCATAGGAAGACTCCCAACACCCCTGCTGAGCCTTGGGAACTCTTCTTACAGCACTCCACCCCATCCTGGCAACCCCGGGACTAGCCAACACAGACAGCATTAGTGGGCTTAACCCCCGCCTCTGGATCCACCAGGGATTCAACTCCCACCAGCACCCCTGCATGTTTTGCTTACCTCACACAAATTAAAGTCTCACTTCACACATCCAGAAACAACGAAGAAGCATTGGAGGGTACAAAAAATATGATACAAGGCAGAACAGAGCAGCAAACTCAAAGACAACAAGAAGCGGGGCCTGACCGCCTCCTCACCCTTTCCCTGGAACTCTTGCTGCTCCCACCCCCAAATCAATCTCCATCTGGGCCTGCACCACTGCTAAGACCTCTGCCAACCCCAGCAAGGACTCCTCCACGTCCGCTGCCACTTCCCACCACGACCCCAGGAGCACTGCATTATGCCACCAATGCCCTGCCAGCAACCTCCTGTCACAACCCGTCCCCTGGACCCCTGCACATCGTCCAGCAACCCCCCAATTCCCCAAAAACCCCTGACACTCCGCCAAACTTCCGCCCATGCCCCGCACCTATTTCGGTTAGCCCCGATGCCTCCCCGGCTAACTCCGACGCCTCCCTGGCTAACTCTGATGGCCCCCTGGCCAACTTCAATGCCTTCCCCACAGCCACTGACACTTACCCTGGATCTCCCAAACCCCAAGAACCACCCCCGCTGTTCCCGATCTTTGCCACCCATTATCAACTCAACACCCTGGTTCCTCCGACCCATTCTGGAGTATCACAACAATCTTGGGACAACCCGCGTTCCTAAATGATCCCATCAATGTATCAGTGCAGCCCGATCCTTGATCGCAACCAACACCCACCCACTCTGTCGAGCTCCGCCAAGCCCCGCTGCTGCAGCTGACGTACCCCAAAGTTCTCCGGTAGTCAGTATATAAGATGTCGAGTAGCTCTTCGTACTCTAGTCTTGATATTGCTTAACATTACCTATGGTCTGATTGTTTCCTTCTTGTGTTTCGTGTTTTGTGTTTTGTGTCTCATTTTCTTATCTCAGTCTCCCGGTCTTATCTCAGTCTCCCAGTCTTATCTCAGTCTCCCGGTCTTGTCTTGTCTCTATTTCGTTATCGTTCTCGTTATCGTTTCATATCTCCACTTGAATCTACTCTTGTTCCATATCGACTCCATTCCATTCGTCTGACGCTGTCTTGGTGACTCTGTCCAGCCATTGTGCCCAAGTCTTCATCAACCTTAACGACCTCACAAACTCCGCAGTTATGATCACGAACCCTGACACTCTTTCACCAGGTCCGAACCTCGCCCTTTGCTCGGTCCTGGACTCTGTCAACTCCAATTGATCCCCCATCAAACCCTGGCTCCACTCCCATTGATCACACAGCCGCCTACTCCTTTGCTTCTGCAAATCTCCCATACGGTCTTCTGCCTGAACCCCACCAAGACCATCCGTTTCCTCACAATCCGACTTCTCTGGACCTCCCCAGATCTGCCCAGATCACATCCCACCAACTATCCGCACAAACCATCAGTGCCCGGAACGCTTTCGAGTGTTTGGTTACCAGTGCAAGGGGATCACGCCCACCTAGTAAGGACTTGCCCAGTGCAGCTGAGCCCCTGAGGTCAGTGGAACCTGACAGCGAGGGCTTTTGTAGAGTGACAGCTGGAGTTAGCGAGAAGAGGGGAATCCATCGAGCTCAAGCCTTCTAGCTTGAGCTTGCTGACATTGCAGGAGGTGACGAGTGGGAGTAGTGGGGGCACTAAGGCAAAGAGTAAGGAGTGGGTGGAGAGCAATGAAGACAGTGGCGATGGTGGCAGTGACAACGACAATGACAATGAAGTGCCTCTGGCACAAAAACGAGCAGCAAGTTCTGCATCTGTTGCTAGTGCCAAGCAACCCCAAACAGTTGCTAGCAAGGAGGGAGAGGGGGATGTGGAGATGAGGGAGACGACTACCTTAGCAATGGTCGCTGAGGTGGAGCAGGAGGCAAGCGATATGGAGGTTGAGGGCAAGGAAGAGTTCGAGGCTGCCCCAGCCACCATCGAGGAGGACAAGGAGGAGGAATGGGCTGAAGAGGTCAAAGTCCAATGACAGGTAAGTTCTTCCTTTTTGCTATCTTCTGGATTGCTAACCGCTTTGCTAGGAGACCTGGAGCAACACTCCATTGTGCCAAGTTGGCAACGATGAGCTGGAGTGGTTGGCCGAGGATCTGGATTGGCTGACGCCGCTAATGTCAGCAGCGTTGCTAGCAGATTTCAATGAGAGGGCGGCAGGAGTGGAACGGCGGTTCCAGAGGGAGCTGGAGGCTGCCATGGAGGAGTTGTTAGCAGCGCAGGCCCATTACACTGTTGCCAAGCAAACGTTGGCGACTCTGGCAGGATATCGGCATAACTGTCAGACCTTCCTGGCCTGGCAGGAGGAGAACAACATTGGGGAAGGAGACTGGGAGGAGGTGGAGGATTCCGTGGAGGTGCCTGACGATGATGCTGACCTTGACTCTTAGCACCAGTTGCCTCCTGTATATAATTTTTTAGTTTTTCATAGTACGGACACAGACTAGCCCCCTTAAGGGGCCTCACAATATTTAATACTTGGCAACAATTCAGAGTCTGAGAGAAACCAAACAAACAAAAACAAGATCAATGGGGTGTTATGCACTGGCAACTGTCACCTAATGCTAGTGACACATGAAGGCAAATGCTCAGTAGGTCATCATGGTGAGATACCTCTAGAGGTGTGCCAAGCGCTAGTGACAGAAGGGCCAAGCACAGCATTGAAACAAGGAAAGGATGTAAAGTAATGTGTCTGTGAAAGGCTTCTTAACCAAAGTAACAACAATGAAAGAGTAGTGAAAACAAAAGGACTTAATGTTTTTGTAAGGTATTCATGATAGCTTTTCTGGATAACAGGGGTTGGCACAATAAGAAACGAAGCAGAGTCAAGATAAGTCGCTAAGGCTTAGTGAAAGGTAGTTTTCTTCTTTACTGGTGACATCGCCAGTATTGTTGTTGTCAACGAGTTCAGTTTGCTCCAGTTCTCTGAGTCAAGAGGTGTCAATGTCAAAAGCATCACTAGGCACTGTTATGTGTTCTCTGGCAAAAAATGGAACTAAAGAAAAGGCGGCAACGGGATGATGCAGTACAGAGCCATCTAGTTCACAAATAATGTAAGCGCCTCCATGGTTGCGAGAGATTACCACTAAGGGGCCTAGGTAATGAGGCTTCATCTTCTTGTTATGTGTTACCTCAATTCTAGTATTCCTCATCAGTACAAGGTCACCTGCTTTGAAGTTGTTTTCAAAGCAAATGGCTGCTAGGCGACGAGCGCTAAGAACATGACTGTGAAGGCAGTTGAGATCCTCTTGGCGGCATTGAAGATCAATTGCTCGGCAGGCTATGAGGTCTGTTGTCAACAATAGCAAGTTTGGCGGCGGTTGCAAATATGTCACTTCTACTATGTCAGCTGGCAAGAGAGGGTGGGTACCGGTTGTCGTGAAGTAAGGGGAGCAACCCATTTGCTTGCAAATGGTAACCCATTCTGACCAAAATACAGAGTAAGTAGCAGTACTCCACCTGGACTGATCACCACCAAACGCTTTGAAGAGGGCTTGGCAAACATTGAAATGGGCCGCTCTACTATTCCATTAGCATGCTTATTGTAACCAGAGATTCGGATGTGGTGCAAGTTATACTTCTTTGCCGAGTAAGTAACTGCCTTTAGGATGGGAGGTCCATTGTCGGTAACAATTTCACTAAGTGCTCCCCAACAACAGATGACGTCCTTGTACAGCCACCTAGCAATAGCTTTGGTGTTTTCTCTGGTGAGCATACAAAACTCAGGGTAATGAGTTAGCAAACAATGTCCTTGAATGATATATTTGAACTTATTGGAGGGAGGCATGAACATGGTGTCCATGTATATCTTGCTGAACAAGGGCGCTGGCATAGCAACAGTCAGCGGGATGAGAACTTTGGTCGTCTGGTGTATTTGGCAGAGGTGGCAAGTCCGAAGGTACCATACTATATCAGCGCTAACTTGAGGCCACCAAAATTGTTCTAAAAGGGCTGAGTGAGTAGCAAAAAGTCCTCTATGACCCAAGTTGTCATGTGTGGCTTTCAAGACCCTTAAGCAGCTAGCAATAGGCATGAACAGCTTATGAGCACCATCTCAACTTCTTTGCCAAAGTTTGCCTCCAGTAGCAAAGAACATAGAGGCATAGCAAACAAAAGTGGCATAGTCCTTGTTGCTAAGGCCGTCAGGTCTGACGAGATCATGAAGCCATTTTTCAACTAGAAGTACACGAGCATCACTGGCAATAGCTTTGGCACTGCAAGGTACATCACTATAAGTAGTGGTGCCATCATCTCAGAGAGGCTGAATATCATTGCTGGTCGCTAACCAGGGAGTGGTGCCAGTGTCACTGGCAAAAGTCGCTAAAGGATGCAAATAATCATACTCAGCCAGAGGAGGTAGGCGATGGGAAGCCATGGAAACCTGGCAAAGTAGTAGCAGTGGTAGCTGAACTTGGTGAATGAACCCATGTAAACGATCTATCCAATCCTCATACATGGAGCTGTCACTATCGTCAGCTGGAGGGTTGCCAGGCTGTGGCGGGCATTGCAAAAGACCATCAGAGCCAGGGAAAGTTCCTTTGACATGGACCAGCTCAAAGTGAAACATCAAAATTGCTACAATCCAGCAGTTCATGCTAGCGGAAGGCTGGATGTCAGGGTTCTGAAGCATACCCTTAATGTAGCGAGCATCAACTTTGATGATAAGGTTCCTAACACCAATGAGGTACATTTATAAAGCTTGTAGCGCTCAATAAAGGCCATAAAGTTCCAACTTGGGCTGACTGAATCTGGCTTCTCTGTCATTTAGCATAATTAATCCAAAGCAGTTGTAGCGGCATTCCTTGCAATTGTCACTAATGCACTGGCAAAGGTAATATCTGACCACTATGTACGAGGTGTCCACCACTAGGATGACAGGGTCAGGCAATTCATAGTCAATAGGAACTAGAGGCTTAGCGTCTTGTAAGGCTTTCATGAGGTCACGTTGAGCATTTATCTGGTCAGGGCCAAACTTGAAAGGGACGCCAATGTGAGTAAGTTTCATTAGATTGTTGGCTCGATGGGCAAAGTTCTTGACGAAAATCCTAAGTACCCCAACTGTGCCCAAAAAGGCTCAGACCTCCGATAGTGACTTGCAAGGGCCCCACTGCTCAATTAGGGCTAAGTGACTTTTGTCAGGGATTCGTCCGCCAGGCATGCAAACATGACCTAGAATCTTGAAAGTCGGGGTGCAAAGAACCAGTTTGTGACCAGAAAAAGTGCCACCACAATATTTCATTCACTAGAGGACCCTGTTGAGAAGCTCAAAGAACTCCCATAGCGCTAGGCGAATGCTTGGATTAGCAGGATGCTAAGCGGGTTTACCATTAACAATCTTCCAGTCCTTAGGTCCTTTAATGCCAATGTCGTTGATAAAGCTGAGCACGTTATGGGGAATCTCTGGCTGCAAAATGAAAGTAATATCATTGTGAAAAATAGGCACAGAGTTGGTCCATCCCATCAGCAAGGTTACTAAGCGGAGAGTGCCAAACGGAGTCTGGAATGTCATTAAGTCGCGTGAAGCAGGGTCAATAAGCCGCTCGTTGTAGCCAATGTAGAGGTCGAGAGTAGTGCCACAGATGCGTCCAGCAAAAGATTCTGCAACGTGGTCTGGAAAGGGTGGTACTCCAGAATGGTGAATGGTGACATGGTTTAGCAGCTCAAGACTGTGCACAATTCTGAGCTTACCATTCTTCTTGAGAACACAAAACCATTGTGAGCAGTAAGTGGAGTTCAAAGGTTCATAAACACCAGCACTATTCTTGTCACAAATAATCTCGCATACTTCCTTTTCTAGTCCTGGGGGTATGGGGCAATTATGCTGGACCCACAGTACGTGCAGAATTGTTGGTATGCATACTGGTGGGAAAAAGTCAGGGCACAAACTTCCTTGTTCGAAATCTTCCCAAGCAAAAGCTTTTTCCTGCTTGGTGACCATGTCGACTAGTACGTTGATTTCACTGGTAGTGAGGAATCCTGTGTCATGGTCCTTAACAAGTTTTGCTTGTCGTTCACTAGTGAATTGCTTCGTTGGGACAAAAGGTGGTGGATTTGGATTGAGCTGAGGGATCATTGCTAGCAGATCACCAATAATCTGGCGCTCAATTTGGAAATCCTTGCTAACTTGGCTGGCGACTGGTTTGGTTTTTATGGCAACAGGTTTGTACTTCTTCTTTACTTGAACTCCTCTTCACTTAGGGGGTTCGTTAGTGACAAATTGAGCAGGGAATGGAATGTTAACGTAGGTGGAGGTAATGTCTGTAACGTGTGTATCAAGTGGTAAAGTCTGTCCAAGAATTAAGGGATTAGATGTATCAGCTGAAACCAGATAAGAACAAGGTGGAAGGGACAAATCAGATATGTCGCTAGCTGTAGTGTAAAGGTATGCTAGCGTAGGATTAGTCTGTGTGTCAAAATTAGTAAGTAAAATGTTGTTGGCCAAATCACAAGAAGCTATACAAATCGCTAGACCAGTTGAATGGTCATAGCTGATAACAATCACTATGTCGCTATCTTCTTCATCCATGCCTTTGGTGATAAAAGCAACAGGGTGCTTCTGTTTCGAAGTGAACATTCTGGCAGTGGTTCCTTTTGGATTTGCCACAAGGAAAGATAGGGATAGTGCGCTGTTGACCAGCATTGGGGTCCGTAATTGTTATAGTAGTTTTGACATTGCTAAGCGTGTTGATCATACTGTGAGTTAATACATCAAAGGGGCGTCCAAGTAGAATGTCGTAGGTGGGAGACTGTAAAACATGGATTTGGAGATAAACTGTAATGTTGCCAATAGTACATGGTACGTTTCGAGCAAGTCCTAGCGATCAGTCCATAGTGCTGTTAGCGCTCTGCATGTTTAAAACTATGTTGGGATTGTAGGATAGTCCCAGGTCGCTGGCAATTTCTGCTGACATCAAAATAATCTGTGAGCCACTGTCATGAATGCATTCCACTTCCTCCTTGTTGTTGATCAGCATCATGATGGTACAAAGTGACTGAGAATCCTTAGTGACAGTGAGCACCACTGGCTCTTCTCCATGGGGTAGCGAATTGATATAGGCTTTGACGGGGTCAACAGATGCGAAAGGTGCCCTATCCAAGGTAAGTCCATTAACTGTATCGACATTAGATCCTAGCAAAAACTGGGGTTCTTCAATAGCAAAAGTTGGCAATATATCTTCAAAAATGTTGCTGGGGTCCTGTACCATATTAGCACTAGTGCCTACTAGTTGTTTGGGCGTAACCACTGTTCTAAACTGATTCCGGATGTCCTGTGATACTGAGCAAAGTTTGCCAACCAATACTGTAACCTTGGTGCTTAAAACCCGTTCGAAAACTGCCTTGGACTGTTCAATGTCGTAAATGGGTGGCATAGTTTGATATGCACCGTCATTAGTTTGGTTGGGGGCAGCAAAATTCCTGTTAGTGGGGGGTACATAGCAACCAGGGATGCTGGAAAATGGATGAATGGGAGGCTGAGCAATGGGTTCCTTGGCAATGGGCAGTTGTTCATTAGCGATGGTACATTCAGATGCTTTGCCTTTGTCTATGGGCTTAGTGGCAGGAGCTGAAGTTGAACTGGAAGAGGATGAAGTTGCTGAAGTGTCACTAGTTGGGGGTGTTGCCTTTGGGGTATTGGTTGCTGGTCAATAAGCCACACGAGGGACTTGTACGCCATCAAACTTTTTGCCAGGTTGCCTGAGTGCAAAGAGTTCACATTCCAAAGCCTCGATCCATTCTTCCTTGCTTAGCGCTCGGCCCATAGCAACGTCCTGTTGCATTACTTCATGGATTAGCAACTGCTGCATAGCCACTTGCTTGGGATCTGGGTTAGCATTGGAAGAGAGTCTGCTGGTAATGATTTGTCTGGGGTTAAGCCTATGCCATTCCTTGATGTGCTCCATGTATAGTTGCTTGCCAAAATAATTAGGAATCATAGCACCTGATGGTAAAATGATCTTTCCTTTGGCATTCTGCTGGACCTTACCCTGTTGAATTATTTGTTCCAATTTCATACATGTGCCTCAGACCATGGTGTGACCAATTTCACTGCAAAAGTGGCAAGTGCTGTTAGCGAACTGTTGACAAGATTGGGCATTACCGTTGGTCAAAAGAGCTTCCAAACATTCCAAGGTGCTGACTATCGCTGTGGTGGTTGTTATTTCCAAAGTTTCTTGCTTAAGCGTAGGCAAAGGGGCAGCTGGTGCATTAGCAATTGGCAATGACAAAGGAATACCACCAGTGCCATTGCTGGTCTTGGTTGTAGAGGTGTCTGTTCCCTTTAAAACCCATTTAGTGCCCTCAAAAACTTTGTCAACATCGTAAGGGTCCTCAGGATGGTGGTCAGGAAGAGTGATCTCAAGGCGACTAACAATTTTGGACCATAGTGACATAGGGATACCTTGTTGGAACAAGCAACGTTCCTCATTACAATAGAGTTTACCGTTAGCGAGTAACCATCTAGCAATACATTGAAAATCCCTGTAGTAATCAGAGAACCTTCCCAAAGTTGCTAAACCGCTGTTGAAAGTCTGGTTAACCAGCCATTCCAAGTTGCCAAGGTTATAATGAGTGCTAGCATCAGCGCCAGGGTACAGCCTAAGCACTGCCGACCTCCATTCCTGGTAAGTATATGGTCAGGGAGCGTTGTTGCCAACATTGTCGCCAAATTCAGGTAAGCCAAGCCAGGTTTCTGCTGTGTCGTAAGAGACGTATTGCGATGCATATTCCTTCTTCTGGGTGTCGTCAGTGATGCCGCAGTCAGCAAAGAGGTATTCTAGTTCCTTGAAGTATTGGGGGAGTTCCCTAGGGCAACTCTCATCCTATTTAGGTGCAGTTGTGTCATTGCATGGCAGCATTCTAGCATGCCAAGCAGTGGAGTTGTTGTTCATATTAGCGATTGTCGGGTTTAGCAAAGGAAGGGGGTTAGTTGGTGAAGAAGGGATAGATTGTGCTTCTGGGACAAAGATAGAATCTGTCGGGGTCACAGGTGAAAGTGGTGCGTCAAGGAAACTTCCAATAAAGGCTCCTGGAAAATTGGCAAGGATTTCGCTAACATCACAAAGGTTTTTAGCGGTTTTGAGTTCATCAGCAAGAGGTCAAGGACGGGTTGCTGGCAAAGAGTGCTAAGGGGTCAAAAATGAAGGCGGGGGTGATTTAACAAGGTTTTCCAAGCGACATTTCACTTGAGCTCTGGTTTCTGGCAGAATGGTTAGCTTCGAAGTCCCTTGCAGTGGGCTCCAAAAATGATGTGCTCCTATGCTGCCTAGTGCCATGCAGGAAACCAAAAAAAAGAGGACCTAACACTAGTCACTAGATAGGGTAGCTGGCAGTAGGAAGTTAATAGTTGAGGGCAAGTCAGTAACCATCCCAGAGAACTAGAGCGAGAGTTACATTGTGGAGTGAAGTCAATAGGAGTCACTATTGATAGCAGAAGTCATTCTAACTGAGGTAGTGGAGGGTGAGGGAGTAAACTGGTCGCTAGCCATAGTCGCTAGCATTGTTAAGTCGGATTAACTAAAATAGGCACCCGCAGTTGGCACCATGCTAAGTTGAGGTCGAAGTCGAGGAGGCTTATTGCTAAGCCTGGGTTGAAGGTGGTAAACAGAGCAAAAGAGGCAAAGTGAAATCTCTTGCTGGTAGGCTCAAAGATAGCAGTTCTCCGATTGTTCTTCTCTGTCTAGTGTCTATGTACAGTCAGTATTTATATGTTTCAAAGTATAGTATGGGAAAGTAAACAAATAGGCACCACTAGCAATGGCGTCTGTCACTGTGTTTAGGGTGCATACAAGGCGTCAGTCTGTAACTAAGTGAAAAATCATAGGCAAAGTCTTGGCAGCACCTAATTGTGAATGAAACCAAAAAGTAACGAGTCCAATGTCAATACCTGAAGCATAGATGCCATTCAAGTATGTTGGTAAGCTCGGCAAAAGAAATGACAGTAAAAAGGTACGTGTCTGATAATTTGTCCATATATAGTAAGGAAACGCCATTTTGTTGCTAGAGTCGCTAGGGTCGCTAATAATCATTGCTAGGGAGGGTCTAGGCCTTGATGATTTAGGCCCAGATTCCAGACTCCACGTGATGTTTCTTGTGATCGATAAATCTCATGGTCACTAAAGTCTCATGCTTCGGTCCAATTCTTGGGCTAAGTCTTGTGTGCTAAGTGTTGTGACTTGTGTCGGATTCAAGGTAGTCAGCTGCCGCTAAGTCCAAAATGCCAAAAACATGGTGCTCAGCAATAACTGGGGCTCATCACCGGCCACTCAACCCCACTCCCTGCAGTCTTGAACCACTGCAACCAAGTTTGGAAGATGGTGGTAACTGCCAAATGAGGGTCCTTTGCCAACAATGCATGGGCCAAGGCAAGCAGACAATTGACCCGATCAAGAAAGGTGCAGGCCATGGTGATTTTCTCAAATTGGGAGGCCAGATCAGACACAGTGATAAGATTGGGATAGAAGGGGAAATAAGATGAAAGGAGGATAGGTTGACAAAGTTCAAGCGAAACCAATTCTAATCTCTCTGGGCACATGGACCTAGCAAGCAATCACAGAACTTTAGGATTGACTGAGGGCAGTCAAGATTTCAGTATAGGGGAGGATGATAAGATCCAGTTGTTGCTGAGCACCATTTTTGGCATTTCAGACTTAGCAGCAGCTGACTATTTTCATTTAGCACAAGTCACAACACTCAACATGCAGGGCCTAGCCCAAGGTCTGGACCAACATAGCCCTCACATGGGACCTTAGCAACCACAAGACTTATTGATTACCAGGAATATCACATGGAGTCTGGACTTTGGGTTTAGAACAGTAAGACCAAGACCTTTTCTAGTGACAATTATTAGCAGCTCTAGCAACCCCTTGGCAACAAAACAGCTTTCTTTCCCCATATATGGACATATTGCCAGACATGTACCTTTTTTTTACTTATCATTTCTCTTGTCAAGCCTACCAACATACTTGAACAGCATCTACACTTCAGAGACTTTGCTTATAATTTTTACTTAGTTACAGATTGATGCCTTGTATGAACTATAAACATCTTGGCAGACACTGTCACTAGTGGTGACTATTTGCTTACTTTCCCATACTATACCTTTGAACAGTATAAATACTGCCTGTACATAGACACTACATACAGAATTGACTCCCCTCAAATCAAACCCATTCATCTCTAAGCCTACCAGCTTGAGATTTCAATTTTGCCTCTACCATTTGCTCTATTCCCTCACTATTCATTGGCAATGACTTAGCAACAAGTCTCACCAATTTCAACTCTGACTTAGTGTGGTACCAACAGCTGGTGCCCTTTGTGTTATCTCAACTTAGCAACATTAGCAACTGTGGCTAGCAACTAGTTTACCAATGCTTTCTGCCTTTATCCATTTTTCTTCCTGTCACTAGCAACTTAGGCTAGGAATAACAACCATTTCCACTACACATCTCAATACAGCTCTTGCTCTCATTCTCTGGGACAGTTACTGACTCACCCTCAACTATTAACTCCCTACTGCCAGCTACTCTATCTAGTGACTAGTGTTGGGTTCTCTTTTTAGGTTTCCTGCATGGCACTAGGTGGCATAGGAGCACATCAACAGATAGTATTTATACTGTTTGTAAGTATAGTATAAGAAAGGAGATAATAGTCACTGCTAGCAATGGTGTCTGCCAAAGTGTTTATGATACATATAAGGTGTCAATCTGTAACCAAGTAAAAAAATAAGCAAAGTGGATGTGATGCATAAAGGTAATAAACTGCAAGAAAAGAGCATGTCCAATGTCAATACCCAAAGTGTAGATGCTGTTTAAGTATGTTTGTAAGCTTGACAAGAAAAATGATGAGTAAGAAATCACATGACTGTCCATATTTAGAGGGAAGGTGGTGTTGTTGCCAAGAAAGTCACTAGTGCTTGTTGCTAAGAAAGGTCTTGGCCTTGTTGTTCTAGACCCAAATTCCAGACTCCACATAATACAGCTCATGATTGATAAGTCTTGTGGTTGCTAAAATCCTGTGCAAAGGCTGTGTCAATCTAGACCTTGGGGCTAGGCCTTATGTGTTGAGTGTCATGACTTGTGCCATGTCAGAATAATCAGCTGCTGTTCAGTCAGAAATGCTGAAAATGGTGCTCAGCAACAAGTGGGTCTTATCAGCAGTCAATGTAGCTTCCTGATTCACCAAAAAATAATCTCCAGCCATCAGTTGAAACTAAAAAGTATCAATCAATTTGTCTGATGGTTTTTGCCAACAGGAGATTGACAGACTTGATGGGCACAACAGGCTATGCCAAACAGCTGCAACCACTTCAACACCACATTTTTCCTTCCATGCTGACTCCCACCATCATTGCCACAATACAGTGCAACAATACACACACCATATACTCCTCTGCCTTATCAATCATAGCTTCAAATGTGTTGAGATCTGATTTGAGACAACACCGTGAGCATGGATCACGGGATCGCACAGACCAATGGAATACAAAAGACTCATGGCCACGCTTAGGCCAGACTTGGCCTCTTTGTTGTCAAAACAATGGATGAACATATATTTATATAGCACGAGACGATACAGGAACCCTCAGTCAATTATCCAGAGACTGAGGGTGAGTTAGAACGCTTCCTATACGATCGAAACAATACTTACAATACATATAGACTCACTATATCTGTGTCATATAGGTAGGAACTGAATGGAGACTGAGGACTCACTATATCTGTGTCGTATAGGTTTGAACTTCTAACAGGTTATGGGCTGTTGCTGTTCTGAATACTGAAAGAATCAAACCTGTACCTGATCTCTGAGAGCGCGATTGCTCAACTCTGTCTTTGCCAGATTGAATATCCAATTATATCTGCTCCCGATCAACATGGATAATGTGTATCTGGGAAATCTATTGTTCTTGTTACTGCTGCCTCACAACTTGCTACAATGCCTCCAATGAGTGAAAGCTCCGAATCGCCCTCTGTGCCACTGACTGCTACCTGCATAGCGGAAATGAAACTGGTGGACAACGGCACTAACCCTACTGTTGTACCTGTTGGGAAGATAACATCATCCTGGACAGGCCACGTCCTGAACAAAGATGATGGCAAATATACCGACTGGGCATACGCAATAAAATTGGAGCTCACCATGGTCCAACTATGGGATTATGTCTTTGACCCCCCCCCTTGCCCTCATGACACATATGAACCACACACCCGCCATGCGTGGGCCTCAAATAGACGGCTAGCATGCTCATTCTTAAAGCGTGCACTGTCTGCTTCAGAACAGAAACTCTGCGCTGAGGAGGAGGACCCCATTGCCCTTTGGTCATACCTGAAGGAACGCCATGGTGGCGCTGCCCCCATCAAGCAGGTTCACCTCCTACAGGAGGCTCTCACCACAAAGTGCTCATTATTGGAGCCACTCACCAGGACAGTCGACGCAATTTTTGAAAAAATTGACCGAGCATTTGATGCCGGTGATGTGACAAAGAACCTACTAAAGTCCATTGCCATCTTGTCTGCTCTCTCAGACAAATCCTTCTCTCACCTGCGATCAATCATCTCCCATGACTTGGGACATGCCGGCAGCATGACCAAATATGGGCCGGCCGAGATTTGACAATTCCTGGAGGGGGAACAGACGTTGCTGGAGGCAGACAGGTCGACAATGATACCTCAAGACTCCAATCCAACCGCACTCATTGCCAAACCATTTCGAGGCAGTACCATCACTTGCTCAGTGTGCAAAGCTCGGAAGCGCCCTGTACATGTCTACACTGGCCATACCACTCCCTGGTGTATCCTTGAAGGGGGTGAGATGGCAGGGAAGACTGCTGAGGAGTTGAAGCGAGCACGCTTGGCACACTATGACAATATAAGGAAGGACAAAGGAAAGAGGGTTTCGAAAATCACATTTATGCCAGCGGGTGGCAATGCCTTTACTCTTGAAGGCGACTCTGAGACTATTGTAGCCTACCTTGCCACAAAAGGAACGACAACTGATCCTCCGGTAAAGCAAGAATTTGCTGGTCCGGCATCGAATAGCATCCCGTCTGCAGGCATGCTGACAAGCATTGAGGACCTTGAGATCAATGCATGGATTGCTCTTGAGGAGGAGAAGACCGACACTGAGGACAATCGCAACCCACGCCCTGAACTCACTCTTTCCTGCAAGACTTATCCAGACCCATTCTTCCTGGACTCGGGCGCCACTGTCCATATTTCCCCAGATGCCTCTGACTTCACCACCCTCAATCCCATCCACAACAAGCTGATTTGAGGAGTAGGAGGGTCCTGCATTGTGGCCACAGGAGTGGGGACAATTTGGCTCCATGTTGATGAACAAATGCACATAGAATTGGAAAACGTTCTCTACGTACCAAAGTCCACAGTACGCCTCCTATCAGTAAGCAAGTTAGCCCAACAAGTTGGAATCATGACCACATTCGACAACACTAAGGCCATCCTGAGTAAGAAAACCAACGGAAAAATCATAGCCACAGGCACACTCGTACCAAAACACGGTCTATACACTCTAGATCTTCTCCATCCTCAGGCATTAGCTGTCCATGCCGCTTCCAACATCAAATCCTGGCATCTGAGACTCAGACACGCGAACTACCAATCCATCATGCAGATGGCGCGTGTGGGCATGATCGAAGGTATGCCCTCATCCTTTCCTTCCAAGCCTCCCAAGTGTAACCATTGCATTCTTGGAAAGCAATCCAAGATGCCAGTACCGAAGGAGAGAGAGGAAGGGGTGGGGCATAGAGCAACAAGGAGATTGGAAAAAGTGTGGGTCGATCTGTCGGAGCCAACAGCAGTTAGCTCCAGGACCAGTAACAACTATATCATGAATGTTGTCGATGATTATACGAATAAACCTTGGTCGATACCTCTGCAAACAAAAGATGAAGGGTTTGGTGCACTCAAGGCCTGGATTCTGGCATGGAAAAGTGAAACAGGGGAATGTCTGAAAATATTGTGGACTGGCCAAGACGGAGAGTTCAATGGCAACAAACACAAAGAATGGTACAGAAGGCAAGGGATCATACTAGAAGTTGGTGCCCCATACACATCAGCCCATATGGAAAGGGTTGAACGCATGCATCAAACCCTGATGGGAAAGGCGTGGACAATGCGGCTTGCAGCTAATTGTCCTCCCTTCTTGTGGGACAAATTTTACTTGACAGCTGCCCACCTCCATGGGAAAACAAAGACATCAGCAGTGCGAGACGTAACTCCAGATGAACTATGGTACCAAAGGAAACCAAACTACTCTTATATTCAAGAGATTGGATGTCGTGTTTTTGTATTAATCCAAAACAGACACAACCCTAAGGTATTCGAACGATCCATCGAGTGCATACTTATTGGCTATGATTCCAACTCAAAAGCCTACCGTTGCTATGATCGTTCAACAAAGAAAGTATACAGCTCTTACCATGTCCATTTCATAGAGAGCCACAATGATGAACCGACCGCACCGACTACCATGCCTAGCCCGAACCAACAACCACACTCTGATAGTCATACCCCAGAAACGCAAACTATAAACTCCATAGCAGCGAATGCCTCACAAAGCCCAGTCAACCACATTGATGACAGCGAAGAAATTCCCCAGAACATACCTGGAGTCCTCAACCAAGCCCCATCAGCAACCCAACCACCAGATGAACCAACCAATGACGAGCGCGCCCCAACACCTCAGATTCAAAGATTGACCCGGACAGTGATCCCAACTGCCAAAGTAAGTGGTGAGGATCGAATCAAAACGCATACCAAGAGGGCTGTCAGAGAGTCAAAGGAAGCAGCTGAGCGGGTAAAGACAATCAGGGCCAAATGCCAGATGGAAGCTGAGAACAATGACGTAGTGGAAGACCAACCCCATGATCTGGATCGTGTCCTGACAGCACTGAATATGATTGAGGACCAACAGTACCTGGACCCTGAATCTGACTTTGAAGCTCCGAGAACCTGGGAGGAAGCCAAGAGCTTACCAGATGGATTCAGGTGGGAACATTCATATCACGAAGAGCTGACATCATTTAAAAAAATGGGCGTATGGAAACTCATACCATGTGAGGAAGTTCCCCAAGGACACCGAGTACTCAAAGGACGTCCCATCTTCATGATCAAACGTGACAAAAGTGGGAAAATCACTAGGTTCAAGACGTGGCACGTTGTACAAGGCTTCCACCAAGTATACAGTAGGGACTACACACGTACTACCTCACCCACAGCGCGCGCAGAATCTTGGAGGATTTTGTTACACCTGGCAGCATCACTTGGCTGGGACACGAATCAGATCGATGTAAAAACAGCTTTTCTAAATGGGGTCTTGCCTAAGGAAGAGACAGTATACATGGAACAACCAACGGGGTTCAAGGAGCCAGGAAAGGAGAATTGGGTATGTCAGCTGGTGAAAGGATTATATGGAATGAAACAGGTGGGCAGGATCTGGAACAAGACATTAGATGGGCACATGAAGAAGTGGGGGTTTACCAGGCTGGACTGTGAAGCGTGCGTTGATGAGCCCCAGTTATCGCTGAGCACCTTTTTCGGCGGTTCGGACTTAGCGGCAGCTGACTACTTCGAATTTGACACAAGTCACAACACTCAGCGCATGGGACTTAGCCCTAGGATTGGACCAAAGCACAAGACTCTAGTGACCACGAGACTTATCAATCACGGGGAACATCACGCAAAGCCTGGAACTTGGGCCTGGACCATCAAGGCCTAGACCCTCTTGGCGACGATTATTAGCGACCTTAGCGATCCTGGCGACAAAACGGCGTTCCTTTACTATATATGGACATATTACCAGATGCGTACCTTTTTACTATCATTCTCCTTGTCGAGCTTACCAACATCCCTGAACAGTGTTCTTACTTCAGGTATTGACATCGGACTCGTTCTCTTTTTGGTTCTTATTAGCAATTAGTCGTCGCCAAGGCCTCACCTATGACTTTTTACTTAGTTACGGACTGACACCTGGCACGCAACCTAAACACAGAGGCAGACGCCGCCGCTAGTGGCGCTTAATTACTTACCTTCCCTTACTATACTCCGAAAACGTATAAATACTGCCTGCACATAGACATCATCCATCGAAATGTACCATCGCATCCCCATCGTATTACTCCCACATCTATAAGCTACCAGCCTAAAGGTTTCATTTACCTCATCTCTTTCCCTCATCTCGTCTTCGACCTTGGCTTAGCGACAAACCTCTCCAACTTCGATCTCGACTTAGTGTGGTACCGACTAAGGGTGCCTATTAGCGTTAGTTCAACTTAGTGATGCTAGCAATTGCGGCTAGCGATAAGTTTACGTTCGTCCTTCGATCTCAGTTTTACTCTTACCGCTGTCTCTCTCCTTTATTCTCCCCGCCACCGTTTCAGTTTCGCTGCGACTATCATCAGCAGTAGCGATTCTTTTTCGACTTCACTTCCACGCCACCACTTTCGCTCTAGTTCTCTGGGACGGTTACTGACTCGCCCTCAACTATTAACTTCCTATTGCCAGCTACCCTATCTAGTGACAAGTGTTAGGTTTCCTGCACGGCACTAGGCGGCATAGGAGCACATCAGCGTATACTATCGGAAGACTGAGGCTGGTGTGGTGATTGTGGGAGTACATGTGGATGACTTTCTAGCCATATCCAGCACAAGGGCCACAAATAAAGTGTTCAAGAAGGAGATGGCAGAAGCATGGACTATAGCAGATCTGGGAACACCAAAGCACATCTTGGGGATTGCTGTGGACTGGGACCATGACGCACACCAGGTACACTTATTACAAACAACACTGATTGACAGGATGGTCCTACAGTTTGGACAATCAGAAGCCACTCCCCTATCTACACCCATAGACCCTGGGACCAAACTATGCCGCATGGACTTAACCACACTTTCCCATAATGAACGAGAGAGAATTGCACGCATCCCTTACCGCCGCCTAATTGGAGGCCTGTTGTGGCTTGCAGTCTCTACACGGCCAGACATCCAGTATGCTGTCCAACAGTTTTCTCAATACCTGGATTGCTACACTGAGACCCACTGGGATGCCGCCATCAGGACCCTTTGTTACTCGAAGGGCACATGTACACTAGGATTATCTCTTGGAGGTAGACAACCAATAACGCTACTAGGCTTCACTGACTCAGATTGGGTGAATTGTCTGGACACTAGGAGGAGTGTCGGAGGCTACGCGTGGACACTAGGTTCAGGCATTATCTCATGGTCAACGCGAAAACAACGGACCGTTGCAGCATCCTCCTGCGAGGCAGAATATATGGCTGCTTTTGAGGCTACTCAGGAATGCATTTGGTTACGGGCTCTGATGACAGCAATCGGATATACCCCGCCGGGACCCACAACCTTACTATGTGACAATAACTCAGCCATAAACTTATCTGAGGATCCGATACTGCACCAACACATCAAACACGTCGACATAAAGTATCACTTCTTACGCGAACGTGTTGCATTGAAAGAGATCACCATTTGGTACATCAATACCAAAGATAATGTAGCTGACATATTCACCAAAGCACTACATGCCCCTCAATTTTCGAAACTACGAGCACTCCTTGGACTGACGGATTCCGCGCAAGGAGGAGTATGATGGACTATATATTATAGGCAATGCTCACGGTGAGGAGGAGTGTTGAGATCTGATTTGAGACAACACCGTGAGCATGGATCACGGGATCGCACAGACCAACAGAATACAAAAGACTCATGGCCATGCTTAGGCCAGACTTGGCCTCTTTGTCGTTGAAACAATGGACGAACATATATTTATATAGCACGAGACGATACAGGAACCCTCAGTCAATTATCCAGAGACTGAGGGTGAGTTAGAACGCTTCCTATATGGTAGAAACAATACTTACAATACATATAGACTCACTATATCTGTGTCGTATAGGTAGGAACTGAATGGAGTCAATTATGCAGAGACTGAGGACTCACTATATCTGTGTCGTATAGGTTTGAACTTCTAACAAAATGCATGACACATTGCCTCTCCATCTTTCTTGTGTGAGTTGGTGAGAATGAGATTGACAAAATAGGTCTGGGGCTTGGTGAGCAAACTAGCAGCATAATAGAGATTAGACATATATTGACTTTTCCATTAACAGAAAGGTTTACACCTATCACAGCATTGCAAGACTCATCCTTCCACCCATCTGAGGTCAAGACAGCATACTTTCCTTGCAATGATGTCTTGAACTGGTCTGTAACCACATTGTTGGCCTTGTCAAGTAGCTGACCTGAGACCTGCTTTCATGAAGGAATCACATCACCAGCTGTTGACCAAAATAGAAGAAACAATGTCATGACTTCAGAATTGTTGACCCATCAAAATATGAGAAGGTTTGCAGATATAGTGCCTGGAGAAATTGTTCTCAAATGATTTCTTCCTGCTCAGGAGAGAAAGGGACATTGATACCATGGAAAACTTTGAGCTGAGTTTGTTTCATTGATGCCTCAACTTTTGTGAGTAGCTTCTTGGTCTTTTTCCCTTCCTTTTCATCATCCACTTCACCTTCCAACTCTCTCTCATCCTTTGTCCTTTTCCCCTTTCCCTTCTTAAGTGTTTTAGCAATCTTTCAAGCCTGTGTTGATGTATTCAGGCATGGATTGACCCCATTTTTCCCTAGGACATGTGCAATCATAAAATCCTTCACTCCAAGAATGCCACCAATGTCATCTTTGCAGGCTTTTGGTGTTATCAGAGTGGACCCACAATCTGATAGTAAGCTTTATATACCCTCTGTGACCCATGCTTCTGACAATAGTAACTTAGGAATCCCATCACTATCAAGCTCTACAACTATTCTGTTGGGGCAGCACTTTTCCAAATGGCTGAGGCAGTGTGCATGGATATGGGAGCCATTTTGCTTTGCACCAGGAAGAAAGAGCTGCCAGATTTCAGATTTTGTAAGAGGCATTGTAATGGTTTATGCAAGTAGTAGGATTACAAGTTGTTTGTTGGAGATTTTTGTGCTGCCAAAATTTCTGATTAATTGTTATTTTTATGAGTCATACTTGTATCTAAGGATTAATTAAGGGTTATGAACCTTTGCCATTTATATTAACCCTGAGTCTTAGAAATGATTTAAGGCTTGAGCCTTATTAACTTGTAACTCTTAGAGCCAACACTGGTGTCATGCAAAATGCCCAGGATTCTTGCATCTCCAACACAGTAACAGTGCAGTGTGGAGCTGTTAAGCTGCATCAATGTCTATGGGAATGCCTGGCAGCAAAGGGTGTGATGCAGGGATGGTTGAAGTAGGGGCAGATGCTGGGAAAGCAGGCACAGGATATCAGAGGTTGATGACCAGTGTGGAGTGCATATGGCAGAGCTCCCATCAAATCTCCATGAGTTGCCACTGATCCCAGGCTACCTCATATGACAAAGCAATCCTTTCATCATTTGGGTGGCCCTCTGCAAGATTGTTGGCATTCCACCAGCATGGAGTGCAGGCCATCTTAGAACATGAGGCATAACTGCAGGCCATCAGGGTAGGTGGCTTGCTTGACCAGTGCCCAGAAGGAGTTGATGTACTTGTTCAGGATTTGCTTCCCTTGCCCATATTGCTCCTGATCACATAGCATCAAGGCAGTGGTTTTGGCAGGGTCTAGCAGGAAAAACTCCACCTGGAAGTCCTTCTCAAAGATGTCCCAGCCCAGAAAGCTTCCCACGTCTCTGGAGTGATAGAAGACTTGTAATGTGTAGGTGGAAGCATGTCTGGTCTTTATGTACAACAGTACCCAAGCTATTTTCAATGTGTCAGAGTTAAAGGTGTCCCTGCTGAGGTGGATGTAGATGAGGCAGGACTGGAAGAAACATTTCCCACTGGAGCAAGCACTATCATATGTATCTGGAAGCATGGGGTATGGAATCCATGGTTATAGAGTCACTGGAGCTGTGGAGATGGATACAGAAGCAGTTGGAATAGGTTCCACAACTGTGGGAGGTGCATAAATAGGGGGTAGGCACTCAAGCAGTGCCTGGAGTAATTGGGAGATAAGATCTGTGGTTTGATGGAGGGCAGAGAGTTCAGTTGTATAATGGGTAAGAGATAATTGCATGAGTTGCACTTAGTTTTCTAGGTGTAGCAGGTGGGTCCAGGCTTTGTTCTGTGAGGCCAGAGCCTCCACAGGAGTGTCTGAGCTGGTGGGCTGAGACATAGAACTCTGCAGTGCTTGGTAGGGAAGCAACAGATAGAGGCTCAGAGGTTCCTTGCAGCTATGAATGGCTTCCAAACCAGTTTTAGAAGACTTGTTCTGCTGTAAGAGCAACCTCCAGGGTGGTGGATCTGAGTCACACAGCTAGCAGAGGGGAATCCAAAGTATATTAGCAGGTAGATGACAATACAAGCAGTAACTAATCACCTAGTAGAGGGGAATCCAAAGAGAACAAGTCTAAGGATCCCCACTGCTCAGTGTGGTGCATCAGCGGGCAGCAGAGGCATGGGAATGACTGTACAGAGGGGCAGAGCTAGCCCTAACCCTAAGAAGATGATCAGTGAGGTAATACAAAAAGTTCTGTAGGTCTCTGAAGATCTCTAGGGTTCTGGAATGAGCCCCAAAGATGTCAAACAGGCTGCAGAGATGCTGGAACAAGTTGTGGAGGTTGGAGATGAAAGTCTCCTGATAGGCACCATAATTTACTATGGAACAACTTCCAATTGTTCCTAGCTGCAGAGTGATGGGAATGGCCAATGGTGCTATCCATATCCCAGCTACATGAGTGAACAATGGAGTGATTCCAGAGGTAGTACTTTTTAAATCCCACAGCATCCATGCTTGGTGGCTATTCACCTCTATTCAAGTGACAAAACATTCTTTGTCTTGTGCTGGCAGCACTGGGTGGTCTATGACATCCTTAGCTGCCACAAGCCACACCTTTTGCATGCAAACCTCATTGCTAGATTCTTTCTTCCTATGCTTGCCAGTAGGGACCTCCATGAGGGCAAATAATCTCTCACTATCACTACCACAAGTATAGTACTCATTGTTGTACATTTCCAATTCAATGTACTCTTCACCAAGCTCCCAAGTCCCATTGGACTCAAACACATCCTCAATGTCAGCCTTGGCAGGCTCTTCCTCCTGCTCATTGTTGGCTTCACCCACATCTAATGGAGCAGCTGTATGAGCTGCCTGCATGAATACCTGGGGAGCTGGCTTAGCCAGCTTCCTGCATTCACATGCAAAGTGCCTAGCCTTTCCACACTTATAACAGTTTGTGGACTGCCCAGCATCCTTGCTAGGTTGGCCTGATGCTATGGCCACTACATTTTTTCCTGCAGTAAGATGTTTTCTTGCTGCCTGCACTGCAGCTACAGGTTGGGAGGGCTCCAAGCCCATATCAGCTCTAGGTTGCAATGGTCTTGAAGCCATGTGTATAGCTGGCATCTTTGCTGACCTCAATGGCTGTAACCAGATATGCTGTCCAGTCACCTCTGTTTACTTAGCTAGTGCAGTCCCACTTGCTGAAGATTGTGCTGCTGCTAGCAACAGCTACCATCCTGACCAACTTTTCTTGCTGTGCTCTAAGTAGTGCACAGCAGTTTTAATGCTGTTCTCATAGGCCTTGGCCTCCAAGACAAACTCCTTGACTGTATTTACTTTGGGATCCAGTCCACTGTTGCATATTAGCACAACAAGCATGTTGGAGGGTATCTCTCCAAAAACTGCTCATGAATGGTAAATTCATCAGGAAACACAGCCATGTTTTGAGCATGGTCAAGCAAGGCATTATAGAAGCCTTGCACTCCTTCTTCAACTGCATACATCACATTGCAGAATGCATTGCATGCATCTTGCATTGTCAAAGGCTGTACAAACTGGCAGTACAGTCCAAGGATCATGTCCTTGAACCTCTAGTGGGACTGGGCCCTATTGACATGTATTACATGTCATAGGTACCATTTCAGCATGCTTGCAGCTAGAAAGTCCATCAGAATTAGGACTTTCTCACAATTGCACCATCCCCACCATACTGAGCTACAGTGCAGAATACACAGATGCTCATTAGCTAGTTTTCAAGTTTGCTGAACTTGGCAGACCCTGCATAGGGAGTGATTGTTTTTGATGAATCACTCCACCTCAGCTTGAGTCCTTCTGGTATTGCCAGATGTACTGCAAGCAACTGTTCCATCACTGCCCTCAGACAATCATGCATTGTCTGGTGGTGATACTCATGGGCTTCTTCCACTCCTGGAGTTGCAAAGCATCCACAATGTGGTGGCAGCATTAAAAACTGCTACAGCTGTCTCTCTGGGAGGACTATAGTCCTCCTCCTTACAACTCTGTGTCCCACACCATCATCCTCACCCAAATGGCCATCATCTAGTCCTTCTGGATCAGGCAGGCCTCCTCCCAGAGGTGGTGGTGGTCCACAACCAGGAAAAGGTGGTCCTCTTTCTGGACTTCCACCTCCTCCTCCTGGACCTTAGAGTCTGCAGTATGGCATAGAGGGAGGAAAGGACACAGGACCACTCTCTGGTGATTCCCATCCAGGTTCTCCTCCACTAACAAGTCTTTTCCCAGACCAGTTGGAAGGAGTGTTTGCTCCTTGACCTGTGTGTCTCTGGGAATCTGTGGAGCTCTGACCAGTCCCAGTGTTTCCATCTCTGAGAGGGGAGCAAGAATCTTGCTCCTCCTTCTTAATTGGCCTGGTTTGTTCCAGTAGAACATACCCTTCTGGCCATGCATCATAGGCAGTATTCCCTTGGAACACCACCTCTTGATTATCCACATAGAACTGTCCAAAGTTCTTCATGTTCCCATTGCAAAATTGCTGTAAAGCAATTTGATCTTCCCAAGTCAGCACTCTCTATGTAGACTCACCAGGTCTATGCCACACCACTGGTTGCTCTACCATAATCACCAACCCTGTGTCAGTAGATGCTAAGTCTGGTGCTATGATTGTGCCCAATGTGGCCCATTGTCAATGGTCTACAGCAGCCTGTCTAGCCACATAATCATGCAGCATCTCACCAGGCTGCTGCAGTGCTTGCAACAGAGTCAACGCTTTGTTGACTGGGGATAGTAGGGGCACATAGGCCCCACTAAGATATAGTGATGGCATTGCAGACAATGCCTGCAATCTCCACAGCTTCTTGTGCTGGAGGTAATTTGTTACCTCCTGTGCTAAGAAGAGCATTGAAGTATCTATATATTCACTGGATCTGTTAGGATGATGTTGTCTTCCAATGATCTCTAAATCACAATGTGTTTAGCTACTCTAGCAGCTAAGCATTGCTGAGTTGAAGTCTTAGGGACCTCAACATTGTTCTGCCAGAATGCCACCACCCTTCTATGAAGGATGTCATTTGGATGAGCCTCACCATCTGTATCAGAGGTGTCTCTGACATCCTCTGGTATTGTCTTAATGAATGCTGCTGGGGCTGCCAATTGCATACCCAGTGCAGGCCCAGCTCATGATTGTACAGGGCTGCAAGCCCTGTATGAGGAGTCTTCTTTACTCCTCAGCAGTGTTCCCACCATTGAGGAGTTGATCTGACTGACACAGTGCAGAAGCATCACACCTGACCATCTGCATCCTCCAGCTCCAATTGTGAGCTGGGGTTGCTACTCTGTCAATGACTACCTGGTCATTCTGGAAGTCCAAAAGGACATTGTGTGCCCTCATAAATGGCATTCCTCCAATCATATTATAGCAATCAAAGTTTGCAATGTCTACATAGACATTACAGAACTTGCCAGGAACATTCATGGTTACTCTGGCCCCATAGTTTACTATGGAACAACTTCCAATTGTTTCAAGCTGCAGGGTGATTGGTGTGGCTAATGGTGCCACACATATCCTGGCCCTATGAACAAACAATGGTGTAATTTCAAAGGTTGTACTTCTGGAATCCATGCTTGTTGGCCATTCACCTCCACCCAAGTGACAAGACATTCTTTGTCTCATGCTGGCAACACATGTTAGTCCATAGTGTCTTTAGCCACCATGATCTGCACCTTGCACATACAAACCTCATTACTAGGTTTGTGCACCCTATGCTTGGCAGTAGTGACTTCAGTGAGAGCAAATAGTCCTTCACTATCACTACTCTGGGTATAGTAGTCATTCTTGTACATTTCCAATTCAACATACTCCTCATCATTCTCCTGAGTCCCTTTGGACTCAGCCACCTGGTCATTTTTGACTTCAGCAGGATCTTCATCCTGCTCATTGTCAGCATCTCCCTGTCAGGTTCTGCTGACCACAGGGGCTCAGCTACACTGGACGAGTCCTTACTAGGCAGACGTGATTCCCTGCACTGACAACTGGGCACTCGGAGGTGTTCCAAACACTGGGGGCCTGTGAGGATAGCCAGAGGAAATTGATCCGGGCAAGTCCAGGAAGGTCCAGAGGAGTAGAGGATGAGTTGTGGGGAAGGGGGATGGGCTTGGCAGGGTTCAGGCATAAGTCCGTGTGTGAGTATTGCGGGTGCAGAGGAGGCAGAGGCTACACAGATGACAGGAGCAGAGCCAGAGATCTGATGGGGGATCAACAGGGATTGATGGGGTTCAGAGCCAAGTGTATAGCAGGGTCCGGGGTTGGTAAAGAGTGTCGGAGGTTCATAATTGTAACTGCAGAGTCTGTGAGGACGTTATGGTCAAGAGGACTTGAACACAATAGACAGAATCAAATGAGACAAGATGGAGTTGAACAAAATGAGACAAAGACGAGATGAGAACAAGAATAGATTCAGGCAGAGACACAGAACAATAACGACATGATAACGGAATAGAGATAGGATAAGACTGGGAGACTAAAAATAAGGAAAATGAGACACGGAACACAAAACATGAGAAGAAACAATCAGAAACACATCAGGTAAGGCAGGTAAGTAGGTAATCTCCAGACTAGAGTATGAGAAGCTACTCTATGTCTTATATACTGACTACTGAAGAGCTCCGGGGACATCGGCTGTGGTGGCGGGGCTTGGTGGAGCTTGATGGAGTCAACGGGTGTCGGTTACAACCAGAGGGCGGGCCGCGTTGATATGTTGATGGGATCAATTGTGACACAGTCTGTTTCAAGGTTGTCATGATACCCCAGGGTAAGTTGGGGGAGCCAGGGTGTCAAGTTGATGATATGTAATGGGGTCAGGCATGGCAGGGGAGTGGTCCCAGGGGCTCAGGAAGTCCAGGGGAAGCACCGGTGGCTGTGGGGAAGACATTGGAGTTGGCCAGGGGGCTGTCAGAGTTAGCCAAGAATGTGTCAGAGTTAGCCGGAGTAGGCATGGAGTGCTGGGGAAGTTTGACAAAATGTCGGGGGAGGTTCCGGGGGGATGGGGGTTTGTCAGGCGATGTACAGGGTCCAGGGAACAGGTCATGACACTCTATATTTGAAGGAGCAGCAGTATGTGCCACTAATATGAACACTCAAGGGGCTGGCTTAAACAAGCATGTCAGAGAGTATCCCTCCAAAAACTGCTCACAAATTGAGAATTTGTTGGAGAACACAGCCATGTTTTGAGCATGTTCAAGCAAGGCATCATAGAAGCCTTGCACTCCCTCCTTGACCACATACACTGTGTCATGGGCATTCTGCATTGTTGAGGGTTGTACAAATTGGTCATACAATCTAAAGATCAAATCCTCAAACCTCCAGTAGGACTGGGCCCTATTGATATGAATTACATGTCATAGATACCATTTCAGAGCACCCACAGCTAGAAAGTCCATAAAGATTAGGACTTTCTTGCATTCATGACCCTCCCCACTATACTGTGCTATTGCATAGAATATGCAGATGCTCATGAGCCAGTCCTCAAGTTTACTGAACTTGGCCAAACCAGTATAAGGGGTGATCATCTCTGACAGATCACTCCTTTTATTAGGCTTGAGTCCTTCTGGGATTGTCAGGCAGACCAAAATCAGTTATTCCATTACTGCCCTTAGACAATTGTGCATCATCTGGCAGTGATATTCATGGGCTTCTTCTACTCCTGGAGTAGCAAATTGTCCACAATGTTGCAGCAGCATTGAAAACTGCCATGGCTGTCTTTTGGGGAGGACTGTAGCCCTCCTGTTACTAGCTCTGTGACTAGCATTGTCCCCATCACCTGCTGGACCATTATTTGATCCATCTGGGTCTGGAGCACCCCCTCCCAAGGGCAGTGATGGCCCTCAACCCAGGAAAAGGTGGTCCTCTCCCTGGTCCTCCAGCACCTCTTCCTGGACCATGTGGTCCATGATGTAGCATTGAGGGTGGAGTAAACATAGGATCACTACCAAGTGATCTCTGTCTTGGGTCTGGGAGGGCTATTTTCTCCTTATTCAGCCTGTTGTTGACACACCATGGGGCTATTCCTAGTCTCAGCATGCTTATCTACTAGAGGAGAGCAAGAGTCTCACTCTTCCCTCTTCATTGGCTGAGTCCATTCTGGTGGAACATACTCCTCAGGCCAAGTATCATAGGCAGTGTTCCTCTGGAACACCACTCCTTAATCATCCACATAGGACTGTCCAAAGTTCTCCATATCACTCACTGTAATGCAATTCTGTCTTTTCAGGTCAGTGCCCTACAGGTAGACCCAGTAAGTCTATTTCACACCATAGGTTGCTTGACCATGATGACAGACCCAGCCTCTGTAGAGGCTAAATCAGGTGCTACAATTGTGCCTAATGTAGCCCATCTTTGATAGTCTACTGCAGCCTGTGTCAGGTTCCACTGTCCATGGGGGCTCAGCTTAACTGGGTAAGTCCTTACTAGGTGGATGCAACATCCTGCACTTATAACCTAGCACTCTGGAGAGGTCTGGATGTCAAATACTTGGAACAAAGAACACTTGCAAAGTGTGTGCAAAAATGATCAGCTCCCACAACTTCTCAACAAGAGGGCCGAGTGGTTCAAAATACTCATGGAATTGTTTGGTTATCTGTCATATGCTGCAACCATTGTACTCCAAGTGGAGATCCTGTTTTACCACAACTATGGCATTTGCATCACCCTCAAAGTAAGCATGGACTATCTGGTGCCAGGGAGCATCTTCGTTACCACCTATGAGGACGCCAGAGGCCTGCATTTCCATCAGGTGTTCATCTCGATATGCATTCATGCCGGGACCATCACGAGTCAGGCAGATATGGATCAGCACCCCAAAGGCAAGATTCGACGGTCATGAGCCGGATTGAAGAAGAGAAGAATTTACTGCCTGTTCCACGTTGTTTTTGTTTCCTGTAGCCGGGGTGAAGTATATTGAAGCTGGCGAGGACTTCGCCGGCCATGAATGGTACCGTTCCCTGGCGTGACGTGAGTCAGTCATTTTCCCCTTAGAAAAAGAGAGGGAAAAGACTGACAGTTCGCCTGTCGGGTTTGTTATGGAAGTCTGGCCACTTCTTCATTAACATGTCCTATGAGATACTAATAGAAATTCTGAGTTGGATGAAAAGAATTTCGAACTCACATCGGACAAGAGGCGAAAGGCCATCTGATGCTTCGGTGCTTTGAAGTTGCTCGATATAGCTTAGAACGAGGGTATCTGTCATTGCTTGAGCTATATCCTCTATGTACCAGACGATCTACATCTGCAGAAGGATCTTTCTGTGATAAGAAAGCCTTCATCCTGTCCTTGACAAAATCGTTTCGGATCGGCGGAGAAGGAGGATAGAAAATGCCGAATACATAAGTCTTCTTTGCATGGTCGAAATCACTCATACGTCCAATTGTGTTGTCTTCCGGCATGATAAGAAGATTACCAGAACTGAAATCTCGGTGAACAGTACCCTCTTCAGTGCATATTTTGAGGTCTAGTCGGCAGCCGGAAATCATTCAAATATCAAAATGTACTAACCCTCCTAAACAAGCACTTAAAACACTGAATCAATTCAATAAGCTCTGAAAAGAATCGGATCCCGATTCCACGGGGTACGAGAATGTCAGTGTGGATGCGATCGATTGGCATCTGTGCAGCAAGGGTGTCTTTTGCAAGACCCATACCAAGAACACAACCCATTTGATTTTGTCAACATACTTCTCAACCTTCCGCCTTCTGAGCGACTTTGATAGTCCAGTGAATGTGACAAGGTCGTTTTCAACTGCCACAACATCGTATGAGGGTATTTCCTGAAGTGTTCTCAAAGAGTATATTATATGGAGGTGTCTCAACCCAGCTGTTCGGATGTCATTCGTGAGAGGGCGCCAATAACAATAATTTCAATAAAGACGAGGTGGTTGCTAGAAGCTGATTATGATATGGTTCGTTTTGGAAACAGGGGCGAATAACGCACTTGATGGATGTTGATGCTAGCCTGTGTGACCTATCGCATAAGACTGCCTGGAACCATTCACCGCAAAGAACAAAGCCAAGTATGAACCGTCGATCGAGGCGGGTGGTAAATAGCTGCTAGAGAAAGTATCATTAACACTAATGTTCCGCAGTTCAACTTCAATGATGCTGCGGACGTGCATCCAGTCGGCTGAAAAATAGGGAAGCGCGGAACCCATACCAATTTCTTTTCGGCGTTTGATTTGTCTTTTTTTTTTTTTTTAGAACGCGTGTCCTGGTCGAAATTCAAAATTCTCCATCGTCTGGGGACGTGATCGCGCCCGAGTTTGCTTTGGAATGACGGGTGCGGAGACTCCACCATTGATATTGTGATTGTCATCGCCACGAGCGATCGCATTGCAAATATCCATCCACCAAGTGTTCATAAACCGTGTCCTCCATATGATCACCCGCTGGGAACGAGAACTTGGCCCAAGTTATCCTTCTTCAAAGCATCAAAAAAATCTTTTGTGCGTCTCCACGAAAAACGGTTTCGAAAATGTTTTTGGATATGAACTGTTCGGTGAATGAGGTCGTGGAGATCACGTCGAACTGATGCGTGTCTACGACGGAGAGCCTGACTAGTCGACGAGACATTTTGTGACGAGTGAAACAGCTGTCCAGATCAAACTTGCAATGATCGAGGAGCTGAGCGCTTAGCGCTCAAGTTTTGCCATGGGGATATTCTGGAATTCCATGCATACCCCCATATGATGCTGATGTCGTCATCACTGAGGACATCTCGTTACCAATCTTCGTTCGCCAAAATTCAGTCAATATGCGAGTATCAGTATATACACAATATGTCCATACACCCCTCATCTCCGCATCTCACTCGCAAACCCTCTGTCATGCTTCACCTTGACGGCGTCTGCGCTCCTGGAGTTGTTAGGCATGACCTCCCATATCGGATCGACGTCTGGGCCGTCGAGATCGCCTGCGCCGTCCCAGCCCCAGCACCATACTGTGTGTGGGGGTTGTGAGGAGAACGAAGAGGGGCAGAAGACGCATGTATACGCACCGTGCTCGGGCCCTGGAACAAAGACGAGGGGCTCGCTCTCCTCTGGAGTGAACAAGCGATCGTGGGGGCCGAACCAGGCGCGGTCCTGGGGGTCGGTGCGGGGGTCGTCGGGGAGCCCGCCGAGACGCGTGTAGCCGCGGATGAGGGTGAGGTTGCGGCGCGGGGGGTGGATTATGTCGAATACTTTCTGTGGGGGCGGTGGGTTAGTAGACGGAGGCGTAGGGATAAGCAGGCGGTTACTCGGTCATAGGCGAGCTTGACGCGGGGGACCATCATGATGCGGCCGTAGCCTGCTTGCCAGTAGTCGTTGCAGATGAGACTGCACTCGCTGGCGCTGCACTCGCCCTCCATGATGTTTGCCATGCGGAAGCGGACATGGGGGGGCGTGTAAAAGGGCGCTGGATCGAGGATTGCGATGCCGTTCCAGCAGGACTGGACTTGGACGGGGAGGTGGCGCTGGAAGCGCTGGGAGGCTTCGTCGTGGTGGAATATGCGCTCAAAGGGGGCGTTCTCGAGGGCGGTGCCGTTGATGTCGCGTGCGACCCAGTTGTCGTAAAAGACGGGGGCGCCGATTTCGTCGTGGTACATGTAGTCTGCGGCGCAGGTGATGCCGGCGTTGTTTGTGCGGGACTGGTAGATGAGCTCGAGGAGATCGTCGACGCAGGGGAGGATGTCGTTCATGAAGACAATGGTGTCAAAGTACTCGTTCTGGGCGTCGCGGAGCTCCTGGAGGGGGACAAAGGCGGCGTTGCGGACCTCTGCGAGGTACTCGATGCGGTGGTTGAAGGCGCCGCGGGTGCGCATGCTTGTGCGGATGGTGATGCGCATGCCGACGCTGCGGGTGAGGGCGTCGAAGATGCGGAGGAGGGCCTTTGTCTGGTCGGAGGAGCCGTTCTCGTAGATGGAGATGTAGACGTTGTGGTAGCCGAGGATGGCGGCGACGCGGAAGAGGGCGGCGAAGAGGTCGGGGATGACGTCGAAGGAGTTGTAGAGGTTGATGGCGAAGAAGTACTTGTGGTCGCTGGGGGCGGTGCGGTCGTCGTCGGCGGCGAACCAGGCGGGGCGGCGGGGCGGTGCGTGGCCGACGAGGGGGGCGTAGCGGTCGGCGACCTGGCGGGCGTAGAGGGGCTGTGCGTTGCGGGTGCACTCGCGGGTGTGGTGCGGGGCGAGCGACGTGAGCAGGGCGAGGACGCGCGCGCGCTGGGCGGGCGTCGGCAGCTGGACGGGCTGGCGGCTCTGCTGGTGGAACTGCGGGCGCAGGTCGGGGCGCGGCGACAGCGACCACGGGAACAGCGCAGACACGAGCATCCCGACGAGCACGCCGAGCGCGATGGCGGCCGACGTTGGCAGCATGGAGGTGGATATTACGTAATACCACAAGCCATGGATGTCCAGAATATTACGTAATACGATGCGCGAGTGAATATTACATAATACGACGCGCATATACCACAACCATGCGACGTGCGCCTCCTCCTCCGCCCATGCACCGCCTCTGGCTCGTCCTCGTCGCCCTGCTCGGCGTCCTCGCCCTCGCCCACTACGCCCTGCCGTCCTCGCCGCCCCCCGCCACGCCGCGCTTCTCCTCTGCACACCTCAGGCCCAAAAACTACTTCAACGCGTCCGACGCCAGCCCCTTTTCCTTCTGCCCCGTCTACGGCCCCGGCGACCCTCTTGTTCCCACGTACGGCGCACAGGCCCTCTCCAAGATCCTCATGCACCCGGGCAGCGGCGAGCGCATCCAGCGCGTCGTCAACAGCGCCCTCGCCGCCCACCCAGTCACCATCAGCATCATTGGCGGCTCAGGCAAGCACCGCGTGCGCTTTCATTCCCCGCGCTCACCCTCCCACAGTGTCCGCCTGCCACGGCGCAGGCGACGACCCCGTCGCCCCAGCCTGCTACCCCGCCCGCTTCTTCGAGTGGTGGAACTCCGTCTTCCCCCACCCCGCCACAGAACTCACCAACGGCGCCATGCGCCGCACAAACTCGGGCTACTTTGGCTACTGCAGCGCCCACCACATCCCCGACCTCACCGACCTCGTCATCATCGAGCTCGACGGCGACGACACCACCGACCCCGACATGCTCGACAACTTCGAGACCCTCGTCCGCTCCATCCTCATCCGCCCCGACCACCCTGCCGTCCTCCTCCTCGGCCACTTCAACCCCCAGACCCACCAGATCTACGGCTTTGCAGGCCCAGACCACACACACGACATCGTCGCCCAGTTCTACGACGTCCCCCACATCACCTCCAAGCCCCTCCTCTACCCGTCCTACATCCGCGACTCGTCCTCCATATCCAAATACTTTGTCGACCCCGTCCTCGCCAGCCCAAAGGGCCACCAGGTCCTCGCCGACGTCCTCATCGAGTACTTCCAGGCCCAGATCTGCCAAGCCTGGGCCGTCACAACCGGCGCCTCCTACTCCCCCTCCTCGTCCTCCTCCCTCCTCACCTCCCCGTCCAGCCCCCACCTCGACGCCCACGCCCTCTTTGGCGGCGTCGGCCAGCGCAAAGGCGTCCCCGAGCCCGGCGCCAAAGACACCGAGCTCGACCTCGACGGCAACCGCAAGCCCCCCGGTGCCCTCGCCCTCGCCCTCCCACAAAACGACCGCGAGCACCAACGCCCGCCCCACGCCCCCGCCCCCGTCACCCCCGTCCCCCCAGGCCGCATCAACACCCGCCCCGGCGCCGGCCCCTTTGAAGAGATCGCGCCCTTTTGCGTCTCCGCCAACGACCTCATCAACCCCCTCCCCCCCTCCATGTTCTACGGCTCTGGATGGAACGTCTTTCATTCTCCCCCGGTCGAGGAGGGCGGCGGCCCAGCCACGACGTCGCATTATTGGTACTCCACTCTCCCCGGCAGCAAACTGCGTGTCCCCATCCAGGTCGGCGCCGGGGACGTGGGTGTGTATTACGTCAGGGAGCCCGTGGCCAAGGTCGGCGCGGGGAGCAGGGCCAAGTGCTGGGTTGACGATAATGTTCCAGGTGCGAGGGTCATCGATAATGTCCTCCAGGAAGGCGAGGAGGAGACACCGACGCTTGTGGTCATTGATCATTTCGTGAGTAGGGGCTCGCATTTTGTAGAGTGTGTCTTGGAGGGCGAGGAGGGCGAGGGCGTGCCAATGTTTAGGATTGTGGGGATCTTTGCGACCTAACTACACAAAATGTAATATAGAATTTCAGGTACCTAGAGCAGATGCTCTTCCGTGTATATATTCAACGGCCTCTAACGGTATATCAATACCAAAAAACTCTCCAAGAGCCTCGACCCTCTCAGCCTCGGTCGTGACCGTCCTAACGACCTCGGTACGATTCCCCACATGTCTCCGAATCACAGCGCCCTCCATTCCAAATCTCCCCACCAGCCTCGCATCAGACGTCATACATGCCTCGTCCTCGTCAAGCCAAAAATGTCTCGAAGCGACGACTTTATCATAAAAGAATCCACCTGGCATATAACAAACCGCAAAATTCGCACTCTCAAAATCAGCTGCGAAGAACTCTTCTTCCGAAAATGCGTAGACCACCCTCCAATGCGCCCGTGCACCATCGTCCTTGACATGGCGAACGTTCAAACGCCACTCTATCCTTGCTAAACCGAGAATCTCAAAGAATCGATCGCATGCCGATGAGTATGCCATACATACCAACTCTCGAATCGGACCGAACACCGCGCGTAAGTCGATGCTGTTCAGTCGGCGTCGTGCCCACGACGACATTATCCTCTTGAGAAGAAAGCAGAATCGGACGTGCGGGTCCCGAGCCGCCACATCCTACATCGACGAGGTACGTCGTCTTTCCGGACTGGGGCTGCACGAAAATGATCATATGGGACAGTGCGGTGTATACAGGCGCGTCGAGCGGGTCTTGGGTGAGGTTCACCCTTGCGGAGCCTGTGTAAGCCCTTTTGGGTTTGAGACGCGCACGCGCGCACCCCCGGCGAGCGGGGTGGACGGACGGACGCACCGATAGCCTAGGCCGCAGAGCATTTGGAAGAAGAAGATGTTGAGGCCGAAGCAGTAGGACCCTTGGCGCTCGATCGCGATTCTGTGATAGAGACTTTCGGTGTTGATGTCCATTGCGTGATTGGCTGAACTGTGGTGATATTATGACATGGGACACGGGAGTATGTTTTTTCTCACTAATGCATCATGGTGTTTTCGTAAGGAACAGACACGAGAAAGAGGCGGTTTATCAGCGTTAGGTTCTCTAGTGTCGTTGGGAATCGACCTTGGGCGATGTCGTCATCGGAAACGGGGTAGGGGAACGAGATGCTCGAGAGCCAGTGGGTGATTTGGCGGGGTGAGTAGGCGGAGGAACTATGTTTGATTGTGAGGCCACCGGTCAGGGTGCCGTGGTGGTCTGACATGGTGAGAAGGAGGTTTTGCGTGTTACGTGGTCATCCTTTTGGAATGGAGGCTCGGGCTCGGAAGGGACTTTCCTAAAGGATCGACGTCGGGACCAAGGTAGCCCGCGAGGGGCTAGTCAATTTGCGCGTGCGGAAGTTCAATCTTAGATTCCACCACCGCCATGTCAACTTGCCCTTCGCATTCTAGCGATCGCATCAAATGAATGTTCATACATCCAATGCGCTGTGATTTTCCGAACCTACTGGAACCAAAAATCTGTAGACCAACCCGTGCTCTGGGCCACCTCAAGGAGAAATAAAGCTAATCTGACCCCACAAAACAATGGGGAATACTATATATTCCCAGCGTTATCGTTATCGTACTCTATTCCATTATGCCCTCACCGTATGCGACCACCGGCGAGTCCCATGAAGAGCTTTGGTTCGAACAGGCGACCTATATCTCTACGCACATTGCCTCCATGTGCTACGGCGAGTCTCTCCGTGATTTCTCGCACTTCTAACCGCTCAACGACACATACGATAGGCGCACAGCTCACGGTGTTTTTCGTCGCCAGCTATCACATCATCGGGTGGAGTGTCTCCGTGAAAAAGCGAACATTCTGGCTCTTATTCCTCTGTATGCTTACGGCGATCGCTACAGTCAATCTTGCATGCAGCATCAAGTTCAATCGTTCAGCTTGGATTGACGAGCGTAACTACCCCGGTGGTCCATTTGATTTTCTTATACAGCAGCAATCGCGTCCCATTCTCACCGTCGGGAACACTGCATCCATCTTGGGCTCTTTCCTAGCAGATGGAATCCTGGTGCGCTCAGCGTCCATATTACCTCTTAGCGCTGGAAATTTCATCATTTCCCTCTGCAGCTCTACCGAGTCATGATATTATGGGACTTCATCTGGTACATCATCATCCCTCCGACTCTCTTCTACATCGCCTGCGTCAGTGAGTGAAATCCAAGCCCCAGCGTCCCAGTTTCTGAGCTATGCAAGTATAGTCCTGTCAATCTTGACCGTCATCCAAATAGCTGCTCCAGATTCAACGCACATCGTGAATCTGTCGTTCCCCGTCTGGCTGGTCCTCATGATCATCAACATCATCCTATCTGCCATGATCGTCGTCCGCATTCTCATGATGCATCGCGATGTCAAGTCTGGTCTGGGTGCGCAATATGCGAGACCGTACGGTATCATCGCAGCCATCGTCGTCGAAGCCGCTCTACCTTTCACCATCCTCTCCATCGTACTCTTAGTTCTGTTCGGCAACCAAAATACCGCACAAAATCTCTTCGTGCCACTCCTCGTCCAAGTTGAGGTATGTATGAATCGAAATATGTTTTGTTTCTTCAGCTGTTGTCCTGTTTTCTCAATCGCTGTTAGTGCCTCGTGCCCTCGTTAATAATCATTCGCGTAATCATACGCGGGAGTCAAGATAACACTCTTACAAAGCCCTCTTCGGCTCTTCGATTCGCTCCTCCGTTGGGAATGGAAGCGTTTGGACAGGAGGACACTTGGACAAACTCGGGTGGCTTGGAGCGGAGTAAAATCAACAGCGAATCATCGGAAGATTCACCTAATAATACCCTTCACTCGCAATGATATCTGGCACTCCTCCGATCATCGAATACAATTTGAATGATCCCCACCGTATCGATAGGCAATTGTACACTCTTTCTTTAGAATACATGACGTTTGAGGCTGTTGTAAATATCTACCACGGAATTTCTTTCCCGGCCCAGTCCCACACTTTACCTCGCTGCTCTGTTTCCAACGCATTCACAACGTCAACGAGTTTGGACGCCGCGTCTTCTGGTTCGAATATCTCCCCCTTCGCAGCTGAATTCCAATACCCTTTACTCAGGTCCGTCTTGACAGTACCCGGGTGAACACCGACGCATACAGCCTGGCTTTTATTCATCTGGAGCTGAAGATCAAATGTCTTGACAACTTGATTGAGTGCGGCCTTTGAAGAACGGTAGGAATACCACCCTCCACGCGCATTTTCGCTTATAGATCCTACACGAGCGGAGACATGGACCCATTTCGCAGGCGTCGCAAGATCGGGTTTTTGTGCAGTAGGAAGGAAACGTGAGAAGTGCTTGATGAGAAGAAGGTGCGAGATGACGTTGATTTGGAATACTTTTGTTATTTTTGAAACGTCGAGATCTGATGGCTGTTTTTCTGGATATAAGATGCCCCCGGTGAAAAATCCGGTATGGAGGTAGGAATTGGGCTGAAGCAGGTGGGAAAGCTTGTCTGCGGCAGCTGAGATACTGGGCTCGGAGGTGAGTTCGAGATGAAGCAACTTGAGGCGCGTGGGATCGACGTCAAGAGTGTCGAGAATGCGATCCTTGATGGCGTCCTCTGACTCTGAGCGGTGAGTGGCGTACACAGGCATGGTCGTGGTACGCAGGAGATGGCGTGTCAGCGCCAGTGAAAGTCCGCGAGATGCAGGAGTTACGAGAGCAAACGGATTTGGGGGCATTGTGAAGTACGCCTGGAGCGTCTTGGCAAGCAACGCCTGTTTATATCGACGCAACGTCGATGGGAAGTCGCGATCGGCGACGCGTAAGATCACGTGAATCACATAACAATTGGTGGACTTCGGCGCTTATTTCGATAAAAGTGGAAAAATAGAAAACGAACTAAATTATCCCCTAAATCAAGAATTACAATCCAATCATACATATAAGACAATACAGAGTACACGATAGCATAATAGTATACCAAGAATTAGTCCATCTCATTGAGTTGCGCCGTCAGTGCTACTGTCAGTTGCATAAGGTGCTTCAAGTCTTTGGTGACGGAAGATTGTAGCTTCTTGATGGCCGATTCTAGTTCAGCAACATCCTTAAGAGCACTGGCCCGAGCATCTCCCGAGACGCGGCGTTTCTTGGGCATCGGGTTGCTAGCACCTTCGTCGTCGCCACCTTCCACAGTGTATATCTGTTTGACCTTGGCGGCCTGCTTGCGCTTTGTACGCACTGGTTCAGCAGAAGCATTGTCAATCTCAGGACTAGACGATCTGGAAGTTTGGCGCCCAGCTGATAATGGATGCAACTTAGCCTGACGTGCTTTTACGATAGAGAAGCAGAAACTTGCCAGCGTGTCGCCCGCGAGGTGGGCCAGAGCTATTAGAGCATTTTTGATGCAATGTTTTGCAATTCTCGCAGCGGGCGCCTGCAATGCCGTGGCATATCTTCTTGGAACGAACGCAGCGCTCACACGGGTGCGGAGGGTAGATTGTCCCTATTGGGAACTGCGATATGCAAGTCAACCGGAGCGCGCAGGACAAAGGTTGGAGCGAAGACTCACTGGATACCCTTTTATTTTTCCTGCAGTTTTCGCTGGAGCCGGAACCGTTTCAGCGTCACGGTTCAATGACGCGGCTGGGGCTTCAGACTGCTCATGGCCTTGAGCCCCCTCCGTGTCGACGTCGTCCACGGCGTTGCTATTGTTTCTAAAAGCTTCATCCATAACGTCTGCGAGCTTCTTCCCGTGACGCGGAGGCATGTTTGCGACGGTCGAACTTGCTCTGCTCGACATGCTAGTCGGGGGAAAAGGGCGCCGCGGTAAGATCACTACGGGAATAGTCAGGGTCCGAAGGAAAGCGCTGCTTACGGGCAGATGGATGTGGAAGAGCCTATGAAGAAAGGTTGGGAAGAGAGGCGGAGATGTAAAAGACAATAGAACGGACGCTGGAGACTGCGTGGAGGCGTAAAGCGTGTGGCACACGCCCACGATCAATCGGGCAGAAGCTCAGAGCGCTGTGGCGAGTTACGTAAACGAGCATGCACAACCCATAATGCCCCGATAACGGTCGCACTGAACCATACTTTTTCGCGACGACACGAGTCAACATTCAATCCATCCGGTCTTTTCATTATAGCGCGCACGACGGATGGCTATAAACGCGTAAAATTCACTTTGAGCGTCGTCAACCGCGCCCTCGGTTTCAAACTCCGATGTCCATCAGCCTTGCCGCCGGTAGTCCTCCCTGCGTTCATTCGAGGTTCATCGTCGCCATTCCCTATGCTTGACAATGACACCTCCCACGCCTGCGTCTGACAATCTTTCATGGCGGAATTCTATGATTTGGGTGGTCTACATACGCGCACTTCGAATCAAGTTCTCAGCAGTCCATACGACAAGTACGCTTGAGACGGTTTGAATAGGACCCAAGTCAGTGAAAATTTTGAGCGACCACTTCAGTTATCCACGTTCAAAGGAAGTTCCAAACTCTTAGTCGCATTTGATTCGAGTCTTTGATGTAGCTAATACCAGTGATAGTCGAGGGTATCTTTTCTTACTGATCAGCCTTGGTTTAGCCATTTTGTACCAGTATAATACATACGTCTCATTCTTTTCATACAGAGATAGGGAAGTGCACAGGGAGGTAGGGTCTAAGGCTCCAATAGTTTAAGTGCCATAAAGTGGACACGAGTGTCGATGCCGACGTCACGCGGCAAGGCCTGGCAAGGCGTGGTCTGTTTAGAAATTAAGCTCACCTTCCCCACAACACGACAGCGATTGGCTTTAACACTGCATCTTTTTGCATAGATTGCGACTACCAGTTAGGAGCGCAATGTCTGACGACGAGCTCAGAGTTCTGGCTATTATCGCCCTCACCTCTCTGCTGAGCTCAGAGAAACTTCTATTTCCAATGTCGGCTATGAAGCTCTTAACCCATGTTGTCTCGACAAAAGTACCTTCAGGTCTTTTCGTTAACCCATCTTCGCCCAATATCCGTTTCAGACTCACTGATCAACCGCGCTTCGAGAGACTTCTTGAGGAATTGTCGCAGACCTGGGATGAAGGATGGATTTCGCTTTCACGAGAGAACAACACGCTTACGGTACAAGACATTGTTCTGTACCCTAGTGGGCACGCGCGTCCTATTACTGAGTCAATATCAGGAGACGTAACAGCGTCACGCAAGAGGAAGCGAGTAATCGACGAGGATGCGGATTCGGCTGCGGGGGATGAAGAGACAGAAGTCTTTTACGAGGAATTGAGTTCTCATGCAACGTCAACATTAGGAAGCCTGACTAGGGAGATGAGAGAAGCTTACGCCATACTACAGCGGGGTTCCGCTAGAGGTCGACTACTAGCTGAACAGGTTAGTGATCACCGCCTCTTTCGCTGACACTTACCTCACTCGCGACCAAGTTTCATTCAACTGAAGAAAAGTTCGAAGCAATCTGCAGCTATATAACGAAAGATGATTGTGCCAAAGCGAGGAGCTTGAACCCGGGTTCCTCTTCTATATCTACCATCTGCGACCGCGTACACTTTCGAGCGCTCATCCGTCCTCATACCGACATCACGCTTGGCCACTGTTCCTATCTCAACACTTGTTATTCTGAACCTACATACTCGCAATCTCCCTCTATACCACCGTTTCCGGGAACTGCACATAGTCACGGCCAGGTTCCTCCTAACACGCGTGGGCCAGTATCCCTACCCTCGGGTCTAGGTGCTGGTGGGAGAGGAAAGGAGAAAGCTCCTTGCCGCTACCTTCATTATGAGGTTGATTGGGATGAAGGGGACGGAGAGAAGTCACGGGCGATGAATGGTAAAGGAAAAGAAGCTGTCAAGAGGAAGAAAGTCCACAAACTTGGAATTGGACAAGGACCTATGGGCAATTCCATGCCAGTGGTAAGGATTTGGTTCCAATCATTTTTGACAGTAGATTCAATACTATCCTAGCTGCCTCCGCAATGGATAAATTGTGATCTACGACGTTTTGATTACTCAGTCCTAGGCAAGTTTCATGTCATTATGGCTGATCCCCCATGGGATATACATATGAGTGTTCGTTCTATCGTACTTCTTCTCGCCAAGTTTCTAATCATGGTCCTACAACAGTTGCCTTACGGCACAATGACAGATGATGAGATGCGAGCCATGCCAATACCCACACTACAGGATGAAGGTCTCCTCTTTCTTTGGGTGACGGGTCGTGCAATGGAGGTCGGCCGGGAATGCATGCGCGTGTGGGGCTACACCCGTGTTGACGAAGTCATATGGGTGAAAACAAACCAGGCACGTCACTCTCGCACAACGTTTGTCATAGTTCTAGTGTTTCACTGATAGAACTTACACTTCACACATACAGTTACAGCGAGTGATCCGAACGGGAAGAACAGGTCATTGGTTGAATCACACGAAGGAGCACATGCTTGTGGGCGTTAAGACTGTCACTGATGAATTTGGTGCTCTTAAATTTCCTTCGTGGGTCAATCGGGGCCTGGATACAGACGTCATTGTCTCAGAAGTCAGAGAAACAAGTCGAAAACCTGACGAAGTGTATGGTCTCATCGAAAGGATGTGTCCTGGTGGTAGGAAGATTGAGGTATTCGGCAGGAAACATAACACAAGACCTGGGTGCGTATATGACATGCTAGAATGTCCACGGAAATTAATTTAGAGCGTTGACCGCAAGGTGGTTAACTTTGGGCAATCAACTGGGCCCTGATCAGATCTATGAAGAAGATCTCGCTGCGAGAATCAAGGCAAAGTATGTGACATGTTTTCACAGCCAACATGTGCTTAGTTTTACTAGGTACCCAGAGAGAAACATGAATACCATGAAAAGTAGTGACTTTGAAGACAGTTGAAGACTTGTGGTAGCGGTAGGCGTTCGATAGCAGTCCCATCCATATGTACATCCATTACCGGTTATATACATGTAAGTAATTAGAGCTGTAGTTAACAAGATAAGCAAATCAATATATCTATATCAATGAGTGCCATTGTACTTCAATTCTGAAGATCATTGACGGTCGAGTTCCTTTACTAGGAGATCGTTTACAGCCTTGACATTGTCAAGGTATACTGTTGTCCGTAAGAATGAGGGAGTCGGGAGTAAAAAAAAAATACACATACCATGATGACCAGCATAGTTGATGATATACATCCTGCCTTTGCCATTCCCGGCTTGGCGCAGATTCTCTACGGCTTGCCTGCCGCCTTCCGGGTCCATCCAATCATCGTCGCCATCTTGACACGGAACATGAGATATCGAGATGCAAACATAAAATGACTACTGACAGACAAAAGTTATAGGTATTTTGAGTGCTGATATCCGGTCAACGAGTGGTAGGCGAGCGTGTGCGCCAGGTGCAAGAATATGTGCTGTATGAACGATCAGGAAAAGCTATTGCGGAACTATATGGGGCTTACAAATACAGTATTCACCAGAACCCTTGGCAAGTGTGATATTCGTGATATAGTCGTGGATATCGCGTGTATCCTCCTCTGAAAGGCCCATGAATCGTCGGCTGGAATACTGGACACAGAGTCTCAATCCTGTAGGGTCATTTACATGTCATACTCACCTTTCCAATCAACATAGGTCCCCAAACGAAAGTTGAGCGAACAACTTGGAATGGACTCCAGCCCTCTTCCCATAAGTATGTAAGCAATCTCCGTGTCCTGCTCTCCTGCTTCTTCTCGGCTAGTTGCTTTTCTCTGATCTGATCCACCTTATCCTGGGTGGCTGGTTCGGCAGTTCCGTTGCTATTCGTATCCCGGTTATCTGTTACTTCCCTCGAGGGTATGCTGGAGTTAGGATCACGGGAAACACCCGCCGGAGAGAGCAAAATGAGCTTGTTTACTCTTGTAGGGTACTTGAGTGCATAGGCCGTGCTAAAGTAGGCACCAAGAGAGTGTCCAACTAGCGTCATCTTGTCAAGACCCATCTTCTTCCGCCAGGCTTCAAGCGAATCCACGAAGAAAGACTCCGCTTCAGCGACACGGCCAGAGATATCATCGCGTTTCGCCTTGATGGTGAACGGCACACGAGCAGAACGACCCATGCCTAGCCAATCAAGAGCATAGACAGAGGATCCACAGTGGCCTGCCCATTTAGCTAAGGCAGGGAAGTTCTGATAAAAAAAGCCTAAACCCGCGCCGTAACCATGAAGTACGACGGCAGGTGGGGGCGCGTTAGGTGAGGGTGAGGTAGATATCATGGAAAGGGTATTGAGGAAATGCTTGGGAGAGTCCAAATTTACGCGTGAGCTGTAAGCTATAACGGGACTGTGGTAGTACGGTGTTGATGTGATACCCTGAGGTCGATAGAATGGTAGCCGTCTAGCAAAATAGACTGAGGACGTCAAGAAAGGCTGAAATGACCTATCAAATATACCTAAGGAGACGCTCTTCACTTATTGCACTTTGTTTCTCCCCAACATACCACCTGTGTAAAGCTGAGCCTCAATGCGGCCTAACCGTGGTTTGAACTAAACATACCAACTGCGCACACTCGCGGCAAAGGCTGCTGGGATCTCCCGTGCTGGAGGCAAAGGGTCCAATACAGAAGTATCCATGGCAGCAGTAAACCTGCGCAAGAGGGGAAGAGTCCTGGACGTCGTGGTGGCGGTTGGACGGAGAAATTAGCCGACGACAGACTCGAAGTACATGGCCTCTAATCGACCCTGGGCCGCCGGCAGTGTAATCGTCATCTCGGCCAACGCTGGTCACGCGGACGTTCAGACCAGCCACGTGAGGGCCCTGGACTTTGCCGGTCGGAGTCCAGTTGTCACAGCTCGAAACAACTCTCACCGCTTACAGTCATGTACAACGGAATTGGACTCACCACTCCCCGTGGAAGGTCTGAAATTTGATTCTGTCACTGCATTCAATTGCTAACCTGCGAAACAGTGGAACAAACGGCTATGTTATCCGCAATTTGTCTGCCCTTCGTTCATACGAAACTGCACATGATCGTGCTAGTGCTTGGGAGACTGCGCCGCCCAAGCATCGAGAACCTGATGAAGCTATTTTGGAGCACGAAAGGAAGCGAAAAGTTGAGGTTAAGTGTCTTGAGCTCCAGCTGGAGCTTGAGGACAAAGGGTGCGCCTCTGCTGATATCACTTATATCGTCTGACTAACATTTCACTCAGCATCGACGAAGACGAAATTGAACAGAAAGTCGGCGCTCTTCGTGCAGAATTGCTCAAAAACCTTACAGCTCTAGCACCAAGTGCCAAGAGCCTTAAAGCCTCTGACACGCATGGCCTTGCCCTCGCAAAAAAAACTGAGTTGAGCAAGATGGCTCGTGCTCTTGGAACACGGTCGGACTATCAGGAAGGAGATGCATTTGACAAGGAGAAACAGGACGAGATCAGAATCAGGAAACAGGTCGAACGAGAGGAGCGTGAGAGGAAGAAAGAAGAAGAACGAATCAGGTACCAGGAGCAAAAGGCAAAATGGGAGGCAGAGAAAAGGGAGCGGGACAGACTCAGAAGGCGTGAGGAAGATAGACTTCGAAAAGAGAGAGAAGAGAATGCTCCGAGGCGCAGAGATCAAATGCCCCCACCCCCAGTTCCTGCTTCGAGGCTGGAAAGGAAGGATTTTGGAGATAACCGCGACCGAGGCTCTCATCAATCAGGTGACCGGAGCAGAAGCAGGAGCCCTCGTCGTCGCAACGGCCCAGCTCCTCGAGAACGCGTTCGTGGTCGTTCGTCCCCCACGCCCTCCCCACCACCCCGCAACCGCCGCCGCTATGATTCTCGTTCTCCGTCTCCTTCCCGCTCAATGTCACGCTCTCCTTCAAGGACCCCTCCTCCCCGCAATGTTCGCCGACGTTCCGGTAGCCCTCTTCGACGCCACAACTCACCTTCACCTCGTCGTGATCGCGAACACTCTCCCATACTTCCCAAATACCGACGTGGCGGACGCTCTCCATCAAGGTCCAGGTCTCCTCCACGCCGTTCCCCTGTAGCTAATAGGTCACGGCCGAGAACCGTCAGCCCTCTTCCGGCACGCAACGCAAGGTCTAGATCTGCATCCACCGGGTCTTCAATGAGTGTTAGTACGAGATCTTCGCGAAGCTCGAGGAGTCGAAGCCGTGATTAGGTGTCTCAAGTGTGGGTGTAACAAGAAATTTCATCAGTTGTATGTATACGCAGTGGCCTGGTCGATTCTGAGGTATATTCAATTATCTTTCCTGTGATAACATGTCAAGTTTTTGGTCGTTTAAGATACATAGCAAATGTGCAGTTATTCCTGTGTTGCATTCCTGATGAGGACCATAAAGGTTACTCAAGAGACACTGGTATCTGATGTACTTAACAAGTCAATCAACTCTTGCGCACGGATCTCCTTCGTACTTTCCGCCGCTGAGGAGGTGGGTGGAATCATAGTGGTAGATTTCGTATCAGCTGAGGCACCATCCACCAGATCGGCCTTTTCAGACAGCGTAGCCTCGGTCTTATGGTTTTCTAAGGCTGTCCGACACGACTGAAGTAGATTCTACACTTTTGCATGAAAAGACAGCGACTCCAAGTGATTGCCTGCCTTACCTCGCGAACACCGCCCTGAATCTTCATAAGGTATCCATATGCAAGTGGGAGATGCGTTTCTGGGATCTGGTGAAATGTGTCAGTTTGATAGATATAAATAAAACATGCAGCCTACCATCTCGCTTGACCATATGTTACGAAGAATCCAATTTTGCCTGGCTTTGTTGAATTTCCATTTGGATGGACGATGAAATTGAAGAAAAGCATATGCTAAGCCTATCGATTTTAAGGATTCTGTGTAAGTCTTTGAAATCTGTCCTTGCCCTGTGATAACTGACATTTTTTGGATTGCTCGGGCAGAGACACGTCCTCGTCTGGATCGGGAAAACCAGTTTTATTTTTGCGTTTCTTCGTTGGAGCGACAACATCGGAGGTGTTAGCAGGGTCAGACTGACTTTCCTCCGCCCGGTCCAACTTTTTTTTTGCCTTCTTTTCCGAATCTTCTGGGTCATGATCATCGACAGACCGTTCTACCTCTCGTTTCCGCTTTTTCGACTTCTTCTCTTCCCGTGGTAAACCTTCGACAGCAATTTCCTTTGTAGTGTCAAGATTATTATCTTTTCCGGGCCTTTTGAATCTTTTTCCCGCTTTCTTCTGCTTTGCGGTAGAAGCCACTTCTGATTGCAGATATTTTGGATGGGAGACTGGAGGGCGGGAGGTGCTCGGAGAGGCTTCTGACATTGTCTTGATACCTAGCAAATCAATAAAGGAACAGATAGTTGACAAGTACGGCAAACATGAAACACGGAGCAAAGCTGAAATGTGCGGAATCAGGACTTCCGGATCGTCAATCGGAAGCCACGCATCCAAGTTCGTCACAACTTGTTTCTGTTGAGCACACAGGGTCAAAGAGGACTTTTCGTGACTTGGACTTATGGGCCTTACAATATCGTCTCTCTTCTCCTCACTTGCATCGCTGGTTCGATGGAGTAAAGATCAAGATGTACGAATCCTAATGCTCGGTCTAGATTCAGCCGGCAAAGTATGTCACCAACGTGTCTGTTCATAAGTTCGTGTATTTCATAGCCGCCAGACTACCATACTATATCAACTTCAGGTGCGCAAGCTGTTACCTATATATATATGTGTGTGTGCTCATTCGAATTAGATCGGGGAAGTCGTCTCAACCATACCAAGTATGCGTGCTTTGTCATCTGGAGTGATTTCCCCTTACCTGGCTATGTAGCAATTGGCTTCAACGTAGAAACAGTTCAGGTAATCACTTTAACATGATTAATTTCTATCCTTGTACGTTGACCGTTATTACAGTATAAAAACATCAAGTTTCAGGTATGGGACTTGGGAGGACAGTCAAGCATCCGGTTCGTTACGCTTGAGATCTCTAAAGGAACATTAACAGTGATTATCCTAGGCCTTATTGGCGTTGCTATTTCCCCAATACGTCTGCGATTATTTATGTGATTGACTCCGCCGATACTGCTCGCTTGGCAACGTCACGTACCGAACTATTAACGATGCTTTCGGAGGAAGAGTTGAAAGGTGTTCCATTACTTGTATTCTGCAATAAACAAGATACACAAGGTGCTCTAAAGCCCGAGGAGATTAGTGAACAGCTAGGTCTCGCTGGCGGTGAGAAGACAAGACCATGGAGTGTGAGGGGTAGCTGTGCAACAAAAGGGGAGGGGTTAGAGGAAGGCTTAGACTGGTACGTCAGCATACATTTGCATGGATTCTGATTCAAATTTATGCTTCCCTTGCAGGCTTGTTAATGCTATACAAAAGAAATGATTTACAGACGATTCTTTGTTCTTTCACATCGACATGCTCTCCTGCCGCTACCTATTGCATCTGTAAATTATGTTCCTAGCCTTGTGGGCCTTAGCCAATTCAGGAACTCCTGGCCTTTGTTCTTCTACGATACCCATCTTTACTTAATCGCTTGCTTTACAGCTTCATATTGTACTTATTGGGTGTCATGCAGGGCTTGTGGAAATAATCTTTACTTGTGAAGGACCTCGCTGATCGTCTTCCAACGATGGTTGTCCCACAAAGAGTTAGAGTTTCCTGGCTTTTCTCGCTCCTCCTTGTCTTCCGCCGAGTCCCAATTGATCGTCCCTCTACCAGTTTCAAAATATTCTTGGAATGAACCGGCGAGAGGGAACTCGTGTGAGGGAACCTCGCTCACTCGTTCGACACTCATTCCGAGTGTTAAGGCAATATCGACGATACTTGTCCTTTGCCCCTCAATTCTGAATGAGGTGTACACTAAACGGGCCGGATCAAGTTTTGTTAGGATATAAGCGACAAAGCCTGCAGTATGCTGAACCCTACTCAGCACAAAACTTAATTCTGAAAATACGTACCAGCAGCATCAACAACAGAAGTGAACGAGATAGGTGTTTCCCCTTGGATATTTTCCAGAAGGTTTACCTTGCCATTGGATCTGGACCCTAGGAGGTCAGGTATTAGTTCCATGAAAAACCCGGCCTACTATATGGTTAGTGACAAAACAATTTTTGTTCGAAGTTGAGGGGCTTGCATAGATTCTGGAAGTCGGGATGCCGAGTGACTGGATGTACTCTGCAACAGGATAAATTTGCTTGGCTCTTGGTATAAGAGATAGATGCTTACTTGCGCTCTTGTCCTTCGCTGCGAATGAGTCTTGTGGTGTCGAGCCCTCAGAAGGCATACCGAAATCAGAAGGCAAGAAGAGCTTGACGCCTGCCCCCTTGGAAATCTCGGCAACAGAGTTTTGGAAACGAAGTTCGTCAGCATCGACAGTAGAAATAACTACTTCGATGTGGTATTGCTGGAGTGCCCGAGCAATACTTGCTATGTCGGTAGATCTGAGTCGTACTGTCGTGACACCTTCTGGGAGATCAGATTTGGGAGGTGAACAAGTAAGGACCAGCACGGAAGCTTGTTGTTGAACAAGCGCCTTTATGATGAGAAGGCCAACGTAGCCTACGCCTACTACCGCAAAAGACGAGTACATGTGAGTTTGACTTGCTGAAGGATGAGACACGATCACTGACGTCATGGAAGCAAATTTCATTGTGGCGCAAGAAATCTATTAATAATATACTGTATACCTTCCGTGTAATCCTACCTACCTACTTACCTACCTGTAGGTGTGTCGGCAAATTTGTGATGCGGACTTATGAGTGCCAGCTCCAATCCCATCGACTTTTCTCAGGATCCCTGATGCATTCTCGGTAAATCTCGACGTCCGGTCTCCATACACGTACTGTCCCGTCGTCGGCACATGAAGCCAGCATGTTATCCGCCCAGTCTACGGCTCCAACCTCTCCCTGTTGACCTATCAATTGCACACCCTCTTGTGAATAGGCAGGGTTGGTTTGACGAGTGACATTCCCGACGTCATAAAGAAATGCGCTTCCCTGTGTGCTCTTCCCTACTGCACCACTGCCTGTGGCGAGCCAACGACCACAATGGGACAAGGTTAGTCCTACATAAAAGGAGTTGGTCTGCATATTTCTGTGAGAGTAGCTCATAGGCAGAGGATTTAAGGAGACAGCATCGTAGACATGAACCCTAGAATCAGCCCCGAGGCCAAAGACGAGGCCAGACGATAGTCCCGTCCCTGGTGTCAATCTGACAATTGCACGGGGACGACGAGAGCCATGTAGTGTCGTCGGATCATCCGCAGAAGAGAACAAATTTGCAGGGGGTTTGGGTTTGACAGATCCTTTTCTTTTGGTTGGCAGTCTCAGGTCCCAATGTTTAATGACACTGACGCACATCAATCAGCTGGATGTTCGTCGTCAACATTCGACAAGATCTTGCTTACCCGTCAAAGGAGCCACTGCTGACTAGACCATAGTTTCCGATCTCGGGGTACAAGAGGCTTGTAATACTTCTTGGTGCTGGCACTTTCTTGCCCCGACGCCTGACCTTCCATGTCGAGTCCTCATGAGCCCCGGGAATGGATATCACGGGTTTCAAAACGTTAGGTCCATCTTCATCTTTGGTTCCTGCAACGCGGAGATCCCACAAACAGATTGTGCCGTCTCGTCCTCCAGTGCTAAGAAGATTCGTATTGCTCGGATCCCAGGTGACACACTTAACGGTACTCGTATGACCACGAAGGGCGCACGTTACTATTTCTTTTGTCACACAAGTGATGTGCGTTGATTGATCTCCAGAGCCAGTGGCTAGAAGTGTATCGTCGTTGTTCCATTTAACGTCGAAAATGCCGTTCTGATGAACTTGCAGCGTCGTTTGAGGTGGTCCTACTCGGAAAGTCAGACAAATTTCGTCAAACATCGATAGCTGGTTGTTACACACCTGGGTACCAATCTTTTCTTCTGGATGTGTTAACAAGATGCACTGTGCCCTGCTCGGTGGCTACGGCCAATATTGGTACGCCACCATTTTTCGCACCTGACATTTGTCGTCAATCGCAGTACCAAATGAATAAGTTGTCTTGCCTACTTTTCGTGTACGAACACGCATATGGTGGTGTTAAATACACGTCTACATCACTAGACTGACATTTATAAATGTCTGATTTGTTGGAAGAAATGAAAGATTGGAGGATCGCTCGAGTAGAAACTTTATACACAAGGTAAGCAGATCAAACAAGGAGCGCAATTTTTTCGACATACAATCTTCCCGTCTTCGCCCAGGTGCCGCTATTGTCCTTCGCATTACCTTGTGAAATGGTGTGTACTGTCGTGCTCGAGGTCGAGGCGTCACATCTTCCATTTCCACGTCGCCATCACTGTCGACCTCCTGTACGAATTCGGGATTTCCTGCGGGATCTGTAGAGAAGTTGTGTTTGCGCTTTTTCGATAGTCCTGCCGAGGAGCTTGCGAAAACACGGGGAGTGTCCCGGGGAGGCGTGGGCAGAGCAAATGATAATCTCGTCTGAATTGGAGTGACGATAAGATTTGTACGCTCGTGAAGAACTTGTGGAGGTGACGAAGATGGGCTTGGAAGCATTTTGACAAGATGTCGAAGCAAGCAAACGCGTCAAACAAGGCAGTAGGTTGTGGACGCGTCAAAGCCTAACAACACAAAATAACGCGTGCTCGTGATGTACCCATTGCCCATTGACATTTGCATTTGCATTTGTGTTATGTATGTAGTAGGACTCACTTGGAAGACAGTATGGCCATGCCTTAAGTACTTCTAATCGACTTATAGGCAAACGTGCGTAAATCCGAGGCTCACCCATGGTTGCTGCTCATACTTTTACGGCGGGTCGTTCAGGTTACATAAGATTGAATGCGTCGAATCACGTTCGGGTGATCGGAGAGCTCGGCCGACCGTATTTTCACGAAGTCTCATCACAGAACGATAATGTTTCGCGCACCCTTGAGGACCCTTTCTACGACAGCAAGAAGGTCGCTCAAGATTGGCCTTATTCCTGCCGATGGGATTGGACGAGAAGTCATTCCGGTATATCCCATTTGACGTTGGAATGTGCAGATAATAACTTACCCTTTTTTCTGGATAGGCTGCGAAAGCTGCCATCGAAGCTTTAGGATCTGATATTCCCAAGCCCGAGTTCATTGATTTGCTCGCTGGGTGGGAGACCTTTACCAGGACCGGTGTCGCACTTCCTCAAGAGACAGTGGAGTGAGGAATTCACGAGAACTTACTGAGACGTCATTGATGCATCTCATTAGTGTCCTTCGATCCGAATGTGACTGTGCACTCTTTGGTTCTGTCAGCTCTCCGTCCAAGAAAGTGACTGGTTATTCATCACCCATCGTCGCTCTTCGCAAGGAGCTGGACCTCTACGCGAATGTTCGACCCGTCATCTCTGTGAGTTTTAATTCTGCGATTAGAGAACCAGCTTTTCACATTTGCTGTTATACACAATAGGTTGCCCCCGAGGCTGGCCAGAAACCTGATGTTGATCTCATTGTCGTTCGCGAAAACACTGAATGCCTCGTGAGTGCATCGGTCAGGAAGCATATCTTATGGTTCTAATATTACCTTAGTACGTCAAACAGGAGACGCAGACCGTCGCGGAAACCGGAAAAGAAGCACGAGCCACTAGACTTATCACTGAGCTAGCTTCACGGAGAATAGGCGCGATGGCTTTTGAGCTTGCTCTGGCCCGGCCGCGCAAGGTAAGACAATAAAAATCGACTATTATATACCTCTGACGACGGTTTCTCCTACCTTCTCAGCAATTGACCATCATTCATAAATCGAACGTCCTTTCAATCACTGACGGTCTATTCCGAGAAACTGTCCGCGCTGTGCCCGCTCTTCCTGAAGTCAAAGGGAAGTATGACAGCGTCACTATTAATGAACAACTAGTCGATAGTGCTGTTTATAGGTGAAAATGACCATCCTATCTTTTGTATCTAATTTTTATTGACCATTGATTTAGGCTGTTCCGTGAGCCAAAGTGCGTCTGCATATGCGTGACATCGAGGAAATGCCACTCATTTTGATTTTTAGCGTGTTTGATGTCATGGTAGCACCTAACTTGTACGGAGACATTTTGTCGTCAGTACCCTTATCTTCCTTCTTGGAGAGAGTGTCTTGAATGTCTGATTTTAGTGACGCTGCTGCGGCCCTCGTTGGCTCTTTGGGCCTAATACCTTCAGTCAATGCTGGTGACAATTTTGTTATGGGCGAACCGTAAGCTGCTCTCGACATCTTCCAACTCTACCCTTCACTTAAATTCCAACTCCAGTGTTCATGGCTCGGCACCTGACATTGCTGGGAAGGGCATAGCCAATCCTCTTGCATCAATCCGTTCCGCTGCTCTCATGCTCCGTCACCTGGGCTACCTCAAGGGTGCCGATAGGCTTGATACTGCTGTCGATGAGGTAATTCGGGAAGGAACCACTTTGACACCCGATTTGCAAGGAACAAGCACTACTAGCGAAGTTCTGGATGCAGTCCTGAAGAGACTTTAAATGTTGCTGAATGTGATGGTACCATCTACTCAAAAATCATCTTATATCACACTATTAATTCGTCATGATGCGTCGTGAGTTGACTAGATAGTACTACAAAAGACGACCTGTTGACTATATGTACGAAGTCATAGGCGTTTCCGGTAGGAATTTAGCACTGCGTAATGGATGCTTGCTGCTGTGAGGAAGAGCAGTTTGTAAACCACTTGGCACAGAAGTTCGAGGGGTTTGAGGCATCTTGAGCCCCGCACTCTGCAGTGCTTCTACCAACCGCGTTTGTTTTGACGACCCGGGTTCATGAATTGGAAGTTGGTGTTTTACTTTCAATCCCTTCCCCGGTCGAACACTGCGTGGGCTACCATCGATGCGGGGACTACGAGCTTCCATCCGTGCTTCGAGGTGTTGCCGTGACGGCTGATACTGTGCAGAAAGTGGTGAACTAGGTGGGAACCGAAGAGTTGTGTCAACATTTCGAACAGGGATGAAAGGATGCTTGAATGAAGTCTTAGAGAAGAACGACCCCCGCCGTGAGGGAGACTTTGACATATGTAGACCCGCACTTCGAGCACTCGCGGCAACGGTGCCGGGAAGAGTCCGGCCAGGTGTAGGTACTGCAAGAGCTGTGGGCGGCACCCGTAAATTTTGTCGGCCTATCCTTTCTCCGCTATTGTTATCTATATATTGGACCGAGTCGGCAAAAGAGACGCGAGATATGTCAGGATAGCCTTTTAAGGGTGGTGGCGGAGAGGGGCGTCTCTTCGACCCACGCTCAAGTATGCTTGGGTAACGTGGAACATGGGCTGGTACCGTAGACTGAGGACGTTCAATGGTCTCAGTAGAACCAGGAGGCAAGGCAATATTGTAGAGGGGAAGGATATTATCCAATGGCGCTTTCTTCCTTATTCCTGGCCGTCGACTAAGAGCATCCCGCAAACGATCGAGTTTTACACTGCCCCTGCCATCAGGAGAAAATTGGGATTTGAGGTCTGGCATCCAGCTAACCGGTCTTTCTTTTTTCGCCGTTGAACTTCCTGGATTTTCCTCAACATCGGTAATCCTGCGCCGGCGTTTCAAAAAGATAAACGTCAGGATTCCAAGGACTGCTAAACCCCCTATGCTGCCTCCCACAATTGCCCCGACATTCGGCTGCTTCGGTGTATCCGTCGTAGTATCTGGGTTTAGGAAGTCAAGAATCCGGGTTCTATCGTACCAGAATATGTTGAGGGTATACTTTAGACAACAGGACCCGACGTACGATTCGTAGGCTCCAGCTCGCCGGCGGATTTCAGTGTGGTCGTCATCAAGTTGAGTGGCACTGCCCAGTCGAACCAGCAACGAGTACAGAATGAAGATCCAGCTCCAACGAAAGGTCATCATGATAACGACACGAAGAGTCTACCGTCACGGACGGCGCTACTGCAGCGTAGAAGATCAGAAGGTGAGAGACCAGTCTAAGGAACATTTCGGTGCTGGGGGTTGGTAGATATGGGCATCGCTTGGGCAGGAATTGATGGATGGTTTCAAGTGACTGAATATCACTGTTCGGAGCGGGAGATCATGATGAAACAGGGTTAAATCTGATTTTGCCGTCCATGACCGAGGGAAAATAAAGAGGATAAGAAAGTACATGAAAAAATGACTCTTGTCGAAGTACTTATGTAAAAAGAAGACAATCGACGTGTGATACAACTGTTCATATACGAACTTGTGATCTCCCAATGTAGCATCATGTTGGATCCTTAGGCTGCCTTTTTCTGTCTTATACTCCCAACCATGGCTCGTGTCTGCGTCTAGTTTGTGCCCCTTCGACAACATAAGGCAAGGATAGGAGCACGATGGCTGCGAAAAAGTCCAAGGCAAAGCAAAAAACAGCAGACAAGGACGTTAAGAAAGAGCCTACGCCGCCGACACGAGCTCCAGCAGATTCGGAGCTAGATTCGGAACCAATCCCTGTCCCAGAACCTCTTCCACTTCCTGTTCCTCCACCAGTTGCCAAACAGTCTCCTCCTGATGATACGAAGGATCTACTTAGTCAAGGTGAGGTGGCTTTGTACATGACTAAGTTTCCATGTTTTCATTGTTTACTTATGTCTTGTAGACGATGTTGAACATCCCTATGAAAAGGAAGTTGTTGAAGGAGATGAATGGGGGCCCGGGGGTGGCGACGGCTGGGGTGATGCAGGCGTGGGTGGAAGTGGTGGATGGGGAAATGACAACTTGGAGTGGGGTGACGAAGGTGCAGACTACGAGTTTGAAGGTCGCAATGACGGCGAAGAAGAACGCGATCGTGGCAATTCAGGCTGGGGGCAAACTGGCACGAATCCAGCACCTAGTATTGATCAAGAACGGCCATCGCTAGGACAACCTATACAGGATCATGTCCCAACGCGGGCTGCCTCGACGCCTGTCCCTTTACCACCCCCTCCAGCTGCCCTCATACAACCCTCCCAGTCTGTAAGTCGCCATTCCGTTGAGTTCGGCCTTGACTGACACATTTCCAGCATGATCAATCGGAGTCATCTGGTACACAGCATACAAAGATGGCACCGCCTCAAAGTCAGGACCAGGATTCTTCGCACTCGAAACTGAAGACATATACCTTCGCGTCTACTATGGCTAATCGCAATCGTTCTGCTTCTCAACCAGCGAGTTCCGCACCTCCGTCCAGCCGACCATCGTATTACTGGGCTCCCAATCAATCGAAACAACCTATGTCTACGACGAAAGGCCATAATCCAGTGCTCACAAATCTCACTCCATGGGGTCAGCCAAAGAACGTTGATCCGTGGGGTGATCCTAAACCTCAATCAGCCCCTCCCGCTCCTCCCGCTCCTCCCCCTGCTCTTCCTGCCGCCACGCAAAAACGGCCGGCTTGGTACGATTGGGGAAGACCGCCTCAAACGGCTGTCCGCGCCCCTCCTACAAATCATAGGACGGATTATGGCCACGATTATGACAGCGACGACGACGGGTACACTGACGATGGGTACACGGACCATGATGACGAAAGTTATGACGCTCGGGGACGACCCACTCATGCCAGTCATGGATGGGGGCCAGATCCAAGAAAACACAACAAAGTAAACAATGCCCCTCTAGGTTTCGATAATGGAATGAGCACAGGATTCAAGCCTGTCTTGTCCCAAGCAGAGCATGCTTATACTTTGAACGCAATGCTTAACGACGTACATCAGGGTTACACGGGTTATCACCAGCATCCACAAGCGCCACATCATGATCCTGAACCAAGTCATCACCAGCTGGAAAAGGCGCGGCGATTGAAGCAGATCGCAGAGGAACAACGTCGGTTAGCGATGGAGACAGAGATGTTTCATCAACAGAAAGCACACAAACAACACCGCGATCAGGGAAGGGGAAAGAGTTCTCAAAAGCAGAAGCATAAAGGCGATGAAAGGAATGATAACGGCTGGGGTACTCCGAAGGATGAACGGTGGACTTCGAGTGGCTGGGACAGGAATGGTGGTCAGGGTCAAGATGACAATGGATGGGGTCAAAGTGGCAATGGATGGGACCAGGGTGGTAATGACTGGGGGGAGAACAGCGGCGACAATTCTTGGGGTAATAATAGTGGTAATGATTGGGGCAATAATGGCGCTGGGAATGGACGGGACGGTGGTGGGGATGCTTGGGGTAAAGCGGGCGGGGATGCTAAGGATAACAGTGGCGGAGATGGTTGGAACAATGGTGGCGGAGATGGTTGGAACAATGTTGGCGGAGATGGTTGGGATGACGGTGGCAAAGATGGCTGGAATAACGGCGGCGGAGACGGCTGGGACAATACTGGCGGGGACGACTGGGGCAAAGGTGGTGGTAATAAGAAGGTCAAAAACCAGGGTGATACATGGGATGGTCATGACAATAGCTGGGATGCAACCAAAGCTTCTAATGGCTGGGGGGGAAACGATGGCTGGGACCAGAATGATGGTTGGGGACATGGCAACAACGAGCAAACCTGGAACGATGCTGAGGAAGATTGGAAAGAGGCAAGCCGTTATCATGTCGTCACGGATATTTCGCAGCATAAATCGTCCAAGACGTTTTTGTACGCGATTGCTAAAGACCCTCAGACGACGAAATTATCAACATCGTCAAAGCTCGGGTTACCTCCAGGGACTGTCAATGAATCTGAGAATCAAGCCTTCCAACCTGCTTTGAAAGCCATCTTTGGAAGAGAATGGCGGATGGCCAAAGATCGAATACACTGGACGTACTCTCCTGAAAACGAACCGAAGGTGGCTTCTGTCCTGTTCTGGATACAACAGATGGAAAGTTTTTTGGCTCTCCTTGGTGTATGTCAATCCTTCGTTACGTGATTACTTTCCATTGACCGAATCTTATGCAGCTGTTAAAATTCCTAGAAACAAAGGAACGAGGAGCTCTGTTCGTAAACGTAACATTTCGTCTAAAGGAGTACCCCGATAAACCTGCCTTTGACTGGTTAAGATACGATCAAGTTCAGGCGTCAACAGATCGTATACTCCAGCACTCTATCCTCGCCACTGATCCGGCTCAACAGACGATTGTTTTTGTCTATTTACTCTCCAGAACGGGAAACAGTGTGGCGATGTGGCGGCGGAAGCTTCAGGTGCCGAAGGATGTGCGTCAGAAACATCTTCAGGCTATCAAGAAAGTGAAAGCTGGACTTCGACCAGACAAGGACTATCGTATCCATGTCGATGAGTGAGTCATCTAAGAGATACTGTCTTCCATTTATTCATGACTCTTAGATTACCTCCGTCTGATAAGGGGAAGCAAACAAAACCTGCTAAACTATCACGTTCAAAAGCAACAGCGAAAGTAAAGCAGGCGACTCAGGCTGAACCTGCGAAATCGATGAAGGATCAGGATCCGACAAAAAAAGCCAAATCGGTTCTCAAAACTCATCAACATGGACGGTCTATATCTACTATTCCCGAGAAGAAACGCAAATGGTGGCAAATCTTGCGTTTTGCGGATTGATTACGAAAGTTATACATCGGATTTTCATTCTTATCCAAGGAGTTACTTTGTGCCTTGCTATCCTGCACGGATTCCTGTATTTATGTTTGTATCTTATTGAGTACTATACTTTTATCTTGTATTACCCATCCCTGTACTCAGGCTGATTCTGCTCCCGATTATCGGGCCGATTGTTTCGGCTCTCACTTCGTTCTTGTGTTCTCACTTCATTTGCTTCGACAATCAAATGCTGCATCACGGCAATGATGCAGTTACTTCGATGCCTGACCAAAGGCGCCCTGCGCGTAGTTCGACCCATCTGGCAGTTATCTCTGCATTCATACTTCCTTTCACGGTCTTCCCTTATGTATTGGCGAGGCGCCAGATCATAACTTTCTGAGACGCCAGCTCGCGGAAACGCAAACCAGTGTCATAGGATCAAGAATTAAACTTATCATGGCAGGAAATGTCAGGCAGAAAACACGAGATTCAGAAACTTCAAGTGTCACTTTTGAAGGCGCATCGGGAAAGAGACCAACAGAGGGTCTTTTTGAGAGAGGAGAGATGCAGAGAATTCTAGGTTCAGAGATGAGGTCGAGACAGATTGACAGAATCTGTTGAAGGAAGTACAGCACACAAGGTTACGATTCGGATGGCACGGACCTTCCAGATTGACGCTTTTTCCCTAATGTAGGTTCCAAGATGCTTTGATTAGTTCACTGGGAACTTAACTGGCTGATGTCGCTGCCTTTTTGCACGAGGCCGAGTTGGAGATGGGTATGCTGTCCTTGAGTGGCAAAGACCAGAGAGGGATTGATACTCGAGATCTTTGGCTTTTCAAATGCAAAGAGAGGTACGTTTCGAGCCAAAGGTGAGTTGGATGGCTTGATTGGAACTAATTCATCGAGTCGGAGAGTCACGTTAGCAAGGATTTCGTAGATAGCGATGACGAAGTTCCTCCATATTAGTCGGGCTCATCTGATATTGAGAAGTTATACCATGAAGCACTCCCTCTTTTGGAGGTCTATATATTGGTGTCTATATGCAAGTATTCGAAGAGTTTACCTGCCTCGCACGGAAGCAATGTTTCTCACGCACCTTGGTCCCTCACGGCACCTCTGTCGGTGTTAGTTCCATCACAGCCCCATTACCGCATGTACTTGGCCTGAGATCACTTTATCTGGCTTCAGCCCATATGCTGAGCATTGGACGCTAGCACTATTTCTTGAAACTATAAACATATCCGTTTGTCTTCACTACGCCTTGCTGCCTTTTGCAATGACCGACCTACAATCGGATGGTGCTGCACAGCTGTCCGGTACAGCTGTGGCGCCCGCTGCAGACCTTCGCCAGGAGCCACTTGATGGTCGTCTTGGACATGTGCCTCTCGATTTCTCAATTCTTTCTAACGAAGAGCAAGCACTTGAGTCCCATGAGGTAATCGAGTTACAGACTTTCAGCGAGAGGAAGGTATGGATCGAAGAAAAAATCAAGGTTTGACATATATTATTATATTGCGTTTTTCTCCTTATGTTGTTCTCAGTTTTTGGAGCAATTGCCCCCCGTTGAGGTCTTCGCTGGATTGGATGCCGTTCGTACCTCGGCAGAACATGTGCCCGGGGTGCCAGCACCTGATGAGTTGAAACGGTGGATTGCCGAGCACGATGCCATTGAAAAGGAGACTGAGATCTTTGATAGAGGGGAGCTAACGAAGCTTAGACAACTTACGAAAGGTAACTTCACCTTGGAGAGCGTCATTTAGAAAGCTTAGATCATGTCCTAGCTGCGGCCCAGCGAAACTTGTCTCCAGCAGATACTGACCTCATTGAGCTCGCATTAACGACCATATATGAACTTGACAAACTCCTTCATCTTTTACGGGACCGATCTGAAAATCTGGATCTCCTGGCCACCAGGATATCTTGGGAGGAGAGTCGGATCGCCGCGTGGGTCGATCGCCGAACAATTCTCGAAGATTTGCAAACCTTTTTGGACAACCGCGTGCGATGGACGCCATCAACGTATGAAAGCGTCAGCCTGAAGGGTGACGAAACCCCTGACCTCAAGCGTCGCAGTTCGATCGCCTCGTTAGCGTCTGCTAGTTCAGATACTTCTTCCTCCTCGCTTGGTCTCTCCCGCGGTGCGCGCTTCAAGTTGGCAGAATCACTGTCTCATGATGCTGCACAATTTGCGGGACGAGTGACGAGCCTTCGACATGGAAAGATCTCCGCTGCTGGCAGAATCCTTGACAGATTAATAGATCAAAGCCGAAAGCCTGTCCCGGATGAGCTTCTTGATGAGCAAGATAAACTCGAGGAGCAAGGCATTACCGAAATGGAGAATTTGGGCAAGTTTATTCTAAGCATGGTAGTACAGTGGAGAAAGTACATTCCAATCATTTTATGTGTCTGTATCACAAAATATTGACACCGGGTTTGTAGGGCTGATGAAATCTATGTCGAAACTATGCTGGACAAGACAATAGGCCAAAACTTGTTGGAGGAGATAGAGACAGCGAAACTTCATCATCCGACTGCTCGTCAGAGTGCTTCCTTTATTTCTCGCGCGGATGCCTTGATTAGACGCCTTGCCTCTAGAGGCAATCCTGCATCGTCTACAAGCACGTTTCCTTCTCCTGAACACCCTCTTTTCATAGACCAACGAAATTTTAATCAAATACTTACGCAATCACTTTCCTCGGAAATTATGACAACTTTCACCATCGCCCGCAAAGCTGACGATGCAGCCAAAGCATATCGTACCGCTTGGGAGGCAGTCAAACGTGTTGAAGATCTGACATCCGCTGCCAAGGAGTTGTCCAACACTCTGACAGGAATTTTCGTTCAGTTGCAAGAAGGCATCTTAGCTGTTGGAGGCGATGGTTCCCCTCCAAATCTCACGTCCATAACTTGTCTGGAACTTGATCAGCACTCCGCATTTCTTGCTCTTTTTCCGTCGATTTTACAACAATTTGTTCATACTGCAGAAAAATCGAAACAAATTCTGCAGGATTCTGTGCCGGTCATGCTGGGCTTGGAGCACCCTGGAATTGATGGAGGATTCATTAACACCGCTCGTTCCCATCTTAGAGAGCTCGGACTCGCACTGAAACAAGTTCAAATAACCTCTGAAGATATGAAAATGCGTTGCGATACCTTAACGGAGGCGCGAAAGTTGAATACAGTTCTGAAGGAAACAATGAACTCCTTGGAGAATATTGAACACAGAATCTCGGCATCAATAGAGACACAACGATGGCAAAGAGTTACAGGTTCACCCTCCCAAGTTTATTCAGTGGTCACTCAACAATTATCACCTCCTCCAACTGGTATCTCTCATGCGGAATACCTCCAGGAATTGCTCCAGATTGATTGCCATATTGACCGGGAAGTAGACAGGCCACTCGGCTTGCTTGTCAAAACCTTGGAGGACCCGCTAAAGCTGTACTTGATGCAACGATTTTTAGAGCTCAGAGGACTCCTGGACGAGGTAAAGAAACACGGCATTTTGTTGGACTCTATCCAGCGTCAGACTGCAATAATGAAAGTTGTTTACGAGGAGTTCAGCAATATTCAACGAGACATTGAAGTCTTAGGGAACAGATTCGCAGCTTGTACGCGGGAGGTTCTCAACAATCAACCGGTGAATGGTAGTATTCCACAGGCAGATGCAGACTTGCAAATCAATCTCGATGTGACACAGGCTGAAGTTTCACGCTACATCAACAGACTATCCGATCGTATTCCGTTCGTCAGCCAGGATACCGGCTCTACTCCTACCCGCACCAACTCTGATGGCCCTCTATTGAAAAGCGACCACCCAGCGTTCCTAGATTCGAAGTTTGACCTTCCTGCACTCGATAGTGCAGTCCGCGCCGATTCCAACTCATTTTGCATAACTCTGTCCAACAATGTAGAGGAATTGAATCGACATCTGGCCCGATTCCATCTCACTCATATTGCTAAAGAAATTGATATTATTCTCGTCCCAACTGCAGCTCACATCGACCGACTCATCGAGGACCTAGTAAAAACGAAATCCTCTTGGTCAGAGATAATATCGAGGTCCGATGACATCACCTTACCTCTGAATACCTTGTTCCAGGATGTTGAGCAAACATTACAACATGGAGGTCTCCATGCATTCTCACAAATATGTGACCTTTTCAAAAAGATGGACGTAATATCCGAGGCAAAAGACATCTCTGCGCGTGAAGCTCTATACGTCTCTCGAATCAAATCGTTCGATCATATTACGACTCTGTACAACACGTGGAGGAGGGATGCGTGGGCGTTTTTGAATGAGATAAAGCAGAAATACACCAGTGAGATCGAGAGAATGGAATGTCTTAGGATTGCCGAGGAACAGTATCAGCAAGCAGAGGGGGACCGCGCTGAGGTTGAAAAGGCGGGATATCTCCATGCCGAACGGGAAAGGCTGAAGAAGAACGATGTACAGGGTCTTTGTGAACAAGCCGATCATCAAAGAACCGCTGCTCAAAGGGCTCAATTGGAACAAGTGTGCCTCGAAGCCGAGGAAGATTCATTTTTGGAAGATGAGCGACTCATGAAGGAAGAATCCCTTCAGAGCGAGCAACGTGAGGCAGCAAAAATAGGGAATATTAATACGCAGGAGGAGAGCTGGCGGTTGCAAGTCGAACGACTCAATACAGATACGCGGGATGAGGTCGAGAAAGTTAGCATGGCACAAACTGCAGAGATTTTTCAGGAAGAAGAATCGGAGGGCGCGGAACGCGAGAATGATGAGTGTTGTGTGGCTGGGCAGTCACGGCGTTTCAACAGGGAAGTACGTATACAGACCGAGAATGACCGAAAAACCGCAGAAGAGATTGAAATGGTTTCTGCTGAAGAGGAGCGAACTCAGAAGCAGTTGCAACACGGGCGTGTTAGTAGGGCTGCGGATGAGGAACTACCTAGACTGGACACCCAAGCAGAGAAGGCTCAAGTTGCATCCGAGGTGATGATTGTCAATTCGAATTCGTTAGTATGGGACACAACACAGGAAGCAAAGAGGCACTATCTTCCAACAGAACAACTTGCGGCGAATGATGGGTTACAAAATGACTTGGAGGAAGATCGCATCCCGATGGATCAAGGCTTTCCAGATACTATCGATCATCTTCCTCAGATGACGCAAGAAAATATAATTGACAAACCTCTGGGTCATGCGTCGGAACTGCATGTGGCTCAAGGTCAGTCGCGAGACGTCGGAATTCACAGAAAAATACCAGCCAGTCACGCAACCAAGTCAGGGCAGCGCCAAACTAAGGGAAAACAACGATATCAATCTCCAGAACTTCATCGCGGCCCGAAAAAGAGCCGTTCTAACCCAGTCTCAACATTGGTGTCAGCTGCATACAAGTCAAAAACGTGGTCTCTAGTGGAGGAAGGTAAGCAGTCAGAGTGGATTATCAACATTTCCGTTGTGGTGACTGGTCCGCTAGATGTGTTTGGTCCACACATGACCTCTGAAGTCAGTTCCACAACAAAAGAAATGCGGGATCTTCAAGGCCAGGTCCTTGTGTTTCGGAAACGGCTCCGGTCCACGAACATGAACGAGATTGTCCGACCTACATCTTCCCATCTTCCTGATATGAATCAGTGGAGGAAAATGGTGCGAGAGTTCTCGAGCATTTCTTCCGAAGTGTCTCTGCTCCCGCGTTCAGCCAGCGAGCCTTCCGTTGATCTTGAGCTTCGCTCTCTCAGGACTGAGATTGAGGGCTCGGTTGAGTTGATGAAAAGGGTAAAACAACTTGCACATCTAGCAGAAGAGGTCCAGAAGTGTGATACCGCGCTGAGCGATCTACTTGAACACATAGATAGCTATCCTGCCTCACCTAAAGCTGTCTTATCGTCTTCTCACATAACTCTTCTCGAGGCAACGCCTGAAGAACAGCTGACTGCCCGACTTGCCTTCACTTGTGGTGCGATTGAGGCCATGACCACTAATTTTGCCGGCGTTTCCACTGATCTGAGAGCGATCTCCGAAAAAACGCGTATTCTTCAGACTTGGAATGAACTAGGGGACATGGTGCACGATCTCATGAGTGGCCGAAGGTCTCGTCCAGCTAGTGACATCAGCTCTCGACCTAGTTCAGGGCGAAATAGCCGCGCGTCAAGGACTCAGATGCATGCTAGTATCAAGACCAGTACATACTCCAATCTCACCACATCAGTGTCTTCTCACCAACGACTGCTCCTACCTCGGCATCCCACTACCCGACGTGCTGTCTCAGGAGGTGTTGCAGAGTCTCAAAGTCGGCCCGTAAGCCAGCTATCCAGTCTATCTTCCAGCAGGGCTGTTTCTGGCCCATTCAGAGCATCAGTTTACAACTCAACATTTGCATCACGACAGCGAACCTCGAGCCTGTCCAATCCGCAGTCCCCTGCGAGTGCCACGCACATTCATTCAAGACCCCAGACTGTACAACATCCACGCGTTGCATCACCTACCGGATCGGACACATCACCCTACTCTCGTCCTATCAGTTTTCATACCCGGTCGTCGACTTCAATATCGGGCTCGAGTTGGGCACGAGCTCCGAGAAATTCGCCGTCTTCAATTGTGAAGAGCGTGATGCCCAAGGATCGATCTGTGATACCAAGGAAAACTTATGTTGCCGATCCCAAGAACAAGCTTGATGTAGCTGTTGGAGATGTTGTCAACAAGCTTCCTGTTGGTATCAACGTGGAAGGAGTGGCTGAAACGTGGAAAGACCAGAGCGGCAAATATTGGATTGGAAATCAAGATCCCAAACTTTGTTTCTGTCGAATATTGCGCTCCCAAACGGTGATGGTTCGAGTAGGGGGTGGATGGAGTGAACTTTCCAAGTACGTCTCCCCTAGTAGAGGTATTCTGATCGTGACCGGCATCCTAGGTTTATCAGAGATCACTTCGCCGACAGCTTTCGACTCTTGTCTGAATCTCCACCACGATTTGGATCATCCGAGGAGAAATGGATCAGTTCCAGCACTTTATTGGAGGCTCCTGTTGAAGTTGTTACACCTCCAGTACTACCACGTACTCCAGAGCCGACAGTCCCCTTCGTGCCGTCCTTTTCTATTTCGACACCCGATGGAAAGAGCCCGCGTTCTCTTCATTCTGCTTCCAATTCACCTTCAACAAAAGGATCTCCATTAACACCCCTTCAATTCATTAGGCGTGCTGACGTGGACAATATTTTACGACCAGGAACTCCTTCCAAGCCTTCTACGACCTTTAGCCCAGGCGCGATAACACAAACTCATACATCGACGAGAAACTTAATATGGCGACCCTGAGGGATATCCAACCGAACCCCTGTATTACTGACTATCGTACACCTATAGATGATTCTTGAACATCTTATAATTCTCGAACTAGACCTGCTTCGCTTCTATATCTAAATCGTTATCATTGTCATCAAGCTGGTTGTAGAGTGTGTTTTCCTTCGGGCATGTTGCTGCGGTAGCCTTGTCAGCTGTTGTAAATGATGTTTTTGTTTGCTTCCAGCTTTTTTCTGTGTTTGTGCACTTGTTTGTGCACTCGATCTGTCCTTAGTTGACATGTCGTCCATAGGACATGTTATAGTAGCATGTTTTAGTATGGGGATTGCCATAGTGCAAGTCGTTCTTATGCTCTTTCGGTATGGGGCCTCGGTGCAAGTTGAGCTGCTTTGCCCTGTTGTTAGTCTTGAGTTACTCTGGTGTACCATGTTATCGCTCTCATGCGGCTTTCATAGGATGTTTCTGTGTTCTTTTCTTCCTGTGTTTTATCCGGGTTGGGAGGCATTTGACTATTTTGGCAGAGCTCATTGACTGAGTGTATGCTGTCGGGAGAGACGATATACAACGTCCTGGTGCACCAGCGCCAGCGGAACCTCTTGCTGAACCGTTCATGGTTTACGAAGATCCTGCTTTGGTCAGGCGTATGTAGTTGTGTTTTGGTGCTGATCTGGGCTGACGACCAGCTAGCTGACCGCCGATGCGAGTGTAACCATGTTGGTTTTTTTAAATTCACAGCTCCATCAGACTCGACTATCAATCGACCTGTTATTGTATGTACTGGTTTTATCAACTACGATATCTTTTTCTGAAACTTTCTGTGTTATAACTACCTGCTAAGGTGTACATAATTGGACACATGGTTTGATTTGATTTGATCATGTCCTATACCCGTTGGGGCCTTGCCTTATGTCGGGTTCTACGTAGTATGGACGTCTACCTATTTTCCCTAGCGTACTTGTATCCTGCGCGTGTGTAGGTGGTGGCGCCACGGACTTGGGCTATGTACCGTATCACGCCTCTATGAGGCGGTATAAGCTATATTAACGTGATTAGTATGTGGATCTCGTTTTCTTCGTGTTCGAGGTGTCTGTCCCCTATCCGTTGGCGCGCTTCCTCGTCCTTTTCCTCGGCTTTCTCCCTCCAGTGGGTTCGGTCAGGTCCGTAGGGTCTCTCGAATCGCCGCGTGCTGTTAATGTAACGGAATAGGACTCTGACTGCGTCTGCGTCGCTCAGAAGCTTGCTCAAGGCTTCTGGCGTTGTGCCTGTGGTTTTGCGCATCTCTCTGCGGTGTCTGTCGTGCGCTCGGCATTCCAGTATGAAATGCTCGACTGTTTCTGGTGCTTCGTGGCAGGCATCGCATTTGGGTGAGTCCTCCTATTGAATCTGTACAGATAATGGTTGAGGGGGCAGTGTCCCGTTCGTAGTTGGATGAGGATGGAGGCGTGTCGTCTCGGCAGGTCCTCTATGATTTGGATGGTCGTCTTCATTTTTGGCGCTTCCGGGTCTATGGCCCGGAGTCTCTCGAATCTGGGTGACTGTTTAATCCGCTGTTCGACCTCTTTTCACCACTTTGTTTTGTGCACTGCCATTGTCGCTGCCTTGGATGTTTTCAGGGGGCGCCTCAGGATGCTCAGTCCTTTGGTCTCCATTTCATCCCCCTCTGTGGCTCACTTTGCCTCCTTGTCTGCCTTCTTGTTGCCTGGGATGCTTTTGTGTCCCAGCATCCAGTACATATTGATTCTTATGCGTGCGTCAATCTTCCTGATCCTCTGGATTCCTTTCAGGACTTCATCCACCAGATATCTTGCCGTGCCTCTCTCCATCACCCCTAGTGCCTTCATCCCTACCTGGTTGTCTGTTCCTATTGTCACATCCCTTATCCTCCCTCTATCCCTTATCCTCCCTCTACCCCTTACTTCCCTCCTCAGCAGCTCCATTTCCAGCAGTTGCCCCATGCATTCCCCTTCAGAACCATGTACTTTTTGTCTGATTCCAAACACTTCCTCATCACCTTGATGCCCCCCTCTCATCCTTCTGTACAACACCACTGTTGCCCTGATCTTCCCTCCATGACCTGATCTATCAGAATATATTCTTATTTCTGCCTCATTGTTTCCTCCTTCTCCTCTGCTTCCTCCACCTTCCCATCTATAATCACTCCTATCGGACACTCCTACTCTGGTGGGTGCCAAACAACCATGATTGTCTCCATGTTGTTTGGGTGCTGTCCATATGCTTTCATCATGTAGTGTAGTGGTGCTCTGTGCCTCTTGACAAAGGCAGTTGCTCTCCTGGCTGGCTTGTATAGTAGGTGCATGTCTGGCATTAAGGTGATGTACACTGCTGCTGTGATGCATATCTTCTTGACTCTTGTTGGTACTGGCATCAGTCCTGTGTGTGCATCTAGCATGTCTGTCAGTGTTGTCTTCAGTGTGCCCAGGATCTGTAGGGTGCTCATCCTCTGCACTCTGCTCATCTTTTCCATGAACTTCTTTGTATCCCTTCCACCTCCATGTCTGGTGCACACCAAACATCTGCTGCATACATCATGCTTGGGACCACTACTGCCTCATACATCTTTTTTATAAACATCCCCTTAACTCCCCTGTTTGTTTTGGCCAGTCTCTTTGCCTGCATCACTATTGCCACACCTTTTCTCTGTGCATATGCCACATGCTTTCTGAACCTTAGCTTCTGGTCCAGTATGACTCCTAGGAATTTGTGGGATATCTCCATCTTTATCCTTGTACTGTTGATGGTGATTGTTGGCCTTGTTGCCAGCTTCATCTTGCCCCTCCTCCTCCTGTCTTTCTCCCTCCTCCCCAAGAAACCCATTCCTACAAACATCTTGATCTTATATATTGAGTGGTGTGTTCTTGCCCATTTGCTTACTCCTCCTCTCCTTCTCATCATGTCTCCACTCTCCTGGCTGTTTCCTCTATGCTGTCCCCCTCTACCACCAAGTATGTGTCATCTGCAAACAACCCTGCCAGCTCTCTCTTTCTTTTCCTTGCTCCTTTGATCTGTTCCATGTTGTAGAAATTGTAACAAAGCCCTGATGTGTTGCAGCCCTGGTCTAGGCCACTTTCCACTTATATTGTGTGTGAAATATAATCATTGAAGGCAATCACCATCCTCTGCCCCTCCAACTTCCTCTCAAACCACTCCACCACCTCCTCTAGCATCCCTCTCTTCCTCATCTCCTTTGCTAACACTCTGGGGATTGTGTTGGGGAATGCTCCCTTCATGTCCATGAAAATCAGCACTACCTCCTTCCCCCTTCTCCATATGTTCTTAATGAATGCTACCAGCATATGGAGAGAATTTGTTGTGGACCTTCCCAGTCTCCCTCTGAACTGATATTTTGGCAACAAGTTGGCTTTCTCCACTCAGTACACTAGCTTTGTCTTGATGTATGAGGACAGTACCTTTGCAATCATGTCAAGCAGGGCAATTGGCATATAGGAATTTGAGTTACCATAGTTATCTCTCCCTGGTTTGCACAACACCATCATCTTGGAAACCTTCCATCTCTCTGGGTAGATCTTGTGCTCAAAGGTGGCTCTGAAAATGGGTCCCAAGTATGGCACAATTGCATACCTTGTCTTCAACAACACAACATTTGGTATCCTGCTCAGGCCTGGTGCTTTGTGCAGCTTCAGCTTGGTAATTGCTGTGTAGATCTCTTTATCTGTTATGGGCCCCTAATCAAAAGCTAGTGTCCCCCTCCCCTCCTCTCCTTCTGCCTCCTCCTCTTTATTCTGCAGTGCCTTGTAGAAAAAGGCCTTGTGAAACAGTCTTGCTTTCTCTTCATTCTCCACCATCTCTTATATGCTATCCCCCACTCCTGTCTTCAGTACCAGTGTCCTCACTCTGCCCCCATCTGATGGTGCCACCATTATAAAGCCCTTTGTATCCCAAATTAACTGTGCATCTACTGACAGCAACCATTCCTCCCAGTGTGCTTCCTTTGCTGTCTTGATTGCCTGACTGTAGTTGTTTTGTGCTCTCTGAAAGTCCTCATGTGCCTGGTGCCCTTCAATGTAAATCACTCTGTCTGACTCCCTTTCCATTGCCCTTGCTCTCATCCTCATTTTTGATAGCTTTCTGCTCCACCACCTTTTTGTGTGGCTTGTCTCCCTCCTCTTTGGTACCTTAGCTCCCACTGTCCTCCCCAGTGCCTCCATTACTTCATCCAGCCACTTCTCCACTTCCTCCCTCCTCTTTATCCTTCCTGTGTCCACCCCCTCCAGTTGCCTCCCCAACTCCTCCTTGAATTCCTTCCAGTCCACCATCTTGAAATTCCTCCCCTTTTCCTCTTTGCTTGCCTCCATTGTTAGGTCAAATACTGTAATGATTGGGAAATGGTTGATGTTTGGTGGTGCCTCACTCCCTCAGCACCTTGCACTGAGTCACTTGCTCTGTCAGACTGTGAGTGGTAAAAACATTATTTGGCCTCATTAGGTTCTTTTTCTCCATTGCCTCCAGCATAGGGACACCTAGCCTGAGTGCCATCACCATCTGATGCCTCATCAACATGGCAATCAGCTCCTCTGCTGCCTCTAGGTTCCCCCTCATGAAGAGGTGACCATTCTGCAGGCTATCCTACATGGGATGGTGTTGGTTGAAGTGTCTGACCCACACATCTGCTCTGTTCCTCCCCTTCTGTCTCCACTCCTCTGCACTTCTTAGGTAGAAGTCCAGTGCTCTGGTGCTTCTGGAGTGCTCCCTGTCATTATATATGTTGAAAATTCTCACTGTCTTTTCTTCTATCTTGATGCTGATCCCCACTACATCTGTACTCTCAACATCCATCCTCTTCCATCTGTTTGTCACAATCCTCCTGCTTATGAGTGTGAGTGCTCTTGTTCTGCTTGCATTCTCCTCATCATGTCCTTTAGTGTACACTGGGCACTATAGTTGGGTCACTCTTGACTTCTTGTTGAAGTTGAAATAGGGCTCCTGTATATATAGAATGTCAATGTCTTTGCCCAACACAAACAGTGCTACATGCTATGCATTGAGCAATTGTTCATATTCAGCTGCCAGATCTTGAGTGTTCTTCTCACTCTCCCTTCTCCCCTTCTCACCCCCTCCATCCCTCTACTCATTGGAATGACTGCTGGGAGAGCTGCCCTGCTTTTCTCTTCATCACCTCTATTGACTCCATCAGTGCCCCCATTTCCTCATCCCAGTTGAAGGCCTGTTGCCCCTTTTGGGAGCTCTTCAGGCCCTCTTGGGTGTTTGGTGGGCTATCCCCCCAGCTGAATTGGTCTAGAGTGGTTTGCATACCTCTTTGTGTTCTGCTGACTTTGTTTCTGTTCTCCTGCCTTTTACACCCCAGGTCTTCTGTTTCTCCTGTTCTCAGGCCTCCTCCTGATCCCCTAGCCCCTCCCACTAGCCTTCCCTGTCTCACCCCTCTAATGGTGAATCCTCCAATTACACCTCCTGTTGGCCCACTCTGTTGTCCTGGTCCTCTGACCATATGTGTCACATGTCTGTCATTGATTCTCTCCCATATCTACAGCACAGCTGATTGGTCAGGAAGTACTTGTACTTCAGCTCTGGTGGTCTGCTCATCAGTTGGTTCTTTGCCTCAATGAATGCCAGGCATGATCTTGCTGAAGATAGGTGGTTGTGTTTGATGCCTCTTGCTTTGCAACTAATGCATGTGAACTTAGTGGGGTCTGTTTCCCTGCAGACTTTTGTTCTGTGGTCTTTTGTGCATATTGTGCATGTATCCTTCTGTTTACATTTATTAGCTATGTGCCCTCTCCCATACCTCTGATACTTGAGGCATTGCTTCAGTTCTTGATCCATTTTCCTAGCCATAACCCTCTTCCCTTCAATGGCCAGCCCATGTCATATCATGTGGTTTGTTCCATTGTCTGATGTGAAAAATAGCACCAAGTGTGCTGTGCTACCTTTTGGTTCTCATGCCAAGCATGTGGAGGTCTTGCTCACTTTGCTGCTACCAGTTCTCCTGTGTGAAGGCCATTACCTCTTTCTATTTCCTCCAGCTTCTCTGTGGTCACATTGCACAGTGTCACTGGAATAAACTCAATAAGGACATTGTGCACTCTATCCTTGATGGTTGCTCCCACTCAGAATTTCTCTAGGTAAATGGTTCACACCTCCTCTTTCATGAGCCATTTGGCTGCTTTGATGCTCCCTAGCTCATATAGCATTCCTCCATTCTTCAGTTTCCATGCTATGATAAAGTCTACCTTGGAGCTGTCCAGTCCTTGGATGCCCATCATGTCTTTCACAATTCAGGCCTTCTCAATTAGCTCCTTTTTGGTCAGCTCCTTCCACCCTCCTGCCCCTTGCACATTATCTATAATCACTTGCCTGGTTTTGTTTGAAGCCCTCTGCACCATGTCCTTCCTCTCAGCTCTTCTTGCTGCATTCACATACAATGCACCCCCTTTAGCCATCCTCCACTGCCATCCTCCTTCTCCCTCATTTTCCCCCCCTTTCAATGCCACTATCTCCATTACCTGCCCTTCTTCCAACCCCTCTCTGCCCTCCCTTGCTTGTTCTGCCATACTCTTCAATGATTTCATCAATGCCTCCACCAAATTCTCTGACACTTCTCTGCATTCCTCCATCACCTTTCCAACTGCCTCTGTCACCACCTTCTCCACTTCCCCCACCACCATGTCCTCCATCCCAAATGCTACTGCTCTCATCCCATCTCTGATGTCCATTGGCACTCCTTAAAAGTTGCAGCAGTACATTCTTCAAGCTGTCTGCTTTTGTTTTGTTGCTTATGTTGTCCAGGTGCCCATTTGTACTTAGCCAGTCCTTGGCTTTGCTTGCATTGTTCATGCTGGGGTTTTTCACTTGTATTTCTTGTTCCATGGATGCACTGCAAGTGGTTACCCCTCCAGTTTTCCTTGCACCTGGCATGGCTGTCTTCTGTGTTGACCTGCCACTGTTTGCCAGCATTTTGTGGTACTTTCAATGTATTTGAGCATGTAGAAGAATTAGAGTAGGGTGTTATAGGGTCTATCTACTTCTAAACTATACTCCCTCTGTCCCAATGTTTCATTGAGTCTGTATTCAACTTGTTTTCCCACAGTGAGATGATGGTGGTAGCAGATCAAAAGTGGTCCCTTTGGAAACATGGTAATGCCATGTTACCCTACCATAACTAGTTCCATTCAATATTTTCAGACAAGAACTAGCCATACACAGATAGCAACAAGGGCATCAAGACTATAGAAATTCACTCAAACCCACAATGAGGGACTTATATCTGACAGCAAAGGTAACAAATGGCAATGGTCAATATTGAACCCAAGCTCATTATAGTGACATTTTGAAAATATTACAGAACAGTTTGAGCCTGACTTGTTCTTCCAATGCTTTCCCTTGCTAATGAGCCTTTCCTGTAGTATTGCACCAAACACTCCTTGCACATATGAATTACCTATCCATGGCAATGATGATTTTCCATATCTACTTTAGTTTCCCAATTGTTGTTGATTCAGTATCAATATAGACAACTAATCATGTACTATATATGTTATATAGTATACAAATAATACACATATGGTATACCATTGTTTACACATATCACCTGTGATTGTCAACTCATCTGGCCTGTTACATGTCAATGACAAGCAGGCAATACAAAAGAAGTGGAGACAGGACAAAGGATTTGCCCACAGGAGGGGCAATGGCTCCATGACAGAACCAGAACTGCTCAAAATTTTATATATTGCCAGGTAATAATAAGTACAAATGTATATATGCTTAGGCTGGAATGTTGGATATAAAGAGGAATCAGTAGCTGTTGAATCTTTGCATTGTTAGAACCTCTTTGGCTGGAACTGGAATCATCAAATAGTTCTACTGGAGAAGGGCTGTTCAAACAGTGTGAGTGAGCATGGAATTGAAGGGGTTGAAGATTTCACTACTGACTTATGGGACATCCTATGACTTTGTTTGATCCTCATCTTTTCACTTTGTCACTGAGGTTTAGTTCTACTGGAGAGAGGCTGTTCAAACATGTGAGTGAGCATGGGATTGAAGGGGTTAAAGATTTCACTACTGACTTATGAGACATTCTAGGACTTTGTTGATCCTTTTCAGTTTGTCAGTGAGGAAAGTACAAGATTGCAAATACACAAAAACAATAGAAGAAGCAGGGATATAATTTGGGAAAAATCTAAAAAATGACATGTACCCAAGACTATATATATTTTGCAGGAAAATTGAAAAATGGCATGTGCCTTGCTCAAACAACTTATGGATAACATCTGCCCCAATCCTTTGCCATGTCAACACTATCCCCAATCCTTTGCCATGTCAATACTTTCTCCAATCCTCTGCCATATCAACACTTTCCCCTGCCATATCAACACTTTCTCTGATCCTTTGCCTGGTCAGCACTTTCCCCAATCCTTTGCTATGTCAACACTAGTCCACCTCTTTCATCTTCTTTGAATACTCCTACAGTTAAGACCTGAATCATTAAGTTTCACTTTTGATACTTAATGATTTAGGTCTTAACAGCAGGGAAAGTGTCAAGATGGCAAAGCATCTGAATGTATCCTTCCCCCAGGATCACATGTATATTTGCTTCATCCTGTTAAAAAAGCATTGACATTTTTACACAAAAAACCAGTTAAAAAAGTCATGATTATGTGTATGAACCTCCTGTGACTATGTGATTGCAGATCCATGATCATGTTTACCCATTCTCCCAGGATCACATGTATGTATGGCTCTTTAAAAAGCATCAACATTTTAATCCTGTGGACTTTTCAAAAATGCCAAGCAACCTTCCCATGTCATCTAGTGAGTATTACCAACCTTTCAATCTTTGGTTCAAATCTTACTGAACAATTAGTGTTTATTCTCAATCTTTAAAATCTCACTGAACAGTCCCCTTTTCTCTCCTCCAAAAGACAACACTTTGCCCAGTACAATATTCCCATCTCTTCTAGTCACTCCCTCTTGCTTGTGCTTGCAATACAGTCTGGATGACTGAGTGGCTTGCATGATTCTTTGAAAGTATACTACATTGTGGCACATCCTCCTATATCTACCTATTAGGAATAATATTTAACCTTATTTACATGAAATAATGAGGCATATTTTGCAACACAAAAGCAATGACAGGAAGATAGATTTGCCCAATTGATTTGCCCAAATTGTCATGACAACCCATTCTAGCACCAGCCAACCAGCCACCTGCATTTTTGATTGGCCTGCCACATGTGTTTGGCTTGCTCCACTACCCAAGTTTCAACTGCTGGCTTTTGCTAGTATATCCCACTAATCAATGTGGCAGCTCATTATTCTACTTCAGCATCGGCCAAAAGTTGCTCAGAAAATATGGCCAAATATGACTTGGGACTAAATATTTGATCAAAGGATGACATGGCCAGGAGGAGTGAGTGTTCTGAGGATGGAAGCCAAGGGAGCAATGTAGAGTGATTGCTGTATGATTATAAGTAATAAAATGCCACTTGTTCATATGAACATCTATCAACAAGATCACTCTTCAGAGGTTTTGGTGATGAGTCCACTTGTTTCTGATACCTGCACTGTATATGGTGAAAACATCAATATATGTGCTATTTTTTGTTGGTCTGGAATGACCTTGTGAGGTGACCTGTGCAAAATGTCATTGTTTAGCTCAATTCATTTGGGACCCACTGACAATTCAATTTAAAACATCCTCAGGACAATCTCAGAGGGATTTTTGGGATATATATTCAAATGTCAAGGCATGCAATACAGGTACAGTAAAGGAGTGATAACACATCATCTGTATATACTGGTTTTCACCATGTCCTTCACAAAATATCAACTATTGAAATTTGGATCTGAATTATCATAAGGGCAGATTTCATTTGTTCACTTGAGGATGAATGTTCAGACTTTGCTTATGAGCCTCTGTCATGATCCTTACAACACTGATAGAGAAGGAGTGACTACCAATATATTGAACATGATATATGATGCTATGATAAGACATGTATAAAATGAAATTTATCTAGTGAAGCTTCATGAGGAGATTCATCATACTTGGCATTTGCACATGACTTGTTGAACCCAAAAAGAGAGAAGATTCACCATATGTTGGAGAGTGAGATGATAGGCCAATTGTTGGTAAAGTAAAGGGAATGTCACTGCTGATACCAGACATAGATATGGTTTCTTGTTCACCTAGTACAAAGTGAGTCATGTCCCACTTAAGCATTGTGGCAATGTAGCTATATGGTGAATAGAATATTGTTAGTTACATGCTAGAAACATAAGACAGATAGAACCTTACTCTTGCCACTGAGGGGTGCCCCAATCACTGCCCTAATCCAATAACTTTACTTTGAACCAATTATCCACTGAAAACCAATAATCATGCCCTTTTTGGGAGTGCCCACTGGTATACTCATCTGTTTGTCTTTGTTTAGTGGGTTGTGTTGCTGTGTCTGTACCATCTGGATTGGGGGTACTAGCCTGAGGAGGAGAACCATCAATAGGAGGAGTGGCAGTTTGTGGGCAGGAAGGACTAGGCATCACACTGTGTTCATTGTCTGAGTGCAAAACATTGACAAGATGTTAATTCTCATAAGTAAATCATCACTGGATAAGAATAAAATGCTCATCAGTTAATATAATCATGTGGAAGAAGAAAAAAACATACCAGAACTGAAAGACATGCCTGCTTAATCACACCAACTCTGAATCCAGCACCACCTCTTTTGAATTAATTTGCAACTGCAAAACAAAAATTATTTAAGGTAGAAGTATTGTCACTGATGACACTGTCTTGAAGCTAGCAACATGTAAGTAAGACATTGGTATGAATAAAGCTGAGAACTTACCAATTCATGCAATGCATTCTTGGAAACACAACATTGAGTCTTGATAGCAGAGAGTAAGACATGTTCATAGTTGGAATTTTTGAAAATATGGGCAAGTTGACAGTATTCTTGACTTTTGCAAAGTGTTTTCTGGTTGTGATGTCAGGTGAAATACACCTCTCATCAGACCCCTGGATTGTTTCCTGCATTCCAGGCCTACCACTCATTGTAGGGCTCCCATCTTTGGAACACAGGTACTTTCAACCAAGGGCTATCTTTTGGTTATGTTTGTATGTGGTCATGTGCTGGGAGTCTGGAGATTGAGGCCATTTATGATGGATTTCTGCTTTTTGATTAGACTTCAGATTTGGTTGTTGTTGGGTGTGTTTTCCAGAAGCTCTAGAGTAAATTTTCCAAACACTGGCATTGGGGATCCTTAGACTTGTTTTCTTTGGATCTACCTCTGCCAGGTGAGTAGCTAGAACTCTAGAATTCCTTGTAGATATTGAATAGACTTTGAATCTCCCTCTGCCAGTTGTGTAATTGAGCCACAGCCTCCAGAGTTTGCCCTTACAAATAGATATCATTGAATATAGTTTGCAGTTTCTGTGTACTCTGACTTGAGGCTTGAAACATATCATCATTACTTGATATTGGAAGGCCATAACAAATACTTGAGAGGTGAGGTATGGTTTACTAAGGCCAGCACCAATCTATTCATCATAAGTAATCATCATATATAATATATACAAGAGAAATGCATACCTGAACATAGTCATGAAGACATGTTCAAATCTCTTGCTCTTCCTAACCAAAACCAGACTGGTCAGCAATGACATCAACAAATATTGGTTGGAGTATATTGGATGGAGGAGGCAGTGTCATTGAACTATGCTGACAAATGGTGTTGAGTGCTGGAAGTTCAGCATGGACCCCCCTACCTGTGTAGATGAATTAGTAATGGTGCAAGCAATAAAAAAGACTCATTACTAGGGCTACCAACTTGAATATCATATGGGTGTTGACCTAATTCAGTGTCATTTAAGTCATGTTTGACTAGTGAACACACAGTACTCACCCAGACCATTGTGTTGGAGCATGCCATGGTTGAAATGTCAAGAAGCTTGATTGGGCATCATATAAGTTGTATTGTGTTTACCAGAAAACAGAGAGTACTCACTCAGGCTGTCATGTTGGAGCATGTCATGGTTGGAACATCAAGGAGCTGAAGTTATGAGAAACAAAATTATAGGCAGCATTACATTATATAGACTTACTTGCTTGATTACTGGGAGTAGAATTGTGAGGAGATACTATGAGGTCTTGTCAGTAAATATATACTGCAAAGACTAAATTGGCTACTTACTGGAGCTGCTACCTGAATCTGTCCTGAAAGGTGGGGGCCAGGTTGACAAGCTTACTGTAATTCTATTTTATTGAGTTGATGCAGGTATCTGGAGTTGAGGGTTTGTTGGTAGACTCATTAATGGCATAGAAAGGCCCTGACTGGTTAGTGGGAGTGGTGAAGGCATAGAAAAATCTTGGCCAGTTGTTGATATAGAAAAGCTCTGTCCATTTTGCATAGAGACCATAATTGTATCCATATGTATATATGTTTGAATATGAATAGCAAAGAGTTCAAAAGTTTTCTGATCTGGGAGTGGAATTTGGTTTAAGTGCACCTCACCCTCTTCATGAGACTTGCACTCAATGTTCATGGCATGTAATCCCTTGTAGTATCCTTCTTTGGAGGTAGTCTGACCTATTGTCTTGGCATTAGTCTGATCCATTGTCTCTGCATCCATCTGATCCATTGTCCCTGCACCCTGTGCCATGGTCTCTGGCATGTTAAGGATAGCACACTCAAGGGCATTGATAAACATGTCACAGCAATCCTCTGGAGGATCCTTTACAGTTTGTGATGCAGGATACAGTGCACCCCAGATGCATTTGAGTGCTGGTACTAAGGGGTTGAAGATTGGTTTGACATGACTTAGGATTTGTTTGTTAAGATAGTTATGGAATTGAGCCATTTTTATCTCCCCAAGAGTTTCCAGTCCAAGCTGTAGTAAAAACCAAGAAGCAAGAGGTTTAGGAAGAGTCACCATGCAGAAATTCTGATCATTGGGCTTGTTGAAGTTGTTGGTTTGAGTCACAATAAAGATTAAAACATGAAACAAAGACTCCAAATCATATCCCATGCAATGAGGAGCAGTAAGATTCATTACAAGGTGTATAGCCATGAAAGGGGTTGTGCTCTGGAAATCCATTAATACATATGTACAGTGTCATGTGCAGATAGACTTATGGTTCTGACACCAAAATTATCAATGTTCACCATATCTTGAGCAGGTGATCTTATGGCTGTTGAGGGCCCAAAAGACCATGAGTCTACTGAGGCATCTTCTTGGGTGAATGAAGGGATGGCAGATGAAGGGGCAGTGGATGAAGAGGCAGTGGATGAAGAGGCAGTGGATGAAGGGGTGGCTAGTGGATCTGAGATGTGGGCATCAATGAAAGATGCATAATCAAAATCAATTAGAAGGCTGCATCTACATCTCACCCTCCTCAGAATATCAATCACAGAGCATTAATGTTCATCAATTGGCTCCTCAAAATTGGCCTTGTACAACATCAGATTAGTGGCAGAGATATGAGAATGCATGCAATTATGGTCTTGCAGATACTTGATACCTGTATTAACATTAGTAATTGAGACAAGTAAAAAACATAAGCATGCCTTTTGCATAGTCTAAAAACATGCTTATAACCTTGATGTGATTTGGACAGTTGAGAGGGGAGAGCCAACAGGCTTCTCAACAATGTGCCACTTTTCTCTGTGCTTTGTTTCAGGCTGGCCCAGTTGTGAACATCATTGGTGTATGCTGGTTGAGTAAAGCAAGGTTATATAATCAACAATTTTGAGAATCTAGGGGACTCTTGCATTCTTGATCATACTGGCCTCTGACTGCTTGTGCCCTTTGAGTATTCATAATTCCTTAATGATGACTCAAGCTCCATCCTCATCAAAAGCTTCTCACACCTGTGTTGTCTGCCCAGTGAAAGTTTGTGAGCAAAGAACCTTCTGTACAATAGTGTAAACCTTTTCATTGCAGTGGATTGTTTCAATGTTACAAACTGTATTAGACTTCAAATTCACTGGAGAAGTATCAGCTTGTAGGCCCCATCATCCAATTTCCTCTTCAAGGACTAGGGCTTGGGCTTTCTGTGGCAAGGAGGTGGAGGTGGAAGTGGAAGTGAAACAAATGCTGAGGAACTAGACATCAACAAGCTTGATGTGGTTGATGATGAGGGGTTTGAAGAAAGGTGAGAAGAAATCACAGGTGGAATAAACAAACAACTGTCTGAAGCAGGGGAACCAGATGTTGAATCAGAAATCAAAGACAAGTGAGAAGGAACTGAAGGAGAAGGAAATGGAGCCACTGAAGGACTGTCTGAGGCAGAAGATTTGCCCTTCCAATTGAATACTAATTAAGATGGGACTGTCTACAGTGGAAACAAAGAGGCATCTGGAGGCTGTATAACATACAAATTCCAATGAGTTTCAATTTTAATGGACAGAAAGAACTGCATACAATAGTGTTCAGTTTATGCATCATGCTCTCATTGTAGCCCTGGCATAAAAAGGATAACAACAATATCAGCACAAGAAACTTGTTTGTGTGATTCTCATAAACTATCAGACCAATTGAAATCACATCTTTGCAGTCAGCAATGTATATTGTAGAAGCTTTTTCCATTCATTGCAAGAGTTGTGATGTGGTCCCTGTCTCCCTGCATGTAGAGCATCAGGTATCCCCTTGTGATTGAGGTGTTTTGGATAGTGCATGTGTTTTACCCCATGCTGATTTCCTCCCTGACACAAAGGACATCTGGCCAAGCTAAATCCTTAACTGAGACTTGCCACCCATCACAAATTGGAACAAGCATGACATTAGGCTTGGCTTGATATGGACCAATGGCCCGAATTTTATTGTACTGACCTGCAGACCAGTACCCAATCAAATGTCCTATGATTTTGTTGAGCATGACCATGACAATAACAGTCAAAAGTTATAATGATATCATTGAGGTATTTAGCAACATGCTCTTTGTCTTGCAATAAGCCTAGAGGCATGCACCTGTCATCAGTAGTATCAAGGAACTCAATGGTTCTATCAATTCCTTGAGTAAACTCAGCAGTGGAAATAGTGAGATGAGGTGAGGCCTTCTAAAACTCTGCTATGGTTATATCATCCACACTGCACTCAAAGTACTTCCAGAAGCACTCAGCAGAGTAAGATTCTTGAGAGAGGTCCACTTTGAGCTTGAGGTTGAGTTTGAGAACAGTGATTCTCCCAGTCTCAAATGGCATATTGAAAGAGTTCATTTGTGAAGTTACCCCACTTCCTTGAGACAAAATCACCTGTTTCAAGGGCCTATATACTTGGTTCAAAGGAGAGATAAGATGGAAGATATATAGTATATAACTCACTAGCTTGTCTCAGGTGTTGTCAGGGGGACTCTCTGCATTGAGAGCTGTGGGAGCAATATGCTGCCAGCAAACTGGGTGCTGGACACTGTCAAATAACATGCGGGGCATGTGACTTTGTTGGTCTGTGGTTGTTTGTGATGTTTGTTGGTCTGTGGTCATTTGCAACATTTGTCAGTCTGTGGTTATTTGTGATGTAAAGGCAACAATAAGGTTCTTGATCTTGAAGAGTGGCAACAATAAGGTACTTGAAGAGTTTGTTGGTGTTTATATACACTCTTGGAAGATGTCTGAATGGCCTACCAGCAAGAATGTAAAGTGTAAATTTCTTCTGTTTCATAAATGATCATAGTCTTGAACTCACTTTGTTTCTCAGGGTGGGAGCCTGTGTGCACAAAATGGAGATGTCTAGCTTGTCACAATCCCTCACCCAAGGACAAGATAAATGAGCAGCAATCCAACATGAGGACACTGACAAGCATCAAGAATTCAAGAATACACATCACAGCCATACAAGCTAATGGACCTAAAGGGAGCCATGACATCAGGTGTTTGCACTCTGTGCTGAGATATGAAAACCTCTCCCAGAATCAACTTGTTGATACCAGTTCTAGATGGTGATGGATTTATGGTTCTTCCATCAGCATCAGCACTAGTCAGTCTAGGGGGAACACCTCCACCACCAGTTAATACAGTTCAGTTGTTGGAATCCCTTTGAGATTTCCTTGGTGATCAAGAGCTGTCTAATGAGGAAGAAATTGAGAGATCAACCTCTGACCTTGAACTAGACAGAGAACTACAACCTGATGTGGAGTCAAACACTCAAGGTAAACTGTCAAATGCAATAACACAATGATACTGATAGATTGGGCTTATCAAGCTTCAAACAAATGGCCTCTACCATCTGAACTTCACTCAAATATACAGATGAGAATGGATTATTCTAAGTCTCGATTGAATGAATGGTATCCATGGCCCAATAAACTGGTAAGGTATATTTAACACTTTGGGGAAAGCTGTTGACCTTTGCAGAGGCTTGCACACTTGACCTCTTCATGCATCTACCATGCTCAGTTTTTTCAGAACAGCAACTTGATATTTTATTGTGGCTGCTTTGTGTAAACAGAATTGAGGATATACCTTCTGTGAGCTCAATAAAACAAATGAATAAAGCCCTTCACAACACTTCTGGTATTTGGATGATGGATTATAAAGGTGGACTGGGTAACCAGTATTCTTGCAACTCATTATCAGATCTAGTTTCTCAGGTAGACATTTGGAAACTATTGTTTCTGTCCTCTCTTGACCTTTATTGACTTACAGGAATTTTATAACCTGCATGTCCATCTCCACCTTTGATTTTATACTCAAGACAATGGGAATTCCATCAATGAATACTTCAAAGCTTGTCATTGGAGAGAAACAGACCCTGCCAATGACAATCAACAGATCAAACTTATGCCCATGACAGATATACAAGGGCAGCACTTCTACCTCTACAAACCATGTCTACTTCAAAATGGTGGTGTCTGTATGTCTTACAAGTGGTTTAAGTGCCAAGGCAAAATTCATGCAATGGTCTGGTCTAATTCAGTCATAGAGACAGCTGTATTGGGTCATGGCTGGGTTGTTGATAAGTTGATGCAATATGAGGTCTCTGAGCAAGACTTTTTGGTATCATTTGTTAATTGAGACCCAAGTGCAGCTACAAGAGGTCTTCCAAGTCCCTCAAACATCATTGGTTAGTTGATTCTTGTGTCACATGTAGCTTTTACCACTCACATAACTTTTTAGGATCACAAATCAAGGAATCTGACACCTTGGAGCCTTAGATGCAAATCAATCCCAAGGTAGGAAACAAATGGCAAGCCAAGGCACAGGGTGCTCATGTCTGTGCCTTTCCAATGTTGCTGTATTGTGATGATATGTCTGGCAACTCATAAAAAAAATGGAACAAACATAACTTGTTTCTTTTCACTCCTGCTGGCCTACCATGAGAACATGTCCATCAAGAATACAACATACATTTATTATGCACATCTAATATCTCACCACCTCTCAAGATGCTTGAGGGCATTGTTGGACAACTTGAGTAAGTATTTGATGTCTATATCTGACATCTCAACATATATTAACATAGAAACTTTAGAAAAGCATGGGAGTCAGGGATCTAGGCATATGACTGTGTCTACAGGGAATATGTCCTGGTGATACCATCCATTGTCATTCTTCTGGGTGACAACCCAATGCAGAGTGAACTGTCCTGCCATGTGGGGCTGACAGGAAAGTACTTCTGTTGTATCTGTGGTGTCAAGAGCTTTGATGGAGGTGATCACAAGGCACCTCCACAACCACCAACAGGTAATGAAGCAGGCAATAGTGAAGCTAGCAATGCCAGACCAGTTCATGAAGTTGATGTCAGAAAGAGCAGCAAAAATAAAGAATCTCTCAAAGCAATGGTCCAGCATATCAAGCATTTTTTACATGTAGGATGCTTTATATAAACTCTGTATTCTTTCATTACTGAATGTGAGGCAGTGTGGACAGCCTAAGATGAAGAGCCAGACACTTGCAAACCTAGAAACTATTGTTGAGGATGTGAAATCAATTGGAAATCAGACAAAAATCAAAACTTTCAAGACAGACACAGGCATAAAGGACAATTATCTCAAACACTTTCTTAACCAGATGCACTCATCATTTGTTAAAGTTACTGAATATGTGAAAAAACAAGATGCACTTGATCATTCTGTGTCCACACCTAGAAAAGCTTTTCAGTCCTGTGGAGGATTGCAAGCCTTGACACACACTCTGACACCCCAGTCAAGATTCTGCATGTCATTTTGCTTGGTTTTGTCAAGTATTTCTGGCAAGATATTGTTTCAAATCAGATCAAGAAGAATAGTCCTGAATCTGACATCCTCATTGCCCAACCAAATTCTTTTGACATCTCAGGCCTCAACATATCCAAGTTATCTGGTCAAACACTTGTACAGTATGCTGGATCATTGACTGGTTGTGACTTTAGAGCAATAGCACAAGCAGTGCCTTTTGTTCTACAGGGTCTAGTTTCTCCAAAATGTTACTCTGCCTAGGTTGCTCTGTCAAATCTCATACCTCTTGTATGGCAGCCTGGCATTGAGGACATAGATCCTCATATTGTATGTAAAATATTTTGACACACATATCTACATACTGACATGCTTGCAGGTGGAACTGGAAGCAGCAATCCAAGACTTTGTTCAGTTAGGTCTGGGACTAAGCATTGAGTAGAATATCAAGGACTTAACCAAACAAAGTGAGGTTGGGTCTGGGATGAAGCAAGAGCTACAGGCCCATGAGCTCATTCTGGCATACCAGGCACAGTGATTCCGATACCGTGATCATGTGCATTTTTCTCCCAGTTATTGCTTGGAGTATTACTATGTTCATGACTCCATTCCACCCGCTGTTGTCCCTCTTGTTCAAGTTGTTGGTGAGGATGTCTACTATGTGGTTGTTCTCAGTACGGCAGTTGCTTCACCTGCATTGTCTGTCTGTTCCAGGGATTCTGGGAGTCTTACCACAGTGTTCCTATCATCATACCAAACTAAACTCCCATGCCAGCTTGTGCATCTACACACCCTACCTTCATTGTTTGGACACTGCAATAATTCAACAAACCTAAATTTCACATCTTTCTTCATCTACCAGATCATGTCCACCACTTTGGCCCTGCTATTCTGTTTGCCACCAAAGGATGAATCATTCAATGCTGTAATCCGAGCAAAAAGTGTCCACTCCAATCACCAAGTACCCTCATGCAATATAATATAGCTCATGCCTTTGCAAAAGGAAGCCATATTTGACACTACATGAGTGGGGGTCACATTTTAACAAGGAATGATGAGGATACTGAAGTGCCTAATAACATATGACATACCTTTGATGCCACAATGGTTGGGTCTGGGCCTCTTGGTATTGTATCTCAATCATGAGCTGGGCCAAAGCTCCAGGCTGCCTCCTCTGGCCCAGCTGACAGCTTGAAGCTGAGCCCAGTACATCACTGGGCCCAACACCATCATGATCTTTCCTTACAGATCGTAGACAACAGAACAACTTCAGCCATTGCCTATTACTAACCATGCAGAGAAAGCCTTTTGGAATAAATCCCATCCTCCTCCACTCTTTCTAGATAGATTTTAGATGCTATTATATGATCCTATCCACTTATTTCAGGCTGAGCCTCCTCTCTCCTCGCAGTTGGTAATCCAACTTCTTCAGACTTTATGATTTTGGTGTCAACCTCTTGAAAAATTCATAACCCAGGAAATCAGTGTGCTGAATCAAAAGAGCACTTCAATTTCTGTATTTGCTGGCAGCACTTTCTTATCTTATCCAAGTCAACCACGAGAGAGAGAGAGAGAGAGAGAGAGAGAGAGAGAGAGAGAGAGAGAGAGAGAGAGAGAGAGAAGAAAATGCAGGGAGAATTATAGTGTAATACTTAGATATTGGATGGGATACGTGAGGTAGCAAAGCACACAGGGAGAAAACAAAACCATAGATGATAAATGTGTGCAGATCGGATAGAGGGTAGAGGAGCACGATATATGTTTGTCTGTTGCATTACGTATACACATAAAAATAGATATGGCGGAATCAAGTCAAGTAAAAGGGGGGGCGATGAAGAGACATACACAAGTGTCACCCATCAAGAACAACAGGAGCTCGATCTTTGGGTTTGAGACTCGGAAAGATAGATAGAATGGAAATTGTGGCTAATAAGATAGTTTGAAGTTGGTATACTACTCAGTGGATTCCTTCTTCACTCGTTTCGACGGACGATTGAGTTCGTTCTCTTTTTCTTCCTTTATCGTGTCTCCCCTGCGCTTTCGCGCCGTTTTGATTCCATGAGCGCGCGCCGTATGACGCTTTAGAAGATCTTGGCGTACAAAGGCAGTATTTAGACAGATGGGACAGGAAAATGGCTTGACGCCACTGTGACTAACTTCGTGACGCTTGCATTCGTTCTTTCGCAAGAACCTAGAGGGGCTGGTTTCTGTTGGTAGCTGATTAAGGTTGCAAAACAGATGTAACATACCAATAAGAACAAGCGTAGGGTCGTTGATCAAGATGGGAACCGATATGGATCAAAATATGATCTCGTCTCTTGTTGATCTGAGTACATCCGGCGACATAACATCGATAGTCATTTATTAGCTCCCCCCGATCAGATAGCTTCCCTGCAAAAGACGCCAGCCAATTGTTATCGTAGATGCGGCCTGGATTGCGAAGACGATATCGCTCGGCTTTTGATCTGAGTTCGTCAATGTTGACACCTCTGTGTGCATCGAAAACAGGAGTGCCAAGGTTGACATCAAAGAGGGTGGTCTCTTGTGCTTCTATGGCTATGGGAGCCAGTGCCTCGGTTATGACTTCAATCCTCTGTTTCCGTTTGGTCGGCTTCGAAGACACAGGCTTCTTTGTTTTGGCTGTTCGAAAACGGTTAGAAAACTGAGACAGTCGCTTTCCACTGCGAGTCTTCTGGCAAGGGCTAGGAAACGGCGAAGAACTCCAGTTTGTGGATCCAGAGTCAGATAGCCTGTAATCGCTGTCCTCATCGTCTAGCTTCGAAAGGGGTGGAAAAGGTTCGCAACGAGTAGCACCTTCCGGTCTTTCTATCAGTGTCTCAGCTGTGACTCCGACTTCAGTAAGGTTATTCGAATGCGTTTCAAAAAAACCAGTCAACGAATGGAAGGGTATGTCCAGACATGAAAATTCCCTGGAGACTACGGGATCTTGAGCCACCTCAGGTTCCAAAAGTTGACCAACCGTGATGTTTAACGGATCAACACCGTGAGATGGCTCCAGCCATGGAAGAGAACACGTAACGAGATGGGAGGGTCGAGTATCAGATTCGTGCATTGGTGAAATAGATGACCAAGGGATAGATCGCTCATCGCAAAGTTCCTCCAATACAGATCCTTCAGATCCCGCTGTACAGGAATCTGCGATACCGCTCGAATTGCTTGTTAAGTACTGCAGTGCAATGTCGGCCGTGGCAGACAAATGATCAGCTAAACTAGTAATCGACATTCCGGAGGTTGTAGCGAGAGAGCTGAAAGTGATGGCGTCGCTGCCGAGGTTGGTGTTCTGCGTTTTTGCAGTTTGACTGTTGATGATCATTGACTCACTGCTTGAGACCGAGGAAGAGAAAGACCAGGATTGTGCAACCTGAGGTTCATAGAAGCAGCTCAGTTCACCTTGCAGTCCCAGTGATGGCTCGCCTAGCTCGGCCTTGAGGGCTTGCCCTAGAAGACAAGGAGCTGGAATTGCTTCTGCTGGTGCAATCTTAGGTTTCTGAAGGCCCGCCGTTGTAGACATTTCGGAAGCTTGTGGGTATGCTATTCCTAAGCCAGGAAACTGTAAACCGGAACGAGAGAACGATAGTTGGGCGTTTGATTGAAAATCATCGTTTCCAGCGTGAGATCGCGAAGCCAAGTACGGAGAGTCATAGTAGGAGCGCAGAGGGGATAAGGTAGGAGAACGACTGGATTTGTTGTGCGACGCCAGCGTCAAGCGGTTTAGGTTAGGTATGTAGCTATTGAGAGCGTTGAAGGTTGAGCACCGGAGGTGAGCCATTGACCTGCGACAATGTATATTATAGAGGGTGATAGAGTAGGACTTGTCTAAAGTATGGTTTCCCAATAGGTGAAATAGCAGCGTCCGTAAGAAGGAAAAGGCGCTTGTCCGAGTCCGATCAACTGGATTTTATTATTTGTAAACAACTTCGGAGACTGCCGAAGGAGGGGAAGATTTGAACTCTAAATGGTACACACGGTAGTTACATTGTTATCACTCCCAGACAAGACCTTTGAAATCATGTAGATCTATTCATCCCTCGATACCTCCCACCGGAGCTGTTTTCCTGCCCAAAAAGGAACTACGCTCTCGCCGGCAAGCTCATATTTTTCATCAACAAGGATCCTTCCAGAGCTTGGACGCCTGAGTGTGATTTTACATCGACATTCTGGCGATTTTTTTCGCTCATAAAATGCACGTCCGAAGTTGCTTACGAAGTCCTCAAGCCGGTCCAAAGCGTTGAAAGACTCTAGGAGGTCCGCGACAAGAGGAAGAAGAATAGGAGACGTATAAATACCAGCGGCACAACCCTGTGATATAGTGCTCGTAGACTTCGAGTGTGCCGAGTGAGGTGCCGAGTCAGATCCAAGGAAAAACCGGGGGTGGCCTACTTTAAGATTGAGAGCTCTGTAATCTTATTTCCACTGTAGTCCTTACCTTCCTGAATCACCTCACGCAATGCCAAGCGGTCATCTGGATATTTGGCAACGGGTTTACAATAATTCCAGGATTGACCAGCCCAGTCATCCACGGTGAGTGCAAGATGATGAGCAGTAATTGTACACGCCACAGTTGGTCCGCAGGACTTGACAGCTTCAACAGCGGCGCGAGTCGTGGCATGTTCGAGGACAATGCGAAGGCGGGGAAATGCCGCATGTAATTTGAAGAGGTGAGGAAGGAATTTAGGCTCTGCATTTAGAACATGCGTGTTCTGACCCATGAAAAATGTACTTAGAATTATCCTCAGAGGAAGGAGATTGTTACGAACCTCGGACGCATCTGAAGGTACTTCACCGTGCAGATTCAGGACCATGTCAACTTCTTGCATGGCTTCAAATATAGGATAGTAGGTCTCATAAGACTCGATTCCTCCATCAGAATTTGTCGTAACACCCCTGGGATACGATTTAACACCTATGAAAAGTCACTCTCACAAGCATGCAGTCTTTTTGGAAAAGCATACCAACGACACCAGCTTTCTTTGCTTTCCTAATCTCTTCAGGAGTTAATTCTGGACAGAGATAGAGTGTCATTAAATATTCAACACTGGAATCGATGCTTTCCAGGTCATGTTTGTACTTGAGAGCTTGTGCAGTTGTCGTCACTGGAGGCTTGAGGTTCGGCTATTCTTAGTGTCAGACAATGATTTGTTCTTTACAGCGAAGTCAAAGCGTACCATAACGTATGCAAGATCGAATCCCCCTTTCTTAACATGCGGAGTGACAAGGGAAGACAAGGATCCCTCCCTCAGGTGGACATGGAAATCGGCGGGCGAGTTGACAGAGATGGTAGAGACCATGACAAACAAAAATTGTATGTTCTTTTGAGTGATCAGCATAAAGAACATCATTCAGGCCGAATAACTTACAAATTAGAGCGTTGAATCAATGTGAGCAAGATTATGTGGCACTTGTAAGAGACCACCCGCGCTCGGAACAGATTTTCCTTCAAATGTTCATCAGATAAGATTGCGGATTGTGATGCGACCACGTGACTAAACGCGCTGTGGTTCAATTTGTGAAACGACTCCCCCTACTACCACTTCCCGCGACTATTCTTTCACTCCCCGCGAGCGGAGACTACAAAGTGATCGAACACTCTTTGAAATGGTTGCCGCAGGCTCCATCACTGTCGTAGGTTGGTATACCATTGTCGAAATCTGGTGATCCTTTCTGACAACTTACTTCCATAGTGCGCGTACGTCCGCCCACAGCTTGGGAGGCTGCCCGCCTTCCAGATCCATGCTATGATACTACAATACGCGGTGATGGCGCACTTTCTACTCCTGGCAAAGTTCCTGTCCAACACACCGCGCCACTCAGAGACATCGTTCAGATCGTAGACGACAGAATATTGACGTTCGACCCTGATGAGAAGGATCAAGCCAGAGCATTTGTAGAACGCGGATTCATGCCACCAGGCACAAAACGCTACAAGGACAAGAGATTCATGTTCGACCGGGTGTTTGGCCGCGAGGCACAACAACACGATGTATATGAAACTACCTCTCAACCCCTTTTGAAGGGTCTTCTCGATGGTTACAATGCTACAGTTTTTGCCTATGGAGTGAGTACCCCTCAGCATAGTCATGATCTTATATTGACTAGAGTGGTGTTAGGCCACAGGCTGTGGGAAGACGCATACTATTAGCGGCACAGAATCTGATCCGGGCATCATATATTTGACGATGGCGGATCTTTTCCAGCGCATCAAGGATCGTGAGGACGACTGGGATGTTGAGGTCATGGTGACTTTCTTGGAGATTTACAACGAGGAGATCCGCGATCTGCTTGCTGAGCCAAATTCCAACACACCACGTGGAGGGCTTACTATACGCGAAGACAAGACTGTCAAGGTAGTAGGACTTGTCGAACTGAAGCCGAAAACGGCTGAAGAAGTCAAAGAAATTGTCTTGCTCGGTAACACAAGGAGGACACAGAGCCCAACGCATGCTAACGAGACCAGTTCTCGATCTCACGCAGTACTACAAGTACATGTTACACAGTCACCACGAACAGCAGCACTCACAGAACAGCGTACGGTGGCCACGCTTTCCATCATCGATCTCGCTGGTAGTGAGCGAGCCGCTGCCACCACCAATATGGGCCAACGGATGGTGGAAGGAGCTAACATCAACAAGTCCCTTCTTGCTCTCGGAAACTGCATTAATGCTCTTTGCGAAAGCGGTGGTTCTGTTCGCCATGTACCGTATCGGAACAGCAAGCTCACTCGTTTGCTGAAATTCTCACTTGGCGGCAACTGCAAGACGGTGATGGTCGTCTGTGTCGCACCTACATCCAACCACTTTGATGATACGCATAACACGCTTGTTTATGCCGAGCGCGCCACTAAGATTAAAACGAAAGTGGTCACAAGAAATGTCGTCAACGTTGATCGACACGTCGGACGCTACGTCGAAGCAATTAATCGGCTCAACCAGGAAGTTGCGGAGCTTAAGGCTAAGTTGTCCGGTAAGAGGGACCAAGAGAACGAAATTGCTCGTCGGAAGAGGGCGGAGGCCAACGAAGAAGTGGAAAGGGCAAAGCGGGATATGAAATCCAAGGTGGAACAAACGGTGGATTCAATCGTGGATGGTGCAGCCTGCACGGGAACCCTCACCGTTGCGAAAGCCAAACTGGAACCGATACGAGCAAGGCTCATCGAACTTGAAAAGAAAGAATTGTCGGGAGCGCTTTCGGTCGATTTTGAGGCGGAGCGTGGTCTCTTGCGTGTTCTGGCGCTACCAGAAGAAGAGATAATCCAAACCAATTCGCTGCTATCAGCACGAATTCAACGCGCGTCCAATTCTAATGCTATGTTTGAAGCCACGTTGCGTATCATGTCAGAACGTAAATCCGAGAAGCTGGACCAGCCGGGCATGGACATTCTCAAACTTGAATCCGCTTTGAGGAAGGCAGAGATGGAGAGGGCGAAGGCTGAAGGTGAGCGTGATATCATGAGGACCGCAATTGGGAGCATGGCCGAAGTTGTAGTCAACCTTGTTGGGATGCTTGGGAGATGCACTGTCATGGTCGGTGAAGCGGTGGACACGCTGAACGGCGCAGATAACTTGGACTCAGTTAAAAAGGTGGCGAAGGCACTTGATCTTGTCAAGAGCAACAACAACGCTACTTTCCAAAACTTGGTTGGTGCTTCCACAGAGGGCTATGCAATTACAGCGCGAAATACCTCCTCGATTTTGGATTCCTTCGACGGATATACCACCACATTCACTAGAAGGATCAGCTCTGGACCTGCCGTTTTACAGCAATTGACTGCAAAGCCAGTCAGGCGATCTTCTGCGGTGTATGGATCCAATAGCTTGTCGGTGTCTTTCGAATCCCGCCGTGGACGCTCCCCTCGTAAATCATTACGTTCTAGCCTTTCACAACCATATAGGAGGATCTCGGAGAAAGACAAAAAAGGCGCAAAGAATGTACAATGGCGAGATGAAGTTGGACAGGGCGATCTTGATGATGGCGGACCGAAGTTGCCCCCGGTCGCTGTGACGATCATTCCCGCGACCCCTTCAACCGTTGGGGATACAACGACCTCGTCTTCATCCACACTTCCGCCTAGATGCACCTCTCTCGGTAGCTCAGAGAGTGATTGGGAAGACGAGACAGAAAAAATTGACGACAGCATGCATCTTAGCCTGAGTGCCTCACTTCCAGTATCGACCCGATCTGATGATTCCAAATTTGATAATTCTTCGACTTCCCTCTCTTTTCGTGCTCGAAGGCCACGAGCCGGCCGTCTAGACCCCAGTTTCTTCAAATCATCAAAATTGCGTGGCTCTGCACTAGCATGTCTTGTGGAACGAGACGAGACGACCAGCCCAGAGCGACGCAGCCACAATCCTCTTGCTGAAATGAGCCTCAATCAGCTATCTGGGTCTAATGGCAATCGATCCTTCAATAGTTTGCATGTTCCTCAAGTGCATGGCGTCAACGGGAGCCCTAGTAGACGTGGGCCATCTACACCGAAGAAAGGTGGTCTGATTTCTGGCTCAGGCGGTAGCATGATCAAAGTCACGAACGGGCGTCGCAGGTCTAACATTGGACCTTTGCGCGTAGAGAAAGGTCGAAGGCGGTCGAGTCTGATCCCTCAGCTTTCGCCTCACGAAGGTGAAAGCAATGGAGGGCCTCGACGGGTAATAATGGTCAGCCCAGCGAAGCGGACGAAGCGACTGTCGCTGACCAAGTCAATGAGTATGGGGACCATCAAGATTAGGTCACCTCCTCTAGGGGCAAATTCATCTGTGGCTAACATTTCGTTTGATGCTGGCGGGGATACAAGCTTCACCAGGGCCAAGAAGGCGAATTGGCGATGATCCAAACCTAAGTTGTTGTACAGTACGCTTTCTTTATTTGATGCATGGGCGGTGCCCGCATTATGTACCTGTTATTGTAGATTGTCAGCCCTTATCGTTATTTGTTGTATTCCTCGCGACCTTCATGACATCCTATGCCACGTTCCTTGCCTTGTGTTTACACCTATACCCGTTCTTGTCCATTTTGGTCACTAGACTCCTAATGTATTATCGTCACTCCAGAAACTGCAAAATAGGATCCCCATGCATTACATGAACCAGTACCTATATTACACGCTTGACTTCGAAGAAAGACTGGAGTGAAAGTCAGATGAGTGTCGAAAGCTGAAACGATGAACACGCACTTTCAAATAGTAAATCTGCCAGCCAACCACAGAGAACAAAACAACGGCCTGCAATATCGACCACCATTTGACCCGAGAGTTTGTAGACTCTGCAGTGTTGCGATGAGTCCGTTCTCTGACCACAATGTATTCCTGCTCGTCTTTTACGGTCAACAACCCGTTCGCTAGCGATCGAATTTCCCGCTCGACGGGGGCGACGATATCTGTCATAAGCTTATAAGAATTTATCGGATATGAGCTATGCAAAGACTAACCGTCTCCCTGAACATAGATTACACCGTGTACATTGAAGCTGGAAGTACTGTGTAAACCCCAGATACCACGGATATCAGACTGCTTACCTGACAATCTTGTCCGTGATAGCGCTCATTTGGTTCGAAAAGCAGAGCTCATGCCTACCATCCTTTTGAGCAGTGATAGAGAGGGAGCCTGTCGATTGTCGGACTTGCTTTCCAAGGACGTGGTCATCTGGGTCCGTTAACTGAATTAACCATGAGAATCGAAGTATAGGATGCCATGACGCGCAACAAACCCAGAAATCAATATCTAAATGACCTCCTCCACCAACTTGATACGTCACGGTCATCTATGCCGGGAAATTCAGCCAATTCATAGAGATTGAAGCAGTCAAGCGGTCAAACCTTGTCTTGCTTGTGCAAGTCCTCGAAGAAGCATTCTTTGTGACCGGAAACAATCTCTATTAGATGGGCAGACACCAAGGCAGGAATAAAAAGAATTAAAGCAAAACAAGCAAAGAAACGATGGGTATACGGGATTTTGTGCATTTAGGTCTTGCGTGAGGTGTCGTGGTTCGGGCAGGTCACGGCGAGTCATGGGAGACCCCGATCACGTGGTTCTGGGGTCTTTACCATTGGTTTTCGAGTTCTTTAAATCTTTCTTCTGCGCTGTTCAAATCTACAGTACACCCTCGCAGCAATGTCTGAACATACTGATGCACTCGCTCCAAGAGTACGTTGTCGCTTTTTCCTCCTCCAAATTTCACGATCACTCTTGAGATCTTCCTTCTGTCTTCTTGAGTGGTTGAGAGCTGATCACTTCTACAGGAGGAGGAGGCCGATGTTCACTTCGAACCGGTCATCAAGCTCACGGAACAGGTCGAAACGAAAACTATGGAAGAAGACGAAGAGGTGCTATTCAAGATGTGCGTCGATCTCAAATCAACGCGATTTCTTCTCCAATCGATCTTACTGACTCGTCGATTTCAATACGATTTTTATCGTTCGATGTAGGCGCGCGAAACTCTTCCGATTCGACTCTGAATCCACTGAATGGAAGGAACGTGGCACTGGTGACGTTCGCCTCCTTTCCCATAAAGAAACGAGGAAGGTCCGCCTTGTCATGAGACGCGATAAGACTCTCAAGGTCTGTGCAAATCACGTCAGTAAGTAATCGCTTTCAGACCCGTGTCATTGAGCATTCGGCCACACGCTCTAACTCGCGTTTTACATAGTTACTTCAGACATGAAACTACAGCCCAACATCGGGTCGGACAGGAGTTGGGTCTGGAAGGTGGCAGCCGATTATTCGGAGACACCACCAACCTCAGAGACTCTTGCTATCCGCCTTGCCAATGCTGAGAGTGAGTCATTTTGTTTTCTTTGGCTTCGGATATATCTCAGTATGCGTGAAGATGCCAATCAATTCAAGGCTAAATTCGAAGAAGCGCAAGCTAATAATGCCAAGTTGTCGGGTGGCCTTGCCCCCACCGTAGAGGAGGAAGCGGAGGCAGGGGCGAGAGATGGGAAGAAGAACGAGGACCCTATGAAGGAGCCAGAGACTGTTGCGGAGCCTGTATCGAAAGATTAAACATGGCATCTTTATCACGCTCGTGTTACCTCGGCTTTTTCATACGCTGCAGCTGTGCCACTGATAGCTTAACACTGCAGCATCTGTTGAAGAACTCTATCGGATTCAATACACCATTTCAAGGTTTAGATGAGGATAGTGTACACGAATACATCCATTGCATCTACATTTACATGATACATACATCACACATTTTCGGAAAGAGTCATCGTCCGAGTATCCCTTCTTTCCTCTTGAGCCCATGCTTCCCAGAAAGCAACACCTGCGCCTTTGCTCCAATACGCTGGAGACTTCTCCCCTCGGACAACGGCAGCTGTGATGAGGACATGGCGGACATCCGAGCCACTGACGTTGTCGGTAAAATGCTCAATTGATGACTGATGAGGCAAACTCACGGTACTTCATACATTGGGTCCAACAACAAAGCCTCCTGTGTCGCTTGAAAATATTGACTTTGAAATTGGGAACATGGCCAGACGAACCATTATGCCTCTTAGCCCTCGAGCACCACCACCCCTTTCTGCAGCCTTTCGACATATCTCGTCTAGCGCTGCACCCGTAAATCTGATCTCGACCCCGTAGAACCCAAAAAGAGCTTGGTACTGTGATATCAAGGAACCCTTCACCTCCGTAAGAATCCGCCGTAGGTCAGGTACTGTCAACGGCGCAAGTGTCGTTATTGAAGGCAAGCGAGATATGAACTCGGGAATGAATCTGAAATAGGATAAGCGTCTGCGACCAGATATATCAACCACAAACGGTGTATACCCATATTTAACGAGATCTAGCAATGTTAGATAAGTTTCCAATTATTCGATTACCAGTATGTAGAAAGATACCAGGTATCTCCACAAGGTCTAAAACATTCTTAACTGTCTTCCGATTTGGTGTAAAAAATGGGACAGATGAGCCTTCTTCAGGGGTTGACAGTGTGGCTGTAAAGCCAATAGACTAGATATTGTCACTCAAGGTGACCGATTTCATCGAGGTAAAACAACACTCACACTTTTAGACACACGCTGCTTGATGATGGCCTCAAGGCCTACAAAGGCGCCACTTAAGATGAAGAGTATATTTGAAGTGTCTATGTGGTAAGTCTCCGATTTCGCTGGCGTTTCCATATGTCTGGATTAGAGTACTTGTAAGACAACCAGGAAAAATATACTCACAAGGTGGCGTAGTACATTGTTGACCTCTTTGCGGAAAGGCAGGACCTCCCTCATATGTAGGAAGCTGAACGGCAGTAACACCTTTGGCTTTTACAGTCACAACGGAGCCTTCCATCATCCTCAAAAGTGCCTGTTGTACTCCTTCACCACCGACATCACGGGAAACTTCGAGCCCTCCCGAAGACTTCTTGGCTATTTTATCGACTTCATCAATATATACGATACCCATGCTGGAGAGACAAGATTAGTACACAGAGCAAGTGACCAACTATTCCTAACCTAGCACGTAAGGGATCCCGGTTCGCGGCTTGAAGCTGAAGACCGTAATGTTCACCGGCGAAACCGTGTAGCCAAAACTAGAACTTACAAGTCTTTCTATGATGATCTCAACGTCCTCACCTACATCTAAAATGGAAAAATGGATGAGTCACACGCTCAATTAACCAGCAATACACTAACATCCAGCCTGAAAACGGCGTGAGATCTCGAGTCATATGATACAAGATTGTGCTCACTTGTGTGAACGATGTAGCATCGTTGACAGAGAAGGGAACGTCCAGTATCTGAGCGAGAGTTTTTGCCAGCAACGTTTTTCCTATGAACGAAGAGAGTTCATTTCAAGCGCGAAGACGATGTACGATTTTGACATACCAGAACCGGTAGGACCGCTAAAAGGATAGTCAGGTAATGAACTGTCAGTGCATATCAAGAATCCACACGAAGGACTGACATTACAAGCACATTGCTCTTCTCAAATAGAGGAAGACGTGACTTGAAATTTGGAGCCGGCCCAGGTCGCGGTCGTGTAGGGTGAAGATTAGCCGTAGAAACACCGTGAACTGAAGGAAATTTGTCAGGGTCAAAATCAGCACGGAAAATCGAAGAGGACGTACTAGCCTCTGGTACGACAGTTTCACTGTCCACATTGTTAATAGGTACCTGGGACTCCATATACTGAAGGTTTGCACGGACTCGATTATAGTGGTTGAATACCCTTCAGAAGCAACTCAGCCGGTGATCAATACTCAGACAGAAGACCACTGACGCCACGGAAAGGACCTTCTTTGCATTCTCCTGACCGACAATGGATTCATTCAGGAATTCAACGAGCTATGGTCACATCTATGAGTCCAGATCCAAACGATAATCAGGAAATGGGATGTGCACTTCTCGTGGAGTTGCTAAATGAAATCCTGGAGATCTGTGTGGTATATCATGATGCCCATTGGTAACGTAATCGTTGATCGGTTGTGTCTGGAGTGTACGTAGCGGAACCGCCCAGATCTTCGGATAGAGTCCGTGTGGCCACGCTGGCAATCTATGCCAGATCATGAGCGAATATGAGTTTAAAGCTTGCGATACAAGCTAGAAAGCAGAATAGATAGCCCAATAGAGAGCGAATGAGGTATAATCGATACCGGCTCGCAGGCTCTGCTTGACTCCGAGGTCTTGGAAATGAAATGGGAAATAGAACGATGATATGAGGGGTATCCATAGATGGATTACCAAGTCCGGAATACACAAATCCAAATATACGGTTTGCACTTGAGTCTGAAAGTTGCACAATCTTAACAGCGGTATCTCAAATCTTCATATATACTATGGGTAACAAATCTCGTTCACCGTCACCTCGCAGAACGTCTGACGACCGCAACCACGAATACAGCTCGGATGTGCGCTCATCCCGGGTAGACAAACATTCGTCAAAGGATGACTATGATGATTCACGGCGCCGCCGCTATCGAAGTAGGAGCAGGGATAGAGGAGACAGGGACTTATATCGGCGTAAAAGGGATCGAAGTTCTAACAGAGATGGTGACAGAAAGGATAAAAAGCAAGTTCAACTATGTCTCTTCCTAATCCTACATTTTCTGATATGTTTGCAGGCGCAAGCGCGACAAATCCGAGGAACGTCGGGCTAGAAAGGCAGAGAAAAAACGAATAAAGGAGGAGGAGGAGGCTCGTCAAGTTGCTGAACTCAGCGTCTACAGTGCTACGGACAATCCATTCCACGACGTCAACTTGGGGCAGCAGTTCCGATGGCACAAGAAAAACGAGAAAGAAAGAAAGCAGGGAATGTCATTTGCAGAGGCACAGCGACGTGATGTTATCCGGCGCCAGGAGGCAAAAGAGGAGCTAGAACGGTTAAACAGACGACGTGCAGAAAGGGAAGTCGAGCAACGGTTGCGTGAAGAGGAGGAGCTTAGGAACCAACGGCTTCAAGAATCCGCGCAGATGTCGGAATGGCTGGCTAAGGAAGGCGATTTTCAACTCGATCAGGAAAGGAGAAGAGCTGCTATTCGCATTAAGGAAAAGAGGGCTAAAGCTATCGACTTTTTGGCTCTCAACTTGAAATATGTCAACCCTACCGTCGACGAAGATGAGAGTGCCGGAGATGAGGATGCTGGTCTGGAAATCGATCTTGATGAGCCCTACAACATCTTTGATGTAACGCATAATCGTTTGTCATTGCTGACTTTTTTTGTTGACTCGCGCCATTATAGAATTTGACTGTACCGCAAGTTGAAGAGTTGCACAATGATATTGAGCGATATTTATCTCTGGAGGATTCGGAAGTTAATCTCGATTTCTGGACCGTGAGTTTTGCCCATTATTTTGTCTTGGTATCTAAAACTGACTTCATGCCAGAACATGATGGTAGTCTGCAAAGATCGTCTGGAAACATTACAAACTAATAGACACCTGGGAGCGGAGGTTGCAGCTGCTGTCGAATCCGATATCGCAGTTCTTCTATCTGGCAAGACTTACGACGACTTGGCCTCACTCCAAAGGCAAGTTAAGAACAAGCTCACTAGTGGAGAGCCTGTGGATACCGATTATTGGGAAGGTTTACTCAAGAAACTTCTTGTTTATAAGGCAAAGGTAGCTCGCCACATTACTTGATATGCGGCTAAGTATGATGATCACTCTTTTAGGCCAAACTCAAGAGTCTTCACGAAGTGGTCGTCCGAAATAGACTTGAGCAGCTTCGTAAGCGGCAACGCGATGAGGCTCTTCAAGCACAGGAAGAGCTACTTGCTGGTGTTGCTCGGTTTGCGTCCAAGAAATGGAACAACGAAGTCATTCCTGTGGAAGCTTCCGATGAAGAAGTCGTACCCGCTGAGGAAATGGAGGAGTACGATAGATCAATGAGCCCCGAGCCGATTGACATCACGAAGCTCGCGTCTGAGGAGCGTGATTTCAACATTGTAACAGAGGTTGAAGCCTTACAAGCCCTTGTACGTCCTTTGATCTCTGGGGTCTCGACTAATTAACTTACTCGGTGACACTCGTAGCTTGAACAAAGACGTACAGTCGCTTCGTCTCGATTCGTGCCCAAAGCCTCTCAACCGCAACTCGAAGTCCAGAATGAAGAAGCCCCTAGTGGTGCAGATCTTGCCTCTGAGGCGCTTTACAGAGCGGAAGCCGAACGAGATCTCGATGAAGAAGAGGAACTTTTCAACCTGGAAGAGACCATTGCCAATCCAACATCGTATAATTGGGAAGATAAATATCGGCCCAGGAAGCCGAGGTACTTTAATCGCGTTCACACTGGCTATGAGTGGAACAAGTACAACCAAACTCATTACGAGTGAGTAATTTTTTTCTTGAGTCTTGATGCCCATACTTATGACATCACAGTACCGACAATCCCCCGCCAAAGGTCGTTCAAGGGTACAAAGTAAGAATATCATCTTGAGATTTGATTCTCCCTCGCTCATGTTGTCCCATAGTTTAACATATTCTATCCCGATCTCATCGATAAATCTAAAGCACCCACCTATAAAATTGTCAAGGAGCCAGGAAATGATGAGACAGTCCTGCTGCACTTCAGTGCCGGGCCTCCTTATGAGGACATTGCATTCCGTATCGTTGACAGAGAGTGGGAGTTTTCACATAAACGGTGTGCTCATTCATACCTGTACTTGTCATCATTTCTGAAGTATTTTCACAGTGGTTTTCGCAGCAGTTTTGACAGGGGATGCCTCTCTCTGTGGTTCAATTTCAGACGCAGTGTAAGTACCTCTTTGATCAGAAGGCGTTTTCATCATCATCAACCTCTCTTTCCAGTTCTATCGGAAGTGAAAAAGAACCGTCGCTACCGGTCCGCCTCCAATATCGACTACCTTCGATGATATCTTCCGATCGATCTACTTCTCACCCATTTTCACTGTACATATTTTCTTCTCTGCACCCTTGTCATCACCTGTATATCGTTACGAGATTCAAATAGAAACTTTTTTGTTGACTGCGTATCATCACTCACACTTAGATGGCCCCCAACGACTGCATTCGACTTCATGTATGATACAGTTACGTTTGTGCTTCTGTCTCTGTGTCCCTTGCATCAAATCAGAGTGACTTATGTACTACTTTTTCTACTCACCAACCCAACCCGTGCCGGCTCGTAACAACCGAACTATGGACTTGTCCGAATTAAGTTACAGTTTCGGAGAGCCACGAAGGTGGAAATGAGGGTTGGGCGAGCAACTTTTATCCACTCGCCACCGCGCTCAGCTATCTTATCACGTGGCAAGACCGTCGCATGAAGTTGATTTTTCAAACCCTTACCATACCCTTTATTTACCTCACAGCACGTTCGCGGAATTCCAGCTCGACGCCATACCCGACGTCACATCTTCTCGCAGAGTTGGCAGAGATTACTCCGACCAAGGCCGAAAAACTCGAGTCGCATGAGCCACGAGACTTCGTCCTTTCCCCAAACCTCAGCGCTCAGTATTAGGAACTTAGCATTGAAATTAGTATCGTTACAAACAATAAGTCTATTTCGATCTCCTACATACAGTCCAGACACTGAGCATTCATAAGTAATCCATACGTAGTGATTATTATTGAAATCTAAGAGCATTGTTTAAAGTCCGGCTAATCGATATCAGGTTGAGACGTCGTACATAATTATTCCTGTTTCGTCTTTTTATCTGCACTCTGGAAGTACTTTCAAAAATATTGCTCAGGCCTTACATCTCAACTACAAGTTACGGTCTGTCTGACAAGGCAGGTCAACTGAACGCTTGAGAAAAACACAATTAGGCGGACCTCGCCACAACAACAGTAACTTTATTCAAGTGTCCGTCATGGTCACGATGAGTCACAGTGCTTTGTTCGTTCCTGTGGACAAACGTCATTTTATCGCTGGGCTCCTGCACTTTCGTTGTCGCGGGGAACTGGTCCGTTCAACAATGTGTGACAGCCGCAAGCTTTGTCCATTGATGTGGCCATTTTGCTTTGGAGTGGCCCAAACGTTGACCGTTGTAACCTAGTTAAAAGCCATGATATCTGTAGGAGTCGGTCTTCCCCACCCGTATACAATCCTCTCGTCAACCTTATCATGCCTTATCCGCCCCCGTTTTACCCTTACACGATAGAATACCGCCCCCGTCAGAGATCCTGCAATGCTCCGTTCTTTTCGGGTGCGGCAGTGTTCTCCCATTATAGCACGATCCCTCGTCAGTGCTCCCCTCTTTTGCCTATTTCTAGGAATGATTCTCTGTCTTCATGGAATTTTATCGACAAGATCAAAAGTATGTGTCCCTGGAGGGACAATGATATCTCTACTAGTGCCAAGACTGTTCTATGCACCCCACTTTACCTCCCATCTCCTTCCGAATTCTTGCACCCTCGTCCGGCTCCGTTACCTCCTAGCACTGTTGATCGTTTACCTTATGACACATCGTATTCTCGTCTTCCTTTTGGGCAAAACATCACCAATAGGCCCCACGCTTTCGACATTTTACCACCTGTTCGCGGGCGGAAAGAGCTCTTTGCGGGTGAACAACAAGCCTCTAAGGTTTTCATTGCTCGTCATACCAAACGCTCTCGCCCATCTCTCTCCCCCCGTCATAACGTACACGAAACTCGCCATCGAGAAGAGGGTGCGCGCAAGCGCGTGCGATTCTCTTCAGAGTTTCTACCCTCGGATACCAGTGGGCCGAACGTGTACAGGTTCCCTTCCCACAAGACACGGCCCCTACAGCTGAAGAATCGCTTTTTGCCGTTTGCAAATTGGATTGCCTACCACTGTAATAATATTTTAACCGAAGATAACTGCAGCAAGTTGTGGGTCATCGTTGTCGAATGTCTGACCGAGAGGCTCTGTTTCTGATCAGACTCTGCAGGGTTTTGACGATCCTTGATGAAAAGCTAGTGGCCGAGAAAATAACGTCCATTTTCGAAGAATATTTTCCTAAGAGAAATTCAGTCGATGGCCTTGAAGCCTCTACAGCCACTTTCCTAGCCCTCTGGTACTTAGGTCGACTTTTCCGTCGTGGCATCTTCTCCTTATCCGATGTCGATACTGTGGGTGCCCCCGAGGCGGTGATAAGAGTATTTCTCCTGGGCCTGACGTTAGCCGACAAATGGTTGAATGATAGCTCTAGGCGGCTAAAAGACTGGTGTGTCCATTGGTCATTCATTCGCAAACCGGCGTTTGTTAAATTTTGCCATCAGGAGCAAGTTTTGCCGTCTTTCTCTTCATTATCGCACATCCGCAGAGAAACGAGCCCTGAGGATGCTGGACTACAACATCTCCATCACAAACATGGAGTGGCGAGATTGGTTAGATAGACTCGAACCATCGACAAGCAAATTCGTTTCGACCAACCTTACTCACTCAACGCAGATTACTGCGAAGGTAGCATTGGACAATCTTCGTCGAGCGAAGGAATTGGAAAGCGCTACCATCAAAGGTCCTGCTCGCCCTAGAGAAGTAGAAATTTCATCCGAATCGTTGTACTTTTTGCGCCTCGATTTGCTTGAAGATAAGTAATTAGCTATGATCATCGTATCGTTATGTATTACTACGCTGCGATTCCTTGTATAATTTGATTTTAACCTTTGTCATTTCTGCCCCCAATGACCGATGCCATTGGGCAAAAGAGCTCGAAACGACTGGAAGATCTGCGAAAAGGTGATTTGTCACGTGATACATGAATAAGGACGCGGCCGCGATTGCAACGCCGCCACTCATCTAAACAGTGAACTCTTTCACTCATCGAAATCGTTCGTAATAAACAAACATCGGAATAGTTTTAGCATGGCAGACCACACAAACATGCCTGTGAGCATGGAAATTGACGAGGCCGCCATCGATGAAGGTCTCTACTCACGTCAACTGTATGCAACTGTATTCTTGTCCACCGCGTACCTGGTTGACTGATTCATTCTGCTGAATAGCTATGTTCTTGGGCATGAGGGTAGGTTCATGGGGTCTGCATATCGACCACTGATCTCTAATTTCTCGAAAGCGATGAAAAGAATGGCCTCCTCAAATGTTCTGATTGTTGGGCTACGAGGCTTGGGTGTTGAAATAGGTCGCGTCCTTTCTTCATTAAAGACCACGCATCAGTTAACATCGCACTGGCAGCTAAAAACATTGCTTTAGCTGGTGTCAAGTCCGTTACAATATTTGATCCTGAGCCTGTGACTGTTCAGGACCTCAGCTCGCAGGTAGACAATTGACCTCGCCCATGAGTCATCTACTCATCGGATTTGTCAGTTCTTCCTTCGTATAGAAGATATTGGAAAGTCGCGAGCGGAGGCAACGCTACCCAGATTGGCTGAATTGAATTCTTATGTACCTATACATAACTTGGGAGGAGTTCCTGGCCAACAAGTCACTGTAGATCTGGTCAAAGGCTTCCAGGTGTGTATTGGTCTTTCTAAGTTTGCAATTATCTAATGGGGCTTACAGGCTGTTGTTTTGTGTGGCGTCCCATACGAGAAACAACTAGAAATCAATGACTGGACCCATCAGAATGGTGTGCACTTTATCGCGGCTGAGACTCGTGGTCTATTCGGGTACTGTGCTTATCTTTCGCCAATCAATGATATGCCTCTCATTTGACGTAGAGCTGTATTCAATGACTTTGGCCCCAAGTTTACATGCGTGGATCCAACTGGAGAGCAGCCATTGACGGGAATGATTGTATCCGTCGAACAGGTACCCTCCTTATTTCCTACTTCTATTCATGCCAATCCCTTCCGTCGCAGGATTCCGAAGGACTAGTGACTTGCTTGGATGAAACACGCCATGGGCTGGAAGATGGAAATTATGTCACCTTTACCGAGGTACAAGGAATGACCGAACTGAACGGATGCGAACCGCGAAAAGTGACTGTCAAGGGACCATATACATTCACCATCGGCGATACCTCCAACCTCGGAAACTACAAAAGCGGAGGAATTTTCACACAGGTCAAGATGCCCAAGAGTATAGAATTCGTATGTCGCAATAGCCGTCTCGCGTTTCATCTGAATTATGAGTTTCCCAGAAAAGCCTAAGGGAGTCGCTCATAACGCCGGAGTTCTTCGTCACGGACTTCGGCAAATTTGACCGTCCTGCCACTCTCCATGCAGGCTTCCAAGCTCTTAGTCGATTCCGCTCACAAAATAATCGGCTTCCTCGTCCTCGAAATGCGGATGACGCGGCTGCAGTTGTTTCACTGGCAAAGGCCATCGATGCAGACGTTGACGAGAAGATCGTGGCAGAATTAGCGTATCAGGCGACAGGAGACTTATCCCCTATGATAGCTGTGATTGGTGGCTTTGTTGCTCAAGAGGTACTCAAAGCATGTTCGGCTAAATTCCACCCGATGGTACAGCACCTTTACTTTGATTCTTTGGAATCCCTTCCTGCGACGTTACCTACGGAAGAAGATTGCCAACCGATAGGTTCACGCTACGATGGTCAGATCGCTGTCTTTGGGCAAAAATTTCAAGAGAAGATCGCGAATCACAGACAATTCCTCGTCGGTTCTGGAGCCATTGGATGCGAAATGTTGAAGAATTGGAGTATGATTGGTTTGGCCAGTGGACTACGCGGGATTATTCATATCACCGATTTGGACACCATTGAGAAGAGCAATCTGAATCGCCAGTTCTTGTTCAGGGCGAAAGATCTGGGGAAGTTCAAGGCTGAGGTGGCCGCTGCCGCCGTGTCTGAAATGAATCCTGACTTGGTTGGAAAGATCCTAGCGAATCAGGAACCAGTCGGACCTGATACAGAAGGTATGGAAGATGCACCTATTTCCTATTTTGTCTCATTTAAGGTTAGGAGTGTACGATGAGGCTTTCTTTGATAGCATTGACGGAGTGACGAATGCCCTGGATAATGTGAAAGCCCGTAAGTCTCTCACATAAGAGAACCCCAGCTTCAATAACCTCGATTTTGTAACAGGTCTTTACATGGATCAGCGATGTGTCTTCTACAAAAAGCCTCTTCTCGAATCGGGGACCCTAGGAACGAAAGGCAACACTCAAGTTGTGATTCCTCATCTTACCGAGTCATATGGATCGTCTCAAGATCCTCCGGAAAAAGAAACCCCTTCTTGTACCGTCAAGAGCTTCCCTAATGCTATCAATCACACTATTGAGGTATAGTATTATCCCTATTACAGTTACCTCGTTCCTCATAGTGTGCTTTTAGTGGAGTCGGAAACAGTTTGAAAATTTGTTCGTCAAACCTGTTCAAGCTGTGAACACGTACCTTTCGGAGCCGAATTACCTGGAAAGCAGCCTCAAATATTCCGGCTCGTCGAAGGAACAAATCGAACAAATCGTGTCTTATCTTGTTACTGACAAGCCTTTGACTTTTGAGGAGTGCATCATATGGGCACGACTTCAATTTGAGCGGGATTACAACAATGAGATTCGTCAATTGCTCTTCAGTCTTCCAAAGGATGCCGTCACTACAAGTGGTCAACCCTTCTGGAGCGGACCCAAGAGGGCACCTGACCCTCTGGTTTTCAATTCGAGTGATGTAAGTGCTAGTTGTTCGGACCCCGAACTCGCACCTAAATTCTCTCCGATTATTCCTGCTTAGCCCACCCATCTCGAATACGTCATTGCTGCTGCCAACTTGCACGCGTTTAATTATGGTCTGAAAGGCGAAAGGGACGCAGCCATTTTCCGCAAAGTGGCTGACTCCGTTATCGTCCCTGAGTTCATGCCTCGAAGTGGTGTTCAGATCCAGGTGAATGAGAATGAGCCAGTCGCACAGGCTGATGATGGAGGCAAGCCTTGTTTATCTGATTATCCTGCTTAAATCTCACGAAGACCCAAAACAATTCATAGCGGATGAAATCGAAGACCTGAAGCTGAAACTTCCTTCGCCGTCGTCTTTAGCCGGATACCGTCTTACTCCGGTTGAATTCGAGAAGGACGATGACACCAATTTCCATATCGATTTCATCACTGCTGCATCTAACCTTCGCGCAATGAACTACAAGATTGAGCCTGCGAGTCGTCACACAACGAAGCAGATTGCCGGAAAGATTATCCCTGCTATCGCCACTACCACCTCCCTTGTGACTGGGCTAGTATGCTTGGAACTATATAAGGTACACTCTGCCCATGTCGGCCTAGATAGGATGTTAATCAGTTTCACTTTTAGATCATCGATGGCAAAAACAAGCTTGAGGAGTTCAGAAATGGATTTATCAATCTTGCCCTTCCGTTCTTTGGTTTTTCGGAACCTATAGCTGCTGCTAAGAAGAAGTACGGCTCAACTGAGTGGACTCTTTGGGATCGATTTGAGTTCGCAAATGACCCAACACTCAATGACATCATCGCGTGGTTCAAGTCGAAGCATAATTTGGAGATCACGATGGTTAGTCAGGGTGTAAGTATGCTCTGGAGTTCTTTTGTAGGCAAGAAGAAGGTACGTGAAATAGAGGGCCTCGCACTTTCAGTGTCTGACATCGTAATCACAGAGTGAGGAGAGGTTACCAATGAAGTTCAGCAAGCTCGTAGAACATGTCAGTAGGAAGGCCATTCCTCCTCATGTCAAGCAACTTGTCGTTGAGATCATGGTGTCAGATGAAGACGGAGAAGATGTCGAGGTATGTATTAGCTAGTTCATCTTGACTACTTCATCTTCTCACAATTCGCGACAGGTCCCGTTCCTTGTTGTCCAGATCTAGGGTGTTCGTTTTTACGTACCATTAACAGTTGTATTGTCACCTCAATAGATGTGTGTATATCATCAGATTTTAGTCTTTCCCCATTTGTGGTGCTATTGTGAGGAGAGTTTTTCTCTGGACAGTCAAGTCTTACTTTCGAGAGCATTGCGAATAAGAAGCATGCAAATAGCATCCTATGTAACAGTGCATGACATTGCGTCGACTACTTACCTACAGGTGCTGTAAGGCATGTACGGCACCCTGGAAATAAGACGGGAACGGGGAAGGGAGAATGTATGGAATGTCCCCGTGTATGGAATGTCCCCGTGTGCTACGTTTCAGGAGGCGAATGGACAGGATTGATGTGGTGTGGAAGGGGTGGGCGAAATGGGAAAAGATGAAGCTGAAATAGAACAGTAAAAGTATGTTTTTGTGCGTTTTTATATCAATAGGGTAAGTGAACGTGATAACAAAAACGTGCCAAAAGGAAGCAAACAAGCCAATACCAGCTGATAAGATGGCAAAAGGGCACGATGAAAGTATTAGTCGTTGTAAGCTTGAATAGGTACACCGAATGGACATCAAATGGAACTGGAAACATTTGTCAGAAAGAAGGGACCGGTAAGCATACATCGAGGGGCAGACAAAGTTCATATGCATCCGGTGACTCGTGACTAGATTGAGTGTTCAGAACAACGTGCCACGGTCCGTAGCCAAAGCGAAGGGGACGAAGGAGCTTGGTATAAGTATACTCCCGGAACCAAAAGCCGAAGGTTCCCATATGGACAGAATGATATATCGGCGAAGGCTGAGAGGCCCGAAAGGCAGGCTACGCAGCAGAAAAGGATGACAAAGATTGGTTGGAGTATTCACATGAAAACAAGTGTAAAAGTACACGCGAGGGCAGTAGATGAATGAGATGGACCGCAAAGCGCAACTATGCCAGGTTCCGGGTGTCACCGTAATGTAGTGAATGAGTAAAAGAGACACGAAGATTGTCGATCGAGATTCGACATGTGTTGAGGATCGAGTTGAGAAAGGAAACATCAGGTTCTGAGCCATGCCTGTTGATGGTTGACATTATGAATGGGGGCAAATGCACCACCGTGGTATTGGTAATGGCTAGCCCCCATCCACGCATTCTCGCCTTGCCGATGAGGTATAAACTCATTGGCAGTCATGCGAAGATCGCTGCATTGATACTCAAATCGAGACTGAGAGTACGTGCGAATATGTTGTCGGGCGTGGAAGTTCTCGTCATCATACGACGACAGAGACTGAGAACGTGCGTGTGAGATTGGGATCTGCGGGACATATGGATACGTGTTGTATGGCATCTGATGGCTGGCACTACTGATGACGGAAAAGTCAAAGACGTAGTTTGACTGCGGCTTGATTGGTGCGTAAGTAGCAGTGTTCCAGTGATAATGGGCGTAAACGTCGACAGGAGGGTGATAAGGAGCTGGGTATGGGGCCGCAACGTGTAGAATGGGCGGTTGGACAGCCACGTATTGACCACTAACTCGGGGCCTCTCCCGAATGATGGGTTCATCACCCGCAGGACTCCATTTAGCCGGGGGAGGGAGCGACTTCTCAAGATCATGTATGTCTCGTCGCTCCCAACTCTGCGCTGGAGGGACTAGATTACTGACAACACCAAGAGGCTGATTAGCCTTGAGAATGTAATGTGAACCTGGGGCGCTGACGCGACGCTTAGGGAGATATTCCTCTCTAAGTGGACCATCCTTGTCAAGATCAATCTCCAGCACTTCGGAAACCAGAGCCTGCTCCTTTTCTGCTTTCTCACGCTTCCTCTCCTCCAGCCCGACGAACACGGGCTGTGGAACAGAAGACGTATGGGAGGCAACTGGTGCTTGAATGATCTCATCGATGGCCCTACGAACAATAGAATGAGGATTGGTCGACGGGCGAGAGATCGGTTGGGAATGCATCGGTGAAGCTAAGGACATATGATAGGACCTGAGATGTGACAGCCATTGAGACCAGTCTCGAGAAGAAATGGTCAAGTCATAAGTAAAGATTTCCAAAGCCAAAGATTCAAGCCTGTTCAAAGCCTGGATAGGAACGTTGGTAATGTTATGCCTAAACAGAAGGATGAAACTGAATTTTGTAATCGCAGAAGAAATTATCTACTTACCATGTCTTATTTGAGAAAGTGTGATCATCCAACCATTTATTCGCAAGCATGCAACCCAAGACAACAAGGCGGAAGGGCGCACTTGCTTCCGCGACTTCTTTGTCGAGAACATTGAACGAATCCCCGAGCAATGCAGCCCTGAACTTCGCTTCTTTCGACTCATGCTCGAACGGGGCTGCATCCAGATAGACGGGGAGACGAGTGATGTACCAGAGGGCAAGAAAGACAGCGGATGGCTGCAAGAGGGTAGAGAGGAACAATGAGTGAACTGATGCTGTCAAATAGCTCGGACGCGAGTTCGGATATGCCGTGGGAGATGATCCACTGGAACGGAATGTCAGAAAGAACATATGCTGAAATAACGAGATCTTACATGGACTGTGTAAACGTTGTCGAAAGGCTGAGACCTGTGGTGCAAACTTTCCAAACATAGTTAGCGACCCAATCTGCAAGGGGTTCGGCAAGCTTCTTGTAAGCGGTGGTGGCACACGGCGTGACAACCTCGGGTGCAGAGACAGGAGCACGCTCTTGAGTTTGTGAGGGTGCCTGGTATACGGGCTCGACTGGGTAACATTGAGGGCCACGTAACTTGTTCTGATAAGCATCGTTTTGAGCTACTACATCGTTGGAGTGAGTGCCCTCGTAAGCATGAGAGGTAATGGCCCGATCAACATAGACGCCAAAAGGGGTGATAGGTTGCAGTGGGCTGGAGTCCCTATCTGGACCACTGGCAGCTCCTGGTGATTTGTCGTCCTCAAATATCGGGGTGTAAGAGTGGGGCTCCTCGTCAAAAGACGTAAGATCTGTAATGACCGAGACAACCGAACTTTCCTGCACTTGAGCAGCAAGCACCATACCGTCATCATCAATTCGCATGGGCGAGGGTGCGCTCCACTGACTCCTGGTCTCGAAGCGGCTCTGTTCCATGGATGATGTGTTATCGGAGTTGATCTCGTCAGCGTCCCGAAGAGGACCCAACGCCATTTCCTCGGGCGGCTGACCAGCCACAAGCAGGTTGTAAAGGGGCGGAGTACTCGCTTCAGCGTGTGTTCCTTTAATAACGGGCGCGTTTCCCGCGCCAGTCAACCCTCGGAAAAAATCCTGCTCAACAGGATGGTCAGCAGAACGAGTGTCTTCCTCCCAAATTCTGCGCGGCTTTGTCCTCCGCCAGGTCGGCAGCGAGTTTATCCACTGTTCGCGAGTGCCGAACGAGGGTGGAGGCCCTGTCGGAGACACCGGGAGAGTGCAAGCGAGCGACTGGAAAGAGTTTGAGTAAGCGTCACTGGTGACTACTTGCTTGAGGACTGGGTGGGAGGGTGGCTTTGAATAACGGGGGACAGGAACCGGCATTTGAAGATGAGGGTAGACTCGAGTATAGCGCCAAAGACACGGGAGACGTGAGGCTGGCGGCTAGACTCTGATCTGGATTGCTCCTTTGGAGTGCGGAGCAAAGGGGCGTCGTGAGTTGTTGTCGTGAAAAGGAGATACGTTGGAGTGAAAGAGATAGCTGGCTGAAGTGGCGTACGCACAGCGAAGGCGTGCCTTTTGGCGGATGGAATGGGAAAAGGACAGAAGAGAGTGCTGGCTGCTGCTGTCAGCCTAACGAGCCCAGCTGCGGTTTCCTTTGGATCCTTGGGCGGTAAGATGGCCCTCTTCAGTCTTGGCCGTCGTTGTCTGCGGTGGTGAGCGAGCAACAGAGACCGGGCAACAGGAATCGACAGAAGAGGGTCGATCCACCTGGGCGTTGGTGTTGAGAATTTTCAATTCCAGGAGAATCACTTATTTCAACCATCCACATTACGTAAGCCTGACTCTGCCTGATCGGACCCTCGTGGCCCCATCGATAATGCATCACACAATTACAAAGAAACGTGGCCATTCCCAAACATCACCGTATCGATCTTTATCCGAGGAGTAACGGAAAACACAGTGATCCCCATTCAATCCGCACAGATCAAGACGTGAGCTCCTAGCGCCTATCATGCATACGAATATCGTAGATTCCATCCTATTTGAGCCATGTATTGGGAACCGACGTCAAGCATGTGAGATTTCAGCGGGCCGGATCTCCAATCACTTCACACAGACGGGTGAAACCTGGCCTCGTCTAAGGAAGGAAACAACTTTCTCGGTAGATATATGCACCCATGAGGTCAACGTCGGGTGGACTTGTCATACCTGGGTTTGTCAAATGGACGACAGATACTGAGGGCTAGAGGTTGCGCTATTTAAAATCACAAACACCTGAAACGGCATAGGTGTTGTTAGGGTCTGTTTTATATACACGCCTTTGACAAATGACTTTTGATCTTCTGGACCAGAAACCTTGGACGCCGCACGGTGCAGAATGGCGTTTCCTCAATTAACTTCGTACATGAATTCCCAAATACACGACACTGATGGACTGCCTTCTGCTTCCACGCTTGATTCCATAACTCTCGGGCAGCTTAAAGCAATGGTAGGGCCCCTGCCCAAACCAAAGGTATGCTTATGCATGCACCATCAGTCACGGTTGAATCAAGACGAATTTTGTCCGACAGCAATCCTTTTTTGACTATGTGTACGATGATGAAGATACTGTTATGAATGAGATTGATGAGTTCTACTCGTATGTTGAGATGCCACAAGTTGAGGAGAACGTGAAAGCTTGGGAAGGGTCGTTTATATCAGGTACTGCCCTATGCTACTTTTCTCCTTCAGCAGGACTACGACTCATATTGACTACAACATGTCGCACTAAAGATTGGACCAAGGCGCCTGTTTCTCAGCGAAAAGCTCACGTCGAGCTTCTATTGGAAAGCCTTGAACACCGTGACGCTGAAGTCCGCTTCACCAATGCACGCCGCCTTTTCTACGTCCTTCAAGGTTCGGACGCGTTCTAAGGCCCATATCCCACGTAATTCCTGATCAGCGTCCTCGGCTGTATAGGCACATTCGTCGAGACGACGTCGCCAGAACATCAGCTACATTGGATATTCGAAAACTGTAAAGTTGTTAGATCAGTCAATGGTGTTAGCTCTATTGTCGAAGCTATGAAAATTGCCAGTTCAAAACATGATATGCTTTGGTATGTCTAGATTCATCCCTACTCGAACCTTTGTGTCTTATGCTAATGGGCAGTGGCCTGTCCGACCTTGATGCCTCACATTTTAACATCTCGGCTCAAGAAAAATCGGATCTCACTGATGAGGTGGTGACCGAGATTTACATCTATCTGGGGATGCTGTACCATTTGATTGAAATATTTAAAGGGCACGACGATTTTGCTGATGAGCTGAGTAAGTATCGCGCACTCCGAATGCGTTTTTTGTGACTAAGATAACTTATGAATTCTAGTGAGCCTCGACCCTCCTCTACCTGTCTACCTGTTCAATGTTATCGCCGGCCTTCGTGACAAAGGCGTCAGGACATACCCGATCAAGAAGGTTTGGTCATATACTCTTGTTCTCATCTCGGTCCATTCTTATCTTTTTTAGCTACTTTTAGTTCTCTGGAAGACTCTTCTGACATGCTGCGGAGGAATTCGCGAACTTACTCGAGTCAAGAAATTGTCAAGAGAATTAGCCGGACTACCTCCAGCAACAGAGACAGGTGAACCGTTCGTTTCGCGTGATCAGTTCACTTCTCATCTACGAATCTCAGTTGACTATATCAAATCATCCCCTCTCGACATTGAAACGTTCCGACAGGAGACGGCCGTCAAATATCCTACATTCACCCCTCCCCAACAGCCTATATTCCAACCAGTACCCATAGTTCCTGAGCCTCAAAAAATCTCTAAACCGGTCAATCCGCCATTATATTCCTCCAAGTTGGCTCAGGCATACTCGCCTATTCCTGTACGGCATCACTATCATCACGACGATGACACAAACATCGGATTACATGGTATACCACACCATCATTTCCAGCCTCCACAACAACATCAACAGTATAGACCCATACCTCAAACAGCTACTCCCGCACCTTCTCCGCCACCTTCACCAAAGCCCAAAAAACAACAATATCAGACCGACCAAAACCGACCGTTCCTGTTTCCTTTCCCCAAAGGCCAGTTTGGAAGAGATGCTCGATTTGTCCCTTTCGCCATAAATGAGGCGGATCAGCTGTTCAACAAACACATGTATGTAAGTTTATCTCTATGGCAGATGTGGCGCACGCGAGAGGACTGTATCGCTGCTGAGAGTGGGCTTGAACATATGCCTGGAGATGATGAATTCCAATCGTCGACATTCACTGCTAATGTAAGGGCCTTTTGATTTTACAAGTTTCTGAACTTTGACTTGTTTTCAGCAGGATCCTGAAGTTGCTGAACCATTACCTGATATCGCGTTGCTTGGTGTGAAGATTGAAGAATCAATGAAGATATTGGAGACATCTGATTCGAACGCCGAGAAGAGAAAAGCTAGAGAACGTAAGGAAGACCTTATGCGCCTCAAACGTGTCGAACAGATCTATGTGAGTGATCTTTGCATGAAGAAAGGCGTCTGTTCATCGTTCGTCACAGAGTGCGATACTTCCTGGGATCAGCGGGTGGGTAGGCGTATTATTGAAACTACTTCTTGCGACTGTATCGCCAGATCGGATGCAAGGTCCTCAATCTTCGACTTCGTCTGTCTTTCCCCCAGGAGTAGCATCTCGTGAGTGTGCTTCAATGTCATCCATTTTTTTCCTGAAATATATGTTTCATACACAGCCCAAGAGCAGCCCCCTGCACCTTCGCCAACATTGGATGAGATAGATGTGACTCGACATCGCGAAGTTACTTCGAAAGCGGTATCTGCCATCCTTCTACTCATTCTGAAGTGGTTCAAAGTTTCGCGTAAGACTAATTTCTTTCAGCACGTATATCCTTTTAACAGTATAGCTTTTTAACACTATATTAGACGTCATGAAATTCCACCAGCTGGGCCAGCACTTGCTTGACACGAATTGTCTTCTTCTAATACTCAAAATATTTGGGTTGCAGGAAGTCGCAACCTCTGTGGTCTCCAAAGCTGATGCTCCAGATCACAAGTTTGTAGATGGTAATTTATTAATGTTGGATATCGCTAATTGCACCGACAGCTTCTTCCGATATTGCCTCCTCAACTTTTCGAGAGACCTACATCCTGTTCGTCCCGAAGACAATCAACCGCGGCCCTCACGTTATACTCAAAATAAAACCACGATACTCCCTAACGGGGAAAAGCATGAAGAAGAAGTTGAGTATGTCTCAGAGTACTCCTGGCGGAATTTCTTCTCGGCGATCAACTTCGCCAAAATCATGCAAAAGCTGTCTAAAGGGCGTTCTCATCGAATATGGATGCTCGTCCAATACAAAAGCTCGGTTAGCACTCTCCTTTGCATATTAAGGACATTTTGAATTGAGCAGATTGAAGTAGGCAATACTGAAGCGAGTGTTACGGGTCAATCACCCTATGCTGCAACTGCATGTCCTCAAGTTGATCAAGAGTCAGGTACCGTTCTGTGGGCGAAAATGGAGACAATGTACGCAATCATCATCTATCCATTTCTATATACCCGTGTCAACTCCCCATTTTATGTAGCGAACATGAAAGTTATAACCTCGATCTATCTAAATTGTCGACCAGACCTTCGGGACGAGTGGCTGACTGGATCTGAGGTTGATGATGCGACAGATGCTCAAGTACGTTTTTCCCGCCTGAACAAGCAATCTCATGTCCCTCATAACGTTGCGTTCCGTGCGACAGGCGCAAGAATTGGCATTGCGGCACCTGGTCAAGTTCTGTAGGCAGTTTCAGGGTCCCTTTTCCACCAATAGCTCATTTTTCCTTCATTTTCTTTCTAGACAACAATAAACGATATGGCCCGGCAGCGGCTTCCAGTCAACATGGGCCGCTGCACAGGAAGAGTGGTAGCGTCTCACATCACATAGAAGGTTTGCCCCCAGGCCCAGAACTCGCGAACATCATCCGACCATTGGGCACGCCGAACACCGTTGATTCCGACGTCTTTCCGCCTGCACGCGCTCAAGCCCCAGATACATCGATCTTCCTTCCCTATATCACCGAAGACATTGCGTTCGAGGAAGAATATGAAGAATACCTTTCAGATATGGGCTGGTCCGAGTCGGAATCCATTATGACCGACGGGCCCTTGTTCCCTGGGGGCACATCCGCATGGCATCGACTTCCGGCATTTGCTTCTGAAATGGTAGACGGCATTAGTGACAGTGAAAGCATCGTTTCGATCGGGGATTTGGGTGATGCGCGTCTTGATACCGGTCGCGACGATGATCGCGATGGAGTCGATGAAAATCTTAACAATTGGGAGGTATGTAGTATTCGCCTCGGTGCCGTGATGAAAGCTCAAATGCATGCCTTATAGCATATGAGTCCGAAAACCATGGCCGCTCTACCGAAGTCTCCTGCGGGTACTCGGCGCTCAAGTTCCGGGAGTGGGCTCCGGCCCGTCCTGCCGTTTGGACTTGACGATGGGAGTGCTATTGATCCAGATGAGGATGAAGACCTTGCAGTTGGCCCTGTGCCTAAGGATGAGTCCAATCCGTTCGCCTCTGGCGCTGGTGTCGATGAAGTGGAATATGCTTATGGGCAAGTGGAATTTCCGCTTTCCTAATATCGCAGAACTGACATTCTATGTGTACAGGGTCTGATTTCGGATCTCGGACGAGAATCACTCATTCAATCTACTCAATTCCCTTAGACAGCCACCATCAGTTATACTTTCTACAATCTAGTGGTTGATCTATACTGGTAAACATTCCAATATTCACCCAGCCAGGATGTTATGAACTTGATTACGTTCTCTTATTATATGGAGTCGGGCAAGATATATTCTAGTCCACCGTATCATCGAGTACGAGTAATTCACTAGCTTCCCCTCCACCCCCTTCAACATCCCTCTCTCGAATCCTTCTCAGCGCTACCTTCAAACTGACATGGAGGAGAGAAATATACCACATTCCATCCTTTATGCGTTTGTAGAATCTTACGTGGCCACTGGCATCTGTGCCCCCCTGGTGAGCTTGATGGGCATAGTTATGAAATGTGCTGCTGTTCGTTGTATCGATGTCGCAGGGGCAACGATGGGCGCCGGCCGAGAGTGGACATGAACACTACGGCAGCATACACGGACGAGGACCGGACAGTCCTTTCAAATCAGTTCCTATGCCAATCAAGTACTTGCCACAACTTTTGGTGACACGACAGGCAGACATCTGCATCAGGGGGTACTAGTCCGATACTTTGGGCCACTTCATGACCATCCGCTTCATTGCAATCAGTGCTATCACATTGACATTCGGTAGTGTCTTCGCCCAGAATTATATCTTTCATTCCTTTAGTTAACCAAGAGAAAGTATCAATGACGGCAAATAATTTTGTAGTCCTCTGGTTTGTGAAACAAAGGAATAAGTCGAGAGACTAGCGAAAGTTTCCAAATATCATGAAGAAGTGTCCTTGAGTAAAGTCAAGCAAATGTGGCGTAATTAATAAAGGGTGTTACGGTCGTTTGTCCGCATAATTCAAGATACGGAGATCTTGACCTAGTGCGAGTTGGAACGACATTTATGATATGTTGCTGGGAATGTCTCCAACGTCGAGCGCTAATGGGATCACCACCATGGCGTCTTGTCTTTACGTCTGTATGCTAGAAGCGGCTGATCTTGGATATTACGCCCCGTCTTGATGTCTCAACTGTCGAGGCGTGATGCAATCGTCCTGGATGATAATCAGAAGGGCAGCGATTTATCAAGGCCTATGACTCATAGGGGCAGAAGCTCTTCTGATCATAGGGTCGAAGAGGTGGACATAATGACTGCACACTAAACGCGGTCCTAGATTGGGGGAAATATTCAACAAACCCAATAGCAATGGGTTAAGCTGCCATTTGGATCTTGGAACTGGAATGGGCATTCGGAAATATGCAATCATATGCAGAACATGATTTTCGTGACCAACAGACTGCAATACACTCATCCCAACTGCTTCTAGAAGGCACGAACGATGATTCAATCAAACGAAGAAGTGATTGGAGGAATCGGTTTGCCACTGAATTTCGCACACGAGTTCCGGACTACACTCAGATCTTCGAAGACGATCAGCTCTGATTACCTTACCTCAAACAAAAACAGAGAAAGGACGGCCTAGCGCTGTGGTGCAGTTCACTTAGTCACCGCAACTTTGTGGAACGGAGGTAAAATTGGCCTGAGGCCGATTTTTTTTCAACAAATTTGCCATGTTAGCGCTTCGAATATGTACTTTGCAGACAGAGTACGTAGCGTATAATATTTCTACTACGCAAGCTCTAGCAGCTGTTCCGGTCTCAACAATCCGAAGATGGGAGCGTCGGATGCACAGGTGGATGAACGCTTCCAGGGAAGGATTGGGTACTCTGGATGCTCAGGCAAAGGTAAAAACAATTCAGTCCTACTGAGTACAAGTTCCATCGACGTATCGACGTGTACCAGGACGCGCAGACACGTGTATGATAAATTTCCCTTTATGGAGTTGCCCAATATGAGTAACGGCAAAATCGGCCCTGTCCAAAAAAATATTTCCATTTTTGACGATAAAAATCGGTCTTGGGGTTTTGTTGCCAACAAAAGAAGCATTTTATTTTGGCAAGACAAATGAGAAGAATATCATTTTCCGAAGGTGCGATATTTCATCACAAAGTTGTGGTGAACTGCACCATAGCGAATTTGAGAGGAGCATGAGTGGCGGTGCCGGTCCGACCGAACAGCAAGCGATGACCGCATGATCGACCACAGCGGCAATACCCACAGCGGCAAAACTTCATACATATCATTCTGGGGTCTGGCTTTGCCGGCAGCTCAGAAACTCACTCTTGACACACGAATATAATAGTCAAAATTGGATTTTAATTGATTAATTGTTGAACCTAAACTGCAGGTCAGACTTAGGTGGCGAAATGTATGTATCAACAATCCGAAGTAAATCTTACAATTAGAATAAGCTTGAGCAGTCCGCTCCCTGGACCCTCCGAGCTCGGCAGTAGACCACTTGTTCTTCAAAATCTCCTGCTATATCCTCTCTCGCGTACGGACCATGACGCTCTCCTTGTCTTCTGCGCGCGTAACGCGTGCTTTCGAGCGTTTTCACCATGTTGATTGACTGGCGCCGCCGAGTTTCGCAAGGACCGCGTGGTTTCTTCCATCTTTTTTCTTCTTGTCCTTCCGTTCGCTTTTCTGCTTCCTCGGCCGTTCCTATGGCTCTCTTGACCGGTCCCAGGTCATACGCCAAGGATGTATGTGATCGCATAGAATAGATTCACCTCGAGGTCGCAAACGAGGATGACGCCGGTTTTGTCAACTTTTTGTCATTTTTTCCACCTCTTCCTGTACGGATTATACATAACGGGAGGCCTGCATTATTGACTTTACCCAGCCTCCAGCTGGTCGTCCCCTTGGCAATTTTCACGTCCGACTGTCGCACCATCCAGATCACTGCAACTTTAACGGTTCTACCAAGTTCTCTAAGTCATGAGTCGTGACGCGAAACCGACAACAACCTCTTCATTGTGGATTGGCGCAAAAAGGGCCCGGAAACACTGTTCAAGATATTTTGGCACTCAAGACTTACTGGGTCATATATCGATTGACCAGACCGGCTCTGTACATAGCCACTGCTCATTGATGTCAGACCTTTTGCTCTAGCGTATGGCAGGAGAAAGTCGCCGCTTATTCCAGAAAATTTGCGGAATTAAAGAATGACCCGGATTACATTTGGCAGAAAATGTATATCTTTGTCACCATCCTGTTCAATGATATGGAATAACGAATAACGTCAAGTTTCTCAAGATGTGAAAAGATGGCTGATTATTACTTGACATTCAAAGTATGTGCCGTACTGTACGGATCTTAGCAAATTGATCAATTCCAACATATGCGATACTGGTTATCTTGCCGAGTACAATGAGAGTCTTGAATCCGATGACAAATTTGATGGCTCTCGACGGCATTGAGTTCTTGAAGTGGCATGACATCACTATCGTTTCCTAGATGTTCGATTGTCGTCGCCTCGTCGTTGTCGAGATCCATGAGAGAATATCGGTAATATGCCCCCCGGAGGCTAAGAACCAGTCTACCGCCCATAACGCAAATTGCCGCCGTGAAGAAGCCCTGAAGTAGTCTGAACCATTCAGGCTGCGAGAAGGTGAGCAATTGCTTCTGCATTTTATGCATCTTGCACTTACCCGGAAAACAAACCAAACGGTTGCATTAGCAATGGATATTGTTAATATACTGGTGAATGTGATTTGAGTTGTTGTACAGAGATGACAAGAAAAACAATGAAACATACACGGCATAGAATTTGAACGTGTCATCTCGAAGGACGTCCCACATGGCGACACCCAAGAACAGGATTTCCCGCGACTGAGAAGAACGACGGAGTAATGTATAGAGAGAAAGAACGCAAATTACACAATCAAAGCCCACCGAGGGAATCCACACACTACGATAGAAGCGCGGAACCCGTTGTGACGTACAAAGTAATACACCGGGAAATGCATCTTTACGAGCTAAAAACGTGCACAGCAAAGGGTCAATATGTATGAAGAAAGCCCAAAATTGAAACAGTCACTGTCGAGAACCTGGTGAGAGGCGGCCATTATTACAATCATGACGGTGATCTGAGCGACGTAACAGGCCAGGCACGCGACAATGACAAGCTTGTTTTTCCTGCAAATAACAAAAGTTCGAAAAATCATGACAACTTTGTGCAAAACAATATTAGTGAAGCGGTTAAGGTTAGAAAAGATCTAAATGGGCTTACATTGTGCAGACCAGATGAGTGCGACAGTAGTCCAGTCTTGTAGAATAAAGAGACCTCTACCTGGGTACAATCTAATATCAGCATGATGAGCAACTGGAGATGTAAAAGATGGTGCTAACAGCTGGAGATAAAGTGTCGACGGTCACCTCGTGATGTAGCGCTAGAAAATAGGGACTTACAACTGATGATAGATAAATCAATTAGACTTCCACCGAATCACAATATGTTTAAGACGAAGTTTTACCTTGTCTGATGGTGGTGCAATGATAGAGACTAGCAGAAGAAGGTAAATCTGGATTTTGTGTGAATTGACGGACACCTTACGCATTGCCGAGGTACTAAACGAATAGCTCAATATCTCTAATCCATAAAAATTGATGTCACTTACACTAGAAGAATAGTACCGAAATAGCGATTCTTGAGAACGACGTGGTGTCAAACATCAGGTGTGAGCAAATGACCTGGAAGCTCACCCAAATGAAGACAACTTTAGCGAGAGTGTGCGGTTTGATCTTTCCGAGGTAAAACACGCTCAACACAAACAACACTAACCGCATTAACAACTTTCAGCTCACCCAAACGAGATTTATCTATCAACGAGGTTTGTAAGAAGAGCTAGATAGCGGACGTATGAAAGGTAATTCTACCTCTTTTTCAAGAGTAATTACTGCGGGAAGGCTTGAGCAAGGATAACTTGCATATTTAACTGCCATTGACTTACAGTGATCATAAAGAACGACGATGGACGGAACGACTGGGAGGGGTCAGCCGCCGACAACTTTATCCTGAACAACTCACGTTGACATATTCTCATAATCTGAGCCACATACTGAGCATGACTGATATCTTTCTGACTGAGGAAGGTCATCGCATCAGCATCAAGTCAGAAATGGGGCCCAAGTTTGACTGTCTCCAAATAAGTGTTGTGGGGAGAAGCCCGTGCCGCATCATGAAGATACAAAATCTTTCGGCAATCTTGGCGGTGACGAAGCGAGATAAGGTCTTCGTGAGATTTGACTGGTAAGGGGATGTCCGAAGAACCGGCACCATCAATCTTGATTTTCACGCCTGTATTTCCTCAGGGTCGCAACAGTGCACGTTTCAGAAATATATCAGGCCTACGGAATAAGTATACGTTCAAATTAAGGTCACTGGTTTGTGCCCTTCAATTGATTTGAAACATGAGAAAGTGACCATTCATGCCATACTGGACCGATGTCAGATACACGGAAAAAACGAGCAGCACTAGACAAAGGTGGTGAGCATGTGGCAACCTTTGTTTCATGGAAATTCTGAAGCAATGCCCGTCAGGGGCCTATATAGGCAGTCTAAATATTGAAACCAATCAGGACTGTCTTGATCGGAGTACTCAGATAATGGCCCAGAAAAGGGGTGAATGAAAACGGCACTAGTGCTGTTGTCTATAGACAGAGGGCTGGAGAAGAAGAGTTTTGCAGGGTCCGGGGAAAAGCTCAAATCATGTCTTTTTGTTTGTATGTACCGACTTTGGACGCTGTTTTATCGTGTCTTCCACAATTTGGACGCTGTCGGTTTGTGTTGAACCCAGTGGCCGCAGACACACCAACAACATCCCTCTTCACTGTTTGTGTCGGTGACGTGCGGTGTAGCTCATCATGTTGCACGATGAAGAGACGCCCTTCCGAGCCTTTCCGGACGGCTAGGAGAGGTCCGTGCACAACGTTAGAGGTTTCCCACGTCTCTGACATAAGCCCCATTGATTCATGGTTCGTTTTTCCCCCTGCTCCCGACTATCGTCATCTTGTTGACCGCAACTCTCGCTCTTATCTAGTTATCAGCATGGCGCAGCAACCACCACCTCAGGGCATGCCTCAGATGATGCCTGACGGCCAGGACATGTCCGGCAACTACTATCCACAACAGGAGAACGACCTCACTGGCGGGCTCCCCATCAACCTGGACTCGCTGCGAGATGGTCCTCCAGGCAGCAAACCGTTCTATCCTTACTCTACTCTCATTCGGTATGTGTTCACTGCAAGCCTCGAATGTCGTTATTGGCATCAGAACGGCTTGCATGTATCTTTCTGCCGGTATGCTCATTACACGACAGTTATGCAATTAAGGGATCTCCAAATCAAAAGCTGTTATTGGAAGATATTTATTATGCCATTGAGTCTCGAGTATGTTTGACTTGTCGTCAGCGTGGCGATCTTTGGATACCTAAGGATATTTTGTTTCACGTCTAGTTCCCATACTTTAGAACTGCTCCTAATGGGTGGAAAGTGAGTACTCAAAATCTTTTCGTCGCGCTGGCAAAGGCCTACTTCCATGAAACATGTTCGCGACGCGGGGTCGCGTTCGCGCTGTTGTTGTTTGACTGGCCCTATTTGTTGTGGAGAGTTTGCAGCCCCACAACTTGACTTTTTCGTTTCATGTCTCTCGATACTGATAATTTCTTTTCCAGAATTCTGTTCGCCACAACCTCTCTCTCAACCCCTGCTTTGAGAAGGTTCCCCGACCTCTTACTGATCGTGGGAAGGGCTCGTATTGGACTGTCAATGACAATGTAGATCCTCGCACGGGCGTTCACCGCATCCGAAAGAAGAAGACGAAAGGGGCTAAGCGAGGCTCAGAAGAGGAGGCTGATATCGACTACAGCCCTGAAGGGTTTCAAGATCCTGCACAATTTGTGCCCCCTATGGCCACGGAGGAAGCCGGTCCTAGCAGGCAAGTCCCTTATCCTCCTCCTTACCCGTAAGTGATGGATTACGGTATCTTAAGACAAGGGTTACTGACATATGTAACGCAGTTTCGACCCCAATTTCCAGATGATGGGCGGAATGCGGTTCCCACCTCCTGTTCCTATGCCTCTGAATCTAGAAGAAGGACTTGAAGTTGACGAGAATGGTAATGTCGATTGGAGACGAGCATGGCTGAGAGAGATCGGACACCTGCAACAGGTCACCGCGGAGCAGGAGAAAGCAGGAGCTGATCCAGAATGGTACAGAATGATGTTGTTCCGTGTCAGGAGCGCTCTTATGCCTCCTCCGATGAACCCTGAGGCGTTGATACACGGTCTACCTATGGCACCTCCGCAACCAAATCCTGCAGAGGTCCCACAGGTACAACAGCAAGCACCACCCCAGCAGTAGGCGAAGCCTTTAGTCCCAGTTCAAACTTGATGATCTCCTTACTTCTGTATCTGTATGTTTAGTGATGTCTAATTGTTACCAAATTTGTCGGAACTTGTTAAAATTTGATTTTTCTGATCGGCCGTGCGACCAAAGATGATGTGAGCCTACGATCGGCCGACGGACCGGGAAGATGAGTAAGGTGTCCGTGAGAAATTAAATTATGACCTCGAGAGTCGACATTTTTTGATATGCTTCACCTTCTGAGCACATAGATTCCAGCTTTCAAACCCGTTCACAAGCGCATCGATGTCACCAACAGCAGTACCTATGGATGCAGGCTCCTCTACGTCTGCGTCTTCTTCCAAGGGACCCGCATTGGCGATCGGATCTCTTTTAACAGCTGGGGATGGGAAATACCAAACGTTAATTTCTGAGTTGGAGGCAAATCGTCAGGTGGATAGACTGCTTCTAGACAGGTTGGTAGATGGAGGTACGTCGATGTCGCTCAAAGGAAGCTTGTCTCATCTTCCGATCTCAAGCCACGACCCTGAGCCCGGATTCCTACTCATCTGTCCATGTCACTCTTGCACCCTCAGACTACGAAACTCTGACACCACACCTCTCATCTCTCCTATCTCAATTTCTCACAGGGCTGACGCCACTAGGCACGCTACACTTGCTTAACCTTTCCACTACGATCCAATCGCTCCCGACAGAGCTCACACTTGCTGGGTTTCAGGTCCTTTCTACACTTCCGGAAGAAGGATCTTTAATTGTTCAGAAGCCTGTGCACCCACTGACAACGACATTGCCTCTAAAGCCCGCTTCGGTTCCACTTCTGAATCGCAAAAAGACTGACCCAGCTACGAAGAAGGCGCTATGGACTCTCCACGCCCCTGCGACGCCAAAGATCGATGCTGAGGCGCTTCTCACAGCGGCAGATAAAGTACGCCCTGTGCCGACGTGCGAGCCTGTAGATCCGACTAAACCACGGCGGAAGAAGGCGTGCAAGAACTGTTCGTGTGGTCTGGCGGAACTGGAAGAGGAAGAGCGCAAGTCGGGCAAAGTTATTTTCTTGGATGGAACGATAGATGGGGAGGCGAAGGAGATAACACAGGCTGAGAGGGATCGCTTAATCCAGGCAGCTAAGGCAGCTCCAAAGGCGACTAGCAGTTGTGGCAGCTGTTTCCTCGGCGATGCGTTCCGTTGTGCTGGCTGCCCGTATCGCGGTGCGTTTTGAACATCGATGGTGTCTCCTCTGCTGATTCTGCCATCGTAGGTCTTCCGGCCTTTAAACCTGGCGAGAAAGTGGAGATTGACTTTGGTATGGATGATATCTGATCAGCTATCTGTATCGTATCCTTTAGATGAGACTGCAAATATCCAGTGTTCTTCATCCCTACATCACCTTTATGTCACCCTTGGTTGTATTCGGCATACATTATCCTTATCATAATATCATATCATTGGCCCTGAATATAACACTGTTAACACTGGGCAAGGTCTGGCCGGGTTGGCGGATCTATGGGCAGAAAAATGTTAAGTACAGGTAGATTAAACAACCGGGACGGACATCTCTCCTTAGCATGTTCAAGTAGGATTGCGTATCGAGATTTCTTCGAGTGTTCATCTTGAATGAGTGACTATCTTGATATCATATCAAATTCGTCTTTAGGAAACAGTATGGGTTCTATCTCGCGGCCTGAGACAGGCGGCGCGGACGCGTCCCAAAATTTTATGATACACGTGACGAGAGAAACCTTGAAAAGTCAGACTTGAAATCAACGTCTATTTCACAACTCGTAATGGCCGACGTCCTGCCTGTCATTAGTCCCACACAACCAGAGGCCAGTACATCCACCGCAGCCGTACAGACAATGTGTAGCATTTGCAATAGCTGTGCTTGGATCTACACCTGTCCAGGCTGCTCCACACGTACTTGTTCATTACCATGTTCCACTAGTCACAAGACCACGACAGGCTGCACTGGGCAACGCAACAAGGTTGCGTATGTACCGATGAACAAGTACAGTTGGGGTACGATGATGAATGACTATGTGTTCCTCGAGGATGTTGGGAGGCGCGTGGGTGATTGGGGTAAAGAAATAATCAAGGGCGGGTATGAGTTGCATAGATCTAATGGTCCCGGACGAGGGAGAGGTGGCGGGGGACGGGGAAGAGGTAGAGGTTGGGGAGGAGGTCATACGAAGCGCGATGTGCTGAAGATGCAGTTGGAGGCCCGGGACGTTGATATGGATGTTCTTCCTGTTGGCATGGAACGGAGAAAACTCAACCAGTCGTATTGGGAACCCAAGTGTGTTCTCTATTACTTGTTTTTAGGTGTATGTATTAATATATTGGATTTCCCCTGATTCATCTCGCAGAAGCCACACCGTGTTTTTGACTCTGGAATTTAAGATATATCCTCCTCGTGATCCACTCACTCCATCTTACCAGTCTTCGAGCCCACCACTCGTCCTTCTGACGCACAAAAACAATATGAACACACCTCTCTTGAACCTAGCACAACGAGCTGCCGAACGGGTCCTGTCCAAGAAGAACAGCGCGTCAAACGAGTGGCTCAAACGCTTCCTGTCCCCAGACCCTGATGATCCAGATTCTTTTATACCTCCACAATTTGTAATGGCGGCCAAAATGGACCCTCGTGCTGCGTTGCTTCAGAAGTTACAGCATAGAATAGCATACTATCGCTTCGACCCATCTCAATCTCTTCTCACCCTCCTGCGACATTCTCACTTCGTAGAGTTCCCGACCATTGAAGTCTGGGAAGAGTTCAATGGGGCGGTGGTGGATGTACAAGGAAAATTAAGAGAGCTTGCACAAGATGAGCCAAAAATGAAGCGAAGGAAGCTTTCGGAAAAGGCAGGGAAGGAGGCCATAAATGGCCTTTTGGAAGGATATGGGAGCGATGACGATGAGGAAAGACCGGAAAAGCCAAGTGGACTGACGTTGTTGGGCGGCTATATGGAGAGCGATGATGAGGTTGAAACTAATGAAACAGACGACAACGAGGCAGAAGTCGGTGAGGATGAAGTAGCATTAGAGGGAACTGACGACGAGGGGGAGGTCGAGATCGATCCTAAGGTTCTGTTAGAGTTGATGCGGCATGCTCATGGTGATGAGAGGTGGGCAGGAAAGATCAGGGGAGACGATGATGTTGATTGGGGCGCGTCGGGAGATGAAGAACCTGAATAATGTGTACTGGACGAAGTTAGACGTCTTGTCTTCGAAGATCGAGCAATCCTTTCATGAAAAGCTGTACTTCGAGGACGGCATTGACTGCATGGCTTAGAGGCGTCTCTTGCGTGTTACGTATAGGTGATGCGGTTTTGACTTCCACTTCCCAGAGCGTGTCGGGGTGCGTTGGAATGGGTTGTTGCGTTTTGGGATCCACCTTGATGGTTACAAAGTTTGAGTGACACAAACAACACCATTCTATGGAAAGCATGTACCTGTTCCTGCTGAAACATGAGAATGATAAGGGAACCACGTCTGAAGACGTATCCACGCTTGTAAATCTGAGAACGCCGTCTACAAAGATCGATGCTCTTAGAGCATGACAAAGTCACAAGATGGCTTACATATATCCCAATGAAGCTGCGAAGCTTAACGCATCGCCTACAACCTCGCAGGTGGCCCACGGACGCACAGTTGCCTCAGGATGGACTCGAACAGATTCTGGTTTGAGATAGGTATATAAAACCCTGTTTAAAAGTAAGCTTTCCGCGATTCGACATGACATAGGCAGCATGGATGTACCATCCAGAATCTGGATCCGTCAATTCTTTCTTTGCTCTCAGGAGGACGGGATCAGTGCCCATATCACGTTGATGCTGCGCGTCGAGAGGCTCAAAGACGATTTCTCGAGTATGCATTGGGCGTGACGATTCGCTATGGAGGGTTATGCGATTGAGTATTGCTTTAAGGTCGCGAGAGAAGAATTCTCCAAAAAGAGCGACTTCGTAGTAATGAGATGACATCGAGGTTCTCTACTTCAAACAATTTCGGACTTTTGAGTGATACCGTGGGAGTCTTACCAGCCCGATTTGGAAAGCGGGAAACCATATTGGGACGAATTATACCGGGCCTGGCGGGCCGATGACGAAACGACTCGGGAGGAGTCCTGGACAACACGACGATTTGGCAATTGGATGTACACCAACTCTATATGTGACGGGTAGATCTTGGGCAGATATCTCTCAAATATGATAGGTTGCATTCTGATTCCAAGTAATTCCACCCGAACCCACCTCGAGTTGTACTACGTACTACCCAGAAAAGAGCAAATACATTCAACCAGTTGGTATTTACTTTCAAGTTCACGTGGGTGGCGCCGGGCATAAACTCAAAGCGTTCACACCGAGTGTATAATGCTTGAGTAATCGTCGAGCTTCTGATTACAATTGAACTCGGCGAAGCCGTCGCGGAGAAATCAATTCAAGGTGAAGTTTCTACTGGTAACGGATACCTCTATGAAGCTCGAAACGATACTTCTAACAAATGCCAGATGAATGCTCAGTTCCAGGGACATTGCCACACACGCAGACAGCGACATTTGAAAATAAGGGCGGATCGATGCTCCGGCCGTACACATGATAGGCCATTGAGTAACGATGGACCAGAGAACAACGAAGTGGGTTGGTGGAGAAAATTGGCAGGTGAAAGGGCTGGCAGTCAGTGAAAGGGCACTTGAACATGGGACCCACGTGAGATAACATCGCCCCGGAGATGAAACAAGGCGGTAACTTCTTGTCATCACCGACTTTGTCATGAACAGCCCACAATTCGTCAACAGCCTCATTCATTCACTGTAACCATGAGCGCAGAGGACTCAGCTTACTCTGGGTCCAGGTCCTATAAACCCTCTACAGGTCAGTCATGTTCTTAGACTATGGGTTACTTCAAGTACCTTTTACTCATTGTTCTGTTTAAAGGTCGCTCTACACGCGTCGACCACACTGGTAAACATGCAGAGCATTCCAAACGTGACTCCAAGCCGTCTGAGTGCTCTGAACGAGACACCGATCATTACTTGCAATACTACCAATCACCAATAGCCGATGGACGAACCAACGAAACTGATGATCGGGAATCGTCCTCGACTCGTATACCCAGAAAGGTTTCTGGAGCCTCAACATCATCCTCAGACTATTCTGATGATTGCACTGAGTTCTCTACCACGGCCCCGCTCTCCATAGCAAAGGCTACTACTCGACGCTCCAAGGTACCCTCAGATGGTGGCGCTGACCGCCGTCGACTCGCAATAGTTCAAATGGATCCACTAGAGGACTTACCGCCAAAAAAATACAGGAAGGATGATTCATCTCGAAGCACTTCTATCCGTTCACGACGTGGGGTGACATCCGATCTTACAGGAATTGCGCTGGTCGCTCCACCTGACGCGGCACCCTCATCTTACACTCATTTAACACCTCCTACCACTGCACCTACCACCGCAGACGTCATAGTACAGAATACCATTCGTGAGAAGAAGCAACATAAGGTCGCAACTGATGTAAGGAATGTAATAACAAGCACAGACCCAGAACCCGGTGACCAGAGAGGGCCAGCGACTTCAAAAGAATCACGCGGTCAACCTCGGATTGATATTGACCACAGGTCACTGACTCCACCTGGTGACCACCAATATACGCCCTCACGATCACCATCTCTAGGTGGGGTCTCGGATGCATCAAACCAAACACACAAATTGCTCTCTCCTGCTCAGGAAAGACCTGGGATGATACGTGGAGACACGCAAAACTCACTTGTCACTACGCCTGAAATAGGGGAGAAAAAGGATGTTGGTGCCCGGGTTGCTGCGCCTGTTATTATCGATCTCGAGTCTGCGAGGCCTATTACAAGGAAGGAAACTTTAAGTCAAAACGACGTCGTTGTACCGCCGGTGTCTGCTGTGTCTCCCAGCTCTCAAGACAAGCCAGTCTATCTCCACTACGAACCTGGTAAGCCGATTTGTGACATTAATCGCTGTTTTGATCTCACCTGTCATAATGTTACTCTGAAAGGTGTGCATTCGACTGCAGGCCCTCTCCCATCTCTGCCGCCTCCCCGAGCCATGTTTAATATCGACGTCAAGTCACCTGCCCCTCCTCGTCCACCCCGTCATAACTCACCTGTTCCGTCAAGCACGAGAGGTAACATTGAGGCTGTCAAAACAGCCTTACAATTACCACCTTCTGTGACGGCTGTGCTCGCTTCACGAACTCCAAAGCCGAATACCGGGGAACTCCTCGAGTTCCCAGAAGGTAAAGCGGCGTCCCCAGACTTACAACCAGAAGTAGAAATAACGTACGTGTTGTCTCCTGTTCACCGTGCATTACAACCTTTTTTGACATGTCCAATCTTCCAGATCAACAAATCTTCCGGAGTTACGCCAGGTCAGATCAGTATACCGACGTGAAGGTGCCCTTTCACCTTCAACTTTGACGACAACAGCTGTCTCGGATAAAATCGTATCTCGAACGTCGATGACCTCCGAAGACGGCCGTCCACATGGCGACGTCAAAGTCCTTAATGAACCAAAGTTCTCGAACGATCATACATCGGACGACGACACAGTTCCTCCACTTACCGTGATAAAGTCAATGCAACTCATCGAAGAACAAGCTCAGGAGGAACAGCATGTATCGACTGACATGATGTCATCTTCAACTCCAAGACGACACGTATCTGATGATCTGTCAGCACGTCGTTCGCAATCACCCTCGAATCAAGGTCGTAGAGGGGAGACACCTAGTCCCCCACCTAAAAGCTTCCGGAATAGTTTGACGACCAACCTCAGACGGCTGTCCTCTTCCCTTCCTCGTACATCATCCTTATCTTCCAAGTCCCGTCGATCTAGTGACACATACTACTCATCAAGAACGCCGTCTCCGCCAATGCAATCCATTCCTCTACCACCACCCCGTCCAAAAATCATATCCTCATCTCCGCCTGCAATGTTCTGTACCGAAATCTCTACAAAGAGGACATCTCTTGAACGTTGTATGCTCTATGCACAGAAAATTAATGAACTGTACATGTACGACTCGGGTCTTAGCGATTGGACCATTGAGGCTAAACAACGAGGTTCGCTTGAATCATATCCCTTTATGCTTTATTAACATAAAAAAACTTCTCAGCAAACAACAATCGACCTACTGTCGCGTTTTCTTCGCATACATTCACACCACAGCCGAGACACACATCTCGTTCATCTATCATCTCTGAGTTCCCTCGGCGGCCCGATGCGTCTGTGGCTACGGACCTCACTATCAAGTCAGCTGATCTTGTCCCTGCTGCACCTCCTGTTCTTCCTTACCCCTCCCTTGCAACCAACATGTTCCCAGTACGATCATCCTCGGTGGCTAACACACCACCCGGTTCCATTCGCTCACTCGCTTCCTCAAGCTCTGGTACTAAATCTAGCGGAGGCTTCTTCGCTTCTCTCGGCAGAAAAAACAGTACATCCTCGTCTAAGAAACCAGGGCTGCCGCAGATCGCTACCAACCAACCAGCAAGGATTCTCACTAAACCCTCTCCAGCAAGTGCCACTCGCGTCATCAATATACCCACTAGCCCCGTAGTCCCCGGTGGTCCCCGTGCAATACCCAATCGCCGTGCAGCACGTTCTCAGACCCTCATGGCCACGACAAATTCGTTCGCTTCCAATGCCTCACCTGTAGAACGTAGTGAGGCATTTGGGCGGCGTCCGTCATTGTTTGAGCTTACGTCGAGCCCAGAACCGGCGATCATCGATATTGCTCCAGACCCAGAATTCGTTCGTCAGGTTGACAAGCTCGCGCACCTTCTCCCAGGAGCAGATCGAAGTGTCCTTGCGGGATATCTGCGCCGCTCCGGTCAAGATATTTTGGCCATTGGTCAGTATCTGGAGGATGAAAAGAACGGCACAATCAAATCTCCATAATAATTCTTCACCTCTTGCTTCCGGAAATTTCATTTGGACATTTGATCTTGTTTCTCGACTTTCTTTTTGCTACGCTGTCCCATCTCTCTGCATTGACATCCACACAATCTTTGTCCTATTCCTATATAGTATCTTTTGCGTTCGTTGATTGTAAGGAACACTGTCTGGCTCATTCTCGACAATGTACATTGATCCGAAAACATAAAAGTGATACGTTTAAGTCCGTTCATCGTCCATTGGGAATAACCGGCCTGAATTTGTTACTACTACGCCGAGTTGCTGAGTTATTAGGAAATCCTTCTTGAATCAGAGCGTGTCCATATTAGCAAGGATGACATGCGACGTACCTTGGACATTAGTTACCTGTTGAGGCGTCGAGGACCAGCCACTATAATGGGCTTGACCGCGGTTAGCACCCTGGTTGGTAATTAGGATGTTTTCAACCTCATTTGCGCTGTCGGAATGGTCAGTTGTTGAACGGTAAGATCGCTCAGTTGGTGCGGCAAATGGTTGTCGATGTGATCTGTTCCTGATATGGCCGTGTTGGGTTTGCTGCTGACCCCAAGTGGTGTTTACTGGGGCTTGGGCCGCGAAAGACATGGTCCTATTTACTAGTGGCGTCCTCTGAATCTGATTAACACACAACTCGTGGTGAATCAATGGTTGGAGATACGGAGAAAGAGCACAAACACCACTGGCTTCCATTCCACCAACGACAGCGCCCAAGTTGGCATTGCCAGTGATCCCCATCCCAAACGGTCTTGGTGGTTGTTGCCTCGGTTGATCCTCATGTGTATTGGGGTTGAAACCCGGAAGATTGTCGTTGGGATGAGAGGAAAGCAGCGCTTTGCGTTTGAATTTATCGAGTTGAAGCTTCGTATACCAACAATCAGGCTAAGATGTCATGTCACGATGGTCAAACATACTTTGAGCTTTTGGTACTCCTTCTCTCGATCTCGGGATGTGTCTTGGAGCTCATGAATCTTTCTACGTTCCAGTTCGAGGTCTCGCTCGAGCTCTGAAAACGATTCCATCTATGTCACAGCTTCTGAAGACATTTACCAACTCACCAGCTGCCTTGCCATTCAGAAGGGATATTTCGCCATTAGCTATAACAGCAATAGGATGACTTTTGAGTTAGGCTCGTCCTAAATTAATTCTACCTTCTCTCACGACATTTTCTAACTGTTTTTGAAGTTGTGCATTCTTGTCATTCAGATTGCGCACGACAGCCTGCTGGAATGAGCTGCAAGGAGAAGGGTTCCGATCAACATCTAGAAATATGGACAACAGGCTTCACTTCTCTTGGAAAATCTGATACTGCCAGAAAGAGAGAGCGCTAAAAGAAATGCTAGCTAAAGTTGTCATCCAAAATCACAATTGTACACCTACCGAGAGCAAATTTCCAAGATGGTCGATGGCGTCAAGCCAGATAGAACTGACTTATATGAGTTACAACAATGTTATTTCTGTCATTATATGTAGTGCCGCTGTATGTAGCAATTCACCCACAGTTTTGTAGTCGTTTGAGGGTTGCAGTGAGCAAACCTGAGGCGAGCTACGATCACTCGAGAGTCATGTGATGTTTCGAGGCAAACGTACGACAACATCATCCCTATCCAACGTCAGGTAAGCGAGCAAAAGTTAGAAGAGATACACTCACGGTTCTGTTAGAGAAGTATCACATGCTGGGAAAGGAAAGAATGAGTTTTTGGGTACAAAGAACATTATGGTTTGAAAAGAACACGCCTGGACAAAGACGAGCAGAGTTAAATAGTTCGCTGGCGCAGCCAACTGACGTATAGTGAGAATGACAGCCACTTGGAATGCCTCTTACGAAATCATACCACAGAATATATGCGAGCCTGGGTAGCCATTTTTAGCACTTCACCACAACCGAAGAGATGCTAACACACATGTTGTCTAGCTCACGCCGCAGAGTGCAGCACATAAGTTCTTATACAAGCTAGCAAAAACAAAGAACATACAACCACAGCCTTATCAGTGAGTGGTTGTCGACATGTTAGTCGATTGCATTTCAGGTTGATGTCCATTATCGAAGACTTGATTGGAAGACGCAGTTAGCGTGTTGTATGAAGTATTTTATTAGTTACTGAGAGAATAGGGTGCGAGGGGGGCCGGGAATGCTGATGGTTCAAGGTGGTTTAAAAATAAAGACAAGAGGTGTCGTCGGAGTTTTCTGGACGCGACCATCGTCCTGTGTCACATGACAGTGAAAGTCCATCACGTTTCGCATGGCGAGTAACTTATTTGTCATACTACAGTTGTTGCTCATATTTGTTGCTCACATTTGAGGTAGGGTTGTAAATTCTGGAAATGCGTGTGATCATCGTACTGCGTACAAAACTGTGTATCCAGAGGGGACATGCTGAAAATGAAGTCTATGGCGATTGCGTGGTAGATACAGATGGATTGGAAAAGCTAAAATCAGGTATACATACGTAGAAGCACCGAGAAAGCAAGCAGACCGCGCAAAAGAAGGAAAGAAAAACTAGGTTGAAATCATACCCGGGTCTTCGTCATCGTTAAATGCTTCCACGAAGATCTCTTTGCCCTCGGTGGGCAATGCTGGGAGATGTCGAGGAGCAATGGAGGGGTTATCACGAGAGGCTTTGAACCGACGCTTACGTTCCTCATTCCAGATTCGCTCCAGCGATTCTGTGAGGTTCTTCAGCCCAAATAGAAAGCCTCGATCAGGTTGGTCAGGATAGTGCGGGGGGAACCTAGCGTAAAGAAGTCCGGACTCTGGATCGACTTCTGCTTGATAGCCATTAGAGCTGGAGAAGACCTCGTGGGAGGCACGATCGTCCAACACATCGAAAGGAAGCCAGTCCCTGCCAGTGGTTGTGTGGGCAAAGTCGACTATGCGAATATCAACTTCGCCACGTTTTTTGCGTTCGTTAGAGCGTTTAGCGACCGATCCAAGTAGTAGGTCCTCGCTGTGCGATCGGCGCAGTGTATGCTCATCGATCTTCTTGTCATAAGCATTGGATGAGTGACGCTCTAGTGACTCCCCACGTTTGGTACGGGATGAAGGGTGTTCAAATACCGATGTACAGAACGTCTCTTGTACTTCTTGGTCACCATCATAGATAAGAAGGATACTACAGCCATAGAACCGGTAACCCTTCAGTCGATTGATGATACGAGCCAACGCATAAAGCTTTTGAAGCAGAGCAGGAATGTGGTATACCAGCAAGCGTTGCCCATCAGAGAGAAACGATGCCAGTACAACATCGAAATCCTCTGCCCGGATTTCTCGGCCCCGATATTTGTCCTGAGTCGTGTATGACTCTGTTACTAGATTCCACACCTTACAGAATATGGTATGATTCACGAAGAGGCTTGAGCATAAGACAAATGCTTACCTGCATGCCACAAACCCTAACTCCTAGTGAACGACTTGTTGTCCTATCACATTTCTTTCGTTGGCTCTTCTTTTTTGCAAAAATGGCATCCATGCCATATTGTCGTGTGCCCATTTTGAGGTCCATGACACACGGACGTTTCAATCTGCCAGTCAAATCTTCCATCAGGATGAAGTGGTTCTGACGCGTAACACCCGGGTCAACTGTGCTACTCTCCTTGAGAGACTGCGCTTCGCGAACCGGTATGTATGGAGAAGATCGGCACGAAGGATGAAGGGAGTCCAGAGATCGTGACCGACTCCGGCGACGGCTAATAGAAGGCGAAATCTCGACCGAGTCCTCTGGATCAAAGTCCATTTCGAAAATACCCATCATGCTCTTCTTACTTTCCTGTTCGAGCTCGAGACGTTCCAACTTGTCATGAGCTAGAATCGTTTCGTTGCAGATGCTGCGCACGGGTGTATCACCGTCTGAATGTACTTCACGATCTGTGTCCTCCCGGCGTAGTAATTTTCTAGCCCGTCGAACACGGCTCTTCATTGACTTCGCTGTACCATCTCTTTCGCCATCTGCAGTATCCCCCTCGTCCTCCGTCCTCACAGAGCTAGCGCAACGTCCCCCAGTTCGTCGTCGAAAACGCCGCAAGACGGTATTGAATACGTGGTCCCTTAGTCGTGTGTTGACGACCGTCGAACCTGTCCCACCAAACCATGGTGCATGCTGGGCTCTCAGCGGTTGTTCCGAATTGAACGCACGAATTTGAGGTCGAATGAGCAGTTGCCCATTTGCTGACCCACAGTTGACACTAAGTCCTTGGTCTGAACTCGGAGGGAACGAACAGCCGACCGGAGAGTTAAGGGGAGTTGGCGCATCAAGCTGGGGTGCAAAAGTGTAATTTTGAAGCGAGCTAGGCTTTTGCTGAGGGATAGATCCCAGAGTCGGAGTCGAAGCACCAAGATCTGGACTAGAGGCCGTGCCTGAGCTGAGACAACTGCGATGAAGTTGTCTTCTGGCGACAGCGGTAGACCCCCTCAGGCCAGAATAGGATAACGAGCGATTGCGACTTCCACCTAGCATCCATTCTGGTATGATGTGCCTATTACGGTCCAGAACAACTTCAGGCATCTCTGTCTCATCAGTATCGCTCCCATTATTTTGCGATGGAGGCCGACGCGTGTGAGATGGGATAGGGATACTTGAGGACGTGAGCGTGGCTTTTCTGGGAGTGTGCTTTAAACTCGGGCGCGATGATAAAGAAGATGATCGAGGTGAGTTCAGTGATGATCTTCGTGATTCATTGGTCGCTTTCGGAACGCGCCGATAACTGACAAGCATAACACCTAGATAGCGCGGTATGAAATCTAAAAGTGGCGGTGCCTCTCGTTCTACTGCTTCATAAAAGAGATTTTCTCGCGAAACAAGGGGCTAGGACAAGAAAATAGTGTGCAACACAGTTTAAGTCCGATTCAGAAGAAAAAGAAAAAATCTAGATTGGCGAACCTTGCATACAGCTTGCCTAGTAAACTTATAGATGGCACTATGTCCGCCAACTTGGTTGCGAAACGGCCGCAGAGGAATATGAGGTAATTTCTCGTAGAGATCGCCATGGAAATGAAGATCTGACGAATCTCCACGTCCGGGCACATTCGCATGGTATCGGTGACCGAACGACATCTCATCAGGGTCAGCCAAGTGAGCGAAATCATCGGAAAGGAAGGGAAGTGAAGTGGTAGAGGTGGAAGTTGTAGCCGATGCAGTTTCCCAATTTGACTCATCATCCGTAGACCATGGTGAGAAGGACAGCGAGCCGTCCGAGGACACAGGAACTTGTGCTGATTTAGAAGATGGAGCTGAAGTCTGAATAGGAGTAACGGATCGCGAGTGGCGTGCTGTCTGCGCTGCTAATAGTTCAGCTGAGGGTGAACGTGAAATAGAGGATCTGCCGGCTGGTTCTACTGGCGTGAGATAGAACGACGACGACAAAGGCCGGCTCGAGGGTGAACGTGACGGAGAAGGGGATGGCGGATATGCACGCGAACGAGGGCGGACAAAGGGTGACGGTGGGTCATGAAAGTTAGTATTGACGTTCAAAGACAGATCAGGCAAGACGGTTTCATCAGCATTTCGCTCACGTCGTCTTCCTCTTCCAGCCTCCTGTCTCATCCCAGCTTCCTTCCTCCACTGGGACAAGTCGCTGGCACTAGAATCACGCGTGGAAAGCTTTCTCTCCTTTGAACGCATATCGTCTTCTCGCGTGCTATCTCGTGTTCTAACGCGTTCCAAGGCTGTAGAGCTTCTCTCCCGCCTGACGGCAGCCGCTTCCCGGTCTGGCCAATCCGACCGTTTTACGAACTCGAACTGGGCTTCTGCGACTTGGGCTGGCTGAGAGGTGCCTCCCTGTCTACGGGAGCCAACTGAACACTCGTTGGCTCGATCGCCGGGTTTTGATTCATCAGAACCAGTGGTTTCCTTGAAGAGTTGTAATGAGGCAGCGACTTTGCGCCCTTTGCCTGCTGTCGGAGGGGGCAAAGGGGTATCATCAGGACTGGACATAGTAGAAGAGGAAGAGGAAGACGCGGAGCTAGATCGACTTTTAAACGACCGAGGATTTTTAGAAGGTGAACTATGGATCATATTTTCAAACGCGAAGGAGTTTGAAGGCAGGGTCAGCGCGCGGTTGGTAACCTTGCGAGGAGGACGCTTGCTACTGTGAGAGGATTTTTCAGTGGCATAGCCGTCGGAATCTGTGAGATTCGCGTTGAAACGGGTGCGCGAGACGGATCGTCCGGAATGAAGATCTTGTTTCGATAATAAAAGCTTGTCAGCGACGTCAGTCGAGTCTGGGCCGAGTGTTGCGAGGCGAGGGGACGAGAGCGCAGTTGCGGTACCAGAACTTGGAGGAGAGAGGGGGAAGCGAAAGTAGGGAGACTGTTTGAATTTCCTCATCTCTGAAGAAAACTGAGAAGTGTTAGTCTCATGTTGATCCTCATACATTTGTCTGGAGATAAACGGAGCGCCCAGTCGGTCTATAGTGGGTTGCTGAGTCAGACAAACGAGAAAAAGAAAAAAAAGCGGAGATGGCGTACATGACGACTGGGTGGTATATAACAAAAACAAGATTAGGCGGCGACCAGACAAAGACTTTTAAATACGACGATGGGCCGACAAAACTGGCAATGGTCGGCCGTTTTCGAGAGCGGGGTGATATCACAAGAGGACACCACGTGCACGACCGGAGCACTCCGTTTTTTATAATAACAAGGCAAACGTTCAACAACATTCCTCTGTATTCCCGATATATTTTCGTTCGCACTATCGTTCTGTCCCGACGCACGTTGGCACAGGTTGACACCTTTCCGCGGTTATTAGTAGTCTCGTCATGAATCTCGTTATGCCCGACGCTTATCTATCACGCAATGTTCATCACCCCCGAACATGGGAGCTCTCCGGATTATCTCACCAATAGCCTTAATAACGATCATTCGACCTCACATGGCGTCTCGAAAATGGCTATTTCTCGAAGATGGCTATTATTGTCAACATCCGTGTTCCAGGGTTATCTTCCTCTCGTTTCATATCGATAATCTCTCGTCGACCCCCTTCCATATCAAGCACATCTATCCAGATTTACATGCTTCATCTTCATTTACTTCTAAAGGACTGCTTTCTGAAAAGCCGCGACATACAGATATCAACATGGCCGCCCGAGTATCCTTATTTCCACGTTAATTCCAGTCCCCATAGACCTCTGTCAAAAAGACTTCATTGCACTCGAGTATAACCTTACAACACAAGCACATAAATTACCTCGAATGATAACTTTGTCATGTGTCATCGTCTGACAGGAGTGTGTCATTTTTATCGTCTCCAAGGTACACACGATCCCGCACACAAGCGACAATATGAAGTTGAAAGGTAGGGAAACACTTGCCCATTTATAGTCAATTCTATCCTTTCTTTGCTAGGTCTATGGCACCTTACAGATGCGGCCATATTTGTTATTTAGCGTGGTCTAAGGTATCATACACAGTAACATAGTAATACACAGCATGAATCCTTATCAAGTCGATGCCTGTTTTGTGTATGAATAGTCACTCTTATCTCGGTCTTCAATAACACCATGAAAAGATAAGATATCCAGACTTGGTCAGTGCGTGAGAGACAACTGTGGGAGTTTTGTGAGCTTATAAAAATATAGGATTACTTTCTCTTGCGGAATCCCTTTTTTCTGCTTCCCATATACCATGTAGGTATCCATTTTTCCCAAGGAATCTGCCTTTTCATCTGAATTTAAGAGATTTGACAATGGATATCATGGTCTTTACACCTTCAATGGACAATCCATTAAATCGGGAAATGTTTCAGCCATGTTCAAGCAGGCCCTCACGTTCTGCTGGTACTGCAGTATATTGTGATGAACAGATATCACAATTGTTGTCATCAACCAAAGTATCTGGCTCACCATGTATTGATACTGGTCAACATCCTCTTAAGAGGACTGAGGTGAAGAAATGACTTTGATCATTTATATCAAGCTCATCAAACTTCCATTCATCTCTAGGGAGCTCTCGAACATAGGCATGATGTATCTGTGGAGAGAACTGGAAATAGTCCCACAGTGTTTCCAGCAGAGGTACCTCACAGTTACTCTGTCGAGCCCATATTGCAAGTCTCACAAGATACCTTCTTACACCCTTTGGGAGGATCTCCCACATCACTTCCCCCTATGACCTTTACTCTTCAAAAAGAGATTGCACATTCATGCACAGTCCATCGATCTGTGTCGTGGAATGACATCACAAAAATGAATCTCTTCAAGAGATTTCCATATACCCACTCACCAGAATCAAATCCCTCAGGTCGGTCAGCAGATCAACATTGTTCCCATGTCCAGACTACTTCTGCATCTGTATGTGGACCATCACAAGTCCACGAAAATCGACCACGACCATTGCCAAGACCAGGACCAAAAGCCGCAGCGAAAGAGTCTGTAGATGGAAAGTGCAAAGAAAATACTCCAAGAGGCCAAATATCCTCCCCTTCCACCAATAGCATAATTCATTCACTTGCCAATTCAACTCTTGATCCGGCTTCGTCTCGTTGTAACTCAGAACTTATGATCATAGCAAATGACAGCCAGGCAGACACTTCGCAAGGTAGCCGGGGTGGTCGAAATCCGGGAATGCTTAGCAATTCAGGAGCTCCAAAGATAAAACGGAAGCGGTCAGCGGATGATACAGAGGATGACATGTTGGAATCTGGCATATCGAGATTGAAAAGATACATCAATGGCGGTGGTACTGGCAGCTCCATTCCTCCTTTGCATCTACGCAGGGGCGAGATCAGATCTAGTTCTGCAAGAATGTTGCCCACTCTGACTCACACCAATGACGACCAAAAATTGGGGTTAAGTGCCTCGGGCTCGTCAAAACCTGGTCATGAAATGCATGAGAGGTTTATAGAGTCACCGCGCATGCTTCCGCCAAATCCACGTCCTCCACCATCAAAGGTTCAGGTGATCAACTGGACCAACGAGCTCAGGACCATAGAGTACCTCATCTCGCAAGGGAAAACGGACGGAAGAGATGAGGAAAGGCTCAACAAGGTGCTGTTGACGATCGAGAGGGCGAATTTGACGAGGAAACTACTGCAGGAGTCGGCGCTTGATGATGCTGTGAAGAGAATTATTGAGGTTACAGGTTGCAAACAGAGAGTTTTGGAAAGATTAGAGAATATTTTGCAATTCTGGGCTGAATCAAAGCTTCTCTAGGTCATGATAAGGAAAGAATAAGGTAAGTAGGAAGCATTCCGGAGACAAGGAAGAGGTGAGACAGGGGTATATATTTTGACAGAACCACACAGTTTGCACGGCTTCATCACCATTCGGAGGCCGCGCCTGCCGAATTAGTCACGTTTCTTTATCTGTAACATTTTTATATGGATACAAAATTCGAAATAACATTGGCTGACAAAAAATTCAGAAATCGCGAGAAGGCAGGTTGTCCGACAAGCTATTCATGGATAATCAAAATTAACGAAGTCATATTACGAATCATTACAAGTCGTGCAAGTGAACCTCCACGTGTAGGTAGAGACAGAGTAGAAAATCCGGAGACGAGGGAGAAGGAGGGAGAAGGAGAGTAGACGTGCCAATTACACAACGATAACTTCATCTACCTTCCTTCTTTTCGCAGCAGGACCCTCGTCGTCAGAATCGTCTATGATAACAATAGGAGTACCTGGGTCCACTGGGAGGCCACTGACGTCCATTAGCATCGCGTCTGTCACGGAGGCAGTCACGGAGGCAGTCACGGGCAGTGGTGGTGGTGGCGGAGATGGCCCTTCAGGGGCAGCTGTGTCAACAGTCGAGACTTCTATAGGTTTGTGTTCAAGGGGACCAGTAGTCAATGGGGCTCCCAAAGGATTTCCTGGGATAGCACCTTTCTTCCCCATCCCTTTCACTCGCTTAACCTTATTTCGTCCCTTCGCTCTCCGTTGTTTCAGGACTTTGACCATATGATCCTTGAGAACCTGTAAAGCTGCAACCATCCCCATCTTCTCCAGACCCTCCAAAGTCTCCTTCGTAAGCTCGCCGAACACGTCAGGGTCCAAAATAAGTGTCCGCTCATGCAGAATCATGTATCCTTCTTTCGCAGAATTATGAGGGTGTGATGGCGAAAAGTCTGGATGTGTTGGAGGGATAGGTCCTAGAATGATAGGGAGATTAACGTCTGGCACAATCTGACCAGCAGGCTTCGCTGGTGGCGGCGGAACTGGTGGCGGCGATTGCACGGAAAGTGTAGTCGAAGAGGGTGCAGACGGCGAGGCAGTCGTGGCCTTTGCCAGAGTAGAGATGTGGGCAGTTGACATGGGATGCATGGTCCAGGCTGCATAAGGGTTGGGGCCACTTATCGGGGTACCTGTGTATCCAGAAGTAGCAGTTGCGGGTTGTGGTATTGTCGTCATGTGGGGATGAGGAGTGGGGTATGCGAATACCCCCGTTGTGGCGGGGGTTGTAGTAGTGGCCTTACCAGGAGTCGACGATGTACTAACACCTGTCGATGGAATTGGTACTGCATTTGTTGCCAAAGGAGTTGAACTTTTCATAGAAAGAGGAGTAGATGTCAGTGGTGGCGGTAGGGGTGTACCTTTGAGATCACCCTTGACGCTTCTCTTCAAGGCAGGTTCTAAGACGGCATTTTTGTCCTTCTTCCTACCTCTGGCTTGACCATCAGCACCTTGGGGACCAATGGCTGCTGCTGCTTGCAAGATCTTGGTTTCTTGTTCCTCCAGAGATTGTGAATGCTCCGGATCGAGTTTCCAAAAAAAACCCTTTCCTCTATCCCCTCCGCACCGTTCCAGTTTCTGAAAAGCTTTACTTGACGATAGATTGTGGCGAACAGAACTCTGTTACAGATAGGGAATTAGTAGAATAACTTGGGCCCGAATATAGAACAGACCATCCAAGAGGCATCTGAATATCGATAGTACTCGTGCGTATTCATGATCCATGAACATATCTCCTGCAGCGTAGCCTTCTCGCCGATAGCTTTGATAGCTCTGTAGATGAGCTGGGCATAGGTGTAAGGAGGCTTGGGAGGCATGTCCTCCGGTTTCGGCCTCGGCGGCACCGGCGGTTCCACATCTCCTTTTTTCCGTTTCTTCGTCGCAGCGGCTTTGTTAGATTTGCCGATTGAATTTGAATTAGGAAGTTGCGGTGACCGAGCTAATGGACGCGGCCTGGGAGGTGGCGGAGACGTTACATTGATGTGAGATTCTGGAGAAGGTGGTGGAAGCTTGGTTTCAACAGGGAGTGGCGGTGGAGTATGTGAAGGCTGGGACGACGGAGGGGATATAGAGGTAATGTCGACAGAGGGTGAGCGCGGTCTATCGCGAGATGATTGGGAACTTGGAGATGGAGTGTCCTCTGGAGGAGGCGGGGGAGGAAGCACGAAGTGGAACGTGCGTGATGCGATCTGAATTTGGGATCTACACATACTATGAATGGGAGGACAAGACAACGAGACAAGAACCACTCACCTCTCCCCAAGTGGCGCTCGCGTTCCACTACCAGACCAGACGCCGTCGACCCATGCACCGTTACGACCTATAACGACAAGAACAAACCGATCTTCGTCCTGGTCGTACTCTATCTTCGCGTGGAGACGCGAGACACTCTTAAGAGCACCAAGATCCACATCTACCTGTACATGCTCAGCTGTGGACGAAGTGGCAGTGTTCGGGTTAGGAGCGCATCGGCGACCGATAGTAACAGACAGAGTTTGAATGTAGAAAGTAAAATGAGGAAAGACGAGGGAATAATAAGCAGAAATCTTGTCCTGCGCAAGGGTTATGGACTCTTGCTTGTTGATAAGGAATTGATTAGGGGATGCAGAGCGAGACCGGGTATCCATAGAGGGCAGCGAGACGTCGACGAGCTCAAGAGAGGTTCGTTCCAGATGACTTGGCCCGTGCAATTGCCAACTCCGGGCGTCAAGCCCACGTGATGATCGAATCGAAATACTTATGTAATTGCTTCGTTTCATAATCAACTTTTGATGGCCGAACACTGTTCGGACGGCATCAGCCAGAGCTCACATTTTTATAATTTTTCGATTGATGCGGAAACGGGTTTTCTGAAAACGCGGCTGTGGTATACTTACATATCGTCATTTCTATCCTTTTCTTCCATGACTGGCACTACTGACGTTACGATCGACGCTGCTAAAGACACCGTCAAAAAACTCGCGCACAAGGACGCGAACACCACAAACTCCGACGTTCGTTATTTGGCTTATGGTGCGCGAATCCGGACTGCCCTCCGTGCGGCTACTCGGTACATTGCATATGTATGTTAGCCCAAACATTCTTAAGCGGTAATCTCTTGAATCCTGGCTGGTTACCATTAGACCAGTGACATCGGCGAGGCCTTCCGTCCCGTCGTGCCTCCATGGGTCGTGACCGCCGCATATGGCGTTTCGTGGCTTTATCTTGCAGGGTATGCATATGCGATCATAGATGATGATTGGAATCTTATTGAACTTCGCAGTGATGTGGGATACGAATCCTACAAGGCTCACCGTCGTGGCCCATCCCCGATAGAGGCAGCCAACTTCTCTGAACCCACGCGTATTGGAATCGCAGCCGTGCAGCGCGCGACATTCCAGTCCATAGCATCCATGTTTGTCTTTCTCAATTTTACTAACGTAAATTGGTTTGGATTGACCCGCGGTTCCTTCGCAGGGCTCTTCCCGCGTTAACAATACACACTGCTGTTGCGCAGGCAAAGAAAGCATTCAAGAATGTCAAGAACATCCGTCTTCGAACGTGGGGTCCGACTGCCACTGGCCTGGCGATCGTCCCCATTCTGCCTTACCTCTACGATCATCCTGTAGAACGTGCCACCGAGCGTGCATTTGACTGGATGAGAGAGAAGATCATAGAATCCAACAGGAGATCCCAATTGCAAGAGATTCCCAAGAGCAAGACGGAATTATAGAGTCTTGCCCTGCATGATATCCGGTTTCTGGACAACGGCCCAAGTTGAACTTGGCATTTCACTACACGAATCACGCCAATATTTAGAACTTAATTTGGTTGTGTCGCAATGTACATTACATTATATTTATATCTTAATATTGCAGACAATCTAGATATCCCTGAAGATGCAAATAGGTATGATAGCAAAAGCAAATACGACAAACAAGTCCAAAATCCTACTACAGAGTTGTTTTCCCCAGAGCCAATGGAATTGAGCTAATGCTGCTCGGGGGAATCAGGCCCACCTCAGTTACGACAGCTGTTATGGACGAAGGTGGTGTCAAGTCGTACAGCGGATTCAGGATATCAAGATTGGGCGTTGAAGGAAGGATCGGTGAACGTTTTGGAGGTGTTGAAAAACGTACTGGAGCTGAAACACCTGAGTACAAGAAATGCAAAAACAAGAACATATTCTCTCACCAAGCTCGTTCTTGCCAAAACCATCCAGCATGACACCATCGCTGAACTTATACGTCTCGCAGCATACCATGACAGGTACAGAATGCGTCTTGGCAATCATCGCCACAAGTGCTGTTCCAGCGCGTGAGTAGACTGCGCCGTTCGCACTCAGCGAATGAGCACCAAGGAGGACGGTAGTGACCTCCGTCATAAGCGATGGCAAAGCAGGAAGTAGCGCATATGTGCAAGGTATCGGTGGATAGACCTTTGTCAGATTTCTAAGCAATGCCTTGCCTACAAGCTGATCAGTAAAATAAGCATGCAAGTACAATCGAACACACCTTCTAAGAGTGGACGTGAATCGACTACAATGACAGAGAAACGCTTTCCCTCTTCATGTGCATTCAACAGAATTTTTTCCACGACCGAGGATCTAGTCATGCTGTCAACAACTACTGGTATACCTGTTGAACATATCCACAGACCTTGCATAAGTAAGAATGACATCGCCGTCATTGATCTTCTTGCCTGCAAGTTCTTGAATGACTTCATCTGCGATGATGATTCTATCCCGAATGTAGTCATCGATTTTCTGACACAGTACGTCTTTCGCCTAGGATCACGAGTTGAGTCACGTCGAATCAGCATTGAGTGAAAGCAAACACACATCTTGCTCAATCATATCAATGTCTGACCCACTGATCTCTAGTTTCAGCTGCCTGATCGCGTTACCCATTGTCACAGACATCGGACGTGAAGAAACAAGATGCGTGATCTGAGGCGAAAGATGCGTCATAAGATGTCTAGAGAGCGTGTTGTTCGGTGGTGTGGTGTAATCTTGAATAACCTGAATTGGTGATCAACAATAAAAGAAAAGAATAGAGACAAAAGAAACGCACTGATTTGAAAGCAGTCAGTGTGGCGATGCATCTCGCGTTAGAGCCACATATACGGAACTCAGAAAAGAGAAGACCGAGACGTATGATAGCTGGATGAATGTCGCCTTTTATCGCGTGTCCAATTGGTTTCGGAAGTCCAAAGTGTGAAAATATTTGCAAGCCTCGAGAAACTGCTGCACTATCATCTGCAGCTGCTGCAGAGTTATTCACCGTCTCCTTCGTCTGCAAAGACCTTATAGCGCCACTTCCGCTAGCATCTCCAGATTTTTTCTGTAATGTTGGTGGAGTTCTTGGCGGTTTTGAGTGATTTGGCTCCTTTGCAGCAGATGGACCACCGTGAGCAGTTTTTTGAGCAAGTTTTGCCGCACGCTGTCTCTCTTGAAGTTCTCGTCGCTCGGCTTTGGTCATAGACTTTTGAGAGGGCTGAGAAGTGGGTTTGGCATCTAGTTGGCCATCGATTTTGGTTGGAGCAGGCATCCACGATGATCTGAAAACAGTATCTCGGGTATCAGTGTTTATGAGAGTAGATAATTCAACTAAGAGGATCCCAGAACGCAGGGTCTTGCTCGTCTTGAACGTTGAACTCTTTCGAGTCAGGATTCCGAGGTGACCATAAGGTCACGTGTCTCCGTTACTTGTCACCTACACCGACCACGACGGCGACGAAGCCACGAAGCCAGCGGGTTGAAACGCACAAGTCTTGCTTTTCCTTGTAAACGTATTCGCTCCTAATAATGGTATTCACATTCTTTCATCACAAGTACGTCGCTGATATATGTCAATAGGGTGTTCCTGCCCTTTTTCGTTGGCTTAGTAAAAAATACCCTAAAATCAGTCCGTTTGCTCAAACATCATTCATGTACCCTGATCCGGCTGACTCCTATCTTCTCTAGTTTATCCTGTGGTAGAGGAGGAAGAAGTCAAGGTTACAGATGACAATGGCAACTCCGTACCGATTCCGGTCAACATAACAGAACCTAATCCCAATGGTGCGGAGTTCGACAACCTATATCTTGACATGAATGGAATAGTGCGTACTTACTCCAGAATATTGTTCTTTTTAAGTTACTGAATGAGACCTGCATAGGTCCATCCTTGTACGCACCCGGAAGGAAAGGTCAGATGCACGCTATCTCAATATCTGCAACCCTTTTGAGCTTTGTATTCCAGCCCGCCCCGGAAACTGAGGAAGAAATGATGGTGGAGATTTTCAAGTACACTGAACGAGTCGTCAACATGATACGACCCCGGAAACTATTGTTCATGGCTATTGGTGAATCGGCCTTTCACTTTGATTTTCACTTGGTTCTCAATCACTTGTTTTAGATGGCGTTGCTCCTCGAGCGAAGATGAACCAGCAACGTTCTCGCCGTTTTCGTTCTGCGCAGGAGGCGAAAGAGAAAGAAGAGGCACGAAAAGAGTCTGTTGCTTTATGGGAAGGTCTGCATGTCGAAGTTGAGCACACATATATGTTATTGACCTTTCCATCTAGCAATGGGCAAGGAAGTAAGCGAAGAGGAAAAGAACAAAGTTTCGTGGGACTCGAATGCTATCACACCTGGGACACCATTTATGACTTTGCTTGCGTCATCTCTTCGCTATTGGGTAGTCAAGAAAATGAATACAGATCCTGGTTGGAAGACCGTGAGAATTCCAATGATCTTGTTACGCTATCCATTCTTATCCTTTTTGCAGATGCAGGTAATCATATCTGATGCTAGCGTTCCCGGCGAGGGAGAACATAAGATCATGGATTTCATCAGACGTCAGCGTGTCAATTCTGGATACGACCCCAACACTCGTCACGTAATCTATGGCCTGGTATGAACCTTCTCGTCTCTTTCTGGCATATATAATCCTTACGATTGTCAATAGGATGCTGATCTCATTATGTTGGCTTTAGCAACACATGAACCCCAGTTTAGAGTCCTCCGAGAGGACGTCTTTGCTAACGATACTAGCCCTAATACTTGTCGAATGTGTGGTCAAGAGGGCCACTATGCTGCTCAATGTACTGGCACAAAAGCTGACATTCAGAAAAAGCCTCCATCAGATCAAAAGCCCTTCATCTTTCTCGATGTTGCTATCTTACGCGAATACTTGGAGGTCGAACTTAACATCCCTCAGTCTGCAATCCCGTTCTCATTAGAGCAAGCAATTGATGATTGGGTGCTTCTGATTTTCTTTGTTGGCAATGACTTCCTTCCCCATCTTCCTTCGCTCGAGATTCGTGAAGGAGCTATCGATACCCTGCTCAGGATATGGAAACAAGAACTTCCTAGAATGGGTGGATATCTGACATCACATGGCCGGCTTGAGCTGGCGAGAGCACAGATTATTCTTGAAGGTTTAGCTAAAAGAGAAGATGAAATCTTCCGAAAACGTCGTGAAGGTCTGTCATGCCTCTGTTCATGTCTATTTTTGTTTCCGGCCATTTTCCTCTCTCTTAATATAAAACTTGCCATTGACACGAATATTTTTCTTTGTTGATTTTAGCTGAAGAGCGGCAGGATCAGAATGCGAAACGGCGTAAGTTGGAACAACAAAACAGTAAAGCTGGTTTTACTACTGGCCCTTCGCCCACTTTGGGCTTGACTGTAAACCCTGTAAACCCATCCCCCTCTGTTCCATCCGCTCATCCCTCTCTTCCCAAACGTCCCACCTATGATTTTGCCGCGACTGCAGATTCAATTGGCTTGGGTGCTGCACCGACTACTCAATCCGTCCAAAATGTCCCTACAGCTGCACAGGCATTAGCTGGATCCAATCGTGATGTAGTAGCAAATCGGCGTGCGATCCGCATGGCCAATTTGAGTGCCGCTGAAGTCCTGAAGGCGGAATTGTCTGGGCTTGTTCCTGTAAAATCTCTACCTGCGAAGCCTCCTTCCCCAACCAAACCCGTTGTGCCTATTGCAACCCTCGAAGCTGCACCTATGAGTTGCAGCCCAATCATCGCAAGTATCGATTCTGTCACTCCGCATGTCGATGAAGATGAGGAAGTTCCTGGCTTTGGAAACCATCGTAGTGTTGTGCCTCCTGAGCCCGTTTCCAAAAATGATGCAATCATTGTAGATTCGAAAGATGTAGATGTGGACAGAAAGTCTGATGCTAACACTTCGTTCAACACGAGTGGTGACTCAGACCATGTCGCGGGTGTGAAGCGGAAATTCGAAGAAGGCCCAGCTGTCCCAGATGAGTCGGTCGACGATATCATCACTGTTGAAGAAGAGGACGATGCTCCGTCCGATGCACCATCTGGTGTTCCAGCTCTGAAGGTGAACCCAGATGGGACGGTAGAACAAGAGGATACAGTCAAGTATGTCCATTTTTGAGGCACCGACTAATACAACCACCAACTCATCTGTTTAAGACTATGGGAGCCTGGATATAAGGAGCGTTACTACAGACAGAAATTTGGAGTCGAACTCTCAGATACGGAGTTTCGGAACTGGTGCGTTAGGAAAGCTTCGTATCGTTGAGGCTTGTTGAGGTTCCTTTCTTTGCAGCATCACTAAAGCTTATGTTGAAGGCTTGTCGTGGGTTCTCCAGTATTATTATCAGGGTGTAAGATCTTTCACGTTACAATGTCATCGTCTGTCTGATTTGCTTGATTTACAGACACCGTCGTGGCAATGGTACTATCCCTATCACTTTGCCCCCTTTGCTGCAGACTTCGAGGATGTCGATAAGATAGACTTGAAATTTGTTCTTGGACAACCTTTCAAACCCTTTGAACAATTGATGGGGGTCTTCCCTGCCGCTAGGTTTGTCTCATGCGGTATTGATCATTGCTCTGTCCTAATCTCTACCCCAGTCGACAGCACATACCCTCCGTCTTCCATTCCTTGATGACAGCAGAGGATTCGCCTATCGTCGATTTCTATCCTGAAACGTTTGAAATTGACATGAACGGAAAGAAGATGGCTTGGCAAGGTGTTGCGCTTCTCCCATTCATTGATGAAAAGCGACTCCTAGATGCGATGACTAAGGAATACCCGAATCTTACGGAAGAAGAAGTTAAACGCAATCAATGGGGTAGCAACGTCATTTTTGCTTCAGACGAGCATCCAGTGTATCCTTTCTATGAAGGTTTGTACGGAAAACGTAAAAGTCAAGACGTAGGAATTTATTTCTGGTCCATTCGATCATGTCTGACTTGCAGTGCAGCCTGTACCCATTGACCCAAGGAGGAGCGGCGGCATCAATGGAACGGTATTGAGAAATCCTGATTGCATTCCTGGATCTACATACTATTGCCCATTCGAGATGAACGGTCTTCCTGATATCCAGAATGATTGTTCACTGTCTGCCCTATATTTCTTCCCAAAACAAATCACACCCCATCGATCTATTATGCTCCCGGGCGTGAAGAGGATGCCGAGGGTACTGACGTCAACCGACCTTGAAATCACTAGAAATGGTGGTCGGGGACGTGGACGGGGACGAGGTGGTTGGTCGAACGAAGGTATAAACGGCAGGTCAGGGAATTGGGCGAACGGAGGCGCCGATCGTAGGAATGATCCGTTCCATTCAGGCTCAAATAGCTATGGACAGAATTCGCAGAATGGGTATGGGAACGCTAGAGGAGGAAGCCGTGGATACGACAATCGCGGGAACTATCAACAAACCTCACGAACATCCTATCAAGCTCCGCCTCCACAACAGTATGGCGGCTATAGTACTCAGAACTATGGTGGACATAACTCAGGGAGGACTGGACCTCCATCCAGAGGTGGAGCGCCGCCCAGCTATGGAGGCTATGGAGGCTATGGAGGTGGTGGGTACACCGGCGGTGGAGGCGGTGGATACGGGAACACCAATGGAGCTTATGGAGGAGCAGCTCAGCAAGGTAGTGGTTACGGCGGCTATGGCGGCTATGGAACAGGAAGCGGAAGCTATGGTTATCCGGCCGCAAATAATGCTCTTGGGTACCAGGGAAATAGTCGAGGAGGTGCTCCATATGCTGCAAGTCGTGGACGGGGAAGGGGTTGGTGATCATACATACATACTACATAATTTCATGCTAATATTCGAGCTGTACAAACACTGCCACTATCTATGAATTCAGGTTTCAGCATTTATCGATATCTGTGACAACTAATAGATAGCTAGTACATGATGTGACATCCAAACATGAACGGTAATGTAAATCCAAAGAGTATGTGCATTGGGTATGTTTCTCTACTCATACAGCCAAGAGTATTTCGGGAATCAATAGCGACCTCCGTAGCGACTTCCTGACGAGTATCCACTACCTCCTCCATAGCCACCCGCGGCCACATTGGTTGGCACATAGGTCATATAAAGGGCATATTTACGGGCCCTTATTTTTTCTCGACGTTTGCGGTGTCTTTCCTGACGCCTCCTTCTCCTTTCAGCTTCACGAGCGATCTTTGCCTCTTTGCGGCGACGCCCCTCCTCAAATATCTCGGCCATTTGCTGTTGAGGGTCACCATAACCAGGATGTTGATATCTCCCTCCGCCGTATTCAAGATCTGAATCCGAATCATCGTCGATGCTTTCCTCTTCGGATGATATGTAGTCATCAGGCTCTTCAAGGTAAGGCAAGGTCCCCTCAATGAGACCCGCATGGCGACCCGTGCGTCGTTCTTTTCCTCTGAAAAGAACAAGCTCTACGCCACGTACCAAGAAGAAAGATTCGTTCCATAAGTTGACGAGATCTACAACAATAGTTGAACGCCTTGGCATCACTCCACCATGCTCGGGCTCGGGAATAGGCAGCTTTCCCGCCCATGCGAGAGCCATATCCTGTAAGTATTACGGCTCAGCTCGCTTTTGGATGATAGGCACAAGTCATACGTACATGCATCAGCCGACGCCAGTCTTCCTCGAAGACATCATGAGTCATGAGCACACCTGGTATCCTTGGAACCTCGGACCAGAACTTTTCCATATCCTGGATTTTCATGATGTCGAAAGGCGTGAAGGGATGGGAACCATTTACGGGACGCGAGAATCCTTCGGGAGCAGCTAGCTGTTGAGGCGGTGCACCTCGACCTGCGGCAAGCGGGGCACCGACAGACATATTTGGAGAGGAACGCGACTGCGATAAGCCGGCCGCGCTCGAATTGTAAGGACCGGGAGGAACGGGGGAAGGGCCACGTGGTATGGGAGTCATCCTTGCGCGGTCTTGGGGAAGGATAGGCTGCCCTTCCATAACGTGACCGGCGGGGTAAACGGCACGAGGGACGCCTGCAGATGGCGTTGTTGGACGAAGGGGGTCAGTGGTACGATAGGGCATGTTTCCAGGCGGGACGAATGGAACTTCAGCAGGACGGGAGTTAGGAGAAGTGCTAGGTTGATATCCCGCGGCAGAGTAAGGCCTTCCGGTATTACTATAGGCCCCAAACGCAGTTGCCGCACCGTAAGGGCCCTCAGAGCGACTTACTGGACGAACGCCAGGATGAGGGCTGCGGGACCTATCGCTAACTTCATTGGCAGTGTACGCCTGTGGACGGGGAGCATGTGTTTTCACTTCTTTTTCACCAGTGTAGGCTTCTTTGCCTCGATCACGGAGATCGAGGTTTCCCATCTGGCGATCAAGATCGGAATAAGCGCTGTATACACTATAAGGGCTTCGATGATATTGAGTACCAGAACCGACCGATCCGGAGGTAGAGAATGAACTTGGAGGCACAGATGAACTGATGCTCTTACGAAGTTCACGATTTTGTGCATCCAGTTCTCGAGCATTGAGAAGATCTTTATCTAGGTCTTGCATACGTTTGGCTCCAGCTTCGTTCTGTCGTCGCCTAAGGATTGAAAGTCAATGTTGATTCAGGACTTCTTTGAGTCCGGACAAGTAGACAACGTACCAGTCATCTCCGGGTTTGCGATTGAATATGGCTACGAGTTCCTGTAGAATCTCATTTGTCCACGAAGGTATAAGAATTCAAATGAAAGAAGGCTGACCCTACTGGCTGGTTGTACTCCAGTTGGTAGGGTCTGGGTGACTTCAACAGGCACCCATTGCATACCATTCACGACATTGTTCGAAATAGTATAACTAAGACGACCGGGTGGATCAGCTTTTTTGTCCTTTTGACCGGTTTACAACAACTGACCTGGCTGGAACTGCTCTGAAGTAAGGTCGGCATGAATCGCTGGGATGATCAGCACGATTGAACACATACTTGAATATATGGTATAGAACCTGTCCTTCTTTCCCAGCCGATGTCATATAAGCGAGGGATCCATCGGTAGGAACTTGTCCAGTAGGAGTCTGCCGATAGTCTCTGTGTTGGTTCGCTAACGGTTGGTAATACGGTGAGGTAGGTCGGTAGGGCGATGCAGCTCGTTGCATGGTTAGATTTCTACTAGTACGAGCTAGGAAGGAGAAACGGTAAGCACTGGGCTTGAACCTTTTACAGCCCTTGACCCAGGAGGAGAACAAGAAACATTGAAGCACAAAGACCTGATAAGATCACTGTTGACAGGCGTGTGGGAATTCTATGCCTAAAACATAATAATTAAGAAAACGCTCAGTAAGTACAGTAGGTATAATCATCCAAATCTCCAGTATAACAATATGATTACAAGCAACCCAACTGCTCCAAGCGGTGCGTATTGGCGTATCATGGCGTTGAAATTTATGTTTCTTGCCGCTTTCCGGTACTTCTCGGATTCAGACTTCAGTGACGTTGACAAATGCGACATACCTATCAAGATTCTTCGGTCAACCAGGAGAGCAGAAATTAAGAATACACGTACGGTCAAGCGAATCTCCGCGCCACAGAAGCTCCTCCATGTTTTTGGTCATGATCCTCGTCACGTCATGTAGGTCGTCATTGAGTTTGTCAAGGCTAGACGTTGCTGTCGCCGTCCGTGTATCACGGTAGAGTCGCGCAGTTTTGGACATAAATGTGTCTGCAGAACAGTAAGAATAAAAGGGTCAGAGCCGATGAAAGTAGGTGGCGACGAACCGAAACCGACAAATGCGTATGGTTTGCGAACCGACTCAACCTTCGGGCCATACGTTGTGGCAAACTCCTTCGACAACTCATCTAGGTACGAGAATGCAAGTTTACGAGGATATGACTTGTCTGCTATCGTGAGGAATACGACATTTTCTGATATGAGGTAACTGGAGCGCAGCGGAGATAGTTCAGCGTGTACCGAGGCCAGAACTGTGAGGCACAAACTGTAATGTATATTGACCGCTTTCAATCGAACACCGAGGCTCAGCATTGGGGGTAATGCGTCGGAAAATGAGTTTGGCTTGCTGTTTGTGTTCCTGAAGGGATTGCTCTGTCTGGACGACACGTCAGATTACATGGCCTGATTCTAAAGCCAATGCCACCACACCTGTTCGTCGTCTACGCTGGCAGCAAGAGGCAAGGCATCCGAAGCTCTGACGATGATTGTTGACCGAACCATGAAATGAATGGTACGTGAGGATGGCGGTCTGTTTTCAGAGCGTATGCACACACGTGCTTCTTCTATACGTGGTTAGTTGATAATGAAAGAAATTCCATGATTCCAGCTCGCGTAAGATCCGTTTATGGCATTCCACTAAAGAGACATATGTTTATGGACAGCTGCTTTAAATCACAGCAAAGCGGCTCCTCTTTTAATCACTGACCACCATCATGTCCTTCTCCAAACTTTTCGACGTCGATACGCAGGTCCGTCGGTCTCATCTAACAAATCCGCACATAATTAAACCAACCTTCATCTAGCTCACTTTCTATGGTGCTTACCACTCTAACAAGATTAATGTACTCATACACATCGTGTTTGTGCCCGTATTGCTATGGTACAGCCTACTTGCCCCGCAGATCTTTTCAACCACTGACGCCATTATCCCTACAGGACGTTTCAAGTTATGGCGACTGATCTTCCAGTTCCGTCCTTCGTGCCTGGAATCCATTATCAAATTAACGACTTCTTGCGCTTCGACCTCAACTGGTCTGCCATCCATGCAGGACTATATATTGCTTATTATTTTATCCTCGAACCTACCGCCGCTGTATGCTATAATTTCTTCATCGCCGTTACGTCTTTACCAACCCCCTTCATAGATCCTCTACGCGCCTCAGCTGACTTTGTCGCTTTTGACGTCTACCGCCTTCTACGCTTCAGGTTCTGATCACTGGAATATAGCAATCCTAATCCATATCTGCTCTTGGATTGCACAATTTCTTGGCCATGGTCTCGCAGAAAAACGCGCCCCTGCGCTTCTGGATAATCTTCTCGGCGGTACGCACATATCACCACCTGTCTTGAGGATTTGCATCTGATAATGGCTTTCACAGCCGTTGTACTTGCACCTTTCTTCGTTCATTTGGAGATCCTCTTCGCCCTTGGCTATAAGCCTGAGATGCATAAACGCATCAATAATGAGATCGGTAAAGAAATTACGAAGCTCCGGAAGGCGCAAGGTGACAAGAAACGGGCGGAAGCGGCGAAGTTGTCTTGAAAATGAAACCGCACCTTGCCGCATCTCGGTCCCCTAGGCTCAATCTTGATCCAGATACTTACCTTCTTGAATCGTTCTACGATACCCATAGCTGCCTGGGGCAATGGTGAATATATCTTCACGACATATTTATAAGCTCAACAGCGTGGACCCCGTTCTTTAGAACAGGATAACTGCGGACAGATTCAGATATTCTTTGTTCATGGTTTACAAACTGTGAAATTGGATATTATTACAACCGACTAGCGAGGATCAGAACACGAGGATCATTTAGTCAGACTCTCGGGTGGGGGGAGCAGTGGTTCTCCGATCGGCGTGACGTAGGCAGACGTGAGGCCACCATCAACCTTGAAGTCAGTGCCCTGCATGTCGGGACAAATGTCAGAGACTCGTTCTAGCCAGGACAGAGAGGTCTAGACGTACTGTCATGTAACTACTGTCATCGCTGGCAACTGCACAAATGATCAATCGCGATTTGTTAGAACACGGGACACTCACGGAAAAGAGCAGCTTTGGCGAGCTCGACGGCCTCTCCAAATCGGCCCATAGGCAGGTGGACCAGTCTACGCTGACGCTTCTCCTCGGTGTTAAGGAAGTCCATCAGGAGAGCTAGATAAAATCAGAGGTGAGACGAAATTAGAGGACGCCCCGTATGAAAACTTACGAGTTTTCAATGGTCCCCTGATCATGACAGGAAAGTGTGAGAAGAGTTCCAGGAAATTTCAAATCGCATTCCATTACTCACGGGCAGAGTGAGTTAACACGAATGCCTTCTCTGGCATGGACCATCGCAAGTTCGCGGGTCATCGCGAGAACGCCACCCTATGAAGGAGCGATTGGAAGGTGTCACGATTCGCACTGTGATGCTGAACGTACTTTGGAAGCGGTATCTGCCAAGTAATGGGACGATTTGCGTCAGCTGATTTTCTAGCAAATGACAGTGAGAAAAATGCACATGCTAGTTGAGGAGTCGCGGCTCCCATTATCGCCACGAAGCTCGCGGTGTTGATAATGCTTCCTCCAGTGCGGAGTCCCTTGGACTCGTCCGCTGGATTGTTGCGCATGGCGAGTATGGCATACTTGCATCCCCACCAGACACCCTTCAGGTTGATCTGCATAGTGAGGTCCCAGATGCGCTCTTCTGTGTTAAGAGCGTTCTCATCTTCAGGGTGCATAATTCCTGCGAACGATAGCAATCTATCAACCACAAGGTAACTCTTATGACGTGCGTTCCAACTGACCGGCGTTATTAAACTGCACAAGATTCCATTGATTATTAAATACAGGAGACCATAATGACATAGCCTCACCATGATATCCAGGCGACCAAATTCTTTGACAGCGGCATCGACAGCATTTTTGACATGTTCTTCCTTACCAACATCAGCCTTAATCGCGATGGCCTTGATATCAGGATATCGTTGATTGATCAGCGCTGCGCCAGCCTGTGCAGCTTCAAGCTTGATATCGACAAGTAGAACATTCGCGCCCTCTTGGGCAAACAGGATTGAAGATTCTAGCCCTATTCCTCTTAGGAGATTACATCAGAATCGAGATTCTCCTGTGACCAAATCATATAGCTACTCACGATCCAGCACCGGTAATCAGTGCGACCTGTAGATTGTGGTACGCGATGATAGGTCGTTGAATTGACTCGCATCCAATGGAAACACATTACGTGCCTTGTTCCGTAATCTTCCTGACATCGTTGTATGGGTAGTTGTGGGGTAAGCTCAAGTGAGATAAAGGCAGCTTTAGGCCAGGATGTGAGCCCCTGAGCACTTGAGCGCTAACGGGCCGAAGTTCCGTGATTACAGCATCTGCATATCACGGACACGTGAGACGCGACTTTCGCCCATGCGCACTCTTCAATAGTTCAGATCCAAAAGGACAGATCAGAATAAATACGAGTAATACACGTTTTAATCTCTCAAAGACAAAGGAAAATCGTCGGGATAGCTTCCGTCTCCAATTCCAAACATCTCACGGAATTCTTTGATCGCATCTGGTAAAGAGCTTGGATATGCCATGGTGATGGACTCCTGCGATGGGGATGACGCAGATTCTTGCGCATTTGTCAAGAAAAAGTTTACTTGATCAGGAGAAAACATATTATCGCCTTCATCTCCGGAATCTTCTTCTGTGACAGAGCCTGGCTCTTCGTCCTTCAGAGGAAGGTCATAGTAACTCTCAGGAGTTTCTTCCACAAGGATTTGCGTTGATGTCGATGACCCCTCCGAGAAAGAGAAAGGGGCTGTAGATTCCTTAGCCAAGTGAGTTTGAGACCAGGATCTGTGTACCATCCAAATCAGTCGTTTGTCATTGATCAGAGACCTACTTAGACGTACTCAGCGGTTAGGGGGCTGTTGTTTATCAGCGTAAGAGCATGTGGTCGATCATCAGTGAAGCTGCCTATCACGTCAAGCTCCTTCTCGAGCTGACTCTGAGAGCTCGGTACAATATCGTCAAAATGCGTCGGGTCTTCAGGTATTGAAGAAGACGAGGAGCAAGATACTTTTCTTCTATTCTTTCGAGGAGAAACGTGGAAAGGTAACACGAGCTGACTTTGGGAAGATAGGACGTATTCTTCGCCATCATGAAATTCAATGTGGGAGGTCTCCAATGGGTCTATAACAGGCGAACAGGGCACTGAAGACAGCTGCTTCCCTCTTGAACACAAAGTCTGATTCCTACTCTCGTCATCTGTAGTATGCAACAGTCCAGTTGTGACTCTGTTTGTTAGTCGATGTACAAGGAAGATCGATGAACGTCGAGATCTGGATGGCTCGGAATCCTCATACAAAAGTGATATAGACTCGAAGCAACCGTCTGCTTGTGACTGCGATGATGGTACCAACTTCTGAGATAGAAGTGGTGACGGCGACTCATCGCGACTATAATCATCCAGTTGTCCCTCTCCAACGGTCATCGATCCTTCGTATTGGGGATAGATAGTTGATATCTGAGACGGTTCAGGCGATGAGAGTTCTCTCGAAGGGTTTAGTGATCGTACGCGACTTCGAAGCGATTCCTCAGCTTGATAAGAGGGAGGACGACGAGGCATTGTGGCGGGAGTCGGAAGATTGGCTTTCTCTTGTGGTTTCAAGTGTGATGATCCTGCAGAAAATTCAGGGGACTGTGGACCCGGCGTTCTTGTTGATTGGTCTGTGTGAGGGACGAGGAACGACTGCGTCATCTGCGCTGAAGCCGGTCGTTTAACTGTCAGAGGAGTCGGAAGAGGATCGAAATGTGTGATGGGTGTTTTGATGGAAGAGACGCGTAATAACGCGTCGACTGGGGATGGTGTAACAGCATTACACCCAGAAGATTTCGAAGACTCGCCCCGTTTCAGACTTGACGTCTTCGCGACTTGGCGAGAAGGTCCAGCGCTTCCCTTGTTGTGTCCATCATTCGAGAAAAATAGTTTCTGCTGCATTTTTGGCTTCTTGTCGCTGGGGGTGAAACATCGGTTTGCTTCTGAGTCCTCTGGAAGTCGTTTACGTTTGCGCAGTTTTGTAGATTTCTCCTTTGAGCTGACACGATGAAAAAAGTTTGTTATGGGTTCATCGTATAGGGATGACATCCCGGCTCTGCTGCAATCAGTGGTAAAGTTAGAAAGGAGTTTTGACAAGTCAAGGTTGTCCGAGTTTGGGCGAGTTGACACGCGTCTAATGCGTATTATTTGAGTATTTTGATCCCCATATCTTTCTTTGTTCCTTGAACATGGGCTGAATGCCTGTCAGCGGGAAAGGAGAAAAGAAGTTATGATAGTGTCTCTTCATGAAGGCTGAAGCGTTGTGTGATGTCAGCCATGTTTTTCTGTGAACGTGAAATTCGATTATAGTTTGTCGGAAGCTTGACTTCGGCAGGCGATATCCTTGGTGGAAGTTGAAATGGATCGTAATGAATGGAGAGTTTAGGCCTTAGGAATTAATCTTCCTTATGCTTCCTCATAGGAGGCGAGGCCTAGGCTAGACAAGTACTTTCGCCTTGAACTCGATGTTTTAATTTCATGTGACTCATTTGACCAGCGTCTTTTTCCTCTGGTCTCTGTATCGTCATGCCGTTACTGATAGTTCGTTCGATAAACTTGAGTCTCAAGTTATGGTTCAATAACGTATTAAACGAGACATGCTCACGCCGTGACGATCAGGCCTTTACAAAAACAGTTTACTAGACCACAGACTGTTACTTTGCGAGGGCACTCGCGTCATCGCAGGAACTAGAGTGAAAAATGGATATTTCTCGCCGATCAAAATACAAGGATTCTACTTCACAAGCTCAATCAGAACTCCATCACCCTGTCATCTGAACATCCTCATCTGTCGTCGCTGCAGGCGCCGGCGCAGCAGGTACGGCACCAGTGTCTTTCGGAACCATAGTGTCAAGGAACGGCTGGATGATCTCGCCCTCAAGAATACGGAACGGGCCACCTGGGGGAACGCTCTTTTCATGTACACTGGCTGGACCGACAAGTCCAATTGAGGTATTGTTGATCGTAAGTTCTTTGTCTTGCTGCAGCGTTTCACGTAGCGCGTGCAAACCGTGGCGGATGAGGTCCTCAAGGGACGCTGAGACACGATTGATGAACCGAGATTGGGAAGAAAAAACGAATGAACACACCATCTGTAAAGCTTTCGTAGTGTTTCTCCAGATATGTCTTTGCGCTCTGGCTCCGCGCACCGATCGACATGGCATAGTATTCGTACGAGTTTCCTGATGGCGAGAACTCGTAGAGATGAGGGCCAGTTTGGTCTTGTCCAACGACGAGGAAGCCAACACCATATGGGCGACGGCCGTACTCCTGTGTGTTCACTTGTGCCTCTATAAATACAGAATAACATTAGCTGAAACCCACAAAAGACGGGCTACGGTACAGACTATCGGCAATTGCAGACACTAGACGGTTGACAGGGACGGGGCGGTTAAAAATCATTTTTGAAGACATGGCTTGTTGACGCATAAAGTTACTGCAATGGTTGTTCAGATCGAGTCCCGTTCCTGCATGAAGTACAAGTCTCACCTCAGAACACGAGCATCTGATGTAAGACCTGCAATTGCAATTCCAACATGGTCATCTATTCGGAACATCTTCTGCTGGTACGAAGCCAATTCTCCCGTCGATCGCTGTACGTTGATGATAGTCCTCAATCAATACAAGGGAAATTCCAGATATTGCATAGTGACAGAACGCACCTTCAGAGCAAGAAGTACGGAATGTGTTTTAGAACGAAGGCCTACTGCAGCTGATCCCTGCTTCACTGCTTCGAGAGCATATTCGACTTGATGCAGTCGTCCTTGTGGCGAGAAGACGGTGTTGTCAGAGTCGTAAGTATTTCTAAACTGTAGATACACAGCGTATGCACGTAAGAATAGTTTATCGAGACGGAGGGGAGACTGCGTACCATGATTGTTGAATGAAGAGGAAAGATTGAACGATCTCTTGGAGGTGACGCGTCTTGCAATGCTCGGCGTTACCCGCGCGTGACCTCGCCTGGTATTGTAGATGATGATCTCAGTCTCCGACACATGATTCAATGAACTATTCTACATGTTTAAGGAATCCATATAAGTATACAAAAGTTCACAAAGAAATACTGCATACAACAAAAACTATTGTTCAGAATGTGAGCAAGAAACCTATGTGGATACATGAGAAGGTCTGAAATAAGTCAACAAGCCAATCAGTGACAGTCTGATGATTGAAAGAAATGGGAATGAAGTTCAGGACGATACAGAGAATCATAGAAAAATGATCACAAAAAAAAAAGCTCAACATCAGGAGGAAAGACAGGGTTTCTCATCCAACACCTGCAGGAAGGTACATGCAAAGTTGCTCATAGAAAACATGAATTCATTTGATGGCACCTGTATAGTAAATAAAAACAAGAAATTCTTAAATGTTATGCTCAAAGCAGGAAAATATTGTAGAGACAACAAAGGCTCTCATACAGTGGCTCAAAAAACTGTCCCAATGTTTTATTGAAAGATGACATTGGCCTGAAGGATTGGAAGTATTTAAAATTCTGGTTAAATCATGTAAAATACTATGGCATCATGCTACAACTTGCATTTTCATTTATGTAATTTAAATTGAAACTGATGGAGTAATGGCCATTTTGAAATATTCACTCATTGGGACAGTTTTTTGAGCATCTCTAATTTTGGTATTTAGTGCTTGGTATGTCCTCCATTTGCCTTGATAACTGCTTGAATCCTTCTAGGCATGCTTTCTGTCAGTCTTTGGCATACCTCCGCTGGTATTCCATCCCACTCCTTTGCAACCCTCTCCCACAATTTATGCACACCATGAGGAGGTGTTTCATACTGCCTAAGCTGCTCCTTGAGGTACTCCCAGAGGTGTTCAATAGGGTTAAGATCAGGGGATTGGGCTGGCCACCAGAGGACATCAAAGTTGTTGTCTTCAAACCACTTGTTAGCCCTCTTGGAGTTGTGTTTGGAGTCATTGTCCTGTTGAAAGTAGCAGGCACCCTCCTCCATCTCCAACTTTTCAAAGCTCTCCTTTGCTCCATCATCCAAAAATTTCACAGTACTGCTCTGCATTCATGCACCTCTACCAGCTTTTCTACCAGCTTTCCTACCCCATTCCAACCCATACAGCCCCATACCATGAGATTATTCCCTCCTCTATGTTTCACAGTAGGTGTAGTGATTTGGTTTGAAATGCCTTCTCCTCATAGCTTCCACAGATACTGCTTCCCATCTGACCCAAATCTGTTAATCTTTGTCTCATCTATCCACAACACTCTTTTCCAGTCCTCCACAGTCCAGTTCTGATGCTCTTGAGCCTATTTAAGTCATAGTTGCTGATGTTTAGCTTTGAGCATAGGAACTTTCCTCTTTGTAGCAGATCAATACCCCATTTTGTGAAGAAGTATCATTGTCACTAAATGATGTCACTAACAATTGTTGCTAGGGAAATATCTCAACCTTATCATTCTAGACCCAAAGGCTAGATTTCACATGATGAAGCTTGTGATCTAGAAGTCTCATGGTCACTAGAATCCCATGCAAATGGCTATGTTGTTCCAGACCTTGAGGCTAGACCACCTCCTCCTTCAGCATTCCAGACAGTCTGAGGAGAGACAGGGTTGGAAATGATGTGGTTAATAAAATTGGTGGCCTGGACAGCTGTATCAAGTCTCCCAGTTGAGATTTGTTGAACGATAGCCTGTTTATCATGTGGAGTAAGCTTAGCTGGACAGCCTCCAAGATGGTTTTCCTTGTCCACCTCCAACTCTCTATCAATCCTCCTAATAGTAGACTTCCCTAGACCAGTTTTAGCCTCAATATGATGCAGAGAATACCTTTGAGCAAGGAGAGAAGAAATAGTAGAGCATTGTGCAAGAGAAGTAGCTTTCATGATGGTGGTTGAAGGTCAAGATGTGGTTCAACCAACTTGAACCACTCCCAAAATATAACCAAACATAGTCACATAACTCCATTGATATTCCCACATGCAACTTACTCTTTATTTCTGACTAAAATAGGGATAAACCTGCAAAATTAGAGACACTCAAAAAACTGTCCCAATGAGTGAATATTTTAAAATGGCCATTACTCCATCAGTTTTGATATGAATTACATAAACTAAAATGCAACTTGTAGCTATGATGCCATAGTATTTTACATGATTTAACCAGAATTTTAAATACTTCCAGTCCTTCATGCCAATGTCATCTTTTGAAAAGTATAAAACATTGGGACAGTTTTTTGAGCCACTGTAGTACAAGATTACTAACATAGACTGTTCTTGTGTTCTGCCAATCTGTAAGAAAGGGGCCCTTTCCAGAAGTTGATTGTGGTAGAAGCACCATAGCCATTGGCCCAGTTAATTTGGATGGTACAAGAACAACATCACTCACTGCTTATCATAGCTATTGCCTGCTCTGCATTGGTATTAATGCAGGACACTCAGGAAATCATGTCCACAAGATTTTGGCAGTGGTGGGAGCTCAGGCAGTGGCACTGGAATGGTGGTGATATACATCTCCTAAGATGTTGGTGAGATATTGCTTTTTTGAGGTCATGAGGTGTTGATGTAGAAAACTCTCTATAAGATGCATCATGCTCACTGCCCACCCTGGCACTGGTAGAGATTGATCATTCCTTACTTTTGACAAGCCTGTTCTGAATGATAGAATGACAGTTTGGATTGGAGCATCACAAATTTGGTGGGCACAAATGGAGGGGACACAGGGTGAGAGTTGGAAGAATTTCCTTGTGCACCTCAATAAAGACTGCAGCAGTGTCTTATTGACTATGATTTGTGATAATAATGAGGTTGTGCAACCATATTGAGCAGCAGGCACTCAATAATAACTTTTCATTCAAATTATGTCATTGTCTCAAGACTGCCAATATAAACTCTACTATTGCTCTCTAGTGACCCCACAGATTCAAAAACTGCCCAACTTGTCAACAATACAATTTTTGGTACCTTTCAATGCCATGCACACACAATTGTCAAAACTGATGGTGACTGACCTTATTTACAAGTATCCAAAGTCCTTTCTTCATGTGTCACTCAATTTTTCACAGAACCAATAATCATAGTTCTGGTGCCACTCATGCCACCATCAAGGGGTTTGACAACTCAGGATAGCTCATTTTTGCTGTCCATCTTGAGAATCACATCCTCAATGACTCTGTCTCCACCTACAGCATTCATGGTATCCAGAACACATCCAACATTGATATTGTGGCCCCCAAATCAATTCATCACCCTGGCAAACTTGTCAAGACATGGTACAATTCCAAGTGTGACAACAAAATTTGCAGTTCCAAGGAGTATGAAAAGGTGTGAGAAATGTATTCCTCCTTTTTTCACCCAAATTATCATTTAGTACAATACATTTGATCTGTTGGTGTTTGCCACAAACCCCACCACTCCCACTGAATTTGCTCAGGCATCCACCAAGCTCATCATCATTTCAAAAAAACTGGTACATTTCATGCATTCTTGTCATTGCATCAGTCTCCATGCCCTCAGCTCAATTATAATTTTAAACCACCTGTAATCAGGCTTCCAAATACTGCCTGAGCTTTTTAAAAAACACATTTGTATTGTATCTTATATTGTAAACAGCAATGTCCTCTTCTGCTTCATTATCAACACTATTCTCAGCAACAAGCACCCTGAACTGTGCTGTCCTTGATTCCATAACACCTGAACAGCAAGAGAGAATAGAAAATAGTCATGTTATCTGACAATGGCCAAATGAGCCAACTTCAGAGTGTGGAATACAACACAACAAACAGTAAAAACTCATTCATTCAGAAGAGGAGACAAGAGTTTCTTGATAGGCTAAGTATTTATGTTGATACTTACAGGTAATGCCCCTAGAACAAGCACAAAAATCAGATTTTGTAAGTGTTCTGGAAGTTGATCTGCATGATCTGGAAGTCTGCCTATATTTATGAGTAGTGATGTCTCAAGGCCATCTGCACAACCAGCTTGAATGATACCTTCACAGCTGTTATTGAATAACCTGTCCTCTCTTGACAATCACCTCATCTGCCTCCTCAACCCATCTCATCTCCTGAGTTATGTGATAACTCATTTGAGGACCAAAGCTATACCAACTCTTGAGGAGCATATGCACTGTTTGGATTGATTTTAGAAGTACTCTGCATGATCTGTACATTGTGACTCATTTGAGATCTAATCTAGGAGTACCTCCAGTTGAGGTGGCTTTCATGGACAATTCTTGTCAGCATAAACATAAATAAGGTGCACATGATGGAGGAAATGTGGTGCTTCAGGTGTATTGGCCCAGCAGGTGCAAAGCAAGCAGGTGACTATTGGAAATTGCCAAGTCCAGGACTTGTCATACAAAAACAATGCTAAGGGCTACCAATATCTTGTCAGCACCATGTCTGTTGTTTTGCAGTTGATTGTCCTTCTTCCCATGGAGTTTCACATATTCTACTTGTTTTTTTGTCAACTTGAATACTTATTATCAATGAAATCCATGATATGTCACGACCAAATTTGTGATCACTCAAGGACTTTATACAGATGTGGTTCTTGAATTGGATCTGACTATGAAAGATCTGTGCTGCCTCTTCGAATGGCCTTCTATATAATCATCCAGCTGTAACAAGGTTAATAAAGACTCAATTGTTGGTACTGAGTATTTATTTCTTGTTCATCACCACTCCCATACCAAATCGGAGATGAGCTGCAAAATGGAACTGTCAGTTAAGATATCTTCAGTGATTTTGGGAGGAGGTCATCAAGTCTTTTTTGAGGAACCAGCTCAGGACACATCAACAAGATTTTTTGCAAAGTATCCAAAGCAACACAATCACCATACATACATCTATATACAATGAAATATGTAGTCTTGGCACTTGTTCTTATACAAATCCCGCACCAGCAACTTCCGAAAATCATGTGTTTGCTTCGCATTGCTGTGTCAATAGCCTCTCCTATGCCATCATACTGATTTCAATTTGTTCAACGTCTTGAAACCCCATACAGTCTTCATTGAACATTAACCCTAGCTGGACTTTTCCCCAACTTGAAGTTCAATAGTGTTCGAAATTCCATTGTGAACCCAAATGTTTTGTAAGAACTTTCCTTTCAGCCTCTTAAAGTGACAGTTGGATTTACATGCAGCTCTTCTCTCTTCATCATAACCTCATCTCCCAAGTCCCCTCCTTAACGTCTGAACCTCCCATACCTGAAATCACACATGAGCCAATGATCATTGATGCAAGTATAACACATATTGTGACCAGGATCATGCACAATCATAATCATCATATTGTATCCTTATGTGCATGCATCTATGTTTTCAATCAGATAATCTACCTACACATGCCGCCGCGTGAAATGACAGCGGCCTACATACTTAAATTTGTGTACAAACTTCCTAAGGGTCGATGGCGTAGTTGGTTATCGCATCTGTCTAACACACAGAAGGTCCTCAGTTCGAGCCTGGGTCGACTCAGAATGATACAGTGAAGTTTTTGCCATTTCACTGGTCCGGCTTCAACCTACTGTGAACGAACAGTATCACTACTCCTCACTCACAGACAGCACCGATTCTCAAGCTCTACAATAACCAAGATAATTCATTCTCATAATACACATCTCTCAAAGAAAAAACAATCACCAACCCCAACTACCTCCCCTTCTTCTCCACCCTCCACTCCTTAAAAATCCCATCCAAACTCTTATAAACCAAATGCGACGGCAAACACCTAATAATCTCCCCCATCCTCTCCTCCACCTCCGTCTTCCCCTTCTCCCCACCCGCCTTACTCGCATACTCCACAGCCATACGGAACATCGCCAAAACCGCAAGCGACACATGCGTCTGCTGCGCGCCGTGCGCAGACCCATGCGATAGCGCCGAGAGCAGCGGGCCCGAAATGCTAGGCGCAGAAATAGCAGGCCCAGATTGATAAGACGCCGTCGCTCGTTCACCTCGTACAAGACGCAAAAGAATCTCGAGAATGTTGTCTGTTTCAGACATGTGTGTTTTTAGGAACCGCTGGCGTTCGTTCAGCACGCCCGCAGGTGAGTTTGCGGCCCAGCCTTCGAGGACTGTCCAGATCGTTGGAGGCTGTAAATGGAAGGTGAAGGTTTTAGTCAACGGTTGGTTGGTTGTTGAGAAGAAAAGAAAAAAGACAAACGGGATCTGGATCTACGACTTGGATCTTCTTCTCCCATCCCTCGGCCGCATCCCCAGCGACCCAGAACATGCGCCCAAACATACTCTTCAACCACTCTTGTACATCACCCGATTTTGCCCATTTTGGCTCGGACAACGGACGGGCAGTGTCGAGGTACACGCGCAGAGTAATAGTCGAAGGTATCGACGCTTTTGAGAATGGGGGCAGCGTATCATCGCAGCCAGCGTTGTCACATATTGCTTGTAAAGGAAGATAAGACTTGGTAATTTCCGAAAGACCTTCGACCTTGATGAAGGACCATCAGTACACAAAAAACACACGTCACAAAGCCAACGAACCAGTATGCCTTTGAGGCCATCATCACCATCTTTCACCACGTTCAAAAGAACCTCAATACGGCCCTCCTGCCTGAAAAGCTTCAACGACTCTACGACTTCGGCATCAACGACAAGCCTCCTGTTCCCACCAGCATAGGATATCGACAGACGATTCGCAGACGGCACCCTTCCCGCTTTCGCTTCCGGCTTGACAGACACAGTAGGCGAGCCTCCGTACGCCGAAGTCGACAACGTCGTAAGCGGAGACGCGGGTGGCTCAGGCAGATGGTCCATCTCCTGCGTCGCACCCTCGAGCTCATCAATCTGCGTTTGCGTCTCCTCATGATCATTAACCGTATCATCTTGATCTGTCCCGTCCAAAGGCGGGGGCAACGTCGCCGGATCCTCCAACCCAGACGCAGACGCAGACGCGCCAACTCCCAAACTCGATTCCTTTTCGTTCGTCAAAACTCCACCGTGGGCCGTAAAATCGACATCCGAATCCTCGTCCAAAACCTGCGTAGCGAGCAACGCAACATGATCAGCATCAGCATCATCACTGCGTTCCCCACTGTATGCACACACACACACACACACACAAAAAAAAGCAGAAAGAAAAAAAAATGTGAGATGTGGAGTTCAGGAGGAAGAAAAGGGTGGTATATACGGACACAGACGTGGGCTGCGTAGAGTCAACTGCAGCGACGGGGGGCGTTGATGCGGGGGCGGGTGGGGTGGGCTCGAGCATTTTGCTAGGATCAGTAGTGATTTCATTTTCGGTGCCACCGTGAGCCGCGGGTTGAGGCTCAGGCAGGATAGGCCCACCCTCTGCATTTGCACCCCCGTTTTCAGAATTTGTGCCAGGAAGAACCGGAGCAAGCTCCAGCTCCAGGCCGCCCTCTGGCGTCCGCATATGTACATCACCCGGGCCATGTACATGTATGCCTTGAGAGAGTGAAATGTTAGTAGTGTGCGCGCAATGGCGGCCGTCCCGACGAGGGGAGGGGCTCTCCACACCCAAGAAGTGTCTTGTAAACGTATGAAAAAGTGAATGCTCACCGTCGGAAGGCGTGTGAGGTTGAGGAACGGTGTCGTCCATGGTGTCGTCGGCGTCGAGAATCTGCGTCAACTGGTCTTCATCTTCCTCGACCACGGTAGGACGCGTGTCAGCCTCGTCGCCCTCCACGATGGCAGCCATGAGCCAATCCTCGCTGGCGGTCTCGGTAAGGGAGACACTGGGGGTGACACTGGCCCTATCCTGGGACGCGGGGGGCGGGGGCGGGGGCCGGGCACGGTCACGGTCGTCGTCGATATCGGCGTCGTCGTCCTCGAGCTTCTTGCGCTTGCCCTTGCGGGAGTCGGAGGGGGTGTTGAGGGCATAGGGAGAGGCGGTGTGGGGGATTGGGCGGGCGTCGTCGGGGGTGACGGGGGTGTGGAAATATATGCGTATGCGGGAGGGAGGAGGCGTGGAGTCGGACGGGAGATGGGGCGGGGCGGGGAGGGGATGGAGTGCTGGCGCTGGCTCTGGGGCGTGGTCGTCTGCTGATTGCTCTTCGACTGGCTCGGATTTGACCACACCCCACGTCCACGCCAAGTCGCGGATTTCAAAGCCGACAATCTTGAAATCGGTGAGGGTGCGTCTGTTTTCGTCCTTTTTGCCGCTGCCACTGGCAAAGCTGGGCACTTGGCCGTCGCGTGGATCGTGCCGTGGCCGGTTGGGCTGGTGCTGTCCACTGCGACCGCCGCGGAAAGAGCCGCCGCCTCCTTGGTGGCTGAATGCCCCTCGCCGGTTCTGGAAGTCCTTGCCAAAGGCCCCACGCGACCCGTGGCCTCTGAGTGGGTTTGAGCCTCCACCGCCGCCGCCGCCACGTCCGCCTCCGCCGCCCGTGAAGCTGCCACCGCCGCGCCCGCGTCCTGCGCCCATCGCTCCGCGCGGACCCGGCATCGGGGCGCCCCTGCCGCCGCGCTGGCCGCCCGGAGAAGCGCCTCGTCCGGGGGCAGTGGCGGCTCTGGGGCCGAGTGCGACATGGTTCGGGGGCGGCGCAGGTCGTGGGGGGGGCTGGAACTGGGGCTGGGGCGGGGGAGGGTCGAAACGCTGTCTCTTGGCGGGGGGGAGGGGGATGTGGTGGCGCTGCTGCGGGGGGGGCGGGTGGAAGAACTGGGGCAGCTGGGCGGGGGGCGGAGGGGCGTAGGGCGGGGGGTAGCCGGCGGTGGGCTGGTAGGGATTGTAGGGCGGCTGGACGGGCGGGGGCGGCGGGTACTGTGCCTGGAGCTGCTGGAGCTGCTGCTGCTGCTGCTGCCGCTGCCACTGCGCCCCGTACCCGTAGTTCGCGTACAGCGCGCTCTGCTCGGCGGGCGGCCGTGGTCCCGGCGGGGGTGCCGCCTGCGTCGGGGGCTGCGCGGCCCATTGCGCCCCGTACGCCGGCTGCTGCGGCGCCCAGTACGCCGAGTAGTCCGGCTGCGCGGGCTGCGGCGGCGGCGGGCCCGGCGGCAGCGGCGGTTGCTGGGGCGTGTAGCTTGGCTGTGGGACGAACGGGTTCTTGTTCATCATCTGCATCTTACTTTTTATTTTTCCCGTCCATGTCTTTCTCTTTCAAAGTCCGATCCTAATATTTGTACTACGGCAGTCGCAGTGCTAGTTCGCGCGCTGCAGCTGCCTGTCTGCGCTTTCGGTGCTCTCTTTCCCGCACTGGCCGCTATCAGTCGTCTGCTGGTCCCTATGCATTCCAACTTACTTGCAAAAAAGTCTCGGTGCAGCGCATACCGTTCGTGCACAGGCAACTTGTTCTTCTGGCTCCTCTCGCCGTCCTTGTCGTCCTTGCTCTTTCCGTCCTTGTCGTCCTTGCTCTTCCCGTCCTTGTCGTCCTTGCTCTTCCCGTCCTTGTCGTCCGTGCTCTTCCCGTCCTTGTTACTCCCCTCCTTCTTCCTCTGTTTCTCCTCCCACTCTTCCTTGATCTTGCCAATCTCCTCCTCCATCAGCCCAAGAACACTCGCAAACCCTCGATCCGTCAGATGCACCGGACATGTATACACAAAGTCTGTCGCACCCACTGTCGCCAGCACCGTCGTGGTCGGCTTGTAGCACACATAGCACCCCTTGGCCGTCGCCGTCGTCTATACTCCTGCATCTGTACCCCACATTCCAGTAATATACACTCATAACTTACCCGCTTGTAGTACACATTGCTAAATGACATCGTGGTCTCGAATCAATCCTATGCTACATACCAGCGAGATTACAGCGATCCCAATGCAGTGCACCGGAGTTTCAAAATTTCCCATATCAAAACACATTGCGCTTTTTCTCTTTCCCTCCAACCCGCCACTCACTAAAGGTCCGTCCATCCCAGCTGCCCCCTCTTCCATCCTCACACCCCTCCCCACAGACAAAAAGCCGTTCAAAAAAATATAAAAAAAAAACTCTTTTTATATACAAAGCGGTTGTACAAAGTTGTCACTTCATGTACGTACCAGCGCTGCCATCTCAAGCCACAACTCATATCCACACCCAGTCTCAAAAAAGCCACAGAATACAGTAACGACCCCTAAAACCCTAGAAAATACACCCATGTCTTCCCCCGCTGCCCCCGAGCTCCCCCCCGTCGCCCCCGACGTAGCCCCCATCGCCCCCGCCCCGTACAACCCCCCTGCACCTGCCCCTGCACCCGCCCCCGTGTCCGCTCCGTCCGCGTCGTTGTACGTCGGAGAACTCGATCCCACCGTCACAGAGGCCATGCTTTTTGAAATTTTCAACATGATTGGTCCGGTTGCGAGGTACATACCACCTTTTTTTTTTCATCTGTTTCATCTTACGATGATCCTTTTTTTTTTAGTATTCGGGTCTGCCGTGATGCAGTCACACGTCGCTCGCTTGGATATGCATACGTCAATTACCTCAACGCAAGTGACGGTATGTTGTCCACATCTACGAAACGTCAACGTACCTGACTCGTCTCCAGGCGAGCGTGCACTCGAGCAGCTCAACTACTCGCTTATCAAGAACCGCGCATGGTGCGAAAATCCTCCCATCCTCATCATAGCTGTGCATACTCAAAATCTATAACTCCCCATGTGACCAGTCGCATCATGTGGTCCCAGCGTGACCCCGCCCTCCGCAAGACCGGCCAGGGTAATATATTCATTAAAAATTTGGACGAGCAGATTGATAATAAGGCGCTGCATGATACCTTTGCGGCGTTTGGGAATGTGTTGTCGTGCAAGGTCGCGACCGACGAGCAGGGCCGCTCCAGGGGTTATGGGTTTGTCCATTACGAGACCGCAGAGGCGGCTGATCATGCTATCAAGGCTGTCAACGGCATGCTGCTCAATGATAAAAAGGTCTATGTCGGTCTTCATATCTCTCGCAAGGTCTGTGTTTTGTCAGTGTTTCACAATCTTGGATTTTCGATTATTATAGGAGCGTCAATCTAAGCTTGACGAGATGAAGGCTCAGTTCACCAACCTTTATGTCAAGAACATTGACCCTGTCGTGACTCAGGAAGAATTCGAGAATCTCTTCACGCCTTACGGCTCTGTCACTTCTGCTCTTCTTTCCGTCGACGACGAAGGCAAGAGCAGGGGCTTTGGGTTTGTCAACTACGAGACTCACGACGAGGCGCAAAAGGCCGTCGATGCCCTGCACGACTCTGAGCATAACGGCAGGAAGTTGTTCGTCTCCCGTGCCCAGAAGAAAGCTGAGCGTGAGGAGGAGCTTCGCAGGGCGCACGAGCAGGCCAGGATGGAGAAATTGAACAAGTACCAGGGTGTCAACCTCTACATCAAGAACCTCGAGGACGACGTTGACGACGACAAGCTCCGCGCAGAGTTTGAGCCATTCGGTACCATCACGAGTGCAAAAGTCATGCGCGACGACCGAAGCATCTCCAAAGGCTTCGGCTTTGTCTGCTTCTCCACTCCTGAAGAAGCAACCAAAGCCGTCGCTGAAATGAACAACAAGATGATCGGCACCAAGCCACTCTACGTCTCCATGGCGCAGCGCCGCGAAGTCCGCAAACAGCAGCTCGAAAGCCAAATCGCACAGCGCAACCATATCCGTGCCCAACAAGCCGCTGCGGCAGGTATCCCAGGCGGGTACATCAACGGACCCATGTACTACCCCCCCGGACCCGGCTACCCGCCCCAAGGCCGCAGCATGATGGGCTACAGCCAGCCCGGCATGATGCCCCCCCGCGGCGCGCGCTACCCCCCCGCCGGGATGCCTGTCCCAGGGTACGCCCAAGGCCCCCCACAGCCCTACGGCATGCCTCCCACCGGGTACCCCAACCGCGGTCCGCCGCGCCCGCCCGCCGCCCGCGGGCCAGGCTCGTCGCCTACACAACCCACCATGCCCATCCCGCGCCCTAACGGGCCTCCGCCGCCCGTTAGCGTCAACGGCGCGCCTCGTGGGCCGGGCCCACAGGTCCCGCAGGGCCGCGTGCAGCCCCCTCCCGCGCCTGGTGCGCCTGTGCCTGTGCCTGGTGGACGCGCGCCCCCTGCGCAGCCGAGGGGACCCCCGCCCCCCGTCGTACGTGGCCCCGTACCCTCTGGCGCTGCCGTTCCAAACGCTCCTGCACCCGTCCCTGTGTCTGCGTCTGCACCCGCGCCTCTGCCCGAAGTACCAGGTCTCAGTGCTGAGCAACTCGCTGCTGCGTCGCCTATGGAGCAAAAACAGATGATCGGTGAAGTTTTGTATCTCAGGATCGTCGAGTACGTGTTTGCTCTTTCTTTCTTTCTTTCTTTCTTTATCGTATGGATCGTCTGGGTTATTGATGCTTCATTCGTATCGTAGGACCCAGCCCGAGTTGGCGGGTAAGATCACCGGTATGCTGTTGGAGATGGATAATAACGAGCTGCTTCGTCTTTTGGAGGATAATGAGGCGCTTAATGGGAAGGTTACGGAGGCGCTTAGCGTTCTTAATGAGTTTAAGGGCCAGTAGGCGGTTCGGTGCTCCCCCCCTCTCTCTCGCCTCCTCGTGTAGATTTGTTTGGACCGAGTTTCACACATGCGTGTTGTGTGTGATCGGATCCGTCCGTTCGTTGTTTTTGTGGTTTGTGGTATGTACTGACGATATGCACCGTTTTTCTGTTTTTTTTTGAGGTACACGGTGTTGTGATTGGATGGGTTTGGGGGTGAGATTGTGCTCAGGTTTGATTGTGAGAGTGAGGCGTGTGGCTTGTGATATGACGTTGGGCAGTGAAATTGTAAAGTCAGATCCGGAGCGAGGCAACGACGAGTTTTTGTATTCGTATTTCTTTCTCGTCAATACATCCACCTACCCTAGTCCTCACTTACCTTGAAACCGTGTCTTGTTGAAGACTTGAACTTTGGCAAGATGATAAAAGTCCATAGTGTGCATCCTGCCCGATTGTGGGTTTGTTGACAAGTTCATCTCGTGTATAAAACGCTGAATACTCCAGTTTCTAAAGGAACGACTAAGTACAATGCCTATTATCTGAAATTGATTCACTTGCAAGAGGGTTATCTAGACGGTGAGGACACGATTCATATAAGAAAATTTGATGTGACGATTTATTACACCTGAGGATAGTAGAATCTCTTCTGCTAACCTTCAAACAAAAAACAAAGAACGTAATGACGCTTTTACATGCATAAGAAACCAGTATAATGATGCCCTTTTCTGGCTTCAATCCCTCCTTGACAGTCTTGTTTCAAGACAAGGTTGATCTTTCTGCTAAGGAGTTTAATAATTCGCATTCCTAGGAAAGAATTTCGATGTGGCGACTTAGGCTGTTCCCATTCATAGGAAAATTCTCAATGTGACGACTTATTACACCTGAGGATAGGAGAATGTGTAGCCTTGCTGAAATTTGAAGACTTGAACTTTGAGCAAGTCCATACTGTACATCCCACCCGATTGTGGGTTTGTTGACAAGTTCATCTTGTGTATGAAACGCTGAATACTTTAGCTTATAATTCAATGTGACGACTTACTACACCTGATATTACTACACCTGATACGAGAGTGTGTAGCCTTGCTGAAATCGGATTTCGGATGTCTCTTCTACTGAACACCTTCAAATAAAAAACAAAGGACGTGATGACGCTTTCACAATGCAGGAGAATCCAGTATAATGATGCCCTTTTCTGGCTTCAATCTCTTGTTCTTTATCTTTCTGTTAAGGAGTCTAAGGCCGTTCGCAGCATCTCTTTTGTGTTAAGGTTTCTCTTGTTCACAGCATCTCCAGTACTTGTCAGGCGCTATATCTTGTTCCAGATCACATCCGTACTGATGAAGAAACAAGGCATGTGAATGGTACAGTCTCAGAACGCCTAAGAAGCCAGTATAATGCTTTTCCCCAGTTTTTATTCACCTTATAATCTCTTGACGATCTTGTTCTGAGGTTTTGTCCTTCTTTTGAGTCTCTTGTTCGTCCATCTCTATGACATGTCTTACTCGAGATACAACCGTGTCTTGTATCATTAAAAACCTTGGAGACATATTGTTCACGGTCGTCATCCTTGAGGTTTAAAAGCCATGGGGTTTACCTCCAGATGAACTTATACTGCATCCAATTTTTAACGACAAGGTATCAGTACAATTTACTATAACCGTGAACATCTGTAACTGACTTGAATCTCTCATATCCAGCTCGTATTACCAACAATGACTGGAAAATTGACTAAGACTCACAAATCGTCACAATCACCAAAAGCGAAAAATAAGACCGGCTTACTAGATGTTTTGCGCAAGATTTTTGTTGAAAGTACTATGAAACATCCAACAATCCCTGCCATTAGATTCGAGCGACGCCTGTTCAGACTCTTGGATGCCATGCATGGATTCACTGAGCTCAACATCGACCGCATGATCAGCACAAAACGTTGCCTGATCATCCTCAAGTGCTGCTACAGCCTCGAATCCCTATCTGTTATCCTCAGGCCAGATGATCCCGGAAACTTGGAAGACTCTGCGCTGGAAATCCAACCACGTGTCTATGCAAACAAGCTCAACACTCTCCATATCTCAACCATAATTCAGCTACCAGAGGAATTCCTTAATGCAATTTATTGTCCGAGATTACTTTCTCTTACAATGGAACGGGATGCGTCGACAATAGATCTTACTTCCGAAACGTCGAAAAATTATGGCTTCAGAGGCCTTGTACAGCAATCTGGTTGTTATCTAGAGTCGTTGGTACTGTCGAACATGTTCCCAAAGGCTGATGAGTTGAAGGAATTTCTGGAGTTGAGGTATACAAACCAACTTCAGCAACTTTGGGTTTACGACGACTACAACATCTTCCGAGATCGCCAGAAACGCCCACCGTCTATCACGAACTCGGTCGTGCAGGCCTTAACTGTTGTTAAGACACATCAAGGATCCAGGGGAGAGACTGTCCGTTATTATCAATGCCCGAGACTCAGTGATTTGGGATTCTCACCCTGTTTTTCCGATGATGGTAAACTATCTACGGTTGTTCAAATGCGATCCGAGTCTCGCCCTTCGTTCATCCTTACTTATTCTCTGGATCCAGCAGTAACGCATACTGTGGATCGTAAACAATTCAAAGCTCTCACGCGCGAAAGACAGTGGCTTGTGGTGAACGAGACAGTAGGAAGGTGGTGGTAGTATATTCATTATTAACAAAATATCTTAATAGAATCATCCTCAGCTTATCCGTACACTTGCTAGCCCTTGTTCTCTCAAGCAACTCAAAGTAGCTATATCAATCTTTCTATGATCCCAACCCCAAAAACTCTCTGGAAGCTCAACACGTTTGAGCCCATGAGGATGCTGACCTCCTTTCCACCGTGATGAGATCATGCGTGAAAAAACACCATCGGTGGTAGCAAAACCCTCAATATTAATTGTGGAAAGATAGGGAAACATCTGAGCTGAGTCATCACTGTCAATGTTCCATGTGAGCCTCTTTGCAACTTCATCCGTCAAATATTGCATAAAAGTTAGCTTAAATGAGTATATGGAGCGAAAACACTCCAGTTCGAGAAAACTGGCGAGCTCGTAAGGGAGGTGATCACCGCGCACCCCCATTCCACAGATTGTCAAGTGACGAAGTGTGCAACCAGAACGATTGATGAGATTCTCAGGACTAGAGCGATCCTCAGGTTGGGGAAATTGGAGGGCATTCAAGGATGGAAGAGTGAGGGCATTGAAGAGCTCTGCAGGGTCATCAAGGCTCCGAATTTTCAATGAGCGAAGGCTTTCAACTGTGACAGAGGAAAAGGCGACATTAATCGGGGAGTGAACATAACAGCCGAAGACAATATCTTCGATCCGCGGGAAACAAGATAGCAATGCCAAACATTCTGCAGTCTGTAGACACATCCCTGTGGAAAACTTTCTAAGATTTGGCCACGTCAATGAAAAGATGTTCTCCGGAATGTGAAATGACCAGGTCAAATTGGACAGAGTTGGTATTTGTGCAAGAGTAGAAATGATTTTGTTGGCATCATCCTTGGTAAAGCGAAGTTCCTCGCCTAGAATGTGGACTCTCTTCAGCAACGGGACATCCTCTGGCCGCAATCGCAAAAGCTTGGCATACGTCAATGGCTGCAGTATAATTGTCACATCGGCCCAATGGGAGCTATGCGAAAAAAATAAGTTCAAAGCAGCATCAAACTCCTGATATTTGTTATATATATCAAAATTGATAACCAAAGGAGCTCCACGAGTACGTTCGAGCCAGAGTCGGTACAGGGCCATGTCATCCTTTTTCCCTCGGGAGTAGGCATTGAATGCTGACCAAAGCATCGGCATTGATATCGCGACAGTTCTCCACTGTCTACAAACCCCGCAAAGTACTATGGGTGGTTCGTTGACTTCAGGCGGGTATTGTCGCCTATCACACAAGGGAACCAGAGTATAGATGAAAACAAGACCCAAGACTTCGACAGGAAGGCAATGGATGGGTGCCTCTATGGATGTCGTTGGTGGATCAAGGGATGCCGCATCCAATTCAAGGAGATTGTTGATGGACGAGTGGTATTGGGAATCTGAAGCTTTGGTTCAGATTACTGAAAAAATTTCATATGCCCTACTCACTGTAACCTCGGGGGCCAAGTACATTTTGCACCGGTTGAATTTCTCGCTTCCTCCTGATCAGAGGGCGGAGAAGTCGTTTCAAGGTTGACGGCATAGAAGTATGGTATGTCGAGGGAAGGGGTTCGTGATAGTAAACCGATGTAAAAATGTCTTTTAGAACGAAGATATTTTTGGGAAAAGCCACTGTTAAGACAATTATCCTGGAAAACTCAATTGTGCGGAACAATAATTTTGATGTTCACTATGATACCGGATCTATTGCTTCTCAACATTAGCATCTGGAAATGATAACAAGAAAAGACAATTATGAAAAAAGCAATCTGTGCAAGAACGCAGAAGTGGGCGTGTTATTAATTATGAGTCACGGATATCGTCAGAGCTCCTGCCAGCGGAGCTGAACAGGAATATATGCTTTACATGTCATTTTAGCTTGATATTGTACATGAGACTTCCATTCCAGAAGACGCTTTCTGTTCCTGCACACGGCGCAGTCAAAGAAGATAAAATTATTACAGAAATATAAAGGGTCTAAACAGGTCTAACAGGAGCACCCACGCGACCTACGTGCTATAATACGTGTGCAATAATCAGGTAGAAAGCAGCGAGGTAATCACAGATACACCAAATGAGAGAGACGCTTTCATATTTCTTGCAAGGTCTGTGTTCTGTCAGTGTCTCACAATCTTGGATTTACGATTATTATAGGAGCGTCAATCTAAGCTTGACGAGATGAAGGCTCAGTTCACCAACCTTTATGTCAAGAACATTGACCCTGTCGTGACTCAGGAAGAATTCGAGAATCTCTTCACGCCTTACGGCTCTGTCACTTCTGCTCTCCTTTCCGTCGACGACGAAGGCAAGAGCAGGGGCTTTGGGTTTGTCAACTACGAGACTCACGACGAGGCGCAAAAGGCCGTCGATGGTCTGCACGACTCTGAGCATAACGGCAGGAAGTTGTTCGTTTCCCGTGCCCAGAAGAAGGCTGAGCGTGAGGAGGAGCTTCGCAGGGCGCACGAGCAGGCCAGGATGGAGAAATTGAACAAGTACCAGGGTGTCAACCTCTACATCAAGAACCTCGAGGACGACGTGTATCTCAGGATCGTCGAGTACGTGTTTGTTTGCTCTTTCTTTCTTTCTTTCTTATCGTGTGGATCGTCTGGGTTAATGATGCTTCATCCGTATCGTAGGACCCAGCCCGAGTTGGCGGGCAAGATCACCGGTATGCTGTTGGAGATGGATAACAACGAGCTGCTTCGTCTTTTGGAGGATAATGAGGCGCTTAATGGGAAGGTTACGGAGGCGCTTAGTGTTCTTAATGAGTTTAAGGGCCAGTAGGCGGTTCGGTGCTCCCTACCCCCTCCCCCTCTCGCCTCGTAGTAGATTTGTTTGGACCGAGTTTCACACATGCGTGTTGTGTGTGTGGTCGGATCCGTCCGTTCGTTGTTTTTGTGGTTTGTGTTATGTACTGACGATATGCACCGTTTTCTGTTTTTTTTTGAGGTACACGGTGTTGTGAATGAATGGCTTTGGGGGTAAGATCGTGCTCATGCTTGATTGTGAGAGTGAGGCTGTAACGGTTGGACGTTGAATTTTCAGTGAACTTGTGAAGTTAAAATCCTGAACGAGGCAACGACAAATGTTCGTATCACCTACCCTCCCGAGTCCTCACTTGAAGACTTGAACTTTGAACAAGGTGATGAAAGTCCATAGTGTGCATCCCACCCGATTGTGGGTTTGTTGACAAGTTCATCTTGTGTATGAAACGCTGAATACTTTAGTTTATAGAGGGATGACTTGGGGTTGTTATGAGTTCGAGTTGTCGTGTGAGGAGTGCAGATATGTTATTTTGAAGTACGATGCCTATTATCTGCTATTGGTTCACATGCAAGAGGGTTATCTAAACGGTGAGGAAACGATTCATATAGAAAATTTAATGTGACGATTGATTACACCTGAGCATAGAAGAATGTATGTGTAGGTAGCCTTGCCCCGAAATCAGATTTCGGATATCCCTAACTTGAAAAACGAAGGACGTGATGACGCTTTCACAACATTAAGGCAGGAGAATTCAGTATAATGATGCCTTTTTCTGGCTTCAGTCTCTGTTGACGGTCTTGTTTCAAGACAAGGTTGATCTTTCTGCTAAGGAGTCTTCGGCTGTTCGCATTCATAGGAAAGAATTTCAATGTGAGGACTTATGTACTACACCTGAGGATACGAGAATGTGCAGTCTTGCTGAAATCAGATGTCTCTTTCACTGAACCCTTCAAATAAAAAACAAAGGACGTAATGACGCTTTCACCTGCAGAAGAATCCAGTATAATGATGCCCTTTTCTGGCTTCAATCTCTTGTTCTCTATCTTTCCGTTGAGGAGTCTAAGGCTGTTCGCAGCATCTCTTCTGTGTTAAGGTTTCTCTTGTTCACAGCATCTCCAGTACTTGTCAGGCGCTATATCTTGTTCCAGATTACAAACGTATTGATGAAGAAACAAGATATGTCAATGGCACATTCTCAGAACGCCTAAGAAGCCAGTATAATGCTTTCCCCTAGTTTTCATTCACCTTATAATCTCTTGACGATCTTGTTCTGAGGTTTTGTCCTTCTTTTGAGTCTCTTGTTCGTGCATCTCTATGGCATGTCTTACTCGAGATACAACCGTGTCTTGTGTCATTAAAAACCTTGGAGACACATTGTTCACGGTCGTCATCCTTGAGATTTAAAAGCCATGGGGTTTACCTCCAGATGAGCTCTCATACTGCATCCAATTTTTAACGACAAGGTATCAGTACAACTTACTATAACCGTGAACATCTGTAACTGACTTGAATCTCTCATATTTAGCTCGTGTTACCAACAATGACTGGAAAATTGACTAAGACTCACAAGTCGTCACAACCACAGAAAGCGAAAAATAAGACCGCCTTACTAGGTGTTTTGCGCAAGATTTTCGTTGAAAGTGCTATGAAACATCCAACAATCCCTGCCATTCGATTTGAGCGACGCCTGTTCAGACTCTTGGATGCCATGCATGGATTTACTGGGCTCAACATTGACCGCATGATCAGCACAAAACGTTGCCTGATCATCCTCAAGTGCTGCTACAACCTCGAATCCCTATCTGTTATCCTCAGACCGGATGAACCCGGAAACTTGGAAGACTGTGCGCTGGAAACCCAACCACGTGTCTATGCAAACAAGCTCAACACCCTCCACATCTCAACCATATTTCAGTTACCAGAGGAATTCCTTAATGCAATTTATTGTCCGAGATTACTTTCTCTTACAATGGAACGGGATGCGTCGACAATAGATCTTACTTCCGAAAAGTCGAATGATTATGGCTTCAGACGCCTTGTACAGCAATCTCATTGTCATCTAGAGTCGTTGGTACTGTTGAACATGTTCCCAGTGGCTGATGAGTTGAAGGAATTTCTCGAGTTGAGGTATACAGACCAACTCCAGAAACTTTGGGTTTACGACAACTGGAACATCTTCGATGACGCTAACCGCCCAGCGTCCATCACAAACTCGGTCCTGGATGCTTTAACTGTTGTCAAGAGTGGTAGCGGATCCGGGGGAGAGACTGTCGATCAATATCAATGCCCGAGACTCAATAACTTGGGATTCTCGCCCTGTCATTCTGAAGATGGTAAACTATCTAGGGTTGTTAAGCGGCGTGTCGAGTCCTGCTCTTCGTTCATCCTTACTTATTCTTGGGATCCAGCTCAAAAGCATCTACATAAAAAGGATTATACACGATTCGAAACTCTGATGCATAAAGGAGGAAAGCTTGTTCTGAATGAGACAGCAGGAAGATGGTGGTAGTGGATTGATTATACACGAAGTGTTCTAATAGAATCATACTTGGCGTATCCGGACAATTTCTAGACCTTCCTCTCTCAAACAACTCAAAGTAGCTATATCAGTCTTTCTCCAATCCCAACCCCAAAAACTCTCTGGAAGCTCAACACGTTTGAGCCCATAAGGATGCTGACCTCCTTTCCACCGTGATGAAATCATGCGTGAAAAAATGTCATCGTTGGTAGCAAGACTCTCAATATTAATTGTAGACAGATAGGGAAACATCTGAGCCGAACAGTCACTGTCAATGTTCCATGTGAGCCTCCTTGCAACTTCATCCGTCAAATCTTGCATAAAAGTAAGCCTGAGTGAGTATATGGAGTGAAAACACCCCAGTTCGAGAAAACTGGCGAGCTCATAAGGGAGGTGATCATCATGTACCCCCATTCCACAGACCCCTAAGTGACGAAGTATGCAACCAGAACGATTGATGAGACACTCAGGACTAGAGAAATTCTCGGGCTTGGGTAGCAGGAGGGCATTCAAGGACGGAAGAGTGAGGGCATCGAATAGCTCTGCAGGGTCATCACAACTCCGAATACTCAGTGAGCGAAGGCTTTTAACCGTGACAGCGGAAGAGACGACATCAATCGGGGAGTGAACATAAGTGTCGAAGACAATATCTTCGATCCGCGGGAAACAAGATAGCAATGCCAAACACTCTGCAGTTTGAAGACACATCCCTGTGGAAAACCTTCGAAGATTTGGCCACGTCAACGAAAAGATGTTCTCAGGAATCTCAAAGGACCAGGTCAAATTGGACAGGGTTGGTATTTGTGCAAGAGTAGAAATGATTTTGTTGGCATCATCCTTGGTAAAGCGAAGTTCCTCGCCTAGAATGCGGACTCTCTTCAGCATCGGGACATCCTCTGGCCGCAATCGCAAAAGCTTGGCATACGTCAATGGCTGCAGTATAATTGTCACATCGGCCCAATGGGAGCTATGCGAAAAAAATAAGTTCAAAGCAGCATCAAACTCTCTGTCATGGTAGAATTTATCAAAATTGATAACCAAAGGAGCACCACGAGTACGTTCGAGCCAGAGTCGGTACAAGGCCATGTCATTCTTGCTTCCTCGGCAGTAGGCATTGAATACTGACCAAAGCATCGGCATTGATATCGCGACATCTCTCCATATCTTACAAACCCCACAAAGTACTATGGGTGAGCTGTCGACTTGAGGCCCGCGTCGTCGCCTATCACGCAAAGGATCTAGAGTGCGGATGAAAATGAGACCCAAGACTTCAACAGGTAGGCGATGGATGGGTGCCTCTATGGATGTCGTTGGTGGCTCAAGGGATGCCGCATCCAATTCAAGTAGATTGTTGATGGACGAGTGGTATTGGGAATCTGAAGCTTTGGTTCAGATTACTGAAAAGATCACATATGCCCTACTTACCGTAACCTCGGGGGCCAAGTACATTTTGCACCGGTTGAAACCCTCGTTTCCTCCTGATCAGAGGGCGAACAAGTCGTTTCAAGGTTGACGGCATAGAAATATGGTATGTCTAGGGAAGGGGTTCGTGATAGTAAACCGATGTAAAAATGTCTTTTAGAACGAAGATACTTTTGGGAAAAGCCACTGTTAAGACAATTATCCTGGAAAACTCAATTGTGCGGAACAATAATTTTGATGTTCACTATGATACCGGATCTATTTATTGCTTCTAAACATTAGCATCTGGAAATGATAACAAGAAAAGACAATTATGAAAAAAGTAATCTGTGCGAGAACGCAGAGATAGGCGTGTTATTGATTATGAGTCACAATATCGTCAGCGCTCCTGTTCAGCTCCGCTGGCAGGAATATATACTTTACATGTCATTCTAGCTGGTATTGTACATGAGGCTTCCAATCCAGAAGAGGCTTTCTGTTCCTGCACACGGCGCAGTTAAAGAAGATAAGATTATTACAGAAATATAAAAGGTCTAAACAGGTCCAAACAGGAGCACCCACGCGACCTACGTGCTATAATACGTGTGCATAATTAGGTAGAAAGCAGCAAGGTAATCACAGATACACCAAATGAGAGAGAGGCTAGAAAGCAAATCAGAATAAGGGCATCCAAGTCCATATAAAGAGATAAATGACTGCTAAAAAAACACTACCGAGAATCCTTCCTGTCCATCGAGAAAAAGTAATCCAAGAAAATGAACTCGAAGTGTTCATTTTTTCGTTTTGTCCTTGTCGCTCTCGAAAAAATTCTTAATTCTTCCGAAGATAGATGATTTCTTCTTGCGGGCTCGTGTCACTTTCTCTGACTTTGATGGTGATGCAGTTGGTGACGCTGTGGATGGGAATGCCGCCTGAGCGGGAGCAGGGGATACAGACACAGGATGTACAGCATCCTTGGCATGGCCAGGTGTGAATGTCGCCATAACAGGTTCTGGTAGAGGTGGGACCGAAATGGACTCGGTTTTTGGCTCTGGAGAGGTCTCTGTCAAAGAAGCCTCAGTCTTTGGTGCGGTGAGCGCAATGGCCTCGATTGCTGAAGTTGGTGCAAGATCTGTTGCGGTAACCTGAGTCATTGGGGTTGGTGCAGGCTCTGTGGTTGAAGCTAAAAGTTCAGCCGGTCTGGCCTCCGCTGTATAAACAGTCATAGGCTCTGTCAATGTGGTCTTAGCAACCAGAGTCGTTACCTGATCTGTTGGTGCAGCTTCGACCATCGAAGCCAAAGTCGGTTCAATTGGTGCGGTCCCTCCCGTTGTGACTGATGCAGACTGTGATTCTGATACAAGAACTGCGTTCTGTATTGGAGCTGACGTCGAATCACCCCGTTTCGCGTCTGCCCCCGCCTCTGGCACGTTCTCTTCCTGCTTCGCAGGCACGAATCTACTGAAGGCTCATTACCAGCTTCCACGACTTTCCGTGGTGTTTGTGATACTAGAATCTGCCTAGCAAAAGGCGTCGGTCCCACAGGTACTGTTTTCCTCTTTCGCTCTGTTTGCCTCTGATTCCCTTGCGAGTTCAGGAGCATTTTCCGCAACTGCAGGTCCTGATGCAACGTTAAACATCTCCAACGAAAGCTCGGGTGCTGAGATGGAGCCAGGCTCAACTTTGACTTCGTCTACCACCGATTGTGGTTTGGTGAGGTCGAGCTCGTCCAATTCCTTCTGAAGACATTCAACATGTACAACGGGTATATCCTGAGATGTTGCTCTGACTTCTGGAATAGCAGAAAGGACTACACCTGTCGGAATCTTCTCCGAAGCAAGCACTGATGAAGGATCGAGATCAGGAGTAGTCGCCACTCGTGTTTTCAGTAATCTGGGATCTTGAGAGGGCGCTTCGGGCATCGAGGCACGATCCGCCAAAGCTACTAGCGAGGGCTCATCTACAGCGGCGGCTACTGGTATATGGATATCTTTGGATGTGAATTCCTGATCAGCGAGCACGGACTCTGCAGCTGGACTTTTCTCAATCGCGGCATGGGGCTCCTCAACTGTCATGGGGATTTCTGCTGCCTTATTTGTCTTATCTTCAACAATAACAGGCACGTCCTCGTTCACCTTGACGATAATATGAGTCGACTTCTCCGGTTGTTCGTCCTTCCTTTCCCTGCTTGCATCCCGAACATCCCCTTCGGCAATGACGAGTTGTGCGGCAGCAATGGAACGTGTATTGTTCTCAGCCGCGTTGACGGGAACAATAGGCACAGGAATACCAGATGCTACCTTTGGAATCGGGACAGCTTTGAGACCCTCATCATTGGCGGGGTTTTCAGATACGGAGTGAAGGGGTGGAAGAACGAGAATGGAAGGAAGGGGCGCACCATCAGACACGGCGCTACTTAGAACATCGAACTTGGTCGCGGTGATCGCGGCGGTCTTTCGGTGCTCCCCCCTTCCTCTCGTAGTAGATTTGTTTGGACCGGATTTCACACATGCATATTGTGCGTGTGGTTCGGCTCCATCCGTTCGTTGTTCTTGTGGTTTGTGTTATGTACTGACGATATGCACCGTTTTCTGTTTTTTCTTTGTTTTTGAGGTACACGTACACGGTTGTTGTGTATTGTCGTTGTGGGGATGAGTGGATGGGATGGCTTTGGGGGTGAGATCGTGCTCATGCTTGATTGTGAGAGTGAGGCGTGTGGCTTGTAATGTAACAACGTTGGGCAGTGAAATTGTGAAGTCAAATCCGGAGCGAGGCAACGACGAGTTTTCGTATTCTTTCTCATCGATACATACCTACCCTAGTCCTCACTTACCTTGAACCGCGTCTTGTTGAAGACTTGAACTTTGAACAAGGTGATAAAAGTCCATACTATGCGACAGAGGTACTTGGTTTGTTGACAAATTCATCTTGTATATAAAACGCTGAATACTCTAGTTTCGAGGGGGGGCTTGATCCGATACCACCATGTGCTCCACTAACACTGGAAGCAGCGCCCGAGCCTAACACGCCGGTCCCGCATCTACCGCATACCTCTAACAGAGAAGAGCCCAACAGGCTGATCACTCGGCCCCCCTGGAAACAACCTGAGGGACGAACTCTACACGAGCTCCTCGAAAAAACCCACCCGTACAAAATCTGAACTTTCTCGGATGCTTCCCTTTTAGGACAACTCGCCTAAGGATAGATTTGTTTGGACCGAATTTCACACATACATATTGTGTGTGTGTGATTCGGCTCCGTCCGTTCGTTGTTCGTATGGTTTGTGTTATGTACTGACGATATGCACCGTTTTCTGGTTTTCTGTTTTTTTTTTTAGGTACACGGTGTTGTGAATGGATGGTTTTGGGGGGTGAGATCGTGCTCATACTTGAGGCTGCTGATTTGTTACAAAAAAGTCCTTCCGACCCCTGGCTTTTTTTGACATACGTTCATTATGTGTGTGGTGTCCGTGACCTGTTTGGGGGATGAATGGCGATGATCCGCTTTTGAAGCGATTTTTTGTCGTTGTTACAATGTGTGTGTGTGTGTGTGTGTGTGTGTGTGTGTGTGTGTGTGTGTGTGTGTGTGTGTGTGTGTGTGTGTGTGTGTGCGTGTGTGTGTTTTGTTCTCCTTTAAGTTGTGAGTGAGGCATGTGTGTCTTGTTATATGTATAAAACGAGCTACGGTCCGTGCCTTCGGCATGGGCCTGTAGCTCTTGCTTCATCCCAGACCCAACCTCACTTTGTTTGGTTAGGTCCTTGTATTTCAAACTTAATGCTCAGTCCCAGACCCAACCTCACTTCATTTGGTTAGGTCTTTGTATTTCCAACTCAATGCTAAGTCCCAGACCTGACCTCACTTTGTTTGGTTAGGTCGTTGTATTTTCAAACTCAATGCTAAGTCCCAGACCCAACCTCACTTCATTCAGTTAGGTCTTTGTATTTCAAACTCAATGCCAAGTCTCAGACCCAACCTAACCTCACTTTGTTTGGTTAGGTCTTTGTATTTTGTTGACTAAGTGTTGCTTTTCTCTTACAATTCAAACACTGAGATTTCATGTATAAACCAATCATGTATCTATATTACATTATCAACAAAATACTACAATGTCCACTGGTATATATTAGAGATGCTGAAAATTATAAAAGTTAGTACTAACTAAGCAATTATTTAAACTGTCACACTTACATTTGTAAACCATTAAAAATATCTATACTACATGGTCCAGCTATAGACATTAGGTGCTGAAGTTCATAGAAGTTAGCAATATGTTGCTTGTATCCATCAAAAGTTATACTTACATTTGTAAACCATTCAGTATTTCTTGATAGGCAATATTTGCAGTCTTTCTTGATGTGTTTTCTGGGTCCAAAATTACTTTGATACAATCTCCTGATGTGCACTGAGAAAATTCAGTATCAATGTCAACTATTCATACAATGTCCAACTTGCCCGGAATCACATTCCAAACTTGTTGGGGTTCTGGCATGTTTGGAAAGTCTTGAAGAGTCTTGCCAAAATTCTTCAGGTTGTCATTGATCAGATGAAGGCCATAGTCATAAACATCTTCATCAGTAAAGACTCTGTCCCTGTACTGCTGAATATTCTCCAATCTGTGTTGAAGATCATCACAAATGGAGTGCCTAAACTCATCCCATAGAGCTTCTGGAGTGGTAGGAGCACAGTGAAATAGGATAGTGCAAAAGAGCTGTCTGAGAGCTGATCCTGATTGGATTGGAGCAGCTTCAGCAAGACACTGCCTCCATTCTGCATCATCTTCTAAAAGACCAAGGGCCTTGCATGCCTCCTTATAAGTAGGATAAGTGTGGCCATTGACTGTCCTGAGATCAGCCCATAATGTTGCATTGGTCACAACTGTCATCCTAAGGTAGAACCTTTCTCCCTGTTGAGGTAAAGCAAAGTACATCCTCCCAATAGCTGTTCCTCTCTTCCTCTCCTTCCAGGTCCTTTTGGAAGCTTCATAGACAAACTTGGTTGGAAAGCTCTGATAAGTGGTGTTGTTATTAGGGAATCTGGCATTGGCTTCAAACCAAGCAGTGAGTGCAGTCTTGTTTGCATTAGGCCTGGCAGCTACCATCTCCAAAGACTCATTATCTTGAAAGTAGACTTCATGTTGGTCCTCCAAATGCACAGTTAATCAATATACAGAGGGATGTTCTCCATGCATGTTGAATTCAAAGATGTGCCAGCAAGCCTCAGGTGCAGAGATGTATCTGGCATCCAAGTGTTCCTTGATTTCATCCCTCTGGTCCATCTGCTCTCCAGCAATCTCCAAAGTTGTCCTATCATGGCCTTTGTAGATGTACTTGTGAATGTACTTGATGGCTTTCACTGAAGCACAGACCTCCACATTGATGTGACATTTGTACTTGGCTGAGAGATAAGGGTTATATGGAACAACATCTTGATTGTCATAATGATGACCATTCTTATCAAAGAAGTGTCCATTGTCAGGTCTGGCATATTGAGGATAGCCATTATCTCCATACTGAGTAGCCTCTTGGAATTCCTTTGGGTATTTCTTGGAACATTTGCCATCTACCATGCACTTAGCATTGGGCTTGGCAGCTCCACATGGACTATGGACCATGTCAGTAGTAACAACCTGACAACAAAGATAAGTAACTGAATTCAGAATTCAAACAAAGCCAATACCTGATACAATTCAGGCTGAGCAACTGGATCTGGAATTTGGGCAGAGACAATGGAATCCACATCAGGTGCATCCTTGATCCTGTGATGGTGATGGAAAAAGATCAAGATGTGCATATGTGGAAGTCCTCTCTTTTGGAATTCAATGGTATGAACATAAGCCACACAGCTGCCAAAGAGACCTTCCTTGATCTCCTTCACCACAGCATTCTTCTTGAGTTCAAATACTCTGGCAACAATATCAGGTTGATCAGCAGCTGTTTGCTTCTTCCCATTGACTGCAGGTTCCTTCAAGAGAGCTTCTTCAATTTCTGACCACTTTGGATTGGCAGTCATAGTCAAGAAGAGATCAGGTTTTCCAAAATTCCTGCAAATAGCCATAGAGTCCTGGAATAATTGCTGCATCTGTCAATCACTTCCAGTATGTGAGGATGGGAGGATAACACATTGGCTTTGTAGGGTGACTTGTTCATCTCCAGCAGCAGCATCCACTACTCCCTGATAAAGTTCAGCTCTGATCTTTTTCTGATTGGGTCAAATCCAATTTAACTTGTTTTGTTCAGTGAAAGCCCATGCATCCACAACATATTGTTGAAATAGCCTCCCACTCCAGAGTAATGGTGCATTGAATTCCAAAGTCCTTTGCTGCAGCCTGTATGCATAATATGCTGTTTGGGTGACCTTTGCTGATCTTTGTTGATTCTGTGGTCCAAAATGAGAGTGAATGTTGGTGTGAAATCCAGGCTGTCCAGTGGGAAAGATGATGGTATAATGCAATGGAGTGTAATATGGGTGCAAGTGACTGATCTGCTTCAATTGACCTCCATGCAAGTGCAAGACTATATCATGATCATTTGATTGCTCTTCTGAGCCATCTCCTGGAATTACAGCTGCAACTCCCTCCTGTTCATTAGGGTCATTATAGCATTGAGGATCTCCAAAATCAGCTGTAAGCTTGACAGAAAGCCTTTGTGGTTGGCCTTCTGGAACTTCTCCCATAATCTGCCTAGCCTGCTTGTATAAGCCAATAAAGGGATTGACTCTAGCAAGCATATCCTGCAAAGAGGCCATTACTTGAGGATCAAGCCTGGGATTGTTCTGTTGACAAAAAGCCAATTGCTGATTGTGATTGAAAAAGTAGAGCTATGCATATACAGGCAGATTGCCTTCAATAGGAAGCAAGGCACCTGTCAAATGATGTAGTTCTCCATTGATCTTAAAGCTGTATGGTCTAGGTGCATTGGTAATAGCATGGTCAATTTTGACTCCCAGAGATGTGAATGCAAAGGCTGCATTGTATTGATGGATTGATGTTTTAAAGGTGTCAGAGAGAGGATGATGCCCATGGAGCAGGTTCAGTAAATCTGCTGGAGCATCTCAAAGCCTGGACAAATTTACTTGGCCTTGTAAGCAGCACATGCCAAACTTTGGGCTGTTTCTAGTAGACTTGGTGAGCTTTTCAGCATCAAAATGTAAAGCTTGGCAGTGTGGACATATGACAGTCATAGGATCAAGATAGTGTGGAGGATATTCAATCAAGTAAGGTTGCCTTCCTCTTGGAACAGGCTGAATAGGACCAAGCTGTGGTGGAATAGGAAGCTCAAGGGGAGGCTGTTCAGCAGGATTTTGTAGTCCTGCTGGATGGTTGGGTGGAGCAGGGTCCAAGTCTTCTGCAGGTCTCTGTTGAACAGGATCAACATAATCCAGGTCGTCATCAGAAGGGATGTCATCCTGAGGACCTAATGGCACATCAAGGGGAGGATCCATTGGCTCTGCTGGTTGATATCCAGCAGGATCAACATATTCCAAGTCATCATCAGAAGGTATGTCATTCTGAGGACCTAAATCATTAAAATCCTCTTCCAGATCAGCTTCATGTTGCTGTTGCCAGCCTTGAAAGATCCTTTGAGCCATAGCTGCATTCAAAGGCCTATGTTCAGGATCCAGATCAATATGCTATTGAACTTTGTTAGTTAAAGTAGCATATCAAAGAAGTGTTTGACTGACTTCTTGTTCCTGTTGCCTCAATCTTTCCTCCTCCCTCAGCCTTTCCTGATGCAAGATGGCCAAAGCTTGTTGTTGCCTCTCCTGCTCTTCAACCATAGCAATATGTCTCAGCCTTTGCTGCTCCTGCAATGCTGCTAGTGCATGCTGTTGTTGAATTTGGTGGTCTGCCATTATTTCTCTATGAGCATCTGGTCTCACTCTCCTCAGTGCAGGAGCAGGTAGAAAAGGGATTCTGCAAAGGAGCATCCCAACCTTCTGGCAAAACTGTTTCTGGAATGACCACAGCAGCTTGAGCAACAGCAGACTGATTGAGTCTATTGCCTCTTCTCTGTATAAGAGCAGGTAGAGGTGGCACCATTCTAGGAATAGGATTCTGTAAAGGAGCATCCCACTCTTCAGGCAAAACAGTTTCAGGAATCACTATAGAAAATGGATCAGCAGCAGCAGCTGCCTGCCTAATAGGTCTTCCCAAAGAGCCAGAAGCAGTGGCTATAGGTCTCAAACCCCCAGTTCCCATAGATTGATTGATACCCCCAGGCCCCAATTGAAGTGGTGGGACAACCACAGTATTGATCTGTTCCAAAGATCTATTGTTTCTATTTGCACAACAATCATCAGGATCTGTCATTTGTAACTGTTCAAGTCTTCTTTGAATTCTAGCTTGTTGCCTTTGGCTTTTAGGAGTAGTAGGTGGTTGCCTGAAACACCCATTGTTAAGCATTTTAATAGTCAAAAACCATTAAAATTGACTTGCATGATGAGATATTTGATATATCAATAGCTCAATGTGGTTGAGGAGTTACTAATAAGCTTGTTAGTCAACATCAATCAATAGATGTGACCAAACATACTTTGTTGTGTGGCCTCCTTTCCACAACCTCAGAAATGTCTATTATTTGGTCATGTTGTGTCAAAAAACATGCAAGGCATGAAAAACAGTGTCCACTAAATCACATTTGGCCTTTTCAACACCTGCAGGCTATCTGGCATGTTTCAAACATAGTCAAAAGAATGTATATATGTATGAAAGCTGTCTACTGTAGTTTTTTTTAGAAAAAACCTGTTCCAAGTGCAAAAAACAGCCAAGTTACCCAGAAAGAAAGGTTCTTGGTCAGCCTTACTAAGCAGAAAAGTCATTACATTTTCTTGTAAGCAGCACATTCCAAACTTTGGATCGTTTCTAGTAGACTTAGTGAGCTTTTCAGCATCAAAATGTAGAGCTTGACAGTGTGGACATATGACACTCATAGGACCAAGATAATAAGATGGGGGTTCTATCAAGTAAGGCTGCCTTCCTCTGGGAATAGGCTGAACAGGTCCAGGCTCTTGTATTTGTGGAATAGGAGGATGAACAGGAGGTGGTTCCAGTTGTTCTGCTGGTAGATTATCATCAGGAAGTTCTGCTGGTATATGTCTGGCAGGATCCAAGTCATCTTCATGAGGTATGTCATTCTGAGGACCATGTTCAGCAGGATCAACATATTTCAAGTCATCTTCAGGAGGTATGTTATTCTGAGGAGCCAAGCCATTAAAGACTTGTTCTCCAAAATCATTCATATTTTCCCTAGGTTCTTCAAAATGTTCAAGAGGGTGCAGCATCATTTCATTGAAGGCTGCATGAATATTTTCCAGTTCAATATCATCTTGAAGAGCAAAACCATTGAAATCCTCTTCTAAATCAGCTATATGTTGGCCCTCCCATAGTTGTAAAATCCTTTGAGCTAAAACATTATTGAAAGGCCTATGTTCAGGATCTTGCTCTGCTAATATTTGCTCATGTCTCTCTTGTCTCTGTCTAGCCTCCTCCTGCTGAGCAGCAAGTCTTTGTTCCTCTGCTAATCTCTGATCATATCTTTCTTGTCTTTGTCTTGCTTCTTCTTGCTCAGCAAAGAATCTCTGTCTTTCCTGCTCCAATGCAGCTAATGCATCTGATTGTTGAGCAGCAAGCCTCTGTCTATTCTGTTCCTGAGCAATATTTCTTTGTCTTTGTTGCTCTTGAAAAGCTGCTAATGCTCGTTGCTCTTGAGATGCATTATAATTAGACATCATTTCTCTATAAGCAATATTTCCTCTGGTCAAGTTATTCAGTGCAGGATCAGCTTGTCCACTGGAGATATTATGTAGTGGTTGAGGGAGCCCTCTATGTCCAGAAGAAGAGGTAGATGCAACATTAGCAGTAGGAGCAAGGGATGTATGTGTTTGATTCTTATGTCTATGCTGATTCCTTCTCAAAACAGGTGCAGCAGGCACATTCTGAGGAATAGGATTTTGCAATGGGGCATTCCAACCCTCAGGTAAATGTGTTACAGGAGGTATATATATGCTCTGGCCCACAGGAGCATTCAAAGAACATGGGTCATCAGAGATAGCTGGCAGTCTCACAGGTCTTTCAGAAGATCCAGAAGCAACATCATTCATCAAGGGGGCATTAGTACTCCTACCCAGTGCTATAGAATCAAAATGCAAAGGTTGCACAGGTGGCATAGCAGCATTGACCTGTTCAAAATTATGGAAAGAAGCTCTATTACCTTGGTTTGCACGTCAATCATCAGGATCAGTCATTTGCAACAATTGTAGTCTACTTTGAGAGCAAGACTGTTGTCTTTGACTCTCAGGAGTACTGGGTAGTTCCTGGGTAGAAGGTGGCCTGAATTTTATCAATAAACAAAGAATCAAAAAATAGTTAATAAGTACTCACATAATCAAGGCTTGAAAAGTAAACTGATAAAAATTATTGGAAGTGCTCAATAAACAGCAATGTTTGATTCTGAATTCAAGCTAATGATGATTCTTCTAGATGAGAAAAATAAGAAACACATACTCAGCAACTGCCCAAAACTGAAGGATAACAGCAGTATAGCACAGAAAGCAGAAACTACCAAATTATCAGTCAAATACAGGCTTGAATAAGCAGGAAACATTCTTACCTGAGTGAGAGCCACATATAAAATGGCTCAAATATGATGTGAGGATAAGAGCAAAGATTCTACTGAGAGAACATGAAGATCAACTGTTAGCACAGAAAAAGAGATTTACCTTGAAAGTAGAAAACCAATAGCTGCTTCAAAAAAAAAACAGATACTGCTCACAAATCAGCTCTCAGATTAACCTAGAGAAAACATACCTGCAAAGCTACTGAATGCACAGAAAAAAAGCCTGATAAAGACTGCAGTGAAGTCTGTTTTCAGTCATGATCAGTCAATAGAGATGACTCTCAGAAAAGAAGTATACATAAGAAATTCAGCTTCTATACACCATCAAAATCAGCCATCAGACAATTAGGCAAAGAAAAGAAGGCCCACCTCAAGGACAGAAAGCTACTCAATGCTAAGAAATAGCCTGATAAAAGATGCAATAGTGAAGATCTGGTTATCAGTTTGATCAGTGATTGGAGATGACACTCAGTAGTAGAATAATACATGGCCAAGTAAGTGAAGCCTCTTCAGGAAAGTCTATCAAGCCAATCAAAGCCTTTTCTCACAGTATCAAAGCAGAGACAATGTTGGAAGCTTCAGTTTTTCGGGAAGAAAGAAAGAGAGATTTGGTGCAATGTTTTTGATGTTTATGTGATCGATTGATCTTTACAAGGAACTGGCCGAAAATTTGAAGCCAGCCAACTTACATAATTTTACATAAGCATTACATAAGGATTGATGGAACCCAGTTTCTTAAGATTCGTCGTCGCATATAATGAGCACACAGCCACTTTCCCAGGAGTTGTCCCATATATTATAGATGAGACTTTATGGGTGGGGTTGCCTGGGTTGGATGTGGAATTCTCTGGATAGCAGCAGGCAGAAGCAATGACAAGTTTTTGTATTCTTTCTTGTTAGTTACATACACCTACCTTAGTCCTCACTTAATCTTGAACTGTGTCTTGTTGAAGACTTGAACTTTGGCAAGATGATGAAAGTCCATACTGTGCAACAGAGGTACTTTTTTTTTTTTTTAGTGGTTCTGTCGATTACTAGATGTGTCTATGTAAGTTAGCTTCTAGCAACAATAGAAAAAAAGGAAATTTGTGTTGTGTTGTTTTGTTTTTGTATTTTTTATGTTTTCTATTATTGACCCACCATAGGGAAATGCCCCTTATGCACTGCATGTGCCCTATGCACTGTGTGTGGGGCTTGGGTGTTTACCAGTTCATATATTTTGGCCTGGAGGCCAATCCACACCCATACCCACTAAAACTCTACTTGTCAACTTCCATGTGAGACATGGTCTTACATTTCCTGGCAAGATGTTGAGCCAGGTGTCTGCTACCTTTCTTTTATTCTGGGCCTTCTTGTTGTACCTTCTCTCATCTGAGGACAGGTGGTCCAGTTTGACTCTCCTTGTGACCATGTTTGTTCATCAGTTTCTGACTGCACTTTTCTTTAGTGCTTGCTTGGGGTCTGCTTCATCCCTTATTTTCCACTCACACCTTATTTTCTAAATTAGGCAGGCAGATTCTGAGATTATTATTCTGAGGAAACAGCTTTCTGTATGTGTCAGAGTGCCATTGGCATGTTTTGCTTCAATTAGGTTGCAGCCCAGGATGAGCCCTATGTTTGGGGTATTCCATTTGAAGCCTCTCTTTTCACACAGTAGTTTTGCAAGGTGCTATATTTGCCTCTGGCCTGATGCCTTGCACTCTGTTAGTATGTGTTCCATGGATTTGGTTGTGTTACACTTTGGGCACCATCCTCTGTGTTCATACCCAGGGATCTTTTCCCAGTAGTTACCAATTTTATATGCATTGTGTGTGGCCTTCCATAGGAGGGCCCTAGATTCCTTAGTTATAGTACTGTCTTTCATGGATTTCCAGATGCACCCATCTGAAGGCAGGTCCCCATTTGCTTCTTTCAGCACCCATCTTGCTTTGTCAAGGTTTATGGCCATTCCTCTTCTTACTGGGCATGGTTTTCTTTCTAGTATGCCCCTATATAGTAGGGCTTGTGTTGCTTTGCTTAGTTTAGCTCTGGTGTGATGGAAGCCTTCTGTTGGGGTCAGGTATATTTTGTTCAAGGATTCCTTTTTTTGGGTCTCTTCCTTTGCCAGCTCATCTGCCTGTTCATTTCCTTCTACTCCACTGTGGCCTTTGACCTTTTTTAGGATGGTAAAGCCTTTTCTTGCTCTCATCTGGGCTGTTATTGCTTTGAAGATTTCCTGGTTTTTGGCTCCTATCCATCCCTTGTCTTCCCTTTTTCTTAGGTGAGTTGTCAATCTGTCTATTGTTATTTTTGAGTCACTGAGTATTTCTAGGTGGTCTTGGGGATTGGCAGTCTGTATGGCTAATAGGATGGCTAGGGCCTCCCTTGCATTGTTTGTTTGCTTTAGGTGTTTTGGTACTTCCACTGCCATATTATGGGGGCTCTGGTCTCCAAACCAGACACCTGTAAGGGCAACCTCCAGGGCAGTGGATCAGAGTCATGCAGCTAGTAGAGGGGAATCTGAAGTATATTAGCAGAGTAGACAATGATACAAATCAGTAACTAATCACCTAGCAGAGGGGAATCTGAAGAGAACAAGTCTAAGGATCCCTGCTGCTCGGCGCAGCACATCAGCAGGTGGCAGAGGTGTGGGAACTACTGTACAGGTGACCAGAGCTACTCCTAACCCTAGAGCAATGGTTGCTGAGGTAATACAGAGAACTCCACAGTTCTCTGGAGATCTCTGGTCCTGGAAAGAGCTGCAGAGGCATTGAACAAGCTGTGGAGGTGCTAGAATCAGTCATGGAGGTTGGAAATGGAAGTCCCCTGACATCACCCCCCCTCTAGTGTGCGGTGTCTCAATGTGCAGGATAGAAGAAGTCCCTGATTGCTTGGTCTGTTGGTGAGATAGGGTAGATTCCTTGTATGGTGTGCAGGGCATCTAGATGTCTTCGGTGGAACTTCTTGACAAGTCCAGGGGCATGTACATTCTCCCATGGCTCCCAGGAAATATCCTCAATTCCATAGCCTTTCCACTTCACCTTGTACTGTAGTTGTTTCTGGAATAAATGGCTGTCCAGGATTTCTTCCACTTTATACTCTTCATTGCTGTTGACCACTATGGGGAGTGGTGGAGGTGGTGGACATTGCCCCAGGATAGGATCTTTAGGGGCTGGGGTTAGTTTGACTACATTGAACACTGGATGAAACTGGCACATCCCTGCAGGGAGTTGGAGTCAATAGGCCAGGGGTCCCACCTGTTGTTCCACTGTGAATGGCCCTAATTGGCAGTGTGACAGCTTTTTTGAGAGTCAAGTGGTTGTAATGTTAGAGGCATCCAGGTAGACTCAATCTCCAGGCTGATATCTGCACTCTGGGGTCCTCCCACAGTCATAGTATTGCGCCATGTCATCTTTTGCTTTTGCCAGCACAGCTTGGGCCTTCTCCTATGACCTCTTCATCTGGTCCACAAATCTGTTTACTGCCTCATTCTTCAAGGGTTGGGCCCAGGGTTCAAAACCCATGTGCAGGTGCTGTCTGATGTCAAGAAAAAATGGGGAAAACTGGGTGGACACATAAACATGGTTGTTGTACTGGAATTTGGCATTGGGGAGGAGTTTGTCCCAGTCATCTTGGCACTCATTGCAGAAGAGGCAGAGATACTGTTCCAGCTCCTGGTTTACATGCTCTGTCTGGCCATCAGACTGTAGGTGGTAGGCAGTGGTGGTGTAGAGCTTTACTCTAAGCAGTCAGTAGAGCTCCTGGATGAACTCTGCTATAAATTGTGGTGCCTGATCCAAGACATAGGCATTGGAGAGGCTGTGGAGCTTCTAGATATTCCTCTGGTACAGGTTTGTGGCACTCATGGTGGAGCAGGTGGTGTAGGCCAGAATGAAGTGCACTCTCTTGCCATACAGGTCCACTACCACCATGATCGCATCGTAACCATGCATCAGGGAGCTCTATAATACAGATGCTATGCTCTACTGTTCCACAGGCACTGGTAGCAGATGTAACTGTCCATAGAAGAATCAGTGCTGGGGCTTGGTCTGGAGGCAGAGATCACAGGTACTAGTGTAGGACCCAATGTACTGGGACATTTGGGGCCACCAGTAGTTCCACAATACTAACTCCAGTGTCTTCTATTGCCTGGGGTGCCCTGCAATGCAGGAGTTGTGGTGTTGCTCCACAATCCTCTGATAGAGCTCCAAAATGTTGGGGACATAGATATGGTCTCAGAAGGTCAGGATTCCATCTTGGAAGGCCCATTTGTCAGTGCAGACCACCTTAACACCAATAGTATGCCCTGACTTCAGCATCTGAGTGGCCTGTGCCATAAGCTCCTTCTGTTGACTATCCTTATTACCCTGTTATATGTCCCAGAGAATGTCCACCTCTGCTCTATTGATGGCAAGGCCCTCTATGGCTCAGATAATGAACAATTTGGAGGGGAGGAGCATGATGTTACTGTTATTCCCTTCCTCCATTCTGTGGTCCACTCTCCAAGACAGGGCATCTGATTTCTCCATGCTCCAGCCAGGCTTGTGATGCAAGGAGAAGTTGAAGTTGGCAAGGTAGAGAGACTATTGGGCCTGCCAGTGATTGAGCTTCTTGGCTGTCCAGAAGTATTCAAGGTTCTTGTGATCCATCCAGACTTCAAACTTGTGCTGTGCACCTTCCAGGAAGTGCTGCCACTCCTTAAACAACCAGATGATGGTTAGCATCTCCTTGTCATGGATCTTATAGTTCCATTCCACCGCATTCAGGCTTTTAGAGTAAAAGGCCACTAGATGCCACTTCCCATCCTCTGGAGATTGCTGTGAGAGCACTGCCCCAGTGGCAGAGTCAGAGTTGTTGGCCTCTATATGGAAGAGAGAGTTGTCATCCAGAAATAGGAGGATAGGCCCAGAGGTCATGGCATGCTTGAGAGTATCAAAGGCCATCTGCTCTGGAGGTCCCCAGCTCTATGTAACATCCTTTCCCATGAGGTCAAACAGCAGGCAGGCATGGTGCAAAATGTCCTGGATGAATCTCTGGTAGAAGTTTGCAAAACCAAGAAACATCTGTACCTCCTTCTTGTTTCAGGGCTCCAGCCACTCTGCCACACCTGCTACCTTCACCAGGTCCATCTCTGCTGCTCCATGGGAGATGATCAGGCTGAGGTACTCAATCTGGATTTGTTCAAACTTGCACTTCTCTGGCTCAAGGTAGAGCTGGTGCTGGTGGAGGCATTTCAGGATGAGATGAGTGATCCAACAGTGTTCCTTCAGCATTTTGGTGTAGATGAGGATGTCATTGAGGTACATGCATATTACACCCTCTGCAATGAGGTCCCAGAAGATGTTGTTCATCATGGTCTGGAAGGTGGTCAGGCTGTTGGTGAGACCAAAGAACATGACAAGTGGCTTGAACAATCCCCCATTGGTCTAAAAGGCCACCTTCCACTTGTCTCCTTCCTGAATGTGCACATTGTTGTAACCCCCCACTGGATATCCAGTTTAGTGAAGTATTGTGTGCTCCAGAGGTTGTTGATGAGCTTAGAGATGAGGAGGAGGGGGTAATAGTTCTTCACTGTCATGGCATTGAGTACCTGGTAGTCCTGTACCAGTTGGAGGGAGCCATCCTTCTTTTTGATGAAGAAGACTGAAGCAGCCATTGGAGACTTGGATGGACAGATACAACTGGAGTCCAAGTTCTTTTGTAGGAATGCATCAAGCTCATCCTGCTTCCTGGGCATGAGGGAGTAGACCTTACAGCTGGAGGGTGCAGAGTTGGGCAGCAGTTTGATGGTGTGGTCCCACCTTTTGCACTCTGGAAGCAAGTCAAAGAAGGCTTTCGAGAACACATCTTCAAATGCATGCAGGTAGGGAGGTACTATGTTTCAGAACTCTCAAGGCATGGCATTAGCAGCAAAGGCCTGGGCTAGCCTCTGGGATGTAGTCTGGCTAGTCCTGATCTCTGCAATGGAGGGCAGCAGGTAGATAGTGGTAACATAGATTTGATCCCCTGCCTCTATTGCTTTATCCAAGAGCTCCAGCTCATATATACTACCAAACTCCCCTCCATGCTCCTCCTTTGGAGCTCCACCATTGCTTCAATTGTCCTTGTAGAGGGCCTCTCTACAAGGGAACACCAGAGGCAGGGGGTCCAGGAGGTCTAGATCAGCAAAGGGGAGAGGGCTGGCATGACATGCTTGAATGGCTGTGTGCTCTTGGACTTGGGTCTAATGCTCCACTCTGTCCTCCACAGCGCAGGCAGAGCACTTTCTGATAAGGCATCTACTCATGGTCACCTCTCCTTTGGTCCAATCAACCTTAGGATTATGCTCTTGGAGCTACATAAATCCAAGGATCATGTCTTGCCTTCCCAAGCTAGTAATGGCAAATACAGCACACTCTGCATGATTCCAATAGTAGAGAACTAGGTTGACCACAGAGCTAATTATGCTGGCTTTGTTGGGTGTTCCATTGATGTTGTAGATAGGAATGGGCTTGGAAAGGGGCTGCATGGTTAGGCCATGGCATTTGACAAACCCCAAGTCCAGAAAAAGTCCCATTGCTCTGCTGTCCAGGAGAGCTGTGACTCTGCAGTTTTGCTGGGTGTTCATCATCTTGATCTCCACATCAAGGCACAGGGAATGGGCAGATGAGCTGGAGGCCATCACATACTGTCAGGGCATTTGACACACCCAAGCAGGGCTGCACTGTTGGACCTTTGGAGGTGTTAGAGAGCTTGGCAAGGGCTCTGGAATTAGTGTTTGTATGTCTGGAAGGGGGCTTTAAGGTTCTTCTATCTCAGAATGAAGGGCATCAGAAAAGGCAGTTTCATTTTCTATTGACAGACAAGAAAACCTGTTAGCATCTAGTGATGGAGGCATACACCTTATCTGTCACTCAACTAAAAATCCTCCTCCAGCTCTGGAGGTGAGGTGCACATGCTGGCTTTCTTCAGGGTCAACTCTGGCATGGGCTCATCCAGTTATGGAGCTCTGGCAGCATCTTTTGTGGCCAAGAGCTGCAGGAGAAGTTCCTCCTGCTCCACTGTGGAGAGGTAGCATACCTCCAGGCCCAGGGGATAGTGCTGCACAAAGTGCCCAGGCTTCTTGCATCTCCAGCACAATAGCAGGGCCACATGGAGTTGTTGGGCCACATCCACATCCATGGGGATCCCTGGTGGTAGGGGACATGCTGTGGGGACAACTGGTTCCACCAAGGTGGGGTGCAAGCCATCCCAGAAGGTGAGGCATAGTTGGAAGCCATCAGGGTAGGTGGCCTGTTCGACCAGAGCTTGGAATAAGTCAATATACTCATTCAACATATGCTTTCCTTGTCCATACTGCTCCCTGTCACGCAGTGTCAGTGCCACCATCTTGGTGGGGTCTAATGGGAAAAACTCTGTGTAAAAGTCCTTCTCAAAGGCAGTCTAGTCTGGGAAGCTCCCCACACCTCCAGGATGGCAGAAAACTCACAGTGCATAGGTGGAGGCATGTCTGGTCTTCATGTATGACAGCACCCAGGCTATTTTCAACACATTGGAGTCAAAAGTGTCCCTGCTGAGGTGGATATAGGTGAGGCAGAACTGCAGGAATTGCTCCCTGCTGGAGTGGGCACCATCATATGCATCTGGTAGCACAGGACATGGAATCCATGGCTGTAAGGTCACTAGAGCTGCAGAGATGGGTGCAGATGCAGTTGGGGCTGGTTCCACAGCTGCAGGAGGAGCAGAGTTAGGGGGGAGGTGTTTAAGCAGCACCTGGAGGGACTGGAAGATAAGATTGGTTGTTTGACAGAGAGTAGAGAGTTTAGTAGTATGGTGGGTGAGAGATGATTGTGTTAATTGCACCTGAGTTCCCAGGTGAAGCAGGTGAGTCCAGGCTTCATCCTGTGGGGCTGGGGCCTCCAAGGATGTGTCTAGGTTGGCAAGCTGAGACATAGAACTCTACAGTGTCTAGTCCTGGTGGGAAAGAAATAAGTAGCAGCTCAGAGGTTCCTTGTGGCTATAAGGAGCTTCCAGACCAGTTTTAGAAGACTTGTTCTGCTGTAAGAGCAACCTCTGGGGCAGTGGATCAGAGTCATGCAGCTAGCAGAGGAGAATCCCAAGTATATTAGTGGAGTAGACACCAATACAAATTAGTAACTAGTTACCTAGCAGAGGGGAATCTGAAGAGAACAAGTCTAAGAATCCCTGCTGCTTGGTGCGGCACATCAGCAGGCAGCAGATGCATTGAAACTACTGTATAGGTGACTGGAGCTACTCCTAACCCTAGGGCAATGGTCACTGAGGTAATACAGAAAACTCTGCAGTTCTCCAGAAATCTCCGTAGTTCCAGAAAGAGCTGCAGAGGCATTGAACAAGCTGTGGAGGTGCTGGAACCAGTCATAGAGGTTGGAAATGGAAGTTCCCTGACAACACCCAACTCTGCTACAGCTTCCTCTAAGCCATTTTGTGTGCATGAGCTATCTGTGTAGGCTTTTATCCAGTATGTGAGGCTCACTTCTTCACTTTCTCTGTTTTCTAGGTTTGGTGGGTGTCTGTTACTTGGAACTTGTAGATTTATTTCTGCAAAGACTTGGAAACCATTGCTCAGGTCTGTTTCTATGTCTATTCTCTTTCCAAAGATCACAGTCTGTTTGCTGTTTGTTAGAGTCCTTATTCCCTTGCTTATTCCCCTTTCCTCTTCTCTTCCCAGGTTCAAGGGGTTTTGTAAGGGCAACCTTGTCATGCAGCTAGCAGAGGGGAATCCAAAGTATATTAGTGGGGTAAACAACAATACAAATAGTAACTAATCACCTAGCAGAGAGGAATCCAAAGAGAACAAGTCTAAGGATCCCTACTGCTCAGTGCAGCACATTAGCAGGTGGCAGAAGCATGAGAACTACTGTACAGATGACTAGCTCCTAACTCTAGGGTAATGACTGTGGAGGTAATACAGAGAACTCTACAGTTCTCTAGAGATCTCCAAGATTCTAAAAAGAATTGCAGAGACATTGAACAAGCTGCAGAGGTGCTGGAACAAGTTTCAGAGGTTGGAAATAGAAGTCCCCTGACATCACCACCCTTCTAGCATGTGGCATCTCAATGCGTGGGATAAAAGAAGTCCCTGATTGCTCAGTCTGCTGGTAAGATAGGGTAGATCCCTTGTATAGTGCATGGAGCCTCTGAATGTCTCCAGTGGAACTCCTTGACAAGTCCAGGAGTGTGTATGTTCTCCCGTGGCTCCTAGGAGATATCCTCAATCCTGTAGCCTTTCCACTTCACCTTGTATTGTAGTTGTCTCTGGAATAAATGGCTATCCAGGATTTTCTCCACCTCATATTCCTCATTGTTGTTGACTACCACAGGAGGTGGTGGAGGTGGCAGATGATGCCCCAAAATAGGATCCTTAGGGGCTGGAGTTAGTTTGACCACGTTGAACACTGAATGAAGCTGGCACATCTCCACAGAGAGCCAAAGTCAATAGGCTAAGGGTCCTATCTGTTGTTCTACTATGAAAAGCCCCAACTGCCAGTACAACAGCTTCTTTGAGGGCTGGGTAGTCATAATGTCAGAGGCATAAAGGTAGACTCAATCTCCAGGCTGATATTTGTGCTCTGGGGTCCTCCCACAGTTGTAGTATTGCACTATGTTATCCTTTGCCTTTGCCAGTGCTGTCTGGGCCTCCTCCTGCAACCTCTTCATCTGGTCCACAAATTTGTTTACTGCTTCATTCTCCAAGGGCCAGGCCTGGGGTTCAAAACCCATGCACAGATGGCATCCCATGTCAAGGAAGAATGAGGAAAAATTGGGTGGATGTGTGAACATAGTTGTTGTATTGGAATTTGGCATCCAGGAGGAGTTTGTCTCAGTCATCTTGGTGTTTGTTGCAAAAGAAGCAGAGATACTGCTTTAACTCCTGGTTTATGCATTCTATCTGGCTGTCAGACTGTGGGTGGTAGGCAGTAGTGATGTGGAGCTTCACTCCAAGCAGTTGGTAGAGCTCCCAGGTGAACTCTGCCACAAATTGTGGTCCCTGATCTGAAACTTAGGCATTGGAGAGGCTGTGGAGCCTCCAGACACTCTTCTGGTACAGGTTTCCAGTGCCTATGGTGGAGCAGGTGGTGTGGGTCAGAATGAAGTGCACTCGCTTGCCATATAGGTCTACTACCACCATGATTGCATCATAACCATGGGCATCAGGGAGCTCTACAATGAAGTTCATGGATGCCACACTCCATCATTCTATGAGCATGGGTAGCAGGTATAACTGTCCATAGGGGAGTCTGTGCTAAGGCTTGGTCTGGAGGCAGAAATTGCAGGTACTAGTATAGGACCCAATATACTGGGACATCTGGGGCCACCAATAGTTCTGCAATACTAGCTTCAGTGTCTTCCACTGTCCAGGGTGCCCTGCAATGTAGGAGTCATAGTGTTGCTCCACAATCCTCCAACAGAGCTCTAGAATGTTGGGGATATAGATATGGTCTTGGAAGGTCAGGATTCCATCTCAGAGGACCTATTTGTCAGTGCAGACCACCTTGGCACCAGTAGTATGCCCTGACTTCAGTGTCCAAGCAGCTCATGCCACCAGCTTCTCCTGCTGACTATCCCAATTACCCCACCATATGTCCCAGAGAATGTCTGCTTCCCCTTTCTTGATGGCAAGACCCTCTATGGCTTGGATTGCAAATAATTCAGGGCAGAGGAGCACAATATTGCTGTTATTCCCTTCTCTCATGCTATGGTCTGCTCTACAGGACAGAGTGTCTGGTTTCCCCATGCTCCAGCCAGGCTTGTAGTGCAAAGAGAAGTCAAAGTTGGCAAGGTAGAGGGATCACCAGGCCTGTTGGTGATTGAGCTTGGCTGTCCAGAAGTATTCAAGGTTCTTGTGATCCATCCAGACCTCAAACTTGTACCATGCACTCTCCAGAAAGTGCTGCCACTCCTTGAACAACCAGATGATGGCTAGCATCTCTTTGTCATGAATCAATCTTGTAGTTCCACTCTACTGCATTCAGGCTCTTAGAGTAAAAGGCCACTGGATGCCACTTCCCATCCTCTGGAGATTGCTATGAGAGCACAGCTCCAGTGTCAAAGTTGGAGCTGTCAGCCTCCACCCAGAAGGGAGCATTGTCATCCAGGAAGAGGAAGACAGGTCTGGAAGTTACAGTGTGCTTGAGAGTGTCAAAGGCTGTCTGCTCTAGAGGTCCCCAACTCCATGAAACATCCTTTCCTGTGAGGTCAAATAGTGGATGGGCATGGTGTGAGAAGTCCTGGATGAATCTCTAGTAAAAGTTTGCAAAACCAAGGAATGCTTGCACCTCCTTCTTGTTCTAGAGCTCTGGCCACTCTGCCACACCTGCTACCTTCACTGAGTCCATCTCCATGGTTCTGTGCAATATGATCAGGCCCAGGTACTCAATCCAGGTTTGTTCAAACTCACACTTCTCTGGCTTGAGGTAGAGCTGGTGGTGGCAGAGGCATTCCAGGACAAGGCAAATGATCCAATGGTGTTTCTCCAGCATTTTGGTATAGATGAGGATGTTGTCAAACACTACACTCTCTGCTATGAGGTCCTGGAAGATGTGATTTATCATGGTCTAGAAGGTGGTGGGGCTATTGGTGGGTCCAAAGAACATAATGAGTGGCTCAAACAATCCCTAGTTGGTTCAGAAGGCAGTGTTCCACTCATCTCCCTCCTGAATGTGCACATTGTTGTAACTCCACCAGATGTCCAGCTTAGTGAAGTATTGCACACTCCAGATGTTGTTGATGAGCTTGAAGATGAGGGAGAGAGCATAATGGTTCTTCACTATCATGGCATTGAGTACCTGGTAGTCCTGGACCAGTCAGAAGGAGCCATCCTTCTTTTTGATGAAGAAGATTCAAGAAGACATTGGAGACTTGGATAGGCAGATGCATCCAGAGTCCAGGTTCTCCTACAGGAATGCATTGAGCTCATTCTGTTCCTGGGGCACAAGCAGGTAGACCTTACAGCTGGAGGGTGTGGAGTCTGGTAGCAGTTTGATGGTGTGGTCCCACCTCTTGCACTCCAGAAGTGAGTCAAACAAAGCTTTGAAGAACACATCCTTGAACACATAAAGATAGGAGGGTACCACATCCCAGAACTCTTGAGGCATGACATTAGCAGCAAATGCCTGGGCCAGCCATTGAGACATGGTCTAGCTAGCCCAGATCTCCATGACAGAGGGCAGCAGGTGTACAGTGGTAGCATAGATTTGATCCCCCACTTCTACCTCTTCATCCAGGAGCTCTGGCTTGCATATGCCACCAAACTCCTCTCCATGCTCCTCTTCCAGAGCTCTGCTATTGCTCCAATTGTCCTTGTAGAGGGCCTCTCTATGAGGGAATGCCATAGGCGGAGGATCTAGGAGGTCTAGATCTGCAAAGGGGAGAGGGCTGGCACGACATGTGCAGATGGCTGCATACTCTCAAACTTGAAGCCAGCATTCTTTCCTGCCCTCAGCAGTGTAGGTGGAGCACTTTTGAGGGCACCTGCTCATAGTTACCTCTCCTTTAGTCCAATTTACCTCAGGGTTGTGCTTGCAGAGCCATATGAAACCAAGAATCATGTCCTGCCTTCCCAATCTGGTGATGGCAAATATGGCATGCTCCATGTGGTTCTGATAACAGAGGACCAGATCAACCACAGAGTTGATGGCACCTGCTTTGTTAGGCATTCCATTGATGTTGTAAACAGAAATGGGCTTGGGGAGGGGCTGCATGGTCAGGCTGTGGTGTTTGACAAACTCCAAGTCCAGGAACAGTCCTGTAACTCTGCTGTCCAGAAGAGCCATGACTCTGCAGGTTTGCTGAGTGTCTGTTGTCTCAATCTCCACATTGAGGCATAGGGAGTTGGCAGATGGGGTGGAGGCCATCACATACTGTTGGGGCATTCAACATGCCCAAGCAGGGCCACACCAACAGACCTTCAGAGGTGTTGGGGAGCTTGGCAGGGGCTCCAGAGTTAGTATTTGTATGTCTGAAGGGGGGCATTGAGGTTTTTCTGTCTTAGAATGAAGGGCATCAGAAAAGACAGTTTCATCTTCTATTGACAGATACAAGAACCTGTTAGCACCCAGTGATGGAGGCATACACCTCATCTGTTGCTCAACTAAAAATCCCCCTCCAGCTTCAGAAGTGAAGTGCATGCACTGATCTCCTCCAGAGTCAACTCCAATGTAAGCTTATTCAGCAATGAAGCTCCAGTGGCATCCTTTGCAGCCAGCAGCTGCAGGAGGAGTTCCTCCTGCTCTGCTGTGGAAAGGTAGCATACTTCTAGGCCCAGGGAGCGGTGCCATGCAAAGTGCCCAGGCTTCTAGCATCTCTGGTACAGCAGTAGGGCAGCACGGAGCTGCCTGGCAGCATCCACATCCATGGGGATCCCCAGTGGCAGGGAGCATGCTGCAGGGATAGCCAGAGTAAAGGCTAGCATTGAATAGGCAGGTGCAGAGTGGCAGAGATTGCTGATTGGAGCTGAGTGCAGCACAGAATAGAGGCAGCAGAGCTCCCTCCAGATCTCCATGAGTTGCCATTGGTCCCAGGCCACCTCGTACCACAATGCAATCTCTTCATCATCAGAGCAACCCTCTGCCAGATTGTCAATGTGTTCCACCAGTGTGGGGTGCAAGCCATCCTGGAAAGTAAGGCATAGTTGGAGGCTGTTGGGGTAAGTGGCCTGCTCCACCAGAGCCTAGAATGAGTCAATGTACTCAACTCATTCAGTGTATGCCTCCCTTGTCCATACTGCTCCCTATCACATAGCATCAAGGCTGCAGTCTTGGTGGGGTCTAATGGAAAAACTCCACACAGAAGTCCTTCTCAAAGGCAGCCCAGTCTGGAAAACTTCCAACACCTCCAGAGTAGTTGAAGACTCACAGTGTATAAGTAGAGGCACATCTGGTCTTCATGTATGACAGCACCCAGGCTATTTTTGACACATTGGAGTCAAAGGCATCCCTGCTGAGGTGGATATAGGTGAGGCAGGACTGCAGGAATTGCTCCCTGCTGGAGCGGGTGCCATTGTATGCATCTAGTAGCATAGGACATGGAATCCATGGCTGTAAGGTCACCAGAGCTGCAGAGACAGGTGCAGATGCAATTGGGGCTGGTTCCACAGCTGCAGGAGGAGCAGAGTTAGGGGGTAGGTGTTTAAGCAGCACCTGGAGGGACTGGAAGATAAGATTGGTTGTTTGACAGAGAGTAGAGAGTTTAGTAGTATGGTGGGTGAGAGATGATTGTGTTAATTGCACCTGGGTTTCTAGGTGAAGCAGGTGAGTCCAGGCTTCATCCTGTGGGGCTAGGGCCTCCAAGGATGTGTCTAGGTTGGCAAGCTGAGACATAGAACTTCACAGTGTTTAGTCCTGGTGGAGAAGAAATAGGTAGCAGCTCAGTTATTCCTTGTGGCTATAAGGGGCTTCCAGACCAGTTTTAGGAGACTTGTTCTGCTGTAAGGGCAACCTCTAGAGCAGCAGATTGGAGTCATGCAGCTAGCAGAGGGGAATCCAAAGTATATTAGTGGGGTAGACAATGATACAATCAGTAATTAATCACCTAGCAGAGGGGAATCTAAAGAGAAAAAGTCTAAGGATCCCTGCTGCTCAGTGTGGTGCATCAGTGGGCAGCAGAGGTGTGAGAACTACTGTACAGATGACTGGAGCTACTCCTAATCCTAGGGCAATGATTGCAGAAGTAATACAGAGAACTCTACAGTTCTCTGGCCATCTCTGGGGTTCCAGAAAGAGCCCTGGAGACATTGAAAAAGCTATGGAGGTGCTGGAACAAGTTGTGGAGGTCAGAAATAGAAGTCCCCTGACAGGTTTCAGCAGTGGTCCATCATTGCCAGGAGCTTCCTTGCATACATGCTGCACCTTTATGAGTTTCTGCATCCTTTGTCTCTCATCTCTTTGCACTCATCACACTTGCAGTTTTTTCTTAGGTTGTAGTTTGGATTTATACTCACATCTGTGTGTTTTACTAATTGTAGGAGGTTCTCCATGGTCCTGATTCCATGCTTATTCCTCATGCATTTAGCTGGGACTGGATTGTAACCTGGGTAATTGACTCCTACTAGGCCAGTGTGATGCCATATGGGCATTCTCAGCTTTGGTTTCAGAGTTAGTCCACAGTGCATCAGTGTGACCTTGTGCTTTTTCATCACCTTTATCATTCTCTTCATGGAGGGTGGGATGCTTTTGTTCTGTTCCTGTATGCCTACCTTCAGGTCTTGTAGTAGGAAGTTCTCATACATGTTTGTGTCCATGGGCCCTTGCCTTTTGCTTATATTTATTTCTATCAGTGCATCTGCAATTGTTGCCCATGTTGGCCTTGTTTTGTTGAGGGTCAGATACTATTTTGCTTTCATGAGCTCTATTGCCTCATTTCTTGACCCAAGGTCTAGCAGCTTCTTTCCACCCTGCTCTATCAGTCTGTATAAAGTTTCCAATCCTATGGTAGGCTTTGCTTCCTTTGCCCATATGAAGTCCCTTATCATTTTTGTGAGCCTCCTCTCAACTTCCAGCAGCATGCCTTGGATGCATGTGCAGTACTGGGTGCATCCACCCACCACTATTCCTATAATCAGGTATGCTTAGGTTTATGATTTGGTTCCCAATAAAAGCTCCTAATAGTCATGTTGCTTCCCCATCTGGAGTTATTTCTATATTGTATGGGATTGGCATTGCTAGGTCTGCCATTTTCCTTGTTGCATTTAGTCTGTCTCTGAACTCTTTGTCTCTCACAAGGCCAATTTTGGTCTTTGGCATGTTAAACTTTCCACCTGAGGTGGTGCACCAATCATTCAAAGTTGGAGGTCTTCTAGGTCATCCTCCTCAGACAGGTATATTGTTGTATCATCAGCAAAGATTTTTACTATCAGGCATTCTATGTCCTCTTTGATTTTGAATCCTTTCAGGTCAGAGTCTCTTATCATCTGTGCTAAGGATTCTATTGCTAGGTTGAAGAGTAGGCAGGACATTGGGTCTCCTTGCCTAACTCCTCTCTTGACAGTGTATGGTTTGCTCATCTCTCCGTTGATCATTACCACTGTCTTTGCTTCAGTGTAGAGTGATCTTATGATCTCAATAAAGAGTTTTGGGAAGTGAAATTTTTTTAGGGTTGCCTATAGGAATGGGTGTCTGATTTTTTCATATGCTTTCTTTTGATCAAGGCATACTATCACTCCATTGATCTTCTTTTTTTTCCCCACTCTATCAGAAGGTGTGCCAGTTCAGTTTGGTCCTCAATCCTCCTTCCTTTCATGAACCCCACTTGGCCTGGGTGTATGAGGTCTTGGGTTACTTCAGTTAGCTTGTTGGTGAGCACCTTCCATGAGGATCTTGTAGTCTGTGTTAAGAATGGTTATCAGTCTGTAGTTCCCCACATTTATTTGGTCACTCTTCTTGTAGATTGGGCACATCCACCTATCTGCAAAGCCAGTTTGCAGGATCATTCTGTTTTCCTCTATGTCATTGTAGAGGATGGTGAGGTAGCTTGCTACATCAGGGTTCATCACTATCCTGTGCCTGGGGTCTGCCTGCTTTCTTACTGCTTTTGTGTTCATTTAGGAATTGCTTCTATATTTCCTGGAGCAGTCCATCTGGGCCCACTGCCAATCCATTTGAAAGTTGTTCTATTGCTGTTATAATTTCATCACTTGTAAGTCTTGCCTTCAGGAGGTCTTGGTCACTCCTTTTCAGTCTCTTTTTCAGGTGTTTTAGCACTTTTTTTGCTGCTTTCCTTTTTTCTGTCATAGTAGTTTCTTCATCTTCATTTTTGAAGGCTATTGTGGTATTCTTTTGCCATGTTTGCCATTCTTTCAGACCTTCTCACCAGGAGTTTGCCCTCTCATTCAGGGTCTCTAATGGTGATAATTGTGTCCCATAGTGCATGGTCTTTATTTGCTCTTATCCATGTCTTTCTCAGTACCTTGCCTTCCAGGAAGAATTTTGCTGCAGTGTTGTCTCTGCTTCTCCCAAGTTTTTGCATTGCTTTCTCAGTTCTCTTATGTGTTTGTCCAGTATGGCAGCCTCACTCCCCTTTTTTTGGTTGTCCCACTGGCTTCTGTTCAAGATGGCCTCTCTGTCAGCTTCTAGTCCCTTCAGTTCCTTGTTCATCTTTGGGATTGTTTGCTTTGTATATTGTCGTACCTCCTCTACCATCCTGTCCTTTAGTTTCTTGTGGATTATTAGGGGGTTGTATACTTCCAATCTATTTATTATGCTTGCTTCCAACTCTTTGTTGTATTCCTTTTCTAGTTCAACTAGTTTTTTCCTGAGCTTATAATGTTCTAACAGGAAGACAGGGACTGCATAGCATCCAGGGCCTCGATGCAGTACCCATGGGTTCATTATCTTAGCACTTACTAGTGAGTGGTCCATATTAATACCTGTGTTTTTAATTTCCCAGCTATTACTGTAGCTAAGGTCTTCTTTAATGTATATGCAGTCCAGTCATGAGTGGGCTGTGCCATCATGCATCCGAAAAGTGAAATCTACTTTTGAGGGGTGGTCTCTCCACCATCTGTCCACCAGATCTAAGTAACTCTTTAGGCTTGACAGGGCATCCACTGCACTGTGTGCATTTTGGTGGGCCAGCAGGCAGTCAATAGGGTCTTCTACTATATTTAAGTCTCCTAGCATGCACATGGGTTTGTCCCACTTTTTGGCCCTCCATATGTCTTTAATATGTTTCCAGAAGAGTTTGTTCTTGTTGGCTCTGTTGGGTGCATATACTGCTAGACATGTTATGGTGGTTTCAGGGCTCCAGGGTACATCTACTATCAGTGCTCTCCCTCTGATGATTGCTTTGGAGCTTGATTTCTGCCACCTTGTTGTGGTCTTGTTTAAGACTACTGCTACACCCATCTTGTTAGGTGCTGATTTGTCCAGTGTTGACATTATGTGCAGTCTCTTTATATATCTCATTTAGCATCTTCCTGTTTTTCTCCATTAGATGTGTTTCTTGGAGGGCCAAGATGTCTATTTTCTCTTCCAGCATGAGTCAGTTTACTTGCTCCATTTTTGTTCCATTGCTGAGGATCCTCCTCCCTTCATGTTCAGGGAGGCTATTTTCAAAGCTCTTCTTCCAGTCTTTTTCTTCTTGCTTTGGCCTGGGCATTCTATTGCCTGAGTGGGACTGCATGGTCCTTCCTCCCTTTCTTGTGTTTTGCAGTCCATCAGGTGTGTTTGGAGTGGGGGCATTGTTTGGCTCTCACCCCTTGTTATCGAGGTCATGTTTCTGGGTGGGGTTGTCCCTGCTCCCATGTCTAAGGTTCCTCCTGTTTATTGCTAGGATGCTGTGTCCATTTCTTGTTATGTCAAGGCCCTCCAGATGTTGGAGGTCAGATGCTATTGTTACATCATCTACAGCATATTCTTCCATTTTGGCTAATAGTGCCCCTACCTGCCCTGGGTGCCTGCCTTCCTTCCTTTGGCAGGGGCCATGGGTGGCAGCTTGTCCATATCCCCATCTCCCTGTTAGGCATCATTGCTGGTGGTGTGCTGTGAAAGTGCCTTGTTAGTGTTGTTCTCTTTAATTTGTTTACCTGTCATGTTTGCTTATATGGGGGGTTGGGGGGGGAGCTGCCTCATGCTGCTTGTTTGAGGTGCAGGGGATGGGGAATGGCTCTCTGTTTAGTTTACTTAGGTCAAGTCTATGTAAAAGAGGTAGGTATTTGTATTATGTGTGGCCTCTTCCTCTCTGTGGATTTCTGGAGCCTCTGCCTCTGTGCAATGTGTACCCCTTCGACAGGGGGTATCCTCTACCTCTTGTTGTTTGTTGACTTTTGTGGGGGGAGTGATTGGTTTTTTGTTTGTTTGCAAAGTCAGTTGTTCCCACAGTGTCTTCAAGACCATTTGGTTGGAAGCCAAGCCAGCCAGGTATTTTTGAGAGAGGACAGTTGAAGGAGTTGTGGTCCACTGACTTGCAGCCAGTGCATAGGGGCTGCTCACTTGCTTGCAGGGCATAGCCTTTCCCGAATGCAAGGGTTTTGAAGTAGCAGGCTCTCATTTTCTTTTGTAGTAGTCTGTAGTCATCATCAGTGTATCCTGGGTCCCTGTTAAAGTATAGGTTCCAGCATCTGCTTATGCTGGTACACTGCTTTATGGAGAGGTATGATGCTCATATGTCCAGGGCCTTGTCCAATGCTTCTTTGGTCAGGTTATTGGATTGGCCCTCGATGAGTGCCCGGATCTCTGGGGACGCTTGGAAAGCTCTCCTAGCTAATTCTTCTACGAGTCCTTTTGCGCTCTCTGTATCATTGTATGTGAGTCCTTGTATGGTCAATATGTATAGTTGTCATGGTGGGTACTAGGGCAAGAAGATTACTGTTGCCTCTGGTGAGGCTACTACTTCCAGGTCTAATAGGTGTTGTGCCTGCTGTGGGCTCAGGCCCACAACTAAGAGGTGGTAGGAGTGGGGGTATTGATTGTCATTGTTTGGTGGGAGGTCTTGTTCCAGGAAGATTGTGGCTACACTCTTGTCATGCTCGACGTACACCAGGTTTTTTACCACCTCTTTTATCATGTCCCCTACTTTTGTTTTCCCTGATTCCATTGGTTTGTATCTCGCGCGGTAGAGTCGTGCCCAGATCATTGGTTTGGGGATTTCTCCCCACTCCTCCAGGGTCATAGGGGCTATATTGAAGGAGGGGTCTGCTGCTAAATATATTTTAGGCCAGCCATCTAGTGGGGTTGCTGTTCATCGGAAGCCCTTCCCATTGGTAGTGATGTCATCTTCCGTAGTCTCGAACCACAGTTCTGGGTCGTCGTCATCCGGGTCCCTTGCCTCCTCATTGGGGGTTTGGGGGGGTGTAGAGACCCTCATTGGGCTATTGTCTCTTTCAGTGTGCTCAGGGGGAGTTTCGGCATTTCCCTGGGGTCTCGTAGGGCTCTCCTCTGGGTAATGGGCTGTGTGGATTGTTGTTTCGACTTTTTCCTTACTGCTTCGGGGTGCATTTTTTCCTCTTTTACCAGGGGTGTCTGCTTTATCTTTTTGCTCTTTCTCAACTCTGGGTGTGTTGTGGGGGGGGGGTCTTCTCTGTCTGTGAAGCTTAGTGCCGATATGGAAAGGGTGGGGCTTGGGCAGGGTGACCTCTGGTTGTTTTCTTCCCCTTCACCTGCCTCGCTTTCTCTTTCAGCAGCCTTCCTTTTTGGTTGTCTCTCCTTGAGGGGGGAGTCCGAGTGCGGGCGTTTATTTGAGTCCTGGAGATTTTTCGTGGTGCGTTTGGTTTTTTTCTTGTTCTTCTTTGGGGTAACTGTCTGCCATCCTTCATTGGGGTTGTTGAGGTTCAGGAGTGCATTACGTCCTCGCTTGCGCGTCCAAGCATGTTGTCCACTTCTATCTGGATGCGGTAAGGGACATCTATGCCTTTTTCTTCTCCGACGGCTTCTTGCAGTAGGGCCATTGGATTTTTTTGGGGGGGTGGTTTTGGCGGGGTTAATTGGGTGTGGGGGCGTCCTCAAGGGGGGGGGGGGGTTTAACTGCTTCTGCATAAGAGCACTCAGACGTGGTGGGGCTAAAGGTTCCATGGCAACAGCAGTTGGACATGGGTCAGTCGATCCTAAGAGATAGGGAAGCTCCATTTCAAAGTGCACAATTCTTCGTGCCGCCTATCGAAAGGGAATCTGGTTAAAATCCCGGAACCAGGATGTGGATCTTTAACAGCAACGTAACTGAACTTGGAGACACTGGCAGGGGCCCCAGGAAGAGTTATCTTTTCTCCTTAACAGCCTATAACCCTGAAATCAATTTGTGCGACAGAGGTACTTGGTTTGTTGACAAATTCATCTTGTATATAAAACACTGAATACTCTAGTTTCTAAAGGGATGACTTGGGGATGCTACGAGTTGAAGTCGTCGTGTGAGGAGTGCAGATACATTATTTTGAAGTACGATTTATTTGAAGTACAATACCTATCACTTGATGGTATCTATACTAAGAGGACACGATTCATATAAAAAAATTCAATGTGACGACTTACTACACCTGATATTACTACAACTGATACGAGAATGTGAAGTCTTGCTGAAATCGGACTTCGGATGTCTCTTCTACTGAACCTTCAAATAAAAAACAAAGGACTTAATGATGCTTTCACCTGCAGAAGAATCCAGTTCAATGATTCCCTTTTCTGGCTTCAATCTCTTGTTCTCTATCTTTCTGTTAAGGAGTCCAAGGCTGTTCGCAGCATCTCCTCTGTGTTAAGGTTTCTCTTGTTCACAGCATCTCCAGTACTTGTCAGGCGCTATATCTTGTTCCAAATTATGAACGTATTGATGAAGAAACAAGGTATGTCAATGGCACATTCTCAGAATGCCTTAGAAGCCAGTATAATGCTTTTCCCTAGTTTTCATTCACCTTATAATCTCTTGACGATCTTGTTCTGAGGTTTTGTCCTTCTTTTGAGTCTCTTGTTCGTCCATCTCTATGACATGTCTTACTCGAGATACAACTGTGTCTTGTGTCATTAAAAACCTTGGAGACACATTGTTCACGGTCGTCATCCTTGAGGTTTAAAAGCCATGGGGTTTACCTCCAGATGAGCTCTCATACTGCATCCAATTTTCAATGACAAGGTATCAGTACAACTTACTATAACCGTGAACATTTGTAATTGACTTGAATCTCTCATATTTAGCTCGTATTACCAACAATGACTGGAAAATTGACTAAGACTCACAAATCGTCACAACCACCAAAAGCGAAAAATAAGACCGGCTTACTAGATGTTTTGCGCAAGATTTTCGTTGAAAGTGCTATGAAACATCCAACAATCCCTGCCATTCGATTTGAGCGACGCCTTCTCAAACTCTTGGATGCCATGCATGGATTTACTGAGCTCAACATAGACCGCATGATCAGCACAAAACGTTGCCTGATCATCCTCAAGTGCTGCTACAACCTCGAATCCCTATCTGTTATCCTCAGGCCAGATGAACCCGGAAACTTAGAAGATTCCGCGCTGGAAACCCAACCACGTGTCTATGCAAACAAGCTCAACACCCTCCATATCTCAACCATATTTCAGCTACCAGAGGAATTCCTTAATGCAATTTATTGTCCGAGATTACTTTCTCTTACAATGGAACGGGATGCGTCGACAATAGATCTTAATTCCGAAAAGTCGAAAGATTATGGCTTCAGAGACCTTGTAGAGCGATCTCATTGTCATCTAGAGTCATTGGTACTGTCGAACATGTTCCCAGTGGCTGATGAGCTGACGGAATTTCTCGAGTTGAGGTATACAGACCAACTCCAGAAACTTTGGGTTTACGACAACTGGAACATCTTCGATGATGCTAATCGCTCGGCGTCCATCACAAACTTGGTCTTGGACGCTTTAACTGTTGCCAAGAGAAGTCGCGGATCCAGGGGAGAGACTTGCTCTCGATATCAATGCCCGAGACTCAATGACTTGGGATTCTCGCCCTGTTATTCTGAAGATGGTGAACTATCTAGCCTTGTTGAGCTGCGATCTGAGGCCCACTCTTCGTTTATCCTTACCTATTCTTGGGATCCAACTCAAAATCATCCACATAAGAAGGATTATAGACAATTCGAAACTCTAGCACATGAAAGAGGACAACTTGTCGTGGATGAGACAGCAGGAAGGTGGTGGTAGTGCATTCATTATTCACGAAATATTTTGATGAAATAGTACGCGACTTATCCGAACAACTTCCAGACCTTGTTCTCTCAAGCAACTCAAAGTAGCTATATCAGTCTTTCTACGATTCCAACCCCAAAAACTCGCTGGAAGCTCAACACATCTGAGTCCATGAGGATGGCGATGTCCTGTCCACCGAGATGAGATCATACGTGAAAATACATCACCGGTGGTAGCACAATGCTCGATATTGATCATGGACAGATAGGGAAACAGCTGAGTTGAGTCAGCACTGTCAGTATTCCATGTTAACCTCTCTGCAACGGCATCGGTCAAATGTTGCATAAAAGTAAGCCTGAGTGAGTATATGGAGCGAAAACACTCCAGTTCGAGAAAACTGGCGAGCTCATGAAGGACGTGATCACCACTCACCCCCATCCTACAGATTGCCAAGTGACGAAGTGTGCAACCAGAACGATTGATGAGACACTCAAGACTAGAGCAATTCTCAGGTCTGGGTAGTAGGAGCGCATTCAAGGACGGGAGAGTAAGGGCATTGAAGAGCTCTGCAGGGTCATCAAGACTCCGAATACTCAATGAGCGGAGGCTTTCAACTGTTACAGCAGAAGAGGCAACATCAATTGGGCAGTGAACATAAGTGTCAAAGACAATGTCTTCGATCTGTGGGAAACAGGATAGCAATGCCAAACACTCTGTGGTTTGAAGAGGCATCCCTGTGGAAAACCTTCTAAGATTTGGCCACGTCAAAGAAAAGATATTCTCCGGAATGTGAAAGGACCAGGTCAAATTGGATAGGGTTGGTATTTGTGCAAGAGTAGAAATGATATTATTGGCATCATCCTTGGTAAAGCGAAGTTCCTCGCCTAGAATGTGGACTCTCTTCAGCAGCGGGACGTCCTCTGGCCGCAATCGCAAAAGCTTGGCATACGTCAATGGCTGCAATATGATTGTCACATCGGCCCACTGGGAGCTATGCGAACAAAATAAGTTCAAAGCAGCATCAAACTCTCTGTCATGGTAGTATTTATCAAAATTGATAACCAAAGGAGCACCACGAGTACGTTCGAGCCAGAGTCGGTACAAGGCCATGTCATCCTTTTTCCCTCGGGAGTAGGCATTGAATACTGACCAAAGCATTGGCATTGATATCGCGACATTTCTCCACCGTCTACAAACCCCGCAAAGTACTATGGGCGGTTCAATGACTTCAGGTGGGTAGTGTCGCCTATCACACAAGGGATCCAGAGTATAGATGAAAACAAGACCCAAGACTTCGACAGGAAGGCAATGGATGGGTGCCTCTATGGATGTCATTGGTGGATCAAGGGATGCCGCATCCAGCTCAATGGTTTTTGAATTGTTGGTGGACGAGGAGCACTGGGAATCTGAAGCTTTGGTTCAGATTACTGAAAAGATCTCATATGCCCTACTCACCGTAACCTCGGGGGCTAAGTACATTTTGCACCAGTTGAATTCCTCGCTTCCTCCTGATCAGAGGGCGGAGAAGTCGTTTCGAGGTTGACGGCATAGAAGTATGGTATGTCGAGGGAAGGGGGTCGTGAGAGTAAACCGATGTAAAAATGTCTTTTAGAATGAAGATACTTTTGGGAAAAGCCACTGTTAAGACAATTATCCTGGAAAACTCAATTGTGCGGAACAATAATTTTGATGTTCACTGGGATACCGGATCTATTGCTTCTAAACATTAGCATCTGGAAATGATGACAAGAAAAGACAATTATGAAAAGAGTAATCTGTGCAAGAACGCAGAGATGGGCGTGTTATTGATTATGAGTCACGATATCGTCAGGAGCTCCTGCCAGCGGAACAGAACAGATAGATATGCTTTACATATCATTCTAGCTTGATATTGTACATGAGGCTTCATTTAGAAGTCGCTTTCCAGAAGACGCTCTCTGCTCCTGCACACGGCGCAGTTAAAGAAGATAAAATTATTACAGAAATATAAAAGGTCTAAACAAACAGGAGCGCCCACGCGACCTGCTATAATACGTGTGCATAATTAGGTAGAAAGCAGCGAGGTAATCACAGATACACCAAATGAGAGGCTGGAAAGCAAATCAGATAAGGGCAACCAAGTCCATATGAAGAGATAAATGACTACTAAAAAAACACTACCGAGAATCCTTCCTGTCCATCGAGAAAAAGTAATCCAAGAAAATGAACTCGAAGTGTTCATTTTTTCGTTTTGTCCTTGTCGCTCTCGAAGAAATTCTTAATTCTTCCAAGGATAGATGATTTCTTCTTGCGGGCTCGTGTCACTTTCTCTGACTTTGATGGTGATGCAGTTGGTGACGCTGTGGATGGGAATGCCGCCTGAGCGGGAGCAGGGGATACAGACACAGGATGTACAGCATCTTTGGCATGGCCAGGTGTGAATGTCGCCATAACAGGTTCTGGTAGAGGTGGGACCGAATTGGACTCGGTTTTTGGCTCTGGAGAGGTCTCTGTCAGAGAAGCCTCAGTCTTTGGCATGGTAAGTGCAATGGCCTCGATTGCTGAAGTTGGTGCAAGATCTGTTGCGGTAACCTGAGTCATTGGGGTTGTGCAGGCTCTGTGGTTGAAGCTGAAAGTTCAGCCGGTCTGGCCTCCGCTGTATAAACAGTCATAGGCTCTGTCAATGTGGTCTTAGCAACCAGAGTCGTTACCTGATCTGTTGGTGCAGCTTCGACCATCGAAGCCAAAGTCGGTTCAATTGGTGCGGTCCCTCCCGTTGTGACTGATGCAGACTGTGATTCTGATACAAGAACTGCGTTCTGTATTGGAGCTGACGTCGAATCACCCCGTTTCGCGTCTGCCCCTGCCTCTGGCACGTTCTGTTCCTGCTTTGCAGACACGAACTCTACTAAAGGCTCAGTACCATCTTCCACGACTTTCCGTGGTGTTTGTGATACTAGAACCTGCCTAGCAAAAGACGCTGATCCCACAGGTACTGATTCCTCCTTCTCTCTGTTTGCCTCTGGTTCCTTTGCGAGTTCAGGAGCATTTTCCACAACTGCAGGTCCTGGTGCAACGTTAAACATCTCCAACAAAAGCTCGGGTGCTGAGATGGAGCCAGGCTCAACTTCGACTTCGTCTACCACCGATTGTGGTTTGGTGAGGTCGAGCTTGTCCAATTCCTTCTGAAGACATTCAACATGTACAACGGGTATATCCTGAGATGTTGCTCCGACTTCTGGAATAGCAGAAGGGACTACACCTGTCGGAATCTTCTCCGAAGCAAGCACTGACGAAGGATCGAGATCAGGAGTAGTCGCCACTAGTGTTTTCAGTAATCTGGGATCTTGAGAGGGCGCTTCGGGCATCGAGGCACGCTCCGCCAAAGCTACTAGCGAGGGCTCATCTACAGCGGCGGCTACCGGTATATGGATAACTTTGGATGTGAATACCTGATCAGCGAGCACGGAGTCTGCAGCTGGAGTTTTCTCAATCGCGGCATGGGGCTCCTCAACTGTCATGGGGATTTCTGCTGCCTTATTTGTCTTATCTTCAACAATAACAGGCACGTCCTCGTTCACCTTGACGATAATATGAGTCGACTTCTCCGGTTGTTCGTCCTTCCTTTCCCTGCTTGCATCCCGAACATCCCCTTCGGCAATGACGAGTTGTGTGGCAGCAATGGAACGTGTATTGTTCTCAGCCGCGTTGACGGGAACGATAGGCACAGGAATACCAGATGCTACCTTCGGAATCGGGACAGCTTTGAGACCCTCATCATTGGTGGGGTTATCAGATATGGAGTGAAGGGGTGGAAGAACGGGAATGGAAGGAAGGGGCGCACCATCAGACACGGCGCTACTTAGAACATCGAACTTGGTCGCGGTGATCGCGGCGGTCTTTCGGTGCTCCCCCCCTCCTCTCGTAGTAGATTTGTTTGGACCGGATTTCACACATGCATATTGTGTATGTGGTTCGGCTCCGTCCGTTCGTTGTTCTTGTGGTTTGTGTTATGTACTGACGATATGCACCGTTTTCTGTTTTTTTTTTTTTTGAGGTACACGTACACGGTGTTGTGTGCTGTTGTTGTGTGGATGAATGGCTTGGATGGCTTTGGGGTGTGAAAATGTGCTCCGTGCTTGATTGTGAGAGTGAGGCGTGTGGCTTGTAATGTAACAACGTTGGGCAGTGAAATTGTGGAGTCAAATCCGGAGCGAGGCAACGACGTGTTTTCGTATATCTTTCTCGTCAATACATCCACCTACCCTAGTCCTCACTTGAAGACTAGAACATTGAGCGAGACAAAGGTACTTGGTTTGTTGACAAGGTTCATCTTGTGTATGAAACGCTGAATACTCCAGTTTCTAAAAGGATGACTTGGGGTTGCTATGAGTTCGAGTTGTCGTGTGAGGAGTGCAGATATGTTATTATGAAGTACGATTTATCTGAAGTACACTTTCTCGTCAACTACATACCTACCCTAGTCCTCACTTGAAGACTTGAACTTTGATAGAGACAAAGGTACTCGGTTTGTTGACAAGTTCATCTTGTGTATCAAACGCTGAATACTCTAGTTTCCAAAGGGATGACTCGGGGATGCTAGGAGTTGGAGTTGTCGTGCGAGGAGTGCAGATACATTATTTTGAAGTTCAATTTATTCAAAGTACAATACCTATCACTTGATGGTATCTATACTGTGAGGACACAATTCATATAAAAAAATTCAATGTAATGATTTATTATACCTGAGGATAGTAGAATGTTTGAGTAGGTAGTGTTGATGTGCTCCTATGCCACTTAGTGCCATGCAGGAAACCTAAAAGGAGGACCTAACACTAGTCACTAGATAGGGTAGCTGGCAGTAGGAAGTCAATAGTAGAGGGTGAGTCAGTAACCATCCCAGAAAATGAGAGCAAATGTGGGTGTGAGATGTGAAATGGAAAGAGTCACTATCACTAGCCTGAGTCACTAGACAGTAATGAAGGATTGCTATGAGAGAAAGGGAAAACAAGCAAAGGTGAAAAATGTTGCTAAGACTGAGTGAACTTAGGAGGTAAAAGGGGAGGTGGGAAAGAAATGGGGGAGTGACAATAAAAAAAAGACTGAAATGGAGGACAAATGCAAACTAGTTGCTAGCCATAGTTGCTAGCATTGCTAAATCAAAATGTAAACTAAGGACACCCACAGTTGGTGTCACACAAAGTTGAAGACAAGGTTGGCAAGACTTGTTGTTAAGTTGTTGTCGAACAAGAGGGAGAGAGAGTGAGAGTGAGTGATACAGACAAAGTGAAATCCTAAGCTGGTAAGCTTAGAGATAGAGAGAGTACAGTTCAATGGGGGATACACTTTGATTGATTCCTGGTGTCTATGTACAGGCAGTATTTATACTGTTCATAAGTATAGTATGGGAAAAGAAACAAATAGTTGCCACTAGCAATGGCATCTGCCATAGTGTTTATGATACATACAAGTTGTCAATTTGTAATCAAGTGAAAAAATTAAGCAAAGTCAATGTGATGCATAAAGGCAATAAATTTCAAAAAGAGAGCGAGTTTGATGTCAATACCCAAAGCATGGATGCTGTTCAAGTATGTTTGTAAGCTTGACAAGCAAAATGATAAGTAAGAAATTACATGACTGTCAATTTATCCATATATGGTGGGAAAGCCATGTTGTTGCCAAGAAAGTTGCTAGTGATCTTTGCTAAGAAAGGTCTTGGCCTTGTTGTTCTAGACCCAAGGTCCAGACTCCACATGATATTGCTCATGATTGATAAGTCTTGTGGTTGCTAAAATCTCATGCAAAGGCTATGTTGTTCCAGACTTGGGGGCCAGGCCTTACATGCTAAGTGTTGTGACTTGTGCCATGTCAAAATAGTCAGCTGCCATTCAGCTCAAAATGCCACAAATGGTGCTCAGCAACAAGTGGGTCTTATCATCCTCCCCTATGCTGAAATCTTGACCTTGACTGTCCTCAGTCAACCCAAAGTCTCATGATTGATTGCTTGGTCTGTGTGCCTAGATTGGTGAGAATAAAAGCAGCTAGCAATTTTGCCTGAACTTCATCAACACTCCCTTTTTTCCTTCTTATCTCCTCCTCATCTCAATCTTATTGCTATGTCTTCTGACCTTGCTTTCCAACTTGAAAAGATCACCATGGCCCACACTTTCCTCAATTGGATCAACTGCTTGCTCTCTGTGGCCTGTGCTTTGTTGGCAAAAGATCCTTGTTTGGCAGTGACCACCATGTTCCAGATCTGGCTCCAATGGTTCAAGACTGCAGGGAGTGGAGTTGAGTGGCCCAAGCTGGCAACAGTCAAGAAGCAGTGTCACCAGCTCTATGAGCAATACAAAGGGGAAGATTGGATTTGGCAATTTGACATACACTTTGTAAGTTTTTTGTTTACTTCTTTAGCAACACTTTTTAATGACTTTGCTAGGCTCCTGTCAACTCTTTGTTGGAGTTTTTAATGGAGGATTTGGTGGCAGGGATGACAGTAAGTGCTCTGGCAGTTGCTAGTGCTAGTGACACTGCTAAGGTAATGTCAGCTTTTTGAGGACCTGCCCCTGGATGATCAATTCTTCTTTCAGCACCCTCCATGTGTGTTAGCAGTGGTAACAGGGGCAGAGCAGAGTGAGGGCCATGGGAATGAGAGTTGCATGAATCAAGGAGACATTGAGGTTGCTGGGCCCTTGACTCCCAAGGGTGCAGTTGGTGGTGTTGCTAAGGGGTTGGCAATGTTGCCAAGAGTGGCAACAACCCCAAAGAGTAAAGGGAAGGGAAAGGGCAAGGCCAGAGAGGGGGAGGAGGAGGAATTCAAAGTAAGTCTTCTTTCTTTTGCTAATTCTTGGCAACCCTCACTAATATTATTGCAGGAACAAATTGAAGACAACTTTACCAACAAGCAATTGGCAACACTCTTTCACTGGTGAAAGGCATCAACAGTGGTAGACATGGGGATGGGAGCTGGAGTGGTGTTGGAGAAGGCAAAAGAAAAGTCAACTGTGTTGCTAGAAAAGCAACAGGCATTCAGAGCCCAGCAGGGACTGGTAGGTTGCTGATGGTCTTTGCTACTATATTTGCTAACAACTTTTCCTTAGTGTGACAACTGCTAGGCTGAGAACAACCCAGAAGGCTGCTGGTACCCAACAGGAGCCCAGCCTTGCTACCACTGCAACAGCACAAGAAAGAGCTGCTCACACAGTAGGAAGTCATTAAGGAGCACTGGCAGAAAGTTTGCCAAGAGGATAGTGGCAAGAGCATCTTTGGTTCAACAGGCACAGACATTTGTGGAGAGGCAGAGGGAGTTGGTGAAGAAGGGTGAGTCCATCCAGGTCAGGCATTCCAGCCTGCTCCTGCCAACATCACAGGATGGGTCAATGGTTGGAGGTAGCAGTGTCACCAAGAGTAGGCATCAGGAGAAGAGTAAGGAGGTGGTGGAAAGTGAGGATGATGGTAGCAACAGGGAAGGCAACAGTGATAGTGACAATAATGACAATGTGCCCCTGGCACATAAATGATCAGCAAGTCCAGCATCTGTTGCTAGCAAGGAAGGAGAGAAGGAGACTGAGGATGTGGAGATGAGGGAGAAGACTCCCTTGGCAACAAATACTGAGGTAGAGCCAGTGTTTAGTGGAGGGGAAGTTGAGGGCAAGGGAGAAGTGGAGGCAGAGGTGGTAGAGGTAGATGAGGACAAGGTCAAGGATGAAGAAAGAGTCCACCAATAGGTAAGTGATATTGTTTGCTAATCTTCCTTTGCTAACAGTTTTGCTAGGGGACCTGGAGCAGTACTCCACTGCAACAGGTTGGTGATGACAAACTGGAGTGGCTGGGTGAAGACCTGGCTTGGCCAACACTGTTAATATTAGTGACATTGCTAGTGGAGTACAATGAGAGGGTGGTGGGAGTAGAGCAGCAGTTCCAGAGGGAGTTGGAGGTAGCAAGGGAGGAGTTATTGGCAGTGAGAGTGAGGTTCTCTGTCACCAAGTGGTCATTAGTGGCACTGGCAGATTACTAGAGCAACTGTCAAGCCTTCTTGGCCTAGCAGCAAGAGAACAACATCAGCAAGGTGGACTGGAAGGAGGGGGAGATGGAAGAGGTGCCTGACAATGATGCTGACCTCAAAGCCTAGTGACTGTCACTCTCCTATATAAAATTTCATTAGTTGTACTTGGACATAGACTAGCCCCCTTAAGGGGCTTCCTAGTTTTTGTATGTTGTAGAATGGCCCCCTTAAGGGGCCCAAGAAAATGTAAAGTATTTTTTGTCATTCCAAAACAATGAGAGAAAGCGAGAACAAAGAGCAAAACACATGAGTTAGTATGCACTAGTGACTGTTGCTTGATGCTAGCAACAATGGAGGAAACACTCAGTACATCATCATGGCATGTAAACCCCCAGAGGTGTACCGAGTGCTAGCAACAACAGCAAAGCACCACATTGGAAGCAAAGGAATAGTAAAGTAGAATGTCTGCAAAGGGCTTTTAAACAATGGTAATGTGAGGGAAGGGTAGTGAAAACAAAAAGACTTAATACTTTTGTAAGGTATTTTGACAGTTTTTCTGACTACTAGCAAAGGTTATAGTGAGATAAAATGCAAAGTCAAGAAAGATTGCTAGGGCTTAGTGAAAGGTATGTTTTTAGTTTTCTTCACTGGCATTGTTGCCTGCATTGTCATCATCTATGAGGTTGGTTTGCTCAAGTTCATGGAGTTGTGAAGTGTCAATGTCAAATGTGTCACTAGGCACTGAGATGTGTTCTCTAGCAAAATAAGGTACCAAGCAAAAGGCAGTGATGGGGCAATGCAATACTGAGTCATCTAGTTTGCAAAGAATGTAAGCACCACCATGGTTACAAGAGATTACCACTAATGGGCCTAAGTATTGGGGCTTCATTTTCTTGTTGTGTGCCACTTTGATCCTAGTGTTTCACATAAGTACAAGGTCACCAGCTTGGAAGTTGTAATTGAAAGTTGTAGCAGCATGTTCTGCTTCAAATCAAATGGTGGCTAAGTGACAAGTGCTAAGAACATTCTCATGGAGGTGGTCAAGGTCCTCTTGGCAACATTGAAGGTCAATTGCTTGGTGGGCTATAAGGTCAGTTGTTGACAAGAACAAGTTTGGTGGTGGCTGCAGGTATGTTGCTTCCACTATGTTAGCAGGCAGCAGAGGATGGGTACCAGTTGTTGCATAGTAAGGGGAACAACCCATTTGCTTGCAAACTGTAACACATTCTGACCAAAAGACTGAGTAATTAGTGGTACTCCACCTAGACTGATCACTGTCAACCACTTCAAAGAGAGCTTGTCAAACATCAAAGTGAGGTCACTCAACTTAACCATTAGTGTGCTTGTTGTAATCTGAGATCTGGATGTGATGCAAGTTGTACTTCTTCACTAAGTATGTGATGGCTTTCAAGATTGGAGGTCCATTGTTGGTAACAATTTTGCTAAGGGCTCCCCATCAACAGATAATGTCTTTGTATAATCACTTGGCAATAGTTTCAGTGTTCTCCCTAGCGAGCATGTGGAACTTGGGGTAATGAGTTAGCAAACAATATCCTTGAATAATATACTTGAACTTATTAGATGGTGGCATGAACATAGTATCAATATATATCTTGCTGAATCTTGCTGAACAAGGGTGCTGGCATAGCAACCATTGGCTGGATAAGCACTTTGGTTGTCTGATGGACCTGGCAGAGATGGCAAGTATGAATATACCACACTATATCAGTGCTAACTTGAGGCTACCAAAACTGTTCTAAGAGAGCTGAGCTAGTGGCAAAAAGTCCTCTATGTCCCAAGTCATCATGCATGGCTTTCAAGACTCATAAGCAATTGTCAGTAGGAACAAAGAGCTTGTGGGTGCCATCTCTGCTCCTTTGCCAAAGTTTGTTGCCAGTGATAAAGAACATCTATGCATAGCAAATGAAAGTGGCATATTTGTTGTCACTAAGGCCTTCAGGTCTGATGAGATTGTCAAGCCATTTCCTGACTAGAAGCATGCAAATGTTGCTAGCAATTGCTTTAGCACTGCAGGGTACATTGCTATAAGTGGTGGTCCCATCATCTTGGAGAGGCTGAATATCATTGCTATTTGCTAGCCATGGGGCATTGCTATTGTAACTAATGAAAGTTGCTAAAGGCTGGGGAGGCTGGTACTTGGCAAGAGGGGGGTAATCAACATAAGGCTGAAGAGACTTGGCAAAGGAGTGGCAATGGCAGCTGTACTTGGTAAAAGAAGCCATGCAAACAATTGATCCAGTCCTCATAAACAGAGTTATTGCTATCATCAGGAAGGGGGTTGCTAGGCTGAAGTGGTCATTGCAAAAGACCATCAGGGCCATGAAAGGTTCCTTTAACATGAACTAGCTCAAAGTGGAACATTAATATCACCATGATCCAGCAGTTCATGCTAGCAGAAGGCTGCATGTTGGGGTTCTGTAGCATTCCCTTGATATAGTGAGTGTCAATTTTGATGATAAGGTTCCTAATGCCAATAAGATACATTGATGCAAAATCTAAAGTTGATGGTGGCACTAAGTTACAAAACTTTAGGCCAGATGTGTCAGACTTAGACTTTGCAAGAGTTTGGGGTTCTTAGCCACTGGTCCTCACTGTACAAGTAGACCAAGTAATAGATTAATAGATTTATTGATTTTCTTTACTTAATTCAAGATGGTTCTCAAAACAAGAAAAGGGGCACAAACAGTGTATTATACTATATATCCCAAAGCTAATCTTGCTTGTAAGCCTAAGCAATCTGCTCCCTGGGGATCACTGAGCTGTGGCAAGTATTTGCTTGTCTGACTGCTTGCTCTCCCTTCCCTTTTATACTGCTTCTAATGTGCACAGACCTTGCAATGGCATGCTTATTCATTGTTATCTGGTCATGTAGTCAGCTGATGGTTGGTCTGGTTGTTGGGGTTCTGCATGAGCTGGGCTTGGCAACTATAGTGCATCCTTTTTCCTTCTTTTTCCTCTCCCACTTGTTTCCTCTTTCCAGCATGTAATCTCTTCTTCCTCAAGGATGGCAAGGTGCAAGGCTCATGATTACAACAAGCCAGTAAGGCAGTTACTGTCAGGGGACTTCCTTTTCCAACCTCTATGACTGGTTCTAGCGCATCTGCAGCTTGTTTGGCATCTTCATGGCTCTTTCCAGGACTATGGAGTTCTCCATATTACCTCAGCAACCATTACTCTAGGGTTAGGAGTAACTCCAGTCACCTGTACAGTAGTTCCCATGCCTCTGCCACCCACTAATGCACTGTGCCAAGCAGCAGAGATCCTTAGACTTGTTCTCTTTGGATTCCCCTCTGCTAGGTGATTAGTTACTGATGGTATTGTCATCTACTCTACTAGTATACTTCAGATTCCCCTCTGCTAGCTGCATGATTCTGATCCACCACTCTAGAGGTTGCCCTTACAGCAGAACAAGTCTCATAAAACTGGCCTAGAAGCCCATCATAGCTGCAAGGAACCTCCAAGCTGCTATCCATCACATTTCTGCCAGAATTGAGCATCACAGAGTTCTATGTCTCAGCTTGCCAACCCAGACTCACCCTCAGAGGCCCCTGCCCTGCAGGACTAAGCCTGGACTTGCCTGCTCCACCTAGAAACCCAGGTGCAATTAATGCAATCATCTCTCACCCACTATATGACTGAACTCTTTACCCTCCATCAAACAACAGAGCTTATCTCCCAATCTCTCCAGGCATTGCTCAAGCATCTAAACCCTAACTCCACCTCTCCTGTGGCTGCAAAGCCAGCCCCACCTGCCACTGCACCCACTCCTGTGGCTCCAGTGACCCTACAGCTATGGATCCCTCATCCAGTGCTACCAGATGCATATGATGGTGCCTGCTCTGGTGGGGAGCGATTCCTACAATCCTGCCTCACCTACATCCACCTCAGTAAGGATGCTTTTGACTCTGATGCATTGAAAATAGCCTGGGTGCTGTCATACATGAAGACTGGATGTGCCTCCACCTATGCACTGTGAGCTTTCCACTGTTCCAGAGGTGTGGGGAGCTTTCCAGACTGGGCCACCTTCAAGAAGGACTTTTGCATGGAATTCTTCTCATCAGACCCCACCAAGATGGTGGCACTGATGCTAGGTGACAGGGAGAAGTATGGACAAGAAAAGCATATGTTGGATGAGTACATTGACTTGTTCTGAGCTCTGGTTGAACAGGCTGCCTATCCCAATGGCCTCCAATTATGCCTCACCTTCTAGGACAGCTTGTACCCCACCTTGGTGGAATGCATTGACAACCTGGCAGAGGGTTGCCCCAATGATGAAAAGATTGTATTGTGGTATGAAGTGGCCTGGGACTAATGGCAACTCATGGAGATCTGGAGGAAGCTCTGCTGCCCCCATTCCATACTGTGCCCTGCTCTGGTCAGCAACTTCTGCCACCCTGCACTGGCTCACCCAGTGCCAGCCCTTACTCCAGCCACCCCTGCCATGCATTTCCTGCTACTAGGGATCTCCATGGATGTGAATGTGGCCTGACAACTCTATGCTGCCCTGCTACTGTGCTAGAGATGCAAGAAGCCTGGGCACTTTGCATGGCACTGTCTTCTAGGCCTGGAGGTATGCTACCTTTCCATGGCAGAGCAGGAGGAACTTCTCCTGCAGCTCTTGGCTGCAAAAGACACCACTGAAGCTCTGTTGCTGGATGAGCCCATGCCAGAGTTGACCCTGGAAGAAGCCAGCATATGCACCTCACTGCTGGAGCAGGAGGAGGATTTTTAGTTGAGTGATGAGTGAGGTGTATGCCTCCATTGCTAGATGCTAACAGGTTCTCTTGTCTGTTAATAGAAAATGAAACTGCCTTTTCTGATGCCCTTCATTCTGAGACAGAAGAACCTTGAAGCTCCCTTCCAGATATACAAATACCAACTCCGGAGCCCCTGCCAAGCTCTCTGACACCTCCAAAGGTCTGATGGCATAGCCCCACTTGGGTGCATTGAATGCCCCAACAGTATGTGATGGCCTTCAGCTTGTCTGCCCATTCCCTGCACCTCAATGTGGAGATTGAGACAATGGACACCCAGCAAAACTGCAGAGTCATGGCTCTCCTGGACAGCAGAGCAACAGGACTTTTCCTAGACTCAGAGTTTGTCAAACACCACAGCCTTACCATGCAGCCCCTTCCCAAGCCTGTCTACAACATTGATGGAATGCCCAACAAAGCCAGTGCAATTAGCTCCATAGTCAACCTGGTTCTCCACTATCAGAATCATGCAGAGCGTGCTGTATTTGCTGTCACTAGCTTGGAAAGGCAAGACATGATCCTTGGGTTTATATGGCTCCAAGAGCATAATCCTGAGGTCAATTGGACCAAAGGAGAGGTGACCATGAGTAGATGCCCTAGGAAGTGCTCCACCTGCACCACGGAGAATAGAGTGGAGCATCAGACCCAAGTCCAAGAGCATGCAGCCATCTGAGCATGTCATGCGGGCCCTCTCCCCTTTGCTGATCTAGACCTCCTAGACCCTCCACTTCTGGCATTCCCTCATAGAGAGGCTCTCTATGAGGACAATTGGAGCAATGGCAGGGCCCTGGAGGAGGAGCATGGAGGGGAGTTTGGTTGTATATATGAGCCAGAGCTCCCAGACAAAGTGATAGAGGCAGGGGATTGAATCTATATTACCACTGTCTACCTGCCTCCCTCTGTTGTGGAGATCAGGGCTAGCCAGACTATGTCCCAGAGGCTGGCCCAGGCCTTTGCTGCCAACACCATGCTGCAAGAGTTCTGGAACATGGTAACTCCCTATCTGCACACGTTTGAAGATGTGTGCTCCAAAGCCTCCTTCAACTTGCTTTCAGAGCACAAGAAGTGGGACCACACCATTGAACTGCTGCCCAACTCCACACCCTCCAGTTGTAAGGTCTACTCCCTTGCACCCAGGGAGCAGGACAAGCTTGATGCATTCCTATAGGAGAACTTGGACTCTGGTTATATCTGTCCATCCAAGTCCCCAATGGCTTCTCCAGTCTTCTTCATCAAAAAGAAGGATGGCTCCCTCCAACTGGTACAGAACTACCAGGTACTCAACGCCATGACAGTGAAGAACTGTTACCCCCCTCCCCCTCATCTCCAAGCTCATCAACAACCTCTGAGGTGCACAATACTTCACTAAACTGGATATCTGGTGGGGTTACAACAATGTGTGCATTCAGAAGGAGATGAGTGGAAGGCAGCCTTCCAGACCAACTGGGAATTGTTCAAGCCACTCATCATGTTCTTCAGTCTCACTAACAGCTCAGCCACCTTCCAGACCATGATGAACAACATCTTCCAGGACCTCATTGCGGAGAGCATAGTATGCATATACCTTGATGACATCCTCATCTATACCAAAATGCTGGAGAAACACTGTTGGATCACTTGTTTCATTCTGGAATGCCTCTGCTAGCACCAGCTATACCTCAAGCTGGAGAAGTGCAAGTTTGAACAAATCTGGATCAAGTACCTTGGCCTAATCATCTCACATAGAACTGCAGAGATGGACCCAGTGAAGGTAGCAGGTGTGGCAGAGTGGCCAGAGCTCTGAAACAAGAAGGAGGTATAGGTGTTCCTTGGTTTTACAAACTTCTACTAGAGTTTCATCCAGGACTTCTCATACCACACCCACCTGCTGTTTAACCTCACAGGAAAGGATGTTACGTGGAGCTGGGGACCTCCAGAGCAGATGGCCTTTGACATTCTCAAGCATGCTGTGACCTCCAGGCCTGTCCTCCTATTTCTGAATGACAACTCTCCCTTCTGCATAGAGGCCAACAGCTCCAACTTTGCCACTGAGGCAGTGCTCTCACAGCAATCTCCAGAGGATGAGAAGTGGCATCTGGTGGCCTTTTACTCCAAAAGCCTGAATGCAATGCAGTGGAATGGAACTACAAGATCCATGACAAGGAAATGCTGGCCATCATCCAGTCATTTGAGGAGTGGCAGCACTTCCTGGAAGGTGCATGGCACAAGTTTGAGGTCTGAACAGATCACAAGAACCTTGAATACTTCTGGATGGCTAAGAAGCTCAATTGCCAACAGGCCCAATGGTCCCTCTACCTTGCCAACTTTGACTTCTCCTTGCACCACAAGCCTGGCTAGAGCATGAGGAAACCAGATGCCCTGTCCTAGAGGGTGGACCATGGTACAGGGGAAGGGGATAATAGTAACATTGTGCTCCTCCACTCCAAATTGTTTGCAATCCAAGCCATGGAGGGCCTCACCATCAACAGAGCAGAGGCAGACATTCTCTGGGATGTATGGTGGGGTAATTGGGACAGTCAATAGGAGGAGCTTGTGGCACAGACTACTTAGACACTAAAGTCAGGGCATACTACTGGTGTCAAGGCAGTCCACACTAACAAATGGGCCCTCTGAGATGGAATCCTGACCTTCTGAGACTGTATCTATGTCCCTAATATTCTGGAGCTCTGTTGGAGAATTGTGGAGCAACACCACAACTCCTGCATTGCAGGGCACCCCAGGCAGTGGAAGATACTGGAGCTAGTATTGCAGAACTACTAGTGGCCCCAGATGTTCCAGTACATTGGGTCCTACACCAGTACCTGCAATCTCTGCCTCTAAACCAAGCTCCAGTGCTGACTCCCCTATGAGCAGTTACACCCACTACTGGTGCCCACAGAATGGTGGAGTGTAGCATCTGGAGACTTCATTGTCAAGCTCCCTGACACCCACAGTTACAATGCAATTATGGTGGTGGTGGACTTGTATAGCAAGAGAGCACACTTTATTCTGACCCACACCACCTGCTCTGCTATAAGTGCTGTGAACCTGTACCAGAGGAATGTTTAGAAGCTCCACAGCCTCTCTGATGCCTACATCTTGGATTGGGGACCGCAATTTGTGGCAGAGTTCATCCAGGAGCTCTACCAACTGCTCAGAGTAAAGCTCCACACTACTATGGCCTACCACCCACAGTCCAATTGCCAGATAGAGCATGTAAACCAAAAGCTGGAACAGTATCTCCACTTCTTCTGCAACAAGTGCCAAGATAACTGGGACAAACTCCTCCCTGATGCTGAATTCCAGTACAACAACCATGTTCATGCATCCACTCAGTTTTCCCCATTCTTCCTTGACACCGGATGGCACCCGCACATGGGTTTTGAACCCTGGGCCCAACCCTCAGAGAATGAGGCAGTAAACAAATTTGTGGACTGGATGAAGAGGTCACAGAAGGAGGCCCAAGCTGCACTGGCAAAGGCAAAAGATGATACAGCGTAATACTACAACTGTGGGAGGACCCCAGAACACAAGTATCAGCCCAGAGATCAAGTTTACTGAGATGCCTCTGATATTACAACCACCTGACCCTTAAAAAAGTTGTCACACCATCAATTAGGGCTGTTCACAGTGGAACAACAGGTAGGACCCTTGGCCTATCAACTCCAACTCCCCACAGGGATGTGCCAGCTTCATCCAGTGTTCAATGTGGTCAAACTAACCCCAGCCCCTAAAGATCCTATTTTGGGGTGACATCTGCCACCTCCGCTGCCCTCCATAGTGGTCAACAACAACAAAGAGTATGAAGTGGAAGAAATTCTGAATAGCTGTTTATTCTGGAGACAACTACAATACAAGGTGAAGTGGAAAGGCTATGGAATCAAGGATATTTCCTAGGAGCCATGGGAGAACATACATGCCCCAAGACTTGTCAAGGAGTTCTACTGGAGACATCCAGATGCCCCATGTGCCATACAAGGAGTCTACCATATCTTGCCAGCAGACTGAGCAATCAGGGACTTCTTCTACCCTGCACATCAAGATGCCACACACTAGAGGGAGAGTGATGTTAGAGGACTTCCTTTTCCAACCTCCATGACTGGTTCCAGCATCTCCACAGCTTGTTTAGCATCTCCACAGCTCTTTCTAGGACCACAGAGATCTCCAGAGAACTGTAGAGTTCTCTGTATTACCTCAGTGACTATTGCCCTAGGGTTGGGAGTAACTCCAGTCACCTGTACAGTAGTTCCCATGCCTCTGCTGCCTGCTGATGCGCCATGCCAAGCAGCAGGGATTCTTAGACTTGTTCTCTTTGGATTTCCCTCTGCTAGGTGATTAGTTACTGATTGTATCATTGTCTACTCCACTAATATACTTTGGATTCCCCTCTGCTAGCTGCATGACTCCAATCCACCACTCTGGAGGTTGCCCTTACAGTTACTTTGCACACTCCTTACTGGACCAGGTGTTCCTGTGGTGAGCTTGGGCTGGTGCCCAATCTTGGCATTGGTTATGTTTTTTCAATTATGCTGAGGTTTTTGGCATTATTTGTTCCTGGCCAGAAACTGGCTTTTCAATCAAGTCTTGTTTTGTATTATGGGAGGGATACTTTTTGAGGTGAGTCATGTCTACCATTTTCAATGTTTGCTATCAGCTTACAGTTTTCAGCCTGTTGTAAATGTATTGTATTTGTATTACAATATATTTGCTTTTTCGGACTTTTTTGTTCCCTCTGGTTTTGTAGTTTTGAGACCATCATATCACCTCCCCTACACCAACTACTAACTGCCCTCAGTCAGCTCAGTTACTCAGGTAAGCTTTGCCAAGCCTTGCTCTTGTACTCAAAAAATTCTTTCTCTTTTTCCATAGAAAAAAACTTTTTCTAGCTCAATCCCTTCTATCCAATCCTTTCCTAGCCAGGCATAAAAGCCTTCTGCCTTGTGGCTCTCCCCCCATGGCTCCCCCAGTCAGCATCATTATCCCTACTGCCCCTTGCTGAGCCTCTAGACCCCTTGTACCAGTTGCTCTTGCCTCTCCCATGTTGACTGGCCATTTCACCAACCTCAAACATGCTATAAAGCATGACAGTAAACAGGTTATCATAGCTATCCTCCAGCTGCCCTTGTTTGCTTCTGCCATCATTGGCATTTGCAATACTGCTAAAGCTTTTCCAGGCTCAGACAGCAACCATGCCCAGTACATTGGTATGACCCATTTAGTAAGTCTGCCTTCCCCTATCATCTTCTTTCCTCATGCTCATCTTAGCACTTTGCCAACAAATCCAATTATCCCAGGCTGTCAGAGCAGCAAGGGCTCATGGATACATTGTCCCAGATTTTTCCTATGCTCAACCCTCTTTCTGCCAATGATGCCCCTGACATTCAGCATTTCTTTTCATTTGCTGATGCACTCATCCTTATAGACAAGAAGTGGCATGAGGAACAGTGCAAATGTGAGACACAGGAGGTTTGTCCCACTTCTTACTTTATCCTCTTTCTTATCTCTGACTTATTTTAGCAACAGCACCACCAGCATGAGGCCTGTAACACTGAGATGCTTGGTTTGACCCACACTCACTCCTCCAAATGGAAGGCTAACATAAGTTTGTCAGCTTTTCAGGTGGCATTCCTCATGCATTGCCTTGATCAATTAATGCTTCTCCTGCCCTGTTTACAGGCAGAACCTGAGGGCAAACCCAAACTAAAGAAGGTCAAGGTTACCCCCTCTCTGAGTGAGCCCCCCTGACTGCTTCTTGCCTTGCTTCTCTTGACTCCTGCTTCTAGCTAGTTTCAAGCTTAGCAGTGATGCTGTGCTTGCTTTTCTGGGCCAGATCAATGTGGCCCTCAAAAATTGCCTTCTCAATGAGGACAACACAGCTCCACTCACTGAACTTCAAAAGCATTGTGAAGCAATTGACCTCGCCCAGCAACAACTGTATTCTCTTGACCTCAGCCTTCAGACTTTTTGCCATATCTCCACATGGCTCAAGCACCTGGACAAAGTCCTGGGCTCCTCTGAGATTGAGAAGACTAGTTCACTTCTTGGTGATCTCTGAGTTTCTTCCAAGATAAGCCTTACTACTCCTTTATTCCCTCTTCTTCTTATTTACTCAGCCTTCCAGGCCCCCACTGATGATTCTGACATTGAGCTTACTGATTCCCCAGCAGACAGCCCTGAAAATGCTATGGATTTATTGTTGACTACCCTGGTGTAAGCACCATCTCTGTCTCTGCCTCGCATAGCATAGCCATACTCTTAGCTAGCCCTAAAAATCCTTGTATTCTCACAATTGATGTCATTAACCCCAAAAATGCATGACTTAAATAAGTTTTCTTTTACTTTTGCTAAGTAAAATCTTAATTTTTTGTCAATTTTCTGGGGCTGATTTCTGGCTTTTCCATGTTGTGGTCTAGAGGCTTGTGGAGCCTTATAGAATCAAATGACAGGTCTTGTATGGTATTTCCTGTAGGCTTTTGTAGTTCCTTCTTTAACTCTTCCAACTTTTCTGGAGTGATATCAACCCATTGCTCTAGGCTTTGGGATAGCTCCAATTGTCTCCAAGATTTGTAAGGGACTACTCTAAAAGCAGCTACCCTGGTCTGCCAAACTGAACCATCCAGCCCTGCTACAATATAATTACCACCCCTGGTCTTAGTATTTACTACTATTGGACCATGGAAACATGGAAGCATTTTAGCACTGTGTGAACTTTCTGTAATCATATTTTTGACCAAGACCAAGTCCAAGGGTTTGAAATTGAAGTCTTTGATAGAGTTTTTATGCTCTTTTGCAAACTTCAAGGCCTGTTGGAGTTTGTCCTTTCCAACTCTCTCTCTCATCTCCTCCACATGTTGGTGGTGTTTAGCTAAAGCCCTAGCATGATAACCAATCAACTCTTCTGTAGATAATGGCCCTTCTGGTAATTCTATCAACCAGGTAGCCTCTACCAAGTCCAAAGGTAGAGTTGGATGAGCCCCAGTGACCATGAAGTATGGTGAACATCCAAATCTCTGCTGGATAGTAATGTGATCACTCCACATTACATCGAAGAAGAACCAAAACCATTTAGTGCAATCTTTACAAGCTTTGAATAAAGCTTGCCTGACATTCCAATGTGCTTTCAATTTTGCCATTAGCTTGAGAGTTGTATAGAGAGATGGCAATACCTCTGATTCCATATTTACTCTCTAACCAAGCTGTGACCTTCTTGAATTGTCCAGCATTGTCAGTGATGATCTCTGCAATGCAACCCCAGTGACAAATCACATCCTCAAACAACCATTGACCAATTGTTTGATAGTTTTCCTTGCACAGAGGTCTCCCTTCCATCCATGAAGACAATGCACACCTACCATGGACAATATATTTACAGCCATTTGAAGCTGGAGTCATGTGCATGGTATCAATGTGGATTGTTTGGAAGATAGAGGGGGTATTTGTCACTGTGGGAGCTCTGTTTACAACTGTCTTCTGATGTATCTGACAGTTGTGACAAGTCCCAACATACCACTGCACATCTCCATCAATTCCTGGCCACCAAAATTGTTCTTGTATTAACATCTTGGTTGCATAAGTCCCTCTATGCCCCAAGGCATCATGGGCTGATTTAAGCATCAATATTTGCCTATCAATATTGCCTACTAGCTTATGCCTTGCCTCATGATTGCACTTGTACAGTCTCCCCTTTTGATCAAAGAAGAACTGTCTTGCAAACCTCTTGAACTTGTCTGGGTCCCAACCCTGCAAACCCTCAGGTTCTTTGCTTGAGTCTTGTAGCCAGCTTTGTACAATTGGTAGCAAGTCATCCCACTGTTCACTCTCACCATCCTTCCTATGTTCTAAGTAGGCTTGTAAGTCTGCTTCCTTTTCTTCTTCAGTACCTTCTGTGTGGTAATAGAGGCTGAGAGAGAGATAGTACTGCCACAGGATCTATTCTAGATGTCTGCTGCTGACTTAGAACTGCCTTCCTAAGTTCCACCTCTTGAGACCTTGCTCTATAAAGTTCTTGTTCAAAGTCTGATACTTCAGTGGCTACTGCATGTAGATAGCCACCTCTAGTGTCAATTTGATTTGCAAACTCTTCAAGTGCCAAGGGTTCCCCATCCTCCCATCCTGGTTCATTGTTGGCTTTATCTGGATATTCAAAGTGCATAGTCTTTGGGTTGTCCACCAACTGTGGGTTAACAGGTGGATACTCCTCATCTCCTGGCTGCTTGAGCCTCCTAGACAGGCCATCAACACTAAAGGTTTTTCTTGGCACATGCCTCAAAGTAAAATGATAGAGTACTACATCCTCAATCCATCTCATAATGGTGGCATTAGGTCCTACTCCAAAATTGCTTAGCATCCCCTTCAAATACTTGGCATCTGTCTCCACTACAAACTTCCTACAACCAACTAGCCAATACTTATTAGCTTGCAAGGCTCTCATCAAACCATAGAGTTCTGTTTCAGGTTGTGAGAATCTTGCCTCCCTCTCATTCAAGGTGATGGATCCTAGCTTAGCACAAGTGCATTGCTTAGGATTGTCTGGAGCTTCCTCTTCAACTGGGCCATTGCTGACTGCTGTTCCTACCCCAAACAAATGGTGTGTGGTTTTGAGTCGATTTGTTGATGGGTGCAGCCACTTTGGCATAGTCTTTAATGAACATCCTAAAGGTACCACAAGTACCTAGGAAAGCTCTGACATCTGACTTATCCTGGCAATCACCCCACCCCATAACAATAGCCAACCACTTGGTCTCAGGTTTTTGTCCCTCATAGGCACACCTGTGTCCCACCACTACAATCTCATCTGCACAAACTACTGACTTCTTCCCAGAGAAAGTTCCTCCAGCATATTTGATTCTTTGTAACATTCTGTTTACATTCTGCAGATGTTTCCATACAAATCTCCTAATGCCTGGATTTTCTGGGATAACCTCATAGCCTCCATCTGGCAACTCATACCTGTGAGGTGGACCTCTGATTGGCACATCATCAATATATGGCCAAGTTACATGAGGTATCTCATCTTTCCAGATGAAGGTAATGTCATCATGAAAGATTGGTACTGAATTTGTCCAGCCCATTGGCAGGGTTACCAACCTTAGAGCACCAAAGGGTGTCTGAAAGGTGGTATAGTCCCTAGACTTCACATCCAACACTCTCTCATCATATCCCACATACAAGTCAAAGATCCCTCCACAAGCCCTGCCAGCAAAATGACTAGTTAATTCTTCAGTTGCTGGTAGCAATCCAGAATGTGCTATGGTCACTTTGTTTAAAGGTTCCAAGCTGTTAACTATCCTCAAACTCTCACCATCCTTCTTCCATACTGTGAACCACTGGGATCTGTATGAAGAACTCCTGCCTCAATTTTCTGCTTTATCATCTGGCAGATTTTATCTCTGAGTCCAGGAGCAATGGGAATGTTCTTCAATACCCAGGGGGTGTGAGGAATCACTGGCATTACTACAGGAAGGAAGAATTCCTCCTTGAGCCTACCTCTTTGAGAATCATCCCATGCAAAAGCCTCATTCTGCAGTATCATTAGATGATGTACTGCCTTCATATCCTCCAGCCACAAGAAACCATCACCATGTGCTTGGTCAATGATCTCCTTGCACTCAGCAGTGTACCTTCCTGTGGGTTTGAAATCAGGTGGGTTTGGGTCCAACTGTGGCATGTCTACTAGTGGATCTCCAGTGATACACCTTTCAATTCTAAACTCCTCAGGAGAGGTTCCTAGTACAGGTTTCACCTTTCTAGCAACAGGTTTATATTTCTTAGAAAATACTTGTGCAGTTTCCCCCACACCTGCTTCTAACTCTAGGCTTCCCTGCTGTACTAAGATCTCTTCCAACTTCTCTGGTATCTGACACAGTTGCCCATTTAGATAGGCTGCTAATGTCTTCTCATCTCTTCCTCCCACATCTCCCTCTGCAGCAAAGGCCTGCAGATACACATCTCTCAACTTCTGTTTCTTGAATCCACTATGAGTTATAGTGTATCCAGTCACCACTACTTCACCATTCTCCTTCTCCAATCATCACTGCCACCTCTCCCTGGTCACTGACCAGATCATTGAGATTTCAAATTTTGGATCACTATCTCCTCCAACACCTGCCTTTGGCACCTTCCCTCTTTGAAGGCTGTTCAGCAACCAGTATTAGGATCTCTGATAGTTATGATGGCACTGCCATCTTGAAGATTTTGTATGTTGCTTTCTGTCAGTGTGTCAAAAGGATGACCCAACAAGACAGTATAAGCTGGCTTAACAAAGATATGCACTTGTAAATAAATAGTGAAGCCTTCAGCAAAAGTAAATGGCACATTTTTGGCTAAACCAACTGATGTATTCACTTGACTGTTGGCACTCTCCATCCTTAAGCATATGTCTGGATCCCAAGTCAATCCTAAACAAAGTGCCTCATCTAGTGCCATACAGACTATCTGAGAACCACTATCTAGAATTGTTTCTACTTGCCCCCTCTGATTGACAATAGGGTTCAAGGATCTCAACACTTGCAAATCTCTAGCCACATACACCACTACTGTCTTTTCTCCTGGAGGGATATTTTCTAAGTAAGTGGCTACACAATCCTGATGCACTACTGCACCAGTAGGCAAATCCTCCTGCATCCCATCTGCAATGAAATAGGTTGCCATTGGTAGGTCATTGACATCTACTTTGTCAGGTGGTTTCTTCTCCCTTACAGTCTGCTGTTGACCTGCTATGCTACTCTTGGGATATTGGGATCCCTAGACTGAGTTCCTGATTATCATGGCCTCTCTTAATCCAAGAGCCACATCTAACAGTTCTCCAGTACTGAAAGGTACAGTAGCCTCCCAGAGCTTATCAATGGTCCTATCCCACTCCTTCTTCCTTGTTCCTGTTAAGGAACTTTTAACAGTGTCCTGCACTGGCAAGTCTGGTCCCTCATTGAAGGCTGGAATCTTCTCAAAAGGTAGGTCCAGTTTTGGTGCAACTTTAGGTGGAATCACCAGAGTTAGGTTTTCTTTCCAGGGTTTTTCAGGGGTTCTCTCTGACAATGAGGATACTCCTGGTTAAGATGCCTCTTTCCTAATTGCCTTTATTGAGTTATTTAAAAATCCTTAGAGGAAAACACACTGAGCATCTCAGCCATTTTATTGAAAGCTTTCTCCAAGTCCCCCAAGCAGTCTGACTCCTTATATTGAATGCACTCTAGCATGTCATCCCTGGTGTCTCTAGCAGAGTTTACATAGGTAGAGTAAGTGACTGTCTCTGGAGGGTCATCTTCTGGCCATCCAAAGTACATATTCACCTGCTTATCATGTACTTGTGCTAGTCTAGCATGAGGAGATATACCAGCAGGATCTCTGGGTAGAGGAGCACCATTAGGTAGTCTGGCTTTCCCCTCCAACAGTATGATCCATCCTTTTTGTACATCTCCTTTGATGACTTCACACTCTGAGATTCTATGTCCAGTTTGATAACAATAGAAGCAAGTAACACCACTTCTCCCAGAAGTTGGAAATGTAGGAGGCCCTTCTGTTCTTATACTCTGGCTCCCTTTGGTATTTAAGAAGGTATTGTGCATGTCCAACTGACCAGCTTGCAAAGCTTGCATGGTACTCTGGATGCTCCCCATTTGTTTCCCAATGGTAACCACAGCACCTTGTAGATGAGCCATTTTCTTCTCCACTTCTTCCTCCTTAATGTTCCTTCTACTAGTTTCCATTTTCTCTACCTTCTCCTATGTAGGGCTCCTTACAGTAGCACCATCTATCAAGGTCCCCACTACTGTCAGCACTTCTGATAGGTCATATTTGTTGTCCTTGTGCCTATTTCTAGCAGGGTCTTTGTAGTGGCCATATCTACTGATCAACCTCACCTCAATCACATCTCCAAAAGCTGGTGTAAAGCATCCCAGGAATTTGTCTACCAGAGACCCATTCCCAGTGACATTAGCCAACTTCTGAGCCTCAGCTCTAAATTTCCTTATTAGAGAATGGATTTCTGTAGTGTCATTCCTACTAAGTCTGGCATGTTCTCTGCAGATTCTGTCCAGGTTTGCAACACTACCTGTGTCATCCACTGCTTCTGGATAAGACTCCTTGATCTCTTTCTCAAAAGCAGACCAAGTATAGTCATCTCCAAAGGAATCAAAGCCCAGCCATTCCTGTTCAGTCTGAGCATCCACATATTCTAAGATTCTCTTTTTCCTTTCCTTATCCCCTTGGATCCCAGCATGTCCAAACAGAGAGATCATCCTTTGTAAAAAGCAATGAACCTCAGAGGGCTCAGTATGCTTAAACTTAGGTGCATCCCTGCTGTCAGGCAGTGGTAGTTTATATCTGATATTTTGCTCCATAATTGAGGCAGTAGAAACTATTTGAGTAGGTTCTTTTGGTGAGCTTGAAATTACTTTCTCAGTCTGAAGCTTTCTTCTTCTGAGTAAGGTTTCAGGGTCAGCCAAAAAGGACTTTGAACTGCTGCTATTGGTACTAGTTTCTCTTTTCCTTAATATACTAGAGTTTTTCACCTTAGTTGTAATAACTTCAGGTGTTTTGGGCCAAGACCCAGGTGGTGTGAAACTAATGTTTCTAGGTTGGACTCCTCACAGAGATCCAAAAGTGAGTTTTGTATTAAAGAACCCCTTGTGGTGGGCTCCAGATGATGCAAAATCTAAAGTTGATGGTGGCACTAAGTTACAAAACTTTAGGCCAGACATGTTGGACTTAGACTTTGCAAGAGTTTGGGGTTCTTAGCCACTAGTCCTCACTGTACAGATAGACCAAGTAATAGATTTATTGATTTTCTTTACTTAACAAAACAAGAAAAGGGGCACAAATAGTATATTATACTATATATCCCAAAGCTAATCTCACTCATAAGCCTAAGCAATCTGCTCCATGGGGATCACCAAGCCATAGCAAGTATTTGCTTGTCTGACTGCTTGCTCTTGCTTTCCTTTTATACTGCTTCTAACATGCACAGACCTTGTGATGGCATGCTTATTCATCATTGTCTGGTTGCATAGTCAGCCAATGGTTGGTCTGGTTGTTGGGGTTCTGCATGGGCTGGGCTTGGCAACTATAGTGCATCCTTTTCCCTTCTTTTTCCTCTTCCACTTGTTTCCTCTTTCCAGTGCGTGATCTCTTCTTCCTCAAGGGTGGCAAGGTGCAAGGCTCATAGTTACAATGAGCCAGTATGGCAGTTACTTTGCATGCTCCTCACTGGACCAGGTGTTCCTGTGGTGAGCTTGGGCTGGTGCCCAATCTTGGCATTGGTTATGTTATATGTTTTTCCAATTATGCCAAGGTTCCTGGCATTGTTTGTTCCTGGCCATAAACTGGCTTTTCAATTGAGTCTTTCATTGTTTTGTATTATGGGAGGGATACTTTTTGAGGTGAGTCCACATCTACCATTTTTGATGTTTGCTATTGGTTTACAGTTTTCTGCCTGTTGTAAATGTATTGTATTTGTATTACAATATATTTTCTTTTTTGGACTTTTTTATTCCCTCTTGTTTTGTAGTTTCAAGACCATTGTATCAACATTCACAAGGCTTGAAGTGCTTGATAAAGGCCATAGAGTTCCAACTTGGGCTGACTGAATCTGGTCTCTCTGTTCTTAAGCATAATTGACCTGAAGCAATTGTAGTGGCATTCTTTGAAGTTGTTGCTGGTGCACTGGCAAAGGTAATAACCAACAGCAATATATGACATGTCAACCACTAAGATGATGGGGTCAGGCAATTCATAGTCAATAGGAACTAAGGGCTTAGTGTCTTGTAAAGCCTTAACAAGGTCCTGCTGAGCATTGATATGGTCTGGGCCAAACTCAAAGGGAACACCAATGCAAGTGAGTTTTGTTAGGTTGTTGGCATGGTGAGTGAAATTCTTGACAAAAATCCTAAGAACTCCAACTGTACTCAGAAAGGCTCAGACTTCTGATAGCAACTTGCAAGGACTCCAGTGCTCAAGTAGGGCTAAGCAACTCTCATCTGGATTTGGCCACTAGGCATGCAAACATGGCCAAGTATCTTAAAGGTCAGAGCACATAAAACAAATTTGTGACCAGAGAAAGTACTGCCACAATACTTCATTTGCTGGAGAATTTGGTTGAGAAGTTCAAAGAACTCCCATAGTGCTAGGCAAATGTTTGGGTTAGTGGGATGCTTAGCAGGATTACTATTAATGATCTTCCAGTCCTTGGGTCCTTTAGTGCCAATGTTATTGATAAAGCTGAGTATGTTATGGGGAATCTCTGGCTGCAATATGAAGGTGATGTCATTGTAGAATATTGGCACAGAGTTGGTCCAACTCATGAGCAAGGTTACTGAGCAATGAGCACCAAAAGGAGTCTGGAAAGTTGTTAAGTCACATGAGGCAGGGTTGATAAGTTGCTTGTCATAGCCAATATAGAGGTTGAGGGTGGTGCCACAAATGCATCTAGCAAAAGATTCCACAACATGATCTGGGAAGGGAGGCACTCCAGAATGGCAAAACCATTCTTCTTGAGAACACAAAACCATTGCAAGCAATAAACAGAGTTCAAAGGCTTGTAAATGCCAGCCTTGATCTTGTCACAAATGATTTTGCATACTTCCTTCTCTAGACCTGGGGGTATGGGGCAATTGTGCTGAACCCAAGGCACATGTGAAATTGTCAGTATGCATACTGGCAGAAAGAAGTTGGGGCACAAACTTCCTTGTTCAGAGTCTTCCCAAGCAAAAGCCTTTTCTTGTTTGGTGACCATGTCAACAAAAACTCTGATTTCATTGCTAGTGAGAAAGCCTGTGTCATGGTCTTTGACAAGTTTTGCTCGTTGTTTGCTAGTGAATTGCTGTGTTGGTATCAATGGTAGCAGATTTGGGTCAAGTAGAGGCATTGTTGCTAGTGATTTGCTAATAATTTGTCACTTGATTCAAGAAGTCCTTGCTAATGTGGCTGGTAACAGGTTTGGTCTTCATAGTGACAGGTTTGTACTTCTTCTTTACCTGGACACCTTTCTGCTTAGCAGGTTCATTAGCAACAAACTGAGCAGGGAAAGGGGTGCTAACATAGATAGGAGTAATGTTAGCATTGGTTGTAGAGATAGATAAAGTCTGTCCAAGAATCAAAGGATTAGAAGTATCAGTAGAAACAAAATAAGAACAAGGGGAGTAACAAAAAATTTGAAAGATTGCTAGCTGTAGCATAAAGGTAAGCTAGGGCAGGGTCTGTCTGTGTGGTAGAATTGGCAAGTACAATGTCTTTGTCCAAATCACAAGAAGCTATACAAGTTGCTAGACCAGTTGAATGATTATAGCTTATAACAACTGCTATGTTGCTATTGTCATTGTTAATGTCTTCAGCAATGAAAGCAGAGGGGTGCTTCTGTTTTGAAGCAAACATTTTGTTGATTGTTTGATTTGGATTTACTGCATGGAAATATTGGTATAGTGTGCTGCATGCCCATGTTGGGATCCATGATAGTTACAGTAGTTTTGACATTGCTAAGGGTGTTGACCACACTTTGAGTTAACACATCAAAGGGGTGTCTGAGGAGAATATTGTAGGCAGGGGACTGTAAAACATGTATTTGCAGGTAAACTGTTATGTCACTAATGGTGCAAGATATGTTGCAAGCAAGTCCTAGCAATTGATCCATTGTACCATTAGCACTCTGCATATTCAAGACTATGTTGGGGTTGTAAGATAGGCCAAGGTTGCTAGCAATTTTGGCAGACATTGAAATTATCTGGGAGCCACTATTGGTGATGCATTCTACTTCCTCTTTGTTATCAATTAGCATCATGACAGAATGAAGTGATTGTGAATCCTTAGCAACAGTGAGCAGCGCAGGCTCTTCTCCAAGGGGCAGCAAATCAATGTAAGCTTCAACTGAGTCAACAGATGCAAGTGGAGCCTTATCTGATGTAAGTCTATTAGTGGTTGCAGCATTGGATCCTAGCAACAACTGAGGTTCTTCAATAGCAAACATCAGCAAAATATTTATGAAAATGTCATGAGGGTCCTGTACCATGTTAGTGCTAGCTCCTACCAGTTGCTTAGGCATAATGGCTGTCCTGAATTGATTCTTGATGTCCTGTGATACCAAGCAAAGTTTGCCAACTAACACCATGACCTTGGTGCTTAAAACTCATTCAAAAACTGCTTTAGACTGTTCAATGTCATAGATGGGTGGCATATTCTAATATGCACCATCATTAGACCTGTTGGGAGCAGCAAAATTCCTGTTAGTGGGTGAGGTGTAGTGACCAGGGATGCCAGAAAATGGGTGAACTGGAGGCTGAGCAACTGGTTCCTTAGCAATGGGCAGTTGTTTGTTAGTGACAAGATGTTCAGGTGCTTTGTCTGCAGGCTTAGCTGCAGGAACTGGAGTAGAATTGACAGGGGAAGAAGTTGCCAGAGTGTTGCTAGTTGGTGTTGCCTTGGGAGTGTTGTTTGCTGGTCAATATGCTATGTGGGGGACTTGTACACCATTAAATTTTTCACCAGGTTGCCTGAGTAAGGCCTTGATCCATTCTTTCTTGCTTAGTGCTCAGCCCATAGCCACATCCTGTTGCATTACCTTGTGAATTAGTGACTGCTGCATTGCTGCTTGCTCTGGGTCAGGGTTAGTGTTGGAAGAGAGTCTGCCAGTAACAATTTTTCCTGGGTTGAGCCTGTGCCATTTCTTGATGTATTCCATGTAAAGCCGTTTGCTGAAATAGTTTGGAATCATAGTGCCAGATGGTAGAATGATCTTGCCTTCAGCATTACAACAGATCTTACTCTGTTGATTCATATGTTCCATTTTGATACAAGTGCTGTGGACCATAGTGTGACCTGTTTTGCCAAAGAAGTGGCAAGTGCTATTAGTGAACTGTTGGTGGGGCTGAGCATTATTGCTGGTTAAAAGGGCTTCCAATTGTTCCAAGGCACTGACAATTGCTGTGGTTGTCACTAACTCAAGGGTTTCCTGCTTAGGCATAGGCAATGGCAAAACTGGTGCATTAATGATTGGTAACAATGAAGAGATACTGCTAGTGCCATTGCTGGTCTTGGTCATAGAGGTGTCCATGCCCTTTGAAACCCATTTAGTGCCTTTGAAGACTTGGTCAACATCATAAGGGTCCTCAGGATGGTAATCAAGGAGTGTGATTTTGAGCTGGCAAATGATTTTAGACCATAGCAATGTGGGGATACCCTGCTGAAATAAGCAATGTTCTTCATTGTGGTAGAGTTTGCCATTACCAAGTAACCATCTAGCAATGCATTGGAAATCCTGGTAGTAGTCAGAAAATCTGCCCAAAGTTGCTAAGCTGCTTCTGAAGGTCTGGTTGACAAGTTGTTTGAGGTCACCAAGGTTGTAACAAGCACTAGCATCAGTGCCAGGGTACAGCCTAAGCACTGCCACCTTCCATTCCTGGTATGTGTAAGGTTGAGGTGCACTGTTGCCAATTGTAACATTGTTGCCAAATTCTGGTAAGCCAAGCCAAGGTTTCTGCCATGTCATAAGAGACATACCTTGCCACATATTCTTTCTTCTAGATGTCATCTGTGATGCCACAGTCAGCAAAAAGGTATTCAAGTTCCTTGAAATACTGGAGGAGTTCCCTGGGATGACTTTCATCCCACTTAAGCACAGTGGTATTATTGTGTGGTGGCATTCTAGTGTGCTAGGTGGCAGGGCTGTTTTTCATATTAGCAATTGTTGGTATTGACAGTAGAAGGGAGTTAGTTGGTGATGCTGGGATAGAATGGGCTTCTGTGAAGAAGATAGAGTTAGTAGGAGTTAGAGGTAAAAGAGGTGCATTAAGAAAGCTTTTGATAAAGGTGCCTGGGAAGTTGGCAAGGATTTTGCTAATGTCACAAAGATTCCTAGTGGTTTTGAGTTTGTTGGCAAGGAGTCAAGGTTGAGTTGCTGACAAAGAGTGCTGAGGAGTTGACAAAGAAGATTGGGGTAGTTCACTAAAGATTTGCAAGCAACATTTTGCTTGAGCTCTGTGTCAGGTTCCACTGACTATGGGGGCTCAGCTACACTGGCAAGTCCTTACAACCTAGCATTCCAGAGGTGGTGCAAATGATAGGAACTTGTGAGGAGAAGCCACAGGAAGGGGTCCAAGCAAGTCTGGAGTGGTTTGGAAAAGTCTAAGACCAAATATATTAAATGTTGAGCTTGGGCAGGTGTCAGGAATAAGTTCATAGGCATGGAAATGGACTGCAGGGTAAGTGGAGGCTTTACAAACAATGGGAGCAGAGCCAGAGTTGGATGGGGGATCAATCAAGACTGATAGGTTCTGGAACCAAGCAAAGAGCAAGGTCCAGAGTTGTTGTAAGAATGTTGAAGGTCATAGCACATGTGCAGAGTTTGTAATGATGTCAGAGATGAAAGGGACTTAAGGAAACAAAGGAAACAGAGACAGTCAAGGCAAGACAGAAACAAGATGAGATGGAATGGGGAAAAGAAATAGATTCAAGACTAAGAATAAAAACAAAGATGGAAGAAGCATGAGACACAAGTAACCAGTTAATGCAATATCAAGACTAGAGTATGAGGTGCTACTCTATGGGTTATATACTGACTACTGGAGAGCTCCAGGGGTCAGTGAGTGTGATGGTGGGATTTGATGGAGCCATGTGGAGTCAACAGGTGTCAGTTGTAATCAGGGGGCAGGCCATGGAAATATTCTGATGGGATCAGTTAAGGATGCAGGCCATTTCAGGGTTGTCATGATGCTCTGGGACTAGTTGGGCAAACCAGTGAGGTGGGTTGGTGATGCGCACTGGAGTCAGGAACAGTGGGGGAGGGTCCTAGGGGCTTAGAAGAGTCAGGGGAGGCATCAATAGCTGTGGAACAGATGTCGGAGTTATTCAGAGGGCTGTTGGAGTTTGCCAGAACAGCATTGGAGTTATCTGGAGTGGGTGCAGAGGGTGGGCAAAGGTTGGGGGCATTTGATGGGGTGTTGGGGAGGGCTTGAGGAAGGCAAGCAGGTTGGAGACAAGGTTGGGAGTCCAGGAAGCAGGTCATGACATCACCCCCCTTCATCATTGAGACTCTTGAGATGCAGAGCATGGGTCAGGGACTGGCAGAGCATGGGAATTAAAGTTGAGCAATACTGATCAGACTGCAGCAAGTGGTGGTGGTGTGGGGAGTGAAGTCAAAGCAGGATTGTTGCTCATCAAGAAGCTTCCTCAAGAAATTAAAAGGGGTCAGGACATACCTTGGGGCCTCCAGATTCCTACTATGTCCTCCTCTGCCTATTTCCCCACACATCCAGGTCATCTGCATCAACATCCACATCTCCTGCTCCCTCTTCTTCAGGGGAGTCCAGTTCTCACCATGGTCATGGGCAGGTGGAGGCTATATACTATAGCTATGAGTGTGAGCCTGCTTTTCCATCTTTCTGAGTTGCTGATTGAGTTTGACAGAATTGTCTGCAGCTATGGCTGGCCTGTCAGGGGTCTCATTTTGAGGCAGAGTTCCCATGGGATCAGTTTTGGTGTTGGCAAAGTGGTCTTTGAGGCCCAATTTTGGTCTGGGGGAGATTCAGGTTGTTCTAGAGGCATTGCAGGTTTCCCAGGTAGAGGTGACCCTAGAGAAGTTTGCAGAGGCAATGGAGTGAGCATGGGGTCCTCTGACCCTAGAATGGTGTCAAGCAGAGGCTCCAGTGGGTATCCAGTGTTGTTGTGCCAAGTTTTGAGCTTATTGGTTTTGTAGTGTGCCCTATGGGCTTGCCATAGGGACCACTGCAGTTTTGAAGAGCCAATGCAAGGGTCCTGTTGGGACACTTTGGTGTGCATCCCATGTCACTCAAGGCATGAGAAGTGCCCCATTTCATTGAGTTGGCAAGTGGCCTGCATGTTGGAGGAGCAAGAATGGGATGTGGCATGGGTGGCCACACAGTTACTTGAGGAGCATAAGGGGAAGGTGTTAGCTCAGAAATCTGGGGTAGAGGGTGGAGAAGGTGTAGGGCAGCCTGTGATGAAGGTGGGACCCCTGCAGAGTGGGCAGAGGGAGGGGGCTCTGACTGCATAGGACAAGGGAAAATGGAGGGCATCCCCCTCACTAAAGGCAGGGCCCAGCAAGCAGCTGCAAGGAGAGGCATCAATGGCAGGCCCTCTGGGGCCACACATATACTCCTCTATGTTGGAGATTTTAGTGGGGAGTTCAGGTGGGGGTTCCAGTGAGACATTCTGGCAGTAGCAAGTGGAGGCATTGTCCCAACTGCTGGCCTCACATGAGGAGAAGGTCCAGAGGGTCAAGAGGGACCATGATGGAATCCAGTGGGAGCGTGACAAGGCATGGAGGGACCAAGACCTGGTGTGGCAGGAGTTAGAGGGGACTACACAGATAATTGTACAGGGGTCAGTAGAGGTGCAGGGGTTGCAGGAGCAGCTGGAGCAGTTGGAGGCACAGGTGGGGTAGAGAGCAGAGCTACAGTGAGGGGCTGCAGCAGTGGATAGGGTTAGGGCAGAGGGGGTGATGGCATAAGGAGTGGCTGGCCAATGAGGCAGCCTCAGAGCAATGGGGAGTACTTCATATGTCTTTCTACTCTTCCATTTTCTGCAGTGCTGACACATCCTGGCAGATTGGGCCAGGGAGCACATAATCCTCCTTGACAGGGCATTGGCCATGCTCAGGTCTATCCTCAATGGGCTGTCATGGATGCCCAGAGATCTTCTGCTGGAGTTGAGGTAGGGGGTGGGGCAGATGGGGTGTTTACTGGCAGTTTGATGATTGCAAGAAGTTCTTTGTCATAGATATTGTAGTTGAGCTCCATGGGGATCATCAAATGAGTATAGAAGGCAATGAAGCAGAGGTCCTTGCCTCCAGAGTCTGACTACAAGAGTATTCCAGCAATGGTGTAGTTAGAGGCGTTGCATTTGAGTACAATTAGCAGAGAGGGGTTGAAGTGGCAGAGGACTGGGGCAGAGGTGAAGGCCTTTTTGAGGAGGAGGAACACACTTTGGCACTTGCTGTTCCAGTCCCAAGGAGTGTCTTTCTGCATGAGCTGGTTGAGAGGTTTGGTGATTCCAGAGTAGTTGTTGATGAATTGGCAGTAAAAGTTAGCAAACCCCAGAAACAATTATACCTCTTTGATGTTCCACAGCAGGGGCCAGTTGAGGATGGCTTCAACCTTGGCAGGGTCCATGCATATGCTGTTGGAAGTGATGATAACCCTGAGGTATTCAACCTCCATTGTGTGGAAGGAGCATTTCCTGGGTTTGGCATGAAGGTGGTACTTCCAGAGTTGTTTTAGGACACAGTGGACATGCTCTGAATGCTCCTCTGGTGAATTTGAGTAGATTAGAGTGTTGTCCAGGTACACAATAATAAAGATGTCATTCATAAAGTACTGGAAGGTGGCAGAGGAGTTAGTCATTCTGAAGAACATTACTAGGTACTCAAAAAGGCCATAGTGAGTGCAAAAGGCAGTCTTCCATTCATGGCCCAGAGCAATCCAGACATTGTTGTAGCCAGAGCAGAGGTCTATTTTTGTGTAGATCTTGGCACTGCAGAGGCAGTCAACAAGGTCTCCAATTAGGGGGAGAGAATACCAGTTCTTTTTGGTGACTTTGTTGAGTCCCTGGTAATATACACAGAGTCAGAGTGATCTGTCCTTTTTCTTGGTGAATAGGACTGGAGTACTGGTGGCAGAGATTGATGGGCATATGAAGCCTTTGCCAAGCATATTATTGAGATAATCCTTCAGGGCCTAGAGTTTGATTTCAGACATGTTGTAGATTTTGCCAAATGGGAGGGAGGTGCCTTCTTCAAGGTTGATCTTGTAGTTGTAGGAGTGATGCAGAGAAAGTTCTTTTGCACTCCCTTCAGAGAATATGTCAGTGAATTATGATACTCTAGGGGAACTACTTCATATAGGATCTGTTCCTTAGTTGTGCATTCCAGTGGGGTAGCTTCTGCATGGAAGTATTCTTCTGGTAGGACTGGCATGATCTGCAGCTGGAAGGCAGGGGTGCCATCTTGTAAAATGCATGTGAAGGGGATGATTGATGGGGGTGGGTAACAGGGTGGTTGTGGATGGGTTCAGAGCAGTGGCAGAGTCATTTGGAGAGGTTGGGCATTGTTGGTTGGGGTACCATGGACCTTTGTATCGATTCTGGAGTATGTTGGGGGGCAGCCATTGCAATTTGCTCAAGGGTGACCAAGGCAGAGGCACTTTATCTTCACCTTTTTGATCACTATCAAGAGTCAAAGAACTTTGGGTTGCTCTAGGGGTGTTGGTGTCGAGGTCAGGGATGTTGGAATCCAAGATGGACTGGAGGCAGAGGGGGATAGCAGCCACTAGACTTGCTTCAGGGCCAGGGAATCACATGGTGAAGTTCTTCCAGTCAATGTTGGGGTTGATGTCCTGCAGCCACAGAAATCTGAGCATGATTGGAGTTGACAGGGGGAGCTGGGTAACAAGGAGCTGAGCCTGGAACCTTAGGTCATTGTTGAGAGTGAGGATGTTGTCATGGTATTGAGTGATTCCTGTCTTGGTAGGGCTTCTATCAAAGAGTTGGAGCTTGAGGAGTTTGTTGAGGTTATAGTATTGGAGGTCAAGTTGGCTGCTAACAAATGTGCCAGAGGCACCACTATCAATGAGGGCAGGGAAGACTATGGATGAGCTGTTGAGTTGGACATTGATGACAAATGACTGCACAGACTTTGAGTGGAACTGCAGGGGGACCCAGGGTTGGTTGTTTGTACTCTCAGAGTTCTCAGAGGGGGGAGAGACATCAAAGAGTACCAGTCTGAAGTTGGTCAGGTTGTCCTGGTCAAGACAAAGAGTGAGGCTGGGCCAGTCAATGCAGGGATTAGTGGAGTGGAGCTATGAGAAGCCTAGGATGACAGGGGCAGAGAGGTGTGGTTTTATGATGAGTAATTAGAGTTGTCATTGTCCATTGGCAAAGGTCATGGTTGTTTCCATGCAATGTGTGATATTGTTGGCGGAACTGGAGTTGCTGTTGAAGAGTTTGAGGAGGATTGGAGTGAGGAGATGTTGGAGGCATTGAAAAGCAAGTGCTGCCAGGAATTCATTGATGAAGTTATCTGTGGGTCTGGTCCATGGTCTAGTGTATCTTCAAAACCTAAACCACTAACTTGTTTTCCGTAAACTGGTAGTTGCAGTCTTCCCCATTGATGGTTCATATGGTGCATCCCATTACCTGGCATTTAGGGCAACTACTAATAAAATGTCCCTGCTCACCACATAGGATGCATGCACCCTCCTTCCATCATTTCTCCTGAGTTTTCTCCAGTATATTGATCCAGGGCCTATTCTAAATCTTGTTTGTGCATAGAGCTTCTTGGTTGTTGGCAGAGTCTGGAGTGTCATCAAGGTTGTCAGAGTTGGCTTCCAGAGGTTTTGGGGCCTCCTGGAGGTCAGTGGCATTGAGTTGGGCAGGGGGGTGCAGTCTCAGGGGTCGATTGGTGCTGGGAGGCCCTTGGCCCAGAGGAAAATGGAGTGCAGGGTTGGCAAGGATTGAGGGTCAGTTGCTGTTAGTTGCTCCAGCCTGCCAGTTGGTATTGCTGAAGGTATTCCATGTGGTCTGCAGTGATGTGTTCTTACTCCAGTCTTTTCAGTAACATTGGTCAACTTGGGTAATTAGTGCCTTGTAGCTGTCATATGTAGTTTGCTTGGGTGTGAGGCAGAGGAAGTCCTTTCTTGTTGAGGCAGGGCATGTCAGAGAGTGAATCAGAGGGCATTGTAATTCCATCCTGTTTTGTAGGCCTCCCATTCAAATTGTACAATGAAGGTTGTGAAGTGTTTGTTGTCATGCATTCAGAGGTTGAAGAGATTCTCCTCCACTTCTGCTACAGTATCAAAGACTCTGAACTTACTGGAGAACTCCTGGGTAAAGGCAAGCCAATTGGAGAGCATGGAGTTGTTGGGGTTGAACTGGAGTAGCACTGTGTAATGGTCAAAGGCAATACCCTACAAATAGGATGCAGCAAAGGCTACTCATGAGCTCTCAAGCTGGAAGGTAATAGGCTTAGATTGGAACATGATTAGATACTGTGTTAGAAAGATTCTCCATTTTTGGGGGTTGCAACTAGTAAATGGTTTGGGCTTTTGAATATCAAGCTTTCCTTCCCAAGCCAGTGCATTGCAAGTATCATCCTGAATGTTTTGAACTTGGGGCAGGGGTCTGGTGTTGTAGTAGTAGTAGTAATTGTTCCCATTTCTGTGCTGAGGGGGGAAGTTGTCCATGGCTGGGCCCCATCCTCCAGAAAGTCTGCCATTGGGAGTTCCACCACTGGGAAGTTGACCCACATTGCCTGGAGGAGGCCCTGGAGCCCATTGGGGGGGTGGAGGGTCCAAAGTAATCAGTGTTAGCAGGGGGGTTGGATATTGGAATGGGTAGGGAACAAGGAGAATTGATGAAGAAAGGGGGTCAGGGTGCCCTGGGGCCTGCAGGCTGCCTTGGCGGAGCTGGGACATTCTGGTGGGGTGGAGGGGCATTGACACAGGGCGCATGGAGGTTGAAGTGAGGGGGTCTGTCTTGAGGAGGGCCGTTGTGCAGGGCAATCTGGTCAGCAGGGTTACCAGGCTCATCAATGTAGGAGAGGATTCAGTTGTTGTTGTCAATACATGGGGGGGTTGTTGGGTTGTTGGGTGTGGGGCTTGGGGACAATGAGTTGGTCCCATGTACAGAAGGTGCTAGGGATGGAGTTTGCTCAAGGACAAGTGGAGAGGGCTAGAGTGTGGGTGGCAGGTTGGTCAAACGGCCCCCCTCATAGGGTTGAGGCTCTTCAAGATATTGGATGCTGCATTAAGCTCTTTCTGCTGGTGGAGAGGGGGAGGTGGGGCTTTGCTTTGTGTTCTGATAAGTTCCTTGTACTGCATGTGGAAGAAGCAGGAGGGGTTCTGAGAGTCCTTGAATAGATGAGGGTTTAGACTGGTGTGAATTTCTTCAACTAGGGCATGGAGCTCATTTTGCAGGTTGTCATTGATTCCCAGGGTGCCTTGCATAGTTTCAGGGAGGTTTCTCTGCAGGTGATGTTTATAGAAGTCAAGGAGCTGATCTGCCCAAACCTCTGGAGTCATGAGGGTGTCAGGATAGCCTAGGTTAACAAAGAGGGTGTGGGCATGCCTTGCAAACTCTGCAGGAGAGAGGCAGAAGGAGCAGAGGACTTTGTCATGCTATTGGATGTAGGCTTTGACCTGTTGCTATCTGGTGGAGAGAGGGGTTTGAGCAGAAAATGGCAATCAAGGAGAGAAATAATTATCTTGGTGCTCCAGAGGGGTTGGGACTGTAGTGGGAACTGGGTATGTATAGTAGTGAGTAGATGGAAGGTAGGCAGGGTTGGGGGGTGCTGCAAAGAATCCTCCAGAGTACATGCAGGGGTAGTTGCCATTGGCAGGGAATGCTGGAGGGCAGTGCCAGCCCAGGGGTATTCCCTGGCTGATGGAGAGAGTGTAGAATGCCTGGTTGGAGTCAGGGGTCCAATGGTGAGGAACATACTGATCCACAGGTGGTCCTGTGTAAAATAGGGCATATTGATTTTTAGAGGCTGGCTGTCACAATCTGCTCCCTAAACTCCCAACCTTGTCCCCAACCTGCTCAAGCCCTTCCCAACACCCTGCCAAACCCCCCAACCCTCGACCACCCTCTGCACCCACTCTAGATAACTCTAACACTTCTCCAGCAAACCCCAACAATCCCCTGGCTAACTCCAACACCTTCTCTGCAGTCCTTAACACTTTCTCTGAGCCCCTAGAACCTTCCCCTGCTGTTCCTAACCCCATCATACATCTTTGATCCCCTACTCTAGTTCATCCAACCTGCTCTAGAGCATTATGATGACCCTGCAGCAGCTCACATCCCCAGCTGATCCCATCAGAATATCACCACAGCCCACCCCTTGATTGTACCTAACACCTATCAACTGCTGCCATGCCTGCTGTCCTTCAAAGCTATCCAGTAGTTAGTATATAAGTTGTAGAGTAACTCCTCATACTCCAGTCTTGATATTACTTGCATTGTTGATTACTTGTGTCTCATGCTCCTTTCTGTCTCTGTTTTTATCTTTAGTCTCAAATCTATCTCTTCTCTGTCTCATCTTGCCTTGTCTCCACCTTGTCTTGACTGTCTATATTTCCTTTGTTTCTATAAGTTCTTTCCATCTCTAATGTCAGTATGAACTCCACACATGCACTATGACTCCCAAACATTCTATGACAGCTTTGGACCTCGCTCTTTGCTCAGCCCTGAAACCCATCAAGTCTTAATTGATCCTCTGTCAAACTCCAGCTCTGCCCCTATTACTTGTGAAGCTTCCATTTACCCCGCAGTCTATTTATGTGCCTACAAACTTATTCCTAATGCCTGCCCTAGCCCAACATTAATATACTTGGTCTTAAACTTCCCCAAACCACTCCAGACTTGCTCAGACCACTCCCCCTAGCTTCTCCTTGCAAGTCTCTCCACTCCGCACCAACTCTGGAATGCTAGGTTATAAGTGCAGGACATTGTGTCTGCCTAGTAAGGATTTGCCAGTGTAACTTAGCCCCTATAGTCAGCAGAACCTGACATAATATCAAGACTCCCCCTTACCCCATTCTCAATGTCTGTGTATAACTCTGTGTACAACTCTGCCAACTACTTAACTGATGTCTACAGTCAACCGGTCCCTGAAAATCCATATGCCTCATTCTACTCAGGCCCCCCTGCGGATCAGTATGTCCCCTGCCACTGGACTCCTGACCCCAACCAGGCATTTTATGCCTCCTCCATCAGTTAGAGAATTCCCCCAGGCTGGTGCCACTCTTCAGCATTCCCTGCCGATGGCAGCAACACTTGCATGTATCCTGGAGAATACTCCACAGCACCCCCCAACCCCACCTACCTTCCTCCTGCCTACTACTACACATACCCAGTCTCTGCTGCAGCTTCAGCCCCTCTGGAGCACATAGATAATTATTCTCCCCCTTGTCTACTGTTTTCCACTCAAGTTCCTTCTTTCTTCAAGCAGCAAAGAGTTGAAGCATATGCCCAACAGCATGACAAAGTCCTCCATTTCCTCCACCTCTCTCCTGTAGAGTTTACAAGATGTGCTCACACTCTCCTTGTCAATCTAAGCTACCCTGACACCCCCGCAACCCCAGAAGTTTGGGTGGATTGACTCCTTAACTTCCACAAATGCTACCTGCAAGGAAATCTCCCAGAAACTATGCAAGGCACCCTAGGCATTGACACTAATTTACGAAATGAGCTCTATGCATTAGTTGAAGAAATTCACACTAGTCTGAACCTCCATCCATTTGAAGATCCTTTGGACCCCTACCACTCCTTCCATGTACAATGCAAGGAACCTGTCAGAACCCAAAGCAAAGCCCTGCCTCCCATTCCCCACCAGCAGGAAGAACTCAATGCAGCCTCCAGCATCTTGAAGAACCTCAATCCCACAGAGGGATTGTTTGACCAACCTGCCACTCACACTTTGGCCCTCTCCACTTGCCCCTGGGCCAACTCCATCCCCAGTGCCTTTCATACCTGGGATCAGCCTGCCACCTCCAAACCCCATACGCAATGGCCACCTCTGTGTGTCAACAATGACAACCAGACTCTCTCCTATATTGATGAGCCTGGTAATCCCACTGACAAGCCTGCCCCATGCAATGGCCCTCCATAAGACAGACCCACCCACTTTGATCTTTATGTCCCCCATACTAACATGCCTCCACTCCACCAGAACATCACAGCCTCTCCAAGACAGCCCACAGGCCCTAGGGCACCCTGACCCTCTTTTTCTGCTAATCTCCCTTGCCCCCTATCTGTCCTGATGCCTAATCCTCCTGCCGATGCCAATTACTTTAGACCCCCCACTCCTGGAGGACCCCCTCCCCCTCAATAGGCCCCTGGGCCTCCCCCAGGTAATGTAGAGCAGCTTCTCAGTAGTGGACCTCCCAATGGTGGACCACCTGAAGAATGGGGCCCAGCTATAGACAACTTCCCCCCCAGCGTAGCAGTGGAAACAACAACAACTACTACTACAATGCCAGACCCCTGCTCCAAATCCAAAACACCTAGAATGACACTTGCAATGCACTGGCTTGGGAAGTAAAACTTGACATTCAAAAGCCTAAACTCTTCACTGGTCACAATCCCTGGAAGTGGTGCATCTTTCTAACCCAGTGTCTAACAATGTTCCAAGCTAAGCCCATTACCTTTCAGCTTGAAAGCTCACAAGTAGCCTTTGCTGCATCATATTTGCAGGAAATTGCCTTCAATCATTACACTGTGCTACTCTGGTTTGATCCTAACAACTCTGTACTCTCCAATTGGCTTGCTTTCATCCAGGAATTCTCAAGTAAGTTTGGTGCCTTTGACACTATAGCAGAGGCAGAGGAGAACCTATTCAACCTCTGAATGTGCAACAACAAATGTTTTACAACCTTCATTGTATGGTTTGAACAGGAAGCTTACAAAACCAGGTGGGATTACAATGCCCTCCACTTTGCCCTCCATTGCACCCTGCCTCAACAGATCAAGAACATCCTCCACCTTGCACCCAAGCAAACCACCTATGATGGATACAAGGCACTTGTTACCCAGGTCAACCAATGCTACTAGGAGGACTGGAGCAAGAACATGGCACTCCAGACCTCATGGAACACCTCTGGCAACACCAACTGGCAGGCCAGAGCAACCAATGGCACTCGACCCTCAATTCCCACCAACCCTGCCAATCCTGTGCTCCATTTTCTTCCAGGCCAAGGGCCTTCCAGTGCCAATTGACCCCTGGGACAGTGCTCTCTGGCCCAACTCAATGCTGCTGACCTCCATGAGGCTCTAGAACCCCTGGACACTGACCCCAAAGACCACAACAACATTCCAGACTCTGCTGATGACTAAGAAGCCCTATGTGTGAATAAGATTTGGGATAGGCCATGGATCAATGTACCAGAGAAAACTCAGGAGAAACAATGGAAGGAGGGTGCATGCATCCTATGTGGTGAGCAGGGACACTTTATTTGCATTGTCCTAAATAACAGGTGATGGGACATGCCATCTGAATGATTGATGGAAAGGACTGCAATTACTAGTTTACAGAAAACAAGTCAGTAGTTTAGGTTTTAAAGATGCACTAGACCATGGACCAGACCCCAACATCTTCTTTGCCTTGGCCACACTTCTCCACACAATGGTACTTGCCTTGAACAACCTCCCAGCACACCTCTCCTCTCACTCCTCCACCACTCTTCTCCTTCGCACCACTCTTCCCTTCTCCAACAACTCTGTCCCCATGCTAGTCAACAGCAGCGCCATGAATAACTTCATTGATGAATTCCTAACAGCACTTGCTCCCCACCTCCTCTAATGCCTCCCCACTCCGATCTCCCTCAAGCTCTTCAATGGTAACTCTGCTCCTGCCAGAGACATCATGCACTGCCTGGAAATGACCATGACCTTCACCAATGGATGACAACAAGAACTCTGGCTACTTGTCACAAAACTACACCTCGACACCCCTGTCATCTTAAGCTTCTTATGGCTCCACTTTACCAACCCCCACATTGACTGGCCCAGCCTCACCCTCTGTCTTGACTGGGACAATTCCACCAACTCTAAACTAGTGCTCTTCAATGTCTCACCCTCCCCCAAGAACTCCAAGACTACAATTGACCATCCCCAGACTCCCTTATAGCTCTGCTCTAGGTCCACGCAGTCATTCATCATCAATGTCCAACTCAACAGCTCACCCAAGATACTCCCTGCCCTCATTGACAGTGGTGCCTCTGGCACCTTTGTCAGCAGTCAACTCAACCTCCAATGCAATAACCTTGACCAACCCCTTGAGTTCCAACTCTTCTATGGAAGCCCCACTATGACAGGAATCACTCAATACCATGACAACACCCTCACCCTCAACAATGGCCTGCAATTCCCAGCCTGGCTCTTTGTCACCCAACTCCCTCTGTCAACCCCAATTGTGCTCAGACTTCCATGGTTGCAAGACATCAACCCTGACATTGACTGGAAGAACCTCACCATGTGATTTCCTGGCCCCAAAGCAAGTCTAGCAGCTGCCATCCCCCTCTGCCTCCAGTCTATCTCAAACTCCAATGTCTCTGACCCTGGTGCCAGCACCTCTGGAGCAACTCAAAGCCCCTCGACCTCCAACAACAACCCAGAAGGTGAAGGAAACACAACTTTGCCTTGGTCACTCTCAATCAACTCACAATGGCTGCCTCCCAACATACTCTAGAATTAATACAGAGGCCTGTGGTACTCCAACTAGTGACACTCAACCCCTCCAAACAACTCTGCCACCACTCCGCACTCAACTGCCACTGTCCTGTCTCCTACCCCTATCAATTCTAGAAACCTTGACATTAAGATCATTGGTGCCATCTCCTTTGCATGCATCTTACAAGATAGCACCCCTGCCTTCCAGTTACAAATCATGCCAGCCCTACTGGAGGAGCACCTCTATGCAGAGATTACTGTGCTGGAGAGCAAAATAGAGGAACAGATCCTATATGAAGTAGTTCTCCCAGAGTATCATGAATTTGCTAACATGTTCTTTTAAGAGAGCACCAAAGAACTTCCCTTGCACTGCTCCTATGACCACAAGATTGACCTCAAAGAAGGCACCTTGCCCCCATTTGGCAAGATCTACAACATGTCTGAGATTGAGCTCCAGGCCCTGAAGGACTACCTCAATGACATGCTTGGCAAGGGCTTTATATGCCCATTGATCTCTGCCACTAGTGCTCCAGTCTTGTTCACCAAGAAGAAAGATGAATCACTCTAGCTTTATGTAGATTATTGGGGACTCAACAAAGTCACCAAAAAGAACTGGTATCCCCTCCCCCTGATCGGAGATCTTGTTGACTGCCTCTGCAGTGCCAAGATCTATACAAAGATAGACCTCTGCTCTGGCTACAACAACATCCAAATTGCTCTAGGACATGAATGGAAGACTGCCTTTCACACCCACTACAGCCTCTTTGAGTATCTCATAATGCCCTTCAGAATGACTAACTCCCCCACCACTTTCCAGTACTTCATAATGACATCTTCCATGACATGAATGACATTTTCATTATTGTGTACCTGGATGACATACTGATCTACTTGAATTTGCGAGCAGAGCATCTGGAGCATGTCCATCATGTCTTAGAACAACTCTTGGGGTACCACCTCCATGCCAAACCTGAAAAGTGCTCTTTCCACATGACAGAAGTTGAATACCTCAGGGTCATTGTCACTCCCAACAGCATGCACATGGACCCCACCAAGGTCAAAGCCATACTCAATTGGCCCCACCATGGAATGTCAAGGAGGTACAGTCATTTCTGGAGTTTGCTAACTTTTATTGCTGTTTTATTAACAACTACTCTGGAATCACCAAACTCCTCAACTAACTCATGTGGAAAGACACCCCTTGGGATTGGGACAGCAAATGCCAAAGTGTATTCCTTCTCCTCAAGAAGGCCTTCACCTCTGTTCTAGTCCTCTGCCATTTTGACTCCTCCCTGCCAGTTGTGCTTGAATGTGATGCCTCCAACTATGCTATTGCTGAAATACTCTCCCAGTCAGACTCCAGAGGCCAGGATCTCTGCCTCATTGCCTCCTACACCTGTTTGATGATCCCTGCGGAACTTAACTATGACATCTATAACAAGGAACTCCTTGCAATTATTGAAGCCTTTTATCAGTGGCAGGCTTATCTTGAGGGATCCCCACACCGCATCCAACTCTACTCTGACTATAACAACCTGCAATACTTCATGACCATGAAGCAACTCAGCCACCACCAAGCTCAATGGTCCAAAACTCTCTTGGAGTATGACTTCACCATCTGCTACTGCTCTGGAAGACTTGGCACAAAGCCCAATGCCCTCACTCAGAGGTCTGACATGTATCTGAAAAAGTCATTTGAAGCCAAATGGAATGCATTCAACTATTAAGTGGTAATCCCCCCCAAACATCTACATGCTGTGCTGATTTTAAATGAAGAAGGAATCCTCCATCAAATCAGAAACTCACCCCTGGACCATTTCTTCATCCAGCACAACCCCTGCAACAATTCCACTGGCAAGTTGAACACTAAAAACCCCTTCACACTGTCTCCAGACCACTACCTCCTGCTTCAGAGTGGACAAATTTATGCTCTGGACCACAAGTCTATTCACCTCAACATACTCCAGCAACACTATGACCACAAGCTCTGGAAACACTCAGGAATTTGTAAGACCCTTCAACTCATCTCCTAGACTTACTTTTGGCCAGGAATGAAGAAGAATGTCACACAATACATAAGGGCCTGCAAACCTTGTCTCTGGGCTAAAGTACCCTGCTACTGCCCCCATAGGTTATTGAAGCCCCTCCCCATTGGCCAATGCCCCTAGTCCTCAATATCAATGGATCATATTGTCAAACTCCCTGACTCCAAAGGTTTCAATGCAATCCTCATTGTTGTCTGCCACCTCACTAAACAAGCCCTCTTCATCCCCTGCCACACCACTGACAATGCTCCAGAGTTTGCCAAACTATTCCTCAAACATGTATTCTCCAAGCACAGACTCTCAAACAATATTGTCTCCAACCATGGACCTTTATTTGTATCTTGTTTTTGGCAATTGCTATGCAAGGTGCTTGAAATCAAAACCAATCTCTCCACTGCCTATCACCCAGAGACCAACAGACAAACAGAATGAGTAAACCAGACATTGGAACAGTATCTCTGCCTCTATGTTAACTATTTACAAAACAACTGGCATGCAGAACTTCCCCTCACTAAGTTTACCTATAACAATATGCCTCACTCTGCCACTGGAATTTCCCCCTTCTATACCAACAAGGGCTACAACCCCTGGCTTATGCTATTCCTCAAGGATATCCCTTCCCATATTGCCCACAAAGTTACCAAAGACCTCTAATCCCTTCACCAGTTCCTCTGGGATGAGATTGACACCACCAATCAAGCCTACTCCAAGCATGCTGATGCCCATGCAACCTGCCCCCCATTTGGCCCCCCAGCACTTTGGTCTAGCTTGATTAATGAAACCTCAAGATCCAGAGGCCCTCTGCCAAGCTCAATCACAAATGTTTTGGCCCTTTCAAAGTCCTCTGGAAGGTCTCCACACATGCCTACAAGCTCAACCTACCTCTGGGCTTAAAGGGCCTCCACTCTGTGTTCCACCTCCGACTTCTTGAAAGACATGCTCTAGACCCATTCCCCAGCTAATGCCCCAGCTGACCATTCCTGTTAAAGTCAAGGATGAGTGTCATTACAAGGTTGATCAAATCCTTGACTCCTGCATGGTCCATGGCCAACTCCAATACTTGGTCTGCTAGAAGGGCTACAGACCTGAGAATGACACTCAGGAACTCCAAAAAAACCTTGACAGAGCCCCCAACAAACTCTGGGACTTCCATTGACAACACTCCACCAAGCCCTGGGACCTCTGGGACTAGTAACCACAGATGGCATTAGTGGGCATAACCTCCACCTCTGGATTCACTATTATGAGTAACCACCTATGTGTTTTACTTCTCTATTTTCTAACTCCATCTGAAAAACTTAATTCCCCCAGGCCAGAGGCCCAATAAGTTAATATTTACATGTCTAGTATTACATAATGGTACAGGAGACGCAGGTCTGATGTGGAGTACAAGTTCAAGAAGCTTCCTACTCCCACTCCTCCTCTAGTCCTACCTCTGGTATCCTCCCTACCATATCCACCTCCAGTTGTGCCACCACCATTGCCAGAATGTCTGGATGCTCCAGGAGGGGTTCCTTCATGTCTGTCACCACCTCCTACCATGCTCTGGGGTCTGCTGTTGCCCTTTGCCAATGCTCTACTAGCAGATGCCCCATCTACATAACTCTTTGCCCCAGCTCCAGAGGGAGGTCCCCAGACATTCTGCCAACCTGTCATGAATAAATCCCAGTGCCACTGATGCTCTGTCAAGAAGGATGCGGTGCTCCCTAGCCCAGTCTGCTGAAGTGGGGTCAGCCCAGTGAGAAGGAGAGCAAAGAAAGAAAAAGGCTCACAAAACACTCCTTGCTATCCTGAGGCCACCTCATTGGCAAGCCACTCCTCCTGCCTCCACACCCTCTCTGCTGTTGCCCTGGGCACCTCTATGCTTGACCCCCCCTGAGCCCTCCACACCTCCACCCCTGCTCATACCTCCAACTGCCTCAAATGAGCCTGCACCTCCTGCAGTTGGGCCAGCCACTCTGTAGCTGTTCCCATGGCCATGTCCTGGTCCATCCATGCTGCATCCCTGTCCCTCCATGCCTTGTCCTGCTTCCTCTGCATCACATCTCAGTCCTCCTTAATCCTCCAGATCTCCTCCTCATGAGTGGCCAGCAACTGCTCCAGGCCCTCCACCTGATGCCACAGGAAAGCCTCTATAACTGACTATGACCCTCCCATAGATGGCCCCACTAAAGCCCTGGAGGTTGGAGAATATACCATGGGGCCTGCAAGGCCTGCCATTGCCTGCTCCTCCCATGCTCACTTGCTCAGTCCCATGTCTGGTGGGGGGGATGCCTTCTACTTGCCCTTGTCGCATGCCATAGAGGCCCCTTCTCTCTGTCCACTCCACAGAGGCTCAACCTTCATTGGCAGATGCCCCATGCTACCCCCACCTTTGGCCCCTCAACTCTCCCCAATACCTTGCCCTGCTGCCCCTCCTCAAACTGCACTGTAACCCGCACCCAGTCCCAACCTTGCTCTGCAGTGACACAGGCAGTGCACCAACTCGACATAATGGAGCACCTCTTGTGCTACGAATGACATGGAAGACACACTGATGTATCCTGCCATAGCCTTAGTGTGGGCTCCTCAAAGTTGCACTGCTCCCCATGTTGGATATAAGATGAACACTATGGAAATAAGTTAGCCAGAGAAAAGATAAAATCACATAGTCACTCACCAGGGCCACTGCCTGGCACCACTTGAGGGTCAGAGAACCCCTTGCCCACCCCACAGCCTCTGCAAACTGCTCAAGTGTCACCTCCACCTGAGTCACCCTCAAACCTACAGGAATGGGTCAGACCACCCTCAGACCAAGCTCAGGCCTGGAACACAAGGAGAGGACTGCTCCTGCTAACTGCACTACACCCCCACCCAACAAAAGCCCCAAGGGGCCTGCCACAGCTGCAGATAACTCTGTCAGGACCCAGTCAGTATTCCAGAATGTGTAAGATGGAATCACACTCACAACTACAATACATCGCCTCAACCCAGCAATGATCCTAATGCTCCTTGAAGTCCTTGGAGGAAGACAATTGGGACAACATAGACAGAGACCTGAATGTTGCTGGAGACTAAGCAGAAGATAACATTGCAGAAAGTTTGAGAAGCCTGGGGTATGTCTGACCCTTTTTGGTGGCCATGCTTTGACTTTGTTCCCCATACTGCCACCGCTTGCTGTGGTCTGATCAATATTACTTGACTTCAATTCCTATGCTCTGTTGATCCCCAAACTGTGCTCTGCATCTCAAGAGTCTCAATGCTGAAGGGGGGGTGATGTCATGACCTGCTCCCTAGACCTCCAACCTCATGCCCAACCTGCTCAAGCCCTTCCCAACGCCCTGCCAAACCCCCCAACCCTTGACTACTCTCTGCACTCACTCTGGGTAACTCTGATGCTTCTCTAGCAAACCCCAACAATCTTCTGGCCAACTCCAACACCTTCTCTGCAGTCCTTGACACTTCCTCTAAGCCCCTGGAACCTTTTCCTGCTGTTCCTGACCCCATCATACACCTTTGATCTCCTACCCTGATTCACCCAACCTGCTCCAGAGCATCATGATAACCCTGCAGCAGCTCACATCCCCAGCTGATCCCATCAGAATATCACCACAGCCCACCCCTTGATTGTACCTGACACCTGTCAACTCTGCACAGCCCCATCAAGTTCTGCTGCCATGCCCACTGTCCTCCAGAGCTATCCAGTAATTAGTATATAAGTTGTAGAGTAACTCCTCATACTCCAGTCTTGATATTACTTGCATTGTTGGTTACTTGTGTCTCATGCTCCTCTCTGTCTCTGTTTCTATTTTTAGTCTCAAATCTATCTCTTCTCTGTCTCATCTCGCCTTGTCTCCACCTTGTCTTGACTGTCTATATTTCCTTTGTTTCTCTAAGTTCTTTTCATCTCTGATGTCAGTATAAACTCCATGCATGCACTATGACCCCCAAACATTCTATGACAGCTTTGGACCTCGCTCTTTGCTCAGCCCTGGAACCCATCAAGTCTTAATTGATCCTCTGTCAAACTCCAGCTCTGCCCCTATTACTTGCGAAGCCTCCATTTACCCCGCAGTCTATTCATATGCCTACAAACTTATTGCTAATGCCTGCCCTAGCCCAACATTAATATACTTGGTCTTAGACTTCCCCAGACCACTCCAGACTTGCTTGGACTGCTCCCCCTAGCTTCCCCTTACAAGTCTCTCCACTCCATGCCAACTCCAGAATGCTAGGTTATAAATGCAGGACATTGTGTCTGCCTAGTAAGGATTTGCCAGTGTAGCTGAGCCCCCATAGTCAGTGGAACCTGACACTGGCCAACCATAGACATTGATTAGGTAGCCAGCTGGGTTGTATACAGGGTTATACACAGACATTGAGAATGGAGTAAGGGGAAGTCTTGATATTATGTCAAATTCTGCTGACTATAGGGGCTCAGCTACACTGGCAAGTCCTTACTAGGCAGATGCAATGTCCTGCACTTATAATCTAGCATTCCAGAGGTGGCACAAATGATAGGGACTTGTGAGGAGAAGCTACAGGAATGGGTCTGAGCAAGTCCAGAGTGGTCTGAGGAAGTCTAAGACCAAATATATAAAACATTGAGCTTGGGCATGCATCAGGAACAAGTTCATAGGCATGGAAATGGACTGCAGGGTAAGTGGAGGCTTTACAAACAATGGGAGCAGAGCCAGAGTTGGATGGGGGATCAATCAAGACTGATAGGTTTTGGAACCAAGTAAAGGGTGAGGTCTGGAGTTGTTGTAGGAATGTTGAAGGTCATAGCATGTGTGCAGAGTTTGTAATGACATCAGAGATGAAAGGGACTTAAGGAAATAAAGGAAACAGAGACAGTCAAGGCAAGACAGTTACAAGACAAGATGGAATGGGGAAAAGAAATAGATTTGAGACTAAGAATAGAAACAGAGACAGAAGAAACATGAGACACAAGTAACCAGTTAATGCAATATCAAGACTAGAGTATGAGGTGCTACTCTATAGGTTATATACTGACTACTGGAGAGCTCCAGGGGTTAGTGGATGTGATGGTGGGGTTTGATGGAGCCATGTGGAGTCAACAGGTGTCAGTTGCAATCAGGGGGCAGGCTATGGCAATATTCTGATGGGATCAGTTGAGGATGCAGGCCATTTCAGGGTTGTCATGATGCTCTGGAACTAGTTGGGCAAACCAGGGAGGTGGGTTGGTGATGTGTGCTGGAGTCAGGAACAGTGGGGGAGGGTCTTAGGGGCTTAGAAGAGTCAGGGGAGGCATCAATAGCTGTAGAACAGGTGTTGGAGTTATTCAGAGGGCTGTTGGAGTTTACTAGAAAAGCATCAGAGTTATCTGGAGTGGGTGCAGAGGGTGGGCAAAGGTTGGGGGCATTTGATGGGGTGTTGGGGAGGGCTTGAGAGAGGCAAGCAGGTTGGGGACAAGGTCAGGGGTCCAGGGAGTGGGTTGTGACACTCTGGTTTCTGGCAGAATGGTTAACTTTAAATACCCTTGCAGTGGGCTCCAAAATGATGTGCTCCTATGCTGCTTGGTGCTGTGCAGGAAACCTAAAAGGAGGACCTAACACTAGTCACTAGATAGGGTAGCTGGCAGTAGGAAGTCAATAGTAGAGAGTGAGTCAGTAACTATCCCAGAAAACAAGAGCAAATGTGGGTGAGGTGCAAAATGGAAAGAGTCACTATTGCTAGCCTGAGTCACTAGATAGTAACAAAGGATTGCTCATGAGAGAAAGGGAAAACAAGTGAAGGTGAAAAATGTTGCTAAGACCAAGCAAACTTAGGAGGTAAGAGGGGAGATGGGAAAGAAGTGGAGGAGTGATGATAAAAAAAAGACTGAAATGGAGGATGAATGCAAACTAGTTGCTAGCCATAGTTGCTAGCATTGCTAAATCAAAATGTATGTTAAGGACACCCACAGTTATGTGCTGTGCTGAGCAGTGGGGATCCTTAGACCTGTTCTCTTTGGCACAACCCTTGACCTTCCCTTTCTCTTGTGGAGAGTTCACTCCCTGAGCTCCCTCTTCTACTCCTGCATTAGCATCCCCATGAGTGGGTGCAGCTCCTCCCTTTACACCTCATGCTGCCCCCCTGCACTCCCTACCCCAAGGAGTCCCAATGGATGGTTGACACTTCCCAACACCTTCCCAACAGCAGTCCTCTACTCCTCTGCTGTGTCAACACTGTGGGAAGGCAGGTTATTTTGCCTGCTACTGTCCTCAAGGGCTAGAAGTCCACTACCTGTCAGTGTTGGAGCAAGAAGAGCTGCTCATCCAACTCCTTGCAGCTCAGGATGCCACAGGAACCCCCTCTCCAGATGCATCTATAGCTATCCATTCTGATGAAGTGGCCAATGTATTGGAGGAGGTTTCTACAGAGTCTGAGGATTTTTAAAAGGACAATGGATGACCAGTATGCCCCTGTTGCCCAGTACTAATCATTTTGCCCCCCTGTCCATAGAATCAAATATATCTGTTGCCATTGTTGATACTATGCCTGAAACAATAAGCCCCTCCTCAGATGTACAAACTCCCTCTCCAGCTCAAGTCTCAGCTGGAAATGCACTCCCTAGTCCACACCTTCAGATCCCTGCATGAGAACACCACCTCTCCCATTGTTATGTTGTTGCTTCCACCCCTTCTACCAACTCCCTAAAGCTACAGGTGGTAATTGAGACAACAGACACCCAGCAGATCCAAAGTGTGGTTGCCCTCCTTGACAGTGGTGCAACAGGCCTCTTCCTCAACACTGACTATGTGCAACTACACTGCCTTACCACTTGCTCCCTTTCCTGTCCTATCCCCATATACAATGTTGATGGCATGCTCAATGAAGCTGGCTCTATTTGCTCCATGGTGGACCTGGTCCTCTGCTACTAAGACCACTCAGAGCAAGCTGCTTTTGCTGTCACTAGTTTGGGAAAGCAAGACATGATCTTAGGGTTCACCTGGCTATGTGAACACAACCCAGAGATTGACTGGACTAAGAGTGAGGTGAAAATGAGTTGTTGCCCACATTGCTGCATTACCTATGCAGAAGAAGCCCATAAGGAGCAGAGAGCCAAGGTTTGTGAGCATGCTGCTGTGCATGCCTGTCATGCTGGGCATCTCCCTTATGCTGATCTTGACCTCCTGAGTCCCCCCCTCTAGCATTTCCTCATAGAGAGGCCCTCTATGAGGATGTCCAAGGTGTTAGGTGTGAATCTCTAGAGGAAGAGGAAGGTGAAGGTGAATGGACCTGTACTTCAGATGCAGAGTCCCCAGATGAGACCATAGAGGTGGGTGATCACATCTATGCTACAACCCTCTGCTCCCCTCCTACAGTGGCAGAGATTTGAGCCAGTCAGACTACTTTTCAGTATCTAGCTGAGGCATTTGCAGCAAACTCACAGCCCAAGCCTTTCCATAGCACTGTTCCCAATCACCTCCATGACTTTGAGGATGTATTCTTCAAGGCCTCCTTTGATTCACTTCCAGAGTGCAAGCAGTGGGATCATGAAATTGCGCTGATACCAGATGCAGAGCCCTCCAGCTGCAAGGTCTATCCACTTGTGCCCCATGAGCAGGATGAGCTGGACACTTTCCTGCAGGAGAATCTTAGCTCAGGATGAATATGACCCTCCAAGTCTCCAATGGCCTCCCCAGTCTTTTTTATTAAGAAAAAGGATGGGTCTCTTTGTTTGGTTCAGGATTATTGTGTCTTGAATGCAATGACAGTGAAGAATCACTATCCTTTGCCACTCATCTCAGAACTGTCAATAACCTTTGTGGTGCATGCTACTTCACAAAGTTGGATGTCTGTTGGGGCTACAACAATGCATGCATCAAAGAAGGGAACAAGTGGAAGGCAGCATTCTAAACCAATTGTGGACTCTTTGAACCTCTGGTGATGTTCTTTGGTCTTACCAATAGCCAAGCCACCTTCCAGACTATGATGAATGACATTTTCTGTGATCTGATTATGGAAGGTGTTGTCTGTGTGTATCTTGACAATATCCTCATCTATACTAAAACTCTAGAGGAGCATTTCCAGATCATGCACATTGTCTTGGAATGCCTTCACCAACACCAGCTCTATTTAAAGCCTGAGAAGTGTGAATTTGAGCAGACTAAGGTGGAGTACCTGGGTCTGATTATTTTGCATGGAATGGCCAAGATGGACCCCATTAAAGTGGCAGGTGTAGCAGAATGGCCTGAGCCAAGAAACAAGAAGGAAGTGCAGGTCTTTCTTGGGTTTGTCAATTTCTATCAGAGATTCATACAGGATTTCTCCCACCATGCACGCCCCCTCTTTAACCTCACAATTAATAATACAGCATGGCAGTAGGAGCCCCCACAGCAAGCTTCCTTTAATGCCCTCAAGCAAGCTGTGACCTCAAAGCCAGTCCTCCTGTTCCCTGATGATGACTCTCCATTCTGTTGTGGAAGTGGATAGCTCAGACTTTGCTACCAGAGCAGTCCTCTCCCAGCAGTCAAAGGAGGATGGCAAATGGCATCAGGTAGCCTTCTACTCCAAGAGCCTTAATGCAGTGGAATGGAACTATGAGATCCATGACAAGGAGATGTCAGCAATTATTCAGTCCTTTGAAGAATAGTGGCATTTCCCTGAGGGTGCATAGCATAAGTTTGAAGTCTGGACAGACCACAAGAACCTTGAATACTTCTGTTCTGCTAAGAAATTCAATCAATGCCAAGCTTGGTGGTTCCTGTATCTGGCCAACTTTGACTTCTCACTGCATCACAAACCTGGACAGAGCATGGGCAAACCAGATGCATTGTCCAGACAGGCTGACCATGGTACAGGAGAAGGAGATAACAACAACATTGTCCTTCTCAAGCCTGAGCTCTTTGCCATCCACATGCTAGAAGGGATTGTGGTTCAAGGGGATGAGGCAAACATCCTTAGAGACATCTGAAGAGGGAACTAAGAGGATGCACAGGAGGATGCAGTGGCCTAGGCAGCACAGGCCCTATGAGCTCAACAGGCAAGTGGAGTCAAGTCAGTGCATGCAGATGAGTGGGGTCTTCAGAATGGGCTTCTAACCTTCAGAGGATGCATTTATATGCCTAACATTCTAGAACTTTGCCAGCACATTGTAGAACAACATCACAACTCTTGGGTAGCAGGACATCCTGGAAGGTGGAAGATGCTAGAGCTTGTCAGGTTCCGCTGACAATGGGGGCTCAGCTACACTGGGCGAGTCCTTACTAGGCGGACATGATTCCCTGCACTGACAACTGGGCATTCAGAGGTGTTCCAAACACTGGGGACTTGTGAGGATAATTGGTGGAGATTGATCCAAGCAAGTCCAGGGAGGTCTGGAGGAGTAGGGGATGAGCTGCGGAAAGGGGGACAGGCTTGGTGGGGTTCAGGCACAAGTCTGTATGCATGTATTGTGGGTGTGGAGGAGGTGGAGGCTATGCAAGTGATGGAAGCAGAGCCAGAGTTTGATGGGGGATCAACGGGGGTTAATAGAGTTCAGAGCCAAGCATGTAGCAAGGTCCAGAGTTGGTTAAAGAGTGTCTGGGATTTATAATCATAATTGCAGGGTTCGCAAAGGCATTAAGGTTGGGAAAGATAGGAATACAAGGGACAGGATGGATCAAATGAGATGAGACAGAGTCAAACAAAATGAGACAGAGTCAAGATGAGATGGAGATGAGAACAAAAATAGATTCAGGTGGAGATACAAAACAATAATGAAAACAATAACAGAATAGAGATGAGACAAGACCAGGAGACTGAGAGTAAGAAAACAAGACATGAAACATGAAACATGAGAGAGAAACAATCAGACCATAGGTAACATTAAGCAATATCAAGACTAGAGTACAAAGAGCTACTCTATGTCTTATATACTGACTACTGGAGAGCTCCAGGGAATGTCAGCTGTGGCAGTGGGGCTTGGCAGAGCTCAACAGAGTCAATGAATGTCAGTTACAATCTGAGGGCGGGCCGCATTGATATGTTGATGGGATCAATTGGTGATGCAGGCCATTCCGAAGTCATTGTGATACTTCAAAGTAAGTCAGAGGAACCACAGTGTTGAGTTGATGATGTGTAACGGGGTCAGGCATGGCAGGGGAATGGTTCCAGGGGCTCAGGAGATCCAGGGGAAGTGTTGCCAACTGCAAGGAAGATGTCAGAGTTGGCCAGAGGGCCATCATGTGTCAGAGTTAGCCGGAGTATGTGCGGAGCACTGTGGAATTTTGGCAAGGCATCAGGGGAGGTTCTGGGAGGGCAGGGGATTGTTGGACGATGTGCAGGGGTCCAGAAAACGGGTCATGACATCACCCCCCCTCTCAACGTTGAGACCCTTGAGATGTGAGGTGCAGGTCAGGGATTGGCAGGGGCATGGGAGTCAAAGCCAAGTAATATTGATCAATCCACAGTGGATGATGGCAGTGTGGGAGGCAAAGTCGAAGCATGGTTGCCGCTTTGTCAGGGGGTTCTTCCCAATCAATTAAAAGACTTGGACATACCCCAGGGTTCCCCAAAATTTTCTTCCATGTCCTCCTCCAATCACTCAGCTCTATGGTTTTCTGATGCAAACAAGGTGGTGGTGTATGACAGTGAGGGGGAGGAGTTTGAGTGCCGGCATTGGGTCGGTGCCATGTACTGGGGTCATAAGTAGTGTCTACTTGTTTTTTCAGAGTAATTGATGGAGCTTTGCAGGGTGGGTCACAATGATGTTGGGCTCTTCTGGGTGCTCCACTCAAGAGAGGGGCTCAGGACAGACTAGAGTTCATCCCACAGAGTCAAGTTTGGTGGTGGGGGGCAAGGAGGGAGTTCTGCAGGCGCAGCAAGTTCCACAGGCAGAGATGATGGTGGAGGAGTTTGCAAGGGTGTTGGCACAGGCTTGGGGCCCCCCAATGCTGGAGTGGTGTTTGAACCAAGCCCCAGTAGTTTTCAAGCCCTTTTGGTCACGTTTACTGACTGTTTAGTTATAGTGTACCCTTTATGCTTGGCAGGGCAAGCTGTGCAAATTTGATGGGCCCTCCATGAGCTTGCGACATGACACCTTTGTGTGCCTTCCATGCTATGTGAGGCACAAGAAGTGCTCAATTTTGTTAGAGTGGCAGGCAGCATGCATTGCTGCAGAGCAGGGGTGGGACAAGGGTTGGGTGTGGGGGCAACTGGGTGAGGTGTGGAAGGCCAGGGTGTTGGGGAAGGGGAGTGCAGGGCAACCTGCAAGGAAGGTGGGACCTCCATGGGGTGGGTAGAGGGAGGGAGCGCTAGCAGCAGTGGATAAGGGGAAATGGAGGGCCTCCTCACTGTCAGAGGCAGGGCCTAGCAAGAGGCTGTAGAGACACAAGTTGATGGTGGGACTTCTGCAGCCTCACTTTTATTCTCCTACCTTGAGCGTGCCATTGGAACAGGCTTCAAGTTCCCCAGAGCCCCTGCTTTCAATCATGGAGGTTTTCCTACATCGACAGGTGGAGGCTTTGATGATGGTGTTGACGGCATGAGAGGGGGAGCTCCGATGGGTAAGGGAGAATCTGGACATGGCACAGAAGGAGAAGGAGGCACTGCAGCAGGAGCAGGAGACCTTGGTGTGAGTGGCGATGGAGCAGGCATTGGAGGTGCGGAGTTTGTGGGAGTGTCTGATGCAGTGGGAGGTATGATCCATGGAGGTGGCAGAGGGGTGGCAGGTGGCATCAGAGGTGGTTTGTTGTGGGTGGAGCTGGAGGCAGCAGAGCAGAGAGAGGATTAGTTGGCCAGAGAGGCTGCCTCAGGCCATGCGGGGGTCCTTTGTAAGTATCTCCCCAGTTCTCTGTTCTGTTGCTAACAAATCATTTTTGGTTAGGCTGGGTGTGGGAGCACTGAGTTCTCCTGGATGGTGCCTCTGTGGCACTGGCGTCAATCCAAGATGGGTGGACACAGATGTCTGTGGATCACCCTCCAGAGCTCCAGCAGGGGATGGCAAGGATGGGAAGGTTGCTGGCGGGGCATCAGTAGTGCAATGCAGTGGCCCCAGGGTTGTAGTGGGAGGTGGCAGTGGATGCGGAGGAGGCCTTGCCGGGATTGGCAGAGGTTCTAGCAGTGGTGCGGGCCCAAATGGAGATTGATTTGGGGATTGGGGAGGAAGGGAGGAGGTTTCCCAAGGGGGGGAGGGGGGGAGGGAGCAGTCAGACTCCATCCTCTTGTTGCTCTGTGCCCCATTGCCTACCTCTTTTTGCTGTTAATGCAATTTTGGTTGATGCTCCTGGGCATGTGTGGTGAGCTTTAGTTTGTGTGAGGGTAAGTAAAAACACGCAGGGGTGTTGGTGGGAGTTGAATCCCTGGTAAGTCCAGAGGCGGGAGTTAAGCCCATTGTTTGCCGTCAGTGTTGGCTAGTCCCAGGGTCATTGCAGGACTTGGCAGAGTATTGTGGGAGGGAGTTCCAAGGCTCAATGAGGTGTTGGGAGTCTTCCTGTGGGGTTCCATTGCATTTTGGGGCATTGACAGCAGCGTTGTTGGGCTTGGCCCTTGGAGTTTTGGACCAAAGTTGTAGGGGTTGCTCTCTGTCTACAGCAGGGTTGGGCATTGTGCTGGTTAGGGGGGGTGGGCCTCCAAATCTTGGAGTGCACTTGTTGGTGGCTGGCGGTTTTGTTTTTTCTGTTGGTGTGGCTTGCGGAGGGGCAGAGGCCTTCTGGTGGTTTGGCCCTTATGCCGACATGGGTGGCAGAGGTGGCGGAGGTCCTTCTTGATGACAGTGGGGGTGGCAGAATGAAGACCCTTATACTGATGCAGCTGGTGGAGATGGCGGAAGTCTTTTTGGATGGTGGCAGGGGTAGTGGGGTGAGGTTTGTTCTTGGAGGTGGGGCCGGTCAGAGGTGGAAGTCCTTGGCAGCATGGAGGCATGGTCCAGGTGTGAGGTGGTCCATGTAATAGTTCATCAGGGAACTGTTCCATGGGCCAGCTATGCTGTGAGTTGGATTAGTGTGGATGCAGAGGTACTCCTTTAGGTAGGTGTTGCCATCCTTTGGTTATTGGTGTCCGGGCTTTGTGTTTTAGTAGGTTTGTGCATGGTGGGGGTTTGTCAAGCTCTAGAGTATTGTATTTCATCAGAAGTGTACTGGGTTTGGGCCTTGCTGCGCTCTGGAGTGTTGGCTCTGGTTGAGATCATGCTCTGGAGTATTGTGTTTAGGGATGGGTGTGCTCAGGTGGTGTTTTGGTGTGCTCCAGCATGTTGTTGACAGGGGGGCAGAGTTCAGGGTGGCCAGTCTCAATGAGTTTCTTCTGGTCTGGAGTTGAGGTTTGTGAGTTCTAGGCCATTTATGCAACCTTGCTCTCTGTTCCTGGCCAAGAGTAAGTCCAGAGACGGTTAGAGAAGTCTTACGTAGTTCTCTCATTCTCTAGAACTTGAGGTGCTGCCTGGGTTGAATTGGTGGAGGCCTCCTTTTGGCAGAGGCAGTGTGGGATTTGGTTGGTGACTGTCTTGTTCTAGCGGAGGTGCTCCAGGGTGAGAGGGAGTTTGGGGGCTGTCATCCCATGGGTTATTCCTCTTTGTTCAGTCAGTGTGACAAGCAAATGTTTAACGGATGTTACCACTAAGTGGCAGAGTCATTGCATATGGTGGTGGCTCCTGGAGTCACATTTGGATGTGGGGAGCAGGTCTGGCTGCCTTCCAAGGCTTTGGTGATTCTAGCCATTGTCTCTTTGTGTGAAGTCTTTTGCTGTGTTGGAGGAGATGGTCATTCACAATTGTTGGAGGGCAGTGGGAAGTTGGCCACAGGGGGACATCAATCTGGGACTTCAAGGAGGTTCACAGCAGGGTTAGGGTAGTCTTTTCTTTGTGCTCCAGAGCAGTCTGTAGGTCGCTATGAATGGGGGCAGAGTAGGTCTGGGCACTGTAAGGCAATCAACTAAGTTTCTGATTGGGGAAAAGGTGCCACTTCTTTAGAGGGCATCATTGGTTCCTTAATTGTTGGGGCGGAGTTGGAGGGGCCGCCTCATCATTCTGGGCATCTGGATTGATCTCCATCAGTGTGGTTAGGTTTTGCCGGGGGTGTTGCAGAATTCGGGGGGAAACTACTTTGGGGGTCCCAGAGTTTATTCTCTTGTTGAGGAAGCATTTTGTGAGGGGAGTGGAGCAGTACAGTGGTGGGTCTGGGGCTCCATGGGCAGGTTGTGGCATGTGATGCCCTTGCCAGTGGGGCAGCACTTTCTTCAATGTTGAGTTGTCATTGGGGGGTTGCAGCATCCTTCTGATGTCAATTTGGGATGGGTAGCAATGGGGGAAAAACTAATTGCTTCTTATGGGAGGCATCAGCAATTTTAGGGCACTCCAGAGAAACTACTTTGTATGGGGTTTGTTTCTAGGTACTCCGGTAGTGTGGTCCCAGTTCGATAGACGTCTCCCAGTGTATGGGTGGGGTTTTGCGGAGTTGCTATCCAGCAGTCTGTGATTGTGGGGTGGGTGCTGCAGGGCATCATCATTTGGGTTGGCGTTGTAGGTCCTCTGAGTTGGATGTTGGAGTCAGGGCAGGGGCCCCAGAGTTGCATTGCCAGGGCCCAGAGTTGCGTGGGGGGCTTCAGAGTGGCTCAGAGGGGTTGGTCAAGGTGGCCTTAACCTGGCATGGCATTATTTGAGCCATTGAGCTTGCTTGAGTCGCTTAGTGAGCAAGCCCCCCCAGGAATGTCAGAGCATATGTTCTTTATTGTTGGGGGTTTTTGGAGCTTGAGAGGGTGATGTCAGGGTTGAACTTTGCAGGGGAGCAGAGCTGGAGAAGAGGGTGGGGGAAGGGTGGGAGGTGGTCTGTGTCAGGTTCTGCTGACCACGGGGGCTCAGCTATACTGGGCAAGTCCTTACTAGGCGAACATGATTCCCTGCACTGACAACCAAGCACTCGGGGGTGTTCCAAGCACTGGAGACTTGTGAGGATAGCCAGGGAAGATTGATCCAAGCAAGTCTGGGGAGGTCCAGAGGAGTAGAGAACGAGTTGCGGGGGAGGGGGACGGACCTAGTGGGGTTCAGGCATAAATCTGTGTGTGAGTATTGCAGGTGCGGAAGAGGCGGAGGCTATGTGAATTGACAGGAGCGGAGCCGGAGTTCTGATGGGGGATCAACAGGGATTGATGGGGTTCAGAGCCAAGTGTATAGCAGGGTCCGGGGGTGGTAGCGAGCATCGGAGGTTCGTAATTGTAATTGCGGAGTTCGTGAGTACGTTATGGTCGGGAGGACTTGAACACAATAGACAGAATCAAATGGAGCAATACAGAGTCAAACAAAACAAGACAAAGATGAGATGAGAACGAGAATAGATTCAGGCAGAGACATGGAACGATAATGAAAGGACAATGGAACAGAAACGAGATAAGACCGGGAGACTGAGAGTAAGGAAAACGAGACACGGGACACAAAACACGAGAAGAAACAATCAGAAACACATCAGAAAGGTAGGTAGATTGGTAAGTAATCTCAAGACTAGAGTACGAGGAGCTACTCTACATCTTATATACTGACTACTGAGGAGCTCCGGGGATGTCGGCTGTGGTGGTGGGGCTTGGCAGAGCTCGACGGAGTCAATGGGTGTCAGTTACAATCAGAGGGCGGGCTGTGTTGATATGTTGATGGGATCAATTGCGACGTGGTCCATTCTGAGGCTGTTGTGATACTCCAGGATAAGTCGGGGAATCCAGGGTGTCAAGTTGATGATGTGTAATGAGGTCAGGCACGGCGGAGGAGTGGTCCCAGGGGCTCAGGAAGTCCAGGGGAAGCACCGGCGGCTGCAGGGAAGACATTGGAGTTGGCCAGGGGGCCGTCGGAGTTAACCAAGAAGGTGCCGGAGTTAGCCAGAGTAGGCGCGGAGTGCTGGGGAAGTTCGACGAAGCGTTGGGGGGTTCTGAGGGAGCGGGAGTTTGTCGGGCAGTGTTCGGGGCTTCAGGGAATGGGTTGTGACAGTCTGTGGGAGTAGTAGTAGGGTTGGGTGTGGGTGGGGAGGATGTCCGTGGAGAGAGCCATGTATGGGTGTAATTGGAGTGGAAGGGACATTTGGTATCAGGTCCTCAACTCAATGTGCCTTGGCAAATTGGGCAGGGCCATATGAATCATAAGGGTTTCCAGGCATGGGTTGACCATAGACATCAGAAGTGTTTAGTGAACATGCATGCAGAGCTAGCACGGACATCACAAATGGGGTAAGGTAGAGTCTTGATATTATGTCAGATTCTGCTGACCACAGGGGCTCAGCTATACTGAGTAAGTCCTTACTAGGCAGACATGATTCCCTGCACTGACAACTGGGCATTCAGAGGTGTTCCAAACACTGGGAACTTGTGAGGATAGTTGGTGGAGATTGATCCAAGCAAGTCCAGGGAGGTCTGGAGGAGTAGGGGACAAGCTGCAGGAAGGGGGACAGGCTTGGCAGAGTTCAGGCACAAGTCTGTATGCATGTATTGTGGGTGTGGAGGAGGTGGAGGCTATGCAAGTGATGGAAGCAGAGCCAGAGTTTGATGGGGGATCAACGGGGGTTAATAGAGTTCAGAGCCAAGCATGTAGCAAGGTCCAGAGTTGGTTAAAGAGTGTCTGGGATTCATAATCATAATTGCGGGGTCCGCAAAGGCATTAAGGTTGGGAAAGATAGGAACACAAGAGACGGGACAGATCAAACAAGACAAGACAGAGTCGAACAAAATGAGACAGAGTCAAGATAAGATGGAGACAAGAACAAGAATAGATTCAGGTGGAGATATGAAACAATAACAAAAACAATAACGGAATAGAGATGAGACAAGACCAGGAGACTGAGAGTAAGAAAACAAGACATGGAACACAAAACATGAGAGAGAAACAATCAGACCATAGGCAATATTAAGCAATATCAAGACTAGAGTACAAAGAGCTACTCTACGTCTTATATACTGACTACTGGAGAGCTCCAGGGAATGTCAGCTGTGGCAGTGGGGCTTGGCAGAGCTCAACAGAGTCAACAGGTGTCGGTTACAATTGGAAGGTGGGCCATGTTGATATGTTGATGGGATCAATTGGTGATCCAAGCCATTCCGAGGTCGTCATGATACTTCAAAGTAAGTCGGAGGAACCAGGGTGTCAAGTTGATGATATGTAACAGGGTCAGGCATGGCGGGGAAATGGTCCCAGGGGCTCAGGAGATCCAGAAGAAGCATTGCCGACTGCGGGGAAGATGTCAGAGTTGGCCAGGGGGCCATCAGAGTTAGCCAAGGATGCGTCAGAGTTAGCCAGAGTAGGTGTGGAGCACTGTGGAAGTTTGGCGAGGTGTCAGGGGAGGTTCTGGGGGGGTGGGGGGTCATTGGACGATGTGCAGGGGTCCAGAGAATGGGTCGTGACAGAGCTGGTATCCCAGAACTATTAGTAGCCACAGATCTCCCAATATGTAGGCACCTACACTAGCACCTGTGATCTTTGTCTCCACACCAAGCCTTGCTGTCAAGCACTCATGAGCCAGCTCCACCCACTCCCTATTCCAGCTGCTTGCTGAAGTGTTGTGTCAGTGGATTTCATTGTGGAACTCCCAGATGCTCATGGATATGATGCAGTGATGGTAGTTGTGGACCTCTATGGTAAATGAGCCCATTTCATCCCTACCCACACAATGTGCTCTGCCTTAGGAGCAGCTAGTCTGTATTGGAAGAATGTCTGGAAGCTCCATAGTCTATTAGATGGGTATGTCTCTGACTGAGGCCCCCAGTTTGTGGCAGAGCTTACTTGGGAACTGTACTGCCTGCTTGAAGTGAAGCTCCATACCACCACAGCCTATCACCCTCAATCAGATGGGCAGACAGAGTGTGTTAATCAGGAACTGGAATAGTGTCTCCACCTTTTTCGCAATGAGAGGCAGGATGACTGGGACAAGCTCCTGCCAGATGCTGAGTTCCAGTACAACAACCATGTTCACTCTTCCACACAGATGACTCCATTTTTTCTGGACACTGGCAGGCACTCCTGCATGGGATGCAATCATCCCTCACCCATCATACAACCAAACTCTCCACCCTCTGTCAAACAACAGATCTTCTCTCCCAATTGCTCCAGGCACTGCTCAAATGCCTAACTCCTACCTCCACTCCTCCCCCACTTGTGGAACCAGCCCCAACCATGTCTGCGCCCATCTCTGCAACTCTGGTGACCCTGGGACCATGGATCTCACACTCTGCATTACTAGATACATACAATGGTGCCCACTCCAGCAGGAAACAATTTCTGCAGTCCTGCCTCACCTACATCCACCTCAGTAGGGACACCTTTGACTCCAAGATGTTGAAAATAGCCTAGCTACTGTCATACATGAAGATGGGATGTGCCTCCACCTATGCACTACAAGTTTTCCATTGTTCTGGAGGTGTTGGAAGTTTTCCTAATTGGGCTGCTTTTGAGAAGGACTTCCACACAGAGTTTTTCCCACTAGACCCTGCTAAGACTGCAGCTTTGACACTACACAATAGGGAGAAGTACAGGCAAGGAAGGCATATGTTGGACAAGTACATTGACTTGTTCCAGGCTCTGATCAAGCAAGCTGCCTACTTCATGGCCTTCAACTATGCCTCACCTTCCAGGATGGCCTGTGCCCCATGCTGGTGGAATGCATTGATAATCTTGCAGAGGGCTACCCAGACAATGAAAAGGTTGTGTCATAGTATAATGTGGCCTGGGACCAGTGGCAACTCATGGAGATCCAGAGGGAGCTCCACTGCCCACATTCTGCAATGCACCCCACTCAATTTACCAATCTCCACAACTCCATACCTGTTTGCCCAATGCCAGCCCTTCCTCTGGTCATCTCTGCAACATGCCTCCTGCTGCTGAGCATTCCCATGGATGTGGATGTGGCCAGACAGCTCCACACCATGCCACTACTGTGTCAGAGATGCCAGAAGCCTTGGCACCTTGCACAGCATTGTCCCCTAGGCCTGGAGGTATGTTACCTCTCCACAGCAGGACAGGAGGAACTCCTTCTGCAGCTGCTAGCTGTGAGGGATACCACCAGAGCTCTGTCACCATACAAGCCCATACCAGAGTTGACCCCAGAGGAGATTAGTGCATGTGCATCACCCCCAGAGCTGGAGGAAGATTTTTAGTTGAGCAATGGATGAGGTGTATGCCTCCATTGCTGGATGCTAACAGGTTCTCCTGCTTGTCAATAGAAAATGAAATTGCTTTTTCCAATGCCCTTCATCCTGAGACAGAAAAACCTCCATGCTCCCCTCTAGATGTACAAGTACCAACTCTGGAGCCCCTGCCAAGCTCCCCAACACCTCCAAGGATCTGCTAGCATAGGCCTGCCTGGGCCTATCAAATGCCTGACAGTATGTGATAGCTTCTAGCCTGTCTGCCAACTTCCTGTGCCTTGATGTGGAGATTGTGACAATGGACACCCAGCAAGCCTGCAGAGTCACAGCTCTACTGGATAGTGGAGTGATGGGACTGTTTTTGGACTCAGAGTTTGTCAAACACCATGGCCTGACCATGCAGCCCCTCCCCAAGCCCATTCTGGTCTACAACATTGATGGAACACCTAACAAAGCAGGAGCCATCAGTTCCATGGTCAACCTAGTCCTCTGCTATTGGAATCATGCAGAGCATGCCATTTTTGCCATCACCAGCTTGGGTAGGCAGAACATGATCCTTGGTCTCACATGGCTCCCCAAGCACAACCCTGAGGTGGACTGAACCAAGGGAGAGGTAACTATGAGCAGATGCCCTTGGAGATGCTCCACCTGCACCACTGAGGACAGGGAAGAATGCTGAGCTTGAGTCTGAGAACATGTAGCCATCTGTGCATATTGTACTAGCCTGCTTCCCTTTGCAGATCTGGACCTCCTGGATCCCCCACTTCTGGTGTTCCCTCATAGGGAGGCCCTCTACAAGGATGACTGGAGTAGTGGCAGAGCCCCAAAGGAGGAATGCAGAGAGGAGTTTGGTGGCATGCATGAGCCAGAGTTCCCAGATGAGGCAGTAGAAGTGAGGGATCAGATCTATGCTACTACCATATACCCACCACCCTTGGTTGTAGAGATCTGAGCTAGCCAGACCACATCCCAGAGGCTGGCCCAGGTATTCACTGCCAATGCTGCATCCCAGGAGTTCCAAGATGTTATACCCCTCTACCTTCATGTATTTGAGAATGTGTTCTCCAAGGCCTCATTTAACTCACTTCCAGAGCACAAGAGGTGGAACCATGCCATTGAACTGCTGCCAGATTCCACACCCTCCAGCTGTAAGGTCTACTTGCTAGCACCCAGGGAACAGGATGAACTTGATGCCTTCTTGCAGGTGAACCTGGACTCTGGTCACATCTGCCCTTCCAAGTCTCCAATGGCTTCTCTAGTCTTCTTCATTAAGAAGAAGGATGGCTCACTCCAATTGATCCAGGATTATTAGATTATCAACACCATGACAGTGAAGAACCACTACTCCCTCCCCCTCATCTCCAAGCTCATTGACAACCTCTGGGATGTGCAATACTTTACTAAACTGGGCATCTGGTGGGGTTACAACAATGTGTGCATCCAGGAAGGAGATGAGTGGAAGGCTGCCTTCCAGACCAACTGAGAATTGTTCAAACCACTTGTGATGTTCTTTGGACTCACCAACAGTCCCACCACCTTCCAGACCATAATGAATGACATCTACTCAGACCTCATTGTGGAGGGCATAGTGTGCATCTATCTTGACAACATCCTCATCTACACCAAAACACTGGAAGAACACTGTCAGATCACTTGCCTTGTCTTAGAACACCTCCACCAGCACTAGCTCTACCTCATGCTAGACAAGTGTGAGTTTAAACAGATCCAGATTGAATATCTTGGTCTGATTATCTTGCATGGAACTACAGAGATGGACCCAGTGAAGGTGGCAGGTATGGCAGAGTGGCCAGAGCCCAAGAACAAGAGGGAGGTACAAGTATTCCTTGGCTTTGCAAACTTCTACTGGAGATTCATTTAGGACTTCTTGCACCATGTCTGCCCACTATTCAACCTCACTAGGAAGGACATTGTGTGGAGTTGGGGACCTCTATAGCAGGTGGCCTTCAATGCCCTCAAGTGCACTGTAACCTCTGGACCTGTCCTCCTTTTCCCAGACAACAACTCCCCCTTCTGGGTGGAAGCCAACAGCTCTGATTTTGCCACTGGTGCTATTCTTTCACAGCAATCCCCAGAGAATGGGAAGTGGCATCCAGTGGCCTTCTACTCCAAGAGTCTGAACATGGTGGAGCAGAACTATGAAATCCATGACAAGGAGATGCTGGCCATCATCTGGTCATTTGAGGAGTGGTGGCACTTCCTGGAAGGTGCACAGCACAAGTTTGAGGTCTGAACAGATTACAAGAACCTCAAATACTTCCAGACAGCCAAAAAGCTCAACTGCTGACAGGCCTGGTAGTCCCTCTACCTTGCCAACTTTGACTTCTTGCTGCACTACAAGTCTGGCCAGAGCATGGGAAAACCAGATGCCCTGTCCTGGAGGGCAGACCATGGCATGGGGGGGGAGGGGGGGAAGAGGATAACAGTAGGATTGTGCTCCCCCACCCTGAACTGTTCACAATCCAAGCTATGGAGAGTCTAGCTGTTGATGGAGCAGAGGTGTACATTCTCTGGGACATATGGCAGGGCAACTGGGATGGTCACTAGGAGGAACTCATTGCACAAGCTGCTTGGATACTGAAGTCAGGGCATGCCACTGGTGCCAAGTTGTCCTGTGCAGACAAATGGGCCCTCCAAGATGGAATCCTGACCTTTAGGGATTGTATCTACATGCCCAATGTCTCAGAGCTCCATCAGAGGATTGTGGAGCAACACCATGACTTTCATATTGCAGGGGACCCTGGATGTTGGAAAATGTTGGAACTAATATCACAGAACTACTGGTGGCCCCAGATGTCCCAATATATTGGGTTCTATACTAGTACATGCAATCTCTGTCTCTGGACCAAGCTCCAACACTGCCTCCCTTATGAACAGCTACATCCACTACCTATACCCACAGAACAATGGAGCATAGCTTTTGTGGACTTTATTGTAGAACTCCCCAATGCCCATGGTTACAATGCAATTATGGTGGTGGTGGACCTGTACAGCAAGTGGATGCACTTCATTCTGACCCACACCACCTGCTCCACCATGGGCGCTGCAAACCTGTACTGGAGAAACGTCTGAAAACTCCATGGCCTCTCTAATGCCTATGTCTTGGACTGGGGACCACAATTTGTGGCAGACTTCACCAGGGAGCTCTACCAACTACTTGGCATGAAGCTTCACACCTCTACCGCCTACCACCCACAGTCCAATGGCCAGACCAAATGCATAAACAAGAAGTTGGAGCAGTACCTCCACCTTTTCTGCAATGAGCACTAGAATGACTGGGATGAACTCCTCCCTGATGCTGAGTTCCAATACAACAACCATATTCACATGTCCACCCAGTTCTCCCCATTCTTCCATGATACTAAATGGCACCCATGCATGGGCTTTGAACTCCAGGCCTGACCCTTGAAGAATAAAGCAGTAAACAAGTTTGTGAACTGGATAAAGAGGCCACAGGAGGAGGACCAAGCAGTGTTAGCAAAGGCAAAGGATGACATAGTGCAATACTATGACTGCAGAAGAATCCTGGGGCACAAATATCAGCCTGGAAATCAAGTCTACCTAGATGCCTCTAACATTACAACTACTTGGCCCTCAAAAAAGCTGTCACACTGCCAGTTGGGACCTTTCATGGTGGAATAACAGGTAGGACCCCTAGCCTATTGGCTCCAGCTCTGCATGGGGATGCATGTAAGGGCAACCTCTGGAGCAGCAGATTGGAGTCACACAGCTAGCAGAGGGGAATCCAAAGTATATTAGCAGAGTAGACAACAATCCAATTAGTAACTAATTATCTAGCAGAGGGGAATCCAAAGAGAACAAGTCTAAGGATCTCTGCTGCTCAGTGTGGTGCATCAGCAGGTGGTGGAGGCATGGGAACTACTGTACAGATGACTGGAGTTACTCCTAACCCTAGAGCAATGATTGCTGAGGTAATACAGAGAACTCCACAGTTCTCTGGAGATCTCTGAGGTTCTAGAAAGAGCCCTAGAGACATCAAACAAGCTATGGAGGTGCTGGAACAAGTTGTGGAGGTTGGAAATGGAAGTCCTCTGACATCACCCCCACTCTAGTGTGCAGCATCTCAACATGCAGGGTAGAAGAAGTCCCTGATTGCTTGGTCCACTAGCGAGATATGGTAGATTCCTTGTATGGTGCATAGGGCATCTGGATGTCTCCGGTGGAACTTCTTGACAAGTCTAGGGGCATGTATGTTCTTCTGTAGCTCCTAGGAGATATCCTCAATTTCATAGCCTTTCCACTTTACCTTGTATTGTAGTCATCTCCAGAATAAATGGCTATCTAGGATTTTCTCCACTTCATACTCCTTGTTGTCATTGACTGCCATGGGGGGCAGTGGAGGTGGCAGATGTTGCCCTGGGATAGGATCTTTAGGGGCAGGGGTTAGTTTGACCACACTAAACACTGGATGAAGCTGGCACATCCCCATGGGAGTTGGAGTCAATAGGCCAGTGGTCCCACCTATTGTTCCACTGTGAACGGCCCTAATTGGTGGTGTAACAGCTTTTTTGAGAGTTAGGTGGTTGTAATGTCAGAGGCATCCAAGTAGACTCAATCTCCAGACTGATATCTGCACTCTGGGGTCCTCCTGCAGTTGTAGTATGGTGCCATGTTGTCTTTTGCTTTTGCCAGCACAGCTCAGGCCTCCTCTTATGACCTCTTCATCTAGTTTACAAATTTGTTTACTGCCTCATTCTCTCAGGGTTGGGCATTGAGGTTCTTCTGTCTCAGAATGAAGGGCATCAGAAAAGGCACTTTCATTTTCTATTAAGAGACATGAGAACCTGTTAGCACCCAGTAACAGAGGTGTACATCTCATCTGTTGCTTAACTAAAAATTCCTTTCCAGCTCTGGAGGTAAGGCATACATACTGATCTCCTCCAGGATCAACTCTGGTGTAGGCTCATCCAGCAACAGAGCTCTAGTGGCATCCTTTGTGGCCAGCAGCTGCAGGAGGAGTTCCTCCTGCTCTGTCATGGAAAGGTAGCATACCTCCAGGCCCAGGAGGCAGTGCCATGCAAAGTGCCTGGCTTCTGGCATCTCTGGCACAGTGGCAGGGCAGTGCAGAGCTGCCTAGTGATGTTCATGTCCATGGGGATCCCCAGCAGCAGGGGGCATGCTGTGGGGATAGCTGGAGTAAGGGCCAGTATTGGACAGGCAGGTGCAAAGTGGCGGAAATTGCTGATTAGAGCTGGGCACAGTGCAGAATGGGGGTGGCAGAGCTCCCTCCAAATCTCCATGAGTTGCCATTGGTCCCAGGCCACCTCATACCATGACTTAATCTACTTATCATTAGGGCAATCCTCCACCAAATTGTCAATGCATTCTATCAGTGCAGGGTGCAAGCCATCCTAGAAGGTGAGGCATAGTTAGAGGCTGTCAGGGTAGGCAGCCTGCTTGATCAGAGCCTGAAATGAGTCAATATACTCATTCAGTGTATGCTGTCCTTGTCTGTACTGCTCCCTATTACATAGTGTCAAGGCCACAGTCTTGGTGGAGTCTAATGAGAAAAACTCCATACAGAAGTCCTTTTCAAAGGCAGCCCAGTCCAGAAAGCTTCCAACACCTCTGGAATGGTGGAAGACTCACAGCATGTAGGTAGAGGCATGTCCAGTCTTCATGTATGATAGCACCCAGGCTATTTTCAATGCATCAGAGTCAAAGGTGTCTCTGCTGACGTGGATATAAGTAAGGCAGGACTGCAGGAATTGCTCCCTGCTGGAGTGGGCACCGTCATACATGTCTGGTAGTGTGAGATGTGAAATCTGTGGCCATAAGGTCATTGGAGCTGTAGAGATGGATGCAGATGTGGTCAGAGCTGGTTCCACAGCTGCAGGAGGGGTGGAGTTAGGGGGTAGGCATTTGAGCAATGCTTGGAGTGATTGGGAGATAAGATTGGTTGTTTGATGGAGGGTAGAGAGTTTGGTAGTATAGTGGGTGAGAGATGATTGTGTTAGTTGCACCTGGGTTTCTAAGTGAAGCAGGCAAGTCCAGGCTTTGTCCTGCAGGGCCTGGGCCTCCAAGGGTGTGTCTGGATTGGCAGGCTGAGACATAGCACTCTGCAGTGTTTAATTCTGGTGGGGAAATGACAGGTAACAGCTCAGAGGTTCCTTGTAGCTATGAGGGGCTTCTAGACCAGTTTTAGGAGACTTGTTCTGCTGTAATGGCAACCTCTGGAGTGGTGAATTGGAGTCATGTGGCTAGCAAAGGGGAATCCAAAGTATATTAGTGGAGTAGACAACAATACAATCACTAACTAATCATTCAGCAGAGGAGAATCCAAAGAGAACAAGTCTAAGGATCTCTGCTGCTCAGTGTGGTGCATCAGCAGGTGGTGGAGGCATGGGAACTACTGTACAGATGACTGGAGCTACTCCTAACCCTAGGGCAATGATTGCTGAGGTAATACAGAGAACTCTGCAGTTCTCCAGAGATCTCTGAGGTTCTAAAAAGAGCCCCAGAGATATCAAACAAGTTGTGGAGGTGCTGAAACAAGTTGCAGAGGTCCAAAATGGAAGTCTCCTGACAATGCACCAGCTTCATCTGGTGTTCAACATAGTCAAACTGACTCCAGCCCCAAAGGATCCTATTTCAGGGCAATGTCCACCACCCCCGCCACCCCCAGTGGTGGTTGACAACAGCAAGGAGTACAAGGTGGAGGAAATCCTGGATAGTCAGCTGTTCTGGAGGCAGCTACAATATAAGGTGAAGTAGAAAGGCTATGGAATTGAGAATATCTCCTGGGAACCACAGGAGAACATGCATGCCCCCAGGCTCATCAAGGAGTTCCATAAGAGACACCTAGATGCTCTGTATGCCATTTGGGGGATCTACCCTATTTTACTGGTGGACCAAGCAATCAGGAACTTCTTCTACCCTACGTGTTGGGGTGCCACATGCTAGAGGAGGGGTGATGTCAGGGGACTTCCACTTTCAACCTCCACAACCCATTCCAGCAACTCCACAGCTTGTTCAACATCTCCAGGGCTTGTTCCAGAACCCCAGAGATCTCTGGAGAACCACAGAGTTCTCCATATCACCTCACTGATCATTGTCCTAGGTTAGAATTAGCTCTGGCCTGCTGTACAGTAGTTTCCATGCCTCCACTGTCTGCTGATGCACTATGCTGAGCAGCAGGGATCCTTAGACTTGTTTTCTTTGGATTCTCCTCTGCTAGGTGATTAGTTACTGATTGTACCATTGTCTACTCCACTAATATACTTTGGATTGCTGTGCCACTACTGTAAATAGACTTACTCTTAACAAATATTTCACTAAAAATTCAAATAGTCATTAGCAGTGATGTATATAATGTCCACTTATACTAAAAGGAAGCATTATGAGAGACTCTACAATGACCCCTCTTATACCTGGTACTCCTTAATAACCAATACTTTTTGGCTTCCATGGAAGAGCCATTGGTTTTGAGAAGTTTGACTGTATACCTGATATGAGAATGTGCAGTCTTGCTGAAATCGGATTTCAGATGTCTCTTCTACTCAACCTGCAAATAAAAAACAAAGACCATAATGACACTACTACAATGCATAAGAATCCTGTCACAACCCACTCTCGCACCTCCAGACCTCCCCTCAGGACACTCCACCTCCCTGAAACACTCCCCAACATTGCCCCAACTCACCCCAACCTTTGTCAACCTATGGTGCCTGCTCCAGCTAACTCTGACACTTTCCTGGCAAACCCTGACACATCCCCTGTGGGCCTCTTCAGCCCCTCCTCTAGCTCACGAGGCCCCCAAGCCTCCCCAACACTTCCCCTGACACAGATGCACCTCATTCAACCACCCCTGCAACCTACACAACCCCTCTGGAGTTCCCCAACAACTGCAGAACAGACTGTGTTCCCATTAGAATATCACCATGGCCCACCCTCTGATCAAAGCCAACACCCATCAACTCTGTGTAGCTCCAACAAGCCCTACTATCACACCCCCAAACTCCAGAGAATGTTCAGTAGTTAGTATATAAAGATGTAAAGTAGCATTTGTTACCTTAGTCTTGATATTGCATTAACTGGTTATTTGTGTCTTGCATTTCTTTCTGTTTTGTCTCTGTTTCTATTTTTAGTCTCAAATTTATTTCTTTTCTCAGTTTCATCTTGTCTTGCCTTCATCTTGTCTTGACTGTCTCTGTTTCCTTTATCTTTCCTAAGTCCCTTTCATCTCTAATGTCATTATAAACTCTGTGCATGCATTACAAACCTTCAAACATTCCTATAACAACTCTGGACCTTGCCCCATGCTTGGCCCCAGAACCCATCAGTCTTGATTGATCCCCCATCAAACTCTGGCTCCACTCCCATCACTTGCAAAGCCTTCACTTACCCCACAGTCCATTTCCATGCCTATAAACTTGTTCCTGACACCCACCCAAGCTCAATGTTTAATATATCTGGTCTTAGACTTCCCCAGACCACTCCAGACTTGCTTAGACCAATTCCCTTAGCTCCTCCTCACAAGTCCCTCTAGTCCACACCAACCCTGGAGTGCTAGGATATAAGTGCAGGACATCACATCTGCCTAGTAAGGACTTGCCCAGTGTAGCTGAGCCCCCATGGTTAGCAGAACCTGACAAATCCAGTATAATAATGCCCTTTTCTGGCTTCAATCCCTCCTTGACAAGCTTATTTTTTAACTTTCTGTTAAGGAGTCTAAAGCTGGTTGCATTCATAGAAAAAATTTCAATGTGAGGATTTATGTACTACACCTGACAAGGGGGAGTCACATGCACAATATGTCATATCAGGATGGGTAGGTAAGTTGAGGCTTGAAGCTGTTAATATTTTTTTGGAGAGTGACAGTACCTATCCAAAAATGGAAATTGTTTGGCAAAAGCTTGCCATACAAAGTCAATTTTCAGGGTTGATTTCGCTCTCCCACAGCCCGGGCACCAAACTTTAACTCAGGAATGACGGTACGTACTCCATTAATATGACCAGGAAGGGCCAAGGACATGCACTGGACGAAAGCGCAAGACAAGAGACTTGCTATCCTTATTGCAGTATGTATGTGTGGTCTGGTGGTCTCCGAGATTGAGAGGAGCGAAACAATCCAGCGCAAATGCGATTCATGTGAAATTCAATGGGTAAGACATTCATGTTACTCCAAAGAGGACCTGGCTCACCTGCATCATCAAGTATCATCTACATTGCATAGGACTAGAGCATCGAGTGAATGGGTGGATGTGCGAAGCTTGTGAGGTTGATAAGCGTGGTGGAAAACGGCTTCGAGAAATGAGCTCGACCGGGTTGGAATTATCCGGTGATCCAATTACCCTATTTGGAATATTCGTCAGCAGGTAGGTAGGTAGGTCACCCATATAGACCTTAAAAAAAAATTCGACCCGATATGTTTTTTTTAAATTTCATTCCCCCCTTGACGCCTGAGGATACGAGAATGTGTAGCCTTGCTGAAATTGGATTTCGGATACCCCTTCTACCTGAACCTTCAAATAAAAAACAAAGGACATAATGGCGCTTTCACATGCAGAAGAATCCAGTATAATGATGCCCTTTTCTGGCTTCAATCTCTTGTTCTTTATCTTTCTGTTAAGGAGTCTAAAGCTGTTCGCAGCATCTCTTCTGTGTTAAGGTTTCTCTTGTTCACAGCATTTCCAGTACTTGTCAGGTGCTATATCTTGTTCCAGATTACAACCATATTGATGAAGAAACAAGGTATGTCAATGGCACATTCTCAGAACGCCTTAGAAGCCAGTATAATGCTTTCCCCTAGTTTTCATTCACCTTATAATCTCTTGACGATCTTGTTCTGAGGTTTTGTCCTTCTTTTGATTCTCTTGTTCGTGCATCTCTATGACATGTCTTACTCGAGATACAACCGTGTCTTGTGTCATTAAAAACCTTGGAGACACATTGTTCACGGTCGTCATCCTTGAGGTTTAAAAGATATGGGGTTTACCTCCAGATGAGCTTTCATACTGCATCCAATTTTTAACGACAAGGTATCACTACAACTTACTATAACCATGAACATCTGTAACTGACTTGAATCTCTCATATTTAGCTCGTATCACCAACAATGACTGGAAAATTGACTAAGACTCACAAGTCCTCACAACCACAAAAAGCGAAAAATAAGACCGGCTTACTAGATGTTTTGCGCAAGATTTTCGTTGAAAGTGCTATGAAACATCCAACAATCCCTGCCATTCGATTTGAGCGACGCCTGTTCAAACTCTTGGATGCCATGCATGGATTTACCGAGCTCAACATCGACCGCATGATCAGCACAAAACGTTGCCTGATCATCCTCAAGTGCTGCTACAACCTCGAATCCCTATCTGTTATCCTTAGACCGGATGAGCCCGGAAACTTGGACGACTCTGCGCTGGAAACCCAACCACGTGTCTATGCAAACAAGCTCAACACCCTCCACATCTCAACCATATTTCAGCTACCAGAGGAATTCCTTAATGCAATTTATTGTCCGATATTACTTTCCCTTACACTGGAGCGGGATGCATCGACAATAGATCTTACTTCCGAAACGTCGAAAAATTATGGCTTCAGAGGCCTTGTACAGCAATCTGGTTGTTATCTAGAATCGTTGGTACTGTCGAACATGTTCCCAAAGGCTGATGAGTTGAAGAAATTTCTCGAGTTGAGGTATACAGACCAACTTCAGCAACTTTGGGTTTACGACGACTGCAACATCTTCCGAGATCGCCAGAAACGCCCACCGTCTATCACGAACTCGGTCGTGCAGGCCTTAACCGTTGTTAAGACACATCACGGATCCAGGGGAGAGACTGTCCGTTATTATCAATGCCCTAGACTCAGTGATTTGGGATTCTCACCCTGTTTTTCTGATGATGATGAACTATCTAAGGTTGTTCAGCGGCGATCAAAGGTTCACTCTTCATTCATCCTCACCTATTCTTGGGATCCAGCCAAAAAGGATCAACATCAAAGGGATTATAGACGATTCAAAACTCTTGGGGACGGTGGAGGACAACTTGTTCTGAATGAGACAGCAGGAAGATGGTGGTACTAGTACTTAGTGCATTCATTATTCCCCTAATATTTTAATAGAATAGTACTTGGCCTATCCAGACAATTTCTAGACCTTGTTCTCTCAAGCAACTCAAAGTAGCTATATCAGTCTTCCTCCAATCCCAATCACAAAAACTCTCTGGAAGCTCAACACGTTTGAGCCCATGAGGATGCTGACCTCCTTTCCACCGTGATGAGATCATACGTGAAAAAAAGCCATCGGTAGTAACAAAACTCTCAATATTGATTGTGGACAGATAGGGAAACATCTGTGTCGAATAGTCACTGTCAATGTTCCATGTGAGCCTCTTTGCAACTTCATCCGTCAAATCTTGCATACAAGTAAGCCTGAGTGAGCATATCGAGTGAAAACACCCCAGTTCGAGAAAACTGGCGAGCTGATAAGGGAGGTGATCATCATCTCCTCCCTTTCCACAGACTCCTAGATGACGAAGTGTGCAACCAGAACGATTGATGAGACACTCAAGACTAGAGCAGTTCTCAGGTCTGGGTAGTAGGAGGGCATTCAAGGACGGAAGAGTGAGGGCATTAAAGAGCTCTGCAGGGTCATCAAGACTCCGAATACTCAAGGAACGAAGGCTTTCAACTGTGACAGCGGAAGAGGCAACATCAATTGAGGAGTGAACATAAGTGTCGAAGACAACATCTTCAATCCGCGGAAAACAGGATAGCAATGCCAAACACTCTGTGGTTTGAAGAGGCATCCCTGTGGAAAACCTTCTAAGATTTGGCCACGTCAACGAAAAGATGTTCTCCGGAATGTGAAAGGACCAGGTCAAATTGGATAGGGTTGGTATTTGTGCAAGAGTAGAAATGATTCTGTTCGCATCATCCTTGGTAAGGCAAAGTTCCCCGCCTGAAATGTGGACTTTCTTCAGCATTGGGACATCTTCTGGCCGCAATCTCAGAAGCTTGGCATACGTTAATGGCTGCAATATGATCGTCACATCGGCCCAATGGGAGCTATGCGAAAAAAATAAGTTCAAAGCAGCATCAAACTCCTGATATTTGTTATATATATCAAAATTGATAACCAAAGGAGCTCCACGAGTACGTTCGAGCCAGAGTCGATATAAGGCCATGTCATCCTTTTTCCCTCGGGAGTAGGCATTGAATGCTGACCAAAGCATCGGCATTGATATCGCGATATCTCTCCACTGTCTACAAACCCCGCAAAGTACTATGGGTGGTTCGTTGACTTCAGGCGGGTATTGTCGCCTAACATACAAGGGAACCAGAGTATAGATGAAAACAAGACCCAAGACCTCGACAGGAAGGCAATGGATGGGTGCCTCTATGGATGTCGTTGGTGGCTCAAGGGATGCCGCATCCAGCTCAATGGTTTTTGAATTGTTGGTGGACGAGGAGCACTGGGAATCTGAAGCTTTGGTTCAGATTACTGAAAAAATCTCATATACGCTACTCACCGTAACCTCGGGGGCTAAGTACATTTTGCACCGGTTGAATTTCTCGCTTCCTCCTGATCAGAGGGCGGAGAAGTCGTTTCAAGGTTGATGGCATAGAAGTATGGTATGTCAGGGGGTGAGAGGGGGGTCGTGGTAGTAAACAGATTTAAAAATGTCTTTTAGAACGAAGATATTTTTGGGAAAAGCCACTGTTAAGACAATTATCCTAGAAAACTCAATTGTGCGGAACAATAATTCTGATGTTCACTATGATACCGGATCCATTGCTTCTAAACATTAGGATCTGGATATGATAACAACAAAAGAAAATTATGAAAAAAGTAATCTGTGCGAGAACGCAGAGATGGGCGTGTTATTGATTATGAGTCACGATATTTTCAGGAGTTCCTACCAGCGGAACAGAACAGAAATATATGCTTTATATATCATTCTAGCTTGATATTGTACATGAGGCTCCATTCCAGAGGACGGCTTCCAGAAGACGCTTTCTGCTCCTGCAAACGGCACAGTTAAAGAAGATAGAATTATTACAGAAATATAAAAGGTCTAAACAGGTCTAAACAGGAGCGCCCACGCGACCCTGCTGGAATACGTGTGCAATAGTCAGGTAAAAAGCAGCGAGGTAATCACAGATACACCAAATGCGAGAGACGCTTTCATATTTCTCGCAAGTTCTGGATTTTGTCAGTGTTTCACAATCTTGGATTTACGATTATTATAGGAGCGTCAATCTAAGCTTGACGAGATGAAGGTTCAGTTCACCAACCTTTATGTCAAGAACATTGACCCTGTTGTGACTCAGGAAGAATTCAAGAATCTCTTCGCGCCTTACAGCTCTGTCACTTCTGCTCTTCTTTCCGTCGACGATGAAGGCAAGAGCAGGGGCTTTGGGTTTGTCAACTACGAGACTCACGACGAGGCGCAAAAGGCTTTCGATGCTTTGCACGACTCTGAGCATACTGGCAGGAAGTTGTTCGTCTCCCGTGCCCAGAAGAAGGCTGAGCGTGAGGAGGAGCTTTGCAGGGCGCACGAGCAGGCCAGGATGGAGAAATTGAACAGGTACCAGGGTGTCAGCCTCTACATCAAGAACCTCGAGGACGACGTCGACGACGAGAAGCTCCGTGCAGAGTTTGAGCCATTCGGTACCATCACGAGTGCAAAAGTCATGCGTGACAACCAAAGCATCTCCAAAGGCTTCGGCTTTGTCTGCTTCTCCACCCCCGAAGAAGCCACCAAAGCCGTCGCTGAAATGAATAATAAGATGATCGGCAGCAAGCCACTCTACGTCTCCATGGCGCAGCGCCGCAAAGTCCGCAAACAGCAGCTCGAAAGCTAAATCGCACAGCGCAACCATATCCGTGCCCAACAAGCCGCCGCCGCAGGCATCCCAGGCGGGTACATCAACGGACCCATGTACTACCCCCCCGGCCCCGGCTACCCGCCCCAAGCCCGCAGCATGATGGGCTACACCCAGCCCGGCATGATGCCCCCCCGCGGCGCGCGCTACCCCCCCGCCAGGATGCCCGTCCCAGGGTACGCTCAAGGCCCCCCACAGCCCTACGGCATGCTCCCCACGGGGTACCCCAACCGCGGTCCGCCGCACCCGAACAAAAAGAGATGATAGGTGAAGTTTTGTATCTCAGGACCGTCGAGTGCGTGTGCTTTTTTGATTGTGTGGATCGTTTTGGTTATTGATGTTTTTTATTTCATGATCTTCATTCGTAGGACCCAGCCGGAGTTGGCGGGTAAGATCACCGGTATGATTTTGGAGATGGATAATAATGAGCTGCTTCATCTTTTGGAGGATAATGAGGCGCTCAATGGGAAGCTTACTGAGGCGCTTAGCGTTCTTAATGAGTTCAAGGGCCAGTAGTCGGTGCTCCCCCCCTCCCGCCTCTTCTCGTAGTAGATTTGTTCGGACCGAATTTCACACATGCTTGTGTGTAATCGGCTCCGTCCGTTCGTTGTACTTGTGGTTTGTGTTATGTACTGACGATATGCACCGTTTTCTTTTTTTCTTTTTTTGACGTACACATTATTGTGTGCTGTCGTGTGGATGAATGGATGGCTTTGGGGGCAAGATCGTGCTCATACTTGAGGCTGCTGATTTGTTACAAAAAAGTCCTTCCGGCCCCTGACTTTTTTTGACATACATTCATTATGTGTGTGTGTTTTGTTCTCCTTTAAGTTGTGAGAGTGAGGCATGTGTGTCTTGTTATATGTATAAAATGAGACTTTGTGGGTGGGGTTGGACGTGGAATTCTCTGGATAGCAGCGGGCAGAGGCAACGACAAGTTTTGGTATTCTTTCTCGTCAATTACATACACCTACCCTAGTCCTCACTCAACCTTGAACCGTGCCTTGTTGAAGACTTGAACTTTGGCAAGATGATGAAAGTCCATACTGTGCGACAGAGGTACTTGGTTTGTTGACAAATTCATCTTGTATATAAAACGCTGAATACTCTAGTTTCTAAAGGGATGACTGAGGGATGCTAGGAGTTCGAGTTGTCGTGTGAGGAGTGCAGATACATTATTTTGAAAGTTCAATTTATTTGAAGTACAATACCTATCACTTGAGGATTGTCTATACGGTGAGGACACGATTCATATAAAAAAATTCAATGTGACGACTTACTACGCCTGAGGATAGTAGAATGTTCGATTAGGTAGCCTTGCCCCGAAATCAGATTTCGGATACCCCTTCTACCTGAACCTTCAAATAAACAACAAAGGACGTAATGACGTTTCCACAATGCAGAAGAAACCAGTATAATGATGCCCTTTTCTGGGTTCAGTCTCTCTTGACAGTCTTGTTCTGTTAAGAAGTCTAAGGCTGTTCGCATTCCTAGGAAAATTTTCAATGTGACGACTTACTACACCTGATACAAACCTGATATTACTACACCTGATACGAGAATGTGCAGCCTTGCTGAAATCGGATTTCGGATGTCTCTTCTGCTGGACCTTCAAATGAAAAACAAAGGACGTAATGACGCTTTCACCTGCAGAAAAATTCAGTATAATGATGCCCTTTTCTGGCTTCAATCTCTTGTTCTCTATCTTTCCGTTGAGGAGTCTAAGGCTGTTCGCAGCATCTCTTTTGTGTTAAGGTTTCTCTTGTTCACAGCATTTCCAGTACTTGTCAGGTGCTATATCTTGTTCCAGATTACAACCATATTGATGAAGAAACAAGGTATGTCAATGGCACATTCTCAGAACGCCTTAGAAGCCAGTATAATGCTTTCCCCTAGTTTTCATTCACCTTATAATCTCTTGACGATCTTGTTCTGAGGTTTTGTCCTTCTTTTGATTCTCTTGTTCGTGCATCTCTATGACATGTCTTACTCGAGATACAACCGTGTCTTGTGTCATTAAAAACCTTGGAGACACATTGTTCACGGTCGTCATCCTTGAGGTTTAAAAGATATGGGGTTTACCTCCAGATGAGCTTTCATACTGCATCCAATTTTTAACGACAAGGTATCACTACAACTTACTATAACCATGAACATCTGTAACTGACTTGAATCTCTCATATTTAGCTCGTATCACCAACAATGACTGGAAAATTGACTAAGACTCACAAGTCCTCACAACCACAAAAAGCGAAAAATAAGACCGGCTTACTAGATGTTTTGCGCAAGATTTTCGTTGAAAGTGCTATGAAACATCCAACAATCCCTGCCATTCGATTTGAGCGACGCCTGTTCAAACTCTTGGATGCCATGCATGGATTTACCGAGCTCAACATCGACCGCATGATCAGCACAAAACGTTGCCTGATCATCCTCAAGTGCTGCTACAACCTCGAATCCCTATCTGTTATCCTTAGACCGGATGAGCCCGGAAACTTGGACGACTCTGCGCTGGAAACCCAACCACGTGTCTATGCAAACAAGCTCAACACCCTCCACATCTCAACCATATTTCAGCTACCAGAGGAATTCCTTAATGCAATTTATTGTCCGATATTACTTTCCCTTACACTGGAGCGGGATGCATCGACAATAGATCTTACTTCCGAAACGTCGAAAAATTATGGCTTCAGAGGCCTTGTACAGCAATCTGGTTGTTATCTAGAGTCGTTGGTTCTGTCGAATATGTTCCCAAAGGCTGATGAGTTGAATGAATTTTTCGAGTTGAGATATACAGACCAACTCCAGAAACTTTGGGTTTACGACAACCAGAACATTTTCGATGATGCTAACCGCCCGGCGTCCATCACAAACTCGGTCCTGGACGCTTTAATTGTTACCAAGAGAAGTGTCGGATCCAGGAGAGAGACTGTCTCGCGATATCAATGCCCGAGACTCAATAACTTGGGATTCTCACCCTGTTATTCTAAAGACGGTAAACTATCTAGGGTTATTAAGCGGCGATCCGAGTCCTGCTCTTCGTTCATTCTTACTTATTCTTGGGATCCAGCAGTGATGCATAGAGTGGATCATAAAGAATTCGAAACTCTCACGCGCGAAAGATGGTGGCTTGTGGTGAACGAGACAGTAGGAAGGTGGTGGTAGTACATTCATGATTTACGAAATATATGAATAGAATCATCCTCAGCTTATCCGGACACTTTCTAGACCTTGTTCTCTCAAGCAACTCAAAGTACCTATATCAATCTTTCTATGATCCCAACCCCAAAAATTCCCTGGAAGCTCTACACGTTTGAGCCCATGAGGATGCTGACTTCCTTTCCACCGTGATGAGATCATACGTGAAAAAACGCCATCATTGGTAGCAAGACTCTCAATAATAATTGTAGACAGATAGGGAAACATCTGAGCTGAATAATCACTGTCAATGTTCCACGTGAGCCTCTTTGCAACTTCATCCGTCAAATCTTGCATAAAAGTTAGCTTAAGTGAGTATATGGAGCGAAAACATTCGAGTTCAAGAAAACTGGCGAGCTCGTAAGGGAGGTGATCACCACGCACCCCCATTCCACAAATTGTCAAGTGACGAAGTGTGCAACCAGAACGTTTGATGAGACTCTCGGGACTAGAGCGATCCTCAGGTTGGGGAAATTGGAGGGCATTCAAGGACGGAAGAGTGAGGGCATTGAAGAGCTCTGCAGGGTCATCAAGGCTCCGAATCTTCAATGAGCGAAGGCTTTCAACTGTGACAAAGGAAGAGGCGACATTCATCGGGGAGTGAACATAACTGCCGAAGACAATATCTTCAATCCGCGGGAAACAAGATAGCAATGCCAAACATTCTGCAGTTTGTAGACACATCCCTGTGGAAAACCTTCGAAGATTTGGCCACGTCAACATAAATATGTTCTCTGGAATGTGAAAGGACCAGGTCAAATTGGATAGGGTTGGTATTTGTGCAAGAGTAGAAATGATTTTGTTGGCATCATCCTTGGTAAAGCGAAGTTCCTCGCCTAGAATGCGGACTCTCTTCAGCAACGGGACATCCTCTGAACGCAATCCCAAAAGCTTGGAATACGTCAGTGGCTGCAATATGATTGTCACATCGGCCCACTGGGAGCTATGCGACAAAAATAAGTTCAAAGCAGAATCAAACTCTCTGTCATGGTAGAATTTATCGAAATTGATAACCAAAGGAGCGCCACGAGTACGTTCGAGCCAGAGTCGGTACAAGGCCATGTCATTCTTGCTTCCTCGGCAGTAGGCATTGAATACTGACCAAAGCATCGGCATTGATATCGCGACATCTCTCCATATTTTACAAACCCCACAAAGTACTATGGGTGAGCTTTCGACTTGAGGCCCGCGTCGTCGCCTATCACGCAAAGGATCTAGAGTGCGGATGAAAATGAGACCCAAGACTTCAACAGGTAGGCGATGGATGGGTGCCTCTATGGATGTCGTTGGTGGCTCAAGGGATGCCGCATCCAATTCAAGGAGATTGTTGATGGACGAGTGGTATTGGGAATCTGAAGCTTTGGTTCAGATTACTGAAAAGATCTCATATGCCCTACTCACCGTAACCTCGGGGGCCAGGTACATTTTGCACCGGTTGAATTTCTCGCTTCCTCCTGATCAGAGGGCGGAGAAGTCGTTTCAAGGTTGATGGCATAGAAGTATGGTATGTCGAGGGAAGGGGTTCGTGATAGTAAACCGATGTAAAAATGTCTTTTAGAACGAAGATATTTTTGGGAAAAGCCACTGTTAAGACAATTATCCTAGAAAACTCAATTGTGCGGAACAATAACTTTGATGTTCACTGGGATACCGGATGGACTGCTTCTAAACATTAGCATCTGGAAATGAACACAAAAAAAGACAATTATGAAAAAAGTAATCTGTGCAAGAACGCAGAGATGGGCGTGTTATTGATTATGAGTCACGATATCGTCAGGAGCTCCTGCCAGCGGAACAGAACAGATATATATGCTTTACATATCATTCTAGCTTGATATTGTACATGAGGCTTCATTTCAGAAGTTGCCTTCCAGAAGACGCTCTCTGCTCCTGCACACGGCGCAGTTAAAGAAGATAGAATTATTACAGAAATATAAAAGGTCTAAACAGGTTCAAACAGGAGCGCCCACGCGACCTGCTATAATACGTGTGCATAATTAGGTAGAAAGCAGCGAGGTAATCACAGATACACCAAATGAGAGAGAGAGGCTAGAAAGCAAGTCAGATAAGGGCAACCAAGTCCATATGAAGAGATAAATGACTACTAAAAAAAACACTACCGAGAATCCTTCCTGTCCATCGAGAAAAAGTAATCCAAGAAAATGAACCCGAAGTGTTCATTTTTTCGTTTTGTCCTTGTCGCTTTCGAAGAAATTTTTAATTCTTCCGAGGATAGATGATTTCTTCTTGCGGGCTCGTGTCACTTTCTCTGACTTTGATGGTGATGCAGTTGGTGACGCTGTAGATGGGAATGCCGCCTGAGCGGGAGCAGGGGATACAGACACAGGATGTACAGCATCTTTGGCATGGCCGGGTGTAAAGGTCGCCATAACAGGTTCTGGTAGAGGTGGGACCAAATTGGACTCGGTTTTTGGCTCTGGAGAGGTCTCTGTCAGAGAAGCCTCAGTCTTTGGCGTGGTGAGTGCAATGGCCTCGATTCCTGAAGTTGGTACAAGATCTGTTGGAGTAACCTGAGTCATTGGGGCTGGTGCATGCTCTGTGGTTGAAGCGGAAAGTTCAGCCGGTCTGGCCTCCGCTGCATAAACAGTCATAGGCTCTGTCAATGTGGCCTTAGTAACCAGAGTCGTTACCTGATCTGTTGGTGCAGCTTCGACCATCGAAGCCAAAGTCGGTTCAATTGGTGCGGTCTCTCCCGTTGTGACTGATGCAGACTGTGATTCTGATACAGGAACTGCATTCTGTATTGGAGCTGACGTCGAATCACCCCGTTTCGCGTCTGCCCCCGCCTCTGGCACGTTCTCTTCCTGCTTCGCAGACACGAACTCTACTGAAGGCTCAGTACCAGCTTCCACGACTTTCCGTGGTGTTTGTGATACTAGAATCTGCTTAGCAAAAGGCGTCGGTCCCACAGGTACTGTTTCCTCTTTCGCTCTGTTTGCCTCTGGTTCCCTCGCGAGTTCAGGAGCATTTTCCGCAGCTGCAGGTCCTGATGCAACGTTAAACATCTCCAACGAAAGCTCGGGAGCTGAGATGGAGCCAGGCTCAACTTTGACTTCGCCTACCACCGATTCTGGTTTGGTGAGGTCGAGCTCGTCCAATTCCTTCTGAAGACGTTCAACATGTATAACGGGTATATCCTGAGATGTTGATCTGACTTCTGGAATAGCAGAAGGGACGACACTTGTCGGAATCTTCTCCGAAACAAGCACTGATGAAGGATTGAGATCAGGAGTAGTCGCCACTAGTGTTTTCAGTAATCTGGGATCTTGAGAGGGCGCTTCGGGCATCGAGGCACGCTCCGCCAAAGCTACTAGCGAGGGCTCATCTACAGCGGCGGCTACTGGTATATGGATATCTTTGGATGTGAATTCCTGATCAGCGAGCACGGAGTCTGCAGCTGGACTTTTCTCAATCGCGGCATGGGGTTCCTCAACTGTCATGGGGATTTCCGCTGCCTTATTTGTCTTATCTTCAACAATAACAGGCACGTCCTCGTTCACCTTGACGATAATATGAGTCGACTTCTCCGGTTGTTCGTCCTCCCTTCCCCTGCTTGCATCCCGAACATCCCCTTCGGCAATGACGAGTTGTGCGGCAGCAATGGAACTTGTATTGTTCTCAGCCGCGTTGACGGGAACAATAGGCACAAGGATACCAGATGCTACCTTTGGAATCGGGACAGCTTCGAGACCCTCATCATTGGCGGGGTTTTCAGATACGGAATGAAGGGGTGGAAGAACGGGAATGGAAGGAAGGGGCGCACCATCAGACACGGCGCTACTTAAAACATCGAACTTGGTCTCGGTGATCGCGGCGGTCTGTATGGGTGTTGGGATGGCGATCTGCGTCCGTATTAGCGTGTTTGTGGTCGAAGGTAGTATATGATTGTTACCTGCTCTGGGTTAACAGGATCGACGCCCACGACAGTATTCAGTGCAACACCAAAGCCGGAGGCGACATATTCAAGTGCCGAAGAGGTGCCTTCGCGCGCAACGACAGTATCTGCGAGATGTGCAGCAAACTGAGGCAAGCTCCCAATGTTATCAGAAGGAGCGGGGTTGTCGTTCCCTTTCGGCTCATTTTCTGGCTGGGGCGGTGCGATGTACATGTTATTAATGTTACCGTCGTGATCTGGTTCAATAGGCTGGTCAGGGTGTGTAGTCCAAGTGCCATCCACGATGTATTTATACGTGATTTTGGAGCCCCAGGGAACGTAAATGGAACCTGTGAATCCAGTCGGCTCCTTGGTGAGGTGGCAAGTACGGGCCCACTGTGAGTAATTGAACGTGAGCTTGTCGAACGGCAGAAGAGTTGGTGTTGAGTTGGTTACGTACGTCGTTGAAGGAACCAGCGACGATGACCTCGGTCGGCTCGGAATGAGGCCTGAACTGTGATGGGTGACGGCAATGCAAATCATAAGGGTACCTACTCACCATTCGAAGTGGACCTTGTGCCCATCAGCCATGGTAGCCCTGCTAGAGTGGTTGTAGTGATGTGTTTACAATTTCCATCTTTCGAGATCATCGACTATCTTATGTCAGTCTTCCACGATGACCTCGAGCTCGATGAGGCGCTCGACGAAATTGACCCCCTTCGTCACCTAATGCACCAGTCAGACGACGATGACGACGAACCCAAGGCTTTGATACCAAAACAGTTGCATTCTGTCCAAGGCGAAACACTGCAACTGTCTTTTTCCGGTCCACAACATCTAGTTGAGATTGCTCTAGCCGTAGATGCGTCTCCCGGTTGCGGGGGTATTGCTTGGCCCGCAGGAGAGGTATGCCCACTTCAACTTGACAGAGACTAGAATCTGATGATAGAAAGAAAGGTCTTATCTAGTTATCTTACCAAACGCGGCCCTGACTTTGTACATGGCCGCAGCATCCTCGAGCTGGGCAGTGGCACTGGTCTCGTCGGGCTCGTCGCCGCGAAGCTTCAGCTTCAAAGAACAAAACCTACTAGCACTGCGAGTGTATGGATCACGGATCAAGCGTGCGTCCTCGGTTGACGCGCCTTCGTCCGCTATACCCACCCTACTTTACATCCAAAACACAGCCCGCTCCTCGGAATCATGCATAGAAACGTGCAGCTGAATGATCTGAACTCAACAGTCGTTGTAGCTGAACTCAACTGGTAAATAGTGTCTCCGTCCCTAACTAAGTTCATCTGAGTGACTTCTGGACCCAAGGGGAACACCCCTCCCTCCATCCCTACCAACCCCTGATCTTATCCTCGCAGCGGACTGTGTGTATTTTGAGCCTGCGTTTCCTCTTCTCGTACAGACGTTGTGCGATCTCGTCGACGCGGGGACTGGTGATGCTAAAGAGACTGAGGTCCTCTTCTGCTATAAAAGACGGCGAAAAGCGGACAAGCGATTTTTTGGCATGCTCAGGAAGGCGTTTACTTGGGACGAGGTACGCGTGCACAAATTATGTTTTGGCCCGCATCTATGAATATTATCATGGTCTAGGTAACAGATGACCCAGACAAGATCGCGTACAACCGAGAGGCGATAACACTCCTGCGACTGTCGAGACGGAAACCATCGAGTCTACAATCAAGAATACAGAACTAAGGTCTACTCATAGGATATTGCAATTACGATGATTGTTAGATATCTAATCAATTTTTGTTCTATCAGGCCTTGTCCCTGTAACATATCAATAACATTTCGATTGTATGATCATGTTCAGATTCCTTGCTTCGTCCCCGTCGCGGCTGTCGAGCCTTGTTTGGCCCTAGCTAGCATCTGTCGCCATAGACGCGCCGCATGTCCAGGTTTTCTCAGCGTCACCAGTACATGCAACATCGCACTCAAAAGCATCACGCTCCCAGCCTGGTGGGCAGCAGCAAGGGGCACTGGGACAAGGTACAACAGCGTTGAAATACCCAGAAGCACCTGAACGTTTGCCATTGCAAATGCTGCCGTCATAGCCGTTCGCGTCAAGGGTGGAAGAACGGCCCGAAGAGCAGGACGGCATGAAGAAGCCCACAGGAGCAATGTAGAAATGTAGGTTGTTGTAGCCTAGAACATGACGTGAACGAAGGAAAGATGAGGGAGAGTTAAAGAAACGCACAAGGACACGGTGGTCAAATTGGACGGTGGTAGGATTTTCAAAAATGTTGCGCCACCATAGGTCAGATTTGTCCGCACTCTTGGCGTACGACGGGGAGAGTAACTCGTCAGCGGGAGGCATGAGGCGTCCGCCCATTAATGGGAACTCGTTGTATACCAAACCAGCATCAAGACCCGCGACAAATGCACCTGAAGTCCAATACCGAAGCAATAAGCACAAAACCCTAGTATCCAGGAAATGCCTCATACCAGAAAGTGCTGTCAACAACACAAGCCCCGTGAGTGCCCACGCTTGTCTCTTAAACATTTTCACTCTAGGTTTCTCCAGCACGCGAGTAAACTTTTTGACAGCCTCGCTTCCGCTCCACTTACCTCCTCTTGAGAATTTCCAGTCCTTGATGATCCCCAGGCCCGTGCTAAACATGCCTGCATATAGCGCCAACGCCATGCCAAGATGGGCGGCAAGGCGATATTGCGACACACGCGGGACGGCACCGGGCTCCTCCATGAGAGCCTCGTCGAGACCTGACTGTACCATGTACCATCCGAGGGCACCCTGTGCACCGATAAGCGTGCCTAACCCGAAAAGTTGCGCGAACTGAGCCCGGGATATCTTCCGTCTGATGCCAAAGTACACAAGGGGTCCAACAAAGGCAACACCGAGAAGACGTCCGAGGAGGCGATGGCTCCACTCCATGAAGAATATGAATTTGAAGTCCGAGAGAGTAGCACCAGACTTCAGCCTAAACCAAAGTTGAGAACCAAGCTCAGTGTTAGGTAAATGAGAGACGTACTTCTTGAACTCTGGAGTCTGTTTGTACTTGTCAAACTCTGCTTCCCACTCTGCCTCAGAGAGGGGGGGAAGGACACCAGTAATCGGGCGCCACTCCGTAATGCTGAGGCCTGATTCGGTGAGACGGGTGACGCCACCGACAACGACAATGGCAAAGACTAGTGTAGAAGACATCATAAGCCACATTCCGACGGAACGGGGAGCGAGAATAGGAAGCACTCTGGCCTCAGGCGTCGAAGTAGCATTTCGTTTCACAAAAGTCGAACTAGATGATCTGGTAGACCTAGAGGCAACGAGGAGAGACTGTAATCGAGACGAAGAACGTAGAGAAGGAGCGGTAAGGACTGGTCTAGCAATTGTCCGCAGACTCAACTGCCGGACACCTAGCTGAGATAGCCGCGGGCATGCCGCCCGTCTTATTGCACCCCACATAACAGGGCAAAGAGCACGTCGCGTAGGACGACCTCAAGAAAAAGAGACAGGTGCTCTACCCATTTGGGGATGTCCGATTGCTGACAAACATCCTTCTTTCCCTTGAGCCTCGACCCAATCCAGGTCAGGCCATGCTCTCTCTTTCCCGCAGACTCCTCCCGACAGTCACTCGACGTACCTTTACTGCCAGCGCTCTTCGCCTCAACGCTCCATCATCCAACGAGCAGCTAGACGGCGAACGATTGATCGAAAGCAAGCTGGTAGAAAAGTTCTCCCCGTGTCAGGTTAAAGTTCAGGACGTATCAGGTGCGCAAACCTTCGTCTTTAAGAGTTGAATCACACATGTAACCATGTTATATAGGAGGATGTGGCACTTTCTATGCAATTAATATCTCAAGTCCGGCATTTGCAGGCCTTTCCGTCGTAAAGCAGCATAGGCTTGTCACTGACGCACTCAAAGAAGAAGTACCAGGCATGCACGGGCTTCAGGTACCTTACGACTCTTGTCGGACAACATGAGGGTGGGATATTGACTCCTCTGATAGATCAAAACTAGTGTCCAATGACATCTTTGCAAACATCCAATACTCATCTTACGCGAAGGTTTCCCGTCATAGAGAAAGGATATCACACACATGTATTCCCCGTCGAGCTCCGCCAGCACCTCAAAAGCAGACAACAGGATTAATGATAGTTATAGAGCGGTATCTCCCCTTTCAAGATGCCCAATCATTGTACTCTAGATCGCGCAATAAATGCCGTTAGTACCCACCTCACTTGGTATCTCGCTTTTGGGCAATCGGATATTCTGATGGTATAGTTTCCTACGACGTCACTCACAATTTTCTCGTAAGAGCACACCCAACAACATATCAACCGAAACACCTTTCCAAACTCTACACGCTCATCCGAACTGACCCCATCATCTCTAATCTCCACTGCTCCGCCTGCCTCCTTATCCTCCTCACCCGTCTATCAACCGCGTACCACTGTCTATGATCTGCATACACAGAGCGGTAGCGGCGTCTAACTGGGGGTTCTAGTTCAGCGTCGTCATCCTCGTTCTCCTCGTTTTCAAGCGTTTCCGCGTTAGCTTCTTCGTCGACATCCATCGCTTCATCATCTTCGTCATCTAAAGGAGGGGCTTGTCTCGGAATCTTGGGCACACGATCGAGCGTAACACGAGAGGACGAAGCCATGGGCGGAAAGACGAGTTTTGTAGGGTATTGTAATGATAACGTTGATTTTACGGGAGACTCTCCTTTCGTCTTTGTCTTTTTACTCGGCGTTTCATGCACGATAATATCTAGTTCATCATCAGATAGTTGGGGTTGGGCAACGGCCTTCCGTTTGCTCGGGGAGTGGGAGTCTCGCGAGGGTAATATGCGTAGGGGTCGTTTTGGTGTCCGACGCGGGGTCGCTGTGGCAGTAACACCCTCTTTCGCAGGCGAACGCTGGACCTTGATGTCATTCTTTATCCGCGTCTCGACGGATGCGCAGCATTCGTTGAGTTTGTTGAGTAAGTTTGTGAGTGACTTGGCGGATGTACAGTGTTCGGCTGCAAAATCTCGTGGTGTGGCGGGGTTCTGGCCCTGTGTATGAGATCAGTTAGAGCTCCCAGAGTAGACGAGTACTTGGACTCACGGTGGCCGTGGTATAAGTCCAGAAAAATATCGCGTTTTCGAGATCAGGTCCGCTATTGTTAGCACCATCGCTCAGCACCAGAGTTCTCTTCACAGCACTCGTCCATTCGTTCAGTAGGTGGTGCCCGAAAGCCCAGTGGTATTTCTGCACAAGTGTATCATAGACATTTTTTCCGCTCCTCGTCCTTCGTGGGCTGCCATCGAACGCGGCCTTGACGGTTTCGAGAACCTTGATGAAATCAGACTGTTTGAGACACGACGCGATCTGCGCGTTCTTGCGCGTCACATCGGTGTTGTTCAAGCTACTCGAGCGAGTGAGATATAGTCAGACGAGTGGCGGCTGCTTACTTTGTTGAAGCAATGTACGCGCAGACAGCTGGTAGACCAGTGATGAGGGGGCCGAGATTGAATCCCGAGAGCGGGCCAGTCCTCTGCTTTGCGGTGCGCAGGATGTTCTGTGCCTCGTGGAATGTCTCGTCGGAATGGCAGATGGTCCTGAGAAGGTCGTCGTGAGGGGCCATGAAGAGACGCGCTGCCGGCACGTGACATTCTCTCTGCTGTCCATGTCGCATTCGCCGCCGCCTCTGAGGCATCCAGTGCCGACGCATCCCGCGTACATCCCCGAGCCGCCGTCTGCGCCCGCCTCGCCCGACGGCTACCAGCGCTTCTCGTCGTCGTCCAGCCCGTCCTCGCCGCCGCAACATGCCTACCACGTCCCCGCCTACTCCCAGTTCCCACAGCAGCCCACACACGCCCCCGCCCCGGCCATCCCCCAGCCCGACTTTGCCGCATGGGGCATGAACGACGCCACTGCCCAGTTCGGCATGCAGCTTGGCCAGAGCGCCGTCGCTGCAGGCCACGACTACGTCCAGCGCAACTTTGGCACATTTTTCCCCTCTACGTCCCTCAAGCACCACTTCAACGTCTCTAACTCGTACGTTATCAACAAGCTCCGTCTCGTCTTGTTCCCGTGGCTCCAAAAGCCCAGCTCATGGCGTCGTCGTGTGTGTCGTTCCGAGTCGGGCCAGACTGCAGAGTGGGCTAGTCCCCGCGAGGACATCAACAGCCCCGATTTGTACATCCCCTCCATGGCCCTCGTGACATACATCCTCCTCTGTGCACTCTATGCCGGCATCTCGAAGCAATTCCACACCAAAATCCTCGGCGAGGCTCTCTCGCGCGGCCTCGCAGTCCTCATCCTCGACTTTGCCTTCGTCAAACTCGGCTGCTACTTCCTCAACGTCTCTGATTCTGGCTCTGTCATCGACATCGTCGCATATGGCGGCTACAAATTTGTCGGGTCCGTCTTTCCCATTACATCCGTCTCGCTCACTCTATTGACGTCCCCACAGCGTAATATTTGTCCTAATACCCTCCTTCCTCATCCGCGCACCGCTTATCAACACCATTCTCTTCATCTACGCCTTCCTCGCCAATGCCTTCTTCCTCGTATGTCTCTCTTCTTTCCCATTGTCCTCGCTCAACCCATTCCCCTACAGCTCCGCTCCCTTCGCTCTGTTGTCCTCCCCGATGCATCTGCCCAGCTCGTCTCAAGCCCAAACCCAACAAGCACAGCAACCGTCCCACCTGCCGCACGTCGTCGTCGCGTCATCTTCCTCTTCCTTGAAGCCATCTCTCAGTTCCTCTACATGGGTGTCCTTGTGCGCATTTAGTTCTCCGATTCATAATTAGATGTTTCTTAGGATAATAAATATATGGGGATGGACCGCACTTTACCTCACAGAGTACTGTATTGTATTTATCTTTGTTGTATACAAGGGTCGATGGCGTAGTTGGTTATCGCATCTGTCTAACACACAGAAGGTCCTCAGTTCGAACCTGGGTCGACTCATAATAAGTTGCCTTTGTTTTTTTGGGACTCTACTACGACTTGCACGCATCAATCCGGATATACTGAACATGTACTAGACACTTACTTTCAGAAGTTGCGGCAAGCTATGAGCTTTTCACATACTCAGCTAGCACCCACAACCCTAGGCTACTGTGAGTTCTATCATCATTAGATAAATGGCATTGTGTAATAACTCATGGTCGATGGAAGCACAGCTGCAACATGTATCAAAACTGCACGGTCCACCGCCGCAAGTCCGCCACGATCCAAAAAAAAAAAAACTGCGGCAGCCCGCAACCAGAGCATAAGCAAAATGAGAGAGCGAACCACTGAGTACGATGATCTACGAAGCGAGTATATTAAATTTACCATGTAATACCATTGCAACTACGTTGTCTATAATTAATTATTCGATAAATGTACCTCATCATCATTCCTTTTCATCCTTGATGTTTTCATATGTACAGTACGGTGGCAATCAACGGCGACATCTCATTTCCGACTCTTGCATAGGGCGCGAGAATTGAGGGTAGATTGTGAGTGGCAACGTAGCCTAGTGGGACCATGCTAGGAGAGTTGAGTGTAAGCGGAAAGTAATGATGAGCCGCGAGAATGAAGAGTACTGAGAGCGGCAATGAGAGAGAGATACCACGAGAAATGGATGTGACAATCTATCTGCCACAAGAAATGATCAATGAGTGTTGGCTGAAAGTGGGATTGTGCCGCGAGAATTGAGGGTTTAAAGTGTCAAACCCACACTCCCATCTCCAATAGACAGAGTCTGTCCCACATCCGTGAATCGTGCTTGAATGTACACAACTTGAGCCTCGGTCGCCTTTACTGTAACCTTTGCGTATCTGGAGAGTTCCAAAGATTTGGAGCCATTGCCCTTCGCACACTGCACCTGTCTGAGATCCGACACATTGGTACAGTTCCAATCTTATTAAGCATAGCGTTGATCATTGTGTAAGTAGTGTCCACGTCAATTAATCGTATCTCCAGCGCCTTCAACAGAGAACTGAAGACTTAAGCAGGTAATCTCTCCACTTACTGAGTCTTTCTCGTTACCTTGGATGATTGACTCTCATAACGTACTCGACTATCCCAAGCTCCCGAGCGGCAAGTCATACGATATGAGGCCCAGAAGCGAGTTGGCCATCTCAAATGGATGAAGACACGTATGCGCAGCTCCAGAATAGTCGAAAGTATATGTGAAAGGCACAAAAAGATTAGGGAGAAAAGTGCCGGAGATGGCAACGTAGATTATAACGTTTGTAAAATCAACATTGATTGACTATAGAGAGAAAACCTGGAAAAGGGATCTGTAAGACTTGAACACGGTAGCTGAGCTGTGGGCGAAGGACCATGCTGCTTTGAGGCTAGGATCTTAAACCAGATGTGGTGTACACCTACACAGGATTGTGAGGGAACATGGATGAGATGAAGAGAGTGGGGAGAGGTGGAGTTGGACGTGAAATTCGACAGCGACGGGGCGGTGTATTGCGAGGCCAAATCCGGAGCACCGATAGTCGAAGACAACGACAGGTGAGAATCCTCTGTGCATTCTGTCCAATTATGAACAAAGGTACTCAGTTTGTTGGCAAGTTCATCCTCGTAAACACTGAATACTCCGGTTTCCACAAGGACGAGTTGCTATGAGTTGCCCGTATGAGGGGGCAAATGCATTCGAAGTACAATACCATTACAATACCCATTATCTGAGGTTAGTAACCTCCCAGTGATGAGTTCACTTGAGGGTCATCGACGCGGTGAGGACATGACTGTATTTCAGAAAGAAAACTTCAATGTGACGACTTACACTGAAGATAGTAGAGGCGAAAAAGTGCTGTTCAAGTAGCTTCAAGTAGGTGGGCAATACCCTTTGCCGTAATCGGATTTCGGATGTCTCTTCGACCTGAACCTTCAAATAAAAGACAAAAGACGATTTTGGACGCTTTGTAAATGATGCTTTCACAATGCAGAAGAATCCAGTATAATGATGCCCTTCTCTGGTTTCTTTGACTTCAACCTCTCTTTGACGATCTTGTTTTAAGGCAAGGTTCATCTTTCTGTTAAAAAGTCTCTTGTTCGCAGCATCTCCAGTACCTGCGAGGCACTATTTCTTGCGCCAAATTACAAACATATCAATGGAAGAAACAAGGAAGGTTATGTGAACAAGGCACTCTCAGAACGCCTAACAAACCAGTGTAATGCTTTTTCCTGGGTTTCATTGACCTTGTAATCTCTTGACGATCTTGTTCTGAGGTTTTGTCTTTCTGTTGAGTCTCATGTTCGTGCATCTCTATGACATGTCTTACTCGAGATACAATCGCGTCTTGTATCATTAAAAACCTTGGATACACATTGTTCACAATCGTCATTCTTGAAGCTTAAAAACCATGGGGTTCGCCTCCAGATGAGTTCATACTGCATCCCAATTTCAACGACAAGGTATCAGTACAACTTACTATAACCATGAACATCTGTAACTGACTTGAATCTCTCATAACTAGCTCGTATTACCAACAATGACTGGAAAATTGACTAAGACTCACAAGTCCTCACAACCACCAAAAGCGAAAAATAAGACCGGCTTACTAGATGTTTTGCGCAAGATTTTCGTTGAAAGTGCTATGAAACATCCAACAATCCCTGCCATTCGATTTGAGCGACGCCTGTTCAGACTCTTGGATGCCATGCATGGATTTACTGAGCTCAACATCGACCGCATGATCAGCACAAAGCGTTGCCTGATCATCCTCAAGTGTTGCTACAGCCTCGAATCCCTATCTGTTATCCTCAAACCGGATGAACCCGGAAACTTGGAAGATTCCGCGCTGGAAACCCAACCACGTGTCTATGCAAACAAGCTCAACACTCTCCATATCTCAACCATATTTCAGCTACCAGAGGAATTCCTTAATGCGATCTATTGTCCGAGATTACTTTCTCTTACAATGGAACGGGATGCGTCGACAATAGATCTTACTTCCGAAACGTCGAAAAATTATGGCTTCAGAGGCCTTGTACAGCAATCTGGTTGTTATCTAGAGTCGTTGGTACTGTCGAACATGTTCCCAAAGGCTGATGAGTTAAAGGGATTTCTCGAGTTGAGGTATACAGACCAACTTCAGCAACTTTGGGTTCACGACGACTACAACATCTTCCGAGATCGCCAGAAACGCCCACCGTCTATCACAAACTCAGTCTTGGAGGCCTTAATTGCTGTCGAGACAAGTCATGGATCCAGAAGAGTGGCGGTCTATCGATGCCCAAGACTTAATAATTTGGGACTGTCACCGTGTTATTCTGAAGATGGAAAACTCTCTGACGTCGTTCAACCACGATTAAAGGCCAACTCCTTGTTCATCCTTACCTATTTTTGGAATCCAGCTGGAAGGCATCTACATAACAATGATTATAGACGATTCGAAACTCTGACGCATGGAGGACGGCTTGTTGCGAATGAGACGGCAGGAAGGTGGTGGTACTAGTGTGCATTCATTACTCACGAAATATTCTAATAGAATAGTACTTGGCTTATCCGGATAACTTCTAGACCTTGTTCTCTCAAGCTATTCAAAGTAGCTATATCAGTCTTTCTACGATTCCAACCCCAAAAACTTTCTAGAAGCTCAACACGTTTGAGTCCATGAGGATGGTGACGTCCTGTCCACCGAGATGAGATCATACGTGAAAACACATCATCAGTGGTAGCACAGCTCTCAATATTGATTGTGGTCAGATAGGGAAATATCTGAGCTGATTCAGCACTGTCGTTCCATGTGAGCCTCTCTGCAACGTCATCGGTCAACTTTTGCATAAAAGTGAGCCTGAGTGAGTATATGGAGTGAAAACACTTCAATTCGAGAAACCTGGGGAGCTCATGACGGAGGTGTTCATCATGTGCCCCCATTCCACAGACTCCTAAGTGACGAAGTGTGCAACCAGAACGATTGATGAGACACTCAAGACTAGAGCAGTTTTCAGGTCTGGGTAGTAGGAGGGCATTCAAGGACGGAAGAGTGAGGGCATCGAATAGCTCTGCAGGGTCATCACAACTCCGAATACTCAGTGAGCGAAGGCTCTTAACTGTGACAGCAGAAGAAGCGACATCAATCGGGGAGTGAACATAAGAGGCGAAAACAATGTCTTCGATCCGCGGGAAACAGCACAGTAATGACAGACACTCTGCAGTTTGAAGAGACATCCTTGTAGAAAACCTTCTAAGATTTGGCCACGTCAACGAAAAGATGTTCTCCGGAATGTGAAATGACCAGGTCAAATTGGATAGGGTTGGTATTTGTGCAAGAGTAGAAATGATTTTGTTGGCATCATCCTTGGTAAAGCGAAGTTCCTCGCCTAGAATGTGGATTCTCTTCAGCAACGGGACATCTTCTGGTTGCAATCCCAGAAGCTTGGCATACGTCAATGGCTGCAATATAATTGTTACATCGGCCCACTGGGAGCTATGCGAAAAAAATAAGTTCAAAGCAGCATCAAACTCCTGATATTTGTTATATATATCAAAATTGATAACCAAAGGAGCTCCACGAGTACGTTCGAGCCAGAGTCGATATAAGGCCATGTCATCCTTTTTCCCTCGGGAGTAGGCATTGAATGCTGACCAAAGCATCGGCATTGATATCGCGACATCTCTCCACTGTCTACAAACCCCGCAAAGTACTATGGGTGGTTCGTTGACTTCAGGCGGGTATTGTCGCCTATCACACAGGGGATCCAGAGTATAGATGAAAACAAGACCCAAAACCTCGGCAGGAAGTTGATAGATGGGTGCTTCTATGGGCATCATTGCTGGCTCACGGGAAACCGCATCCAGCTCAATGAGATCACTGATGGACGAGCGATATTGGGAATCTGAAACTTTGGTTGATTTTATTGAAAAGATCTCATATGCCCTACTCACCGTAAACTTGGCCAAGTACATCTTGCACCGGTTGAATTTCTCGCTTCCTCCTGATCAGACGGCGGAGAAGTCGTTTCAAGGTTGATGGCATAGAAGTATGGTATGTCGGGGGGTCGTGATAGTAAACTGATGTAAAAATGAAAATGTCTTTTAGAACGAAGATGTTTTTGGGGAAAGCCACTGTGAAGACAATTATCCTGAAAAACTCAATTGTGCGGAACAATAATTCGCCATGATACCGGATGGATTGCTTCTGAACATTCAAACTGATGACAAGAAAAGACAATTGTGGAAGATTAATCTATGAGCGTGGTAATTATTTATCAGTCATCAGATCTGTCCGAGTCCTCCATAGCAAAGCTCCTACCTAGCAGCGCGCAGTTGAACAGAAATAGATCATTGTAACTTGATATTATACATGAGGCTTCCAGAAGACGCTCCGTTCCTGCATACGGCGCAGAGTACGAGGACAAAAGGCCTATCAGACTTGCGAGCGAAAGGATACACGTGTGCAGCGACCTTGGCAGAACCTTGTTTCCCTTACCGGATAACGCGTCCGCAAAAACTCAGGAGACCGCGTGGTCTTTTCTCCCTGTGTTTTGCGAAGCGTAGACACATTAAAGTTCCGTCGTGAGCTTTTTAGTTTTCTTTCCCACATCTGATTCTATTCACCACCAACCTTCATTTCATTCGTGGCCACAATGTCTACCGCTGGAAAACCTATCAAGTGCAAGGCTGCAGTATGCTGGGGCGCTGGTCAGGAACTTAAGATTGAGGAAGTGCAGGTGGCTCCCCCGCAGGCTCATGAAGTCCGGATTCATATCCTTTGGACTGGTGCGGGCGTACTGTGGGACTTGTTCAATGTAGAGATCTGACGGGTTGTCGTGAATTATGTTCTATATAGGTATTTGCCATACTGATGAGTATACCCGCAGTGGTAAGGACCCCGAGGTGGGTTTTTGGGCTGTTGGACTGATCCTCCCTCCCTTTTTTATCTAATGTGTTGCATCATTTAGGGTCTCTTCCCTGTTATTCTCGGACACGAAGGCGGTGGGATCGTATGTTTCTGGACACCCTGGAGATCTTGGAAATCTATGTTGATTTGTGGATATTCATAGGTCGAGTCTGTTGGCGAGGGTGTCACCAATGTCGCGGTCGGGGATCACGTCATTCCTCTGTACACTGCTGGTTTGTTGTTTTTATTTTGTTCGTGGATTTCGAGTAAATGTTGGATAGAATGCCGTGAATGCAAGTTTTGCAAGAGTGGAAAGACGAATCTTTGTGGGAAAGGTGATCTGCTAGCTGGCTAGCCTTGAGCTCAATCAATGCGATTGCGATCTTACTATTTTTCAGTCCGCGCCACACAGGGGAAGGGCTTGATGCCAGACAGCACTAGCCGATTCTCTATCAATGGCCAGCCTATTCACCACTTCGTCAGTAGTTTCCTCCTCATATATATATGACGTCATTAAAAAGATTTGATCAGATGGGCACGTCGACCTTTTCTCAATACACCGTCGTCGCCGACGTTTCAGTTGTTTCCGTCGACAAGAAAGCACCTCTCGAAAAAGTCTGCCTTCTTGGATGCGGTATCACTACAGCTTGGGGCGCGGTCGTCAAACAACCAGGCGTCAGTAAGTGTTACATCGATCAACCTCTCGACCCTCATTTGTTTTTTTTTCCGATTAGAGGACTCTAGTGTCGCCGTCTTTGGTTGCGGTGCTATCGGTCTCGGTGTGATTTCTACATCGGCGCTCGTGGGCGCAAGTCGGATCATCGCAATCGACACCAATCCAGGCAAGGAATCATGGGCAAGGAAGTTCGGCGCGACAGAATTCGTCAACCCCATGAAACTGTCCGAGGGAAAGAAGATTCAGGAGTACCTCGTCGATATCACTGATGGGGGCTTGGACTTTACTTTTGACTGTACCGGAAACGTGAGTCGTTCCCCACTCGTCCTATCAGCTTCATCCTTAACAATTTCATAGGTGCATGTCATGCGAGCTGCTTTGGAAGCTTGCCACAAGGGTTGGGGGGTTTCGACCGTCATCGGTGTGGCAGCGGCCGGACAAGAAATCTCCACTCGTCCGTGAGTGTCTGATATTTCTTGAGATACTGAGCACTAACTAATCATGTTTTTAGCTTCCAGCTTGTATGATGGACGCTGTAAGACAATTTACGTGTCAAGCTAATTTTCTCCATCCATAGGTAACTGGACGTACTTGGCGTGGCACTGCGTTTGGCGGCGTCAAAGGCCGTACTGAAATTCCGGGGCTCGTCGAAGGTGGGGATGATCGAAGCCATTGGTTCGGGTGTTTGACCCACCTTGTTCTATTTAGATTACCTCAATGGCAAGGTTAAAATCGACGAATACGTTACCCACCACCGCAAGCTCGACGAGATCAACGCGGGATTCCACGATATGCACGTAAGCTGTTTTAATTCTTGCGTCTCCCATGATTTTATCAACCTTGTCATGCAGGGTGGCGATTGCATCCGATGTGTTGTGGACATGGCTTGACGGAACAAATGGTTTATTAGGTATATGGCGGTTTCAAACTAGGCAGCAAATTGTATGTACATTAAGCTTAACAACAATGGCGCCATCCGTCGAAGTAATAATCCTGTGTATATTAGTACCTTGTGCTGTTCCCAACTAAAGCAGTTTGCACATTTAAGGGGTCAACTCAAAGTGGAACATCCATCCTACACTCCTCGATCAATCATGACTCGATCTGGTTTTGCACCCAAAATTGCCTGCCATAGGACTCTGAGTGCAAAATTCACCTCTCGCCGTCTGACCCCACTTCTTTTCCATAATAATCTGACAATTGCTAGCACACAGACTAGGAACGAGACGTCCAAGCATAACCGCCGAATAACCATACGTGTCGGCGACCGATCCTCATTCCTGGCAAAGAACGTCGCAAGCTCCCGCATTTTGTCCAGAACTCGACTGATAGGGCTCACAACGATGGACCACATGCCTAGGTCGTCGAGATCCCAGTAAGGGCCACGACTTTCATTAGGACTGTGTCGGCCTCTGGGAGAACCTAGGTGCCTCAGGGTCAAGGAAGTGTTCGACCGAGATAACGATAAACTAGTTTCTAAAGAATCCATCCGCTCCGTCAACGCCGCAAGATGCACCTGCACATTTTCAATTGCGCGTTCCAAAGTCGCTTCGGAGGCAGGTCGTATCGACCCAAACGGTGGGAGGGGCTGCTGAGGACCACGAGATTGTCTATGAGGGGTGTACGAATGCGCTCGCGTAGGAGTTGCAACTTCTACACGGGGAAGCTGAGATATGCCGACATATGAGCTCATGGTTGGATTAGAAGGGGACGAGATAGGTGATGAATCTGCCGCAAAAGCGGAGGGTGTTGTAAAATCCGGTCGAGGTTGGGCAGAAGGAACGCCGTGTATTGGTGGGGGCGACATGACAACAGACGTGGCCAAGGGTGTGCGATACTTGTGGGAAGATAGTGAAGATGAGGGTCGATTTGTTTGGGATTGAGACATGGCTCGCTCGTGTTCAACCACGACAGGAAGGTCTCGAGCCTCATCATCGCCTTCAGATATATCACCCTGGTAAAGTCGACTATCTCGCGATCGAAGGGCATTACGGGGAGGATGGGAAGGTTCGTCGTCGGAAATCGTCGAGCCCGAAGTATCAGAATCAGCAGAGCGGAAATGAGGGTCTGGCATACAATTAAACGAAGAACCGTCTAGATATCATACTTTGATACGTACGACTGGAGAGATGAGTAAAGTCTCCGTAGTTTTCTAGCTCTTGCACCAAAGTCATTGCGATAGTCTTGTCAGAGTACTTTCGTAGAACCTGCATTCAAATGTCACGAGCTATTTTCAAGAACAGAGCTGTTTGATTACATGCCTTCAGTAAAGCATCAACGTATAACCATTTGGCTTCTAAAGGATCTAGATCGCGATGCTTCGCCCATGCATCCCTGCATTGAATTAACAATTGCAAGTAGCGAAGGAGACTTCGACGGACCATTTTGCACGTCCTAACATATCCCACATTCCCGGACGTGGTGTTTTGACGTTGCCAACAGTTGCTATTCTTGCTTTTAGAGAAGAGGCAGAATACCAGTTTTAAGACACACCTTGCTTGTACAAACTGCAATACTATGAAAGGTTGCTCCAGCTATAATACAATTGCATTACACACCTATACATAGTCAATTTCTCTTCATAATCCGTTTGGATTGGCCCAGTCTTTGGCAAACTCTGGACAATCTCCACAGCACGATTGAATTGAGCGTCGATTACTTCAGAGGACGCCATTGTTTAATGCTGGAGTTCAAGGGTATCTTTGAGACTAATTCTTACGCCTCCCTGAGAGAGGCAAAGTACAAAAACGAACGAGACTTGACGACAAAGTAAGGAAGACTTCGGCACAAGCAATAGGATACGCCTGTGACACGTGAATCCGGAAACTCGGAAAGGCGCTGAGCCTTGTCAAATCTAACAGTAACAAATAAATCCTACTACCAGCCTCCCTCTTAGATGATAGATCTCAGATCTCAGACCTTGCCATGATACAAATTCATTACACTTACAATTCGACGATCACCCCACCTGCTCAATAAACATCATCATATTGGACAAATGCAAAGTAGAAAAGGTGTGATAAATTCTGGTGCCCATCATTCATGACTTTTTGTCGATGTGATCAGGGAAAGCAGACAAATAAGGTTTTTGCAGAAATTCGGCGGGGGAACCTTGCCCTTGTCCATGGTACAAATTGGAGCACCTACAGTTTTACTATGATCACCATACTTGCTCATTAAGCGTCATTGTACTGCACAAATACAAAGTGGCAAAGGTGCCGGCATTCAATATTCTATTTAATGCTCATCGTGACTTTTCGCCAACTTACAAATGATCGTGTTCGAGTCTTCTCCACCTTAAGACTTCGTTTTACTACTCACATGTGATGTGTCAGATGCCAGCGTTAGAATGACCCATTACACACACGTTACACATGATTTTATGTGGCTTCTGTGGCTTCTGGTGGCGATTGGATTGAACGGATTAGGGAGGTCATATCATTGCTTAACCGTAGACCCGTTTTCTGAGTATTGACGATTATCTAGTTTCAGACATTGACATGAGCAGCTTGTCAACAATACTTGTCCGGTCTACCCCTCGTTTTAAATCAGGCTCTCGCCAACTTGCTGCGGACATCTTCGAGCTCTCATTGTTGATAGGCTCTGATAGATGCGATGCCGATATCGTTCTGATGACTTCCTTACGTTTTGCCTTGAACTGGGTCACAAACCTTCGCAGGATGGGCCTCGTCTCATATCACCTGTCGTATTCGAAGCTACTTGGCTTATTCTTGTGTAGGTCAACCCGTTCGATCCGCTTCCAAGTGACTGTGTGCTTGACGGAATCTCATATCCGGTTGGGTCCTTGTCGCCACTCGGTTTCGAGGGTATAAGATAAAAGGACAGATTCTCCGACGAGGATAAAGCATCTCTCAATCCTTGTGTTGTAAGCGACACTGCCCCTGCTGCTGGTTTTGCCATGATATCCTTTGTTAAGCTCGCCTTTCTGCTGGGTGCCTTTTCTTTCATTAGGACAAATTCAAGGTACGTACATTCAGTTATGTCTCCATGGTTGATCAACTTAAGTTCCTCAGAACATGCGGAACCACTTTGACAGATGCTGAGATTTTCGCAGCCGAGAATCATTTCCAAGCCAACAAGATCTCACCCAGCGACCTTTTGGCCTCCACGAGTAAGGCAATTGTTAATGTCATTTTCCATGTTGTTAGCGAGAACAAGACTGTTTCTGGTGGCGATGTCTCGTAGGTCCTGACCCCAAATCTCTCACTTCAGCCTGTAACCCAATTTTCTTATACGTAACGAACAGTGACAGTGATATAGCGGCTCAGATTAATGTTTTAAACAAGGCTTACTCACTCTCTGGGATAACTTTTGTCCTTAAGCAGACTACGCGCACCGTCAATCAGACCTGGTTCAACCTGGTTGGACCTGGAAACGCTCAGCAGATGGAGATGAAGACTGCTCTTCGCCAAGGAGGTGCTGCAGACTTGAATGTATACACCGTTGGGTATGAAAGTTATCCAGTTGTCTGTCATATGATCGACCTAATCTTTGCTTTCTTTCAAGTTTTCATACAACCCAAGGTTTGTTGGGTTATGCAACATTTCCATCAAGCTATTCCGGAAAACCAATAGATGATGGCGTTGGTACGCGTCTTTTAGTTCTATTGAAGATCGTTGCTCTCAGTGCCATTCTTAGTTGTTAACTCCAGGACTTTACCCGGTGGAAGGGAGACAAACTATAATCTTGGACAGGCGAGTATGCTATTTTTCTATGCTGTCTAGAGATAGAGAATTGTACACCCAGACATTGACTCACGAAGTTGGTCACTGGGTTGGCCTGTTCCATACTTTCCAAAACGGGTGTGACGGAAAGGGAGATTACGTCGACGATACACCTTCCGAGGCTGAACCCGCTTTCGGATGCCCCGAGGGACGCGATACCTGCCCTAGCGACGGAAAAGACCCTATCCGTGAGCTCATCCTCAGTTGAAAGCATAAAGCCTCCTCAGTATCTTTCTGACTAGACAATTACATGGACTACACTTATGATACTTGCATGACCGAGTTTACTAACGGTCAAGTGAAACGAATCGGAGAGCAGATGGCCACTTACAGGAATCACAGAGTTTCGAAGCTGTGACCATAATCACCTGATTACGACCCAGATGGATGTCATTGCGGGTCAAGATACTTAGATGATATATTTGGCCTTTGTACGGTTGTCGTGTGTATACTTTCAAGCTATATGCCACAGTTCTTTATCCCTTTTGGGCAAAAGGGATTCTTAACGAGCTGATGAAATGAAGATTCTTTTGATACCCACTGGGGAGTCGTGTGCTCGAGCCTCCCATTAACACCCGAGACTTGATCAGGGTTGGTTTTGAAGGACTTTCCATGAGGTTGCGGAACCACGAGACCTGTTGGATTCTTCCTCGAGCGCCAACTTTGTTAACAACCATCCCTTGACAATTCAGTGACTCGGTTGTCGTCCGTCGAAAGAAGAAGGATGAACTCGACGAAAAGGTTCTCCCTTGGCCGTAGACGAGCTAGTATAAAAGAATGCACCATGGGCAAAACGAAACGAAACAAGCACCCCGTCGACCTCTAAGTATCTCTACTCCCCTGCAGAATGTTCACTTCTCTCAATTCTATGCTTTTGCTCGGAAGTTTATTTGCCTTTCGTGAGACTGCCGCCAACCTAAGGCGAGTCCGTTGTCCTCAATTTTCGAACACTTCAGGGCTCATCCCTCGAGCGCAGAAAATGCGGATCTATGCCATCAAAAGCTCAGGTTCTCGCTGCAGAAACTCATTTTCAGGCGCATAGGCTTACCCCGGAGGCTTCCTTCGGTGGCACGTCGACAATGATCAATGTCCACTTCCATCATATCTTGGCGGACAGGAGCAAGGATCCAAAAGTTGGATACATCTCGTAAAAGCCTCTCTGCAGTTGCTTGACGGTGATAGCTGACATTTTCATTAGCAAAAACCAGACAGAGGATCAGATGAGAGTCTTGAATCGGGCTTACACGAACGCAGGCATCAACTTCACTTTGGTGAATACCACGTACACTGTCGATAAGGATTGGTTCAGTGAGGTGGGTCCTGGAAACAGCTTCCAGAACGCCATGAAAAGGTCCCTTCGCTCCGGAGGAGCTGCCGATCTCAACGTGTACACCGTCGGGTAGGAGATATTGATGTTTTCAGTGCCACTGTCAATCTACAGAAGCCTTTTAGATTCGAAAAGGGAGATGATGGTCCAGGTCTGCTGGGATATGCTACTTTCCCTTCGAGCTATGCGAGGAACAAAATAGATGACGGTGTTGGTACGAGTTACTGTTGTTTTTGGACCCGCGAAACATCCTGATGCAAAGAAACCTGACCTTCTTCTAAGTAATCCTGCATTCTACCTTGCCTGGTGGAACAACTGACAAGTTCAACCTTGGACATGTGAGTACAATGGTGCTCGATATATATATATATATCACTGACCAAGTGACCAGACTTTGACTCACGAAACGGGCCACTGGGTTGGTCTTTACCACACTTTTCAAGATGGTTGTTCAGGCAAAGGCGACTACGTCGATGATACCCCACCAGAGAAGACTGCCGCGTATGGTTGTCCCAGTGGACGGGACACCTGTCCTGGCGACGGTCCAGATCCCATACGTGAGGATGTGTTTTTAACAGTCACATTGTTTGCTAGTAAATTTTCTGACATGTATCATTAGACAACTTCATGGACTATTCCGACGATGCCTGCATGACTAGCTTTACGCTGGGCCAGATTGATCGCATGAGAAGCCAGATGTTGACGTATAGGAACGTTACCCTTCCAAGACTGTTATAGGTCCCGTGATTATCCCACGTTGAACGAGTATGGAGTTTAATCTAGTACACATCAATGACTTGCATTGCATCTACTTCGCGATTGTCCGACCTCCTGGAAGGAAGAACCTTCAGTCGTCGTCGTGATATCTTTGTTGAATTCAGCAGATAATCATCTCGTGCCAAGTTGTAAGTTGTAGAGCGTCTCGAGCTGAGTACCTAAGCCTGAACTATGGCATGACTATTAGTTCCCAGGGAAAATCATATCTGAATATCGAGTACCTTTCTTCGCAATAGAAGGGCCTTCATCCCAAGTATATTTAAGAGAACCCCTTATTCGTTGTTCCCTGGGGCTAACGAGTTTGTCTAAACAAACGGCACATTAGGCACATTAGGCAAACGTCATAATCGAGACTCGCGTAGAGGGAAGCATACTTTTCCAGTACAAGAGTCCCCAGGCCTTTCCATGCTTTCCCTCACACTTGAACCTTGACCTTGTTACCAGCCAATAGCTCCCTTCAATCTGTTTCGTGCTCCACCGTATTTGGTGAACGAACTTGCCGATACCGCCGTCCGACGTTCGTGAGAGGACTTCATACAAGTTCCCAGGTCGTTTGACGAGCGAAGGGGGCAGTTCACGGGGAAGGAGTTTTTTGATTGAATTGGCGACATTGCATCGTGCAGGTGTCCATAGCATGGTGAGGGTGAAGAAAACAAAATTTGAAACTCAGCCCTTCAGCCCCCTTGGTGTCAACGCTCATGTGGGTTTTCCAACGATGCCTCCGACGACCATTATTACCACTTTACGCATCGGATTGTAATATTACTCGTCCGCATAAGAGGCTCTTCACTGTCAATCACGAAATAGATGACTGTGGTGTCCCACTCAAGCCGACGTGGTCGGTTCATGAGCTGCTTTCTTCATACCCAAAGCCGACACTCTCTTCTGCGACTTTGACGCGACTCCATGAGCTCTCTGCCCTGAGGCCTCCAGAAAAAGGGTCAATCGAGGAAAAAAAGTTGAAAGGAGAGATGGAAGAGCTTATACGACTTGTCGAGGCGGTGAAACTGGTTAATACTCAAGGCGTCCATCCGACGACCTTCGAACTCCCAGACCAGCAGGCAGGGTTCTCAGAGGATGAGCCATCCGGCCGGTACCTTTTAGAAAATGCAGCGCGTACTTTGGATGGTTTCTACGTTGTTGATTCAGACAGGAGGAGGGTTTAAACATTGGGTAATCCTGCGAATTTATACTTCGGTGTCGGAAACTTGGTTGATGTTATAAAGCTTGCTTTTTTGTCATTCCATGCTTGATCGTATAGGTAATACGTTATAATACATACAAGTTCCAAAAAAGTTGGTACATTAGATGGATACATCGCAAGCGGTCCGATGATGCTTGGCGATTTCAATGACCACCATAGACTCTTGTTCACGAAGAAGAAACATCTAGACTAGTATGACCTCCTGTAGAACCGAAGCCACCTGCTCCTCTGAGAGTCTCGTCGAGGTCCTTCATTATATTCTCAGCATCAAATCAAACAAGCATTGCAAGCAATTGACCTTGACTTCGAGAACCTCAGGTGTGTAGATTCTCTCAACAATGAGCTGTGCTATCCGATCGCCCTCTTTAACTATTCATAATGGTCAAGATATGCATAACAAAGAAGGATGGGTCAATTACCTTCAAAATCTTTGTCTGACAGGTTGAATAATAACACAAACACGATGCCTCGATAGTCAGCATCGATGACACCAGCACCAGTATCGATCATAAATTTTGAAGCTGGAAAAACGTTTTACATAGGAAAAGAATGGTTCGAGCTGATTGCAGACGAACCAAGTCCACTGCGCGGTGCGACGCGACCATAGGTACCGGCTGGCACAGCAATAGAGATCTGCGTGTCAACAAGTGCTTTTCCATGCGCAGGGATGATCTTGTCTTCAGCACTGGGGATATTTAGCTTGTGTTGAATACAACACATTGGAAAACCTACCTGTAGAGATCGTAGCCGGCCGCAAGAGGAGAGCCACGCGTCGGTACCCTTGCTTTCTCAGAGTGACGCTTGATAAGGAGGTTGGAAGTAGGAGCAAGAGACGCTTCAGGGAACATTTTTCTCTTCTTGAGCTGTGGTGTATCGTCTAGCATGGCCGGGATGAAGAAAAAAGGGCGTCGACGCGTCTGTCGGAGTTGAAATACCAGAGCGTGGTCAGCTTCCGTATATGGAAATCACTGAGGAAGTCTTTTGTCCTCAGAGTAATACTCTGCGCCGTGTGCAGCAATTATGTCAAAGACGAATATAAGATAAATCGGTTTAACTCCCAGCTGGCGGGCACATAATCAAAATTGTTGGAGTCATTGTTGAGGGGATGAGTGAATCATCATTATTCACCTTGTGAAGAAAACCTCGAGGAGAAGAGGAGTCAGGAAGAAAGAAAGACATCATTCTGTCAGATCTTGGGCTTTGTAAAGCTGGAACCTTCCCCATCAGAGTCCTGGATATTGATACGTAGAGGCTCAATATTACTAGATAGGTTGACTCCGTCAAGGTGATCCAGATACGTTAGCTAAGAACACATTACAAGAATACGCCTCGGTATACTTGTGTCCGTCGAAAAGCCAACTTTCAATTGATGTTTTCTGGATGGTCCAGACTCCAGATTGGTCCAGGTATATTTTCTGTAAGTGATAACATGTTTTAATTCAATGTTCACGTAACAAGAAAGGATTCACATTAGTTTCAAAGTACAGGACTCTTTTTCAGTTTCAACCTTGGAAGACCACAGGACGGCACGGAGATCCAGAGAAGATTATCATCCTGGGCGAAGGTATAGTTCCATGTGGCTCAGGCCGACTTTATCTGGTTAGTGTAGGGCGGCGACAACCCTAGATGGAAGGATCAAGGAGAGTTGGACGACGAGCGGATATGTTACATACATCGGTTGATGGAGGGTCTTCAAAGTTTCGCTACCAGCAATCCGAAGAATAGCGAACATGAAGAGGAATAAGCATCCTTCTCGAAGATAGAACTCGGAGATAGAGACAGAAGAGCTCCAAGGCGACTCCTTCGAAAACAGAGGCTGACATATTCGACACACCGACTCAAAGCAATTTTTCAGAATCTAGTATTTTTGTCCAGACAACATCATAGCTCGACTACCACTTGGAATATCATATTGGTGTTTGGAGGGACGCCTTCACTATAATGGACAACGTGTACGATCTATGGCGTTAGAGCAAAGTCGTCGCTGGGAAATGGAGGATAGTCGTTGAGAGAGACGAACAAATATGCCTGAGGTTACAGGTCGCGATTTTGTTGCACCTGATGCTTCTTGAAGCTTGAAGCCTTGCTCGAGGGCGGAGGCGGAAGGGAATGGCAATCAACGACAAACAAGCGGTCATTTCTCTTGTTGGCACACATACAAATCATACAAGCTCGAAGACCACTTTTACCCTTCTTGCTTTTTGTCCTCTTTCTCTGCAAGGTCGAACAGGCAGGCATTGCATGGACGTTGTTAGTAACGTGAGGAGGCATCTTGCCTCGTGGGCAAAAGGAGGGGAGTCTGAATGGTGCGCAGTTGACTCCCTCGTTCTCGATGATTTGATTTATGGTGGCGTAGTCGGAATTCTCTCTTTGCACCACATTGCAACCCTTCGGATGTAAACTGTGTGGACACTTTGACGACTGCGTACCACACACTTCTATGTTCCGCTCTGCAGACATGGTCACCAAAGAACTCGATCACGCCTGTCGCATTCGTCGAGTTCGTGCAGTCAGTTCTCGACACTCTTCCTTCATCTTCTTCGGGGTCAGCTACGTCTTCCACAAATATCATGGCTTTTGGAGAAATTCTTGTCGACATGATTTGGTCGGTTGACGCGGAATTGGATGAAGTTTTGAGTGATACAAAAATCACATTAGCCGCCTGCACTAAGCAAGAGACCAATAATAACGTGTCTCCTGTTATGGCGAAAGCGAAGAAAGTTGAGCAGACGGCGGAGAAAGATAAGGAGACGGTGCAGGTCATTGTAAAGAAATTTCTCGTGCGTATTTGTTCATCTTTCACCTTGGACTGGTTTTGATAAAGAGGGAAAAATGAAGGACATGGGAACTGTCAATCCTCATCTCTGCCGTGAACGTCTTGACTCAGCTGTCTTAGCAAGTGTCGGTCTGATACCAGACAAGGTTGCCACGGACAAGAAGGAGATCAGAACGCGAACTGGACTATTGTCTGTCTCATTTCTTCAAAGTTTGATCTTATCGGTTGACCTATCACCTGCAGCTACAAGCAGAACAAGTTCAACCTTCTCCGTGAACAATCCGAGGGTTATAGCAAACTTACTTCAGAGCTGACGAGTTCTCTGGGTCCCTCTCACTCCCCTGTCACTGGACGCCCAGTTGAGCCTTACTCTGCTATCGAAGAACGCGCCCGTCCAGTCTGGGAGAAGGTTATTAGTCTCATTGGGTATTTTGACCTTGACCCAAATCGAGCTCTTGACATCATTCTAGACGTACTCTCAGTACATTTATCGACTCACTATACTTTCTTTATTGCTCTTCTTTCATTCTCACCCTGGGTAGGGTCTTTCCGCCGACCTAACATGGCGTCTATGGAGACGAGCCCTCTTCCTGGCTCCTTTCAAGGCAAAACTTTGGATGAAATTCTGACTCTTGCAGACCCAAAGGTACGTGAGGCTGAAGACGCCTCCAATGACGGAAAACCTCGAGTATTAGCTCAGGTTTTGGGTTTTAAGTTCGCCTACTATCAGGTAAGTACCATGACATCCTGAAAACACATACTGCGTCTTTTGACATTCCATTCCATAAGTCTACAGATGTGACCGAACCGACATCAAAAAATCTTTATCTTACGGCTGCCATTTTAATACGCGAAGGTTTTATCACTCTAGAAGATTTATATCCTCATGTGAGATTCCTCTCTTCTTGTCTCGAACTGAATTTACTCCTTTGACAGCTCTCGCCGGATGACAATGCCATGGAAAGTGTCAAAGAGGAGTATCGACGGGATGTTGCCACGCGTATAGCGGCTACCACTGTTAGTCAGCTTGCAATGGCCGCTCCTCTGGAGTCCTCAGGATCACAGTCATCTAAGTCTAAATCTACACCGCAAGCTGAAGTCAAGAAAAGCCCGGAACTCAAAGACGTTAATCAGAAAGTCGGGCTATTAACTGCTCTTCTCGCAGTTGGGGCTTTGAGGCCTGCTCTAGCAATTTTCTCCAAATTCCCGTTTTTGGTCGACGCACGAGTGGAGATTGCCGATCTCATGATTCGAATCATGAAAGTCTCAATTGCACCTCTTTACGAATCTTTTTTGGTTACCAAGGAGCGGAATCCAAGCTTTACTCAGCCTCGAACGCGATATGGAATGTCGGGCATCGTGGCTGCGCCCAGTCGAAAACCAATACTCACCCTTTGGGCGCCGACTCCTCCTAGCACGTACAACACGGATTTTGTCTTTTTTTACCCTGATTGGGTCGAACAAATACCGATTTGCAGCTCCTTGAGTGATCTGGAAGATGTTATAGAGCCACTCATGAAATTCATTGGGGTTCATGTGTCTCGGGATCCATTGTTCTTAACTAAGTTCCTGCGACTTGGTCGAACTCATCTTCAAACAACAGTGACTGTCCTTTCAATTTTGAATCCAAAATCATTCTGATGTCGCTTATAGCAGACGCCTATTGACCCCGTCACTAAAAAGCCAACTTGCGAACCTGATCCCAATCATCCAATTCGACTCTTCTGGTTCAAAGTCCTACGAATTTACCTTCTCCGGGCCCTTACTTTGATCCGAGGAAATGCAGTCTGCACCGTCGAAGTCTGGAATATCATTCGGCAATATTCCACCACATGTCGTTGGCGCTTATACGGTGAATGGAAAACAAAGATGTATGAATCTCATCCAGAACTTCAAGTCCGGTATTCCCAGGCCAAAAGCGAAACGAAAGCTATCCTTCGACGTCTTAACACCAATTCAAATGACACACTCTCGGGTACTGTTGCCAAACTTGCCCACTCGAATCCTTGCATATTCTTTGACAGAGCAGTGCACCAAATCATGTCTTATGACAACCTGGCGAACGTTGTCATCCAAGCACTTCGTTATGTCACAAACATGGGCTTCGATGTATTGGTGTACATCATCGTTGACGCGTTTTCCGATCCTCATAAGCCACGACTCAAGGAAGATGGGGTCAATACGGCTGATTGGCTTCAAAGTGCCTTTCTCTTATCCCCTTCGTAGAAATGCACTGACATCCATGTAGGTCTTGCTTCTTTCACAGGAATGCTGTTCAGACGTTACAGTGCTGATCTTACACCTGTCCTAACATATGTCATGCATCAACTATACAATGGACAGACGACGGAGTTAGTAGTCCTGAAAGAGCTCATTTGGAAAATGGCTGGTATCGAACCTCTACCCAGTCTTTCGGATGCTCAAGTGATTGCAATGGCTGGTGGACCAATCCTTCGCATAGAATCAATTGCATCTGCCACCCGTGGCGCACGCCTTGATCCTGGCGATGCTGTTCTCAAAGGTCCCTGGCGTCTAGGGAAAGCTTTACTAGATTCATCGCTAGCTTTAAGCCTCCTTATCCAAGTTGCGCAACAACGACAGGCCTGCGTGTTCAAGGCTCCAGACACGCATTTGAAATCTTTGGCAAGCCTGTATGATACAGTGCGTATTTTTTTCCTGTGTGTCCGCCAAGTGGCTCATTTCGGGTTAATGCCAGACCCACGGTGTCCTACTCCAATATCTAGAACTTTTGACCTCTCCTTCAGTGATACCTCTGTCCGAGTATGCCAACAGAGTCCTCCCATCTCTTGGAGATCTCGGTATGGTCTATGGTATTTGTGCACCAGTATGCATGCAAATTATGCGGCCTGTCCTTCAGGCATCCCTCCTGGTTTGTCTGTCTTCCTCGCTACTCAACAAGCATTTATTAAGCCATAATTTTATAGAAATTGGCATTGATCATGCAAGAACAGGAACGCAAAGCGAGTGAAGAGGCCGAGAAGCGGTTAAAAGCGGCGTTGACCGCCAAGCGGGAACCGGTTGCTTCTAGGGTTGCCTCGCCCAGCCTCGGTGCTTCCAGTGTTTCTGAAACTCCTACGGAGGTTAAAGCCACGGAGGAACAATCAACGCAAGATGTACCAATGGATGCCGAGTCGGCTAGTTCCGCGCCCTTTGCAGAGGTTCGTGGTGAATATACAGCTATCATGTAAGTTCTCAACTTGCTTTTAGAGCCCATGGATTCCGGAATTGGCTACATTGTTCGATGACATCAAGAAAATTGCACCTGGAAATGCATACGACATTATGGGGTAAGATTTTAGTTGAACAATCTGGATATGGCTCATTTCATTCTCCCTGTCTTCATTCAGACCTGGTTTCTATTTGACTTTCTGGCAACTTTCGACTTACGACTTGTCACCTCCGACCAGTAAATACGATGAAGAAAGTGCGGCACTGCTGCAGCTCAGCAGACAAGAAGAAAGCAAATGGCGTTCAGCGGACCATTCGTCCGACCGGGCAAAGCGCTCAACAGCTATTTCACATAAACAACGGCGAGAACGCTACATCAAAACTCACGAGCTTCTTCTGGAAGAATTGAAGAATCAAACAGCGTCTAGGGCCTTTACTTTGAAACGTCTGAGTCGCGAGAAGCAACATTGGTTCTCCCATGGTATGTCCTCTAGCTACATACACATCCCAGTGACCCATTATTTCATTTAGCACCGAAAGCAGGTGCACTTGTCGGCTCCATAATTGAACATTGCATTCAACCACGTTGTCTGTTATCTCCTATGGATGCCGATTTCTGTGCACAGTTCATTAAAGTCCTTCACACCCAAGGAACGCCAGGTTTTCATACCTTGAACTGCTACGATAAGGTTTGTCGCGACGATTATGACGGTCCTGCTATCTTATTCATTTATGCTAGCTGCTCGGGGATCATGTCAAAGTTGTACTTTTTTCCTGCAGTGAATACGAAGCCCACAATTACGGTATACTTTCATTTGCTTGATCGATTCAACATCTGACTCAGGACTTCTGTCAGGCCGATTTCTGTCAGGGATTCTTGCAGACATGTTCAAATGGTATAGTGATGAGGCAGCGTATATGGCGGACAATCGTACCAAAGTTGGTGGGAAGACGATGTACAACCCTGGTTTACAGCGTACCTGGTCAAACAAGAGTGTCACGTTAGACAGTCTTCTCGATTGGCCTAACTTCCAGCGCATACTCAGAAAGTGGTACAAGAAGTTGGCGAAGGTAAAGGACTGCCAAATTTAATCCTCAGCTATATCTCAACTTTGCCAAGTGCTTTATAGATTGCATTCAAACTGGGGAGTTCATGCATGTCTACAACACTATCATCATATTGAAGGAACTCCTGCCTGTCTTTCCTTTGGCGGCAGTATCGATTACGGATACTGGCGCCAGCCTTGATGCTGCGATGGATCGCTTTTTGGAGAATGAGGAACGTGGAGATCTCAAAATTCTCGGAAGAGCGTATGTGCTACTTAAATTTTCTCCTATCTCTTTCTTGGTCGCTCAGCTACACTTCCAGTTACTCTGCCGCTTTGAAAAAGAGAGAGTCTTTATGGGCAATGCCAAGAAAAGTGCGTTTTGGTCTAATTTCACTTTTGTTAAGGTGAACACCTACCATCTTTGTTTAGCCGCCACCTCCCGCAAACGTAGCTACATCATCGCCGAAACCAACCAACCCCTCCCAGCAGAGCGAGAGGTCTCGGAGCCACGTACCTCCCAGTGGCCCAAGCTCCACCGTTGTACCTGTCGGCGATGGGCGCCGTAACAACGCAACTCCCGTTCCTAACGCGGCACCTTCTGGCCCTCGAGCTCAACTCTCGAATGGCCCTGCCTCCACGACCGAAAAGTTATCCGGTAGCGGCATCAGTTCTGCTAAAGCTGCAATGGATAGGTTTGTTGTTCTCTTATATCTGGGCGTCCTAAGTCTCACTGTTGGGATTTGTAGTATACCCCGCCCTGAGGTGGTCAAAAGGGTTCGGCCAGGCGACAAGCATAGCCAATCACCAAAACCACCAGACTTGTCCGTTTCCTTGGGAGATGGCGTTAAATCGTCAGTTCCTTCGCATTTCAGTGAACTTCGTATGTCCGGAAAAGACGACCCGCCCTCCCGATCACGATACAACAGTCCTTCGCGCCTTCGGGATTCTCCTCTTCCACAACCAACCTCTCCAGCAGGCAAGTCAAACTCCCTTCATACAATTTTTTGACTTAATAGAATATCAGATGGTGCCCCCGCCATGCCACCACCATCAGTTCCCAGTCAGACACCCTCGGCGCAGGAGTTAAGGGAGACCGCAAAGCAATCCATCCGCACTGAGAAATTGGATGCCGTACGGAGTGGTTCAGGCATACCATCCCCTCGCATACGTTCTCAATCACCGATTAGCCGCCCTGGGACTAGAAACCATAGTTCTGAAAGCCGTGCAAGTGGAGGTCGCTCGCGCTCTGAACGTGGGAATATTGAAGGAGATCGCGACGAACGACGCCTGGAAAGAGAAAGTCGCCAGGATCCACGCGAGCATCCAGCCGCCAGCCGCCGCGATAGCGTTACTCATACTCGCAGCGAGCGTAGTGGCCGTGAGCGCACATCTGTCCGCGAGATGGACAAGGACGGGGATAGAGACAAGGAACGAGATCGGCCTCGCGACAGACATGATCGCGACAAGGATCGCGAGCGCGATCGTGACTCAGATAGGAGGGACCGCGAACGGGACAGAGACAGAGACAGAGACAGAGACAGGCATCGTAGAGATGATAAGGATAGGGAAAGGGAAAGGGACAGGGAAAACAGGAAAGATAGGGACCCAATTCGTGGGCAAGGAAATCCGCCTATGCCTCCATCTGACGATCGAGCACTTCCTACACGTCCAGATACTCGACATCGTCCCACAGCACTTGATGATGGTCTCGGAAAAAGGAGACGACCCGCGGATGATGATGTGAGTGTGCGTTTTTCACATTCTTGCATCTGCTGATTGGACCTTGCAGCCTGACCGAGGCTCCAAACGTACCTCTCGCAAGGACGGTCATCGTGAGGATCGTGGTCGCAGACTTCCAGAGAAGGAGGGTCACGATAGAAATCGTGATTCGGATAGACGCAGGAAAGACCGTGAAGGTTCCGGTGACAATGAATCACGCGTCCCTTCCGTTTCTCTAGACAAGGTACCTAGCACTTTTGTGCAATCAATCTAGTAGGTTTTGCTAATATCCAGATTAGGCAACAGACAAACGCATAGCCTCGGAAAGCCATACACCTACAAACCTTTCCTCAGGTCCTAACTCCAAAGCTCAACCACCGAGCGCCCCACGAGCCATGTACCATGATCCGCCGACACGTGGTCCGAAAGCGGATTTACCGCCTCCCAGAGACCGCCACCGAGATTATACATCCAATCCTTCTGTATCGGGCTCAAGTAGCACCACACATCCTCATCAAGATCAAGGACCGCCTCCTAGTCTCGGGAGCCTACACTCTCGCATCGGTGACAAGGAACTTCCCCGGTCGTTGCCACAGCCTCCTCCAAACTCGTATCGTCCCGATCCTCACCTACAGCGCAAGGAGGATGATCGTGAGAACAGGAAGCGAACTGTTTCTGGTACGTTGTACCACACATAGACAGGGGTCATTAGACTGATATTTTTTTGTTCAGATCGCGATAAAGAGATGAGCGAGCCTGTTCCCAGCCCGACGAGCGAGCTCATGCAGGCTCCGAAGCGCCCGCGAATCAACAGGACGCGGTATACTGGTGGCAGCACCCCAGGTGTGGCGAAAAAACTCGGCCTCCCAATTGACCCATTGGCAGCAGACAAAAGCCAGAGGAGAAGGGATTAAATCTCATCGCATAATGTATCTCAATATTGATTACTTATATAGTGCAGACGACTGCATATATATCCTCATCTCTTCGAGTCGAGTGCATGAAATCGCGCCTAAACGTGCAATTAATGATCCTAATGTCCCCAGTGAGTTACTTCCCGCGCAACTCGGAGTGTCAAAGGCAAAATTGTGATCTACTTTTATTGAACTCGATTATGAGGTACCGGCCTGTCTAATAATTTGGGCGCTTCAAGGGCGCTCCATGTAACTTCTAAATGGGTTTCATTGTTCCCGAGAAGGAATGAACAGTACATGAGACGCGCCACACTCACATTTCTTCGAAAAACTTCCCAAGTCCTAACCACATGTTGCCGCGCACCAGGCGACTGGGCCATTCATCCACTTCTTTCATTGCTTGTATCGCTCGGGAACTTCGGCATTCCTGAGACCAAAGACTGGTAGAAATATGATGTGTAAAACATGAACAGACGAGATGCTTAGATTGCTTGATTCCAGAAGATCCTTTGAATTATAACTTTACATTACGAGTTGTTTAAATGATAAATTAAGCATATACAGCCACTTAGATATGTCTGCAAGTTGAATTGCAAGGCCACTAGAGTTGAGTTCATTCAGCGCTTGATGAGAGTGAGGAACTCTTCGCGCGTCTTTTGTTGTGTGCGGAAACAGCCGAGCATACATGATGTGACAGTTATTGAACCAGGTTTCTGTACTCCACGCATGGTCATACACATGTGCCTAGAGCAGTGTATCTATATCAGCATAAGTTTTAACAGGATGACCAAAGCTGGCACTTACGTCGCCTCCATGACTACAGCTACCCCGCGAGGCTTGATTGCCTCCTGCACGGCAATCGCAACTTGTTTTGTCAAACGTTCCTGGACTTGTAGCCGTCGGCTGAATGTCTCTGCGATCCTGGCTAATTTGGACAAGCCGAGAACCAGCTGATTTGGAATATACGCTATTGCTATCTAATGATGAGTATCACCGAATGAGTGGTCAGATAGTAGCATAGATGATAGGACTTGCCTTGCCGGTGAAAGGCACCAGATGATGCTCACACAAACTGGAGACGTCGATATCCCGGACGATAACCATTTCATCATGATCTTCGGCAAACACGGCATCGTTAATAACATCTGTGCGCTTGAAAATAAGTAGGGTGTTGATTGAACAAAGTCAGGCTGTGACCTGCCAGTTTCTCTTCATATCCCCGCGTCATCCACATGAGTGCCTGAGCATAACGTTCTGGGGTCTTCAGCAGACCCTCGCGATCGGGATCTTCACCAATTGATTCGAGAATGACACGGACCGCAGCGGTCATCTTCTCTTCGCGTGCACGCTTCTCCTCAGGTGTGGCCATAAGACGAGAAACAGTTGATTTTGCTAGATTAACTAAGACTTCATAAAGAATATCTTCGAATGTAAGGGACACACCTGGCCATCCGAGACCATTTGGATCAGGAACAATGTTATGTAGATCAACGGATGCTGGATTGTTCGGGTCAGATGGCAGCTGAGGGCTGGCTATGCCGGATTTTCGAAAACCATATTCATCGCGCGAGAGGGGAGTCTTGGGATGTTTTCGGTAGATATCGTTGTCGTTGTCGTCGCTGGCAGCCTGCTTGATCTGGAGCTTGTGTAGGCTGTCAGCGAATTGTGCGACGTGGAAGGAGTCGTGAGAAGAGTGATCCATAGAATAACAAAGTGGGTTCTGGCGGGACAGATAATTTTAAGCGTCCGGACAAGTTCCGTGGCGGGAGCACGTGGGACGATGCCTGAACTGGCAAAGGTGGCCCAAACATATTTTTGATGCGGTAACTAGCCGATATAGCTATTTGAAAGGCTCTACCCGTCACCGACGCCTGGGCCGTGGCTGCCAAATGCGCATACCGTACAGCATACGACCATTGTGTGCACTGCATCAACGGTCTTGGAAAACACCCGGATGATCTCGTATATTAATGAACAAAACAGCGTTCCTCTCGCGTTCACTTATTGTTTTTCATCCTATTAACTCCGTTTCGATGTATGTCTTGCTGAGCATGTGTCAGAGGTTCAGTCGTCACATGTTTTTCAACACCCCTCACCTTCCGTCCCCCGACGCGAAGCATCTACCTCCCGAGGAAAACTGTCACCCCGTCGAGGAATCTGACATCTGGGAGGAGCCGGAGTCCGCCTATGGCGCGTGGCTCGCGTCCAGGGAGGTTCCCGGTCAGAAAGATACATACCTTGTGGCGGGAGCGCAACGTCCGCTGAGTTTAGCAAACGCCCGTCTTGCCCTTTGTGCAACCATTTATGGATCCGTTTTCAATCTTGTGGGACATTTCAACCTTGCAGGTAGTGTGTATACTGACATGTCGCGTCCTAGTTCAAAAATCTCCTCCTTCTGAATCCATTGCGAACGGCACTCATGATGTCCCTGAACATCATTCGCAGCCTCTTTCCTGCATTCCGAGGTTACTCTCAGGTGAGTAGCCTGATCTTAGAAAACCATGAGAGGCACTTAATTTGGAACTAGGCCATGATCATCGACGAGGTACGTCAAGAGTTTGAAATTTTATAACTTTCACCGACCTCGGTGAAAGCTTCAGTCTTTAATTGTTTCGGGAAATTTCACGTGGTCCCGACTTCTGTATCTGATCTCTACCGAGTTTCTCAGAAGAGTGATGGAAGGATTACTTGAATCTTTTGCGTAGGGCAAACTCCTATGATGTCTCATAATATGCTCTTACCCACTGCGTGATCTTCAGGTTTTCTAACGAAAGTATTGTTCTCGAGGCGGCACGGTTTTATCTCGAGCGCGAACAGTTGAAAAATCGCGTAAGGCTCGATGTCCCAACTCTAGCTGATCCTGTAGTACGCGACTTGCTACAAGAAGCAGACATGTTTGCTGGCTCATTCAACGGCATTGGCTTCGGTTTCTTGTCGCCCCTCGACTTCGTTCGCATCCTGTCACTCGCAATAGAGATTATCTCACATGTCTATATCGTGATTTCACTGACCCGGGGGTCTAGCCATATTGGTGTCCTCTTTCTGTCAATCGCTTCCACCGGACTACCTTTGTTCCTTCCCTGGTATCATTTCTCCAATGAACAGTCTGAACCTCTCCCATCTGAGCAAGAATCTCGAGCTGTTGAACGCCACGAAAGAATGCGTAGTCTGGCTTTTAGTGATGTACATCGGCCTGAAGTTGCACTCTTTGGACTTGGGAATTGGATACTTGAGACTTGGTCGTCCACACGTAGGGTTGTGGCGGCCATGGAAGAACCTCACGTGCTCCGCGAATCTTCATTTTTCTCACAACTCCACCTTTCAGACTTAATGATCGCCCTGCAGAATGTGGGTCGATAAAATTTCGCTCTTGCCGATTTTAAATTTACTCAGGATGACCTCGATCAGATCCCTCTCATCTGGATTATGCAAACGTCTTCCACATCCCTAGGGTCTTTGACACTATACCGAGGCTCCATTCAAGCCGTCGTGTGCGCTTGTAGTAATTTGATGAGGACGGTTAAGATGGCGTTCCAAGGGATTTTTTTGATGTCTGCGTTCTGTGCCAGTATGGAGCTCAAGCCTCGGCTTCAGCCGGAGGACGCCGAGATAACCGCTTATGGTTCGTTACCAGAAGGTGTAAGCATCGAAGTCAGGTGCGGAACTTTGTGACTTTTCAAGTATCTGGTTTAGCTTAGGATTGCTTCGTAAAGCGGGTTGTTTTACACCTACCCGGGGAGCAGCGAGCCAGCATTGAAAGATGTAACCTTTACACTTGCGCCTGGAGAAAGTCTGGCCATTGTAGGATACAACGGTTCAGGCAAGTCGTACTCATACCAATTGAAACGGTCCACTGATAACGATTCTAGGAAAGACTACTCTTGCGAAGATCTTATTAAGGATACTTGACTTCGATAGTGGATATCTGAAAGTCAATGGAGTCGACGTTCGACGATATCTCCCCGATGACTACCACCGGCATACATCTGCCGTGTTCCAGAGTTTTTCCAAGTTTAACGCCACTGTACAAGAAAATGTCGGACTTGGCTTTGTTGAACATCTAAATGAAAATCGAGCAGTTTCCACAGCTGTTCATCTCGCTGCGGCCGATGAAATCGTGGCTTCGTTGCCACAGGGGCTACGAACAACGCTCGATAACCCTGGGTTCGAAAGCATATCATATCCCGGAATGAATTGCCGCCGGCACTCTCAGCACAATGGACTTTCGGGCGGAGAGGTGCGTCTTTCATATCTCCTTTTGCCTCTCATCATAGTAGATTCATTTTCCGATACAGTGGCAACGAATTGCAATTGCTCGTGCGTTCATGAGAGCCAACCAACCAGAAGTCGATCTCCTTTTATTTGATGAGCCAGTATGTACAGTTGCATGCAGCTTCTGATGAAATTTAATGCCCAAGAAACATAGACTTCCTCCCTTGACGCCGTAGCACAGAATCACATTTTTAACACCATTGAGAAAATTTCAAGATCTCCCTCCGGAAAGAGGACCAAGACAGTGATCTTCATCACTCATCGTCTGTCAACAGCGCGCCGTGCAGATAAAATTGCCATGATGGAGAGTGGAGTAAGTAACGAGTCCTTGACCTTGTCACCATGACATTGATTGCTTTTGGACGTTGTCAGACGATATCCGAATTTGGGACACATCAAGAGCTCCTCAATCGAAATGGAGCCTACGCCGCTCTATATAATGCATCAATATAGATTCATTTAATTGTATATAGCATATGTATATTAACGGGTACGGCATTGTACATTGTACAGATAACGAGCTACGCCCCGTGCCTTCGGCACGGGCCTGTAGCTCTTGCTTCATCCCAGACCCAACCTCACTTCGTTCGGTTAGGTCCTTGTATTTCAAACTTAATGCTTTATCCCAGACCCAACCTCACTTTGTTCGGTTAGGTCTTTGTATTTCAAACTCAATGCTAAGTCCCAGACCCAACCTCACTTCGTTCGGTTAGGTCCTTGTATTTCAAACTCAATGCTAAGTCCCAGACCCAACCTCACTTCGTTCGGTTAGGTCCTCGATATTCTACTCAATGCTTCATCCCAGACCCAACCTCACTTCGTTCGGTTAGGTCCTTGTATTTCAAACTTAATGCTTCATCCCAGACCCAACCTCACTTCATTCGGTTAGGTCCTCGATATTCTACTCAATGCTTCATCCCAGACCCAACCTCACTTCGTTCGGTTAGGTCCTTGTATTTCAAACTTAATGCTTCATCCCAGACCCAACCTCACTTCATTCGGTTAGGTCTTTGTATTTCAAACTCAATGCTAAGTCCCAGACCCAACCTCACTTCGTTCGGTTAGGTCCTTGTATTTCAAACTTAATGCTTTATCCCAGACCCAACCTCACTTTGTTCGGTTAGGTCTTTGTATTTCAAACTCAATGCTAAGTCCCAGACCCAACCTCACTTCGTTCGGTTAGGTCCTTGTATTTCAAACTCAATGCTAAGTCCCAGACCCAACCTCACTTCGTTCGGTTAGGTCCTCGATATTCTACTCAATGCTTCATCCCAGACCCAACCTCACTTCATTCGGTTAGGTCCTCGATATTCTACTCAATGCTTCATCCCAGACCCAACCTCACTTCATTCGGTTAGGTCTTTGTATTTCAAACTCAATGCTAAGTCCCAGACCCAACCTCACTTCGTTCGGTTAGGTCCTTGTATTTCAAACTTAATGCTTCATCCCAGACCCAACCTCACTTTGTTTGGTTAGGTCTTTGTATTTCAAACTCAATGCTAAGTCCCAGACCCAACCTCACTTCATTTGGTTAGGTCTTTGTATTTTGTTGACCAAGTGTTGCTTTTCTCTTACCATTCAATACACTGAGATTTCATCTATAAACCAATCATGTATCTATATTACATTATTAACAAAATACTACAATGTCCATTGGTATATATTAGAGATGCTGAAAATTAAATTATAAAAGTTAGTACTAACCAACCAATTATTTAAACTGTGACACTTACATTTGTAAACCATTAAGAATATGGCAGTAACAACCTGACAACAAAGATAAGTAACTGAATTCAGGATTCAAACAGAGCCAATACCTGATACAATTGAGGCTGAGCAACTGGATCTGGAATCTGAGCAGAGACAATGGAATCCACATCAGGTGCATCCTTGATTCTGTGATGGCGATGGAAAAAGATCAAGATGTGCATATGTGGAAGTCCTCTCTTTTGGAATTCAATGGTATGAACATAAGCCACACAGCTGCCAAAGAGACCTTCCTTGATCTCCTTTACCACAGCATTTTTCTTGAGTTCAAAAACTCTGGCAACAATATCAGGTCGATCAGCAGCTGTTTGCTTCTTCCCATTGACTGCAGGTTCCTTCAAGAGAGCTTCTTCAATTTCTGACCACTTTGGATTGGCAGTCATAGTCGAGAAGAGGTCAGGTTTTCCAAAATTCCTGCAGATAGCCATAGAGTCCTGGAATAATTGCTGCATCTGTCGATCACTTCCAGTATGGGAGGATGGGAGGATAACACGACGGCTTTGTGGGGTGACTTGTTCATCTCCAGCAGCAGCATCCACTACTCCCTGATAGACTTCAGCCCTGATCTTTTTCTGGTTGTGTCAAATCCAATTCAACTTGTTTTGTTCAGTAGAAGCCCATGCATCTACAACATATTGTTGAAATAGCCTCCCACTCCAGAGTAATGGTGCATTGAATTCCAAAGTCCTTTGCTGCAGCCTGTATGCATAATATGCTGTTTGGGTCACCTTTGCTGATCTTTGTTGATTCTGTGGTCCAAAATGAGAGCGAATGTTGGTGTGAAATCCAGGCTGTCCAGTGGGAAAGATGATGGTATAATGCAATGGAGTGTAATATGGGTGCAAGTGACTGATCTGCTTCAATTGACCTCCATGCAAGTGCAAGACTATATCACGATCATTTGATTGCTCTTCTGAGCCATCTCCTGGAATTACAGCTGCAACTCCCTCCTGTTCATTAGGGTCATTATAGCGTCGAGGATCTCCAAAATCAGCTGTAAGCTTGACAGAAAGCCTTTGTGGTTGGCCTTCTGGAACTTCTCCCATGATCTGCCTGGCCTGCTTGTATAAGCCAATGAAGGGATTGACTCTAGCAAGCATATCCTGCAAAGAGGCCATTATCTGAGGATCAAGCCTGGGATTGTTCTGTTGACGAAAAGCCAATTGCTGATTGTGATCATAAAAGTAGAGCTGTGCATATACAGGCAGATTGCCTTCAATAGGAAGCAAGGCACCTGTCAAATGATGTAGTTCTCCATTGATCCTAAAGCTGTATGGTCCAGGTGCATTGGTAATGGCATGGTCAATTTTGACTCCCAAAGATGTGAATGCAAAGGCTGCATTGTATTGACGGATTGATGTTTTAAAGGTGTTAGAGAGAGGATGATGCCCATGGAGCAGGTTCAGTAAATCTGCTGGAGCATCTTGAAGCCTGGGCAAATTTACTTGGCCTTGTAAGCAGCACATGCCAAACTTTGGGCTGTTTCTAGTAGACTTGGTGAGCTTTTCAGCATCAAAATGTAAAGCTTGGCAGTGTGGACATATAACAGTCATAGGACCAAGATAGTGTGGAGGGTATTCAACCAAGTAAGGTTGCCTTCCTCTTGGAACAGGCTGAATAGGACCAAGTTGTGGTGGAATAGGAAGTCCAAGGGGAGGCTCTGGTTCTTCTGCTGGTATATTTTCAGCAGGATTTTCTGGTTGTGGTGGATCATTGGGTAGGGCAGGGTCCAAGTCTTCTGCAGGTCTCTGTTGAGCAGGATCAACATATTCCAAGCCATCATCAGAAGACATGTCATCCTGAGGACCCAATGGATCATCAAGGGGAGGATCCAATTGCTCTGCTAGTTGATGTTGAGCAGGATCAACATATTCCAAGTCATCCTCAGAAGGTATATCATTCTGAGGACCCAAATCATTGAAATCCTCTTCCAGATCAGCTTCATGTTGCTGTTCCCAACCTTGAAAGATTCTTTGAGCCATAGCTGCATTCAAAGGCCTATGTTCAGGATTCAGATCAATATGCTATTGAACTTTGTTAATTAAGGTAGCATCTTGAAGTAGTCTTGAACTGACCTCTGCTCTGAATAGCTCTTCTTCCTGTCTTGCTCTTTCCTGTCTTTCCTGGCTCAAAATAGCTAATGCCTGCTGCCTGTCCTGCTCTTGTCTCAGCCTTTGTTGCTCTTCTAATACAGCCAATGCTTGTTCATGTCTGATCTGGTAGTTTTCCATCTCCTGAGCAACATTAGGAGCAGGGGGAGGTGGAGCAGGTCTGATTCTTCTAAGTGCAGGAGCAGGTAGAAGAGGCACCATTCTGGGTATAGGATGCTGTAAAGGAGCATTCCATCCTTCAGGCAAAATAGTTTGAGGAATGATCACTGTAGGTTGAGCAATAGTGGGCTGATTGAGCCTATTGTCCCTTCCATGTACAACAGATAGAGATGGCATCATGATGGGCATAGAATTCTCCATAGGAACTTTTCTCACTCTTCTAAGTGGAGGAGCAGGTGGAGGAGGCACCATTCTAGGAATGGGATTCTGCAAAGGAGCATCCCATCCTTCAGGCAAAACAGTTTCAGGGATCACTATGGAAAATGGATCAGCAGCAGCAACTGGCTGCCTAATAGGTCTTCCTGAAGAGCTAGAAGTGGTGGCTATAGCTTGGTGATTAAGCCTCAAACCCTCAGATCCCATACCCCTAGATCCCATAGATTGATTAATACCCCCAGTTCCCATACCCCCAGGCCCAAATTGAAGTGGTGGAACAACCACAGTATTGATCTGTTCCAAAGATCTATTGTTTCTATTTGCTCGACGATTGTCAGGATCTGTCATTTGTAACTGTTCAAGTCTCCTTTGATTCCTAGCTTGTTGCCTTTGGCTTTCAGGAGTAGTAGGTGGTTGCCTATAACATCCATTGTTAAGCAATTTAACAGTCAAAAACCATTAAAATTGACTTGCATGATGAGATATTTGATGTATCAATAGCTCAATGTGGTTAAGGAGTTACTAATAAGCTTATTAGTCAACATCAATCAATCAATAGATGTGACGAAACATACTTTGTCGTGTGGCCTCCTTTCCACAACTTCGGAAATGCCCATTGTTTGGTCATGTTGTGTCAAAAAACGCGCGAGGCGTGAAAAACAGTGTCCACTAAATCGCGTTTGGCCTGTTTCACACGTGCAGGCTATTTGGCATGTTTTACACATGGTCAAAAGATAGTGTATATTCAGTAAAGTTGTATACTATAATTTTTTTTGGAAAAAATCTGTTCCAAGTGCGAAAAATAGCCAAGCTGCCCAAAAAGGAAGGTTCTTGGTCAGCAGCTGACAAATTTTAGTCAGCACAATCCAAAGTCGTCGCATATATTGAGCGCACAGCCACTTTCCCAGGAGTCGTCGCATATATTATAGACGAGCTACGCCCCGTGCCTTCGGCACGGGCTTGTAGCTCTTGCTTCATCCCAGACCCAACCTCACTTTGTTCGGTTAGGTCCTCGATATTCTACTCAATGCTTCATCCCAGACCCAACCTCACTTCGTTCGGTTAGGTCCTTGATATTCTACTCAATGCTTCATCCCAGACCCAACCTCACTTCGTTCGGTTAGGTCCTTGATATTCAACTTAATGCTTCATCCCAGACCCAACCTCACTTCGTTCGGTTAGGTCCTTGTAATTCAAACTTAATGCTTCATCCCAGACCCAACCTCACTTCATTCGGTTAGGTCCTTGTAATTTAAACTTAATGCTTCATTCCAGACCCAACCTCACTTCGTTCAGTTAGGTCTTTGTATTTCAAACTCAATGCTAATTCCCAGACCCAACCTCACTTTGTTCAGTTAGGTCTTTGTATTTCAAACTCAATGCTAATTCTCAGACCCAACCTCACTTCATTCGGTTAGGTCTTTGTATTTTGTCAACTCAATGCTAAGTCCCAGACACAACCTCACTTCATTATATTCTACTCAATGCTAAGTCCCAGATCCAACCTCACTTCATTATATTCTACTCAATGCTAAGTCCCAGATCCAACCTCATTTTATTTGGTTAGGTCCTTGTATTTCAAACTCAATGCTAAGTTCCAGAACTACTGAGAATATCTATACTACACTATCAACCCATATACATTAGGTGCTGAAATTCACAGAGGTTAGCAATTTGGTGTTTGAAAGAGATCTACCTTAAAAGCAGAAAGCCAATAACTGTTTAGAAAAGAAAATGGATAATACTTGAATTAGTTCTCAGACAAATATAAAAAAAGTATACCTGCAAAGCTACTGAACACTCAGAAAAGGAGCCTAATGAAGAATGTAGTGAAGTCTGATTTCAGCCATGATTAGTCCATAAAAGTTACACTCAGAAAAGGAGTATACCTAGCCCAATTCAGCTTTAATATAGAAACAACCACCAAAATCAGCCATTGAACAATTAAGCAAAGAAAAGAAAGCTCACCTGAAAGAAGAGAAAGCTACTCAATGCTCAGAAAAAGCCTGAAGAAGGATGCAATAGTGGAAATCCAGGAATATCCACAGTAGCTTGAGCAATAGCAGGCTGATTGACTGGTCCCAGCCTATTGACTCTTTCATATACAGGCAGAGGTGGCACCATTCTAGGTAAGACATTCTGTAAAGGGGCATTCCAACCTTCAGGCAGATGAGTTTCAGAAATACCCATAGTTGCAATAGGCTGATTGAGTCTATTGACTCTTTTTTGTATAGGAGCAGGCAGAGGAGGCACCAATCTAGGTAAGGGATTCTGTAAAGAGGCATTCCATCCTTCAGGTAAAACAGTTTCAGGAATGACCATAGAGAATGGATCATCAGCAGGTGCTAACTGCCTAATAGGTCTTCCTGAAGAGCCAGAAGTGGTGGCTATAGATTGGTGATTAAGCCTCAATCCCGCAGATCCTATATCCCCAGATCCCATAGATTGATTGTTACCCCCAGTTCCCATACCCCTAGATCCCATAGATTGATTGTTACCCCCAGTTCCCATACCCCCAGGCCTCAATTGAAGTGGTGGGACAACCACAGTATTGATCTGTTCCAAAGATCTATTGTTTCTATTTGCTCGACAATTGTCAGGATCTGTCATTTGTAGCTGTTCAAGTCTCCTTTGATTCCTAGCTTGTTGCCTTTGGCTTTCAGGAGTAGTAGGTGGTTGCCTGAAATATCCATTGTTAAGCAATTTAACAGTCAAAAACCATTAAAATTGACTTGCATGATGAGATATTTGATGTATCAATAGCTCAATGTGGTTAAGGAGTTACTAATAAGCTTGTTAGTCAACATCAATCAATCAATAGATGTGACGAAACATACTTTGTCGTGTGGCCTCCTTTCCACAACTTCGGAAATGCCCATTATTTGGTCATGTTGTGTCCAAAAACGCGCGAGGCGTGAAAAACAGTGTCCACTAAATCGCGTTTGGCCTTTTTGACACCTGCAGACTATCTAGCATGTTTCACACATAGTCAAAAGATTGCATATATGTATTAAAGCTGTCTACTGTAATTTTTCTTCAAGAAAACATGTTCAAACGGCCAAAAACAGCCAACTTGTATCATGTTCACCTTTAAAAGGCAATTCTTATGTAAGAATTGGTCAGCATTAGTCAGGCTTACTTCAGCAGAATCCCAAAAAGTCGTCGCATATATAGGCACAGCCACATTCCCACGTCCGTCGTCGCATATATTATAGACGAGCTACGCCCCGTGCCTTCGGCACGGGCCTGTAGCTCTTGCTTCATCCCAGACCCAACCTCACTTCGTTCGGTTAGGTCCTCGATATTCTACTCAATGCTTCATCCCAGACCCAACCTCACTTCGTTCGGTTAGGTCCTTGTATTTCAAACTTAATGCTAAGTCCCAGACCCAACCTCACTTCGTTCGGTTAGGTCCTTGTATTTCAAACTCAATGCTAATTCCCAGACCCAACCTCACTTTGTTCGGTTAGGTCTTTGTATTTCAAACTCAATGCTTCATCCCAGACCCAACCTCACTTCGTTCGGTTAGGTCCTTGTATTTCAAACTCAATGCTAATTCCCAGACCCAACCTCACTTTGTTCGGTTAGGTCTTTGTATTTCAAACTCAATGCTTCATCCCAGACCCAACCTCACTTCGTTCGGTTAGGTCTTTGTATTTCAAACTCAATGCTAATTCCCAGACCCAACCTCACTTTGTTCGGTTAGGTCTTTGTATTTCAAACTCAGTGCTTCATCCCAGACCCAACCTCACTTTGTTCAGTTAGGTCTTTGTATTTTGTTGACCAAGTATTGCTTTTCTCTTACCATTCAATACACTGAGATTTCATCTATAAACCAATCATGTATCTATATTACATTATTAACAAAATACTACAATGTCCACTGGTATATATTAGAGATGCTGAAAATTAAATTATAAAAGTTAGTACTAACCAACCAATTATTTAAACTGTGACACTTACATTTGTAAACCATTAAGAATATCTATACTACATGGTCCAGCTATAGACATTAGGTGCTAAAGTTCATTAGAAGTTAGCAATTTCTTGCTTGAGTCCAACAAAACTCACACTTACATTTGTAAACCATTCAGGATTTCCTGATAGACAATATTTGCAGTCTTTCTTGATGTGTTTTCTGGGTCCAAGATGACTTTGATACGATCTCCTGATGTGCACCTAGAGAGTGCAACATAAAGTTGGCCATGTGAAAAAACTCCTGATCGAAGGTCCAATCCAACATGCTTGACTGATTGATCCTGAGACTTGTTGATAGTCATAGCAAAGGCCAATCGAACTGGGAATTGTCTCCTGCGCAATGGAATTGGCAAATCTTCTTCAGACACATCCATGTTGATTCTTGGAATCAAAACAATTGATCCTGCAAACTTGGCATCTCCACTGATGATTCTACATCTGAGAACTCTAGTGCTGATGTGAGTGACAATCATTCTTGTCCCATTGCAAAGTCCTTTGGTTGTATCCAGATTCCTGAGCAGCATGACAGGAACACCAATCTTCAGAGCCAATTTAGCCAAGGGCAAACTGCTGGCTCTGAGAGAGTTGAGGTATTCCATTGGATACAATCCAAGGCCATTAGGATTTCCATCATCAGATATGACAGAGTCTGCACTCTGCAAGATTTTCTCTTCTCCTGGACATTTCTGCAGAACTTCAGAGTTGATATCCTCTACATCAGAGTTCTTGCCAGAAAGGATGGTACGGTCCAGATAATACTGATCATCTTGATGGTGATCAATATGAGGATAAGTGGAAGAGATCAATCCAGTGACAGAATTGTCATTACAGATCATGGTTTCTGGAAGTTGTACTGTTTCTCCAGGCCCAAGGTTTTTTCCAGCACCAACATCCAATAACCAAGCTGCATGAGCAATGTTATCAGGAGTCTGATCCAATCTCATGTTTTGAACCAAGTAGTGGACTTGAATTTGATCCCAAAGTCTTCCCCTTTTGAGTGAAGCAGCAATCATCTGCTGTCTGAGTCCTCGTTGGATAACTGGGAGAGTTTGCCTAAAATCTCCTCCAAACACCACAGTCACTCCACCAAAAGGAACATCCTTCTCCAGGATGTCTCTGAACCCTCGATCCACAGAGTCAATGGCATTTTTGTGTTGCATTGGGACTTCATCCCAGATGACAACTTTGGTCTGGAGTAAGAGTTGAGACAACTGAGTTCCTCTTTTGATATTGGCAATGGATGTATCCAAAGCAGGAATGGGGATTTTGAACCTTGAATGTGCAGTTCTACCACCCTCCAGCAATAAGGCAGCAATCCCAGATGATGCTACACATAATGCCACATCTCCATTGGACCGAACAGCAGAAGCCAAAGTGTTGCACACAAATGTTTTGCCACATCCACCTGCACTGTGAATGAATATCATCTTGCCCAAGTTGTTGTCCACAGAGTCCATAACTTCATTGAAGGCTCCCAGTTGTTCACCATTAAACCTGGCCTTGTTTTCATCCACCCTTCTCTTCAACTCCTCAACATCATAATCTGTTTCTTTTTGCAAAAGCCTATTTCCTGAAATTGTTTGATCAGTATCAATGTCAACTCTTTATACAATGTCCAACTTGCCTGGAATCACATTCCAAACTTGTTGGGGTTCTGGCATATTGGGAAAGTCTTGAAGAGTCTTGCCAAAATTCTTCAGATTGTCATTGATCAGATAAAGGCCATAGTCATAGACATCTTCATCAGTAAAGACTCTGTCCCTGTACTGCCTGATATTCTCCAATCTGTGTTGAAGATCATCACAAATGGAGTGCTTGAATTCATCCCATAGAGCCTCTGGAGTGGTAGGAGCACAGTGAAATAGGATAGTGCAAAAGAGCTGTCTGAGAGCTGATCCTGATTGGATTGGAGCAGCTTCAGCAAGACACTGCCTCCATTCTGCATCATCTTCTAGAAGACCAAGGGCCTTGCATGCCTCCTTGTAAGTAGAATAGGTGTGGCCATTGACTGTCCTGAGATCAGCCCATGATGTTGCATTGGTCACAACTGTCAGGAGCATCCTGAGGTAGAACCTTTCTCCCTGTTTTGGTGAAGCAAAGTACATCCTCCCAATAGCTGTTCCTCTCTGCCTCTTCTTCCAGGTCCTTTTGGAAGCTTCATAGACAAACTTGGTTGGAAAGTTCTGATAAGTGGTGTTGTTATCAGGGAATTTGGCATTGGCTTCAAACCAAGCAGTGAGTGCAGTCTTGTTTGCATTAGGCCTGGCAGCTACCATCTCCAAAGGCTCATTATCTTGAAAGTAGACTTCATGTTGGCCCTCCAAATGCACAGGTAATCGATATACAGGGGGATGTTCTCCATGCATGTTGAATTCAAAGATGTGCCAGCAAGCCTCAGGTGCAGAGATGTATCTGGCATCCAAGTGTTCCTTGATTTCATCCCTCTGGTCCATCTGCTCTCCAGCAATCTCCAAAGTTGTCCTATCATGGCCTTTGTAGATGTACTTGTGAATGTACTTGATGGCTTCTACTGAAGCACAGACCTCCACATTGATGTGACATTTGTACTTGGCTGAGAGATAAGGATTATATGGAACAACATCTCGATTGTCATAACGATGACCATTCTTTTCAAAGAAGCGGCCATTGTCAGGTCTGGCATATTGAGGATAGCCATTGTCTCCATACTGAGTAGCCTCTTGGAATTCCTTTGGGTATTTCTTGGAACATTTGCCATCTACCATGCACTTAGCATTGGGTTTGGCAGCTCCACATGGACCATGGACCATGTTGGCAGTAACAACCTGACAACAAAGATAAGTTACTGAATCCAGAATTTAAACAAAGCCAATACCTGATACAATTGAGGCTGAGTGACTGGATCTGGAATTTGGGCAGAGACAATGGAATCCACATCAGGTGCATCCTTGATCCTGTGATGGTGATGGAAAAAGATCAAGATGTGCATATGTGGAAGTCCTCTCTTTTGGAATTCAATGGTATGAACATAAGCCACACAGCTGCCAAAGAGACCTTCCTTGATCTCCTTCACTACAGCATTCTTTTTGAGTTCAAATACTCTGGCAACAATATCAGGTCGATCAGCAGCTGTTTGCTTCTTCCCATTGACTGCAGGTTCCTTCAAGAGAGCTTCTTCAATTTCCGACCACTTTGGATTGGCAGTCATAGTCAAGAAGAGATCAGGTTTTCCAAAATGCCTGCAAATAGCCATAGAGTCCTGGAATAATTGCTGCATTTGTCGTTCACTTCCAGTATGAGAGGAAGGAAGAATGACACGACGGCTCTGTGGGGTGACCTCTTCATCTCCAGCAGCAGCATCCACCACTCCCTGATAGACTTCAGCTCTGATCTTCTTCTGATTGTGCCGAACCCAATTCAACTTTGTTTGCTCAGTTGAAGCCCATGCATCAACAACATATTGCTGAAACAACCTCCCACTCCAGAGTAAAGCAGCATTAAATTCCAGAGTTCTTTGTTGAAGCCTATATGCATAATATGAGGTTTCAGAGACCTTATTTGTCCTTTGTTGCCCTTGTGGTCCATGTCTGGCAAGAATGTTGATGTGGTATCCAGGCTCTCCAGTGGGAAAGATGATTGTGTAGTGCAATGGAGTGTAATATGGATGTAGATGGCTGATCTGCTTCAATTCCCCTCCATGCAAGTGCAAGACTATATCACGATGATTTGATCGCTCCTCTGAGCCATCTCCAGGAATTACAGCTGCAACCCCCTCCTGTTCATTGGGGTCATTGTAGCGTCGAGGATCTCCAAAATCAGCTGTAAGCTTGACAGAAAGCCTTTGTGGTTGGCCTTCTGGAACTTCTCCCATGATCTGCCTGGCTTGCTTGTATAGGTCAATGAAGGGATTGACTCTAGCAAGCATATCCTGCAAAGAGGCCATTATCTGAGGGTCCAGCCTGGAATTGTTCTGTTGACGAAAAGCCAATTGCTGATTATGGTCATAAAAGTAAAGCTGTGCATATACAGGCAGATTGCCTTCTATAGGAAGCAAGGCACCTGTCAAATGATATAGTTCTCCATTGATCCTAAAGCTGTATGGTCCAGGAGCATTGGTAATGGCATGATCAATTTTGACTCCCAGAGATGTGAATGCAAAGGCTGCATTGTATTGACGGATAGATGTTTTAAAAGTGTCAGAGAGAGGATGATGCCCATGGAGCAGGTTCAATAAATCTGCTGGAGCATCTCGAAGCCTGGGCAAATTCACTTGGCCTTGTAAGCAGCACATGCCAAACTTTGGATTATAAATAGTAGACTTGGTGAGCTTTTCAGCATCAAAATGTAGAGCTTGGCAGTGTGGACATATAACAGTCATAGGACCAAGATAGTGTGGAGGGTATTCAATCAAGTAAGGTTGCCTTCCTCTTGGAATAGGCTGAATAGGGTCAAGCTGTGGTGGCATAGGAAGCTCAAGGGGAGGCTGTTCAGCAGGATTTTGTAGTCCTGCTGGATGGTTGGGTGGAGCAGGGTCCAAGTCTTCTGCAGGTCTCTGTTGAACAGGATCAACATAATCCAAGTCATCATCAGAAGGGATGTCATCCTGAGGACCTAATGGCACATCAAGGGGAGGATCCAATTGCTCTGCAGGTCTCTGGTGAACAGGATCAACATATTCCAAGTCATCATCAGAAGATATGTCATCCTGAGGACCCAATGGCACATCAAGAGGAGGATCCAATTGTTCTGCAGGTCTCTGTTGAACAGGATCAACATATTCCAAGTCATCCTCAGAAGGTATATCATTCTGAGGACCTAAATCATTGAAATCCTCTTCCAGATCAGCTTCATGTTGCTGTTCCCAGCCTTGAAAAATCCTTTGAGCCATAACTGTATTCAAAGGCCTATGTTCAGGATTCAGATCAATATGCTGTTAGACTTTGTTAGTCCCAGTAACATATTCAAGTTGTCCTTGACTGACCTCTTCTTCTTCCTCCCTCAACCTTTCCTGGCTCAGAATAGCCAATGCCTGTTGCCTCTCCTGATCTTGTCTCAGCCTTTGTTGCTCTTGCAACACTGCTAGTACCTCTTGTTGTTGCCTCTCCTGCTCTGTAGCCATAGCAATATGCCTTAGCCTTTGTTGCTCTTGCAAGATTGCCAGTGCCTGCTCTTGTTGCCTCTGTCTCAGCCTTTGTTGCTCTTCCAACAGTGCTTGGGGAGCAAGTGGAGCTGGTACCATTATAAGCTCTGGTAAGAGAGGATTTCTGACCCTTCTATGTACAGGAGCAGGCAACAGTGGCACCATTCTAGATAAGGGATTCTGTAAAGGAGCATCCCAACCTTCTGGCAAAACTGTTTCTGGAATGACCATAGCAGCTTGAGCAACAGCAGACTGATTGAGTCTATTGCCTCTTCTCTGTACAGGAGGAGGTAGAGGTGGCACCACTCTAGGTATGGGATTCTGCAAAGGAGCATCCCACCCTTCAGGCAAAACAGTTTCTGGAATGGCCATAAAAAATGGATCAGCAGCAGCAGCTGCCTGCCTAATAGGTCTTCCCAAAGAGCCAGAAGCAGTGGCTATAGGTCTCAAACCCCCAGTTCCCATAGATTGATTGATACCCCCAGGCCCCAATTGAAGTGGTGGGACAACCACAGTATTGATCTGTTCCAAAGATCTATTGTTTCTATTTGCTCGACGATTGTCAGGATCTGTCATTTGTAACTGTTCAAGTCTCCTTTGATTCCTAGCTTGTTGCCTTTGGCTTTCAGGAGTAGTAGGTGGTTGCCTATAACATCCATTGTTAAGCAATTTAACAGTCAAAAACCATTAAAATTGACTTGCATGATGAGATATTTAATATATCAATAGCTCAATGTGGTTAAGGAGTTACTAATAAGCTTGTTAGTCAACATCAATCAATCAATAGATGTGACGAAACATACTTTGTCGTGTGGCCTCCTTTCCACAACCTCGGAAATGCCCATTGTTTGGTCATGTTGTGTCCAAAAACGCGCGAGGCGTGAAAAACAGTGTCCACTAAATCGCGTTTGGCCTTTTTGACACCTGCAGACTATCTAGCATGTTTCACACATAGTCAAAAGATTGCATATATGTATTAAAGCTGTCTACTGTAATTTTTCTTCAAGAAAACATGTTCAAACGGCCAAAAACAGCCAACTTGTATCATGTTCACCTTTAAAAGGCAATTCTTATGTAAGAATTGGTCAGCATTAGTCAGGCTTACTTCAGCAGAATCCCAAAAAGTCGTCGCATATATAGGCACAGCCACATTCCCACGTCCGTCGTCGCATATATTATAGATCAGGTCTGGCATATTGAGGATAGCCATTGTCTCCATACTGAGTAGCCTCTTGGAATTCCTTTGGGTATTTCTTGGAACATTTGCCATCTACCATGCACTTAGCATTGGGTTTGGCAGCTCCACATGGACCATGGACCATGTTGGCAGTAACAACCTGACAACAAAGATAAGTTACTGAATCCAGAATTTAAACAAAGCCAATACCTGATACAATTGAGGCTGAGTGACTGGATCTGGAATTTGGGCAGAGACAATGGAATCCACATCAGGTGCATCCTTGATCCTGTGATGGTGATGGAAAAAGATCAAGATGTGCATATGTGGAAGTCCTCTCTTTTGGAATTCAATGGTATGAACATAAGCCACACAGCTGCCAAAGAGACCTTCCTTGATCTCCTTCACTACAGCATTCTTTTTGAGTTCAAATACTCTGGCAACAATATCAGGTCGATCAGCAGCTGTTTGCTTCTTCCCATTGACTGCAGGTTCCTTCAAGAGAGCTTCTTCAATTTCCGACCACTTTGGATTGGCAGTCATAGTCAAGAAGAGATCAGGTTTTCCAAAATGCCTGCAAATAGCCATAGAGTCCTGGAATAATTGCTGCATTTGTCGTTCACTTCCAGTATGAGAGGAAGGAAGAATGACACGACGGCTCTGTGGGGTGACCTCTTCATCTCCAGCAGCAGCATCCACCACTCCCTGATAGACTTCAGCTCTGATCTTCTTCTGATTGTGCCGAACCCAATTCAACTTTGTTTGCTCAGTTGAAGCCCATGCATCAACAACATATTGCTGAAACAACCTCCCACTCCAGAGTAAAGCAGCATTAAATTCCAGAGTTCTTTGTTGAAGCCTATATGCATAATATGAGGTTTCAGAGACCTTATTTGTCCTTTGTTGCCCTTGTGGTCCATGTCTGGCAAGAATGTTGATGTGGTATCCAGGCTCTCCAGTGGGAAAGATGATTGTGTAGTGCAATGGAGTGTAATATGGATGTAGATGGCTGATCTGCTTCAATTCCCCTCCATGCAAGTGCAAGACTATATCACGATGATTTGATCGCTCCTCTGAGCCATCTCCAGGAATTACAGCTGCAACCCCCTCCTGTTCATTGGGGTCATTGTAGCGTCGAGGATCTCCAAAATCAGCTGTAAGCTTGACAGAAAGCCTTTGTGGTTGGCCTTCTGGAACTTCTCCCATGATCTGCCTGGCTTGCTTGTATAGGTCAATGAAGGGATTGACTCTAGCAAGCATATCCTGCAAAGAGGCCATTATCTGAGGGTCCAGCCTGGAATTGTTCTGTTGACGAAAAGCCAATTGCTGATTATGGTCATAAAAGTAAAGCTGTGCATATACAGGCAGATTGCCTTCTATAGGAAGCAAGGCACCTGTCAAATGATATAGTTCTCCATTGATCCTAAAGCTGTATGGTCCAGGAGCATTGGTAATGGCATGATCAATTTTGACTCCCAGAGATGTGAATGCAAAGGCTGCATTGTATTGACGGATAGATGTTTTAAAAGTGTCAGAGAGAGGATGATGCCCATGGAGCAGGTTCAATAAATCTGCTGGAGCATCTCGAAGCCTGGGCAAATTCACTTGGCCTTGTAAGCAGCACATGCCAAACTTTGGATTATAAATAGTAGACTTGGTGAGCTTTTCAGCATCAAAATGTAGAGCTTGGCAGTGTGGACATATAACAGTCATAGGACCAAGATAGTGTGGAGGGTATTCAATCAAGTAAGGTTGCCTTCCTCTTGGAATAGGCTGAATAGGGTCAAGCTGTGGTGGCATAGGAAGCTCAAGGGGAGGCTGTTCAGCAGGATTTTGTAGTCCTGCTGGATGGTTGGGTGGAGCAGGGTCCAAGTCTTCTGCAGGTCTCTGTTGAACAGGATCAACATAATCCAAGTCATCATCAGAAGGGATGTCATCCTGAGGACCTAATGGCACATCAAGGGGAGGATCCAATTGCTCTGCAGGTCTCTGGTGAACAGGATCAACATATTCCAAGTCATCATCAGAAGATATGTCATCCTGAGGACCCAATGGCACATCAAGAGGAGGATCCAATTGTTCTGCAGGTCTCTGTTGAACAGGATCAACATATTCCAAGTCATCCTCAGAAGGTATATCATTCTGAGGACCTAAATCATTGAAATCCTCTTCCAGATCAGCTTCATGTTGCTGTTCCCAGCCTTGAAAAATCCTTTGAGCCATAACTGTATTCAAAGGCCTATGTTCAGGATTCAGATCAATATGCTGTTAGACTTTGTTAGTCCCAGTAACATATTCAAGTTGTCCTTGACTGACCTCTTCTTCTTCCTCCCTCAACCTTTCCTGGCTCAGAATAGCCAATGCCTGTTGCCTCTCCTGATCTTGTCTCAGCCTTTGTTGCTCTTGCAACACTGCTAGTACCTCTTGTTGTTGCCTCTCCTGCTCTGTAGCCATAGCAATATGCCTTAGCCTTTGTTGCTCTTGCAAGATTGCCAGTGCCTGCTCTTGTTGCCTCTGTCTCAGCCTTTGTTGCTCTTCCAACAGTGCTTGGGGAGCAAGTGGAGCTGGTACCATTATAAGCTCTGGTAAGAGAGGATTTCTGACCCTTCTATGTACAGGAGCAGGCAACAGTGGCACCATTCTAGATAAGGGATTCTGTAAAGGAGCATCCCAACCTTCTGGCAAAACTGTTTCTGGAATGACCATAGCAGCTTGAGCAACAGCAGACTGATTGAGTCTATTGCCTCTTCTCTGTACAGGAGGAGGTAGAGGTGGCACCACTCTAGGTATGGGATTCTGCAAAGGAGCATCCCACCCTTCAGGCAAAACAGTTTCTGGAATGGCCATAAAAAATGGATCAGCAGCAGCAGCTGCCTGCCTAATAGGTCTTCCCAAAGAGCCAGAAGCAGTGGCTATAGGTCTCAAACCCCCAGTTCCCATAGATTGATTGATACCCCCAGGCCCCAATTGAAGTGGTGGGACAACCACAGTATTGATCTGTTCCAAAGATCTATTGTTTCTATTTGCTCGACGATTGTCAGGATCTGTCATTTGTAACTGTTCAAGTCTCCTTTGATTCCTAGCTTGTTGCCTTTGGCTTTCAGGAGTAGTAGGTGGTTGCCTATAACATCCATTGTTAAGCAATTTAACAGTCAAAAACCATTAAAATTGACTTGCATGATGAGATATTTAATATATCAATAGCTCAATGTGGTTAAGGAGTTACTAATAAGCTTGTTAGTCAACATCAATCAATCAATAGATGTGACGAAACATACTTTGTCGTGTGGCCTCCTTTCCACAACCTCGGAAATGCCCATTGTTTGGTCATGTTGTGTCCAAAAACGCGCGAGGCGTGAAAAACAGTGTCCACTAAATCGCGTTTGGCCTTTTTGACACCTGCAGACTATCTAGCATGTTTCACACATAGTCAAAAGATTGCATATATGTATTAAAGCTGTCTACTGTAATTTTTCTTCAAGAAAACATGTTCAAACGGCCAAAAACAGCCAACTTGTATCATGTTCACCTTTAAAAGGCAATTCTTATGTAAGAATTGGTCAGCATTAGTCAGGCTTACTTCAGCAGAATCCCAAAAAGTCGTCGCATATATAGGCACAGCCACATTCCCACGTCCGTCGTCGCATATATTATAGATGTTTCCATATATTTTATCCCATATTTAGTATTGCATCAATTCTTCCGTTATACGATCCGTAAAAACAACCTTTCCGTTATCAAGGACAGCATCGACGGGCGTTCCCTCAATGTCGGATGTTGCGGATAATATGTCCAGGTCCTCGGACTTGCCGTGTGCGCCAACAATAAGGCCGGCATTCCTTACGCCATGTATCAATGATGGTACTTGGACCTACACTAGCCATCAGTAACGTCAAATGTTCTTGGAAACAGTACCTACGAGCAAGCTAGCATCCACAAAGACACCCAGCAAATTGTTGATCCTGGCGAATTCAACAGCTGCGCCAATGCTTGACAGACGTGGGTCATTTTCTTCCTCGGCACCCAGGGCCGTCAGGCTAGGTACAGATAAACTATCCTTACCACACCGAGTTACGAAGAAGACAGGATCTGCGAGCTCCATGAGGTCACCTGAGACGAAAAAATGGAACAAAGCTCACAGTTCGGTTGCTTCCAGTTGAGCACAGAACACACGTCTGGTGAAAACGATGCAAAAGCTATTTTTCGGCGCGCGTAAGAAACATCGACCGACGCGTAGATATTTCGCAGTATTGAATCGACGAATTCGTTGAGGTCATGTATATGACCAATAGATAGCCGCTTTCGTGTCGACCTAGACGGGTAAGCTAATTCCAAGCATATGTCGACGCCAGCTGGAAGGGACTAGACGGGAAAACAGTCTATGCCGAGAAGTTATTATTAAACATGGACAAGTAGATACCTTTAGAAGCTGCGCGAGAGAAAGCATCGACCTTGGTAACATAGAAGCACATTCTCCCACAGATACAGTCCCAATTGGTCCTCCCTTTCCGAGACGATGAGCCAGCGATTCAAATTGTGCGAGGGTAACGTCAGAGACGCCAAGTTCAAAATCAGCACCCGGAAGTAGCCATTCGGAAAAAATAACGGGTTGTAGGTCCTTTGTTACTTGAACAACGGCATAGATGTAAGTACCTTGCAGAGAAGAGATTGTTAAGAACTGGCCGTCCTCGTTGTTGATAGAATGAACTGAGGGAGATGCTTGAGCAGAGCCGATCAGCCTGGAACGATGGGGCCACTTTGGTCTGTCTGGCTGTGCGATGGAGGGAGGTACTGTCATGGATTTCCAGTATGTTTCTACGTCTCCACCAAAATCAAGCGTGACGCCCTCGAACGGAGTTATGATTTTGATCTCGAAATCAACCTTCTTTAGCATTAGCGAACTTTTATTCCTTGATTGATTGCCTTTCTTCACTTACCTCTCCGACTACGTGCAACCTTGTGTCGAGTATCGGCAATGTGAAGGCATCGTTATTCTTGAGGTCACGGAATAGTGCAGGTAGCGCCACTGCTCGGCCAATTGTCCTCGTGCCGAAATTAGGATAGATGGAGAATTCCAGGGAGAGGTTGTTCAGCGAATTGATCTGGAATGCAAAGACTTCATCTTCGTCCTTCTGTGGAAGAGACACGCTGTATGGCGCATTGTTGACGTTGTGGCTCGAGGTCATGACTAATTTCAACGGCGTCGACGCCAAGAGATATCCATCCTCAAAAACTGGGCTTATCAAACGGTGATGGAGGCGTACACCAGAGACATTTTCCGGACGGCGTACAGTATGACCCATCGTGACTTGTATTAAGTTATTTTTGTCCAAATAATTGTGCCCATAAACGCGATGAGGCATGATAGGCGGCGGAAGCGATAGGGAGGGAATGTGATCAATGTCAGTTTCTGTTTGACCGCCCTTTTCTGACATTGGCGACTCGAACTTTGCAAGAGACGGTGTTGAAGAAGGTCTGTTCCTCGCGGCATCCAAGATAAAAGTCAGCGATTTGTGATGACCATACCATGCTGCATAGTGGACGGCTAGATGGCCAAGTTCATCAGTGGCGCAGACCCGGGCACCTGCTTCTAGGAGGATTCGGACACAGCGGGCTTGTCCGTAACGCGCAGCATGGAACAAAGGTGTCCACTCGTGATATTTGTCAGGAGTGTCCCAACCTTCCAACTTGCTGAGTAGTTTGCAAACTTCAGCGTGACCTTCCCTCGCAGCAAGATGCATAGGGTATTCTCCATTGCTATTTGGCAAACATCGTGCACCGTACTGCAGAAGCAGGACCACAACATCTACATGACCCGATTGACTGGCTAGGGATAGTGGAATCAGATCGCCCAAGGGCATCGTCGGTTCTACGGGGACCTTTCCTTCGTCGAGCAGTACCCGGACACACTCTACTTTCCCCTTCATTGTAGCGTACACCAAAGGACTGTAGTTGTCTCTGTCTAAAATGCTGGAAGGAAGGCCAGCTTCGAGGAGCCGCTTACAGACAGCTGGGTGACCGTTCATCGATGCGTAGTGAAGTGCCGTGCGACCATAAAGATCAGTTTTTTCAACGCTAACTCCCTTCTCGATACAGAGATTGACGAGAGATAGTACCCCTGCAATCGAGGCTCCATGAAGACACGTCCGTCCATTAATATCATCGACGAACTGAAAGTCAAAAGGCGAAGACAGCGAAGAAAATATGAAATTTGCCAATTCTGAAGGGGCCTCGACGATGATATTCCAAAGGATACGAGTGACGATTGGTTTTCCACCAACATTTTCAGCCAGAACATCTGAATATCGTGCACACTCTGCAATAGTGGTCATCTCATGTGCAACCACAGCACTTCGCAGATTGTTCTCCAGATCTCTAAATGGTCCCATCGGAGGAGTTCTCTCAGCAAGTATCTGTTGACTAAAGATGTCATTTGCCGCGGAACCCTCGAATTTCAGACCCGAGGATAGATCAGTAATATCCAAAAGGCATACGGCGATCGTGTCAGAGAGCTCGGACAGGAGCTATTGGAACACTTGAGCAACCTTTGAATCGGGAGCGCCGCATAAGAGACTCGCCTGTCCATTGAATACGGGCTGTACATCAACTTGACGAGACAAATAGAGCTCTTTGGTTGTTGATTTTGACCGTTTATCGAACTTCTTCAGAATCTTCCTGAAGCCCGTCGCGTTGACTTCCACAAATCGCTGCGAAATAGGTATTCGTACATGGATCAAAGAGAACTGCTGCGCGGGTGGATACCTGGAGTTTCCCCACGTCTCTTTCCAAGAGACGGAAGCCCTCTTCCACAGCGCTCCACTCTACGTTATTCTGGGTGATATCGCTTCTTGTATCGGGCAGACCTCGCATCGCAGCGGCTCTCCGTTTCGAGAGCAATGTCTCCATTCGCAGTTTGAGCTCCGCCTCTTTTTGCAAGTAGAACTCATTTATCTACTCGATTTCAGGGTCTACGGAATGCCTTTTATATCTGGTAAATATCATACCTTTTCCAATTCACGTTCAAGTCGGAAGAAGAAGGCCGCTTTGTGTGCTCGGAAATCTGGTCCTCGATCTGAATCTTGGCCAGTGGCGGAGACAATGGGCGGGCGGCGGAGACCATGATCGAGTATACTGGACGGACTGTGAGATGGCGGTGTTGCGGACGGAGATTGTCCAAGAATATCTGTAGGACGTATCCCTGACGCGAGTGCAGCTGCCTCGGAAGCTGGCCGGTTGGCGGCGAGAGACGAGATGATTTTTTTGAGAAACTTATAGTCGAGATAATAGGAAGACCACCCTGGGATTTGTTGAGCTTGAATGTGCTTGCCGAACTGAAGGAAGAGCGATAAGTCGTAATCCGTACATCAAGGAGACGCGAGTCAGGGCACCTTCATCACTAGAGAACCTTGTGTAGCCGTGTGCAGGTTTTGCCAAAAATTTCCTTCGGTCGGAAGGTTATGGCGTTTTGACGGACTAGGAAGGACCCATTAGAAGGAAACACAGTGAGGTTACTCAAAAAAGACGACAGCACTACACACGTGTCTAAAAACGGCAGAGAAAAAAATCAGGCTCTTCAAAAACGCCCTACGATATGTTATATATATATATATATATATATACTATGATAGTGTTGATTGCACTCATGCCATCTGAAAAATCGGTTCTACCTCGATAACTACGGAGTATACCATGCCGACGAACGTGCGTCGCTTAGACGAGAACTTTCCTTAACTGCCATGCACGAGCAGGCAACAATGTTACAGGACATCTACCGTGCTTCTCTACTTGATCATAAGCGCATCGATAACAGAACACGTAGCCTGAGGGCAATGCCGTGGCATTGTTAATAGGCCCTTGACAAATGGGACAAACCCCATAACTGTCCTTGTTGAATGTTATGCCCTGGGGATGTGGAAGTAACATTTGTGGTGGAGGTATAGCGGGGCCTAGTGGCGACGTCGACAATGACCGTGCTGGGGATCCTGGGGAGTACCACCATTCTAGGAATTTTATGGAGAAGATCGCTGTAGGAAGAAGCAATCGAAGAGAGTCCAATAATGTTTGAGGCGAAGAGATTAGAGCGTGTCTGATCCATGCAAGGATGCCACGACGTTGGTTTGGTGACAGTTTCTTTTGAGCAGCCGATGCAGCGACACGCTGAAGAAACGCGTCAATACACTCCCAATAAAAAGAAAACTTTACCTACGAAGTCCTCGGATCCAAGACGTCGAAGATCTACACCAATCCAAGAGAGCCACGGTCGATAGAACGGTTTCCTATCGAAGAGATAGGCCATGTTGTATGACAGTAACCATAGTTCGAAGGAAACATTGAGCCAGGGATACACCACCTTGAAGCTTCTTTTCAACCGTGCCTTCCACGTCTAAGAATATACGTAATGTAAATTTGGTGTGAGGAACGTGGATAGAGAACGAGAAAAATCACATTCTCAGTGAGTGCCTGTAGTTGTCTAGTACCAATATTTTCGTCCAGAACGTCGGTATCAACTCCACCACCCAATTCCTCGTAGTAGTCTTGAGCTTTTGCTCGCAAATATGGCACACCAACCTATGATCAAGAGGCTTGAATCACTTCAAACAATTTAGAAATATAGCCGCAAACCAAAAAAAGGAGCGAACGCCAGATCTCTCTACTTCCCAAGGCTTCTCCCGGTGGTACTCCACCAACTGCGGCTTTCGCTCTTGACGTCTCAATATATGGCCGGCGTCTCCGTTTGAGGCCGTAGAAGTTTTCAGAGAATGATGCATCTAAGAGTAGAGACAAACGTCAGAACAGAATCAGCCCAATTCTAACAAGCGATATCAACACACTGTGTTTACGAAGGTAATACCGCTCCACAAGTAGCATTATGGCAGCGTAGAACTCTTCATGGCGATTCACAATGCGCAGGAGGTACCGCGGATATCTTTGAGCAAAAACCTATTGAGAAAAGTGTCAATCAGGCGATTACGGAGACATGCAAGTTCCTTACAGCCAAAACATACTTCAGAGCTGGCTGCAGTAAGTCTCTGAGTTGTTCCTGAGCGACAAGCTCAAAAAGAGAGGGTTTTAAAGGGTCAGTACCAAGGTCGTTGAAGAACTCCATGAATTAGATATGTAAAAAACAAAGGTCGCGTCCTTCCATGATATTGCGGAGCAAAGTCACTTGCCGGAACGGGGACTCGGACTCGGGTCAACCGGTGCGGGTGAAATATGTGTAATAGTCATGTACTTTTCAATTGAACTCTCATCACCATTTGGCTTTATTGTTATCGAAAGGATCGCTCTCCTTTTCATGTCAAGCTTTGTTATGAAAAGTGATGGTCTCGCAGGATTTTCATACGCGACCAGGAGTGCCTATTCCAGTGCGAGCTCTTGAGCGCTCGGACAATTACCTTTTCATGATTGTTCCGAGTCGCCTGCAACCAAAACGAGCCGCAATCCTGACCAAATCCCACAAACATCCAGCCTCGCTTAATATCTTTCGGCCCTTTGAAACGTGGAAATTTAGATAAACGCAAGCTCATCGTGTTAGGTTCATGGCTTTCTACCACCTTTGTTCCCCAAAGGTTGATACTCGTCGTCTCCTAGCTTCTACGCTTGATCTTGTCCACATACGGTGTCTCTATTTTGGCTCTGAAGATATTTAAGTTGGTATTGCCTTGAACGACGTCTCTATGTTCAGTGGATTCCATTCTATGGCCCCTTCTGATGCCGAGCTCGCTACCCACGCCCTTTCAGAAGAAGGATCCTTCCGTTTCCCCTCGTTTTCGGCGTCCGACGCAGTCACTTTGGTAAGTTAATACTGTTTTCAGCTTTTACGGCGAACCAGACGCTCATCCCGACCCAGGGTCTTTCTTTGAGAAAACGGTTCCGTGGAACTTCAAGATATGTGAAGGGTAAGGGACTCGTCATATCCATTCAAACGATTGCGGGCCATACGCTTTTTGCATGTACTGTGGGCGACCTGGGTCATACCAACGGAATTGGTGACGTCAGCTTGGACAGCTGGTCATGTATTGAGGGCATGGTCAGTGTGGTTAGACGAACGGGCCACTCGAGCTTCTATGTCGAAAAAGGCATGAGTGCAATGGGCAAAACTCCAAAACAAATGGGTATTCAGGGTGAGCTTTGTGTCAATGGGGGTGGTATGTCATTTCCCCTTGATTGCATATACGAATGTTGACCGGAGTGTTCACGTAGCGTTTCCAATATGGCTTGAGGTATTCGACTTTTCCCAGTTGTCACAACGATAATGCATTGAACGGTCCTCCAAGAACGCGTTGTGCTGTCCCATCGCTGTGGTTGCTTGTTATTCTGGTTCGTCGCAAGATGATCACAATGTAAGTCTCAGACTACTGAAGGTGTCATCATCCACTGAAATTTATAGCTTGTGGTCTCCACCATCCGTGATTATTTGAACAAGCTAGCAAGAGAGAATGGCCCACCTCCACCGACAATGCCGGCTTCGATGACTACACAACATGAAAGTAAAGTAAGCCCTCTGATGTATTTGATATTCAGACACCATAGCTAATTGACTTTACACCTGAAGGAGTGGTCTTCGGAACCTGTCGGACCAAGCGAGCATATTCAACGGATTGGATCTCCGTTCGAACAACGCGAGGAACATTGAGGCTGTCAAATAAAAACGGGGTTTATGCGGATTTATTTTTTTGTTGACAAGCAGATGCATAGGCTACTGGAAGTTTCATAAAGATATTATAATGAATAGGAACAAAATATGTCAAGATGAAATGAGCAGTGGTGTTCACTCCTCCACTTCAGGCTCAACTCTGGGCTTGCTGAGGACCCTGACAGTTTCTGGTAAACAGAGAGTATGTAAACAAGACAGACATTGCGTAAGAGTAGGTACATTGCACGAACCGTGTCTGAGGAAAATTTGGCGTTGGCCCTGAGGGGTCGTGGGGTCGGTATTTGGTTCAGGCTCACGGAGCTCAAAGCCAGCCTCGACATATACCCGGCTGCCCTTTTTCAAGGTCTGGAGATATCTATTTGAAGCTTCTTGGAATGAGAGAACTCGGTGAAAAGTTGCAGTCGAAGGGGGTCGATCTGCATGCCAGAGATTAGTCGCAAATAAAACATACTTCTTCGTACTCACCGCCATTAGCATCAGGAGGGGGTGGAGGGTAGTTCTTGGTCGCGACGGTGTACCTAGACGAAGTCAGTGTATTGCAATTGAACGAGAGCTGAAATACGTACACTACGTATTCCCTTTCGTTCTTCGTGTGCCGCGTCTCTGGATCCCTGGCAAGGTAACCAATTAGGGTGAGTTTTGCAAGGTCAGCCGCGCGTGAGCTTGTGGTTGAAAATGCCTACACAACCGCGTAATTGAGGACATGGAGAAAGCTACGGCCGATTCAGAGAGAGAAACATACGCGAACAGAGGAGCGCGAAGCAGCAGCACGAATCGCGCAGAGCATTTTTGAAGAGCGTTCTGGTTTGAGGAGAAAAAGTCGACGACTCACCGTATTTGGTATTATTTCTTGCAACTCCGCTTGGTTCTGTTTGGCAGGTCTCTGTTTCCAGACTTACGCATACCATGTCCCGACACAGGCACATTCGAAATATCAACATCCAAGGTTCTTTTCATTCAATGGACGCGCCCAAGGCGACTGATCGCGTCTCGATGTAGATGAACTCAACGATGACGCCCTATCCGATGGAGGAGAGGAAGAGATGACCGATGAGCAACATGGTTTGTTTCCTAACCGTATCGGTATCTACATCGCATTCAACTGCATTCCAGCGCAACTTCTTCATAGTCTAGAGGAAGTCCGTCAAGTAATCGGTGATGAATACGTCTCCGGATTCCCGGACAATGAGCTTAAGGATGTTCTCTGGGAGTACTTCTTCGATACAGAGAAGACCATCCACTGGGCTCTCGGTTAGACCGCTCCCTTGTCATCAAGACTTTGCCCGATACTGACATCCAATATAGAAGAACAAAGCAGAAGGCAGATCGCGCGTGAACGCAAAGGTGAGCTTTCAGTTCTTCGCACACAAACCCTTTTATCCTTCGTTCTTGTCCCGTTTCAATCACTGCCGCACAATGATTTCGTACGATGCGTTAAGCCGAGTCTTAATGTGAGAAGGTGCTTCCGCTTTCCTTGCCTGCTCTTTCCCTTCGCGACTCTCAATCCCTAGCCATTAACCGTTCATGACTAGATCCTGACATGGGCAAAGATCTCCCTCCTGTTCCTCAAGAACCCGATGAGGGTCACAGCAATGCGGAATATTATCATCCCGAACAATACAACATTCAAGCATCTGTACCGCCCAGAGGGCCATTGATCTTGCTACATCAGACACCTGCGCAAGCTTTAGAGTTGGAAACACCACGAGGTGTACGGCCTGCCTTGAGTACCATCTCGGAACACACTGAACGTACTGAAACGACGCCACGTCTTCCCCCTGGACGTAAGCTTGCCCCTCATCGATCCCCTCGACCATCCAGTACCTTCACTGCATCATCATACGGACAGGTCATTGGTGAGACTGTATTAAATTCACTAACGCTCTTCTCTGACTATTCCAGGTCATACCTACACACCTCATAGCGATGATCCAAATTCTATTCCAGTATCTCCTCCTCTATCAGCATTGAATGAGCTTTCCTTATTTGAGCCAGCTCCATCGATTACTGCATCAGATTCAGCCAGTGCTCGACCGTTCAAGGTTCAGTGCAGAGAGCCTGTTCCTCCAAGCGAAGGGGTTTCTGACGTTTCTAAATCTAATAAACAGTCTGCACCTCCAGCACCTTCTCCCAAACAATCCAAACTCTCTCGTCTGGCCAGTTCTCGTGCCAGTAGCATCTCCACTCGGAGTGAGAGTTCAAGGTCGTCTGGAATAACGCTCACCGGATCCGTGAAGACATTTCCAGCTCTTCGCCCGTCCCCACAATCCCTTCGGCCACCGAGTTCCAACACGTCTTCGGATCCACCCTCGCCCCGCACTGCTTCGACCGCTCCGGGAGCCAACGAAGAGTATTATAATCCACATACAACTGAGACGTCTTCAATGACTTCTATCGTTCAACGAGCCATACACACTGCGATGGAGTTAGAGGCCTTGGATAACGCTGCCACACCTAACATAGTGTCGGTTGTCCCGATTCAACCAATCGCAACTTCTGCCAGTCCGGCGTTTGTCGAAGCAAAAAGCCCTAAACAGCCTCGATCGTCGCCTGTGGTTCCTTCCGCTCTATCCCCTGCACTAGCGGAGTCATCGCGTGTCTACAAAGAAGTTGATACTTTTCGCACCCCCTCCAAACTCGCTCTCCTTGCACAGAAGAGCAGTGCCAGTAAAACTGCAAAGATATCCAGACCCGTTACAGAATATCTAACACCGGCTGCGAACGGGCCAACTGCGACTACAGCGATAACTACATCGATCCAGACCTTGTGGTCCCTAACTGACCCTACGCGCTCTCGCGTAATGCCTGCACTAGACGTGGTTCCCTTTGGGGTGAATTCATCTAACCCTCCTCCCTCAACTAAGGGGTCAAAATTGGCTGCGAAAATAAGAAGAGCCCATGAGAAACAGAATACCGCTTCTCAGAAAGAAGAGGATTTTATAACATCTGTGTCGCCTATCTTCGATCCTGACTCTACGGCGCTCATTCGTGCGTCTCCATCGGCATTTGCTTCCTTACTCGTCGATGACGCCGTTGTCAAAGACAAAATTCAACATCGCTCTTCACAATACCAAAATAAAGAGGACACTATCGAGCCTACAGCTTCTACCCCACCTGTCATCGAATACGCCGAGAAATGCAAGCATAAGTCGCGAAGACACAAAGACGAGGGATCACTAGTGCCAGGTTTTTTAGCCTCGTCAGGGTTCAAATTTGATGGACCTAGCCCTGATGACATCGTCATGAATGCAAGGCGCGGGACATTGTTGCAAAAAGATTCTTCGTCATCGCCGGCCTCGCGCAAGACGGCCTCAGTCGTTTCCACGCAATGACACCCGTTCATTTTCTTTCTTTTTTGTCCTTTTTCTTTTATATTGTTATGTTGATGTTCTTGTATTGATTGTACTTGTGCCATAATTTATAGCTGCGAAGGAACGAGAGAAGGCCCTTAAGAAGGCTTCGGGTGCCAATTCTACTTCGTCTTCGCGTCCCTCGTCCGCTTTAAGCACGCCTACCAAGAAGAAAATAGGACTAGCTGGGAAAAAATCCGGGTCAACGACGCCTGCCCGGGGCATGGATCCCCGACAACTTGACTTGTCTGCTTTGAACCTCTCAAACGATGATGACGACGATGCTAAGCCAGAGGAAATGCCCCACATAAGTTTTGCCAAAGATAAATTACTGGAAGAAGCGAAACGCGCGATTGAAGCTGAAGACGGAAATGCAAAGAAGGGAGTAAGTTTGGTAGTTGTTGGTATGTTGTTGCTCTACTTTGTACTTCTTTTTGACCTTGAGCTAGGTCATGTCGATGCGGGGAAGTCGACTCTCATGGGCCGTTTGTTATACGAACTCGGTCGGTTGGAAGAGAAGATGCGTATCGCGAATGAGCGAGGGAGCGCCAAGGTTGGCAAAAGTAGTTTTAGCTGGGCTTGGGGCCTAGACGGGACTACCGAAGAACGAGAAAGGTTGGTATCAACCCATAATCACCACTTTAGGCTTATGATGACGGGTTCAGAGGTATCACAATGGATATTGCCCTCCGATCACTGATGACCCCACATCGACAAGTCACTATTCTCGATGCGCCCGGTCATAAAGACTTTATACCCAATATGATTTCGGGAGCATCTCAAGCGGATTGTGCACTTCTTGTTGTAGATGCGGCGCACGGCGAGTTTGAAGCTGGCTTTGAGCGTGGTGGCCAAACTCGAGAACATCTCCTTCTGGTTCGAAGTCTCGGTGTATCGCAGGTGATTGTGGCTGTCAATAAACTAGATCAGGTTAGTGCCTCACGATCAAAATCTATTGAAGCCTGACCATTGATGTATAGGTTGATTGGGACAAAGACCGGTATGGAGAGATATGTTCGTTATTGCGCCCTTTTCTAGTACAATCTGGATTCCACCCTAGCAAGACCAAGTTTGTCCCTGTAGCTGCCATGGAAGGCGTTAATCTTGTAACTCGCGACGTAGAAGCTGCAGAAGCCCTCAAGACATGGTACTCAGGTCCAACTCTCGTTGATCTGTTAGGTGAGTTGCATCTTTGTTCAATCATTTTATGGGCTGACGCTGACAATTTCAAGATATGCTGGAGCCTCCAACTCGTGACATCATGGCACCTCTTAGGGTCCCCATCTCAAACGTCTTTAAAAGCCATGGTTCAGGTGCGGCTGTCGCCGGACGCCTTTGTGGTGGTGTCATTCAAGTTGGCGAACGTTTAAGAATACTTCCCGGTGATGAAATTTCTGTTGTAAAAAGTATGTATAACAGCCATCTCCCAAGATTTACTTCTGATGCCAGGAATACAGCAATTGAGGTCGACGATAAGAATGTTCTATGGGCGGCTGCAGGAACTAATGTGACTCTGTACCTGACTTCAGTGGATCCTGTCAACCTACATATAGGGAGCGTACTCTGTCCTACTACAGATCTTGTTCCTCTTGCGACCTCGTTCAGCGCGCGGATTATCGTATTTGATATCCAGGTGCCTATTACAGGTGGTACATCTGTATGTCGTGTTGACAATTGCTCAAGGTGAAAGTGGCTGACATCCCAGCAAAGGTTGAGCTGTTCCACCATTCGCGGGATGTCCCTGCAACAGTGACCAAGCTCATATGTATCCTTGACCGTGCGTCTGGCAAAGCGCTCAAAACGAGTCCTCGGTGCGTTTTCGCCAACGAACTCCATAGACGGCACTGTTCTAAGATTTCTTAATAGAGTATTGACCAAGGGCATCTCTGCGGAGGTCAAGATTTCTCTGCGGTCCACAACGTTGTCTGGATCGCCTATGGTGCGACCCGTCCCACTGGAGACCTTCGCAGCTAATAAGGACATGGGTCGAATCTTGTTACGGCGTGGTGGAGAGACGATTGCTGCTGGTGGGTTCTTTGTAGATTCATTCATCTTTTCCGACCGATCTTTGTTCCAGGTATCGTCCTTGCTATTGATGTATAGATGTACACGGAAACACTGATCACAAGGTGACATGATCATTAACTTTGCGGCACCATGACTATCTAATGTTGTGTTGTAGTGACATCCTCCTTGGAAATTCAATTTGATTTTGCTTACGCGCTCGCAGAAAAACATAAACGCTGCGACTTTATTCTGTTTGGTCGACTACTAAGACTGCTGGACCCAGTAAAATTGCAATAGATAACAGAAGTCCAATTGCATACAGTTTGATCCGGGAGTGTTCAGCAATTCTTTCAAGCTTCAACAAATCGCCAGGAACGGTCAAAAATGATCGTAGCCAAATAAGTATACCACAATCACACACGAGTACTCAATTGCAAGCGATAATGGTAGCACTATTCTTCACAAAATGCTTCAGAATTTCAAAATGGACGCCACAGGCGGCAGTAATATATACATGATGAGAAGAGGATACTCAGTCTACACTCTCCGTTGCCTTGTTGCCTTTTTGCCAAGCAGCATTTTCCCTGACATAACCTTGACTAAAGTGGCATTCCGACTTCGGCAGTATGTTCTTGTGTAGCCTTTTCCGGCTATCCCAGAGCTTTGTGAAATACTTGCGCCGATTGTACCTCTTGTAGAATTAGGCAACACCGTTGAACGCCGTGTGTTCGGTGCGGTTGAAACGATGATGATGGCATCAGTGCCAAGTGGGGCTTCCGAGTCCATTAGCTGTGCACCAACACCACGTTTTCAATCACTATAAATGGAGGTATGCTGCCAGTTAAATAGTAACATTACTTTTGTCTCATCGTCTTCGGGCTGCGCCCGTCCCTCCAATTTTCTCCATACATGGATGAATTAGGCCTAGGTGCAACTTCGACGACTGTGGTCCGCCAAAGGACTTTCAAGGGACATCCCGTTGATGTGGAGAAAGCTGAGGAGTCTGGACTCGATGGCAACCATTCAATGCCTGTGCTCAACACCAGTAGCACTGCCATGCGCCAGCTGGAGGATCTTGAGGCTGGCTTGAACCGTTTCGTGAATAGGTTTACGCGAAAAGGGAAAAAAAATGTACCAGTGGTGGCAAGCCTCCGCGCTATCGCCTTCTCATCATGTATGCCCTGTGACATTGACTATATAGCCTAGTTGGCTCATATTGGTGCAGGGCTTAATCTCTTTGTGATATTTATACCCTTGGCATGGATTGCACATTTTGTCACCAAGAAGAACGAGCTTGGCGAAGAGGTCGAAGTTTTCCCGCACTCTGTTACTTTTACTTGTGAGTGAGGAAGTGACTGATCTTTCTTCAAGATGCTAATATTTTCCTGTTCAGTCTGTTTTCTCGCGCTTGTGCCCCTTGAATGGCTCTTTGATTGGGGAGGGGAACAATTAGCACTATATCTCGGAACACAACTTGGTGATTTCGTTGTGATTAGCTTGAACAAGTGGGTCGAAGCTTCTGCTGGTACAGCTGATATAACTAACTAATACAATTCTTAGTATTGTCGAGGCTACATTAGCGATAATTCTGCTTTGCCGCAATTGCGAGTCAGTAACGTCCTCGTTTGATTCAGAAGTAAACATTAATATCGTTTCTACTTTCATTTCTAGACTGAAACTCTTGCAATCAACTATTGTTGGTATGTACCAAATTTCTCGTGATCTGTACTATATTGATAGTCTATCAGGTGTGGTCATCCTGCACCTCCTGCTCATTCCTGGTGCTGCTTTTATCACTGGAGGTGCAAATATTGTGCACCAACAACTGCATCCTCATTTCACTGAGCTTAATCATACCCTTTTAACTATGGGGCAAGTGCTTTCAAGTCCCCTAGTTCACTTTGACTGATTTGAACATAAAGTGTATTGAGTCTGCTACTTCCTGCTGCATTCTTTTCTGCAATCAATCGCGGGGTTCTCAGGGAACTTACTCGTGACGTCGCAGTCGGCATTATCGTAAATGACGACACAAGACACATCTTCCTTGTAATGAGTCGTGGCATTGCTGTATTACTACTCGCGGTGTAGGTCTTCAGCCACTTCTATTCAGCACTCTTGTTAATGATAGGTGTCGTCAGTTATGTTTCCTCTCGCATTTTCCTCCACAATCCGCCTGGCAAAAATAACGCTTTGATGCTTGACGCAGATGCCCCTGCTGCTATGATGGAAGAGGAAAAGGAACTTCTCAAGGAAGAGCCCAAAGCAAATCAATATGTCCTCATCGTCGTACTTTTGATCAGTATTGCTATCATGGCTGCCACTACTGAATGGGTAAGTGTTCTTCTTCGCGTGCATTGTCTATTTCACTGACCGCCTTTCAAGCTCGTAGAAAGTATCGAGTTTGTTCGTGAGTCTGGAAACATTCAAGAAGAGTATGCCCTCTGCCCTCCATACTCTTTTCGAGCTGACGAGTTATCCGATAGATGGTTCGGCATGTTCCTTCTTCCAATCTGCTCCTGGGCTGCAAATGGTTTTGTTACGATCGTATATTTCATCCGGTATACTTGCAAGCACTTCTTCGAGGAGCCAGAGCCTCCCGCGGAGTTAGCTAAAGCTCGCGCAATTGATCTCAGCATCCAGTTCACTCTTTTCTGGATGCCTTTCCTTGTCATGCTTGGATGGTGGACAGGCAAACCCATGTCTCTTCTATTTGGTGTGTATCTGCAGTGTGGTATTTCTATCGAAGGCGCTGATCTCTTCCAGATTTCTTTGAGGTTGCCGTATTGTTAGGCTCATGTTTCCTCGTGAACTATGTGACTGCCGACGCAAAAACAAACTGGGCCGAGGGCTTCGCAATGGTTGCATTCTACTGCATGATCGTGTGTTCTTCATTCCGCAATCGCCGTTATAATACTTCCTTAATGTCGTTTGTAACAGGCTGTCTGCGCGTGGTTTTATACAGGCCAACCAGAGATTAACTTTTTGCTTTCGTGTCAGAGCGTTGCAGAAGCTCTAACGTCCTTCGCAGCAGGGGGAACATCTGAGTAATGGACTCTTGTCTCCGAATCCTTTTTTATTTTATACTCTTTAGAACATGTCCGTCTGAATCACTTCTTCGGTCTGTTGTGTATTAGTTTCTCTCCCGCCAGAATATGCTTTAGAGAGCCTTAATCTAATATACAGCAAATGCATTCTGGTAACCACAGGTGATGACGACGAGGGCGGTGTGCCTGTTTGATGGAGACATTAGCCGAAAGTATTTATACCTCCTTACGATGGATTTACTCGTTTCACAGGGCTGGTTCTCTATCCCCATCATTTGAGCTGGTCTCAAACTACGACACTATGGAACAGAATCGACATCGCCAGCGCACCCTAGAGGCGCTCACACGTACCGCTCGCCCGAAGTCGTCTATGGCTGCTATTGGGCAGAACAATATCGATGTCCTCGACTCGGGGCACAGTATATGGAGTGACGACACCGCCAGCACGCGACGTATTCCTGTATCCGGTGGGATCAATTCGAGGTTCAACAATATTGACTTGGGAGGGTCTGTAAATTCCGCTCGTACACCAACACGGCCTTTCTCGGTCAGCGTTACAGGCCCTGACAATCATGACGTGGAGATCATCTGGGATGCTCATCACGATGCAGATGTGGAGAGTCAATATTCGCCGGACACGGTGACGGAGGAGCAGAAGAGAGCAGAGAGATTAAATTTTGGGGCGCTCACCTTTTGGCAGCGACTGAGAGGCACTGGACGGCATAAGGTTGGATGGCTAGCAAGTTTCAGCGCGTTTGTGAGGTTTACTTGTAAGTGGACCTCCTGGCTTCTCGGAGTGATCGGTTGCGAACATATTGTACGACTCGTGTAGGGCTGAATGCGCTCCTCGTTTTTGTGCCAATTGCATGGGGTATCCACTATACTCCTGTCTCTCACGTTGTTAAATTCATATGTGAGTTATGGTAATATCTTGCCGAAGAGATAGTGTTGCTCAATCGCCTTTGTTCAATTTCATAGTTACCTTCGTTGCAATTATACCTCTGAGTAAAATCCTTGATTATGGCGGAGATCAACTGGCAATGTATTGTGGAAGGGCTATCGGCGACCTCATCATTATCACATTGAACAAGTTGGTTATTTTCAATGAACTGCATTAAGCGACTTATGTTTTTCCCCCTTCCTCAGCGCGGTTGAAACTATACTGGCTGTTGTTCTCTTGATGCACTGCGAGTACGTCTCTGGACCCGTGCGAGGTTGAGCCAAACTAATACCTTTGGTAGTTTGAAGCTCCTTCAATCTACGGTTATCGGTTTGTGTCTGGTTTGCGTCTATAATTCGTGAACGCTTTATATGAATTATAACAGGTGTCGTTCTCCTTCGATTACTACTCGTACCCGGATCATCTTTCTTTTCGGGAGGTACTAACGTTTTTACGCAAGACCTACACCCCCATCTTGTCACAATGAATAACACTCTTTTGACCGTAGGGTATGATGGTTTGATTCTTCCACGAGCACGGCATCTTCTTACCGGTCCTCAGGGCGTTGACACTTTTGTTACCTGCTGCCTTCTTCAGTGGGCTTGACCGAATGGTTCCTATGGGAAGCCTGGGCGTAGGAGCTGCAATCAATGATAGCGTACGAGGCGACTTTCTCAAATTGAGCCGTGCTTTGGCCATATTCTTGCTTATCATGTACGTGTCTTTTGATCTTCATACCGAAAAATTTGATCCTTGATCTTGACTGCTTTGTATCAGCTATATCGGCTCTAGAATCTATCTCCACAACCCACCTGGGGAGAATGACAACCTGCAAGAACATCCGAATGCGCCTGAGTCTTTCAAAGCTGAAGTTGCGAAGCTGGAGGCAGAGGAACCGGAAGTAAATCCGTTCGTGTGCATCATCGTGCTCCTCTCCACGGTTGTGCTGCTTGGGTTTACGTCTGAGCTCGTATGTTCCAGGTTTGCTCCTCACAAATGTAGTTGTTGACCTGAAATGCGAACAGTTAGTGGATAGTGTTAAACCCATGAGGACCAGAGGGATCATCCAGCAGGAGTAGGGTCTCGTCCCTTGCCCCTTTGTTCCATGGGTAGTATTAACAAAAGCTTCCTTGCAGGTTCTTTGGGATCGTCCTCCTCCCAATGGTATCTTACTCCGCGGATGGCATCCTTTCGACGGTTTTCTTCTTCCGTCGTCACCTCAGGCGCTACTTTGGCCGTGCGCCTCCTCTCCCTCCCTCCGGTCTCGCCCAGGGACGCTCCATCGACCTCGGAATTCAGTTTTTATTGTTCTGGATGCCCTTCTTGGTCCTTATCGCTTGGTTTACGAATAAGCCCCTATCGCTCTTGTTTGACATATTCGAAGTCGCCGTCTTGTTGGGAGCTTGTTTCCTCGTGAGTCATGTTACAGCAGACGCGAAGACGAATTGGGCCGAGGGTCTGATGATGATGATGCTCTATTTTATGGTTGTGCGTATTGTCAACTTTAGTTTTCACTGTCTCTGCTGTCCATCCGCTGACTGATCATGATGGTAGGCCATGACTGTATGGTTCTACCCGGGACAAACTGATATCCAACACATGCAGACTTGTGAAACTGTCGCCGAATCATTAACCGAGCCGTCAAAGAATGCGTTGCTCAGTATCAATTCAACTCTGGCACAGAAATTTGTGAACGACACAGCAATACAGATCCTCAACAATCATTTACAACAGATTATTGACCTCCAGAATGCGGCGTCACAACACTAGGCTACTGTCTACTGCTGTCTAGGTTACTAAACTGGATATATTATGGGATATTGCAATATTAATTTTAAGGATTGTATTCTGCTTAATGAACATTTAATGCGAGCTATTGTTGGGTGAGGGTGTCGCCACATATGGACCTTCCCAGAGCTTCGACACGCTGCTGTATAATTGCTGTAACTGCAGACCTGGTCTTCGAAAGGTCTTCTTGAGCCATATATGGAGCTTGAAGCTGTGATATTTGATCTTTCACTCGTATTGTTGGCTGGACCGTGTCGTGAGGTGCCAACTTGGTGCTTAGCGTTCCAAGGGCCTCTAGGACCTCCTCGGGAGGGATAGGACTACCAAAGGTTACGCTGAGCTGGGCACCGTAGCGGGGCAAAAACTTCCATGGGAAAGCCCGCCCTTCAGGCATGAGCTTGTCAAACCCTGTGAGCCACATTGGTATGATAACAGGAGGGTTCAAAGTTTCCATGAGTATACGACCCCTGATTTGAAGATTAGCTTCTGTATTTGTGCAAGGTTCAATTTCACCACTTACACGCCCCATTTGAACCTCGGAAGACGTGCAACGCCTGACTCGTCCCGCGGATAGTCTTCCGGCTGATTGACCTTGCCCTCACCGAACAAGTGAACCTAGAAGGAATGAATTTGGAGATGGATGACGAAAAGGTATGTTCCGTACCCAACCACCCTGATCAAGTTTCTGAATCGCAGTGTCTACCGCGGGTTGATGAACGCCCTTCCCTCGGAAAGTCTCTATAGTCTGGCCGTGTCGAAAGAAGGCTGAAAATATACTTGCTAACAGAAATGAACAAGCATGTATGGGGTAGAGAATACAAGGAAACCAACGGATTGGTGAACATGATGTCAGATGCACCAAGCGTCCAACGCGTCGTTCGGCAACTCAGGTAATAACGTGTCGGGAGCACGCCCCAGGCGACAGGATCGTCTAGCCTGGAGAAGCATAGGTTGAGGCAGTGAAGAAATATTGCGTGATGAGGAGACCATACGTCGAGATGTGATTTGCAACTGTTCTTGTTCTCGATCAGCAGCAGTTAATATCGATTTATTCAAGCCTAACCAGTGATGAGGCCTTGGCCGGCATTCCTAGCAGGACTGCTGAGGGTGTCGTGGAGGTGGTGGAGACCAGAGACGGTGAGGGAGCAGTAGCCGAGGTTAAGGAAGGCTTTGCAGGCGAGGCCGACGGTGGTGACAGTCGCCGTCGATACAAACGCGCTCATGGCCTCCTGCAAGGTTTGTGCAGTTTCCAGCGGTTTCCGTCACGGGAGACATTTACGTAATAATAAATAATATGGTTCGTTTGGGATTTTTTCCCCAACAAATCGACCTCACTCCGGCCAATACTTCCTTCCCGCCCTGGGGCCTTGCCTCGCGCAGCCTGTCGCCAGAATGTTGGCTCTCATGATGCTCAGCTCACTCGCAGCCCTTCTCTTTGTCTACATCTTCATGCCCGCCCTTTGGATATCTATCATGGCTGTTGACGACTCTCTTGATGCTCATGAGACTGGTATCACTCTTGTTGCATCTCGTAAGTCACCTCATATACCAATGGCGCCACTTTCTGACCCCACGTATTTAGGCAACCCCTTCAGGGAAAGCGGACCTCCCGCGAACATGGCTAAACTCATATTGCTTCGTCATAAGGTGAGACGACTTGTCGCGTGGACACCGCCTAGATGTGCTCAATTTTTGCTTCATTGTCAGATACAGACGAATAATCGAAGACGACGCAGTTCGTCGCACACGCGCCAGTCATCGAGGATCATCGCTGTCCGTTCAAAAGCTCCGGCTCCCTGGATGCGCTTTGGCCGTCCATTCGGTGGCAAGACTCACCATTGAATATTGATGCCCACATCTCGCACATTCGACCTCTGCGCTACCGGACTCTGTGTTCTATCCGTATAATATACCCTTCGCTATACAAAGCAATCACGGAAATTGTAATATTACTCTTGGCTTCCCGACGCTATATAATTCTTACTATCCTCGCTGTTTGACCGAGACTTTTTTGACGTACTAGTCATGTTCGTCGTGTAAAACATTCTAGATGACAAAGATCAAACTGTTAAACGAATTTGCCCTTTGATCGGGCCTCTCAAAGGTCCTGGTTTTCGCGCCACAGCAGTGACGTACCTCGTTTTACATGGATCTGGTCAATGCGGCTCGCGATGCTCTTTCGCAAGGTATCCTGCAAACATTCTATTCTATCTTACCTATGCGTCTAGTCGCGTCGAGCGAAACTCAGGTCCAGATGACGTGCTTCACGCCCACTCAAATGAACATAGGCATCAACTCAGCCTGAGCGTCATAAATCCGTAATAAGCGTATCAACCCCAGGTCCGATCTCTGAAACAAGACACTCAGGTCCAAAAATAAGCTGTTGAATTATGGAACGCGTTTCGCGCGCGTGGTGTCCACGTTATACTCTGTATCTAGGTGCTGCGAGGAAGTCGACGCGTACACCGTAGTAGTTAAGAAAGACTCTGATAAGTTACCTTATTCACAGAATCGCGTTATGTCATCTGACAGGGAAATATGATCGCGGACACATCACGAGGACAGAGTCTAATAGAACAGGGTTATCACCATAGGGCGCCTTCGAATTCTGGCCGCAAAGCCCGCTACTTCCTACGTTTATAATTTTTCAACCTCCTTGATATCAATTCTAAGCGGACGAAAGAACAGAATTAATATATAGGCAGTCTACTGTGCATGAATAGTCAGTTACAGACATTTAATTTATATCCATCTTCATCAAACCCATTTTTGAAAGAGAATTCTTGAGAACCTGTGTCCATTGAGGGAGTGAAGATAGAATTGTAAGCCTCATTCATCTCCCAATATATGGTCCATATCAGGACAGGATGGGTCAAACTGTAAGTGTAAGGGTGACAATGATCCGTGGGATACTTCACACAGTGTTGTACCTAAGCCTTAGGGGTTAATAAGGTTGAGGGTTTAAAAATATCTTGAGCCTAGGCCTTAGAATCGTTGAGGACATGATCTTGAGGCTTAATTATGACTAAATTTTTGCAAACAATACGAGCTACGGTCCGTGCCTTCGGCACGAGCATGTATTTCTTGCTGAGACCCAGACCCAACCTCACCGGTCTTCAATATTCTAATTCAATGTTGAGACCCAGACCCAACCTCACTTTGTTTAGTCAGGTATTTTATATTCTCACTCAATGTTAATGCCCAGACCCAACCTTACTTTGTTTGATTAGGTCTTTGATATTCTAATTCAATACTGACATGCAGACTCAACCTTACTCTGTTTGGTTAGGTCTTTGATTGGATTGTACAATTTAATGTTGAGACCTTATATTCTCATCAACAAAAAGTACAATGTGTAGCTATATACAATAGATGCTCAAAATAGTAAAAGTTGGCAAGAAGACATGAATTTATCTGAAGTTACACACTTACATTTGTAAACCATTGAGGATATTTTGATAGACAATATTTGCTGTTTTATGTGATGTATTTTCTGGTGACAAAATCACCTTGAGATGATCTCCTGATGTATACTGAGAAAGTGCAACATAAAGTTGACCAGGTGCTTTTGAAAACTGGTGAATGAAGGTCCAATCCAACATGCTTGACTGATTGCCTCTTGGGACTTGTTGATAGTCATGACAAAGGCCAGTCAAAACAGTTGATCCTGCAAACTTGGCATCTCCACTGATGATCTGACATCTAAGGACTCTGGGGGCTAATGTGAGTGACAACCATTCTTGTCCCATTGCAAAGTCCTTTAGTTGTATCCAGATTCCTGAGGAGCATGACAGGAACACCAATCTTTAAAACCAATTTAGCCAAAGGCAGACTACTGGCTTCTGAAGAGTTGAGATATTCTATAGGATATAATGCACTTTGCAAGATTTGTCCTCTCTTGGACATCTCTGCAGAACTTCTTCCTTGATATCTTCTACATCAGAGTTGTTACCAGAACAAATGGTATGGTCCAGGTAATACTGATCATCTTGATGGTGATCAATATGAGGATAAGTGGAAGAGATCAATCCAAAGACAGAATTGTCATCACAGATCATAGTTTCTGAAAGTTGTACCATTTCTCCAGGCCCAAGATCTTTTCCAGCAGCAACATCCAATAACCAAGCTGCATGAGCAATGTTATCAGGAGTTTGATCCAATCTCATGTTTTGAACCAAGTAGTGTACTTGGATCTGATCCCAAACTCTTCCTCTTTTGAGTGAAGCAGCAATTATCTGTTGCCTGAGTCCTATAGTCACTCCACCAAAAGGAACATCCTTTCCCAGGATGTCTCTGAACCCTCAATCCACAGAGTCAATGGCATTGTTGCATTGGGACTTCATCCCAGATGACAACTTTGGTCTGGAGTAAGAGTTGAGACAACTGAGTTCCTCTCTTGATATTGGAAATGGATGTATCCAGAGCAGGAATGGGGATTTTGAACCTTGAATGTGAAGTTCTACCACCCTCCAGCAATAAGGGAGTGATCCCAGATGATGCTACATATAATGCCACATATCCATTGGACCAAACAGCAGAAGCCAAAGTGTTGCAGACAAATGTTTTGCCACATCCACCTGCACTGTGAATGAATATCATTTTCCCTAGATTGTTGTTCACTGAGCCCATCACAACATTGAAGGTCTCCAGTTGTCCAGCATTGAACTTGACCTTGTTTTCATCTACTCTTCTCTTCAACTCCTCAGCATCATAGCCAGTTTCTTCCTGCAGGGTCTATTCTCTGAAATTGTTGATCAGTATTAAACTCAGTTTCTCTGCAAAGGCCAATTACCTGGTATTACATTCTCAACTTGTTGAGGTTCTGGCATATTGGGAGAGTTTTTCCAAAATTCCTCAGGTTGTCATTGATGAGACAGAGGCCATAGTCATAGATATCTTGATCAGTAAAGACTCTGCCTGTGTACTACCATCTATTTTGGAGTCTGTGTCACAGATCATCACAGATAGAATGCTTGAATCCATCCCATAGAGTTTCTGGAGTGATAGGGACACAGTGGAATAGGATAGTGCAAAATAGCTGTCTGAGAGCTGATCCTGGTTGGATTGCAGCAGCTTCAGCAAGACATTGTTTTCATTCTGCATCATCTTCTAAAAGACCAAGGGCCTTGCATGCCTCCTTGTAAGTTGGATAGGTGTGACCATTGACTATTCTGACATCAGCCCAGGATGTTGCATTGGTCACAACTGTTAGGAGCATCCTGAGGTAGAATCTTTATCCCTGTTTGGGTGAAGCAAAATCCATCCTTTCAATAGCTGTTCCTCTTTGCCTCTCCTTCCAAGTCTAGATAAATCTGGTTGGAAAGTTCCGATAGGTAGTGCCATTATTAGGGAATTTGGCATTGGCTTCTAATCAAGCAGTGAGTGCAGTCTTGCCTGCATTGGGCCTGGCAGTCACTATCTCTAAAGGTTGAAAGCAGACTTTGTGTTAACCTTTCAAGTGCACAGGTAACCAGTGCACTGGAGGATGTTCAGCATGCATATTGAATTCAAAGAATGTCAGCAGGCTTCAGGTGCAGAAATGTATCTGGCATCTAAGTTTCTTTGACTTCATCCTTTTGATCTCTCTGTTCTCTGGAAATTTCCAAAGTTGTCCTATCATGGCCTTTGTAGATGTACTTGTGAATATACTTGATGGCTTCCACAGATGCAAAGACCTCCACATTAATGTGGCATTTATAATTGGCTGATAGATAAGGATTGTATGAGACAATATCACAATTGTCATAACAATAACTATTCTTTTAAGGAAAGCAACCGTTGTTAGGTCTGGCATATTGAGGATAGCCATCATTGTCAGGTTCCGCTGACCATGGGGGCTCAGCTACACTGGGCGAGTCCTTACTAGGCAGACGTGATTCCCTGCACTGACAGACAACTGGGCACTCGGAGGTGTTCCAAACACTGGGGACTTGTGAGGATAGTTAGTGGGAATTGATCTGAGCAAGTCCGGGGAGGTCCGGAGGAGTAGAGGATGAGTTGCGGGGAAGGGGGATGGGCTTGGCAGGGTTCAGGCATAAGTCTGTATGTGAGTATTGCAGGTGCGGAGGAGGTGGAGGCTATGCAAATGATGGGAGCGGAGCCAGAGTTCTGATGGGGGATCAATGGGGATTGATAGGGTTTGGAGCCAAGCATGTAGCGAGGTCCAGAGTTGGTGAAAGAGTGTCAGAGGTTTGTAATTGTAATCACGGGGTTTGTGAGGGTGTTATGGTTGAGAGGACTTGAACACAATAGATGGAATCAAATGAGATGAGATGGAGACAAGACGAGAACGAGAATAGATTCAGGTGGAGATACGGAACAATAATGAAATGATAATAGAATAGAGATGAGACAAGACCAGGAGACTGGGAATAAGGAAAATGAGAGATGGAACACAAAACACGAGAAGAAACAATCAGAAACACATCAGGTAAGGCAGGTAATCTCAAGACTAGAGTACAAAGAGCTACTCTACATCTTATATACTGACTACTGGAGAGCTCCAGGAACCTTGGCTGTGGTGGCGGGGCTTGGTGGAGCTTGGTGGAGTCGATGGGTGTCGGTTACAACCAGAGGGCAGGCCACATTGATATGTTGATGGGATCAATTGTTTATGCAGTCTGTTCTGAGGTCGTTGTGATACTCCAAGGTAAGTCAGAGGAACCAGGGTGTCAAGTTGATGATGTGTAATGGGGTCAGGCATGGCAGGGGAGTGGTCCCAGGGGCTCAGGAGATCCAGGGGAAGTGCCAGCAGCTGCAGGGAAGACATCAGAGTTGGACAGGGGGCTGTCGGAGTTAGCCGAGAATGCATCAGAGTTAGCCAGAGTAGGCATGGAGTGCTGGGAAAGTTCAACAGAGCATCGGGGGAGGTTCTGGGGGGATGGGGGTTTGTTGGGCAATGTACAGGGGTCCAGGGAATGGGTTGTAACATCATCCCCTTTCAGCGTTGAGACCCTCGAGATGCGGGGAGCGGGTCAGGGATTGGCAGGGGCATGGGAGTCAAAACCAAGTAATATTGATCAATCCGCAGCAAGTGATGGTGGTGTGGGAGGCAAAGTCAAAGTGTGGCCGCTGCTTCATCAGGGGGTTCTTCCCAATCAATTAAAAAGCCTTGGACGTACCCCAGGGCTTCCCAAATCTTTTGTCATGTCCTCTCCCAGTTACTCAGCCACTTTCCCCGCCCCAATGTTTTCAGATGTGGACAAGGTGATCATGTACGACAGTGAGGGGGAGGAGTTTGAGCATTGGCACCAAGCTAGTGCCATGTACTGGAGTCGTGAGTAGTGTCAACTTGTTTTCTCAGGGTGGCTGACGGAGTTTTGCAGAGTTGTCCATGGTGGTGGTGGGTTCCTCGGGGGGTCCTAGGTGGGCCAAATTCCATCCTGCGGTGCCCAGATTGGCAGCGGGGGATGTGGAAGGGGTCCCACCATTGCAGCAAATCCCTCAGGCAGAGGTGACAGCGGAGGAGTTTGCAAGGGTGTTGGCATGACCTTGGGGCCCCCTGATGCTAGAATGGTGTCAAAACAAGGCCCTGGTGAGTTTTTGAATTCTCTTTTGTCATGTGTGCTAATCAGTTGTTTTTAGTGTGTTCTCTGTGCATGGCGGGGCGAGGCCTGCATTTCTGATGCACCCTCTGTGGGCTCATGACGGGACACTTCCATTTGCCTTCTGTATCGCATGAGTCACAAGAAGTGCTTGATTTCATTGGAGTGGCAAGCAGCATGTGTTGCTGCAGAGCAGGGGTGGGACGAGGACTGGGTGTGGGGTCAGCTGGGCAAGGCGCGGAAGACCTGGGTGTCAGGGGAGGGGAGCATGGGGCGGTCTGTGGGGAAGATGGGGCCTCCGCAGGGTGGGTGGAGGGAGGGGGCGTCCTTGGCAGCGGACCATGGGAAGTGGAGAGCTTTCCCGCCATCAGGGGTGGGGCCCAGCAAGAGGCTGTGGGGGCACGAGCTGATGGCAGGGCCTCTGGGGTCTCACATTTACTCTCCTACCCCAGGCATGCCCTTGGAACAGGTGTCAGAGTTCTCCAGAGCCCCTGCCTTTGATCACGGAGGTCTTCCTTTGCCAGCAGGTGGAGGTTCTAACAGCGGCATTGATGGCATGGGAGGAGGAGCTCTGACAGGCAAGGGAGGATTGAGACGTGGCACAGGTGGAGAAGGAGGCATTGGAGCAGGCGCAGAACACCTCAGTGCGAGTGGCAACAGAGCAAGCATTAGAGGTATGGGGCTTGTGGGAGCATCTGATGCAGTGGGAGGTGCAGCCCACGGAGGAGGTGGAGGAGCAGGAAATGGCGCCGGAGAGTGGTTCACTGTGGGTGGAGTTGGAGGCAGCAAGGCGGAGGGAGGATTGGCTGGCTAATGAGGCCGCTTCAGGGCATGCAGGGATCCTTTGTAAGTGTCATTCCTGTCACAACCCGTCCCCTGGATCCCTGCACATCGTCCAGCAACCTCCCAATTCCCCAAAACTCCTGACACTCCACCAAACTTCTGCCCATGCCCTGCGCCTATTTCGGTTAGCCCCAACGCAACCTCGGCTAACTCCGATGCCTCCCTGGCTAACTCTGACGCCTCCCTGGCTAACTCCGACGGCCCCCTGGCCAACTTTGACGCCTTCTCCACAGCCACTGACACTTATCCTGGATCTCTCAAACCCCAAGAACCACCCCTGCTGTTCCCAATCTCCGCCACCCATCATCAACTCAACACCCTGGTTCCTCCAACCCATTCCGGAGTATCACAACAACCTCAGGGCGACCCACATTCCCAAATGATCCCATCAACATATCAGCGCAGCCCGACCCTCGATCGCAACCAACACCTGCCCACTCTGTCAAGCTCCGCCAAGCCCCGCCGCTACAGCTGACATACTCCGAAGTTCTCCAGTAGTCAGTATATAAGACGTCGAGTAACTCTTCATACTCTAGTCTTGATATTGCTTAACGTTACCTATGGTCTGATTGTTTCCCTCTTGTGTTTTGCATTTCATGTTTTGTGTTTCGTTTTCCTTACTCTCAGTCTCCTGGTCTTGTCTTGTCTCCATTTCATTATCATTCTTGTTATTGTTTCGTATCCCCGTGCAAATCTATTCTTGTTCCATCTCGACCCCATCTCATTTTGTCCAACGCTGTCTCAGTAACTCCATCTGGCCATTGTGCCCAAGTCTTCCTCAACCTTAACGACCTCACAAACTCCGCGATTACAATTACGAACCCTGACACTCTTTTGCCAGATCCGAACCCCGCTCTTTGCTCAGTCCTGGACTCCATCAACTCCAATTGATCTTCCATCAAACTCCGGCTCCGCTCCCATTGATTGCGTAGCTGCCTACTCCTTCGCGTCCGCGAATCTCCCATATGGTCTTCTGCCTGAACTCCGCCAAGCCTGTCCCGTTTCCTCGCAATCTGACTTCTCTGGACCTCCCTGGACCTGTCTGGATCACCTCCCACCAACTACCTGCACAAGCCATCAGTGCCCAGAATGCTTTTGAGTGTCCAGTTGCCAGTGCAAGGGGATCACACCTGCCTAGTAAGGACTTGCGCAGTGCAGCTGAGCCTCTGGGGTCAGCAGAACCTGACAATTCCCAATTCTCTGCCTGTTACTAAAATGGGTTGTTTTTGGGGTCAGACTGGGTGTGGGAGCAGCAGGTTCTCTTGGATGGTGCCTCTGCAGCATTTGCATCAATCCAAGACAGGTTGGTGCAGATGTCTGTGGGTCAGCCTCTGGAGACGCAGCAGGGAATGGTGAGGGTGTGGAGGTTGCTGGCGGAGCATTGGCGGCATAATGCGGTGGCCCCAGGGTCATGGTGGGAAGTGGTGGCAGACATGGGGGAGGCTTTGCCGGGGTTGGCAGAGGTCTTGGCAGTGGTGTGGGCCCAGATGGAGATTGATTTGGGGGTAGGGATGGTGGAGGTTCCAGGGGAAGAGTGAGGGGGCAGTTGGGCCCTGCTTCTTGTCGTCTTCGAGTTTGCTGCCCCATTCCACCTTGTATTATATTTTTTTTTTGTACTTCCAATGCATCTTTGTTGTTCCTAGGTGTGTGAAGTGAGACTTTAATTTGTGTGAGAGTGAGGTAAGTGAAACATGCAGGGGTGCTGGTGGGAGTTGAATCCCTAGTGGATTCAGAGGCGGGGGTTAAGCCCACTAATGCCATCTGTGTTGGCTAGTCCTGGAGTTGTTAGGACGGGGTGGAGCACCATAGGAAGAGTTCCCAAGGCTTGGCAGGGGTGTTGGGAGTCTTCCAGCAGAGTTCTGTGGCATTTTTGGGTGGCGTTGCTGGGTTTGATTCTCAGGGTCTTGGACCAAGGGTGTAGGGGTTTTCTTCAGTCTGTGGTGGAGATGTGCATTGTGCTGGTTCAAGGGGGTGGACCTCCGAGTCTTCAATGTGTGTTTGGGGTGGTCAGGGCTTCAGTCTTTTTGTTGGTGTGGCTGGTGGGAGGGGCGGAGGTCTTCCAGCAGTCTGGCCTTTATGCCGACATGGGTGGCGGGGTGGCGGAGGTCCTTTTTAATGATGGTGGGGGTGGCAGGGTGAGGTCCATCCTCAGGGCATAGTCAGTCAGAGGAGGGAGTCCCTGGCAGCTTAGTGGTGGAGCCCTCGGGGTAGGGTGGTCCCTGTAGTAAGTTGGTGGGGGGCTGTTTTCCATGCCATCTATGCTGTGGGTTTGGTCAGCATGGAGGCAGAGGTACTCCCTTAGGGTGAGGGTTGTGATTCCTTGGTTGGGAGTGCCTGGAGGTTTACATTCTGGTGAGGTTGTGCATGGTGGAGTTTTGTTGAGCTCTGGAGTATTGTATTTGGTGAAGGGCATGCAGGATTGGGGCTTTGCTGCGCTCTGGAGTGTTGGTTCTGGTCGAAGTCATGCTCTAGAGTATTGCGTCTATGGGTGGGCGTGCTTGGGTGATGCTTTGGTGTGCTCCAGAGTGTTGATGACAAGGGGGCAGAGTTCAGGGTGATCAGTCCCAACAAGTTCCTTCTGGTCTGGAGTTGAGGTTTGTGGGTTCTAGGTCATCTACATGACATTGCTTTCCTGGCCAAGAGTAAGTCCAGAGATGGACAGAGGGGTCTTATGTATTTCTGACACTCCCTAGAGTTTGGAGGGCTGTTTGGGCTGTATTGGTGGATGCTTCTTTGGGCAGGGGCAGCGCGGTGGTTGGTTGGGGAATGGCTTGTCCCAGCAGAGATGCTTTGGGGGTGAGGGGGAGTTCAGGGGCTGTTGTCGCATGGGTTGTTCCTTCTGGGGGTAGGTGTTTCTTTTGTTGGGAGTAAAGTTAGTAATCTGGAGTCAACATGAGGGTTGCTCGGTGGGGGGTTCGTTGGTTGTGTTGGCTTTGGGGGTGGTGTGGGGCTGAGAAAGGGGTCCGAGGCGCATTTTGTCAGTCCGCCATTCCCAGCGTGAGTACCAGGGGTCCAGTGATGTACTCCTATGCTGCCTAGTGCCATGCAGGAAACCTAAAAAGAGGACCTAACACTAGTCACTAGATAGGGTAGCTGGCAGTAGAAAGTTAATAGTTGAGGGTGAGTCAGTAACTGTCCCAGAGAACTAGAGCAAAAGTTGTGTTGTGGAGTGAAGTCAAAAGAAGTTGCTATTGCTAGCGGAAGTTGCTAGTGATGACAAGAAAAGAAAAAGGATAAAGACCAGTAACGTCGCTAAGACAAAGCGCCCTCTTAACGGAGGTAGTGGAGAGTGAGGGAATAGGGTAGAGACGGGGAAAGGCGGTAACAGGAAGACTAAAAATCAAGGGATGAATGTAAACTGGTCGCTAGCCGTAGTCACTAGCATTGCTAAGTCAGATTAACTAAAATAGGCACCCGCAGTTGGCACCACACTAAGTCAAGGTCAAAGTCAAGAAGGCTTATCGCTAAGCCTGGGTCAAAGGCAATAGAAGAGCGAAAGAAGCAAAGCAAAATCTCTTGCTGATAAGCTCAAAGATAGCAGTTCTCTGATTGTTCCCTTTCCTAGTGTCTATGTACAGTCAGTATTTATACATTTCAAAGTATAGTATGGGAAAGTAAACAAATAGGCACCACTAGCAATGGCGTCTGTCACTGTGTTTATGGTGCATACGAGGCATCAGTCTGTAACTAAGTGAAAAATCATAGGCGAAGTCTTGGCAGCACCTAATTACAAATGGAACCAAAAAGAAACAAGTCCGATGTCAATACCTGAAGCATAGATGCCGTTCAAGTATGTTGGTAAGCTCAGCAAAAGAAATGATAGTAAAAAGGTACGCATCTGATAATTTGTCCATATATAGTAAGAGAACACTGTTTTGTCACTAGAGTCGCTAGGGTCGCTAATAATCGTCGCTAGGGAGGGTCTAGGCCTTGATGATTTAGGCCCAAGTTCCAGACTCCATGTGATGTTTCTTGTGATTGGTAAGTCTCATGGTCGCTAAAGTCTCATGCTTCGGTCCAATCCTTGGGCTAGGTCTTGTGTGCTGAGTGTTGTGACTTGTGTCAGATTCAAGGTAGTCAGCTGCCGCTAAGTCCGAAATGCCAAAAAATGGTGCTCAGCAATAACTGGGGCTCATCATCCTCCCCCATACTGAAATATTGACTGTCCTCAGTCAACCCCAAAGTCATGTGCTTGATTGCTTGGTCCATGCACCAGAGAGATTCGAATAAAACGGCTGGCGGTATCACTTGAACTTCATCATCCCCACTTTCTTCTCATCTAATCTCCACTAAAATCTCACTCTTATTGCTATGTCCGATCTTGCTTCTCAACTCAAAAAGATTATGATGGCCCACGCCTTCCTGGAACGTGTCGACTGATTGCTCACTGTGGCTTGTGCTTCCTTGGCAAAGGATCCTTGCTTGGCAGTCACCACTATCTTTCAGATGTGGCTGCAGTGGTTCAAGACTGCAGGGAGTGGGGTTGAGTGGCTGGAGTTGGCGACTGTCAAGAGGGAGTGTCACCAACTATACAAGCAGTACAAGGGGGAGGAATGGGTTTGCCCATTTGACGTCCACTTCGTAAGTCTCTTCTTTTCTTCTCTTGGTGACATTCCTAACACAATTGCTAGGCACTGGTTGATCCCTCCTTGGAGTTCCTAATGGATGACCTTATGGCAGGAATGACGGTAAGTGCCCCAGCAGTCGCTAGTGCTAGCGACACCACTAAGGTATGTCAGCTTTTTGAAGACTTGTCACCAAATGACCAGTTCCTCTTCCAGCACCCGGTAGGTGTGTTAGCAGTGGCAAGGGGGGAGGGATGGAGTGAGGGTCACAGGGGCAAGGAGGCAGCAAATTGTGGGGACATTCAAGAGGCAGGCCCCTCAACTCCCAAGACAGTGGCTGGCAGCATTGCTAGGGGGTTGGCAACATTGCCATGATTGGTGACAACCCCGAGGAGCAAAGGGAAGGGGAAGGCAAAGGCACGAGATGAGGAGGACAAGGATATTGAGGTGAGTCTTTTTCTTTTCTTTTTTGCTAACTCTTGGTGATGGTCGCTAACTGCTCTTGCAGGAACAAATTGAAGAAATGTTTACTGACAAGTGCTTGGCAACCCTTCTTTGTTGGCAAAAGGCCTTGACAGTGGTGGACACTGGCCTGGGAGCTGGTGTGAAGTTGGAGAAGGCTAAGGGTAAGGTGACAGTGTTGCTAGCGAAGCGACAAGAGTATAAGTGCATGCAAGGAGCGGTAAGTACTTAGCAATTATTTCAATCTTCATCGCTAACAAGTTCTCAGTGCGACAACTGCTGGGCCAATAATGACCCAGAGGGCTGCTAGTACCCAACAGGGGTCCAGCCCTGTTATTGTTGTGACAGCACAAGGAAGAGCTGCTCGCATAGCGGACAGTCATTGAGGAGCACTGGCGGCAAGTTCGCTAAGAAGATAGCGATGAAGGTGGTGTCAGTAAGGAACGTGAGGACTTTTGTGGAGCGGCAGAGGGAGTTGGCAAGGCGAGGGGAGCCCATCAAGGTCAAGCATTCTAGCTTGAACCTACTGACATTGCAGGAGAAGTTGGCGGTTGGAGGCAGTGGAGTCGCTAAGGTGAAGAGCAAGGAGCTGGTGGAGAGTGATGAGGATGACAGTGACAATGATAGCAATAGTGACATGCCCCTGGCACAGAAACAAGCAGCAAGTCCCATGTTGGTTGCTAGCACTAAGTGACCTTGAACAATTGCCAGCAAGGAGGGAGAAGGGGACATGGAGATGAGGGAGACAACTCCCTTAGCGACGGTCACTGAGGTGGAGCAGGAGGCTAGCGACATGGAGGTCGAGGGCAAGGAGGAGCTCAAAGTTGTCTCAGTTGCTACTGAGGAGGACAAGGAGGAGGAAAGTGCTGAGGAGGTTGAAGTCTGACAATGGGTAAGTTCGTTTCTTTTGCTATCTCCTTGATTGCTAACTGCTTTGCTAGGGGACCTGGAGCGACATGCCTTTGTGCCAGGTTGGTGACAACAAGCTGGAGTGGTTGGGCGAGAACCTCAGTTGGCCGACGCCGCTAACGTCAGTGGCGTCACTAGTGGATTTCAATGAGAGGGTGGCAGGAGTGGAATGGCAGTTCCAGAGGGAGCTGGAGGCTGCCAGGGAGGAGTTGTTAGCGGCACAGGCATGGTACACTGTTGCCAAGCAAATGTTGGCGACTCTCGCGGGATATCAGCATGACTGTCAGGCCTTTCTGGCCTGGTAGGAGGAGAACAATGTTGGGGAAGGAGATTGGGAGGAGGCAGAGGCGATGGAGGTGCCCGAGGACAATGCTGACCTCAATGCTTAGCAATAGTCACCTCCTGTACATATATTTTTGTTAGTAACATGGACATAGACTAGCCCCCTTAAGGGGCTCCAAAAAAAATGTATAGTATTTTGGCCATAGTTCAGAATCTTTGAGAGAAAAACAGAGAAAAGCAAGATCAATAAGGTGTTATGCACTAGCAACTGTCACCTAACACTAGCAACACATGAAGGCAAATGCTCAGTAGATCATCATGGCAAAATACCTCTAGAGGTGTGCCAAGCGCTGGCGACAGAAGGGCCAAGCGCAGCATCAAAACAAGAAAAAAATGTAAAGTAAGGTGTCTGTGAAAGGCTTCTTAACTGAAGTAACAACAATGAAAGAGTAGCGAAAACAAAAGGACTTAATGTTTTTGTAAGGTATTCTTGATAGTTTTTCTAGATAATAGGGATTGGAACAATAAGAAATGAAGCAGAGTCAAGATAAGTTGCTAAGGCTTAGCGAAAGGTAGTTTTCTTCTTCACTGGTTACATTGCCAGTATTGTCGTTGTTGACAAGTTCAGTTTGCTCCAGTTCTCTGAGTTGAGAGGTGTTGATGTCAAAAGTGTTGCTGGGCACTGTTATGTGTTCTCTAGCAAAATAGGGGACTAAGCAAAAGGTGGCAACAGGGCAATGTAGTACTGAGCCATCTAGTTCACAAATAATGTAAGCACCTCCATGGTTGTGAGAGATTACCACTAGGGGGCCTAGGTAATGAGGCTTCATCTTCTTGTTATGCGTTACCTCAATTCTAGTATTCCTCATCAGTACAAGGTCACCTGCTTTGAAGTTGTAATCGCGGATCATAGCGGCATGTTCTGTTTCAAAGCGAATGGCTGATAGGCGATGAGCGCTAAGAACGTGACTGTGAAGGCAGTTGAGATCCTCTTGGTGATGTTGAAGATCAATTGCTTGGCAGGCTATGAGGTCTGTTGTCAACAATAGCGAGTTTGGCAGTGGTTGCAAATATGTCGCTTCTACTATGTTGGCTGGCAAGAGAGGGTGGGTGCCGGTTGTTGCGAAGTAGGGGGAGCAACCCATTTGCTTGCAAATGGTAACCCGTTCTGACCAAAATACAGAGTAAGTAGCAGTACTCCACCTGGACTGATCACTGTCAACCACTTTGAAGAGGGCTTGGCAAACATCAAAATGGAGCCACTCGACTATTCCATTAGAGCATGCTTATTGTAACCAGAGATCCAGATGTGGTGCAAGTTATACTTCTTCACCAAGTAGGTAACTGCCTTTAGGATTGGAGGTCCACTGTTGGTAACAATTTCACTAAGTGCTCCCCAATGACAGATGACATCCTTGTATAGCCACTTAGCAATAGCTTCAGTGTTCTCTCTGGTGAGCATGCAAAACTTGGGGTAATGAGTTAGCAAACAACATCCTTGAATGATATATTTGAACTTATTGGAGGGAAGCATGAACATGGTGTCCACATATATCTTGCTGAACAAGGGCACTGGCATAGCAACAGTTGGCAGGATGAGAACTTTGGTTGTCTGGTGTATTTGGCAGAGGTGGCAAGTCTGAAGGTACTATACTATATCAGCGCTAACTTGAGGCCACCAAAATTGTTCTAAAAGGGCTGAGTGAGTAGTGAAAAGTCCTCTATGACCCAAGTCATCATGCATGGCTTTCAAGACCTGTAAGTGACTAGCAATGGGCACAAACAGCTTATGAGTGCCATCTTGACTTCTTCACCAAAGTTTGCCTCCAGTAGCAAAGAACATAGAGGCATAGCAAACAAAATTGGCATAGTCTTTGTTGCTAAGGCCCTCGGGTCTGACAAGATCGTGAAGCCATTTTTCAACTAGAAGTATGCAAGTGTCGCTGGCAATAGCTTTGGCACTGCGAGGTACATCACTATAAGTAGTGGTGCCATTATCTCAGAGAGGCTGAATATTGTCGCTGGTTGCTAACCAAGGGGCAGTGCCGGTGTCACTGACAAAAGTTGCTAAAGGATGTGAATCATCATACTCGACCAGAGGAGGTAGGCAATGGGAAGCCATGGAAACTTGGCGAAGTAGCAGCAGTGGTAGCTGAACTTGGTGAATGAACCCATGTAAGCAATCTATCCAATCCTCATAAATGGAGTTGTTACTATAGTCAGCTGAAGGGTCGCCAGGCTGTGGTGGGCATCACGAAAGACCATCAGGGCCATGGAAAGTTCCCTTGATGTGGACCAGCTTGAAGTGAAACATCAAAATTGCCATGATCCAGTGGTTCATGCTAGCGGAAGGATGGATGTCAGGGTTCTGAAGCATGCCCTTAATGTAGTGAGCATTGACTTTGATGATAAGGTTTCTAACACCAATGAGGTACATCTGTAAAGCTTGTAGCACTTGATAAAGGCCATAGAGTTCCAACTTGGGCTGACTGAATCTGGCTTCTCTGTCGTTTAGCACAATCAATCCAAAGCAGTTGTAGCGGCGTTCCTTGCAATTGTCACTAGTGCACTGGCAAAGGTAATATCCGACTGCTATGTATGAGGTGTCCACTGCTAAGATGACAGGGTTAGGCAATTCATAGTCAATAGGAACTAGGGGCTTAGCATCTTGTAAGGCTTTCACGAGGTCATGTTGAGCATTTATCTGGTCAGGGCCAAACTCAAAAGGGACGCCAACATGAGTAAGTTTTGTTAGGTTGTTGGCTCAATGTGCAAAGTTCTTGATGAAAATCCTAAGTACCCCAACTGTGCCCAGAAAGGCTCAGACTTCCAATAGCGACTTGCAAGGGCCCCACTGCTCCATTAGGGCTAAGCAACTTTTGTCAGGGATTTGACTGCTAGGAGTACAAACATGACCTAGAATCTTGAAAGTTGGGGCACAAAGAACAAGTTTGTGACCAGAAAAAGTGCCACCGCAATATTTCATTTGCTGGAGAACCCTGTTGAGAAGCTCAAAGAACTCCCATAGCGCTAGGCAAATGTTTGGATTAACAGGATGCTTAGCAGGTTTACCATTAACAATCTTCCAGTCCTTGGGTCCTTTAGCGCCAACATCGTTGATAAAGCTGAGCACATTATGGGGGACTCTGGCTGCAAAATGAAAGTAATGTCATTGTGAAAAATAGGCACAGAGTTGGTCCATCCCATCAGCAAGGTTACTAAGCAAAGAGTGCCAAATGGAGTCTGGAATATCATTAAGTCATGTGAAGCGAGGTCGATAAGTTGCTCATTGTAGCCAACATAGAGGTCAAGAGTGGTGCCACAGATGTGTCCAGTGAAAGATTCTGCAATGTGGTCTGGAAAGAGTGGTACTTCAGAATGGCAAATGGTGACATGGTTTAGCGGCTCAAGACTGTGCACAATTCTGAGCTTACCATTCTTCTTGAGAACACAAAACCATTGCGAGTGGTAAGTGGAGTTTGAAGGTTCATAAACACCAGCACTAATCTTGTCACAAATAATCTTGCATACTTCCTTTTCTACTCCTGGGGGTATGGGGCAATTATGCTGGAGCCACAGTACATGTGGAATTGTCAGTATGCATACTGGTGGGAAAAAGTTGGGGCACAAACTTCCTCATTCAGAATCTTCCCAAGCAAAAGCTTTTTCCTGCTTGGCGACCATGTTGACTAGTATGTTGATTTCACCAGTAGTGAGGAATCCTGTGTCATGGTCCTTAACAAGTTTCGCTTGTCATTCACTAGTGAATTGCTTTGTTGGGACAAAAGGTGGTGGATTTGGATTGAGCTGAGGGATTGTCGCTAGTGGATTGCCAATAATCTGGCACTCGATTTGGAAATCCTCACTAACGTGGCTGGTGACTGGTTTGGTTTTCATGGTGACAGGTTTGTACTTCTTCTTTACTTGAACTCCTCTTTGCTTAGGGGGTTTGTTAGCGACAAACTGAGTGGGGAATGGAATGTTAACGTAGGTGGGGGTAGTGTCTGTAACGTGTGTATCAAGTGGTAAAGTCTGTCCAAGAATCAAGGGATTAGGTGTATCAGCAGAAACCAGATAAGAACGAGGTGGAAGGGACAAATCAGATATGTCGCTAGCCATAGTGTAAAGGTATGCTAGTGCAGGATTAGTTGGTGTGTCAGAATTAGTAAGTAAAATGTCGTTGTCCAAATCACAAGAAGCTATACAAGTTGCTAGACCAGTTGAATGGTCATAGCTGATAATGATCGCTATGTCGCTATCTTCTTCATCCATGCCTTTGGCAATGAAAGCAATGGGGTGCTTCTGTTTTGAAGCAAACATTCTGGCAGTGGTTCCTTTTGGATTTGCTGCGAGGAAAGGTAGGGATAGTGCACCATTGGCCAGTATTGGGGTCTGTGATTGTTATAGTAGTTTTGACATCGCTAAGCGTGTTGACCATACTTCGAGTTAATACATCAAAGGGATGTCCAAGTAGAATGTTGTAGGCAGGAGACTGTAAAACATGGATTTGGAGATAAACCGTAATGTTGCCAATAGTACATGGTACGTTTTGAGCAAGTCCTAGAGATCGGTCCATGGTGCCGTTAGCACTCTGCATGTTTAAAACTATGTTGGGATTATAGGATAGTCCAAGGTTGCTGGCAATTTCTGCTGACATCAAAATAATCTGAGAGCCACTGTCATGAATGTATTCCACTTCCTCTTTGTTGTTGATCAGCATCATGATGGTACGAAGTGACTGAGAATCCTTAGTGACAGTGAGCACCACAGGCTCTTCTCCATGGGGTAGTGAATTGATGTAGGCTTTGACAGGGTCAACAGATGCAAAAGGTGCCTTATCTGAGGTAAGTCCATTAGCGGTATTGATGTTGGATCCTAGCAAAAACTGGGGTTCTTCAATAGTGAAAGTCAGCAATATATCTTCAAAAATGTTGCTGGGGTCTTGTACCATATTAGTGCTAGCGCCTACTAGTCATTTGGGTGTAACCGCTGTTCTAAACTGATTCTGGATGTCCTGTGATACTGAGCAAAGTTTGCCAACCAATACTGTAACCTTGGTGCTTAAAACCTGTTTGAAAACTGCCTTGGACTGCTCAATGTCGTAAATGAGTGGCATAGTTTGATATGCGCCATTGTTAGTTTTGTCGGGAGCAGCAAAATTCCTGTTAGCGGGGGATACATAGCAACCAGGGATGCCAGAAAATGGGTGAATGGGAGGCTGAGGGACAGGTTCCTTAGTGATGGGCAGTTGTTCATTAGCGATGGTACGTTCAGATGCTTTGCCTTTGTCTGCGGGCTTAGTGGCAGGAGCTGGAGTTGAATCAGAAGAGGATGAAGTTGCCAAGGTGTCACTAGTTGGGGGTGTTGCCTTTGGGGTATTGTTTGCTAGTTGATAAGCTGTGCGGGGGACTTGTATGCCATCAAACTTTTTGCCAGGTCACCTGAGTGCAAAGAGTTCACGTTCCAAAGCCTCAATCCATTCTTCCTTGCTTAGTGCTCAGCCCATAGTGACATCCTGTTGCATTACTTCGTGAGTTAGCAACCGCTGCATAGCCACTTGCTCAGGATCTGGGTTAGCATTGGAAGAGAGTCTGCTAGTAACGATTTGTCCTGGGTTAAGCCTGTGCTATTCCTCGATGTGTTCCATGTATAGTTGCTTGCCAAAATAATTAGGGATCATAGTGCCTGATGGTAAAACAATCTTTCCTTCAGCATTCTGACAGACCTTACCCTGTTGAATTATTTGCTCCAGTTTCATACATGTGCCTGGGACCATGGTGTGACCAATTTCACTGCAAAAGTGGCAAGTGCTGTTAGCAAACTGTTGATGAGGTTGGGCATTACCATTGGTCAAAAGAGCTTCCAAATATTCCAAGGCGCTGACTATCGCTGTGGTGGTTGTTAATTCCAAAGTTTCTTGCTTAGGCATAGGCAAAGGGGTGGCTGGTGCATTAGCAATTGGTGATGACAAAGGAATACCACTGGTGCCATTGCTGGTCTTGGTCGTAGAGGTGTCTGTTCCCTTTAAAACCCATTTGGCACCCTTGAAAACTTGGTCAACATCATAAGGGTCCTCAGGATGGTGGTTGGGAAGAGTGATTTCGAGGTGGCAAACAATTTTGGACCATAGCAATGTAGGGATACCTTGTGGGAACAAGTGACATTCCTTATTATGATAGAGTTTACTGTTAGCAAGTAACCATCTGGCGATATGTTGGAAATCCCTGTAGTAATCAGAGAACCTTCTCAAAGTCGCTAAGCTGCTGTTGAAAGTCTGGTTGACCAGTCATTCCAAGTCGCCAAGGTTATAACGAGCACTAGTGTCAGTGCCAGGGTACAGCCTAAGCACTGCCAATTTCCATTCCTGGTAAGTATATGGTTGGGGAGCGTTGTTGCCAATATTGTTGCCAAATTCAGGTAAGCCAAGCCAAGTTTCTGCTGTGTTGTAAGAGACATATCGCAACGCATATTCCTTCTTCTGGGTGTCATCAGCAATGCCACAGTCAGCAAAGAGGTATCCCAGTTCCTTGAAGTATTGGGGGAGTTCCCTAGGGTGACTCTCATCCCATTTAGGTGCAGCTGTGTCATTGTGTGGCAGCATTCTAGCATGCCAAGTGGCAGGGTTGTTGTTCATACTAGCAATTGTCGGGTTTAGTGAAGGAAGGGGGTTAGTTGGTGATGAAGGGATAGATTGGGCTTCTGGGAAAAAGATAGAGTTGGTCAGGGTCAAAGGTGAAAGTGGTGTGTCGAGAAAACTTTTGATAAAGGCGCCTGGGAAATTGGCAAGGATTTTGCTAACATCACAAAGGTTTTTAGCAGTTTCAAGTTCATTGGCAAGAGGTCAAGGATGGGCTGCTGGCGAAGAGTGCTGAGGGGTCAAAAATGAAGGCGGAGGTGATTTAACAAGGTTTTCCAAGCAACGTTTTGCTTGAGCTCTGGTTTCTGGCAGAATGGTTAACTTCAAAGTCCCTCGCAGTGGGCCCAAAAATGATGTACTCCTATGCCGCCTAGTGCCATGCAGGAAACCTAAAAAGAGGACCTAACACTAGTCACTAGATAGGGTAGCTGGCAGTAGGAAGTTAATAGTTGAGGGCGAATCAGTAACCATCCCAAAGAACTAGAGCAAAAGTTGTGTTGTGGAGTGAAGTCAAAAGAAGTCACTATTGCTAGCGGAAGTCGCTAGTGACAATAAGGAAAGAAGAAGGGTAAAGACCAGTAATGTCACTAACACAAAGTGCCCTCTTAATGGAGGTAGTGAGAGTGAGGGAATAGGGTAGAGATGGGGAAAGGTGGTAACAGGAAGATTAAAAATCAAGGGATGAACGTAAACTGGTCACTAGCCATAGTTGCTAGCATTGCTAAGTCGGATTAACTAAAATAGGCACCCACAGTTGGCACCACACTAAGTCGAGGTTGAAGTCAAGAAGGCTTATTGCTAAGCCTGGGTCAAAGGCGATAGAAGAGCGAAAGAAGCAAAGCAAAATCTCTTGCTGATAAGCTCAAAGATAGCAGTTCTCCAATTGTTCCCTTTCCTAGTGTCTATGTACAGTCAGTATTTATATGTTTCAAAGTATAGTATGGGAAAGTAAACAAATAGGCACCACTAGCAATGGCATCTGTCACTGTGTTTATGGTGCATATGAGGCGTCAGTCTGTAACTAAGTGAAAAATCATAGGCAAAGTCTTGGCGGCACCTAATTGTAAATGGAACCAAAAAGAAACAAGTCTGATGTCAATACCTGAAGCATAGATGCCGTTCAAGTATGTTGGTAAGCTCGGCAAAAGAAATAATAGTAAATAGGTATGCATCTGATAATTTGTCCATATATAGTAAGAGAACACTGTTTTGTCACTAGAGTCGCTAGGGTCGCTAATAATCATCGCTAGGGAGGGTCTAGGCCTTGATAATTTAGGCCCAAGTTCCAGACTCCATGTGATGTTTCTTGTGATCGGTAAGTCTCATGGTTGCTAAAGTCTCGTGCTTCAGTCCAATCCTTGGGCTAGGTCTCGTGTGCTGAGTGTTGTGACTTGTGTCAGATTCAAGGTAGTCAGCTGCCGCTAAGTCCAAAATGCCAAAAAATGGTGCTCAGCAATAACTGGGGCTCATCACTGGGGTCAATGCAGGGGTTGGAATTGGGTTTTAACTTGTTGGCGGGGTTGTGTCACAAATTGGAGGGGAAGCTCCAGAGTGAGGGTTTTCCTCTAGGTTTGCGTCAGTGTGACAAGTAGATGTTTGATGGACATTACCACTGAGCAGCAGAGTTGTCATATAAGAGTGGCGGTGGCTCCTGGAGCCGTGCTTGGATGGGGGGAGCAGGTCTAGCTGCCTTCTGAGGTTTTGGGTGAGTCTGGCCATCGTCCCTCTGCATGAAATATTTGCTGCATTGGGGGGAGATGGTCATTCACAATTGTTGGAGGGCAGCAAGGAAGTCAGTCGTGGGGGAGCATTGGTTTGGACTCCCCAGGAGTCACAGCGGGGTCAGGGCAATTCTTCATTCATGCTCCGGAGCGGTCTGGAGGTTGTTGTGAATGTGGGTGGGGGTTGGTCACTTCTTTGGAGGGCATCATTGGTCCCTTGATTGTCGGGGTGGAGTCGGTGGGGCCACTTCATTATTCTTGGCTTTGGGGTTGGTCTCCATCAGGTGTGGTTGGATTTGCTGGAGGTATTGTGAATTTTGGGGGGGAGCTACTTTGAGGGTCCCAGAGTTTATTCTCTTGGGGAGCGTTTTGCGTTGGGGGAGGGGAGTGAGACAGTGGCAGGGCTGGGACTCCAAGGGTGGGATCATGGCATGTGATGTCCTTTGCCAGTTTTAGATATCAATTTGGGGTGGGTGGCAATGGGGGGAAGCACTGCTTGCTTCTTGGGGAAGGCATCAGCAACTTTAGGGTACTCCGGAGAGATTACTTCGCATGGGGTTTGTTTCTGGGTACTCCATTGGTGTGGTCCCTGCTTGATAGACATCTTCCAGCATAGGGGCGGGGTTGTACGGAGCTGGTGGTTGGTGATTTATGCTTGTGTGGTGAGAGCTACAGAGGCATTATTGTTGAGCTGGTGTCGTAGGTCCCCTTGGTTGGATGTTGGAGTTGAAGTGGGGGCCCTGAAGTTGTGTTGCTAGGGTCTGGAGTTGCGTGGAAGGGTTTGGAGTGGGTCAGAGGGGTGGATTGGGGCAGCTTCAAGTCAACGCAGGGTTATTTGGGTTGTTGATCCTGGCGGGAAAGTCCTCCAAGGATGTCAGAGCATATGCTCTTTGGGTTGTCAGGACATTTGAGTGGGTTGATCGATGGTCTCTGGGATGATGGTGGGGCTTCTCCCTCCCTTATATGAACATGTCAGCAAATTTAGAGTACCCTGGGGAACTACTTTGTATAGGGCCATCTTTCCTATAGTTTGTTCTGGCAGGGCAACTCCTATACTGGGGGTTCTTGTTGTGGGAGGTGGCATAGTCTGATGGCGGGGTCCACGTCTGATGGTGGTGTGTGAGGAGGGTCGGCATCAAGGATCTTCAATGTTGGAGGTTCCAGATCAAATGGGGGAGTGTCAAAGTAGTGGGTGGGACTCTGGAGTTGTTCCTTATTGAGATTTGGGGTGCTGTGGTTTTCCTTGTTAATTTTGGAGTTGTGCTTTGAGGGTTGGGGCAGAGGTGCATATCCCTTCCTTCCTTGATCACCTAGAAGCTTGGGGATTTCTTGGTCTTGTTCCGGGGTTGTTGGAGTTGGGTCAGAAGTGTCAGGCTCCTTTCATTTGTTGGGGAGAAGTGATGGCTGAGTCAGCCAGGGGGTCCTAACTGATCCCAGAAGTGGTTTCTATAATTTGGGGTGTAGCATTGGTCTTGGAATCTTGCATTATTGTGGGTGGGGTTGCTGGGTTGAGCTTGATTCCAATTGATGGTGGGGCTAGCTTGGAGGGTGGTCTTTCTTGGGGAGGGTTGTGAGTAAAAGTCAGATGATCTGTTGTGTGGTGTCGGAGAAGTTGTCAAGCAATGGACCAAATTGTCGCTGGGGTTCTGGGTGAAGCCTTGGTGATGCCAGGTTCAGTCTTTGCGGGGAAGCGGAGCTGGCAGAGAAGGTGCGGGAAGGGTGGGGGGTGGTTTGCGGGAGTGGTGTAGGGTTGGGCATGGGTTGGGGAGAGTGTCTGTGGAGAGAGCCATTGTATGGGTGTAACTGGAGTGGAAGGGACATTTGGTGTCAGATCCACGACTCAGTGTGCCTTGGCAAATTGGGCAGGGCCATATGAATCATAAGGGTTTCCAGGCATGGGTCGACCATAGACATTGGAATTGTTTGGCAAATGTGTGTGTGGGGCACGTGCAGACATCACAAACGGGGTAAGGTAGAGTCTTGAGATTATGTCAGGTTCTGCTGACCACAGGGGCTCAGCTACACTGGGTGAGTCCTTACTAGGTGGATGTGATTCCCTGCACTGACAACTGGGCACTCGGAGGTGTTCCAAACACTGGGGACTTGTGAGAATAGTTAGTGGGAATTGATCCAAGCAAGTCCGGGGAGGTCCGGAGGAGTAAAGGATGAGTTGTGGGGAAGGGGGATGGGCTTGGCAGGGTTCAGGCATAAGTCCATATGTGAGTATTGCAGGTGTGGAGGAGGTGGAGGCTATGCAAATGATGGGAGCGGAGCCAGAGTTCTGATGGGGGATCAATGGGGATTGATAGGGTTTGGAGCTGAGTGTGTAGTGAGGTCTGGAGTTGGTGAAAGAGTGTTGGCGGTTCATAATTGTAATTGTGGAGTTTGTGAGGGCGTTATGGTTGAGAGGACTTGAACACAATAGATGGAATCAAATGAGGTGAGACAGAGTTGAACAAAGAGATGGAGACAAGACGAGAACAAGAATAGATTCAGGCGGAGATACAGAACAATAATGAAATGATAACAGAATAGAGATGAGACAAGACCAGGAGACTGGGAATAAGGAAAACGAGACATGGAACACAAAACACGAGAAGAAACAATCAGAAACACATCAGGTAAGGCAGGTAATCTCAAGACTAGAGTACAAAGAGCTACTCTACATCTTATATACTGACTACTGGAGAGCTCTGGGAACATTGGCTGTGGCAGTGGGGCTTGGTGGAGCTTGACAGAGTTGATGGGTGTTGGTTATGACCAGAGGGTGGGCCACATTGATATGTTGATGGGATCAATTGTTTATGCAGTCTGTTCCGAGGTCGTTGTAATACTCCAAGGTAGGTTGGAGGAACCAGGGTGTCGAGTTGATGATGTGTAATGGGGTCAGGCACAGTGGGGGAGTGGTCCCAGGGGCTCAGGAGATCCAGGGGAAGCGCCAGTGGCTGTGGGGAAGACGTCAGAGTTGGCCAGAGGGCCGTCGGAGTTAGCCAAGAATGCATTGGAGTTAGCCAGAGTAGGCATGGAGTGCTGGGGAAGTTTGACGGAGCATCGGGGGAGGTTCTGGGGGGACAGGGGTTTGTTGGGTGATGTATGGGGGTTCAGGGAATGGGTTGTGACAACTAGGACATGTCTGTCAGATGTGCTTTTGTCATTATCAAGTATGTCAGAGTGACTAACAGTTGCCTCAACCAGCAAAGGAAAGGGTAATGTGATTGCAACATTGCCACCTGCACTGGCACAGGGGAGTAGCACTCCCTCATTGACCACCTGGAAGATGGTCAAGCAATGCTTCTCTGTGAAGGAGAAGGATAAGGGCAAAGCAAAAGAGCCTGAGCCTTCAACTGTCATGGATGAGCAGCTTATTTACCTACTCCAGCAGCTTCACAAAGCTGGAGTTCCAGAGGATGTTGGTGCTGACATTCTCAACAATCCCATAGTGCAGCTAGCACTAGCTCAAATTCTAAATGAACTTAATGTTGTTTGAAATCAAAGAGATGAGGCCCAGGTGGATCTCTTCCATTCAGCTTTGGGAAAGGGGATGTGTGTAGCAACCCCTCCTAACCCTCCAGAGGCAAAGAAGGCTTGTACTGAGCCTTCTATGTTTGTTGAGAGATCCTCAATGCAGAGGGCACCACTCATGCCCTACAATGATATGATGCCTGCTGTTGATGACCAGGGGATGGATGAGTGCCCTGATTTCAAGGTGGCCTTGTCCTCTGCTGGGCCATCCAAGCCAGTGGTGGCCCAAGTGAAGCTGCCAAAACCAGTGGCCACAAAGGAGGGAACATCAAGGCCCTCCACAAGAAGAGCTGGCACTGTGCAGCCAGTTATAATGTCAACAGAAGCAGACAACTACATGTTTGTTGCCACTCCAATGGCTTTCCCAGCCAATGTGCCTCCAGGATCAGAAGCTAGTATGATCAAGGACCTTGGATCAAGAACCTATGTGATGCCTGGTGTGCTTTCTCAGGAGTTTAGGCCACCAGTGCAATGGGATCTACATGACAAGGAATTCTTTGTCACCTAACAAGCAGCTGCCCAAGCAATGGCAGGGGCCCCAGTGGCATCCAACTTGAGTAGCAATGATGATGTTGATGTTCCTACATCTGAACAACGTATCTTGGACAGTGACTCTGATGATAATGCTACTGAGTGTCATTGCAAAGAGCAGCACAATGCTAATGCCAGACAGCTGTTAGCCATTGATGCTGAGAAGTCTAAACTGGACCTCAAGTGTCTGAATGATACAGTGCCCAGCACCTACCAGATGGCTGGGATACCATGTTGGTTTGCAGGTGCTTTGAGCACCAGAATGACTTCAGGGGTATGCTACACCCTAACTTCTATTGGTTGCCACTAACCAACACAGTCTTCATTGGTGACAAAGTGGTCTTTGCCTGCTCAATGGAGATGGCTGGGATATCTCACATATCCCTGATTACAAAGTGTTGTATTGATGGGCTCCTCATGGAATGCCCATGAATCCAGAGCAGATTTGCCTGATCCTTAAACTCATTTGGGTCAGCAGATCCAAGGTCACAATGAGGGAGTGGATTCATGCTGCTCTCCTCCTTCAGAAGTTCCATCAGATCTCCTTCTAGACAGCTCCACAATTGAGAGACCACACAATGAGGTGGGCTATGGAGCTAACTTCCACAGAGTTGGAAACATCTCTGCCTAGAAGGGACCACCATTGGGTACTGGTCCCCTTATCCTCACATTCATTGGCCATGCTAAGCCACACAGACAACAATAAGCAGGAAGCAGGACTTAATCAAGTCCCAATCAGCCATCACATCACTTTGACATTGAGGCATGGGCACAGTACATCCTGCACCATGGCCACCAAGGTTCACAGAACCTGTACTCAGGTGTGGCCATTGATGCTGCTTTGCATGTAGACCAATGCTCAGTTTTTGGTTACATTTTGGGTTGGGCACTGGCCCTGACTAGTCTGCACACACAAACAGCCTATATGAGGCTGTTTGTGAGGGTGGTGGCTCAGCCATGTCTCTATCAAGAGGCAGTAGACACTTACCAATCCAGTGTAGGGGAGTTTAATGCAATTACCTCCTACACTTTCACTTTATGTAGGCTGCAAGTGCTGCCTACACAAATCAACAATTTGAGTGAAACAGGGGTGATATGTTACCTCCTGGCCAACTGTGTGCCTCCCTCTTGGGTGAATCATGTGTAGACCTATAGCATATGCTTTCTTAATCACCATTGGTCCAGGAGTGCACTGCACACAGACTTGTTCACATAGGTTGACAATGAATGCCATTGTCAACTCCAAACCATTGGGGTACCCCCTCCATTACCAGAGTATGATGTGTGGTATGTCCCCACTGCTGACAACTGGGAGTGCTTTTGCATGCTCCTCCAAATTCATGAGAGCAGAGGCCACTCTCCTCTTGATGCAGCTGAATGGCTGTGCTTTGGTGAGGATGGCATTTTCACTCACCTCTTGCACTGACCTGCAGAGGTCATGAGTGCCTCATGAGCCACCACAGAGGAGCTGTCATCAGTGGCTCCTCCTGCAAATGCAGCCCCAACTGAGGAGGGGCCTTTGTTGTCAGTGGCAGTGTTCACCTCCATCCCACCATTGAGCTCTGGTGCATCCTCAGAGGACACACCTACAGAGGAGTCTATAGAATTGGACTATGCCAACAATTCTGTGTTAACTACACCAGTCCAACTAGCAACAACTCCACAAGTTGTCCCCAGCCCCATGGAAGCAGTGGTTGTAGTGACTAATGTCACTACTCCTACCACTCCTGAGGCTGGATCCAGTGGCCCCAGTAATACAGCTAACACTGTATTGGAGCACTGGCAGACATTGTTAGTAACAAGGAAGCAGAGGCCTCAAAGATGGACAAATGAGCAAGGTGAGCTATTATCGTAGCTCACAGGAAATTTATAACTACACCCAGGCTTGAGTGGCCCATATTTTTCACTCAGCACAGTTGGACAGTGCACTGAAGTATACTTGTCCACATAGAATCAGTTGATCCTACTACTGATCACAGAGGAATTCTCATGCAAATTCTGGTGCACACCTTCAGGTGGGATGCCATATCCCACCCTTTTGTCTTTGACTTTATTTGTTGTTGGAAGTGAGTCCATTGATGGACTCAAAAGGGGGGTATGTAATAGAGTGTCCATTACCCACTTTACATATGTCCCTATTATATATTATTTATTTGATTCTAACAATAGCATCACATGATGCTATCCCTAAAAGTACTATACTCTTACTTATATAAGGCAGTGCCTTACTTCATACTTTGTAGACAGAACTATTGACTGGGTTTGACTTATGTTGTGTGAACCATAAGCTGCATGACCCATAATGGAAACATTACAGCTAGCAACCTCTGTCTGGCAACCTCAGTTCCACTATAGTTGGGTTTATCCATGGTGTTGCCCTCTTGCTATTAGCCCTACTGAGCTTGCACTGGCAACCTAGCACCATTCTTGTATTTAGTAGGCTTTCTGGGACCTTGCTCAACTTGTGCCCTCATTAGTTTTAGTTCATTTGTACTCTGCTTGCAAAACAGCTAATTGTTGTGTCCTCTGCATGGTAGCTAAGTGGAAATGGACATCATCACTGTCATTAAGTCCAAACCTGCTGATCATGCCACTACCTCTGCTATTGTTAGTGCCCTCAAGTGCTTCAAAGCTTTGCTCAGTGTGGGTGCCACTAACCATCTGTGGGCTTTCTTGGATGGATGTCACTTCTGTGGCAAAATTGGTCACATTATAATTTGTGATTGCTGCCTCCAGCTGAAATTATACATTCAGCAGAGTAAATGTTGATGCAATGCCAAAGAAGAAGTGGTGCTTCCCTCTAGCACCATGGTTCTAAACTACTTTAGCAAGTGCTTGTACATGAAGCACATCAATGAATGGCACTGATGCAACCTAGGACAACTTGCTACAAGGTACTTGACAGGCAATGCTAACTCAGACATGGAAAGAGCTTTTGATTCATGAGGTTTTGCATTTGCACAGTAATGGACTTAGGCCCCTTGCTCATGAAGAGCACATTGAGTTACTAAAGAGAGAAATTATGGCTTTGCAGTGCCCTGATGTCTTCAACAGTGTAGAAATCCTGTGTGCTAAAGGTTATTGCACCAGTCACATCCATAGATCCAGTTGAGGCCTACATTGAGTTGGTACTCCCAGGTCAAGATCCCATTGTTTTCACTTGTGCTAAGGAAGCACAGTCAATTTGTGTAATAGCAACCTCTGGAGGCTGTGACTCAATCACTTGACTGGCAGAGGGAGATCCAAGTCTATTTAGCATCTACAAGAGGTTCTAAAGTTCTAGCCACTCACCTGGCAGAGGGAAATCCAAAGAGAACAAGTTTAAGAACTGTCAATGCCAGTGTTTAGAAAATTTATTCTAGAGCTTCTAGAAAAAACACTCAACAACAACCAAATCCAGACTCTGATCCAAGAACAGAAATCCATTGTAATTAGCCTCGGTTTCTAGACTCCCAGTGCGTGACCATAGACAAATATAACCAAAAGATAGCTCTTGGTTGAAAGTATGTGTGACCCAAAGATGAGGGGTCAACAATGAATGGCAGGCTCAGAATAGAGGAAACAATCCAGGGGTCTGGTAAGAGGCAGTGTCGAAGGGGAAACACCTGTCTGAATTACAGACAGAGAACCAGTGCAGCCTATGGGCTGAAACTGGGACCAATATATAGGGAAAGAGAAGGAGAATAAAGAAAAACCATAAGGAGGGAGAATGGGATAGAGAGAGAATGGGATGGAGGGAGAATGGGACATCACCTGACAGTCCAACTGCTCAAAGTTCTGGATGACTCTTGGAAGCATATATTGATGGATGACTACATTGGCCCACTTCTGATGTCATGCAGATGACCTGAATCATGTTGTAGCTGCAACAAGTCATCACAGCAAGCTCACTTTTTGGGAGCACATGCCATGGACAATGCAGCTGCAATGTGTGACATGTTCATGAAGAGTGTCAGAGGACTGCTCTTACTAGGCCCACTGATTGTTTTCTTTATTACATACCTGCTGTTCATTGTCAACCTCCCATCTTCTGGTCATGAGTACTTTTGACCAAGGACTATCCTTTAGTTATATTTGTATGTGGTCACATGCTGTGAGTCTGAAGATCAAGGCCATTTATAATGGATTTCTATTTTTGGATTGGATTCTGGATTTGGTTGTTGTTGAGGGTTTTTTTCCAGAAGCTCTAGAGTAGATTTTCCAAACACTGGCGTTGGGAATCCTTAGACTTGTTCTCTTTGGATCTCTCTCTGCCAGGTGAGTAGCTAGAACTCTAGAACCTCTTGTAGATGCTAAATAGACTTTGGATCTCCCTCTGCCAGTTGTGTGATTGAGCTGCAGCCTCCAGAGGTTGCCCTTACAGAGAGAGTCTGGTGCTTGCATGGCACTCCAAAGAAAGTGATCCCTAAAAGGGGGCCACAATTCATTGCTGCATATGTAAAACAAATGTGGGAACATCTTGGAATCAAACTGGCATTGTCAATGGCACAACACCCACAGACTGATGGGCAAACACAGCGGGTGAATCAGGAGTTGGAGTTGTATCTGTGGGCATTCATGTATTGCCAAGATGACTGGATGGATTGGTATCCTTTCATGGAATTTGCATATAACAATCATGTGAGTTCAGCAATTGGCATGTTACCATTCTATGCAGAGTATGTGTATAACCCTACATTTTCCATCAACCCTGTTAGTTTGCAGTCAGTGCCAAAAACTGATGCATGCTTAGATAAAATCTGTGAGGTACAGGAGGAGTTGAGGTGGTTGTTGGAGTTGGCAGGGGAGAGGATGAAAAGATTCCATGATGCATGGGTGGACAAAGTGCCTGATGACATTGTTGGTGATCATGTTTACCTCAAGCATGTGGACTTGTGTTCAAATTGACTGAGCATCAAACTAGACTTCAAGAGGTTCAGACTGTTTAAAATTGCTCAAAAGATTTCAGATATGGCTTACCAGTTGGAGTTACCCAATTGATGGTCTATTCACAATGTGTTCCACATTCTGTGTCTCATTCCAGCAAGAAGACACAATACTAGGCTATCAACAGGAACCCTTGCCACTGGTACAGATGGAGACAGGAGATGAGGTGGAGATCTAGGGAATTTTGAGGGAGAGGTGGATGAGAGGGGGGGTGTCAGAGTTCCTGGTGCACTGGAAAGGCTATGATGAAAGTGATGACATGTGGCTCAAGGAGTATGACATGCACCATGTGTTGGAGGCCACACAGTAGTTCAGGGATGACAGGCAAACATGTGGGAAGAACAGACATGGCAGGAAGTGAGGCTAGTGCTATGATAGGTGCCCAAATTGAGGACCTTTTTTTCCTGGATTCTTACCTTACGAGTGGGGGGCAGGTGTCATGATATACACATGAACAGGCCTACCTACCAGTAGTCAGTAGCCCATTACTGTTCTCCAACTTGTCACACTTTGTTCTCAGGTATGTTTGATGGGCATTTCTATATACAGCAATATATCTTTGTTCTCGGTGCTACAGATGCATTGCGTTGTGAACTGCGGCCTTACAGAAAGCTCCCTTTCGATAGATATCCTTGTCCAAAGCCTTAACTAGACCCTAATCACCCTAACACTAATGTTAACAATGACCTATTGAACATTAATGAAAACCCTAACCGAACTATAACTGGCTAACAGTGCAAGCTGTAGACAACTCCTTCAACACTACTCATATATAAGATGTCAATATAGAGATTGATTTGTGGTGTACTTATTATATTGTTACTTTGTTACTTTGATTGATATCTACGCTGCATAATGTTTACCACGGGTATGCTTGTGTTTTCAAGACAGGTTGTTGGTTCAATTCCCAATGTGGTATATTTTCAACGCTACTAATTGCATTATCTGTCTCGACGTTCGTGCCTTTGGAATTACAAAAATTATTGCCTTACCATTGTACTGTAATTACAGTAAATGCTGCATTACTTTGTCAGGATCAGGTACTAGGCCTTGCAGTGCTAAATGCCCCGCATACTCGGCAGTGAAGATGGCAGTAACTGGCCTAAGGTGGAATCAAGGCGATAGAAGTAGTAGAACATTCAAAAAAAAATTACATTGAACGTTGCAGATTTACAAGAGTAGCGGGCTCTGCGGCCCTTCCCTGTTCTTGTAAAATCTTCTCTGGGTCCGTGTAACACGTGATCGCCAAATTTTGTCCCAAGTTCATAGCGTCTCCTACATCATAAGGTGAGGCTATAGTGGTTCAAAGTCCACGATGCCTTCGGCCTCGATTACTTTTACGCGAAGACAGCTGCTAAACGCAACCACGACTCGGCCATGGACTAAAAACTTCGGACACATGCTTCCCATTCCTAAAAGGCTTATGAAGCGCTTTAGCAATCGGGATCCTGGTATCAAGTCTGTACGACCGAGGGATCGAATTAAACACTGGAATATCGTTCCTGGAGACCAAATTCGTCTACTTGGAGACAAGAAAAACACGCTGCATGAAGTGCTGAGTATCAACCGATTCAGCAATCGGGTATTCGTCAAAGGCCAGGCCAACGTAAGTGATGTGGAAATCAAGTACGGTGCACCACTAACAATTTGCGATGCAGACTGGAGCAGAAGATCCTGACAAAGCTCCTCCCAGCAAGAATTTTCATTACTCGCGCTGCCAGCTATTCCTTGGCAATTATGAGTTGTCTCCAACTAGCAAGTCACCCGAATCACAGATAGTACCGTGAGTGACTCGCTTTTTCGGTTTTTCTCAACACATTACCCATATCACTTTGATGCAGGGTCTTCGCCAAACGCTTGGGCACGTCGTCACCGTTCTGGAACCGATTCTTTGGTAGATACGACTGGCAGCGATTCGCCACGAAAACTGTACCGATAATACCCCATCTCGAAGGCACAAGGATACCAATACCTTGGCCCAAACCAGAACCGAGAAGCAAACCTGAACGTGAGCATGTCTTATGTTTACTAGGACTAGCACTAGCTAATAATAATCCATACCGCTGGTCACCAGCCACATCTTATGATACAAACAAGGAAGAAGTGATGAAGGTCACCTACAAACCCCCTGCATTCCACCCTCTCTCGAAGGGACTCATTCCCCGACCACCTCCGGAGGCTCAATATCTTCGAACCTTATACAACCCTCATGTTTTGAATACTCTCGGAGATTCGCCGCCAGTCGAAGTCTACCTTTTTAGAGAGCTTGCAAATCCTCATTCTCGTGCAAAAAAACATGCTCGTTGGCTGCAATGGCAGATGGAGAAGAAGGCACGATATGAAGCTTTGTTAAAGGAGGAGCTTTCAGATCTCAAAGGGCGTAACCCGAGGGAAGCCAAGGCTGAAGCTGCCTTCAAGTGGCGCCAACAGCTTGAAGAACAGAAGGAGGCTCTGCGGAAACAACGATGGAAGAAAATTAATGATGAAGCGGCACTCGCGAAGCGGTCGAAGAGGCGTGAGAGGAAAGAGGCCAAACAACGACAGCGCCTTACTGCCTTGTCCCTTAAAGACGAGCCCAACCAATTCATTCCCAAGGACATGCGGTCGTAAATACTCTAAACATGCAATATACATTTTAAGTAATACGAGTACCTTTGATGGTTTTTTATCTCAGCTCCATAACAATTCACATACTTGCCTATATATGTAATGTTCTTCGAGGGCCCTGTCGGCTCCCTTGTCTCTCTTACCGTCATGTCTACTCCGAGAAGTCCAGAGGCTTTATACCACGCAATACCCCAAGCTCTCGCGCCTGAAGATGACCATGAGAGTCCTCCGGATATCCTCGAACTTGAAACTGGCGAAACGCAGATGATGGAGGAATCTTTTGTTCCTTCAGATCCACCAGCTGTAGTAGTCGACACGCAGGTTTGGTGGATACACTTCATTTTGGGTTGCTGTGTTCTTTTACCATGGAATGGTGCGTTTACAGCATATCTGCTCAATATAGTGGCCAATCCACGTCTTACGCACGATGCACTGCAGTTATGATTACGGCAACACCATATTTTCTTTCTTGCCTGAAGGGTACCCCTCTACAGGGAGTTTTTAGCTCTTACCTTTCAGTTACTCTCACGGCCACCAACTTTTTTTTCCTGGCACACGCTACAGCTGTGTCGAAACGAGTAGGTGAAAGTCTCCTTTTTCTAAGTGATATCCAAGTTCACAGTTCTTGATCTAGACATCTCCTTCTCGTCAAATACGACAATGTCTAATGTGGCTATCCATTTTCTGCCTCCTTCTGACTATCAGCACCTACGTTCGCCTTCCGGCTAGCCTCTTCATGGCTCTCACTCTTTTAAACGGAGCCGCTCAATCGGCACTGGGATCCTACCTACAGACCTCTGTAGTTGCTGTGGCCTCTCTCTTCGGTCCCCAAGCTCTGCAGTCCATGATGTCGGGACAAGCTGCCGTTGCTGTGGCTGTCAGCGGTGTACAGGTCATGAGTTCTGCTCTCTTCGTTTGGAAATCCACACCAGAACAGATTACAGCCAATGCTGTCAATGGAGACGCGGAGAGGGACTCTGCCCGTGTCTTTTTTGCTCTTTCAACTTTCTTCCTTCTTATAAGTGCCTTCGCACATAACATACTTGTTTCCAAGACCACCTACAAGATCCTTGTCGAGTCTCTGGAGTACAAGATGATTCCGGAGACAGGATCCGTAGAACACGGACAAGCCTTGACCTCTTTGGGGCGGGAAAACTTCGCTGCCGAATGGAATCGCATCATGCGAGTTGCGAAGGCGAACATCAGCTTTGAATTGGCTGTTGCTTATGTATTCATCGTCACTTTGGTATATCCTTATCTGGTTTTGATTACGTTTCGTTGACCATCGTCCACAGGCTGTATTCCCTCCAATTTCCACTTCGGTACAACCTACAAACCCCGTTATTCACCCTCTACTATTCAACGCAGTACACTTCCTAGTTTTCAATCTTGGTGACTTCCTCGGCCGTTATGTCTGCACAATTCCTAGTCTACTTATATGGTCTGCCACCTGGTTGACTACATTATCCCTTTCTCGCACCCTGTTCATCCCCATCTTTCTCATGTGCAATATCCAGCGCTCAGCGGCAGAATCTCCAACGACCCCTATCATCAACTCCGACTTCCTCTTCATGCTCATTCTTTTTGCCTTTGGCTTCTCCAATGGGTACGTGTCGAGCTTGTGTATGATGTCTGCTCCTTCACTGGATCACAATCCACGGTTGAAAGGAAGGAAGGAAGATGTTGATGTTGCAGCCACCGTTGCAAGCTTCTCGCTTGTTGGTGGGCTTGCCCTCGGGAGCATGGCCAGCTTTGTAGTGAGGGCAGCTTTTTGTCGATGTAATCCATTCAGTTCTTGAACAAATCATCGAGATAGACGTGGACTATGATACAGGGGGTATATGATAAATCATGTATAATTGCAGGGAGGACAGCCTACGTATATAGGCCTAGCTACCTTCCTTTGTATCGTCGAGAGGCTCTTGCTCGTTAGATAGGCAGCACCCGAATCCGCCTAAACTTCATAGCTGACAACTTTATTCTTGTCAATCAAAGTAAGCAGTCCCTGCTCTCGCCTGTGCTTAGCCACGTGAACCGTGCATCAGCCTTCGTCACAACTTTACGCGCCTCTATATCGACCATGAACTGGGAAAACCGCATATTGTCACATGGCAATAGTGACGAGATAGTTTTGAAATACTTCCGTATCCGTCAAGCCCAACAAAAGACCTTCTTAGAAAAGGAGTCAACGAAGGTTCCGAACCATATTCAAACATGGTGGCTCGCTGGGTCGTAGAAAAGTGCGAGATCAGGATATCGATGTCCGTTTTGTTGGAAAAGTCGTCACATAGGTTCTTGACATTGTCAAATTCATTTAAGGAGTGATAAGAGCTGTTATACCCAAGACTATTGAAGGATATAAAGGTGCGGAAGACATGCAATTGGGGGCTTACTCATGTAATGCGGCTTATTATGATCTCGGTGATTGCCGATCATAAGGGTTTTTTCTTTTTGCCAGCTAAACTCAAACCTTCATACTTTGTGCGCTCTTCAGTAGGTCAGCGGGCCCGCTTAATCCTTCAAGGATGGGTTTCAGATCGATGCCAAAACTTCATTGAGTCCGTGTTTGTGAATGGATTCGAGATACAACAGATCTTCTCGTGTTTTGCGCAAGGCCAATCGCGGTGATTATGCCACCAATTCAGCATTAATTTCCGAGTGCTATGGGGTTGTGGATTGGTCAAGGAATTATAAACAACGATGTGGATCTCCAAGCTTTTTCAACCTTCGGCCACCAACGAATTGACCTCAAATGTTGTCCTTCCTTCGGACCAGCTTTGCTTCTGGCTCACAAAGTGTACTGTCTGTAGCGTCATCGTGCTTTTGGCTTGTTCAGTCGCGTGTCATAGTCTTCACGGTTACTCCTGTGACCTCGTGGCTTCCTCGGGGCGAAGATCTCACCTCATTGTAGCCAGCTCTCCATATATATAAAGCGATGACCCTCTTGCTCCCTCATGTGGTTCTTCCTTCAGTTACTCTTGTACCTCCTCCCCTCTTGATCCTCCTTAGCATGGCTTATCCTGCTTATGACAACTTTACCCGCTCCCATTCTCGACGTCAGTCTATCGGCTATGGGACACCTGTGTCCTACCAACCTCCCATATATCCGGACAACTATTCTTATTCTGAGGTACATTTCTTTCTTGTTTAGAAAAGCATGCCGTATGCAGTCTTTTTCCTGAACTGTTATTCTCATTAGTATCCTCAACCATCCTATCAACTGTATGGACCACCTGCACGCGCAGCTACAATGCCAATGCCTGTCACTCACCGCTTGACTAGTCCATGTAGGTCTGTTATTTGCTCGTCGAGAGCGATTTAGAAATTGGCTCTTCATTGACGTCACCGTCACCGGCTTTAGCGTATGATGACCTCGACATCCGCAACCCGTACTATCTTAATGATCAATATTCATCTGGTCATCTTCCAGGAGTTCCTCACTCGTCCATGGTTATGACTCCTCGTCATCGTCGCCACTCAACTGTTTCTTATACGACTCGTCCGGCTCCCATGCTTGATACCTATCATCTGCCAGGCTCACTAAAAATTAAATTCAGGCGCAAGGGATCGTTTAGTGCAGGAATAACCCTCAGAGAAGCGCAAGATCATTATATTCGATTGTCGGGAAATGATTCCTATAGTTTGTACGACTTTCATGGGGATGGGCACAACAGGGTTCTATTGAGAATTCAGGCACGTTTTTGAGCTTTCATAGAGCAAACGTCCTGTTAATATTAGGTGGTCTTCTGATAGTGGGCTGGATACGCGTCAATGACATATGATATCCCTTTGGATACATATGATGGACGTGTTAGTCTCCAGACAGTTGCGAGGCGTATTTCAAGGGCATGCGTTCATTACTTGCAGGTGGGCAACTTTGGTCCTCGCCAAAATGACTCTGACCTGGCCGATGCTGCCTCCAGGCCAATATCATCCCCGTTGTCTGGGACCGTGTTGAACTGCACCATCTGGAGGAAGTTTCATATGGTGTCTGGCAGCCCATGCTTTCTACTCGGTGAAAGATCATGTCACAAAATTTTGTGATGAATTTTCTGTGAATTTACAATTATCATGCTCACCTGTTGCTTGTACTCTACTAGTATACCTTATCCTGAACTTTTTCGAGTAAGATCCCACCATAGTATAGTTGTCGTTACTTAAACGTTATGGAACTTTTTCTATTGTTTCATCTAGTCTTATCAGTAAGAAAGCAACCATTATCCTGTCTGGCCAGGTCTGAGTGAGGCTGCTCATGACAGCCTTTCAGAAGATATGACCACAAATTGGCAGTATCATAGGTGACATATCAGCTCGTGTACTGCTTTTTAGTCTGTGAATTGGTAACTTCTGCACCAGTATAAAGGTGTTCCAGTTCTTAGAAGTAAATATCAATTTTCTCGATTTGCTTTCATCCTACAATGGAGCTGATGAATGTTCCCTCAGAGGCATGTGTGAGTGGTAGTTGTCTGCTGCCATCAGAAATAAATGATACTGATAATTTGGCATCAGTCAAAAAAAGTCAGCAAGATTCCTAGAAAAAGATAAACATAGTTGTCTCTTTTTTCACTCTTTATCATAGTAATTCCTAAACAAGACCCCTCACACTGGGCTCTAATATGATGACATCCACTTCTGCTGAATACAAAAAAGGCCAACTCAAAAACACAGAGGCACAAGAAACCTCTTCATCCTGGGATGAGTGGTTTTCAGTTATGAAGCAAGAAGGATAGATATATTACTTAAGATCAAGTTCTGGATGCTGCATTGCAAATGGAAAGTTAAGATCATTTGCTGAGCACAGAATTTAGTATTTGTTTCCGGTTTCCTTAACAAATTTCAGTAACCAGTTTTGACATAATTCAGGAAAACACCTCAACATTTTAACTTTCTCAAAAAGGCAAAACACAAAATGGCTATGATTAGCAAGTTATATAGTCATCTGGCTATGCTACCTCTTCCCAGTAGACTTCAAGAATTCAAGAATAATTGTCACTTTGGTATCACTTGATTTGGAACATGACCATCATGTTGGATATTTTCCATACCAGAAAAAACTCTATCAGTCCACTCTCAGCCTCCATTAGAACCTATCATTGTATTATTTCTCTATTGTAAGAGTGAATGGGGCAGCTGACCACAAATATACCACTAGAAGTCTCACCTATGCCCACTATGATTTCATTTCAAGACTAGTATATATAGTATGTATAACATGCAAAAGACAGGCATTTATATTATTAAGGACTTTCTGGAAGACTCCTGATTCATACAGGATTCACAGGAGATTGTCACAGCCAAGATTAGAAATGTATTATTGTTGGTTTTCATCAGGCAAACCACTTGCATTTGGCAAGTGTTCAAGTTTAGTGTCTGTTAGGCCTAGCTGACCTGGGGGGGCTCTCTCACTGTAGAGCAAGCAACCCACTAGTTGGAGAACTATGATGATTAAGGGAACTTATGGAGTGTCAGAATTGGATGGAGTGTCAGAATTGGAAGGAGGTCAAATGGATGATCCAGAAGTTTGGGGTTGGTGAGCATGATAAGTCTGTAGGTTGACTGAGGTCAGAGGACTTAGGAATTGAACTGGAGTTTTGTTGGGGGTTTAAGGTCAATGAATAGTTTATGATTTGAAGTAGCAGAGTTAGTAGTGATAAGTGCTGGGAAAAGGATAATGTTGGGTAAGGGTACCCATAGTTGGCACCCACACTAAGTCAAAGTCAAGGTTGTCAAGACTATTACTAAGTTGTTGATGATGACAAGAGAGAGCAATAAGAGATCTGAAGCTGGTAAGCTGAGAGCTAGTGAGGGGAACGGTACTCTGTTTGTTGTTTTTGGTCTCTATGTTGATGTGCTCCTATGCTGCCTAGTGCCATGCAGGAAATCTAAAAAGAGGACCTAACACTAGTCACTAGATAGGGTAGCTGGCAGTAGGAAGTTAATATATGAGGGCAAGTCAGTAACTGTTCCAGAGAACTGGAGTAAATGGTGTGAGGAGTGGATGAGAAGTGAAAATAGTCACTATCACTAGCCTAAGTGCTAGATGGTAATGGAAGGTCACTAGTTAAAGCAAAGGAAATGGATGAAGACAAAAGTGTTGCTAAGGAAGAGCAAACTAAGCAGTATGAGGGGAGTTGGAAAGGGAAACAGGGAGTGATGATAAAGAAACTGAAAGGAGGATGAATATAAACTAGTCACTAGCCATAGTTGCTAACATTGCTAAGTCAAAATAAATGCTAAGGGTGCAGCACCCACAGTTGGTACCACACATAGTCAAAGTTGAAGTCAGCAAAACTGTTGCCAAGTCATTGTTGATAGTGAGCAAAAGAACAAAGTGAAATCTTAAGCTGGTAAGCTTAGAGAGAGAGGGGGAGATGGTACTCTGTTTGTTGTCTGATGGTCTCTATGTACAGGCAGTATTTATACTGTTTGTAAGTATAGATAGTATAAGAAAGGAGATAATAGTTGCTGCTAGTGATGGCATCTGGCAAAGTGTTTATGATACATACAAGGTGTCAATCTGTAACCAAGTAAAAAGTAAGTGACATTGATGTGATGCATAAAGGCAATAAATCGCAAGAAAAGAGCATGTCCAATGTCAATACCTGAAGTGTAAACACCATTCAAGTATGTTTGTAAGCTTGACAAGAAAAATGATAAGAAATCACAAGACTGTCAATATGTCCATTTTTGGGGGAAAGGTGGTGTTGTTGCCAAGAAAGTTACTAGTGCTCATTGCTAAGAAAGGTCTTGACCTTGTCATTCTAGACCCAAAGTCCAGACTCCATGTGATACAGCTTGTGATCAATAAGTCTCGTGGTTGCTAAAATCCCATTCAAAGGCTATGTCAATCCAGACCTTGGAGCTAGGCCTCACATGCTGGGTATTGTGACCTGTGCCATGTCAAAATAATTAGCTGTTGTCCAGTCAGAAATGCTGAAAATGGTGCTCAGCAACAAGTGGGTCTTATCAATGTATAGGCAGTATTTATACTGTTTGTAGGTATAGTATTTAGAAAGGAAAGATTAGTTACTGCCAGCAATGGCATCTGCCAAAGTGTTTATGATACATACTGGATGTCAGTCTGGTAACCAAGTATATATATGCAATGTCAATATAATGTGTAAAAAGTGTCAATCACAAGAAAAGAGCATTTCCAATGTCAATACCTGAAGTGTAGATGCCGTTCAAGTATGTTTGTAAGCTTGACAAGAAAAATGATAAGTAAGAAATCACACAGCTTTCAATATATCCCTCTTTAGAAATGAGGCAGTATTGTTGCCAGGAAATGTTGCTAGCAGTTATCACTAAGAAAGGTCTTGGCCTTGTTGTTCTAGATCCAAAGTCCAGACTCCACATGATGTGGTTTGTGATCCATAAGTCTTGTAGTTGCTAAAATTCCATGCAGAGGCTACATCATTCCAGACCTTGGGGCTAGACTCCACATGATAAGTGTCATGACTTGTGCCAGGTCATATACAATATAATCAGCTGCTGTCAAATCAAAAATGCCAAAAATGGTGCTCAGCAACAAGTGGGTCTTATCATTGGTCCATGCTGTCTTTAGCTACTATCATCTGTACCTTACACACACAAACCTTGTTACCAGGTTCCTTCTTCCCATGCTTAGCAGCAGGGACCTCTGTGAGGGCAAACAATCCCTCACTATCACTCTCCTGAGTATAGTACTCATTCTCATACATTTCCAATTCAATGTACTCCTTGTCATTCTCTTGAGTCCCTTTGGACTCAGCTGCATGATCCTTGTTGGCCTCAGCAGGTTTTTCCTCCCACTCATTGTTGGCATCCCCACATCTGAGGGAGAAGCAGTATGTGCTGCTCACACAAACACTTGAGGAGCTGGCTTAGCTGGCTCCCTGCATTCATGGGCAAAATGCCTGACCTTTCCACACTTGTACAGTTAGCAGATTGCTGGGCATCCTTGTCTGGTTAACCAGCTGCTATGGCCACCATGTTTTTCCCTGCAGCAAGATGTTTTTTCTCACTGTGTGTACTGCACCTGCAGGTTAGGAGGGCCCTGGACCCAGACCAACTCATGGCTGCATAGATCTTGAGGCCATACATACAGTGGGCCTCTTTACTAGCCTAGACAGGTCCAACCACCTCTATTCACTTAGCCAAGGCAGCCCCAAGCTTTGGAGATTGTGCTGCTGCTAATAATAGCTGCCATCCTGACCAAGTTTCATGCTGCACTCTAAGTAGTGTGCAGCAGTTTTAATGCTACTCTCATAGGCCTTTGCCTCCAAGACAAACTCCTCAACTGTATTCACTTTGGGAGCAAGCCTGCCATTGGATATTAATGCCACAAGCATGTCAGAGGGTATCCCCTCCAAAAACTGCTCACAAATAGTAAATTCATTGGAGAACATAGCCATCTTTTGAGCATGGTCAAGCAAGGCATTATAAAATCCTTGCACTCTCTTATTGACTGCATATACCACATCACAGAACACATCATGCACATCCTGCATTGTTGAGGGCTGTACAAATTGATTGTACAATCCAAGGATCACATCCTTGAATCTCCAGTGGGACTGGGCCCTGTTGACATGCATTATATATTGCAGGTACCATTTCAATGTGCCTGCAGCAAGGAAGTCCATTAAAATCAGGACTTTCTTGTGTTCACACCCATCTCCACTATATTGGGCTACTGCGTAAAACATGCAGACACTCATGAGCCAGTCTTCAAGTTCACTGAACTTGGCAGATCCAGCATATGGAGTGATTGTCTTTGACAGATCACTCCTCCTAGGCTTGAGTCCATCTGGAATTGCCAGTTGAACAGCAAGCATTTGCTCCATCACTGCCCATAGACAATCATGCATTGTCTGGCAGTGATACTCATGGGCCTCCTCCACTCCAGGAGTGGTGAATTGTCCACAGTGTTGTGGCAGCATTGAAAACCACCATGGCTATCTCTCTGGGAGGACTGTAGTCCTCCTCCCACCAGCTCTACAACCCCCATTGTCCTCTTTATCTGCTGGACCATTACCTGGTTTATTAGGATCTGGTGGGCCTCCTCCTGGAGGTGGTGATGGTCCTTGACAAGGGGCAGTCTTCTTCCAGGTCCCCCACCACCTGCACCTGGCCCAGGCAGTCCACAATGAGGTGTTGAGGGCAGAGTGGATGCAGGATCACTCCCAGGTGATTCCCATTGGATATCTACTCTGCCCATTGCTCAGTTGCCAGACCAACTTGGAGAAACATTCCCTCTCTGGTCAGTTGGCCAATGATGTGCAGTGGGGCTACTCATAGTCCCAACATGCTTGTCTGCCAGAGGAGAGTGAGAATCTTGCTCTTCCCATTTTATGGGCCTTGTACATTCTAGTGGAACGTAATCCTCTGGCCATGCATCATAGGCAGTATTCTCCTGGAAAACCACCCCTTGGTTGTTTACATAGGACTGCCCAAAGTCCTCAAGATTGCCATTGCAGAATTGCTGTAATACAATTCTATCCTCCCAGGTCAATGCATAGCAGTTCTCCTATGCATCACAGGTTGCTCAATTGTAAATACTGACCCAGCTTCTGTAGAAGCTAGGGCTAGAGCTACAATCATATTCATTGTAGCCTGTCTCTGATAGTCTACTGCAGCCTGTCATGCTGCATAATCATGCACTGTCTCTTCAGGCTGCTGCATGCTTGTAATAGGGTCAATGCTTTGTTGACTGGACACAGTGGGGGTAATCAAGCCCCACCTATGAATGGTGATGGCATTGCAGACAATGCCTGCAATCCCCATACCTTCTTCCACCAGAGGTAGTCTGCTACCTCTTGTGCTAAAAACAGCATATAAAGTTCCATGAACTTTACAGGATCAGTTGGAATGATTCCCTCACCTGGTGACTGCTGGATTGCAATATGTTTAACTACTCTTGCAGCTAAATGTTGCTGAGTTGAGGGATTTGGGACCTCACTCTAGTCTTGCCAGAATACCAACACCCTTCTATGGAGGATGTTATCTGGGTTTGCTTCACCATCAGTATCTGAGGTGTCTCCAACATCCTCTGGAATTGTCTCAATGAATGCTGAGGGACCTGCTGTGTGTAAATTCAGTGTAAATCCTGCTTGCAAGCAAACAGAACTGTGGGCCCTGTGAAGAGGTTCTTCCTCATCACTTAGCAGTGTAATCACTATTGAAGAGTCACTAAGACCTTCCATAGCCTCTGGAAGGGATCTCAGTCCTTTCACTCATAGTATGGTAGGTGCATGCAAGGGGTCTTCCTCTTGCTTGCTGCCCCTGATGCACCTTCTGGATCTACTATTTGGTATATTCAAGCAGAGGGCACTCAAGTGCCCTCCATTGTGGAGCTCATTTCACTACCCAAGGGTGGTTGAACAGGAGTGACTGTTGGCAGTCCTTGTAGCATCACTCCACTCTCCCTTCCCACACCATGGTGTGATGTGGCAACATCCACTGGTTCATGTGGAACAGCTTGCACTGTACCATTGAACCCTGGTTCAGACCTAGGCCCAAATACCTGACCTTCCATAGTCACCACTGTGCCCATTGCAAAAGGTGAATGTTAAAATTTTAACATTCTGATTGTAATCCATGGCAGTGAACTTCTCTTTTAAAAGTTTGGCTTCTCACTCTGCAAATGAGCACACACTTGTTTGATTTAAAAAAATGTAATGTTTACATTACAAGTCACACAACTTACTGTTCACACTTTATAAATCAAAACCAGTCAATTGATCTAGTCTACAAAGTATGAAGTAAGGTGCTGCCTTACATAATTACATTATGGGTATTTAAGGGTAGCATCATGTGATGCTACCTTATAATATATAATTAAATAAGTATTACTGGGTAGGATACACAGGAGGTAATGGGTGCTCCATTACAGCAGCACCCCAGTGTGCTCCAAGGCTGCCTCATTTACCAGCCACTCCTCCTGCTACCTTCCAACCTCTGCCTCTGCCTAGGATAGTCTGCCTTCCAGCAAACCCCTGGCCCCTCTGTCTCCTCTGCAGGCCATACCTCCAGCTGTGCCAAATGCTCTTGCAGGCCCTGCACTTCCAGACCTCACTCCATGGCCATCTACATGGCAGTGTTGCAATCCTGCTATGACACATCCCCCTCCTTCCACACCATGTCCTAATCCTCCCCTACTCTTTGAAGCTCTTCCTCTTGTGTTGCCAGCATCTTCATCAACCTCTTCACCTATTGACAAAGGAATGTTTCAGTCATTGAGGGCACAGGCTCAGGAGTGCCTGATGGATGTCCTACTAAAGCTCCTGAACCAGGGGAGTACATGTGGAGCCCAGGGGGGCCCACCATTGACATGTCCCCCCAAGGCCTCTTGCTAGGCCCAGCCTCCAGAGGTGGGGAGGCTCTTCATTTCTCTTTGTTCTGCCAGACTAGTGCCTCCTCCCTGTAGCCTCTCCATGGTGGACTGACCTTCCCTGTTGACCTTCCCATGCTTGACCCACCTTTCCTGTTGATCTCCCCATGGTAGACCCACCTTCACTGTTGACCTCTTCCTGCTCTTTAGCACCCTACCCTTGCATCCCTTGCCTAGCTGCCCCCTCACCCAATCCAGCTCCTACCCCTGCTCCATGGTAATGCAGGCCACATGCTACTCCAGCAAGACCAAACACTTCTTGTGCCTTGTACAGCATGGAAGGCAAACCAACAAATCTTGATGGGACCCTGCAGCTAGCCCATCAAACTCACACAACTCCCCCCATCAGGCACAGAGAGTGCACTAGAGATGGTGGTTCAATGAAAAATACAAACAGGACACACTAAAGACTTACCAGAGCCTTGGTCTGGCACTACTCCAGAGTTGGAGAACCTCATGCCCACCCAAGTGCCTCCACAAATACTTCTGGTATCACCTCTACCTGGAAAACCCTCTGTGCCTCCAGAACAACTTGCATGACCCCCAGCCCCAGACTTGGCCTTGAGAATTAAGCTGTGGGTGCTACCAGCCCCTGCACACAAGAGGAGCCTCTGAAGAAGCCTGCTGCAGACAACTCTAGCAAATTTGATCAGTACAGTTGATAAGACTCAACTGTCACTGGGCACCATTACTGACATCTTGGACTATCTTATCTGAGCAGCACCTGATGTGGACACAGTATGAGTAGATACAAGTCACATGACTTTATCACATGGAATCTAGCCCCAAGGTCTGGAACAACATAGCCATTGCACAGGATCCTAGCAACCATGAGACTTCTGGATCACAAGCCTCATCATGTGGGATCTAGCCTTTAAGATCTAGAGCAATAAGGTCAAGACTTTTCCTTAGCAACAATCACTAGTGACATTACCTAGCAACAACAATACTTCTTGAAAATGGATATATTAAAGGCCATGTGACCCCTTACTTATCATTTCTCTTGTCTTGCTTACAAACATATCTGAACAGCATCTACACTTCAGATATTGACATTAGCTATGCTCTTTTTTTGTTACTGACATCTATTATGCATCTCATCTTATTGACATCATATATGAATACTTGGTTACCATACTGACATCCAGTATATATCATGGACACTTTAGCAGATACTGTCACTGGTGGTGACTATATTTCCTTTCTAAATGCTACAAACAGTATAAATACTGCCACCTGTACATAGAGACAAAAAAATAATAACAGTGTTGTTCCCCCTCAGTAGCTCTCAGCCTACCAGCTTCAGACTTCTTTTCTGTCTACTCTTGTCATTGTTAACAGCTTAGCAACAAGCCCCCAGAAACCTTGTACTAGATTGAGTGTGGGTGCCAATTACAGGTACTCTAGAGTGTCTTTGTATCAGCAATACTAGCAACTACAGCTAGCAACTAGTTTGCATTTGTCCTCCAACTTATACTGACATCACTTATTCCCCTTTTTCCCATCTCCTTCCTGTTGCCAGGTCCTTAATAACCTTAGCAAACTATCCTTGTCCTTTGCTTTTGTCCACCCTCCCTGTTCTTAGCAACTTTGCTTCCCTGCTATCCCTACCAATACTTTTACTTCTTATCACTTAGTTCCCCTTTCTGAGTGACTTTTCCTACACTCCTCTTAGTGACTCTTTTGTCTTCACCCCTTTTTCCCTTCATTACCCAGCAACTTAGCAACTCTTTGTTACAGTTCAACAACTGAGGCTAGTAATAGTGGTCTTTTCTACTTGCACTGTTACTTCATCCCTGACCCATTTAGCACTCAAGTTTTCTGGGACATTTACCAACTTGCCCTCACTACTTCATCTTGCCAGCTACACTATCTGGTTGCCAGTTTTTAGGTTTTCTTTTGTTTTCCTGCACAGCAGCTAGGCAGCATAGGAGCACATCACAGTACTGGAGGCAGGGCTGCAGCACTCACAACAATAATATATGATGTCCACTCTCCTATGGTCCTGGCACTGCTCAAAATTCCATCAGTGTTCCTCATACTCCTCTCACATGCTGACCCAGTTCTTGTCAGAGAAAGGCAAGGTTGGAAATGGTGACAGCAATCCTGAAAACACCATAAGAGGAAAGTTAGAGAAGCACCAGAGTACATCCTGACCCTTTGGATTGAACAGGAGGAGCTTCCTGATGAATGACAGCCTTGCTTTGACTTCATTCCCCATGTTGCTGCTGCCCACTGCAGATTGATCAATATTGCTCTAACTTCAATTCTCATGCCCCTACTAATCCCTGACTTGTACTCCTCACCTTGAGGGTCTCAATTCTGAAGGGGGGGGGGGTGATGTCACAACCCATCTCCAGACCTCCAGACCTTTCCTAAGCAAACCTCACTTTCTCAGGATACCACCAACACCCCCTCAACCCACCCCAACCTTTGCCCACCCCTGGCACCTGCTCCAGAAAACTCCACCACTTTCTTGGTTAACCCCAATGCTTCCCCAGACAACTCCAATGCCTCTCCTATGGGCCCCATCACTCCCCTGCTCCCCACTGAGCCCCCTGGATATCCCTGATGCTTCCCTGGGCTCTGATATACATCACAGTCCCACACCAATGTGTCACTGCAGCCTGCCAACTAATCAGAACTGATACCCATTAACCCCATGCAACTCTGACAAGCCCCACTGCCAGAGCTGCAATCCTCAGAGGAGTTCCTGTAGTTGATACTTAAGTTGTAGAGTAATATCTGCAACAGTAGTCTTGATATTACCTACTTATGTCTGTGTCTGCTATGTTCTGTTTCTGGTTTTCATCTCATTGCCTCTAGTCTTTGTCAGGTTCTGCTGACCATGGGGGCTCCACTACACTGGGTGAATCCTTACTAGGCAGATGTGATATCCTGCACTGATAACTGGGCATTCAGGAAGGTCTAGACATTGGGGCCTTGTGAGGATAAGTGATGGAGAGTGGTCTGAACAAGTCCAGGGTGGTCCAGAGAAGTCTAGGACAAGTTGCGGGGAAGGGGTCAGACTTGATGGAGTGCTAGGTACAAGTCCAGAAGTGAGTACTAGGGGTGCAGGGCAAATGGAGGCTATGTGAGTGATGGGAGTGGGGCCAGAGTTTGATGGAGGATCAACAGAAGTTGATGGGTTTTGGAGCCAAGCAAATAGTGAGGTACAGAGTTGGTTCAGAGAATGTTTGAGTTCATAATTGTAAGTGCAGAGTTTGTAAAGGCATTAGGGTTGAAAGGATTTGAACACAATAATGGAAATGGAGTTGAACAAGATGAAACAGAGTCAAGATGAGATTGAGACAAGAATGAAAATAGATTCAAGCAGAGATACAAGATGATAATGAGAACAATAATGGAAATAGAGACAAGACAAGACCAAGAGACTGAGAGAAAGGGAAACATAACATGGAACACAGATCATGAGATGGAAACAATCAGACCATAGGTAACCTTAAGCAATATCAAGACTAGAGTATAAGGTGCTACTCTATGACTTATATACTGACTACTGGAGAGCTCCAGGGGACAGCGGGTGTGGTGATGGGGCTCATTAGAGCCACACAGAGTCAATGGGTGTCAGTTGTGATCAGGGGACAGGCTGCAATCAGTTGAGGATGTGGGCCATCCCAGGGTTGTTGTGATGCTCCAGAGTAGGTTGGGTGAATCAGGGTGATGGACTGGTGACATACAGCAGAGTCAGGAATAGTGAGGGAGGATTCCTGGGGCTCAGAAGAGTCAGGGGAAGCATTGACAGCTGTGGGGAAGGCATTGGAAATAGCCAGGGGGCCATTGGGGTTTGCCAGGGAAGCATCAGAGTTACCTGGAGTGGGTGCCATGGGTAGGCAAAGGTTGGGGAGGCTGAAGGGGGAGATGGGGGTGAACTCTGGGGAAGCAAGGTGGCTGGAAACAAGGTCCAGGGTTCTGGGAATGGGTCATGACAGTCTTGTACCTCTCAATTCCATTTTGTTCTTGTCTTGTCTGCCTCAATTTCCTTTCACATTGCCTGATTTCCTTTCAACTCTAACTCCATTCTGATCTCCATACATATCTCTGTTCATGCATTTACAACTCCATACATTCATATCTAACTCTGGACTTGTCTTATGCTTGGCCCTGGAACCCAGCAACACTGTTTGATCCCCCATCAAACTCTGGTCCCACTCCCATTGCTCATGTGACCCTTGGTTGCCTCATGTTCTTAGTATCCACCCCTTGCCTTGTGCCTGACAAACCCCAAAGCCTGATTTTAATTCATGCCCTGGCTTAGACTTCTCCAGACCACCCCAGACTTGCTTGGACCACTTCTCCAAACCTCCCCTCACAAGTATCTGATGTCATGTTCACACCTCCCCAGAGCACTGGGTTATAAATGCAGGATGTTGCATCTGCCTAGTAAGGACTCACTCAGTTGAGCTGAGTCCCCATGGTCAGCAGAACCTGACATCTCTATGAGTGGCTGGTTATGTCAATAGGACTGCAAAATGAATCAGCAATTCATCAACAAAGGGTGAATCATGTCTTATGCAAACTGAGTGGGAAGACTTGCCATCTATACCTGGATAATATTGTGATATGGTCTGAGTAATTGGACAAACATAAACACAATGTATGCACAGTTTTAGAGACACCTTGCACAGCTAAATTGTATGTGAACCCTGCAAAGACTCACCTATTCTGCATGGAGATAGATCTCCTGGGACATCACATTAGTGCTGCTGGGATCAAGGCCAATGGAAACAAGGTGGACTAAATCCTCCAGTGACCATGATCAAAGTCCTTGACAGAAGTTTGTTTGTTCCTTGGACTAGTGAGATTCATTGATGCCTTTTGACCCAATCCTGCACAGTTTACTGATGTGCTGATCACACTTACTACTCTCAACATGGACCAAAATTTTCCTAAATGGACCACTGCTCACTAGGGGTATCAAGTCACTCATGATCAGCAATGAAGGCTTGATGATATTTGGCTATGGGGATCTGTGAAAGAAGATTTTTGTCATGACAGATGCCTTCAACAGATGGTCTGGCACAATGTTGTTGTCAGGTTCCGCTGACTTCGGGGGCTCAGCTGCACTGGGCGAGTCCTTACTAGGTGGGCGTGATCCCCTTGCATTGGTAACCAAACACTCAAAGACGTTCCGGGCACTGGTGGCTTGTGCGGATAGTTGGTGGGATGTGATCCGGATGGATCCGGGGAGGTCTGGAGAAGTCGGATTGTGAGGAAATGAGACAGTCTTGGCAGGGTTCAGGCAGAAGACCGTACGGGAGATTTGCAGAAGCGCAGGAGTGGGTGGCTGTGTGATCAATGGGAACGGAGCTGGGGTTTGATGGGAGATCATTTGGAGCTGATGGGGTCCGGGACTGAGCGAAGAGCGAGGTTCAGACCTGGTGAAGGAGTGTCGGGGTTCGTAATTGTAATCGCGGAGTTCGTGAGGTCGTTAGGGTTGATGAAGACTTGGGCACAACGGTTGGATGGAGTCACTGAGACAGCGTCAGACGAAATGGAATGGAGTTGATATGGAACAAGAGTAGATTTGAGTGGAGATACGAAACGATAATGAGAACGATAACGGAATGAAGACGAGGCAAGACCGGGAGACTGAGATAAGACCAGGAGACTGAGAGTAAGAAGATCGAGACACAAAACACGGGACATGAAACACAAAAAGGAAACAATCAGACCATAGGTAACGTTAAGCAATATCAAGACTAGAGTACGAAGAGCTACTCGACGGCTTATATACTGACTACTGGAGAACTTTGGGGTACATCGGCTGTGGTGGCGGGGCTTGGCGGAGCTCAATGGAGTGGGCGGGTGTTGGTTGCGATCGAGGATCAGGCCACGCTGATACGTTGATGGGATCATTGGGGAACGGGGGTCACCCTGAGGTTGTCGTGATACTCTGGAATAGGTCGGAGGAACCGGGGTGTTGAGTTGATGATGGGTGGCGAAGATTGGGAACAGCGGGGGTGGTTCTTGGGGTTCGGGGGATCCAGGGTAAGTGTCAGTGGCTGCGGGGAAGGCACCGAAGTTGGCCAGGGGGCCGTCGGAGTTAGCCGGGGAGGCATTGGAGTTAGCCGAAATAGGCGCGGGGCATGGGCGGAAGTTTGGCAGAGTGTCGGGGGTTTTTTTGGGGGTTCAGAGGGTTGATGGGCGATGTGCAGGGGTTCAGGGGATGGGTCGTGACATCACCCCCCCTTCAGCGTCAAGACCCTTCGAGACGCGGGGGCAGGACGGGGATCGGTGGGGCATGGGAATCAAAGCTGAGCAATATTGATCAATCCGCAGCAAGTGATAGTGGCATGGGAGACGAAGTCGAAGTGCGGCCGCCGCTTTGTCAGGGTTCTCCTCAATCAATTAAAAGCTTTGGATGTACCCCGGGGTTTCCCAAATTTCGTCATGTCTTCCCCCAGCATTCCAGTAGTCTCTCCCGCCGATTTGGATGAGGTGGTGGTGTACGACAGTGGGGGTGAGGAGTTCGAGTGTTGGCGCCGGGGTAGCGTCAGGGACCAGAGTTGTAAGTGTTGTTGACTTTTCTTTTCGGGATGATTGACGGGGCTCCTCTAGAATCGTCCATGGTGGTGGTGGTGGATTTTCTGGGGGTTCCGAAACAGACCAAGTTTCGTCCTGCGTTGCCAGAGGGGAAGGGGGCGTCCTCGGCGATGGTTCAGGGGAAGCATCGAGCCTCCCTGCCCTCAGGGGCGGGACCCAGCAAGAGGCCGCGTGGGCGCGAGTTGTCGGCGGGGCCTCCGGAGTCCTCCCTTTTTTCTCCTGTCCTGGGCGTCCCCTCAGAACGGTCATCGAGTCCCCCCGCACCGATTCCTTCGATCACAGAGGTCTTTCTTCGCAAGCAGGTGGAGGCTTTGACGACGTCGTTGGCAGTACGGGAGGGTGAGCTCCAACGGGCGAGGGAGGATCATGATGCAGCGCGGATGGAGAAAGAAGGGATGGAGCGGGAGAGGAACACTTCGGTGCGCGTGGCGACAGAGCAAGCGTTAGAGGTGTGGGGCTTGCGGGAGCGTCTGGTGCAGATGGAGGGGCAGCCTGCGGGAGAGGTGGAGGGGCGGGGACGAGCTCCAGAGGGGGATGCGTTGTGGGCAGAGCTGGAGGCGGCGAGGCGGAGGGAGGATTGGTTGGCCAACGAGGCCGCTTTGGGGCGCGTGGGGATCCTTCGTGAGTTGTCTCCCGTTCCTCCGTTCGTTACTGACAGTTCATTTTCTGGGTTTAGGCTGGGTGCGGGAGCATTGGGTCCTCTTGGACAGTGCCTCCACGGCATTTGCGTCAATTCAGGACGGGTTGACACAGGGATCTGCAATTCAGCCTCCGGAGTTGCAGCAGGGGATGGTGTGATTGGAGAGGTTGTTGGCGGGGCATCGGCGACGCAATGCGGTGGCCCCGGGGTCGTGGTGGGAGGTGGCGGCTGATGCGGGGGAGGCATTGCCGGGGTTGGCGGAGATCTTAGCGGTGGTGCGGGCCCAGATGGAAGTCGACCTGGGGGTTGGGTTGCTGGGGGGTCCGGGGAGGGAGTGAGATGGGTGTGGGCCTCGTTTCTTGTTGCTCTCGGACTTGCCGCCTCCCTCGCCTGGTTGTATATATTTTTTTTTTGTACGCAAACATGTCCGTTTCTTGGTCCCTGGGCATGTGAAGTGAGGTTTTAGTTTGTGTGAGGGCGAAGTAAGCGAAACACGCAGGGATGTGGAGAGGGAGTTGAATCCCTAGTGAGTCCCGAGGCGGGGTTGTGCCTGCTAGTGCCTATCTGTGCTGGTTAGTCCCGGGGTTTGTCGGGACAGGGCGGGGCATTGCGGGGAGGATTCCCAAGGTTTGGTGGGGGTGGTGGGAGTTCTCCGGTGGAGTTCCGTGGCATTTTGGGGCGGTGTTATTGAGGTCAATTCTCGGAGTTTCTGACCAGGGGTGTAGGGGTTTTCTTTGTCTGTGGCGGGGACGTGCGCTGCATTGGTATCAGAGGGCGGACCTTCGAATCTTTCACAGTGCCCAGCGGGTTTGGGGCTTTGGTTGTCCTGGCAGTGCAGTTGGCGGGGGGGGTAATGGAGGTCTTCCCATGGTCTGGCCCTTATGCCGGCACTGGTGGTGAGGGTGGCAGGGCCTTCTTCATTGGTGGGGTTCGGTGAGGCGAGGTTCGTCCTCGCGGCATAGTTGGTCCAAGTCAGGGTCGTGTTCCGGAGTGTTGTGTCTGTGGGCGGGCATGTTTTGAGTGGTGCTTTGGTGTGCTCCGGAGTGTCGATGACCAAGGGGGTAGGATGCGGGGTGATCAGTCCCGACCAGTTCCTTCAGATCTGGGGCCAAAATTTGGGGTTCCGGATCATCTACATGATATTGCTCTCCTGACCAAAGGTAAGCCCGAGACGGACAAAGGGGGTCTTACGTATTTCTGATACTCCCTTGAGTTTGGAGGTCTGGGGGTTGGTGGTTCCTTCATCAGGGAAGAAGTGGGTGGTCCTGGAGTCGACACAAGGGTCACTCGGTGGGGATTTGTTGGTTGTTCACGGTTGTTGGGGCGGCAGGGGGGTCGGCCGCGGGGAGGCACTGGAGTGGGGTTCCCCGGGAGTTGCGGCAGGGTCAAGGCTACTCTTCATTCGTGTTCCAGAGTGGCCCGGAGATTGTTGCAAGTGTGGGGGTGGCAGTGGGGAGAGGCACCACTCACTTTTCTGGATGCTCCGATGATGTGGTCCCTGTTCAGCGGACATATTCCGGTGTAGGGGCGGGATTCAGAATGGGTGGTGATTTATGTCGTGGAGTTGGGGCTACCAGGACATCATTGTCGAGCTGGCGCTGTGAGTTCTCTTGATCAAATGTCGTGGTCGGAGCGGAGGCCCTGGAGTCGTGTTGCCAGGGTCCGGAGTTGTGTTGAAGGGTTTGGAGGGGCCTGAGTTGGGCAGTTTTGGGCTGGCGTGGGGTTGTTTGGGTTGTCAAGCCAGGTGGGGGAGGTCCTTTGAGGATATTGGAGCGTGTGCCCTTTGGGTCATCAGGTTGCTTAAACGGCCGATTGTCATTTTCTGGGTGATGGTGGGGCTTCTCCCTCCCTTATATGAACATGTCAGCAAATTTAGAGTACTTAGGGAACTACTTCGTATAGGGTCCTTTTTCCTATAGTTAGTTTGGGGTGGCTCCTATGCTGGAGATTCCTTCGTAGGAGGTGGCGTAGTCTGGTGGTGGAGTTTAGGCTCGGGGGTGGCATGTGGGGGGGTGTTGGCGTCCAGGGTCCTCATTGTCGGGGGCTCCGGATTGTGTGGGGGAGGGTGGTGAAATAGTGGCGTGGTCCGGAGTTGTCCCTTGTTGGGAGTGGGGTGCCGTGGTTCTCCTTATTAACGTCTAGAGGCTCGGGGATGTTTTGGTCTTGTTCTGGGGTTGTCAGGGTCAGGTTGGAGGTGTCGGGGCCCCTTCATTTGTTGGGCGGAGGTGACGGCCGAATCGATTGAGGTCTGGAAGCAGGTCCTGGGGTTGGAGCGTAGCCTAGGTCTGAGGTTCTTGTTCTGTGGTTGGGGTTGTTGGCAATTAGTCGCATCAGTCTTCGGGGCTGCTAGTGGTTTGGTGGATCCACAGGCGGGCTTTGGGGAAGTGTGTTCTCAGTGGTCTCATCGTGGCTGGCGATCCTTTGCACAATGGGTGACTGTCTCGCGGCGGGTTGGTGTTATTGTTTGTTGGAGGGTTGTCGTGGTGCCGGGGACATTGTTGCTCATTGGGTCGGGTGGTCGCTGGGTTTTGGAATGCTGTTCTTTGGGTGACGTCGGGGTCAACTTTGTGTGAGGGAACAGGGTTGGCGGAGAGGGTAAGGGTGGGGTGGGAGATGATTTGGCAGTTTGCGCGAGGGGTTGGAGGTTGGGTGTGAGTTGGGAGGGTGTCCGTGGGGGGGAGCCATTGTATGGATGTAACCGGAGTGGAGGGGACATTTGGTGTCGGATCCGTGACTCAATGTGCCTCGGCAAATTGGGCAGGGCCATATGAATCATAAGGGTTTCCAGGCACGGGTAGACCATAGATATCGGAGTTATTTGATCGCATGTACGGAGATAATGCGGGCATCACAGACGGGGTAAGGCAGAGTCTTGATATTATGTCAGGTTCCGCTGACCTCAGGGGCTCAGCTGCACTGGGCGAGTCCTTACTAGGTGGGCGTGATCCCCTTGCATTGGTAACCGAACACTCAAAGACATTCCGGGCACTGGTGGCTTGTGCGGATAGTTGGTGGGATGTGATCCGGGTGGATCCGGGGAGGTCCGGAGAAGTCGGATTGCGAGGAAATGAGACGGTCTTGGCGGGGTTCAGGCAGAAGACTGTACGGGAGATTTGCAGAAGCGCAGGAGTGGGTGGCTGTGTGATCAATGGGAACGGAGCTGGGGTTTGATGGGAGATCATTTGGAGCTGATGGGGTCCGGGACTGAGCGAAGAGCGAGGTTCAGACCTGGTGAAGGAGTGTCGGGGTTCGTAATTGTAATTGCGGAGTTTGTGAGGTCGTTAGGGTTGATGAAGACTTGGGCACAACGGTTGGACAGAGTCACTGAGACAGTGTCAGATGAAATGGAATGGAGTTGATATGGAACAAGAGTAGATTTGAGTGGAGATACGAAACGATAATGAGAACGATAACGAAATGAAGACGAGGCAAGACCAGGAGACTGAGATAAGACCAGGAGACTGAGAGTAAGAAGATTGAGACACAAAACATGGGACACGAAACATGAAAAGGAAACAATCAGACCATAGGTAACGTTAAGCAATATCAAGACTAGAGTACGAAGAGCTACTCGATGGCTTATATACTGACTACCGGAGAACTTTGGGGTACATCGGCTGTGGTGGCGGGGCTTGGCGGAGCTCGACAGAGTGGGCGGGTGTTGGTTGCGATCAAGGATCAGGCCATGCTAATACGTTGATAGGATCATTGGGGAACGCGGGTCGCCCCGAGGTTGTTGTGATACTCTGGAATAGGTCGGAGGAACCGGGGTGTTGAGTTGATGATGGGTGGCGAAGATTGGGAACAGCGGGGGTGGTTCTTGGGGTTCGGGGGATCCAGGGTAAGTGTCAGTGGCTGCGGGGAAGGCACCGAAGTTGGCCAGGGGGCCGTCGGAGTTAGCCGGGGAGGCATTGGAGTTAGCCGAAATAGGCGCGGGGCATGGGCAGAAGTTTGGCGGAGCGTCGGGGGTTTTTTTGGGGGTTCGGGGGGTTGATGGGCGATGTGCGGGGGTTCAGGGGATGGGTTGTGACAGTTGTCCTTTGGTGATTCTTGAGAGACAGCTCAACCAGTGGCATTTGACTCCATGAGATTTAAGGTGCTGAATTAGACTATCCAGTTCATGAGAAGGAGCTTTTGGTGATTATTCATGCACTGCACAAGTGGCAGACTGACCTCTTTGGTTCCTCTTTTACACTTGAGAACTTTGCAACTCAATGTAACTTATCCTGACAACAGGCCCAGTAGATGGAATTCTTCAGTCAGTTTAACTGTTGAATAGTGTACATTTGAGGACAGGACAACATCATGGCCAATGCCCTGTAAAGATTGCCTGTGTCTGAGATTGATGACTGTGATGATGCAGTCATTGCTGCAATGATGCCCTTTGGATTTGTGGATGAGCCAAACCTGTTTGAGGCATATTCTATCCTTGTTACTGACAACCATGAGCTTTGAGAGGTTGCCCATGGACTTGCAACCTGTGATGGGGTTGCTGGGGTGATGGTGACATTGTCTGTAACATCAGATGAGAAATTGCTTGCTCTTATCCAGGAGGGTTACAACACAGATTCATGGATCAAGACACTTACATCTGCCACCAATGGAATGGAGGGGTGTTATGTTAGGATGGGTTGTGGTTCATTGGAAGAAGGTCACACATTTGTGTTGGGGGATGTATGAGAGCAACTGTATCAATTGGCACACTATTCACTTGGTCATTTTGGTTTTGACAAAACCTATGCATCATTGTGGATGGCCTATTACTGGCCCAGAATGTGCTGCAATTTCAAATCTGCATACATCCCATCTTGTTGTGATTGTCAACAGAACAACTGTCCACACAAAAGCCATCAGGCCTTCTTCATCCCTTCCTGATACCAGATGCTTGAGGTGATTGTGTTGCCATCAATTGTGTTGGGCCACTCCAGGAAGACTTGGGGTTCAACTGTTTGTTGTCATTAATGGACCAGATGGGATCAGACATACAAGTGGTGCCTTGTCACACAGATTTGTCTGCCAAAGGACTTGCTGTACTGTTCTTTGATCACTGGTACTGTGAAAATGGGCTGCTACTGGAAATCATGTGTGATTGTGATAAGCTGTTTATGTCTACCTTATGGCAACTATTGCACAAGCTGATGAGCATGCAGATCAAGATTTCACCCTGAAATGGGCAGGGCTAGCAAACATTCAAATAAGACAATTATACAGGCTCTTTGTTTCTGGGTAAGTTGTCAGCAAGCTGATTGGGTTTGAGCTCTTCTCCACATATGTTTCACCATGATGAACATTGTTAACAGATCCATGGGTTTTTCCCCTTTCCATTTGAAGACAGGTCAGAGTCCCCATTTGATTCCCCCTTTGATCCCCACTGTTCAAAATTTGACCTTGGATGAGGTGGTTGAAGCAGCTCGCAAGGTGCTCAAGCAATTGGATGTGGATGTCACTGAGGCAAAGGACAATTTGTTGCAAGCAAAGATTGCTCAGGCAGCACAGGCCAACAAACATCATGCAGATAATTTTGTGCTGAAGGTCAGTGATTGAGTTCAATTGTCCATGGAAAATCATAAGAAGGAGCTCAAGTCCAAAACAAATTTTTGTTGTGCAAAGTTAATGCCATGCTTCAATGGTCCCTTCTGCATTACCAATATTAACTTGCAAAAGTCAACAGCAAAATTAGATATTCCCTTGGTGGCTAGTAACAAATGTTGACAATTTCACTTCTCAGAGATGGTGCCATGGATAGAGAATGATTTGGAGTTGTTTCCAGAGAGGAGCCTCCCTGGGCCTGGCCCAGTGGTTAGTGATGATGACCCAGAAAACATTGAATGGCTGGATGAACATATTGTGGATGCTCACTGTTGTGGCCAAGGCTGGCAGTACCTGGTGCACTATGCAGGCTGGGGTCCTGAAGAGGATCATTGGCTCTCAAGTACAGAACTTGTGGATAACAAGGTATTGGATGATTGGTTAGCTGTGAATGGTGAAAGCACTTAGACTGTGTCTTCTTCTCCCTCTCAGCTACCAGTAGCTTTTTTCTTTTTGAGATTTGTGATGCATCTATGCATGTGTATTTTTGCTGGCTTATATTGTGCCACATATATTTATTTATGGAGGGGGAGAGTGTAAGCATGGCTTACATCAGCTGACCTTACTTTATGGATCTCAGACTTAATACTGTAGTTCTGCTTGCTCTTCATTTACCATTATCTCTTACTGTCTCTTTGGCTTGTCCAAGATACACTATTCCAATTTGCATGTGTGCACTAGCAACAACTTAGTGTGCCTACAGGTGTGTAGGCTTACAGTTGGTCAGACTTTGTTAGCATTAGCTTTAGGTTGGTTAAGGCTTCAGACAGGGATATCTATTAAAGGAGAGCTTGCTCCCCTTAGATAATACACCCCATCTCAACTTTCTTTTTATGACTGTTTGGTCTAATGGTCATTGGTGTTATTTGTTGTAGATTTCTATGCACAATGATCTTGGTTCAATCCCCATGTAATGTATTTTTCATTCATTCCTAATGCATCAAGATGCATTAGTGTCATGCATTACTTCCATACAGTACTTAATCTAAGTTACAGAGGATGCTCCATTGCATTTGTACTGTAATTACACAGAATGATGCATTAAAGTGACAGGGTCGGCTGCTACATTTGTGTCAGTGAGCACTCACAAAGTCGTCCCTGTCGCAATTGTTAGCTTGTTTCACTTGACTGTCAAAGATGGTATTACTTACTAGCTTAGATTGCGCTCGCTCCGATCTAAGCCATACTCTCTTTTCTTTACTCGGGACTGACATTCATCACCTCAGCCCTTGAATTAGGTAGGACTGTGACACTTCCAGAATACCGTTGGTCTTTGCACCTCTAACAAGTTTTTGTATGAAGCAACGACTGTTCATTTGTACTTCTTTCTCTGCCTTGTTTGCAACAATAACTCATCAAGTTTTTTTAGGTTCCAAAATTCATGCGGAAAGAAGTTTTTCTGTGCGTATTCCAATGATCAGAAGCCTACCTCACGATGGTGTCATTCAGATTCTGAGCGGCTTTGTACAAGGCTTCGCCTCCCTAAATGATGTCGTGATCACAGTGGCTATGTGTGTCTATTTGCATGCTCGGCGAACTGGGTTCAAGAACTCGTGAGCATTACAGATGACATTGATGGATCTTTAGTATTCTTCCACAAGACTGAGAAAATGATTGATGGCTTGATGTTGTATTCCATCAGTCGAGGTAGGTCATCTGGATATATATTATCTTTGGTAAAAACAAAATCATTCTGCTCTGTAGGTGTTCTGACAGCGTATGTAACGGTACCGCGAAGTTACTTGAGAATGGATACTAAAAACCCTAGGTATAGTAGTGTCACCCAAATACTATTTCCGATCTTGGTGAGTCGTTTCTAGTAGCATTGGCTCGATTTGAATAATTGACCATGCGATTCAAAAACGTCGGACTACCACATGATACGCACTGGCAGCCATTCCATCGAGCTGTTGCAAATGTGAGTATGTTGACGCAAGTTTCGTGAATCGTGATGCTTAATTTTCTGACCTTTATGTTGATATCAGTATATGTCAACTCAGTCTTGGCTACGTGAGTTGAAACAAAAGCTAATCCCATCATAAACGGTCTGTGTAATGCGATGTTGTGCAGTCTGAACGTCCGAAGCGTATTCAAGGGGGAGGACGAGGTCAAACTGGGTGACCCTTGGTCCTAGTTTATCAATTCAAGAAAATGATCCGGAGGTTAGCCTTCTTGCTCCTACTCATAGTATCATCTAACTTTAATATTAGAGACCTCATAGCCAGGTGTCGCTATTCCAGCGTGAATCCGTATCGTTCGTCATCAATTACTGTGGCCAACGTTCGCAAGAAAAAGGGGATAACTAACTTCACCGCTACCCCTTACAATTGATACGGTTCACATATTCAATACTTTTTGTTGTAGCTTTGTTTTCTCAGTGCTAAGGCTCGCCGAAAATCGAAAGACATTGACTGCATGTTTCCGGTCTTATTTTAATTTAAAGTACGGCCAGTGCAAGGACACCAGTGAAAAAGTATTGTGAAGCGCGATTCATCATCTCAACTAAAACGTGTTGTGCGACCGTCAGCTGCCATTCTAAGGATAACACTGTCTTCTGCTCTGATTTGCCGTCTGGACCCGGAGTTGGCTGGTGCAGTAGAGGCAGAGCCTCCTACGAACCCTTTTCGCAAGGATCCACCACCAGATTTGACTTTGTATCCCGTTACAGCTGCACCATCAACATTGCGGCCGGTTGTTCGACTGAGGCTGGACCGTCCCTCCACCTTTGCCCACTTTACACTGCGCTCCGCCATGTCGGCCTTATGTGGGAGCAAGGCCAAAGACTGTAAATACAGAATGATCAGACACATTTTCAACAAAAAGGGGAAAGGTGAAACCTCAACATCGAATTCAATTTGATCTGGAGCTTTGCGACGTGTTGGAATGTATTTCTTTGTATTCGAAGCAACTGATTTGACGCGAACATGGTTCTCTTGATCTGACTGATTATCGTCCATCCAGGACACGTCATTAGGATCCAGAGGCTCTCCCTCTTCTTCCTTTTTGGGCGTCAGTTGATGGTGTTCAGATATACCTTGCATGTAGACATACCTCATTCTGAGATTTTTGCGCGGTTTCCCTTACAAGCCGAGTGAACTCTGAGGTTGTTATAACTTCACGCGGCTCGTCATCATCATCGTCAGGCTCCTTATCCATATCTTCCGTTCTATTTCCCATGACAAAATCCAACGGCTGAATTTCTTTGAGATACGCAAAGTCAGCATCATCGGTCACCAGGTTTTGCTGATAGACATTAAAGAAAGATTTGGTGTCTACATTTTCGCCTGCATGTCAGAAATCGTCCAGTTTAGTAGGTACAAAAACGAGAAGTTTATGAAACTCACTGAGTTCCTTGATACTGGCCCTATCAATCCTCTGTTTCTTATGGATTTGACGGCGAATTTGCTTGTCGCGCTCATCCTCGTCACTTTCATCGTCACTATCATTCATAAATCCTCGATTTTTTCGTTTCTTGCGCAGCTCTCCTTTAATAGCAGCTTCATGAAGCTTTTGAAGGGTTTCGTCATCGTCTTTTCCGTGTTCTCTGTCAGATGATCAGCCTCCTCACCGTAGCAGACATATATAACACCTACTGAAATTTCTCTAGTACCAAATTCGCAGCCAAAGTTTTCTCATCCATCTCAGAGTCATCTACCAAAATTTCTAGCGTCTGATCCAAGTATTCTCCATCTTCCTCATCGTCATTGTCTTTCTGCCTCGGCCCAAAACCAAATATCTCGTCTTCATCAGACTCTTGAGCTTCCTGCTCGACGAATTCTGACTTGTCTAACAGCATTCGATGTTTCTGAGCTTGAGCCTTGGAGCCGCGCTTTGAGACATCGAAAGCATTTGCAGAACGCTTCGTAGCAAGGCTAGGGGAAGGGCTGGATCTATATCCGCCTTCAGACAAAGGAGAGGTCGGTGTCTTTACTCGTCTATGCAGCCGACTCAATGGAGCAGGGGGGTTATGTTCAACTTCATCCAAGAGAGAGATAGTACGAAGTGGTCGGCGTAAAGTCGATGATTGGCTTAACACTTCAGCTGATGTTGGCGAAGGACGCCGATAAATTTCCGGAGTTGATACAATTGGCCTGGTCTGGGTAAGGAAGCTGTTCACAGGGGAATCAGAAATGATGAGCCAAACGAAAGTTGAAGGAAGCTTGCCCATGATCATTAACATATAGCTCAGGCTCTTGTTGAACTTTCTTATTTGCAGCCTCCAGCACATACTCCTGCTCCTTCTCGAATATCTGATCCGCCTTGCGAAGGAACGTTCCACTAACTTCAAAAGCGGGCTGCAGAGTGATGTCTTGAGTCAAATCAAGGATATCACCTTTGGCGAGTTTATCGCGAGGGGTGGCCTGAGGACATCGTTGAATGATCAGATCTATATTTCCTCCTAGTGCAGACGAACGTTTTTACCTTGTCTGCCAGGCCGCCCGTGAGTCGCTCCGGCGAGATTGCTGCGTTTTGCTTCTCTGTACCAAATTCAAACAAATCTGAGAAACCGGGCTGTAAGGGTACTAGACCAACACCGACTGAAGGCTCATCGGGAGATTGGGAGGATACAAAACATTTAGATTTGGCGCCGATGAAGGGAGTCAGATTTAGGGGCGAGGTAGAAGGCTGCGTGGCAAAAGGTGGAGTTGGTTTCAGTCTAATGTCAAAAGATTTCGGTAGCCTAGAAGGCCTGGACGGAGAAACAAAGGGGTCGTCGTCAATCGCCTCATTCAGGGTGACGTTATCATCATCCTCAGGATGAGCCGGAGACAGTGATGGTCGTCTTACTAGACCACCCTCTAGGCCAAGCAGAGTGCTTTTTGTCGTCCCTGAAGGAACCTTATCATCAAGAAGTACATGTCGAACCACGGCCTTGTTTTCTTTGTCCTCACCGCGGTCGAACATGCGACATGTTTCGTTTTCCTTGTCCTCTTCGTTCTCTGTTCGATCCTCCAGGGAAGACGTTGAGCCTCGGTGTATCAGACTTGGTATGCTACTGATTCCGTGATCATTGAAAGGGCTGTCTTGGAGACGAGGGGTAAAGGTCGGACGAGGAGCAATATCTTCATCGTCAGAATCGACGATTGCCTTGAGGACGGCGCGACAGGTTCTCAAGAGCAACCCGGCATCCGATTCCTCGTCATCAGGATTAAGGTCAGTCGTGTCAACTATGTTGTTTTCCTCATCCACATCTTCATTCCCATCTTCACTTCCGTGGGTAGGAAAAGGACTGGCTGACCCTCTTAACTGTGCACTCAACTCCGGTGTGTCGTTGTCAGCATCATCATCGTCATCGTCGTCATCGTCATCATCATCATCATCATCGTTGTCGTTTTCCATGTTGCCTGTCCCCCCGCCAGGTAGATTAAGGCCCTTCTCGATGTACAGCTTGCTCACCTCCTGTACAGAAGTAGTACCGTCATCCCGATTCTTGACTCGACCTCCGCGCTGAACCCACTCCTCTTCCTTAGCCCGTATGATATCTTGACGTACAGCATCCGCTTTCGAATGGACGATCTTGGCCAATAAAGCTGGTGTTATTGGAGGATCTCCTTTATGCTCTTGACCCATCCCTGCTCGTCGGAGTACTTCAAAGTCATCGATTTTCGAAGGGTCTTCTTTCACTTTTTTTCCCTTCAAGCCAATTCCTCCTAGGTTTAACTGCCTCTGGCGACCCTCATTGATCCGCTTTTTCCGGCCGGACCTACGTTCTGTTTCCTCTTCCTTGATCGTCATCTGCATATCTGGTGCTTGCACAATTTGAAGGTCATCATTCTCGTCGGAATCAGAAAATCCGGCATTAACCTGCATCTCCATAGCGCGCTGTTTGAGTGCCAGCAACTCTCGCCGACGCTTCAAACTTTCTTGTGCTTCCTGCTCTTTCTCAAGCAAAGCGCCAACCTCCGGGAGGTCTTTATCCGAGTCGTTATCCCAACTGGATAGAGGACGCATGGCTCCTAAGGGGCTCCTCTGAGCACTATTAGGTGATAGCTTGAGTGGTGCGTCATCGCCTTGACAAAGAGCTGGAGATGAAAGAGCAATATGTGGGATCACAGGAGACGTATGACGCTCAGACGAGAAGTCCACGATAGGGTCTGCTTCAATCTCAGACTTTTTGGATGCGATCCTATTGTTAAAGGCTGAAAGGTCAGTGAACGTACACATAAGAGCGAATACTTCATACGCTGCAAACAACCCTTGAATTGTATATTTGGATGTAGCTTCCTCCGTGCGTGGGATAGACACTTGCTGATCTGCAGCAATGCGGATGCGGTTACGTGCCGTTTCCTCAAGTTCTTTCTTGGTTGGCGCCTGTCAGTCCATACAGGCTCAGCACAATATACGAGGTAACACCTGAAATCGACACATACCTTGAGTTTCTTTCGCTTACCTCCATTGTCTTTTTGAGATTTCCGGCTTTTAGAGGAGCCCGTAGTCACAGACTCTTCAGAGAAGCGAAGAGGAACAAAATCCGGGCGACTGGGAGCTTTCCCTTCCCCTTTAGTATCCTGTCCCAATAACGCAGGCATGTCGTCGTCAGAAGTGGGAGGAGTAGGAGATGATCGCGATTTCGGTGTAGTCAATGGGTGCAGGTGGGAAGGAGTGGTCGGCGAAGATTCTTCATTCTCTCCGTCTTCAGAGTCTGAGTCGTGTATTATGCATTTCTTCTGCCTCCTATTGGTAGCTTGAAGGGAGGGACTACGAGCAAATGAGATATGTGCGGTGGGGGATGAAGTCGTTAGAGGGCTCAAAGATCCACTGAAAACCGTCTCAGTCAAGGTGTCCTTGCCACTTTCCACAATAGAGGTTGGTGAATGAAGACGATTAGGGCTGACAGACCTTTGAAGGGACGAAGCGGAGGCATGACCTTCCTCAAATTGATTTGACGCGTCTTTTTCTTCAGCAACACCTGTCATATGAGCATCATCTTTTTCCTCCATATCTAAATCCTTCAATTTCTTCCGCCACGGAAATTGGAACGCGCACGGCGCGTCTTCACTATTAGCTTCGTCATCGTCATCATCAATATCGCTGGATACTGAATATTCGTGCGAAGGGTCAGGGCTTGGGGGGACCTCTTCATACACATCAGAAGGTCCTGTTCTAAAAACGCTGTTGATAGATGAGGAGCTTTTCGATGAGTGCAGCAGATGAGGAGTATCAGAGTCGTCGCCAGCAGCCTCCGTATGCGCAGAACGACCATAGGTCCGTCGTGCGCGCTTGACAACAGCGGGAGTTGCTGGTGAAGAAGAAGAGATGGTTGAGTCGGGGACAATTGAAGAGTCTATTCGTACTGGCATTTGTGAGAGACGAGGAAGCGTGAGGCTAGCCTAGCGTGACAGGACTTGGAATCAGTCAGCGTGACCGAACGCGTTTAGGGGTGACTCTGGATATCACATTGAAACTCCGACATCAGACAGCTAAGGGTAGCCCCTCTGCTGCCTCGAAGTTGGGAACAAAGAATGAGAGAAGTTAAAGTGAGCTGGTGGACAAATGCAAACTAGTTGCTAGCATTGCTAAGTCAAAATAATGCTAAGGGTACCCACAGTCAGCACCCTACTAAGTTGAGGTCATCAAGACTGTTGCCAAGTTATTGGCAATGATGAAAGAGAGATGGAGAAGCAATAAGAAATCTGGAGCTGGTAAGCTGAGAGCTAGTGAGGGGAAACAGGGAATGGTACTCTTGTTTGTTGTTTTTGTCTCTATGTACAGGCAGTATTTATGCTGTTCATAGGTATAGTAGTTAGAAAGGAAATATTAGTTGCCACCAGCAGCACCTTCACACATTTGTTTCAACAACTTGGAATTGATGCAGCAGGCATTTCTCAGCTTTCCTTAGAGTATCAGGGTCCTTGTGGATGCTATGACCAGATCCAGAAGTGTAAGGAGTACTTTGAAATAGCACTGGGGTGGCCAGATAAGGAATTTTGACATGAGTTCAAGTATGCCTTGATTGACTTGATACTTATGTTCCTATCTTGAATTTCATTGAAGGATGGGCAGAAAAGCATTTGAAAAGATTGTGGGATTGCTCGAACTCAACCCCATCTTCACTAGCACTGGTTGGAAGCCCCAGCAAGCAGTGCACTATCAATTTGCTGTTTTTGTCCTGCATTATGGGAGGAAGTGATGCTCTTTCAGTATCAAAGAAGCTAGGGCTTGGGCTTGGTACACTGTGGAATTATTGTTGGCATGTGAGCCATGCTTTATGTGAAATTGGTATTGCATCAGTAGTTTGGGGTGATGAGGATTGTTGCCAGGAGACCTCTGATTTCATCAAACAACAGTGTGGCTTGAGTGATTGTATTGGCATTCTGGATGGATCACTCATCTGCCTTGAGCACATTCCAGCTGAATGGGGACCACTCTAATTTTGTCAAAAGAAGTTTCCTGCAGTAAGTAGTTGAAACCTAAAATGTGTTGTATATAGTAGTCATTGGCATATTCTTAGGTCAACATTCAAGCTGTCATAGATCATCAAAAGCATTTCATTTCATGGGATATGGGTTGGCCTAGCTCAATGACAGATGTTACTATCTGGAAGAACTCAGAGCTCTGGAGAAACCATGTACACTACTTCCAGGGAGATGAATATCTTCTTGCTTATCAAGATATATATGTTTTCAATGTTTCAATTGTCAAGTTGATGCGCTGACTAGTTCATAGATTACCTATCATATCCATATACATTGCAGCCATTTACAGAGCCCAAAGTTCTGGAGCATCATGGTTCCAAGAGAAGCCACTGCTATGCATTTAATAAATGTCTTTCATTACTTTGAGTTTATGTTGAACATGCATTTGGGTTGTTAAAAGGAAGGTTTTGCTCACTCAAGCTTCTTGGGCAGCATTGTGATGTTCAGGAGATATACAAGGTTATTCAAGCAATGATGGTTGTACACAATATCTGCATCAACATTGGTGATCACTCCCAAGAGCTAATTATAGATGGTTTACATGATGAAGAGAGTATGAATGAAGATATGGATCCTGACAAACTTGGATATGGTGGGATTGTTATACCAGAAGAAGGCCAAAATTGTGTACTGGAATATGAGACAAACTAATGGCAAAAAGAAGATGGACAAAAGAAGTGGGATTGATACTTAGACAAACTTTTCCCATTACATGATTTTATGTAAGTAGATAAAATTCTTGAGTTATTATCAAATGCAGCAAGAGACCTCCAAAGAAACCTATTGATCACCTCCTGAGCAAGTTTTCTTACATCCTCTGGCAAATCCTTGTTTGCAAGAATTGTGTTAGGAGTTGTCCCATTCCCCCTCTGTCCTGTTCTCCCTCCTTATGGTTTTCCTTTATTCTCCTTTGCTTTTTCTATCTGCTGGTCCCAGCTCTAGCCTTCAGGCTGCACTGGTTATCTGTCCATAATTCTGACAAGTGTTGCCTCCTCCACATGGTCTCTTACCAGACTCCTGGGTTGTTTCCTATATTCTGGGCCTACTGTCACAACCTGCTCCCCAGACCCCTGCCATTACTCCCAGCCCCCTCATTCCCCTGGAGCCCTTCTTAATGCCCCGCCAAACTTCCCCAACCCTCACCCACCCTCCATGTTCACTCCAGATAACTCTGATGCTTCCATGGCAAACCCCAACAATCCCCTGGCCAACTCCAACACCTTCTTTGCAGTCATCAACACTTTTCCTAAGTCCCTGGAACCCTCCCCTGCTGTTTCTGACCCTGTCAGATGCCTCCAATTCCCTACCCTGGTTCACCCAACCTGCTCTGAAGCATCATAATAACCCCAGAGTGACCTGCATCCCCAGCTGATCTCATCAGAATATCACTGTGGCCCACCCCTTGATCATACCCAACACCCATCAACCCTGCATAGCCCCATCAAGTCCTGCCACCATGCCTGCTATCCTCTGGAGCTATCCAGTAATCAGTATATAAGTTATAGAGTAACTTCTCATACTCCAGTCTTGATATTACTTGCATTGTTGGTTACTTGTGTTTTGTGTTCCTCTCTGTCTCTGTTTCTATCTTTAGTCTTGAATCTATCTCTTTTCTTTGTCCCATCTCACCTCACCTCCATCTTGTCTCAACTGTCTATATTTCCTTTGTTTCTCTAAGTTACTTCCATCTCCAACATCAGTACAAACTCCATGCACATGTAACAAACCCTGAACATTCTTACAACAACTCCAGACCTCACTCTTTGCTTGGCCCCAAACCCATCAAGTCTTATTTGACCCCCCATCAAACTCTGGCTCTGCCCCCATCACTAGTGAAGCCTCCATCTACCCTGCAATCTATTTATGTGCTTACAAACTTGTTTCTGATGCCTGCCCAAGCCCAATGTTAATATACTTGGTCTTAGACCTCCCCAGACTACTCTAGACTTGCTTGGACTACTCCCCCCAGCTTCCCCTTGCAAGTCTCTCCCCTCCATGCCAACTCCAAAGCGCTAGGTTATAAGTGCAGGACATTGTGTCTGCCTAGTAAGGATTTGCCAGTGTAGCTGAGCCCCCATCATCAGTGGAATCTGACATAATATCAAGACTCCCCCTTACTCCATTCTTGATGTCTGCATATAACCTCACATACAACCCTGCTGGCTACCTAACTGATGTCTATGGTTGGCTGGTCCCTGAAAACCCATACACCCCATTCTACCCAGGCTCCCCTGGGGATCAGTACATCCACTTCCACTGGACTCCTAACTCCAACCAGGCGCTCTATGCCCTCTCCATCAGCTATGGAATTCTTCCAGACTGGCACTGCCCTCCAGCATTCCCCACCAATGGCAGCAACCTCTGCATGTACCTTGGAGGATACTCTGCAGTGCCCTCTATCTCCACCTACCTTCCCCCTGCCCACTACTATGCATACCCAGTTCCTACTGCAGCTCCAGCCCCTCCAGAGCACCCAGATAATTATCCTTCTCCTCATCTCCCATTCTCTACTCAAATTCCTCCTTCCTCCAGATAGCAAAGAGTCAAAGCCTATGTCCAACAGCATGACAAAGTCCTCCATTTCCTCTGCTTCTCTCCCATGGAATTTGCAAAATGTGCTCATACCCTTCTCATCAATCTGGGCTACTCCAACATCCCCACAACTCTGGAAGTTTGGGCAGATCAACTCCTTGACTTCTACAAATGCTATCTGCAAGGAAATCTCCTAGAAACTATGCAAAGCACTCTGAGCATCGATGCTGATTTACAGAACAAGCTCCATGCATTGGTCAAGGAAATCCACACTAGTCCAAACCCCTGCCCATTCAAAGACCCACCCTCTGGACCCCTCCTGCTCCTTCCATGTGCAATGCAAGAAACCCATGGGGACATGTAGTGAAGCCCCACCTCCCACTTCCCACCAGCAGGAAGAACTCAATGTGGCCTCCAGCATCTTGAGGAACCTCAACCTTGCAGGGGGATTGTTTGACCAACCCACTGCCCACACTTTGGCCCTCTCCACTCATCTCCAGGCCAACTCCATCCCCAGTGCCTTCTATACCTGGGATCAGCCTACCACCCCTGAACCCCATATGCAATGGCCACCCCTGCACATCAACAATGACAACTGGACTCTCTCCTACATTGACAAGCCTGGTAATCTTGCTGACAAGCCCACCCTGTGCAATGGCTCTCCATGAAACAGACCTCCCCACTTCAATTTCTGTGCCCCCTATACCAATATGCCTCCACTCCACCAGAATGTTGCAGCCCCTCTGAGACAGCCCATGGGCTCTGGGGCACTCCAACCCCCTTTCCCTACTACTCCCCCTTGCTTCCCACCTGTCCTGATGCCCAACCCTCCTGCTGATGCCAATTACTTTGGACCTCCCACCCCTAGAGGAACCCCTCCCCCTCAATGAGCCCCTGGGCCTCCCCCAGATAATGTGGGGCAGCTTTCTGGTGGTGGACCTCCCTGTCACAACCTGCTCCCTAGACCCTGACACCACCTCCAGCCCCCCCAATGCTCTGCCAAACTCCCCAACCCTTGCCCACCCTCCGTGCCCACTTTGGGCAACTCTGACACTTCCTTGGCAAACCCCGATGGCTCCTTGATCAACTCTAACGCCTTCTTCGCAGCAGTTGATGCATCCCTGGAATTCCCCTGGACTCCCGAGGCTTCCCCTGACCCCGAAACAATCCACTTTCCAACTGATCCCATCAGAATGTCACTGCAGCCCGCTCCAAGATTGCACCTGACAACCATCAACTCCACGCAGTTCCATCGAGCCTGCCACCATATCCTCTGCCCTCTGGAACTACTCAGTAGTAGGTATATAAGTCATAGAGTAACCCCTGGTACTTTAGTCTTGATATTGCATTTACTGGTTTCCTATGTCTCATCCTTTGTCTCATCACTGTTTCTATTTTTAGTTTCAAATCTATCTCTTTTCTCTATCTCATCTTGCCTCGTCTCCATCTCATCTCAACTGTGTATATTTCCTTTGTCCTCCTAAGTTCCTTTCATCTCCAATGTCAGTACAAACCCTGCGCATGCATTACAACCCAAACACTCTTATGACAACTCTGGACCTCGCTCCCTGCTTGGCCCAGGAACCCATCCACCTTGGGGATCTCCCATCAAACTCTGGCTCCACCCCCATCAATTATGAAGCCTCTGCTTACCCTGCATTCTATTTGCATGCCTACAAACTTGTTCCAATGCCCATCCAGGTCCAACGTCTAATACACTTGGTCTTAGACATCTCCGAACCACTCTGGACTTGCTCAGACCACCCCCCCCCCTAGCTCCTCCTTGCAAGTCCCTCCCCTCTGTGCCCATCCCAGATGCTTGGTTATAAGCGCAGGACATCGCATCTGCCTAGTAAGGATTCGCCAGTGTAGCTGAGCCCCTGTCATCAGTGGAACCTGACACTCCTAACAGTGGACCCCCTGGAGGATAGGGTTTGGCTATGGACAACTTCCCCCCCCAGCATGGCAATGGAAACAACAACAACAACTACTACTACAATACCAGACCCCCATCCCTAATCCAAAACACCCAGGACAACACCTGCAATGCACTAGCTTAGGAAGAAAAACTTGACATTCAAAAGCCCAAACTCTTTGCCAGTTGTGATCTTTGGAAGTGGCGCATCTTTCTAACTCAGTGTTTAACAATGATCCAAGCTAAGCCCATTACCTTCTAGCTCAAAAGCTCACGAGTAGCCTTCACTGCATTATATTTGCAGGGAATCACCTTTGATCATTACACTGCACTACTCCAGTTTGATCCCAACAACCCTGTACTCTCCAATTGGCTTACTTTCACCCAGGAATTCTCAAGTAAGTTTGGCATCTTTGACACTGTAGCAGAGGCAGAGGAGAACCTATTCAATCTCTGAATGTGCAACAATGAACGTTTCACAACCTTCATTGACTGGTTTAAATGGGAAGCTTATGAAACCAGATGGAATTACAATGCCCTCTGCTTTGCCCTTTGTCATGCCCTGCCTCAATGGATCAAGGACATCCTCCACCTTGCACCTAAGCAAACCACCTACAATGGGTACAAGGCACTTGTTACCCAGGTTGACCAACATTACTGGGAAGGCCAGAGTGAGAACATGGCACCCCAGACTTTGTGGAACACCTCTAGCAACACCAACTGGCAGGCTGGAGCAACCAATGGCACTTGACCCTTGATCCCCACCAACCCTGCCAACCCCATGCACTATTTTCCTCCAGGCTGAAAACCTTCCAGTGCCAATTGACCTCTAGGACAGTGCCCCCCCTGCCCAGCTCAATGCTGCCAACCTCCAGGAGGCCTTGGAACTCTGGGATGCCAACTCCAATGACCATGACAACACTCTGGACTCCACTAATGACCAAGAAGCCCTATGCATAAACAAGATTTGGGATAGGCCATGGATCAACATACTGGAGGAAACTCAGGAGAAATGATGGAAAGAAGGTGCATGCATCCTATGTGGCGAGCAGGGACACTTTATTTGCAGTTGTCCTAAATAACAGGTATGGGATGCACTGTGTAGATGATCAATGGAGAAGACTGTGATTACCAGTTTACAGAAAACAAGTTGGCAGTTTAGGTCTTGAAGACACACTAGACTGTGGACCAGACCCTGACATCTTCTCCACTCTGGCCACACTTCTTCATGCAATGGTACTTGCCATGGACAACCTCCCAGCACACCTCCTCTCCCACTCCTCCACCACCCTTCTCCTCCACACCACTCTACCCTTCTCCAACCACTCTATTCCCACACTAGTCAACAGCAGCACCACAGATAACTTCATCAATGAATCCCTAGTGGTGCTCACTCCCCACCACCTCCAATGCCTCCCCACTCTGATCCTCCTCAAGCTCTTCAATGGCAATCCCACCCCCACTGGAGACATCACACACTGCCTAGGAATGACCATGACCTTTGCCAATGGACAACAACAAGAACTCTGGCTACTCATCACAAAACTACACCCCTCTGCCTCTGTCATCTTAGGCTTCTCCTGGCTCTGCTCCACCAAACCCCCACATCAACTGGCCCAGCCTTACCCTCTGCCTTGACTGGGACAATCCCACCAACTCTGGACTAGTACCCTTCAATGTCTCACCCTTCTCCAAGAACCCCAAGACCACAATCAACCAACCCCAGACTCCCCTGCAACTCTGCTCCAGGTCTGCATGGTCATTTGTTATCAATGTCTGACTCAATGGCTTGCCCAAGGTACTCCCTGCCCTTGTTGACAGCAGCACCTCTGGTACCTTTGTCAGCAGTCAACTTGACCTCCAACACAATGACCTTGACAAACCCCTTGAGCTCCAACTCTTTGATGGAAGCCCTGCCACTACAGGGATCACTCAATACTATGATAACATTCTCACCCTTGACAATGATCTGCAGTTCCAGGCCCAGCTCCTTATTACCCAACTTCCCCCATCAACTTCAATTGTGCTTGGGCTCCTGTGGCTGCAAGACGTCAACCCCAACATTGACTGGAAGAACCTCACCATTTGATTTCCCAGCCCCAAAGCAAGTCTAGCAGCTGCCATCCCCCTCTGCCTCCAGTCTATCTCAGACTCCAATGTCTCCAACCCCAGTGCCAACACCTCTGGAGCAACTCAAAGCCCCTCAACCTCCAATGGTGACCCAGAAGGCAAAGAAAATGCAACTCTGCCTCAGTCACCCTCAATCAAATCATAATGGCTGCCTCCCAACATACCTTGGAATTGATACAAAGGCCTACAGTACTCTGATCAGCAATGCTTGACCCCTTTGACCCACTCTGCCACCACTTTGGACTTGACTGCTACTGCTCTGTCATCCACCCCCATTGATTCTGGAAACCTCAATATTAAAATCATTGGCACTACCCCCTTTGCATGCATCCTACAAGATGGCACTCCCACCTTCCAGTTACAAATCATGCCAGCCCTACTGGAGGAGCACCTCTGTGCAGAAACCACCATGCTGGAGTGCAAAATGGAGGAACAGATCCTATCTAAAGTAGTTCCTCTGGAGTATCATGAATTTTCTGACATGTTCTCTGAAGGCAGTGCTAAAGAACTTTCCCTGCACCACTCCTACAACCACAAGACTGACCTCAAAGAAGGTGCCTTGCCTCCGTTTGGCAAGATCTACAACATGTCTGAGATTGAGCTCCAGGCCCTGAAGGAGTACCTCAACAACATGTATGGCAAGGGCTTCATACACCCATCAATCTCCACTGCCAGCACTCCAGTCTTATTTGCCAAGAAGAAGGACAGATCACTCTGACTCTGTGTAGATTATCAGGGACTCAACAAAGTCACCAAAAAGAACTAGTATCCCCTCCCCCTGATTGGAGATCTCATTGACTGCCTCCACAGTGCCAAGATCTACACAAAGATAGACCTCTGCTCCAGCTACAATAATGTCTGGATTGCTCTGAGACATGAATGGAAGACTGCCTTTCACACCCACTATGGCCTCTTTGAGTACCTTGTAATGCTCTTCAGAATGACTAACTCCCCCACCACTTTCCAGTACTTCATAAATGACATCTTCTACAATATGAACAACATTTTTGTTATTGTGTACCTGGACAACATACTGATCTACTCAAATTTGCTGGAGGAGCACCTAGAGCATGTCTGCCATGTCTTAAAATGACTCCAAGAGTACCACCTCCATGCCAAACGTGAAAAATGCTCCTTCCACACAATGGAGGTCAAATACCTTGGAGTCATCATTACTCCTGATGGCATGTGCATGAACCCCATTAAGGTTGAAGCTATACTCAATTGGCCTCTGCTGTGGAATGTCAAAGAAGTACAGTTGTTCCTGGGTTTTACCAACTTCTATCACTGATTCATCAACAATTACTCTGGAATCATCAGACCCCTCAACTGACTTATGTAGAAGGACACCCTATGGGACTGGGACAGCAAATGCCAGAGTGTATTTCTCCTCTTCAAAAAGGCCTTCACCTCTGCCCCAGTCCTCTGCCATTTTGACCCCTCTCTGCCAATCATGCTTGAATGCAATGCCTCCAACTATGCCATTGCTGAAATACTCTCCCCATCAGACTCCAGAGGCCAGGATCTCTGCCTTCTCATCTTCTACACCCACTTGATGATCCCTGTAGAACTCAACTACAACATCTATGACAAGGAACTCCTTGCAATCATCAAAGCCTTTTGTCAGTAGTGGGCTTACCTCAAGAGATCCCCGCACCACATCCAAGTCTACTCTGACCATAACAACTTGCAATACTTCATGACCATGAAGCAACTCAGCTGCTACCAAGCTTGATGGTCCAAAACCCTCTCAGAGTATGACTTCACCATCCACTATTGCTCTGGACATCTCAGTGTGAAGCCCAATGCCCTCACTTGGAGGTCTAATGTGTATTTGAAAAAGTCATTTGAAGCTGAATGGAATGCATTCAACTATTGAGTGGTAATCTCCCCCCAAACATCTACATGCTGTGCTAATTTTAAATGAAGAAGGAATCCTCCATCAAATCAGAAACTTGCCCCTGGACCCTTTCTTCACTCAGCACAACCCCTACAACCATTCCGCCAGCAAATTGAACACTAAAAACCCCTTCATGCTGTCTCCAGACCACTGCCTCCTGCTCTGGAGTGGACAAATTTATGCTCCAGACTACAAATCTATTTGCTTTGACATACTCTGGCAACACTATGACCATAAGCTCTAGAGACACTCAGGAATTTATAAAACCCTCCAACTCATCTCCCAAACTTACTTTTGGCCAGGAATGAAGAAGGATGTCATGCAATATGTAAGGGCCTGTGAACCTTGTCTCCATGCCAAAGTACCCCACCACCACCTCCATGGGTTATTGAAGCCCCTCCCCATTGGCTGACACCCCTGGTCCTCAATATCAATGGATCATATTGTCAAACTCCCTGACTCCAAAGGTTTTGATGCAATCCTTGTCATTGTCTGCCACCCAAGCCCTCTTCACTGCTACACCACCAACAATGCTCCAGAGTTTGCCAAACTATTCCTCAAACATGTATTCTCCAAGCATGTACTCCTAGACAACATCATCTCCAACTGCAGACCTCTATTTGTATCTTGTTTTTGGCAATTGCTATGCAAGGCACTCAAAATCAAAACCAATCTCTCCACCACCTATGATCCAAAGACCAACAGACAAACAGAACAAGTGAACCAGATGTTGGAACAGTATCTCTGCCTCTACATTAACTACTTACAGAATGACTAGTGCACAGAACTTCCCCTTGCTGAGTTTACCTACAACAATACACCTCACTCCACCACCAGAGTATCTCCCTTCTATGCCAACAAGGGCTACAACCCCCAACCTATGCTATCTCTCAAGAATATCCCTTCCCACATCACCCACAAAGTTGCTGAAGACCTCTGGTCCCTTCACCAGTTCCTTCAGAACAAGATCAACACTGCCAATCAAGCCTACTCCAAGCATGCTGACACTCAATGCAACCCAACCCCTGACTGGCCCCCTGGCACCTTGGTCTGGCTTGATTGACAAAATCTCAAGACCCAGAGGCCCTTGGTCAAGCTCAATCACAAACATTTTGGCCCTTTCAAAGTCCTCTGGAAGGTCTCTATGCATGCCTACAAGCTTGACCTACCTCTGGGCTTGAAGAGCCTCCACCCTGTGTTCCATGTCTGACTCCTTGGAAGACATGCTTCAGACTCATTCCCTGGCCAATGCCCTAGCCAACTGCCCCCTGTCAAAGTCAAGAATGAGTGTCACTACAAGGTCAACCAAATCCTTGACTCCTGCATGGTCCATGGCCAACTCCAATACTTAGTCCACTGGAAGGGCTATGAACCTAAAGACAACACTTGAGAACCTTAAAAAAACCTTGACAGAGCCCCTAATGAACTCTGGGACTTCCATCAATGACACTCCACCAAGCCCCAAGACCCCTGGGACTAGTAACTACAAATGGCATTAGGGGGCATAATCCCTGCCTCTGGATTCATCAGGGATTCAACTCCCACAAGTAACTCCTACATATTTTCACTTACCCCTCTTCCTCACACAATCTGAAATCCTCTCATGCCCAGCAGGAATGCAAAAAGTTGATATGGATGGACTACAAATACAATTATAGAACAGGAGAGAGCATGGGGCAGCAAGAAGTCAAGAGTCCAAAGGCCCTCTTCACTCCCTCTCCTTCTCCAGAATCCTCTGCACCCACCCCCAACTAAATCCACCTCCATCTGGGCAACCATGATGGCAAGAACCTCCAGCTGCTTAAGCAACAGCTCCCCTACATCAGTTGCTACCTCCCACCACACTCCAGGGTCTGCCACACTCCTCCACCAATGTCTTGCCAGCAACCACCCCATCTGATAAGACCTCTGCTCTAACTCTGGCAAGAGCTCCCCAAGCATCCATGCCAATTCATCCTGCATTGAAGCAAAAGCAGCTAATGCCCTGTCAAGGAGGACATGGTGCTGTTGAACCCAGTCTAGACAGCTCTAGGTCAGTGAGATCATAGGAGTAAAAGGGGCAGAAAGACTCATGCATTATTCCTCTTTGCCCCAAAGCTGCTTCATTGGCCAACCATTCCTCCCACTGCCTTCCCACCTCTACCCTGGCCCTTTCTGCCTCTGCAGCTTCTTGCTCCGCCTCTGCTCTCTGCTGAGCCTACACCTCTGATTGTTCCAGCCATTTCCACAGGCCCCACACCTCCAGTGACCCCTCCATGATCATCTGCATAGCTCTCTCCAGTTTCCCTCATGCCAGATCCTGACCCCTCTGCACCTTGTTGCACTCCTGCTGAACCCCATTATGGTCCTCTGTGATTCTCCAGACCTCCTCCTTGCATGACACCAACAGTCAAAACAGCACCTCTGCCTGCCACTGCTAAAACATCTTGAGGACCATGGGAGAAGAGATGGGACCCCTGCCAGACCCCTCTATCAAGGCCCCTAATGTGGGAAAGTAAACATGTAGCCCCAGAGGACCTGCCATCAACCCCTCTCCCCACAGCCGCTTGCTGGGCCCCACCTCCAGAGAGGGGGATGCTCTCCACTTCCCCTTATTATGAATTGTGGGGGCCCCTTCCCTCTGTCCACCCCACAAGGGCCCCACCTTCATCAACTGCCCCATGCTGCCTCCATGCTCTACTCCAGACTCCCAGCCCAACACCTTCTCCTTACACCCCTCAAGTAATTACACAGCCACCTACTCCATGTCCCATCCCTGATCCTCCAACATGTAGGCCACCCATCAATTCAATGATATGGGACACTTCTTGTGCCTCAACCAACAGAGAATACACACCAATGTCTTCCACCAGGACCCCAACACTAGCTCCTTAAAGTCACAAGAGTTGCCACAGCAAGCACAAAGAGCACACTATGAAATCAACTCAGCTCAACCTTGTCACAATGGCTTGAAACACTCACGGTTGGGGGACCCTGCACTCATCCCACTACTTCCACAAACTTCTCTAGGGTTACTTCTACCTAGGGGACCTGCAACACTTCCAGCATGACCTGGACCTCCCCTAGTCCAAAGTTAGGCCACAAGGATTGCCCCACCAACACTGAAACTGACACTACCAGAACTCCACCTAAGGATGGGACCCCTGACAAGCTGGCCATGGCTGCAGACAATTTTGTCAGACTAAATCAGCAACTCCAGAGTACAATGGAAACAGGCCCACACTCATGACTATGGTACATCATGGCAACCTGCCCATGACCATGGGGGGACTCAGACTCCCCTGAGAACAAAAGGTTGGAGGAGGCTAAAAATGATGCTAATAGTGCAGAAGAATAAGCAGAGGATGACATGGTAGAAAGTTGGGGAATCCCAGGGTATGTCTGACCCTTTTAATGGCTTGGGAAGAACCTCCTGATGAACAGCAGCCATGCTTCAACTTTGTCCCCTACACTGCCACCACTTGCTGTGGTCTCATCAATATTGCTCAACTTTGATTTCTATGCCCTGCCAATCCCCAAACTACACTCTGCATCTTGAGGGTCTTGACACTGAAGGGGAGGTGATGTCATGACCTGCTCCCCAGACTGCTGCCATCACTTCCAGCCCCCTCATTCCTCTGGAGCCCTTCTTAATGCCCCGCCAAACTTCCCCAACCCTCACCCACCCTCCATGTTCACTCCAGATAATTCTGATGCTTCCATGGCAAACCCCAACAATCCCCTGGCCAACTCCAACACCTTCTTTGCAGTCATCAACACTTTTCCTAAGTCCCTGGAACCCTCCCCTGCTGTTTCTGACCCTGTCAGATGCCTCCAATTCCCTACCCTGGTTCACCCAACCTGCTCTGAAGCATCATAATAACCCCAGAGTGACCTGCATCCCCAGCTGATCTCATCAGAATATCACTGTGGCCCACCCCTTGATCATACCCAACACCCATCAACCCTGCATAGCCCCATCAAGTCCTGCCACCATGCCTGCTATCCTCTGGAGCTATCCAGTAATCAGTATATAAGTCATAGAGTAATTCCTCGTACTCCAGTCTTGATATTACTTGCATTGTTGGTTACTTGTGTTTTATGTTTCTCTCTGTCTCTGTTTCTATCTTTAGTCTTGAATCTATCTCTTTTCTCTGTCCCATCTTGCCTTGCCTCCATCTTGTCTCAACTGTCTATATTTCCTTTGTTTCTCTAAGTTACTTCCATCTCCAATGTCAGTACAAACTCCATACACATGCAACAAACCCCAAACATTCTTACAACAACTCTGGACCTTGCTCTTTGCTCGGCTCCAAACCCATCAAGTCTTATTTGACCCCCCATCAAACTCCAGCTCCACCCCCATCACTAGTGAAGCCTCTGTCTACCCTGCAATCTATTTATGTGCTTACAAACTTGTTTCTGATGCCTGCCCAAGCCCAATGTTAATATACTTGGTCTTAGACTTCTCCAGACCAATCTGGACTTGCTTGGACCACTCCCCCCAGCTTCCCCTTGCAAGTCTCTTCCCTCCATGTCAACTCCAAAGTGCTAGGTTATAAGTGCAGGACATTGCATCCACCTAGTAAGGATTTGCCAGTGTGGCTGAGCCCCTGTTGTCAGTGGAACCTGACACCTACTGCTCATTGTAGGCCTCCCATCTCTGGACCACAAGTACTTTCAACCAAGGGCTATCTTTTTGTCCTATTAGTAGGTGGTCACATGCTAGGAGTCTGGAGATCAAGGCCATTTACAATGGATTTCCACTTTTTGATCAGACTCCAGATTTGGTTGTTGTTGGGTGTTTTTTCCAGAAGCTCTAGAGTAAATTTTCCAAACACTGGCATTGAGGATCCTTAGACTTGTTCTCTTTGGATCTTCCTCTGCCAGGTGAGTAGCTAGAACTCTGGAACTTCTTGTAGATACTAAATAGACTTTGGATCTCCCTCTGCCAGTTGTGTGATTGAGCCACAGCCTCCAGAGGTCACCCTTACAGCAGAACAAGTCTCTAGATTCAGTCTGGGAGCCCCCTTTTTGATTGCCTAGTTTCTACTTGGTTCCTCAAAAGGTCTCTCCCCCACCAGTGTCTTAGTGTCCCCTGTGTTCCTCCCATGACCTAATTAACCCCTCCAGCACCTCCCCCTGATGCTTCAGGCCCCCAGGATAATTTCTGGAGTTGTTTGCTATCCCTGGAGACATGGATTCAACTTACTCAAGCCTCCCTTACCTCCCACACTGGTGAACTCTCTGGGCTCTGTCAAACCACTAAAGCAGTGTCCCTCTTCCTCCAGGCCCTCCTGGAATGTCTCCTCACTTCTACTCCTCCACCTGGACCCCCAGCAACTGCAGCAAGGTTTTCTTCTGCACCTAGCTCAGAGGTTTCAGCACCCCACTCCAAACTTCCTTGCCCTGCACTCCTTGACATCTTTGATGGGGACTGTAAAGTTGGGGAACATTTCCTCTAATCTTGCATCACTTATATCCAGTGGAACAATGAAGCCTTCACCTCTGATGCCTTGAAAATTGCCTGGGTTCTCTCCTACATGGAGGCAGGCCAAGCCTCAACCTATGCACTGCACATTTTGTGATGCTCAAGAGGAGTTGAGAGTTTTTCTGGCTGGATGGAGTTTGAGAAGGAGTTCCAAGCTGAGTTCTTTCCTCTTGACCCCACCAAGACCACAGCTCTTTCCCTTTGAGACCAAATCTAGTATGGTCAAGGGAAGTGGTTGCTGGATGAGTACATCAACTCTTTCTGTGCCTTAGTTGAATAGGCTGGCTATCCAGATGGTCTGCAACTCTGCCTCACCTTCCATGATGGACTCCATCCTTCTCTCATGGATTGTATTATAGTATGGCTGAGGGGCACCCAGATGATGAGCATATCAATACTTAATACAAGGTGGCACATGAGCAGTGGCAGTTGATGGAACTGCAACATGAACTGTGATGGACACAACTCTTGACATTTCCTTTCTCTCATGACAGGTTCACTCCCCAAGCTCCCCCTTCCATGCCTGCTCTAGCAGCCCCATAAGCAGGTGCAACTTTTTTCCTTCCATCCCATGTTGTTCCCTTGTGCTCCCTGTCCCAAGGAGTCCCAATGGACATTGATGCCTCTCAACAGCAATCCTCTACCCCTCTATTGTGTCAATGCTGTGGAAAGGCAGGTCACTTTGCCCACTACTGTCCTCAAGGGCTAGGAGTCCACTACCTTTCTGCATTAGAGCAAGAGGAGCTGCTTGTCCAACTCCTAGCAGCAAGAGATATGACAGGAACCCCCTCTCCTGATGCACCTATAGCTATTCACTCCAATGAGGCAGCCAATGTATTGGAGGAGGATTTTTAAAAGGGCAATGGATGAACCATATGCTACTATTGCCTAGTGCCAATCTTTTTACTCCCCTGTCCATAGAATCAAATATATCTGTTGCCAATCTTGATACTACACCCAAAATAATAAGCTCCTCCTCAGATGTACAAACCCCCTCCACAGCTAAAGTCTCTGCTGGATACACATCTTCTAACCCACACCTCCAGATTCCTGCATGGGAATGCTGTCTCCTCCATTGCTATATTGTGGCTTCCACTCCTTCTGCCAACTCTCTAAAGCTCCAAGTAAAAATTGAGATGACAGATACCCAGCAGACTCAAAGTGTGGTTGCCCTGCTTGACAGTGGCACAATAGGCCTCTTCCTTGACACAGACTATGTGCAATGACATTGTCTTACTACTCATCCCCTAGCCCATCCTATCCCTGTGTATAATGTTGATGGCATGCTCAATGAAGCTGGCTCTATTCACTCAGTGATGGACCTGGTCCTCCATTACAAAGACCACTCTGAGCAAGCCACTTTTGCTGTCACTAGTCTTGGGAAACAAGACATGATCTTGGGGTTCACCTGGCTATGAACCCAACCCTGAGATTGACTGGACAAAGGATGAGGTGAAGATGAGCTGCTGCTCTTGTTGTTGCACAACTTGTGCTGAAGAAATCTGTAAGGAGCATAGAGTAAAGGTTCATGAGCATGCTGCCATGCATGCTTATCATGCAGGGCATCTCCCCTATGCTGATCTTGACCTCCTGAATCCCTCCTCCCCTCCTTTGGCATTTCCTCCTAGAGAGGCCCTCTACAAGGATGTCTGAGGTGCCAGGTATGAAGCTCAAGAGGAAGAGGAAGGCAAAGAAGAATTCACCAGCACTCTGGACCCAGAGTCTCCAGATAAAAACATTGAAGTAGGTGATAGGATCTATGTTACAACCCTCTGCCCCCCTCCCTACAGTGGCAGAGATTTGGGCCAGTCAGACCACTTCTCAATGTCTGGCCAAGGCATTTGCAGCAAATTCCCAACCCAAGCCTTTTTGTAGCACAGTTCCCAATCATCTCCATGACTTTGAAGATATATTCTCCAAGGCCTCCTTTGACCCACTCCCAGAGTGCAAGCAGTGGGATCATGCAATTGAGCTGATACCAGATACCAAACCTTCCAGTTGCAAAGTCTATCCTCTTGTGCCCCATGAGCAGGATGAGCTGGTCATGTTCCTACAGGAAAATCTTAGCTCTGGACAAATACAACCCTCTAAGTCCCCAATAGCCTCCCTAGTCTTTTTCATTAAGAAGAAGGATGAGTCTCTTTGTCTGTTTAGGACTATTGAGTCTTGAATGCAATAACAGTGAAGAATCACTATTCTTTGCCACTCATCTCAGAACTCATCAACAATCTTCAAGGTACACACTACTTCACCAAGTTGGATGTCCATTGGGGCTACAACAATGTGCACATCAAGGAGGGAGATGAGTGGAAGGCAGCATTCCAAACCAATTGTGGACTCTTTGGTGATGTTCTTTGGCCTCACAAACCACCCAGCCACTTTCCAGACTATGATGAATGACATCTTCCATGACCTGATTGCAGAAGGTGTTGTTTGCATGTATCTTGATAATATCTTCATTTACACTAAAACCTTGGAGGAGCATTGCCAGGTCATGTGCATTGTCTTGGAATGCCTCTGCCAATACCAGCTCTATTTAAAGCCTGAGAAATGTGAATCTGAGCAAACTCAGGTGGAGTACCTAGGATTGATCATCTCACATGGGATGGACAAGATGGACCCCATTAAGGTGGTAGGTGTAGCAGAGTGGCCTGAGCCAAGGAACAAGAAGGAAGTATGGGCCTTTCTTGGGTTTGTCAACTTCTACCAGAAGTTCATACAGAATTTCTCCCACCATGCACATCCCCTCTTTGACCTCATAGGCAAGGATGCCACATGGCAATGGGAGCCCCCATAGCAAGCTGCCTTTGACACCCTCAAACAAGTGGTTACCTCAAAACCTGTCCTGCTGTTTCCAGATGATAACTCTCCCTTCCATGTTGAAGCAGATAGCTTAGACTTTGCCATGGGAGCAGTCCTCTCCCAGCAGTAAAAAGAGGATGGGAAGTGGCATCCAGTAGCCTTCTACTCCAAGAGTCTCAATGCAGTAGAATAGAACTATAAGATCCATGCGAGGAGATGCTTGATCTTATTTGGTCCTTTGAAGAATGGCAGCATTTTTTAGAAGGTGCACAGCATAAGTTTGAAGTCTGGATGGGCCACAATAACCTCAAGTACTTCTGCACAGTTAAGAAGCTGAATCAACACCAAGCTTGGTAGTTCTTGTATCTGGCCAACTTTGACTTCTCACTGCATTACAAGCCAGGATGGAGCATGGGCAAACTGGATGCATTGTCCAGGCAGGCTAACTATGGCACAGGGGCAGAAGATAATGACAACATTGTCTTCTTTAAGCCAGAGCTCTTTGCTATCCATGCTCTAGAAGGGATTGTGGTCCAAGGAGATGAGGCAAACATCTGCAGAGACATCCAAAGAGGGAACTGAGGAGGTGCACAAGAGGATGCTATTGCTCAGGCTGCACAGGCCCTACAAGCTTGACAAGCAAGCAGAGTAAGTCTGTGCATGCAGATGAGTGAGGCCTTAGGATGGACTTCTGACCTTCTGAGGATGCATCTATGTGCCTAACATTCCAGAACTTTGCCAACACATTGTGGAGCAACATCATGACTTCTGAGTAGCCAGACATCCTGAGAGATGGAAGACATTGGAGCTGTATCCTGGAATTACTGGTGGCCTCAATTCTCCTGATATGTAGACACCTACACTAGCACCTGTGATCTCTGCCTCTGCACCAAGACTTGCCACCAGGCACCCATGGGGCAGCTCCACCCTCTCCCTATTTCAACTGCTCACTAGAGTGTTGCATCAGTAGATTTCATTGTGGAACTTCCCAATGCTTATGGGTACAATGCTGTGATGGTAGTAGTGGACCTCTATGGCAAATGGGCTCACTTATCCCTACCCACACCACATGCTCTGCCTTGGAAGTGGCCAGCCTGTATTGGAAGAATGTCTGGAAGCTCCATGGTCTGTCAGATGGGTATGTCTCTGAACAGGGCCCCCAGTTTGTGGCAGAGTTCACTGAGGAACTGTATCGCCTGCTAGGAGTGAAGCTCCATACCACCATGGCCTATCACCCTCAGTCATATGGGCAGACAGAATGTGTTAACCAGGAACTGGAACAGTATCTCTGCCTGTTTTGTAATGAGAGATAGGATGACTGGGATGAGCTGCTGCTAAATGCTAAATTCCAATACAGCAACCATGTTCACTCTTCCATATAGATGACTCCATTCTTCCTGGACACTGGCAGGCACCCTCACATGGGATTCAAACATTGGGCATGCCCTTCTGAGAATGACTCCATCAACAAGTTTGTAGACTGGATGAAGAGGGCATAGGAGGAGGCAAAAGCTGCATTGATGAAGACCAAGGAGGACATGGCATGGTACTATGATTGCTGACAGACACCAGCCCTAGTTTACAAGCCTGGAGACTATATGTACTTGGATAGCTCAGATATCAAGAGAACAAGGCCATCCTCAAAGCTGTTGCATTGTCATCTTGGCCCTTTCATGGTGGAGAAGAAGGTAGGGCCTTTGGCATACTAACTTAAACTGCCAACAGGCCTATGCCAATTGCACCCAGTTGTCAGGTTCCACTGACCATGGGGGCTCAGCTACACTGTGTGAGTCTTTACTAGGCAGATGTGATGTCCTACACTGATAACCTGGCATTTGGAGAAGGTCCAGGACTTCAGATACTTGTGAGAATAAGCAAGAGGAGCAGTCTAAACAAGTCCAGAGTAGTCCGGAGAAGTTTAAAACAAGGTACAGAGAAGGTTTAGACTTGAAGGGGTGTCAGGCACAAGTCCAGAAGTGAGTATTGGAAGTATGGGGCAAGCAGAGGCTATGCAAGTGATGGGAGTGGGGCCAGAATTTGATGGGAGATCAATGGATGTTGATGGGTCTCAGGGCCAAGCAATTAACAAGGTCTGGAGTTAGCTTAAGAGTGTTTGGGATTTGTAATTGTAGGCATCAAGTTCATAATGGCATTAGGATTGAAAGGACTTGAGCACAATAAAGAAAACTGAGTCAAATGAGACAAGATGGAGTCAAGGCAAGATTGAGATGAGAACAAAGATAGATTCAAGCAGAGATACAAGACAATAATAAAGATGGAGACAAGACAAGACTGGAAGACTGAGATAAAATGGGGAGACTGAGAGAAAGAGAAATATAACACAGAACACAAAACATGAGAAGGAAACAATTAGAAACACATCAGATAAGGCAAGATCAAGACTAGAGTATGGAATGCTACTCTATGACTTATATACTGACTACTGGAGAGCTCCAGGGGATAGCAGGTCTGGTGGTGGGGCTCATCAGAGCTGTGCAGAGTCAACAGGTGTTGGCTGTGATCAGGGGGCAGGCCATGGTGATATACTGATGGGATCAGTTGAAGATGCAAGCCATCCCAGAGTTGTCTTGATGCTTCAGAGTTGGTTGGGTCAACCAGGGTGATGAACTGGTGATGTACACCAGAGTTAGAAATAGTGGGAGAGGGTTCTAGGGGCTCAGGAGAGGCAGGGGAAGCATTGACAGCTGCAGAGAAAGTGTTGGAGTTAGCCAGGGGACAATCGGGGTTTGCTGAAGAAGCATCAGAGTTACCCAGAGTGAGCATTGTAGGTTAACAAGGGTTGAGGGAGTTTAAGCAGGCATCAGGAGTAACTCCAGGGAAGTGGAGTGGCTGGAAACAAGGTCAGGGGTCCAGGGAGCAGGTCATGACACCAGTCTTCAATGTTGTCAAGCTATTTCCAGCCCCAGAGGATCCAATCCCAGGCAACCATCCTAAGCCACTCCCACCAACAGTTTTGGTCAACATTGAGGAGGAGTATGAAGTGGAGGAAATCTTGGATAGCAGATTGTTCTGAGGGAAGTTGCAGTTCAAGGTGAAATGAAAGGAATATGGCATTGAGGACATCTTTTGGAAACTGCAGGCTAATGTATGTGCACCAACCCTGGTCCAGGACTTCTACCATAGACATCCCAGTGCCCCAAAAGCCATTCAAGGCATCTACTCCATTTCAGTAGCTGACCAGGCAATTTGTGACTTCTTCTACCTAGTACATCAAAATGCTATATGCTAGAGGGGGGATGATGTCAGGGGATGTCCCATTCCCCCTTTGTTCTGTTCTCCCTCCTTATGGTTTACCTTTATTCTCCTTTGCTTTTCCTATCTGCTGGTCCCAGTTCTAGCCCTCAGGCTGCACTGGTTCTCTGTCCATAATTCTGACAAGTGTTGCCCCCTCCACATGGTCTCTTACCTGAGCCCTGGATTGTTTTCTGTATTCCAGTGATAAGACCCACTTGTTGCTGAGCACCATTTTTAGCATTTCTGACTGGACAGCAGCTGATTATTTTGACATGGCACAAGTCACAACACTCAGCATGTGAGCCTAGCCTCAAGGTCTAGAACCATATAGCCTTTGCATGGGATATTAGTGACCACAAGACTTGTTGATCACAAGCCATATCACAGGGAGTCTGGACTTTGGGGTCTAAAACAAGAAGACCAAGACCTTTCTTAGCAATGAAGTGCTAGTGGCTTCCTTGGTGACAACACTGCCTTCCCCCAAAATGGACATATTGACAATTGTGTGATTGCTTACTTATCATTTTTCTTGTTGAGCTTACAAACATACCTGAATGGCATTTACACTTCAGGTATTGACATTGGACATGTTCCTTTCTTGCAATTTATTGCCTTTATGCATCACATCAATGTCACTTACTTTTAATTGGTTACAGATTGACACCTTGTATGTATTATAAACACTTTGGCAGATGCCATTGCTAGCAGTGACAATTATCTCCTTTCTTATACTATACTTACAACCAGTATATATACTGCCTGTACATAGAGACCAGGCCATTGAACAAACAGAGTACCATTCCCCCCCTTTCTCTAAGCTAACCAGCTTAAGATTTCACTTTGCTCTATTGTACTCTATCAACAACAACTTAAGTGCAAGTCTTGCCAACCTTGACTTCAACTTAGTGTGGTACCAACTGCAGGTGCCCTTAGCATTTTATTTTGACTTAGCAACACTAGTAACTATGGCTAGTGACTAGTTTTGCCTTGCTTTTTCTTAGCAACTCTTTCATTTTTATTTGTTCCCCTTTTCTTATCTAGCAACCTTCCACTACCATCTGGCAACTTAGGCTAGCAATAGCAACTCTTTTTGCTTCTCCTTCACTTCACCCATCATTCACTTTTGTTCTCTGGCATGGTTACTAACTCGCTCTCATCTATTAACTTCCTACTGCCAGCTACTCTATTTAGTGACTAGTGTTAGGTGCTCTTTTTAGGTTTCTAGCATGGCACTAAGCAGCATAGGAGCATATCATTTTGGAGCCCACTGCAAGGGTCTTTTAGTTAACCATTCCACCAGAAACCAGAGCTTAAGTGAAATGTCACTTGAAAATCTTTAGCAAACTTCTCCAGTCCTCATTGTCAACTCCTCAGAACTCTTCACAGTGACTCAACCTCAACCCCTTGCTGACAAACTTGAAACCACTAGGAACCTTTGTGACATTAGCAAAATCCTTGCTGACTTCCCTGGCACATTCATCAAAAGTTTTCTCAATGCACCCCTTTTGCCTCTAACTCCAACAGACTCTATATTTTTTCCAGAAGCTCAGTCTACACCATCATTGCCAACTAACCCCCTTCCACTGCCAACACCAATAATTACTAATATGAACAACAGCCCTGCCACTTGGCACACTAGAATGCCACTGCACAACAACACTACTGAACCTAAATGGGATGAGAATTGCCCTTGGGAACTACCTCAGTACTTTAAGGAATTAGAATATCTTTTTGCTGACTATGACATTGCCAATGATACTCAAAAGAAGGAGTATGCAGCCCAATATGTCTCTTATGACACAGCAGAAACCTGGCTTGGCTTACTTGAATTTGGTGACAATGTTACTATTAGCCATAATGCTCCTTGGCCCTATACATACCAGGAATAGAAGGTGTCAGTGCTTAGGTTGTACTCTGGTGCTGATGCTAGTGCTCATTACAACCTTGGTGACCTCAAACAACTTGTCAATGAGATCTTCAATAGCAGATTAGTGACTTTGGGCAGGTTCTCTAATGACTATAGGGATTTTCAGCACATTGCTAGGTGGCTTCTTGCTAACAGCAAACTTTGCTGCAATGAGGAACATCACTTATTCCAACAAGGCATCCCTATGTTGCTATGGTCCAAAATTGTTTGCCAGCTTGAAATCACTCTTCCTGACCACTATCCCAAGGACCCCTACAATGTTGATCAAAGTCTTTGAAGGTGCTCAGTGGGTTTTAAAGGGCATGGACACCTCTACAACCAAGACCAGCAATGGCACCACCAGTATCACCTCATCACCACTTGCTTATGCACCAGTTTTGCTGTCACCTACATCCAAGTGGGAAACCCTTGAGTTGGCAACAACCACAGCAATTGTCAGCACCTTGGAATGTTTGGAAGCTCTCTTGACCAACAATAATGCTCAGCCCCACCAACAGTTTGTCAGCAGCACTTACCACCTCTGTGGCAAAACAGGTCACACCATGGTCTGTGCCACTTGTCTCAAAATGGAGCATGATTCAACAGGGTAAGATTTGTCACAATGCTGAAGGAAAGATCATTTTACCATCTGGTGCTGTGATTCCAAACCATTTCAGCAAACAGCTTTATATGGAATGCATTGAGGAATGGCACAGGCTTAACCTAGACAAATCATTACTGGCAGACTTTTTTCCAATGCTAACCCAGACCCAGATCAAGCAGCAATGCAGCAGTTGCTAATCCACAAGGTAATGCAACAGGATGTCACTATGGGCTGAGCACTAAGCAAGGGAGAGCACATTAAGGCATTGGAACATAAACTGTTTGCACTTAGGCAATTGGGCAAAAAGTTCAATGGTGTACAAGTTCCCCATGCAGCATATTGACCAGCAAACAATACCCCCAAGGTGACACCATCAACTAGCTACACTTCTGTGAGCAATTCTCCATCTAATTCTATACCAGTTCCTGCTGCTAGACCTGCAGACAAAGGCAAAGCACTTAAAAGATCTGTTGTTAACAAACAATCACCTGTTGCTAAGGAACCAGTCTCTTCCAGAAGAGCTTGGAGAGAAAGGGACACTGCTTCAGTAGTTTGATGGAGTCCAGTAAGTTTGGCAGTGTGGAAAGTAAGGGAGGCTTGGGTAAGCTGAACCTGTGTCTCTAGGGACAGCAAACAACTCCAGGCATTGTCCTGGGGGCTTGAAGCATCAGGGGGAGGTGCTGGAGGGGTTGGCTGGGTCATAGGAGGAGCACAGGGAGCACTAAGATACTGGTGGGGAAGAAACCTTTCTGAGGAACCAAGTAGAAGCTCAGGTAATCAAAAAAGGGGCATCAGACCAAATCTAGAGACTTGTTCTGCTGTAAGGGTGACCTCTGGAGGCTGTGGCTCAATCACACAACTGGCAGAGGGAGATCCAAAGTCTATTTAGTATCTACAAGAAGTTCTAGAGTTCTAGCTACTCACCTGGCAGAGGAAGATCCAAAGAGAACAAGTCTAAGGATCCTCAATGCCAGTGTTTGAAAAATTTACTCTAGAGCTTCTGGAAAAAACATCCAACAACAACCAAATCTGGAGTCCAATCAAAAAGTGGAAATCTGTTGTAAATGGCCTTGATCTCCAGACTCCTGGCACATGACCACCTACTGATAGAACCAAAAGATTGCCCTTGGTTGAAAGTACCTGTGGTCCAAAGATGGGAGGCTTACAATGAGCAGTAGGCCCAGAATACAGGAAACAATCTAGGGGTTGGGTAAGAGACCATGTGAAGGGGGCAACACTTGTCAGAATTATGGACAGAGAACCAGTGCAGCTTGAGGGCTAGAACTGGGACCAGCAGATAGAAAAAGCAAAGGAGAATAAAGGAAAACCATAAGGAGGGAGAACAGAACAAAGGGGGAATGGGACATCCCCTGACAAAGAGCTTGGTTAACTCTTCAGCCAACCATTTCCTTCCTTTTTTTCTGCCTTCATTTCTGAGTCCAAATCTGAATCACTATCAGAACCATGCTTTGGCTTGATGTTTTCCTTGTTTGTGCTTTTGCTTTGAGCACTTCAAGAGGTGGAGGTGCCTTGAGCAATTTTTTTGCATTGACATTTCACTTGAGTCACTGATTTGGAAAGAGTTGGACATGGAGCATGGCCAAGTGGTTTGGATGGCATCATGGTGGCTGTAATCTCAATGTCAGACTTGCATGTGGGCAAATGAGCAGCCTTTTGTGTGATGGCAAGTGGTGTGAGTGTGTAAATGATCTCTAGATCTGATCCAGTGTCATCTAGACTCTTTTGAGTGTGTTCATCATGGAACAGCATGAGGTGTGAGAGGTTTGGTTGTGTAGGTGTCACAGGGGATTTATCAATTATATTAGGTGTCTGTTCAAATATGGGTCCACCTAACTTCAAAAATTTGATTGATGATTACACACATTAACATCAGAATGAGAAGAGTTATTCATAAAGGCATCAAGCACTCCTCATACTTGTTTTTGGACAATTGACCCATAGCAGATGTGATGGTAATTGTTATCTGTGCTGAAGAGGTGACAGTGGACATGAAATTTGCATGAGAGAATAGAGCTCACAACTTGAGATAAATCTACTTGTTCTAAGGATCCATTGAATAGGGAAATGTAGAAAGAGTGTGGATGATGAAGACAGTTGAGTATCAACAGTGATGAAGGTAGTGCAAACACATTTTTGGACTTCAGCACTGAGCACAGTTGAGGCCTGTACCCGCCAGCCCGGCCGAGTGTACCTGAGGCCGGGGATGGTTCCTGGCGGCATACTCGGCCAACAGCGGACTTTGAATCATGCTCAAACTGTACCACTTTCAAACTGTACCACATGAATTGAGCAGCCCTTATGTTGTTTTTGGACATGGTGAACATGCTTGGCATTGTACCTTTGTTCTGACTCTTTCGCTCTAGACGTTCCTTGACTGTCAACGAGTTGGAAGTGTTGCCTGCTTATGTCTTGCTCAATCATGACGTGTCTTGCGACAATAATGGTCCGCGCCGTGGGATCTCAAGACAGTGTTAGTCATGTTTAAGTTGTTTGATTCTCCGGGGCGGTGGAGTTACCGGCGTGAGTGACGAAGGGACTGTCGCGAATCGGTATGAAATGTTTTTGAACTTTGGATACTTTGATTCGTGGTTTTCGTGCTTCGTAGTCTTCAACTTGAACATTATGGATGAAATCCATGCGACTTGAAGAACAAATTGTGTGAAGTAGTACAAGTTCCTCCGAGCCATTGTTCACTATAGAGACACACAAACTGTATAACGACTGGTAAGCGTTCGTGAGGAAGATTATGAGCAGAAGCAAGGTTTAAGTCATCGTTAGTAGTATATATTAGTTGTTCTGACGGGTGGAATTTGACGCGGCGGTATTTGTCCTTGTTGTTTCACGCGTTCCCAACTTTGCGCGACCGCCATCATCACCAGGACCCCTCTACAAGCCTTCTTGTGCTAGCAGTAGCACTGAGACCGCCGCCACAGACACGAGGGAAAGATAGGTAATCTTTGTACATATAACTATGCCAGAAACGCAGATTTTCAAGGTCAGTTTTACACGTTTGAACCCCCCTGTAAGCCGTCGATCTCATTTGCAATTAGGCCACATACAGCGGGATTCCCGTATACGAGATGTGCGTGAACATTGACACGATTCACACGTGTGCTTACACCTTTACACGCTTAGGATGTGCAAAGGTGTTGCGGTAATGCGCCGGCGCGCTGACTCGTGGCTCAATGCCACGCAGATTCTCAAGGTTGCTGGTTTCGACAAGCCTCAGCGCACCCGCGTTCTGGAACGTGAAGTACAGAAAGGAGAACACGAGAAAGTTCAAGGAGGATATGGCAAATATCAAGGTCGAACCATCCCTGCTGCTTTGACGCGTCAAGTCGTGGATGCTAAACCCAATGATTCCAGGCACTTGGATTCCTCTTGAACGTGGTCTTAGTTTGGCCAAGCAGTACAATTGCGAGAGTCTCCTTCGTCCCATAATTGATTTCCAACCAGCTGCTAAAAGCCCTCCGTTGGCTCCGAAGCACTTAGTCGCCAGTACTGCCCGGCCAACGCGCCGGCCCCCTACCGCTGAATCATCCTCTAGCGTCTCTATGATACATACACGCTCTTCCCGCCGGGGAGCGCCTGGAGGGGGGGACGATGATTCTGATCATGAGACGTTGTCAGTCCGTGGGTCAGAGGATGGGTCCATGACCCCTTCACCTTCTGAAGCCTCCTCTAGTTCACGAACGCCATCGCCCATCCACAGCCCGGCTCCATCTCATGCTTCTGTTGGGCATGGAGATAATCGCTACGCCGCCACGTCGAAAAGTCGCCGAAATCGGCATCGCCGCACTGCCGACGACCAGTACGATGATGATTCCGACGGGGAACAAAATGGCATAAGTGACGTTCGTTCGTATGGTGATCAGATTCTGGAGTACTTTATCTCCGATACTACCCAAATCCCACCTATCCTGATTTCTCCGCCACCCGACTTCGATCCAAATATGGCCATCGACGATGATGGTCATACGGCTTTACATTGGGCATGTGCAATGGGTCGCATTCGCATTGTGAAGCTATTACTTACAGCAGGGGCTGACATATTCAAGGTCAATAAGGCTGGGCAGACACCGCTGATGCGTAGCGTTATGTTTGCCAACAATTACGATGTGCGTAAGTTCCCGGAGTTATACGAGCTCCTTCACCGTTCAACACTCAACATCGACAATTACAATCGAACCCTTTTCCATCACATCGTAGATGTCGCGATGTCCAAGGGCAAATCACATGCCGCGCGTTACTACATGGAGACTGTTCTGACCCGACTCGCTGATTATCCAAAGGAACTCGCAGACGTCATCAACTTCCAGGACGAGGATGGTGAAACTGCATTGACGATGGCTGCTAGGTGTCGGAGCAAGCGATTAGTGAAACTTCTCATCGACCATGGCGCAGATCCTAAACTTGTCAATAATGATGGGAAAAGTACAGAAGACTATATCATAGAGGATGAACGCTTTCGTTCGTCACCGGTCCCTCCATCTCGTGGCAATTCCATGTCATTTAGAAACGCTCAAGTCGCGTATCCGCCACCTCATGCTGGCCCTAACTATTCCTTTGCTCCTTCCAATGGTGATCGGCCACCCCTCCACCATTCGATTGCTGCGCAGAAAGCAAGCACAAGATGTGTCAATGACATGACCAGTATGTTGGATAGTCTAGCAGCCGCGTTCGACCAAGAATTGAAAGACAAAGAACGCGATATGACACAGGCCCATGCGCTCTTGGGCAACATTCAAGGAGAGATTCTCGATAACCAACGTGCAGTCTCGTCTCTCAAAACCCAAGCTGAAGGATTGGTACAAGCAAAGGAGACTCTGCGGAATCTAGAAAATGAACTACACGCTAAAATGGGGCGACGATACAGGCTAGGCTGGGAGAAATGGGTCAAAGATGAAGAGCTCCGGGAAGTTGCCATCCGGGAGGCGGCGGATGGGCAGCTCATGGTCACAGCCGCACTTACCTCATACAGGATTGAGGACGTAGACACAGAGGCCAGGTCCGGTCCAGAAAAAACTCAGGGCAAGAGGAAGGCGGATTCCCAGGCGGTAGACATCTCTGATCTTATCGCTTTACATGCGGATATACCAACTGATCCTGATGAGCTACATAAAATTTGTGAAGCACTGCGGGAAGAAATGGCACAGATTCGCAAGCGGAGAAAAATCACCTTCGAGGAGCTTGTGTCGTTCCAGGCTGAGGCTGGGACCAGTGGACGGATGGCAGAATACAGGAGACTTATTGGTGCTGGTTGTGGGGGAGTCCCCCCTTCAGAGGTCGATCAAGTTCTCGGCATGCTGCTCGAGGTAAGTAATTCTCCGATTCTCCATATATCGAACGAAGTCAATATTTGCATTCAGACACTTGAATCGGAAGAATCAAGTTCTTCGTCAGCAGTCTGGAGTGGTTTAAAAAGTGTGGTCGTTGCATGATGTAATAATATCTTTTGGGATAGATAGGTGCTGCGTTAAATTCTTATGTTTTTGGGTCAACAAACAATCATGCCCGCTACTCCAAGATATGGAATGTGACCTAGAATGAAATGGTGGCAGTGAAATGTTTCTACTTATTGTGTTCCTTTTTTGATAGTACCATAGATTGGTGCCATTTCTCAGATCTGGCAAGCCAAAATGGACATCATCCAGGAACCACACTTCCCATAAGAAAATTGGACTTCCATGTCACCAAGGAAGGAATGCATTTTATGCAAATTTCAGATTAAATCTGACAGTGTGGGAGTCAATGGACTTTTTGATTACTCATAATAGCCACTAAACCTCCTTTGTATGGCTAACTACCAGGCACCCCATGATGGTATGGTTGAAAGTGCCCGGGTAGGGGATGTGGTTCAAACCCAGAGCTTTTTGCTGCATCATGTCAGCAGGATGTCACTCAAGAGGTGTAGACTTGTGTGGTCTACTACTTCACCACACACAAGCTACAGTCCATGCCTTTGGCATGTGCCTGGATCTCTTGCTAAGACCCATACCTAAGTAAATGAAGTGAGATTAGGTCTTTGATATTCTAACTCAATGTTGAGGCCCAGATCCAACCTGACTTTGTTTGGTTAGGTCTTTAATATTCTGACTCAATGCTGACATCCTCACTTCATTCAATTAGGTCTTTGATATTCTAGTTCAAAGTTGAGAACCAGACCCAATCTCACTTTGTTCAGTTAGATCTTTGATATTCTAATTCAATGCTGACATCCAGACCCAACCTCACTTTGTTTGGTTAGGTCTTTGATTTGATTTGACAATCTAATGTTGAAACCTTATATTAGCACCATCCTGTTGCTTGTCCATAGAGTGAAATTACAAGTGTTCAGAGGGATATAGCAATTCGGAATACTGGAAAATAGATGCAGAGGCAACTGAGGGCCAGAGGCACTAGTGGTTGGGATGGGAGTTGCAGGACAAGGAGCTGATTCAGGTGCTTTGCCCTTGTCACTAGCATTGAGGCAGTGGCAGGGGCAGAGTTGGTAGCAGCAGTGGCAGGAGCTGGAGCAGATGGAGGGGTGAGGCAGAAACCCTTAACATGCAGAACTTCAACACCATCAAAGACCTTGTGGAGTTGCAACACAAGATATTCCCTTTCTAGTAACTTGATGTGTTCTTTGCAAAAAAGGGGCCTAGGTCCATTGCTGTCCAAGTGCAAAACCTCATGAATTAGCATCTGATGCAAATCCTGTTCTGCATTGGAGTTAGTATGGCCTGTTAAGCATCTAGTAGCCAATTGTCCTGGGTTTCTGAAATGCCATTCATTAATGTGCTCCATGTACAAGTGCTTGCTGGAGTAGTTAGGAATCATGGTGCTAGAGGGCAGCACCATTTTTCCTTCAGCATTGTGACAACATTTGCCTTGCTGAATGTAGAGCTCTAGCTGGAGACAGCCACTGCAGACCATAGTATAACCAGTTTTGCTACAGAAGTATTCATCAGAGAAAGTGCAAGGATGGTTAACAACACCAGCACTGAGCAAAGTTTCCAAATGCTCAAGAGCACTAACAATAGCAGAGGTAGCAATGCAATTAGCAGGCTTTGATTATCAGTGGGAGTGGGTGTAGCAACAGCAGCAGCAGCAGGGACTAAACCAGGATGGGAGGTAGTAGTGATGGACTTAGGAGTGCTAGCATCTGTGCCTTTCAAAACCTGCTTAGCACCTTCAAACATATTCTTGACATTGTAGGGGTCATTAGTATAGTGATCTGGCATGATGATCTTGGGGCAATGGACAATCTTAGACCATAGCAATGTAGGGGTACTCAGCCAAAAGAGGTAATATTCCTCATTCCTGTAGAGTTTTCTGATAGTTGATAACCACCTAGCAATATGCTGGAAGTTGTGATAATAGTCCAAAAACCTGCCAAGAGTAGAGAGACCATGAGAGAAACTCTGAGTAACAAGCTATTCAAGGTTGCCAAGCATATAACAAGCTGTTTCATCAGCACCAGGGTAAAGTTGCATAACCATTGTGTTCCATTCACAATAGGTATAGCAATGCTTTTCAGCAGTGCCAGTAGGAATGAAAGAGTTGCCAAACTCTGAAATATCAAACCAAGTTTCTGCCATGTTATATGAGACATAGCATGCTATTTACTCCTTTTTTGGGTCTTATTAATTATGCTATAGTCACCAAAGAGAAATTCAAGCTTGCTGAAGTATTCTGCTAGCTTATGAGGACAGGACTCATTCCAGTTAGGGGTGGTAGAGTCATTGCACAGTGGCATGCACACATAGCAGCAGACCAGATGTTTGTTGTTGGTCATTGTGATTGTTAGGTGATGGTGGGAATTGATAAAGTTTGGGAAAGAAGGTGGGCAAGTTGAGGGGTGTTAGTGGCAAAAGAGAGGTGCTAAGGAAACTAAGAACATGGCCTCTTAAAAAGAGGTTATCAAGTTTATCAATGAAGAGGGAGTCTGTAGTGATGCTAAGTTTGTCTGCAAGGTTGTGCAGTGTGGGAATCATCAGGGATGATGGTGGGTTAAGAATGAATTAGACAGGCAAGGTGCTGGAGTAAAACACAAGTATCAGAAGGCTTGCACATATGTTTCTGGTGGAACCTTGCTCTTAATTTATTCTCACAATGGGCTCCAAAATGATGATGTCTGTTGCACACATAGTTGTTGAAGGCAATCACTGTCCTCTGTCCCTCTAGCTTCCTCAACCTCAGATAGCAACTGACAAGGTCCCCAGTACTCAATTAGTGCCAAGCAACTTTCTGTCAGGTTCTGCTGACCATAGGGGCCTAGCTTAACTGGGTGAGTCCTTACTAGGCAGACATGCTGTCCTGCACTTATAACCTAGCACTCTGGGGAGGTCCAGATGTCAGATACTGCAAGGATGAGTTGGGGGAGGCAGTCCAGGCAAGTCTGGAGTGGTCTAAGGAAGTCTAAGACAAGGTACAACAAGGGCTGTGCTTGGGGGTGCTTCAAATACAAGTCTGGGGGCAAGTATTGAGTATGTGGGGTAGTCAGAGGTCACATGAGTAATGGAATTAGGATTAGAGGGTTGTTGGGAGATCAGAGGTGATTGATGGGTTCTAGGGTTGATTGTAGAACAAGTCTGGCATTAGATATGAATGTATGGAGTCATAAGGGCATGAATATAGATATGATCAGAGAGTCAGAATGGAGTTAGAGTTGAAAGAAACTTAGGCACATGTGAAAGGAAGTAGAAGTAGACAAGATGAGACAGAGTTGAGACAAGAATTAATAGATTGAGAAAACAATATAAGATAAGAATGAGACAAAGATAGAAACAGAGATGAAACTGGGAAATGTAACAGACACAGAACATAAACAGACAAGTAATGGCAATATCAAGACTATCATAGCAGATATTACTCTATGACTTAAGTACTAACTATGGGAACTCCTCTGGAGGTTGCAGGCCTGGTGGCAGGGCTCATTGGGGCTGTGTGGGGTTGACAGGTGTTGGTTCTGATCAGTGGGCAGGCTGTAATGACATATTGGTGTGGGTCCATGACATATGCCAGAGTTCAAGGGAAGCATTGGAGATATCTGGGGGCTTGGAAGGGAATGGGGAAATGATGGGGCTTGCCAGGAAGTTGTTCAGATTTGCCAGGGAAGTGTCAGAGTTAGCCAGGCATCATGGGTGAACAAGGGTTGGGGGAGGTCAAGGAGGCATTGGCAGGTGTTATAAAAGTGTGGGTGTTGCTCGAAGAGAGGTCCAGAGGTCCAGGGATGGGTCATGACATCACTCCCACCTCAGTGTTAAGATCCTCAAGGCATGGGGTATGGGTTGGGGATTGGTGGGGGGCATAGGAATCAAAGTTGGAGCAATATTGATCAATGTGCAGCAAGCAGCAGTAGTGTGGGGATGAAGTCAAAGCAAGGCAGCCATCCCTCAGGAAGCTCCTTCTAATCAATTAAAAGGGTCAGGACATACTCCAGCATTTTCCAACTTTCCTCTCATGTTGTCTTCAGGATTGCTGTCACTATATCTGACCCCCCCTTTCTCTGATGAGAACCAGGTCAACATGTGGGAGGAGTACAAGGAGCACTGGTGATATGACCCAACTGTTGCTGGGCACCATTATTGACAGCTAGGACTATCTTATCTGGGCAGCACCTGATGTGAACACAGCATGAGTATGTATAAGTCACGTGACTTCATCACATGGGATCTAGCCCCAAGAGTCTGGAATGACATGGCCATTGCATGAGATTTTGGCAACTACAAAACTGCTGGATCACAAGCTTCATTCCAAGACCTTCCTTAGCAACATTACTTAGCAACAACAATACATCTTTTCAAAAATCAATATATTAAAGGCCATGTGACCTCTTACTTATCATTTTTCTTGTCTTGCTTACAAACATACCTGAATGGCATCTACACTTCAGGTATTGACATTAGGTATGCTCTTTTATTGTTACTGACATTTATTATACATCTTGTCAATATCACATATGAATACTGGGTTACTATACTGACATCTAGTATGTATCAGGGACACTTTGGCAGATGCCATCACTGGCACCAACTAATATTTTCTTTCTAAATACTATACCTAGAGACAACCAACCAACAGAGTATTGTTCCCCTCTTTAGCTCTCAGCTTACTAGCTTTGGATTCCTTATTACTCTCTCTGCTCATTTTGAACAACTAGCAACAAGTCTTGACAACTTTGTACTTAATCTAGCATGGGTGCTGACTGTGGACACTGATGTGCTCCTATGCCACCTAGTGCTACACAGGAAACCAAAAGAAAGACCTAAACAGTAGCAACTAGATGGAGTAGCTGGCAATAGAAAGTTTATAGGGGCGAGTCAGTAACTGTTCCAGAACGCAAGAGCTAATAATAGTTGTGGAGTGAACAAGAAGTGAAAAGTATTGCTATCACTAGCCTAAGTCACTAAATGGTAATGAGTGGTCACTGGGTAAAAGAAGGAGAAAAGAATGAAGGTGAAAGAGTCACTAAGAAAGAGGGAACTAAGCAGTATAAAGGGAGTTGGAAGCAAGGAATGAATGGAGTTAAAGTATAATGGAGAGGGACAAATGCAAACTAGTCACTAGCCATAGTTGCTAGCATTGCTAAGTCAAAATAATGCTAAAGGTGCCCACAGTCAGCACCCACACTAAGTCAAGGTTGAGGTTGTCAAAACTGTCACTAAGTCATTAGCAATGGTGAAAGAAAGAGCAATAAGAGACTGAACCTGGTAAGCATAGAGCTAGTAAGGGGGAACAGTACTCTGTTTATTGTTTTTGTCTCTATGTACAGGCAGTATTTATACTGTTTGTAGGTATAGTATTTGGAAAGGAGATATTAGTTGCTGTTAGCAATGGCATCTGCCAAAGTATTTATGATACATACTGAATGTCAGTCTGGTAACCAAGTATACATATGTGATGTTGAGATGAGGTGTAAAAATTGTCAATCACAAGAAAAGAGCATTTCTTACATCAAAATCTGAAGTGTAGACACCATTCAAGTATGTTTATAAGCTTGGCAATATATCCATTTTTGAAAGGAGGTATAATTGTTGCCAGGTAATGTTGCTAGCAATCATCACTAAGACTCAGCCTTGTTGATCTAGATCCAAAGTCCAGACTCCACATGATGTGGCTTGTGATCCATAAGTCTCATGGTCACTAAAATCCCATGCAAAGGATACATCATTCCAGACCTTGGGGCTAGACTCCATGTGATAAGTGTTGTGACTTGTGCCAGGTCATGTCCAATATAATCAGCTGCTATCCAATCAGAAATGCCAAAAATGGTGCTCAGTGACAAGTGGGTCTTATCAACACTCTTAGTGTTTTGTGACTTAGCAATGCTAGCAACTGTGGCTAGCAATTAGTTTGCATTTTTCCTCCAGTTTATATTGACTTAACTTATTTCCTGTTCCCCACCCCCTTTTCTATCACTTAGTTCCCCTTTCTTAGTAACTTACAACTCATCCTAGCAACTCTTTTGTCTATCCCTTTTCCCTTCTGCATTGCTCTTTGTAACTCTGAATATGATTGTTGTAACAACGCTAACCACTTGACCATATAATGTTTAACAGAACCATAACAGAACCTAACCAAACCTTTAACTACCTAAACAGAACTCTAATTGAACCCTAACCAGGCTAACCAGTAGTTATAATCCCATCCTACTGCTTCCAAATGAGACTGCATGACACATTCATCATCACACAATAGGTGCAGACAGGATGGGATGGTTGCCATTTCTTCCTTTTTGTTGTGATCTTTCTTCCTAGGGATTGGTGCACCCTGGAGCTCTGGTACAACAGAACTGGCTCCGAAAGGTGCTTTAGATGTCAAAAACATAGTCATGTATGTATGTATGCACAACAGAGAGTGTAGAGGCTGATGGATGAGTCTGTAGTACAGCAGCAATCCCACTTTCTTAATTGACGCAACGCGTTGTTTTTATGTATTTATTTATTTGGACAGTACATGGTGACCGTGAGTCCTAATTCCAAAATCTCACCATCTCATTCTTGTCTGACAATTCAGCTCAAGTTGGTTTGATGCAACATCTTTGAAGCTATCATATGAACATCAAATTACTTTCCATCGACCGTGACATGGGTTTTGACAGCTTGGATATCTCAAACAGCACTATTACTGGTTACATTCTGAGGCCAGTGAGTGATCTGCACTGACTGGCCAACCAGGTCAAATTGATGGGTCAGAAGGGCAGGTCCCGTGTCAACGTTGAGCTGGTACGAGCCATTGAAGATCCACATATTTCCTTCCGTATCAGCGCGCGCAATCGAGCCCAGTGTGACAGACAAGGAGGCACTGCTGTTACTTCCACCGGCAAGTTGATGGAGGCGACTATAAGAAACAAGCTGTTTGTTTGGATGGGGAGCAGGGCCCGCAGTGCTGTTGACGAATAGAAGAGCAACATAGTCTGATGTGACCTTGCCTGTGTTTTGAACAGTAATGTCAAAAATATCAAACGTGGCAAGGTCTAGAGGACTATTACTCGATGCATCGGAGATAAGCGATGCTATGTCATATTGTGTGGGAGGAGTTTGTTGCCATTGCACGTTGAATGTAGTGTAGTGAAGACCATGCCCGAACTCGAAAACGGGAGTCCCTTGGTACCACTTGTACGTTCGGCCGGGATTTGTTGCGCTAGGGCGAAGAGACATGTCCGTCATGGGTACTTGATCGGTATATGCGGCGGGGTATTGTGTAGTAGAGAGGCGGCCTGCAGGAGAAGCCTTTCCGCTCAATATGTCGAAAATCGCCGTCCCACCACTCTGGCTCGGGTAGCCTGCCCAAAGAATCGCATTCACCTTGCAGATTCAAAATGAATACAGTGTTTCCCAGAGCAGATAAAACACTAACCGTCTGATTATTTTTCAGCGCCGAGTCATCTACTTGACCACCGCCAAACTGTAGAACGACAAGAGGCTTTCCAACATCCTCCAATGCGGCAATTAGATCGAGCTGAACACCGGGCCATATAATTGTTGTCCGATCTCCTGATTCATGTTCCACAGTATCGTCAATACCTCCGGCAAAAATAACAGCATCGGCAGATTGTGCAGAAGTCACGGCAGCAGCAAAGCCAGCCGTCGAGGTATCTGATATCGTGGTCCCTGCCACGAACGTTGCCTGATAACCTGCATTCATGGCTCCTTGCAACGGGCTGATGAGGAATGGAGCAATGCCTTGATAGTTCCCTTGCATTTGCGTAGTTGCATTAGCGAAAGGACCAATGAGAGCCAACTTTTTAATGGAGGTATCGAAAGGCAACGTTCCATCGTTTTTGAGTAACACGATGCCCTCGACCGCTGCTTGATATGCGAGCTGCTGAGCATTTGGCGAGTTGACGTCAGACCAGTCGAGTTGTCGGTATGGTTGGACATCAGGAGGATCGAAGTAACCAAGACTGAAGAAAAAAGAAGAAAATCAGTGTTCAGTTAGGAAGTTGAATGCATGGCAAGCTACAGACCGAACAAGGGATGTATACTGGCGTATCAAAGCTTTTTCGAAATCCGCACGAGTGATCAAAGATTGATTGAAAGCCTCGGGAAGGTGCTCGGCATACGTGTTGCCACAGTCGATATCCGTGCCTGCCTTGAGGGCGTCTGCCACAGCTTGTGCGTACGTAGAAGTAAAGTGATGCGTGCTAAAAATATTGTCAACGGCGTCACAATCTGATGTCACCCATCGGTCATCGTTGAAACCCCAGAAGTCTCGCAAGATTGTCTGTAGGAGATACGAGTTGGCACAGGAGGGGATCCCGTTCACGGAGTTGTAGCTGCACATGATCGATCCGACTTTGGCGTCCCTGACACAGCTTTGGAAAGAAGGTAGATAGTACTCGCTCAGATCCTGATTGGTTACAACTGCATTGAACGAGGTACGATCGTTTCCCTCCCAATTCTCGATATCATATGCAGCATAGTGTTTGCAGTCCGCGACGATCTTGAAGTAGGGTGTAGGATCTATACCCCCCTGAAGACCATCCACGAGGTTCAACACGTACTGGGAGATGTGGAATGGGTCTTCGCCAGGGGTCTCCTGGCCGCGGCCCCAACGTGGATCTCTGAACGGGTTGATGTTTGGGGTGAAGAAATCAATGCCTGCCCGACCAAAATTATTGAATGCACGGGCTTCGGTACTGATTACATCGGCAACGGCCTTGATCAACGGGTCATCGAAAGCCGAGCCTAAAGTAATGGGCTCAGGAAATGATGTGGCTGAACTGAAATTTCCAGATGCTGCGAATGTTACGCCAGGGCTCGATGCAACTCCATGCTGGACGTTGTTGAGTGAATAGCGAAGAAAAACTCTTCACAGATTACCCTTACCAATGCTTCAGACCACCACTGATAGCCCGGGAGACCGAGGCGAGATACACCAGGTGACAGATTGACGGTATTCGCCATCAGCTCATCGTCGGTGAACATTGATATTAGAGCTTTCGCACGTGTAGCGACGTCCTGGGTGCGGTTGCATACTGCATTAGACCTCAAGGGCCCATTGACACAGTCCGGAAAGGTGTATTCAAATCCTAGTGCAGCCCCGAGATAGGGAGCCAACCACAACAGGTAGCGAAGAGGGGGCATAGTTATGGGTTTGCAGGACACACCCTGGATATGTGGCTAATGAAGACCCAAATGCTTAAGAGACTGCGCGGGAATACGTGCGGTCCGTGCAGCGATAAGAGTCCCCCTGAGTACACGCGGAAACGAAGGTCACAATCGTCTCGTAACGTCAAGAGTAACTATGATGTGAAGCAGCAGATGTGTACTAGTATAGTGTGAGGGTTTTGATACGCATATGGGGCTCTGTAGACTCAGCCGTGATTCTCTTTGCTCTCGTGAGTTACTCGGATGACCCCAACCACATCAGAGCCTGGAAAGTTCTGCTCTAGTTTTGGCTGGCTTCGGTGAAACTCGAAAGCTATAAAAAGTACTTACTACTAGTAGGTCTATTGTAAAGGTTCAACATCACAGATGGTCCGAGTCGTAGATCACCGGCACGCTGCGTCGAGATTCTTCCCGGGCCGTGAAAAGCTAGCGTTCAAGCTCCAAGCCGTGTCACCAGTCGAGAAACAGAGGACGCACAGAAACTTATGCGATTCGAGTCTTCAGTGTGATTATCCCCAGACATACGTCCTACTCAAATGTGTCAGTGCTCTTCTACAATAAAAACAAGACTACATGAGCGGAAATGAGTGAGGATTAAACACGTACACACCAGGAGAAGATATCTGGTCTGTAGCTACTAGCAACCAGGCTAAATCTATAGCATTCTGTAGTCAGTGGTCCGTATACTTTGTGCGTACTGTAGCATGGAGTTACAACACCTTTCATAACGTTACTAATACCCCTTTGAGAGTTGCCCTCGTATCAGATATAGTTTGATTTGTCATCAGCTTGTATGCTATAACCTCTTTTGATTATGCTCCCGGTGAGGCTGGATCCGCCGTATGTCAATTTTTGAGATGATCTTGCAATTGCCAAAATTGCCAGAAAGTGATATCAAATAATCAAATATAAGATTTGATATTTTGAGAATTAGTTCTGGGGCTTTCTGGAAGCCGATGTCAAATTCTGAGTGGGGTCTGGGTCAGGCTGAGATCAGCTGAAATTCTTATGTAAACTCTAATTTGAGGTATTGTATCAGCCATTTGACTTGATGTTTGATTATCAATGATCAATTTGCACACTGCATCCTAGTGCAGTGTGTTGAGTTCTTCTCTTGACACCTCTCTCACCATGGCTACCAAGAAGTCTTGTGACTGCACAACCTGCTGTGGCACTCTGGTGTCTGTGAGCACCTTTCAGAAACATTGTAACCACCCCAGAGTCCAGTCACAGAACACCTATTCTTATGCTGATTGGCTCTATGGTGGTGTCAACAATTAAACAGATGCTCCACCAGCCTAAGGAACTCTGAAGATGAGGCAGAGGATATAAAAAGCCACCGAGTGGGATCACGATCAAGGAAATGGGCATGTCTTGTATGCAAATATCTATATCATATTCCGTGTAATATGCACATATAATTTACAGGTTTCACCAAGTGAACATGATGATAGTTCTGAAGGCCAAGGTATACATGAGCCTTCTTATGCAGAGCAAGTCCAACAAGAATAACTAATGCTGCTGGCATGAGACCTGCTATATTTGAATCTGACTATGATTCTCATGTTAAAGAGCTCTTTAACCCTCGAGATCTCAATGAACTCATGGTAGATGGCATACAAGAGAATGGTCAAATTGCTGCTGCTACTTGTGCACATGCACAGACAATTCTGGATGCCTATAATGAAACTCAGGATGCATCTCATGTAGATACAAAAGAAGACACAAAACAGTTACTTGAGGCTCACATTGAAAGTCTCTGTGTTGCTCAAGACTATATTGGACTTATACAGAATGAAAGTCTCATTGGATGAGGACAAGCTTGATACAGAGACTTTGCACCATCTTTGGCATCCTATTGAAGGTTCTGTTGATATCGTTGGTCCTGATGATGGACCTCTCTTGAAATATTCACTTGCAACCAATTCTAGTAAGGCTACATACAATCAATGCTGTGCTGCCATTCTCCAATGGTATCCTGACAGTAACACTCTCACATTCTATAATGTCAAGCAGCTGGCTGCAGAAACTAGTGGTGTTCCAGCAATGGATGACATGTGGATCAACTCTTGCCATACTTTCACAGGCCCTTATGCTGATCTTGATGCTTGTAGCATTTGCAAAGAGCCCCAATCTGTACTTCTTCAGCTAGCAAAACATGGGAAAAAGGTGCCTTGGCTGTCATGACCCGTCCCCTGGACCCCCGCACATCGTCCAGCAACCCCTCGATTCCCCAAAAACCCCCGATGCTCCGCCGAACTGCCGCCCATGCCCCGCGCCTATTTCGGTTAGCCCCGACGCAACCCCTACTAACTCCGACGCCTCCCCGGCTAACTCCGACGGCCCCCTGGCCAACTTCGATGCCTTCCCCGCAGCCACTGACACTCACCCTGGATCTCCTGAACCCCGAGAACCACCCCCGCTGTTCCCGATCTTTGCCACCCATCATCAACTCCACACCCTGGTTCCTCCGACCCATCCCGGAGTATCACAACAACCTCGGGGCGACCCGCGTTCCCAAATGATCCCATCAATGTATCAGCACGGCCCAATCCTCGATCGCAACTGACACCCGCCCACTCCGTCGAGCTCCGCCAAGCCCCGCCACCACAGCTGACGTACCCCGAAGTTCTCTGGTAGTCAGTATATAAGTCATCAAGTAGCTCTTCATACTCTAGTCTTGATATTGCTTAACATTACCTATGGTCTGATTGATTCCTTCTCATGCTTTGTGTTTCGTGTTTTGTGTCTCATTTTCCTTATCTCAGTCTCCCAGTCTTATCTCAGTCTCCCGGTCTTGTCTTGTCTCCATTTCGTTATTGTTCTCGTTATTGTTTCGTATCTCCACTCAAATCTACTCTTGTTCCATATCGACTCCATTTCATTTCGTCCAGCGCTGTCTCGGTGACTCTGTCCGACCATAGTGCCCAAGCCCTCCTCAACCTTAACGGCCTCACAAACTCCGCAATTACAATTACAAACCCCGACACTCTTTCCCAGACCCGAACCCCGCTCTTTGTTCGGTCCTGGACCCCATCAACTCCAATTGATCTTCCATCAGACTCCAGCTCTGCTCCCATTGATTGCGTAGCCGCCTACTCCTTCACTTCCGCGAATCCCCCATACGGTCTTCTGCCTGAACCCCGCCAAGCCCGTCCCATTTCCTTGTGATCTGACTCCTCCAGACCTCCCCAGATCTGTCTGGATCACATCCCACCGACTATCTGCACAAGCCGTCAGTGCCCAGAATGCTTTCGAGTGTTCGGTTGCCAGTGCAAGGGGATCACGCCGACCTAGTAAGGACTCACCCAGTGCAGCTGAGCCCCCGAGGTCAGCGGAACCTGACATTGGCAACAAGCATGCACCTTTCCTCTAGGTCTCCAAATTCAAACATTACATTGATCTATAGAAGGAGCTAAAGAAATGTGCTATCTTGACAAAAAGGTTCAAGAAGTTTTTGAGCTACTTGGTACTCTTGAAGATGATGAAAATGGTACCAATATGACTGTAACATTTCTGTTATAGGTTGTGCAGCTTACATTTCACACTTCATAAGTCAAAACCAGTTGTGATTCTGCCTATGAAGTATCAAGTAAGGTGCTGGCTTACATAAGTAATGTAAATATATTTTATAGGTAGCATCATGCAATGTTACAATAATCATATAGCTATGATAAATAGATATAGTCTTCTACTGAGATGATCAGGGTGCTCCATTACATATCTCCCTTTTGAGTATGTCAACAGTCTCATATGAGACAATGGCCAGTAAGCAATGGCCATCAGGTAATGGTAAAAAGGGAGTGGGATACAGCATCCCACCCATGAGGTGGCACTGGAGCCTCTAAGGAGTCCCTATGTTTAAATAGGGTGTAGGCTTGAATAGACCTACAAGGATAGGTGGGCAGAGTTTAATCTGGCATGTTGCTCAAGTACAAGTGTCAGAGGCAATGGATGGTGATAAGACCTCAATTGTTGCTGAGCACTGTTTTTGGCATTTCTGATTGGACAGCATCTGACTAGATTCCACATGACCATGCACAAGTCACATGAGGTCTAGCCCCAAAGCCTGGAACAATGTAGCCTTTGGACAAGATTTTAGCAACCACAAGACTTCTGGATCATGAGCCTCATCACATGGAGTCTGGACTTTGGGTCTAGAACAATAAAGCCAAGACCTTTCTTAGCAACAATCACCAGCAACCTTACCTAGCAAGAACACTGCCTCCTCTCCAAAGGGATATATTGAAGCCATGTGACTTCTTACTTATCATTTTTCTTGTCTTGCTTACAAACATATTTGAACAGTGTCTACACTTCAGCTATTGATGTTGGGAATGCTCTTTTCTTGTGATTGACAATTTTTTATGCATTATATTGACATTGCATACATATACTTGGTTACCATATTGACATCCAGTATGTATCATAAACACTTTGGCAGATGCCATTCCTGGCAGTGACTAATATTTCATTTATAAATACTATAGCTACAAATAATAGAGACAAAAGCAACAAATAGTAGAGACAAAAGCAACAAAAACAGAGTATTGTTCCACTCATTAGCTCTCAGCTTACCAGCTTCAGATTTCTTATTGCTCTCTTTTGTCATCACAAATAACTTAGTGATAAGTCTTGATGACCTCATACTCAATCTAGCATGGGTGCCAACTGTGGGTGCCCTTAATGTTATTACAACTTAGTGATGCTAGCAACTATGGCTAGTGACTAGTTTGCATTTGTCCCCCAGTTCACATAAACTTCATTTATTCCTTGTTCTCCACTCCCTTTCTATTGCTTAGTTCCCCTTTCCTAGCAACTCTTTTGCCTCTGCCTTGCTCTTTCCACTACTCAGCAACCTTTTGTTATTGTCTAGTGACTTAGGCTAGCCATAGCAACATTTTTCACTTGACTCCTCCATTTCTCTTCACATTTATTAGCTCTTGCTTTCTGGGACAGTTACTGACTTCCCCTCATTACTTTCTATTGCCAGCTACCCTATCTGGTTGTCAGTGTTTAGGTCTTCTTTCTTTTTGGTTTCCTTCACAGCAGCTAGGCAGCATAGGAGCACATCATTTTGGAGCCCACCACAAGGTGTATCTAGGTAACCATTCTGCCAGAAACCAGAGCTCAAGCAAAATGTCACTTGGAAACTTCTAGCAAACTCCTGCATCAGTTGTAGTGGGAAGTGGCAGCAGACATGGAGGTGTTGCCTGGGCTTGCAAAGGTCCTGGTGATAGTGAGGTCACAGATGGAGGTGGACTTATGGATTGGGGAGGTGGGGAGAGGGGTTCCAGAGGGGGAGAGGGAGTGAGGGGCCTGGACATCTCTTTTCTTGCCTTTGGTGGACCATTAGCATATTTGTCAGATAATATCTTGTACTCATAGCTTGTGCCATAATCTTGTTTGGACTTCTTGTCTAGCTGGTGTGAGAAGGAGAAACAATTCTTAGAATATGTGAAAGAAAAGAAATAAAACATAGGAGGTCCTGGTGGGAGTTGAATCCCTAATAAATCCAGAGACAGGGGTTATGCCCATTAATGCCATCTGTATAAACTAATTCCAGGAGTCCTGGGGCTTGTTGGAGTGCTGTTGGTGGTGGAAGTCCCAGAGCTCAGCAGGGGTGCCAGAGAGGTTCTTTTGGGGCTCCCAAGTGTTGTCCTCAGGTCTATAGCCCTTCTAATGGACCATGTAGTGGAGTCAACCTTGAATAAGGCAGGAGTTAAGGATGTAGTTGACCTTGTAATGGTATCTGTCCTTGACTTCAATGGGTGGCAGTCAGCTAGGGCATTGTCCAGGGAAGGGGTCTGGGGTATACTTCTTGAGGAGGCAGATGTGAAAGACTGGGTGAAGGCCTTTCAGGCTCAGAAGTAGATCTAGCTTGTAGGCATGGGTCGAGACCTTCTAGAAGATCTGAAAGGGGCCAAGTCATTCATTGTTGAGTTTGACAGAGGGTCTCTGGGTCTTGAGGTTGTTGCATTGGTTAAGCCATACCAGAGTTCTGGGGGCCAGTCAGGGGTGGGGTCATGTTGGGTGTTGGCATGCTTATAGTAGGCTTAGTTGGCAGTGTTGATTTTGTCTCAGAAAAACTGATGGAGGGATTGGAGGTCTTTGGCAACTTTGTGGGCAATGTGGGAGGAGATATCCTTGAGGGATAGTGTCAGCTAGTGGTTGTAGCCTTTGTTGGCATAGAAGGGGGAAACTCTGGTGGAGTGAGGAGTGTTATTGTAAGTAAACTCAGTGAGAGGGAGTTCTAAGCACCAGTCATTCTGTAAATAGTTAATGTAGAGGCAGATATACTGTTCTAAGGTCTGGTTTACTTGTTCTGTCTGTTCATTGGTCTCCAAGTGGTAGGTGGTGGACAGGTTGGTTTTGATCTCTAGGGCTTTGCACAATGACTTCCAGAAGCAAGAGACAAACAGAGGGCTGTGGTCAGAGATGATGTTGTCTGGGAGTCTGTGCAAGGAAAATATATATATTCAAGGAATAGTTTGGCAAACTCCAGAGCATTGTCAGTGGTGTGGCAGGGAATGAATAGAGCTTGCTTGGTGAGTTGGCAGACAACCACAAGAATTGCATTGAAGCCTTTGGATTTGAGGAGTTTGACAATGTGGTTCATTGGTATTAAAATGACCCATGGGGAGAGGTTTCAGCAGGCATGTCCCCAGAGTTTGTGATTGTGGTGCTGCTGGAGTATGTTGAGATGGATAGACTTGTGGTATGGAGCATAGATTCTTACCTCCCAGAGTAGAAGTCAATGGTCCAGAGATATTGCAAAGGGCTGGTTGGCAGCAGATTCATTGGCAGAGTTGTTCTGAGGGTTGTACTGAGTCAAGAAGGTGTCTGAGGGTGCATTTCATATTTGGTGGAGGGTTCCTTCTTCATTAATAATCAGCATGACATGAAGGTGTTCAAGGAGGATTACCACTCAATGGTTGAATGCATTTGGCTTGGCCTCAAATGACTTCTTTAGATACATGTCAGGCCTCTGAGTAAGGGCATTGAGTTTGGTGCCAAGTTGACTGGGGTGGTAGTAAATGGTGAAGTCATATTCAGAGAGCATTTTGGACTAGCAAGCTTGTTGGCAGCTGAGTTGTTTAGTGGTAGTGAAGTACTGCAAGTTGTTATGGTTGGAGTAAACTTGAATGCAGTGCAGGGCTCCTTTGAGGTAGACCCTCCACTGCTGAAAGGCTTTGATAATGGCAAGGAGTTTCTTGTTGTAGATATTGTAGTTGAGCTCTGCAGGGATCATCAAACAGGTGTAAAAGGCAACAGGGCAGAGATCCTTACTGCTGGGATCATTTGGGAGAGTATTCCAGCAATGGCATAGTCAGAGGCATCACATTCAAGGACTATTGGTAGAGTGGGGTTGAAGTGGTGGAGAATTGGGGCAGAGGTGAAGGCCTTTTTGAGGAGGGATAAGTTAAGTCAATATAAACTGGAGGAAAAATTCAAACTAATTGCTAGCCACAGTTGCTAGCATTGCTAAGTCACAAAACACTAAGAGTGTTGATAAGACCCACTTGTCACTGAGCACCATTTTTGGCATTTCTGATTGGATAGCAGCTGATTATATTGGACATGACCTGGCACAAGTCACAACACTTATCACATGGAGTCTAGCCCCAAGGTCTGGAATGATGTATCCTTTGCATGGGATTTTAGTGACCATGAGACTTATGGATCACAAGCCACATCATGTGGAGTCTGGACTTTGGATCTAGATCAACAAGGCTGAGTCTTAGTGATGATTGCTAGCAACATTACCTGGCAACAATTATACCTCCTTTCAAAAATGGATATATTGTCAATCTTATAAACATACTTGAATGGTGTCTACACTTCAGATTTTGATGTAAGAAATGCTCTTTTCTTGTGATTGACAATTTTTACACCTCATCTCAACATCACATATGTATACTTGGTTACCAGACTGGCATTCTGTAAGGGCAACCTCTGGAGCAATGGATTGGAGTCATGCAGCTAGCAGAGGGGAATCCAAAGTATATTAGCAGAGTAAATGATGATACAAATTAGTAATTAATCACCTAGCAGAGGGGAATCCAAAGAGAACAAGTCTCAGGATCCCTGCTGCTTGGCATGGTGCATCAGCAGGCAGTGGAGGCATGGGAACTACTGTACAGGTGACCAGAGATACTCCTAACCCTAGGGCAATGGTTGCAGAGGTAATACGGAGAACTCTGGAGTTCTCCAGAGATCTCTGGGGTTCTGGAAGGAGCCCCAGAGATGTCAAACAAGCTGCAGAGGTGCTGGAACCAGTCACAGAGGTTGGAAATGGAAGTCCCCTGACATCACCCCCCCTCTAGCATGCAGCATCTTGACATGCAGGGTAGAAGAAGTCCCTGATTGCTTAGTCTGCTGGTGAGATAGGGTAGATTCCTCATATGGCATGCGGTGCATCTGGGTATCTCCAGTGGAACTCCTTAACAAGTCCAGGGGCATGTACATTCTCTCATGGCTCCCAGGAAATATCCTCAATTCCATAGCCTTTCTACTTCACCTTGTACTGTAGTCCTTTTTGGAATAAATGGCTGTCCAGGATTTCTTCCACTTCATACTCTTCATTGTTGTTGACCACCACCAGGGGCAGTGGAGGTGGCAGCCATTGCCCTGGGATAGGATCTTTAGGGGCTGAGGTAATTTTGACCACATTGAATACCAGATGAAGCTGGTGCATCTCTGCAGGGAGTCAGAGTTGATAGGCCAAGGGTCCTACCTGTCATTCCACTGTGAATGGCTCTAACTGGCAGTGCAACAGCTTCTTTGAGGGATGGGTGGTTGTAATGTCAGAGGCATCCAGGTAGACTTGATCCCCAGGCTGATATCTGCACTCTGGGGTCCTCCTACAGTTGTAGTATTGCACCATGTTATCTTTTGCCTTTGCCAGTGCAGCCCAGGCCTCTTCTTGTGACCTCTTCATCCAGTCCACAAATTTGTTTACTGCCTCATTCTCCAAGGGTTGGGCCTGGGGTTCAAAACTCATCCATGGGTGCCATCCAGTGTCAAGGAAGAATGGGGAAAACTGGGTAGACACATGAACATAGTTGTTGTACTGGAATTCAGCATTGGGGAGGAGTTTATCCCAGTCATCTTGGTGCTCATTGCAGAAGAGGTGGAGATACTATTCCAACTCCCGGTTTACATGCTCCATCTGGCTGTTGGACTGTGGATGGTAGGCAGTGGTGGTGTGGAGCTTTACTCTGAGCAGTTGGTAGAGCTCACAGATGAACTCTGCCATGAATTGTGGTCCCCAATTTGAAACATAGGCATTGGAGAGGCCATGGAGCTTCCAGACATTCCTCTGGTACAGGTTTGTAGCACCTATGGCGGAGCAGGTGGTGTGGGTTGGAATGAAGTGTGCTCTCTTGCCATATAGGTCCACCACCACTATGATTGTGTCATAACCATGGGTGTCGGGGAGCTCTACAATGAAGTCTACAGATGCTACACTCCATTGTTCCACAGGCACTGGTAGCAGGTGTAACTGTCCATAGGGGAGTCAGCATTGGGGCTTGGTCTGGAGGCAGAGATTGCAGATACTGGTGTAGGACCCAATATATCAGGACATCTGGGGCCACCAGTAGTTCCATGATACTAACTCCAGTGTCTTCCACCATCCAGGGTGCCCTGCAATGCAGGAGTCATGGTGTTGCTCCACAATCCTCTGACAGAGCTCCAGGATGTTGGGGATGTAGATATGGTCTTAGAAGGTCAGGATTCCATCTTGGAGGGCCCATTCATCAGCATGGACTGCCTTAACACTAGTAGCATGCCTTAACTTCAGTGTCCCAGCAGCCTGTGCCACAAGCTCCTCCTGTCAACCATCCCTATTACCCCATCAGATGTCCTGGAGAATGTCTGCCTCTGCTCTATCAACAGTGAGGCCCTCCATGGCTTGGATTGCAAACAATTTGGGGTGGAGAAGCACAATATTACTGTTATCCCCTTCCCCCATTCTGTGGTCCACCCTCTAAGACAGGGTGTCTGGTTTCCCCATGCTCCAGCCAGGCTTGTGGTGCAAGGAGAAGTCAAAGTTGGCAAGATAGAGGGACCATTTGGCCTGCCAGCAATTGAGCTTCTTGGCCAGCCAGAAGTATTCAAGTTTTTTGTGATCCATCCAGACCTCAAACTTGTGCCACACACCTTCCAGGAAGTGCCACCACTCCTCAAATGACCAAATGATGGCCAGCATCTCCTTGTCATGGATCTCATAGTTCTGTTCCACTGCATTCAGGCTTTTGGAGTAAAAGGCCACTGGATGCCACTTCCCATCCTCTGGAGATTGCTATGAGAGCACTGCCCCAGTGACAAAGTCAGAGCTGTTGGCCTCTATGCAGAAGGGAGAGTTGTTGTCTGGGAAGAGGAGAACAGGTCTGGAGGTCACAGCACACTTGAGAGTATCAAAGGCTGTCTGCTCTAGAGGTCCCCAGCTCCACATAACATCTTTCCCTGTGAGGTCAAACAGTGGGTGGGCATGATGCAAGAAGTCCTGGATGAATCTCCAGTAGAAGTTTGCAAAACCAAGGAACACCTGTACCTCCTTCTTGTTCTGGGGCTCCAGCCACTCCACCACACCTGCTACTTTCACCAGGTCCATCTCTGCAGTTCTGTGGGAGATGATTAGGCCAAGGTACTCAATCCAGGTTTGTTCAAACTCACACTTCTCTGGGTTGAGGTAGAGCTGGTGCCAGCAGAGGCATTTCAGAATGAGACGGGTGATCCAATAGTGTTCCTCCAGCGTTTTGGTGTAGATGAGGATGTTATCAAAGTACACACACACTACACCCTCTGCAATGAAGTCCCAGAAGATGTCATTCATCATAGTCTGGAAGGTGGCTGGGCTGTTGTTGAGACCAAAGAACATAACAAGTGGCTCAGACAATCCCTGGTTAGTCTAGAAGGCCACCTTCCACTCATCTTCCTCCTGAATGTGCACATTGTTGTACCCCACTGGACATCTAGTTTAGTGAAGTATCATGTGCCCCAGAAGTTGTTGATGAGCTTGGAGATGAGGGGGAGAGGGTAGCAATTCTTCACCATCATAGCATTGAGTACCCGATAGTCCTGTACTAGTTGGAGGGAGCCATCCTTCTTTGTGATGAAGAAGACTGGAGAAGCCATCAGGGATTTGGACAGACAGATACAACTGGAGTCCAAGTTCTCCTGGAGAAAGGCATTGAGCTTGTCCTGCTCTCTGGGTGCAAGGAGGTAGACCTTATAGCTGGAGGGTGCTGAGTCAGGCAGCAGTTCAATGGTGTAGTCCCACCTCTTGCACTCTGGAGGTGAGTCAAAGGAGGCCTTGGAGAACATGTCCTCAAATGCATGCAAGTAGGGGGGTACTATATCCTAGAACTCTTGAGGTGCAGCATTGGTGGCAAAGGCCTGGGCCAGTCACTGGGATGTAGTTTGGCTAACCCTGATCTCTGCACTAGAGGGCAATGGGTGGACAGTGGTAATATAAATTTGATCCCCCACCTCTATTGCTTCATCCAGGAGCTCTGGTTTGCATATACCACCAAACTCCCCTCCATGCTCCTCCTCCAAGGCTCTGCCATTGCTTCGATTGTCCTTGTAGAGGGCTTCTATATGAGGGAATGCCAGAGGCAGGGGGTCCAGGAGGTCTAGATCAGCAAAGGGGAGAGGGCTGGCATGACATGCTCAGATGGCTGCATGCTCTTGGACTTGAGTCTATCACTCCACTCTGGCCTCCGCAGCACAGGCAGAGCACTTCCTGGGGCATCTACTCATGGTCACCTCTCCTTTGGTCCAATCAACCTTGGGGTTATGCTCTTGGAGCCACATGAACCTGAAGATCATGTCTTGCCTTCCCAAGCTGGTGATAGCAAATATGATGCACTCCATGTGGTTCTGATAGCAGAGAACCAGGTTGACCACAGAACTAATTGCACTGGCTTTGTTGGGCATTCCATTGATGTTGTAGACAGGAATGGGCTTGGTAAGGGACTGTGTGGTCAGGCCATGGCATTTGACAAACTCCAAGTCCAGGAAAAGTCCCATTGCTCTGCTGTCCAGGAGAGCTGCAACTCCGCAGTTTTGCTGGGTGTCCATCATCTTGATCTCCACATCAAGGCGCAAGGAATGGGCAGACAAGCCAAAGGCCATCATATACTGTTGGGGCATTTGGCACGCCCAAGTGGGGCTGTGCTGTTGAACCTTTGGAGGTGTCAGAGAGCTTGGCAGGGGCTCTGGAATTAGTGTTTGTATGTCTGGAAGGGGGCTTTGAGGTTTTTCTATCTCAGAAAGAAGGGCATTGGAAAAGGCAGTTTCATTTTCTATCAATTGACAAGAGAACCTGTTAGCACCTAGCAATGGAGGCATACACCTCATCTGTCACTTGACTAAAAATCCCCCTCTAGCTCCAGAGGTGAGGTGCTCACATTGGCTTCCTCCAAGGTCAACTCTGATGAGGGCTTGTTCAGTGACAGAGCTCTGGCAGCATCTTTTGCAGCCAGGAGCTGCAGGAGAAGTTCCTCCTGCTCTGCTGCAAAAAGGTAGCAGACCTCCAGGCCCAGGGGACAGTGCCATGCAAAGTGCCTGGGCTTCTTGCATCTCTAGCATAACAGCAGGGCAACACAGAGTTGTCAGGCTGCATCCACATCCATGAGAATCCCCAGGGGTAGGGGATGAGTGGCAGGGGGCAACTGGACCAAGGGCTGGCACTGGGTGAGTAGGCATGGGGTGGCAGAAGTTGCTGACCAGAACAGGGCACATTGTGGAATGGGGGTGACAGAGCTCCCTCTATATCTCCATGAGCTGCTATTGGTTCTGGGCCACCTCATACCATGACACAATCTTTTCATTGTTGGAGTGACCCTCCACCAGGTTGTCAATGTGTTCCACCAAGGTGGGGTGCAAGCCATCCTGGAAGGTGAGGCATAGCTGGAGGCTGTCAGAGTAGGCAGCCTGTTTGACCAGGGCTGGAAACAAGTCAATGTACTCATCCAATGTATGCTTCCCTTGTCCATACTGCTCCCTGTCACACAGCATCAGTGCTGCTGTCTTGGCAGGGTCCAACAGAATAAACTCCATGCAAAAGTCCTTCTCAAAGGTGGCCCAGTCCAGAAAGCTCCCCACACCTCCAGGACAGTGGAAAACTTGCAGCACATAGGTGGAGGCATGTTTGGTCTTCATGTATGACAGCACCCAGGCTATTTTCAATGCATTGGAGTCAAAAGCATCCCTGCTGAGGTGGATGTAAGTGAGGCAGGACTGTAGGAATTGCTCCCTGCCAGAACAAGCACCATCGTATGTGTCTGGCAGCACTGGACAAGGGATCCACAGCGACAGGGTCACTGGAGCTGCCAGAGTGAGTGCCATGGCAGGCAGAGCTGGTTCCTCAGCTGTGGGAGGGGCAGAGTTAGGGCTTAGGCATTCTAGCAATGCCTGGAGGGACTGGGAGATAAGATCTGTTGTCTGACAGAGGGTGGAGAGTTCAGTCATATAGTGGGTGAGAAATGATTGCATTAATTGCACCTGGGTTTCTAGGTGGAGCAAGTGAGTCCAGGCTTTGTCCTGTGGGGCTGGGGCCTCCAAGGGTGTGTCTGGGTTGGCAAGCTGAGACATAGAACTCCACAATGCTTAATTCTGGTGGAGAAGTGACAGATAGTGGCTCAGAGGTTTCTTGTGGCTATGCAGGGCTTCCAGGCCAGTTTTAGGAGACTTGTTCTACTGTAAGGGCAACCTCTGGAGCAACAGATTGGAGTCACGCAGCTAGCAGAGAGGAATCCAAAGTATATTAGCAGAGTAGACAACAATACAAATCAGTAACTAATCACCTAGCAGAGGAGAATCCAAAGAGAACAAGTCTAAGGATCCCCACTGCTTGGCATGGCACATCAGTGGGTGGTAGAGGCATAGGAACTACTGTACAGGTGAGCAGAGCTACTCCTGACCCTAGGGCAATAATTGCTGAGATAATGCAGAGAACTCTGGAGTTCTCTGGAGACCTCCAGGGTTCTGGAAAGAGCCCCAGAGATGTTGAACAAGCTGCAGAGTTGCTGGAACCAGTCACAGAGGTTGGAAATGGAAGTCCCCTGACACATTCAGTATGTATCATAAATACTTTGGCAGATGCCATTGCTAACAGCAACTAATATCTCCTTTCTAAATACTATACCTACAAACAGTATAAATACTGCCTGTACATAGAGACAAAAACAATAAACAGAGTACTGTTCCCCCTTACTAGCTCTATGCTTACCAGGTTCAGTCTCTTATTGCTCTTTCTTTCACCATTGCCAATGACTTAGTGACAGTTTTGACAACCTCAACCTTGACTTAGTGTGGGTGCTGACTGTGGGCACCTTTAGCATTATTTTGACTTGTACTGAAAGTTGTTATGGTTGGAGTAAACTTGAATGCAGTGCAGGGCTCCTTTGAGGTAGACCCTCCACTGCTGAAAGGCTTTGATAATGGCAAGGAGTTTCTTGTTGTAGATATTGTAGTTGAGCTCTGCAGGGATCATCAAACAGGTGTAAAATGCAACAGGGCAGAGATCCTTACTGCTGGGATCATTTGGGAGAGTATTCCAGCAATGGCATAGTCAGAGGCATCACATTCAAGGACTATGGGTAGAGTGGGGTTGAAGTGGTGGAGAATTGGGGCAGAGGTGAAGGCCTTTTTGAGGAGGGTGAAAATGCTTTGGCACTTGCTATCCCAGTCCCAATGAGTTTCCTTCTGGGTGAGTTGGTTGAGAGGCTTTGTGAATCTGAAATAGTTGTTGATGAACTGGCAATAGAAGTTAGCAAACCCTAGAAAGGACTGTATCTCCTCAATGTTCCAGGGTGGAGGCCAGTTGAGAATGGCCTTGATCTTGGCAGGATCTATATGTACTCTGCCTGGAGTGACAATAACTCTAAGGTATTCAAGCTCTGTGGTGTGGAAGGAGCACTTTTTGGGTTTAGCATGAAGGTGGTACTCCTGGAGTTGTTCTAAGATGTGGCAGACATGCTCTGACTGTTCCTCCAGGGAGTTTGAGTAGATCAGAATGTTGTCCAAGTATATGATAACAAAATCTTTGTTCATATCATAGAAGATGTTGTTCATGAAGTACTGGAAGGTGGTGGGAGAGTTGGTCATTCCAAAAGGCATCACTAGGTACTCAAATAGGCCATAATGGGTGTGGAAGGCAGTCTTCCATTCATTCAGAGCAATTCAGACATTGTTGTAGCCAGAGCAGAGGTCTATTTTTGTGTAGATCTTGGCACTGCAGAGGCAGTCAACAAGATCTCCAATTAAGGGAAGAGGCTACCAGTTCTTGTGACTTTGTTGAGTCCCCAGTAGTCAATGCAGAGTTAGAGAGACCCATCCTCCTTCTTGGCAAACAGGACCAGAGCTCTAGCAGCAGAGATTGAGGGGTGTATGAAAGCTTTGCCAAGCATGTTGTCAAGGTAATCTTTCAGGGCCTGGAGTTTGATTTCTGGCATGTTGTAGATCTTGCTGAAGGGGGGGGGGAGGTGCCTTCTTCAAGATTAATTTTGTGATTGTAAGATTGATGTGGGGGGAGTTCTTTTGCAGAGAATACATCAGCAAATTCATGATACTCTGGAGGAACTACTTCATGTAGGATTTGCTACTCTGTTTTTTTCTCTGGCAGGGTAGTTCCTGCACATAGGTGTTCCTTTGGTAAGAACAGCATGATTTGTAGTTGATATGTGGGGGTGCCATCTTGTAAGATGTGTGCAAGGAGGATGGTGCTGATGATTTTGATGTTGAGGGCTTCTGGATCAATAGGAGCAGGTGTTGAGGTGGTTGTGGTGGGATCTGGAGTTGTAGCAGTGGGGTCCAGAGTTGCCTGGCATTGTTGGTTGAGGTACCATGGGCCCTTATATCAATTTCTAGGAATGTTGGGGGGGAAGCTGTTAGGGGTTGTTCAAAGGGGCCAGGGGTGCAGGTATGCTTTCCTCCCTTTCAAAGTCATTCTTGAGGGTGAGGACAGAGTTGGTGGAGAAGAGGAGGGTGGTGCAGAGGAGGAGGGTGTGAGTAGAGTGGGAGGAGAGATGTGCTAGGAGGGTGTCTGGAGAAAAACCATTGCATGGAGGAATGTAGCCAGGGCAGAGAAGATGTCAGTGTCTAATCCATGATTTAGTGCATCTTTGAAACCTAAAGACTAACTCATTTTCTATAAACTGGTAGTTGCCATCTTTGCCATTGATAGTCTATATGGCACATCCCATCACCTGGCATTTAGGGCAACTACTGATGAAATGTCCCTGCTCACCACATAGTATGCATGCACCCTCTTTCCATTGCTTCTCCTGAGTGTCCTCTGCTATATTAATCCAGGGCCTGTTCCAAACTTTGTTTGCACATAGGGCCTCTTGGTCTTTAGCAGAGTCTGGAGCATTGTCAGGGTCTTGAAAATTGTTGGAGTTGGTATTCAGGGGTTCTGGAGCTTTGTGAAGGTCAGTGGTATTGAGTTGGGTAGGTGGGTGAGGTCCTGGGAGTTGATTGGTATTGGAGGGTCCTCAACCTGAGGGAAAACAGAGCACAGGGTTGGTAGGGGCTGTTGGAAGCAATGGTTGGTTGCCATTGGATGCTCTGGTTTGCCAGTTGGTGTTGCCAGAGGTGTTCCAGATAGTTTGGGAGGCTGTATTCTTACTCTGGTCTTTCCAATAGCATTGGCTGATCTGTGTGATGAGTGCCTTGTAGCTGTCATATGTGAGATGCCTGGGTGCAGGTCAGAGGATGTCCTTGATGTGTTGGAGTAGGATACAGCAGAGGGCAAACCAGAGGGCATTGTAGTTCCAGCCAGTCTCATAGGCTTCTCATTCCAACTGGATAATGAAGGTGGTGACTCATTCATTGTCATGCATCTGGAGGTTGAAGAGGTTTTCCTCTGCTTCTGCTACAGTGTCAAATACTCCAAACTTACTGGAAAACTCCTGTGTGAAAACAAGCCAGTTGGAGAGCATGGAGTTGTTGGAGTCAAACTGGAGCAGTGCTGTATAGTGATCAAAGGCAATGCCATGTAGATACAAGATGGCAAAGGCCACCCATGAGCTCTCAAGTTGAAAAGTGATAGGCTTAGCTTGGAACATAGTCAGGCATTGTGTTAGGAAAGATTCTCTATTCCCAGAGATCATGGCCAGTGAAGAATTTGGGTTTCTGGATGTCAAGCTTTTCTTCCCAAGCCAGTGCATCACAAGTGTCATCCTGAGTGCTTGGATTTTGGGGTGAGAATCTGGCATTGTAGTAGTAATAACAGTTGTTTCCATTGCCACGTTGATGGAGAAAGTTGTCCATGGCCAGGCCCTGTCCATCTGAAGGTCTGCCATTAGGAGGTCCACCACCTGAGAGTGGGCTAGCATTGCCTGGGTGAGGCCCTGGGGCCCAGTGGAGTGGAGGAGGTTCTCTGGGAGTCAGTGGTCCAAAACTGTTAGCATCAGCAGGTTGGTTAGGTAAGGGGATAGGTAGTTGTCAAGGAGATTTATTAGAAAAAGGGAGTCAAGGTGCTCAAGGCCCATGGGTTGATACAGAGGAGCTGGAACATTTTGGCAGAGCATGTGTTTGGAGGGGCATTACCATTGGGGGCATGGAGATTAAGGTAAGAAGGTTTGTCCCAGAGAGGCACTGGAGCTCATTGATGTAGGAGAGGGTGTAGTTGGAGGTGAAGTTGTCATTGGGGAGAAGGGGCTAGGGGGCTCTTTGGGTGCAGAGTCCAGGCTTGGTGGGTTGATCCCAAGTGTGGAAGGCACTGGGGACAGAGTTTGCTCTGAAGCAAGTGGAGAGGGCCAGAGTATGGGCAGTGGGTTGGTCAAAGAGCCCTCCAGTGAAATTGAGGAATCTCAGAATGTCAGATGCAGTGTTGAGCTCCTCATACTGATGGAGAATGAGGGCCAGGGTTTTATTTTGTACTTTAGCAGGTTCCTCTCATTGCACATGGAAGAAGTGGGCTGGGTCTAAAGGGTTCTTGAATCAGCAGGAGTTCTAGCTAGTATGTATTTCTTTAACCAGGATGCAGAGTTTGCTCTGGAGATTTGTGTTGATTTTCAGAGCACTTTTTGTGTTGTCAGAGAGGGTACCTAGTTGGTAGCATTTGTGGAGGTTGAGAAGGCAGTCTGCCCAGGTTTCAAGAGTTCTAGAAATGTCAGGATACCCAAGAGTGACAAGGAAGAAGTGGACTCATTTTGCAAACTCCACAGGGGAAAGGCAGAAGGAGTGGAGAACTTTGTCACATTGTTGAACATAGGCTTTGACTCATTGCTGTCTAGGAGAAGGGGGAATTTGAGTGAGAAAATGGAGTTGAGAGGGGAAATTATTATCTGGTTGCTCTGGAGGAACTGGAGCTGCAGTAGGAATTGGATAGGTATAGTAGGGCACTAGGGAGAGGTAAGCTGAATTAGCTGGAGCAGGGAGAAACTCAGGTGGCTGTCAGCATTCCAGGTAGACCTTGGGGATACATGCAGGAGTAGTTCCCTTCAGCAGGGTACATTGTGGGGTGTTGTCAAGTTCTACTGACTACAGGGGCTCAGCTTAACTGGGTGAGTCCTTACTAAGCAGACATGATGTCCTGCACTTATAACCTAGCACTCCAGGGTGGTCCAGACTTCAGATACTTGTGAGAATAAGTGAAGGAAAGTGGTCTGAGCAAGTCTGGGGTGGTCCAAGGAAGTCTAAAACTAGATATGATAGAGTTTGGGTCTAGGGGTGCATCAGGCACAAGTCTGCAGGCAAGTATACAGTCTGTAGAGCAAGCAGAGGCTATGGAAGTGATGGGGGCAGAGCCAGAGTGTGATGGGGGATCAATTAAGAGTGATGGGTTCTGGGGCCAAGCATAGAGCAAGGTCTGGAGCTAACTTAGGAATGTTTGAAGGTCATAGTGTGTGTGCAGAGTTTGTAATGACATCAGGGTTGAAAGGAACTTAGTAACAATAAAGAAAACTCCCTGCAATCCGACTCCTCTGGACCTCCCTGGATCTGTCCGGATCACACCCCACTGACTATCCGCACAAGCCATCAGTGCCCAGAACGTTTTCAAGTGTTCGGTTGCCAGTGCAAGGGGATCATGCCTGCCTAGTAAGGACTCGCCCAGTGCAGCTGAGCCCCCAAGGTCAGCAGAACCTGACATAATATCAAGACTCTACCTTACCCCGTCTATGATGCCTGCATTATCTCTGCACACACAATCAAATAACTCCAATGTCTATGGTCTACCCGTGCCTGGAAACCTTTATGATTCATATGGCCCTGCCCAATTTGCCGAGGCACATTGAGTCGTGGATCCGACACCAAACGTCCCCTCCACTCCGGTTACATCCATACAACAGCTCCCCCCACGGACACCCTCCCCAACCCACACCCAACCTCGAACCCCTCACGCAGACTGTCAAATCATCTCCCACCCCACCCTTACCCTCTCCGCCAAATCCGTTCCCTCGCACAAAGTTGACCCTGACATCACCCAAAGAACAGCATCCTAAAACCTGGCAACCATCCAACCAAATGAGCAACAATGTCTCCGGCACCGCGCCAAACCTCCAACAAACAATAATGCCAACCCACCACAAAACAGTCACCCATTGCGTGAGGATCGCCAGCCACGATGAGACCACTGAAAATGCGCTTCCCCAAAGCCCGCCTGTGGATCCACCGACCCACTAGCAACCCCACAGACCGACGAATGTGACTAATCACCAACAACATCACCAAACCCTACTATTGACCCCCCGACCCTCACCCCGACCACCTCCAAGGAACTACGCCCTCTGACAACTAGCCCCGAAACCACCAAAATCAAGCTCAACCCAACAACCCCAACAACAGAACAAGAACCCCAGATGTAGGCTATGCTCCAACCCCAGAACCTGCTTCCAGACCTTGGTTGACTCGGCCGTCACCTCCGCCCAACAAATAAAGGGGCCCTGACACCTCCAACCCAACTCTGACAACCCCGGCACAAGACCAAGACATCCCCAAGCTTCTAGACAGTCAGGAAAAGAATGGCTACGCACCCTCCACCCTGCCACCTAAAGCACAGCCCCAAAGTTAACAAGGAGAACCGCGGCACCCCACTCTTGACAAGGGACAACTCCAGACTGCGCTGCTATTTCAACACCTTCTCCCACACAATCCGGAACCCCTGACATTGAGGAACCTTGACGCCGACCCTCCCTGCATGCCACTCCCAAACCTAAACTCCAGACTCCGCCACCTCCCACGAAGGAACCCCCAGCATAGGAGCCACCCCGAACTAACTATAGGAAAAAGGACCCTGTACAAAGTAGTTTCCTGAAGTACTCTAAACTCACTGACATGTTCACATAAGGGAGGGAGAAGCCCCACCATCATCCAGAGGACGTCAATCAGCCGTTCAAGTGACCTGATGACCCAAAGGGCATACGCTCCGATATCCTTAAAGGACCCCCCCCACCTGGCTCAACGACCCAAACAACCCCGTGCCAGCCCAAAACTGCCTGACCCACCCCTCTGACCCCCTCCAAACCCCTCAACACAGCTCTGGACCCTGGCAACACGACTCCAGGGCCTCTGCTCCGACTACAACATTTAATCAAGGGGACTTATGGCACCAACCCAACAACAATGCCCTGGTAGCCCCAACTCCACAACATAAATCACCACCCGCTCCGAATCCCGCCCCTACGCCGGAAAATGTCCGTTGAACAGGGACCACATCATTGGAGCACCCAGAAGCAAGCCACATATGAAGTATCCTCTTTGGAGTACCCAGAAGCAGGCCACATGCAAGGTAATCTCTCGGAGTACCCTAAAGGTTGCTGATGACTTCCCCAAGAAGTGAGCAGTGACTCCCCCCACTGCCACCCCCGCATTTGCAACAATCTCCAGGCCGCTCCGGAGCACAAATGAAGAGTTGCCTCAACCCTGCCGCGACTCCCGGGGAGTCCCACCCAGTGCCTCCCCATGACTGACTTCCCCGCCGCCCCCCCAACAATCGTGAACAACCATCTTCCCCCATCCAAGCTCAGCTCCAGGAGCCACCGCCACTCCTGCACGACAACTCTGCTGCTCTGCAAAAAAAAAAAAAAAAAAAAAAAAACCACTCTGGAGCTCCCCCCCCTGATTCGCAACACAACCCCACTTGCAAGTTAAGACCCAACCCCAACCCCCGCATCAACTCTGGACCCCTGGTACTCACACTTGGAACTGCGGACCAACAAAATGCACCTCAGACCCCTTCCTCTGCCTGCACCTCTCCCAAAGCCAACACAACCAACAAACCCCCACCAAGTGACCCTTGTGTCGACTCCGGGACTGCCCACTTCTTCCCCAATGAAGGAACCACCAACCCCCAGGAAGGAACAACCCTTGGAACAAGCCCCGAAGCATCTCCGCTGAGGCGAGCCATTCCCCAACCAACCCCCATGCTGCCCCTGCCCAAAAGAAACATCCACCAACACAACTCCAACAGACCTCCAAACTTGAGGGAGTGTCAGAAATATGTAAGACCCCTCTGTCTGTCTCAGGACTTACCTTTAGTCAGGAAAGCACTGTCACGTAGATGACCCGGAACCTCAAATTTTGGCTCCGGACCCAAAGGAACTGGTCGGGACTGATCACCCCACATCCTGCCCCCTCAGTCATTGACACTCCAGAGCACACCAAAGCACCACTCGAACATGCCCGCCCACAGATGCAATACTCCGGAACACGACCTCAACCCGGACCAACTATGCCGCGAGGATGAACCTTGCCCCACCGACCCCCACCAATGAAGAGGGCCCCGCCACCTTCACCACCAGCGCCAGCATAAGGGCCAGATCATGGGAAGACCTCCGTCCCCCCCGCCAACCACACTGCCAAGAAAACCAAAGCCCCAAACCCACTGGACACCTATGAAAGATTCAAAGGTCCGCCCTCCAGTACCAACACGGCACACGTCCCTGCTGCAGACTAAAGAAAACTCCTACACCCCTGGTCGGAAATTCTGAGAATTGAACTCAATAACACCACCCCAAAATGCCATGGAACTCCACCAGACAACTCCCACCAATCCCGCCGAACCTCGGGAGCCCTCCCTGCAGTGCTCTGCCCCATCCCGACAAACCCTGGGACTAGCCAGCACAGATGGCACTAGCGGGCGTAACCCCCGCCCCTGGATTCACTAGGGATTCAACTCCCTCTCACACCCCTGCGTGTTTCACTTACTTCGCCCTCATACAAACTAAAACCTCACTTCACATGCCCAGAGACCAAAAAAGGGACATGTTCGCGTACAAAAATTACATATATACAAAAAGCGAGGGAGGCAGCAAGTCCAAAAGCAACAAGAAACAGGGCCCGCACCCACCTCACTCCCTCCCCGGACCCCCCGGCAACCCTATCCCCAGGTCAACTTCCATCTGGGCCTGCACCACCGCTAAGACCTCCGCCAACCCCGGCAACGCCTCCCCTGCATCAGCCGCCACCTCCCACCACAACCCCAGGGCCACCGCATTGCATCACCAATGCCCCGCCAGCAACCTCTCCAATCGTGCCATCCCCTGCTGCAACTCTGGAGGCTGAACCGCGGACCCCTGCATCAACCCATCCTGAATTGACGCAAACGCTGCAGAGGCACTGTGCAAGAGGACCCGATGCTCCCACACCCAGCCTAAACCCAGAAAATGAACCATCAGTAACAAACGGAGGAACGGGAGACAACTCACGGAGGATTCCCACGCGCCCTGAAGTGGCCTCATTGGCCAACCAGTCCTCCCTCTGTCTCGCCGCCTCCAGCTCCGCCCACAATGCATCCCCCTCCAGAACTTGTCCCCACCCCTCCGCTTCCCCCATGGACTGCCCCTCCATCTGCATCAGATGCTCCCGCAAGCCCTGCACCTCTAACGCTCACTCCGTCGCCATGTGCACCGACGTGTTCCTTTCCCGCTCCATCGCCTCTTTCTCCGTCCATGCCACATCATGGTCCTCCCTCGCCCGTCGGAGCTCACCCTCCCGTACTGCCAATGACGTCGTCAAAGCCTTCACCTGCTTGCAAAGGAAGACCTCCATGATCGAAGAAATAGGCGCAGGGGGACTCGACAACCGTTCTGAGGGAACACCTGGGGTAGGAGAAAAAAGGAGAGACTCCGGAGGCCCCACCAATGGCTTGCGCCCACATGGCTTCTTGCTGGGTCCTGCCCCTAAGGGCGGGGAGGCTCAACGCTTCCCACGAATCACCGCCGAGGATGCCCCCTTTCCCCAACCACCCCACAAAAGCCCCACCTTCTCCGCAGACTGCCCCATGCTCCCCTCCTTTGGCAACGCGGGACAAAACTTGGTCCGCTTCAGGACCCCTGGAAAATCCACCACCACCACCACAGATGACTCTACAAAAACCCCATCAGTCATCCCGAGAAGACAAGTCGGCACCACTTATGACTCTGGTCCCTGACACTAGCACGGTGATGAGCCCCAGTTATCGCTGAGCACCTTTTTCGGCGGCAGCTGACTACTTCGAATTTGACACAAGTCACAACACCCAGCGCACGGGACTTAGCCCTAGGATTGGACCGAAGCACAAGACTCTAGTGACCATGAGACTTATTGATCACGGGGAACATCACGCGAAGCCTGGAACTTGGGCCTAGACCATCAAGGCCTAGACCCTCTTGGCGACGATTATTAGCGACCTTAGCAATCCTGGCAACAAAACGGCGTTCCTTTACTATATATGGACATATTACCAGACGCGTACCTTTTTACTATCATTCCCCTTGTCGAGCTTACCAACATCCCTGAACGGCATTCTTACTTCAGGTATTGACATCGGACTCGTTCTCTTTTTGGTTCTTATTAGCAATTAGTCGTCGCCAAGGCCTCCCCTATGACCTTTTACTTAGTTACAGACTGACGCCTGGCACGCAACCTAAACACAGTGGCAGACGCCGCCGCTAGTGGCGCTTAATTGCTTACCTTCCCTTACTATACTTCGAAAACGTATAAATACTGCCTGTACATAGACACCCATCCATCAAATTTTACCATCGCATCACCATCGTATTACTCCCCCAATCTATAAGCTACCAGCTTAAGGATTTTGTTCGCCTCATCTCTTTCCCTCATCTCGTCTTTGACTTTGGGGTTCGCGACAAACCTCTTCAACTTCGACCTTGACTTAGTGTGGTACCGACTACGGGTGCCTATTAGCGTTATTTCAACTTAGTGACGCTAGCAATTGCGGCTAGCGATAAGTTTACGTTCGTCCGTTGATCTTAGTTTTACTCTTACCGCTGTCTCTCTCCTTTATTCGCCCCGCCACTGTTTCAGTTTCGCTGCGACTATCGTTAGCAGTAGCGATTCTTTTCGACTTCACCTCCTTGCCACCACTTTCGCTCTAGTTCTCTGGGACGGTTACTGACTCGCCCTCAATTATTAACTTCCTACTGCCAGCTATCCTATCTAGTGACAGGTGTTAGGTTTCCTGCACGGCACTAGGCGGCATAGGAGCACATCATTTTGGAGCCCACCACGAGGGCTGTTTAGAAGTTAACCATTCCGCCAGAAACAAGAGCTCACGCAAAACGTCGCTTGAAAAACCCTTTTGAACCACCCCAGTCTTCCATTTCGACCCCTCGGCATTCTTCGCCAGCAGCCCGTCCTCGACCCCTTGCCGACAAACTCGAAACCGCTAAAAACCTTTGCGACGTTAGCGAAATCCTTGCCGACTTCCCAGGCGCTCTCATCGAAAGTTTTCTCGACGCGCCGCTTTCACCATTAACCCCAACCGACTCTATATTCTTCCCCGAAGCCCACTCTATTCCCGTATCGCCAACTATCCCCCATCCTCCGCTATATCCGACAACCGTTAACATGAACAACGACCCCATTGCTCGGCGCGCTAGAATGCTGCCTCGCAATGACACTACGGCACCTAAGTGGGATGAGAGTCGCCCTAGGGAACTCCCCCAATACTTCAAAGAACTGGAATACCTCTTCGCTGATTGCGGTATCACTGACGACACACAAAAGAAAGAATATGTGTCTCGATATGTTTCCTATGACACGGCGGAGACTTGGCTTGGCTTACCTGAATTTGGCGACAATATTATTGTCGGCAACGATGCTCCTTGACCCTACAATTACCAGGAATGGAAAGCGGCAGTGCTTAGGTTATACCCTGGCGCTGACGCTAGTGCTCGTTATAATCTTGGCGATCTGGAACGACTAGTTAACCAGTCTTTCAACAGCGGCTTAGCAACTTTGGGAAGGTTCTCTGACTACTACCAGGACTTCCAACGTATTGCTAGATGGTTACTCGCTAACGGCAAGCTATATCGTAACGAGGAACGTCGCTTGTTCCAACAAGGTATCCCCACATCGCTATGGTCTAAAGTCGTCCGCCATCTCAAAATCACCCTTCCCGATCACCATCCTGAGGACCCTTACGATGTTGACCAAGTCTTCGAAGGCGCTAAGTGGGTTCTAAAAGGAACGGACACTTCCATGGCTAAGACCAGCAATGGCACCACCGGCATCCATTCGTCATCGCCCATCGCTAACCCGCCGACCGTCCCTTCGCCGGCACCTAAGCAAGAAGCATTGGAATTAGCGACCACTACCGCAATCGTCAGCGCCTTGGAACGTTTGGAAGCCCTTCTAACCAGCGGTAACGCCCAACCTCGCCAACAGTTCGCTAACAGCACTTGCCACTTCTGCGGGGAAATAGGTCACACTATGGTCCGAGGCACTTGTATTAAGCTTGAGCAAATGATCAGACAGGGTAAGATCCGTCGAAACGCCGAAGGCAAGATCATTTTACCGTCTGGCGCCATGATTCCCAACTATTCCGGCAAGCGACTATACATTGAACGCATCGAGGAATGGCACCGGCTTAATCCAGGACAAATCGTTACAGGCAGACTTTCTTCCAATGCCAACCCAGACCCAGAGCAGGCGGCGATGCAGCAGTCGCTAATACACGAGGTAATGCAACAGGACGTCGCCACAGGCCGAGCGCTAAGCAAGGAAGAACGGATCGAGGCTTTGGAACGCGAGCTATTTGCACTCTGGCGAAACGGCGAAAAATTCGACGGCGTACAAGTCCCCCGAGCGACTTACCGACCAGCAAGTAATGCTTCAAAGGCAACGCCCTCGACCAGTGACCCTCCGGCAACCTCCACCCCTTCTGATTCAGCTCCAGTTCCTGCCACTAAGCCTGCTGACAAAGGCAAAGCACCTGAACGCACCGTTGCTAAGGAACAACCGTCTGCCGCTAAGGAACCGGTGGCTCAGCCTCCTATTCATCCATTTTCTGGCCTCCCTAGTCGCTACGCCCCACCTGCTAACCAGAATTTCGCTGCTCCCGACAAAGCTAACGATGGCGCATATCAAACTATGCCACCCATCTACGACATCGAGCAATCCAAAGCGGTTTTCGAACGAGTCTTACGCACCCAGGTTACGATATTGGTTGGCGAACTTTGCTCTGTATCCCAGGACATCAGGAATCAGTTTAGGACAGCGGTTACGCCCAAACGATTGGTTGGCGCTAGCGCTAATACAGTTCAGGCCTCCAGCGACATTTTTGAAGAAATTTTGCCGACGTTCGCTATCGAAGAACCCCAGTTTTTGCTTGGGTCCAACACTGATACCGCTAAAGGACTTACCGCGGACAAGGCACCACTCGCTTCAGTCGACCCCGTCGAGGCCTATATTGATGTGCTACCCCCCGGAGAAGAGCCTGTGGTACTCACTGTCGCTAAGGAATCTCAGTCACTTCGTACCGTCATGATGCTGATCGACAATAAAGAGGAAGTTGAATGCATTCATGACAGCGGTTCTCAGATTATTTCGATGTCCGCCGAAATCGCTAGCGACATTGGCTTATCCTATGACCCCAACATCGTGCTAAACATGCAGAGCGCCAACGGTACCACGGATCGATCACTGGGACTAGCTAGAAACGTACCATGCACGATTGGCGACGTGACGGTCTATCTTCAAATTCACGTTTTACGGTCTCCCGCTTACGACATCCTACTTGGTCGCCCATTCGACGTATTAACCAGAAGTACGGTTAATACAATTAGCGACATCAAAACAACTATAACAATCACGGACCCCAATACTGGCCTCCGGCGCACTATCCCTACCTTTCCACGCAGCAAAACCAAAAGAAACAACCGTCAAAATGTTTGCTTCAAAACAAAGGCACCCCGCTGATTTCATTGCCGGAGGCAATGAAGAAGATAGCGACCTAGTGATCGTTATCTGCTATGACCATTCAACTGGTCTAGCGACGTGTATAGCTTCTTGTGATTTGGACCAAGACGTTTTGCTTACCGATTCTAACACACAGACTAATCCCGCGCTAGCATACCTTTACGCTATGGCTAGCGACATTTCTGATTTGTCCCTTTCACCTCGTTCTTATCTCATTTCTACTGATACCTCTAATCCCTCGATTCTTGGACAGACTTTGCCCTTTGATACATGTGTTACGGACACTACCCCCACCTATGTTAACATCCCATTCCCCGCTCAGTATGTCGCTAACGAACCTCCTAAGCAAAAAGGAGTACAGGTCAAGAAGAAGTATAAACCCATCGTCATGAAAACCAAACCGGTCGCTAGCCACGTTAGCGAAGACTTTCGAATCGAGCGTCAAGTTATAGGCGATCCACTAGCGACCATTCCTCCGCTTAACCCAAACCCGCCACCTTTTGTCCCAACAAAGCGATTCACCAGCGAGCGACAAGCGAAATTGGTTAGCGACCACGACACTGGGTTCCTCACTAGCGACAAAATCAACGTATTGGTCGACATGGTCGCCAAGCAAGAAAAAGCCTTCGCTTGGGAAGATTCCGAGCAAGGAAGTTTGCGCCCCGACTTCTTCCCGCCAGTACGCATACCAACAATTCCGCACGTACCTTGGGTTCAGCACAATCGCCCCATACCCCCAGGACTAGAAAAGGAAGTATGCGAAATTATTCGCGACAAGATCAGCGCTGGCGTCTATGAACCCTCGAATTCCGCTTATCGCTTGCGATGGTTTTGCGTTCTCAAGAAAAACGGTAAGCTCAGGATTGTACACAGTCTAGAGCCGCTCAACCATGTCACCATTCGCCATTCTGGAGTACCACCTTTTCCAGATCACGTCGCCGAATCTTTCGCTGGACACATTTGTGGTGCCACTCTCAACCTCTACGTTGGCTACGACGAACGACTTATCGACCCAGCATCACGCGACTTAACGACATTCCAGACTCCGTTTGGCGCTCTTTGCTTAGTAACCTTGCCGATGGGGTGGACCAACTCTGTGCCTATATTTCACGACGACATTACCTTTATTCTGCAGCCGGAGATACCCCACAACGTGCTCAGCTTTATCGATGACGTTGGCGCTAAAGGACCCAAGGACTGGAAGGTCGTTAATGGTAGACCCGCTAAGCATCCCGCTAATCCGAACATCCGCCTAGCGCTCTGGGAGTTCTTTGAACTTCTTAACAGGATCCTTCAGCGGATGAAATATTGCGGTGGCACTTTTTCCGGTCACAAACTTGTTCTTTGCGCCCCGACCTTCAAGATTCTCGGTCACGTTTGTACTCCTAGTGGTCGAATCCCCGACGAAAGTCGCCTAGCTCTAATCGAGCGATGGGGTCCTTGCAAGTCACTATTGGAAGTCCGCGCCTTTTTAGGTACCGTTGGGGTGCTAAGGATCTTCGTCAAAAACTTCGCCCATCAAGCCCATAACCTGACGAAACTTACTCACGTTGGCATCCCTTTTGAGTTTGGTCCCGATCAGATTAATGCTCAACGTGACCTCGTGAAGGCCTTACAAGACGCTAAGCCCCTTGTTCCTATTGACTATGAATCGCCTGACCCCGTCATCTTAGCGGTCGATACGTCGTATATAGCGGTCGGATATTACCTTTGCCAGTGTGCTAGCGGTAATTGCAAGGAGTGCCGCTACAATCGTTTTGGGTCAATTACGCTAAACGACAGAGAAGCACGATTCAGTCAGCCTAAGTTGGAGCTTTACGGCCTTTATTGAGCGCTACAAGCTTTACGGATGTACCTAATTGGCATTAGGAACCTCATCATCGAAGTAGACGCTCGCTACATTAAGGGTATGCTTCAGAACCCCGACATTCAGCCTTCCGCTAGCATGAACCGCTGGATTATGGCGATTCTGATGTTCCATTTTGAGCTGGTGCACGTCAAGGGAACTTTCCACGGCCCGGATGGTCTGTCACGGCGCCTGCCACAGCCTGATGATCCCCCTGTCAACGATAGCGACAACTCTGTCTATGAGGATTGGATTGATCGTTTGCATGGGTTCATACACCAGGTCCAGTTACCGCTGCCGCTCCTTCGCCATCTCTCAACGGCCGCACATCGCTTATTCCCTGTGGCCAATCTCGGCTGTTTGCCTACTTTAGCAACTTTTGCCAGCGACACCAACACTGCTCCACGATTAGCAACCAGCAATGATATAACCCCCCTCCGAGACGATGGCACCACTACTTATAGCGATGTACCCCGCAGTGCCAAAGCTACCACCAACGATGCCCGTATACTCTTAGTTAAGAAATGGCTTCACGATCTAATCCGACCCGAAGGCTTTAGCGACAAAGATTATGCCACTTTTGTTCGCTACGCATCTATGTTTTTCATTACGGGAGGCAAACTTTGGCAAAGAAGTCGAGACGGTGCTCACAAGGTGTTCATCCCTATTGCCAGTTGCTTACAGGTCTTGAAGGCAATGCATGACGACTTGGGACACAGAGGCTTCTTTGCTACTCACTCTGCTCTTCTAGAACGATTCTGGTGGCCCCAAGTTAGCGCCGACATCATGTGGTACCTTAGGACCTGCCATCTCTGTCAGATACACCAGACAACTAAAGTGCTTATTCCGCCAACTGTCGCTACTCCGGCGCCTTTGTTCAGCAAGATATACGTCGATACCATGTTCATGCCGCCCTCCAATAAGTTCAAGTACATCATCCAAGGACATTGTTCGCTAACTCATTACCCGGAATTTCGCATGCTCAGCCGAGAAAACACCGAAGCTATCGCCAAGTGGCTATACGAGGACGTCATTTGTCATTGGGGAGCGCTTAGCAAAATCGTGACCGACAATGGACCCCCGATCCTAAAGGCAGTTACCTATTTGGCAAAGAAGTATAACTTACACCATATCCGGATCTCTGGTTATAATAAGCATGCTAATGGAATAGTCGAGCAGCCTCACTTCGACGTTTGCCAAGCCCTTTTCAAAGCTGTCAATGGCGATCAGTTTAGGTGGAGTATGGCTACTTACTCGGTCTTTTGGTCAGAACGTGTTACAGTGCGCAAGCGAATGGGTTGCTCCCCTTACTACGCTACGACCAGTACCCACCCTCTCCTGCCTGCTGACATAGTTGAAGCGACATATTTGCAACCGCCACCAAACTCGTTATTATCAACCACCAATCTTATAGCCCGCCGAGCGATTGACCTTCAGCGCCGCCAAGAAGATCTCGACCGCCTGCATAGCCAAGTGCTTAGCGCCTGTCGCCTGGCCGCCATTTGCTTCGAGAAAGATCACGCCACTACAATTCGCGATTACAACTTCAAAACAGGCAACCTCGTACTAATGAGGAATATGAGAATCGAAGTAACGCATAACAAGAAAATGAAGCCGCAATACCTAGGCCCACTTGTGGTAATCTCTCGCAACCGTGGAGGAGCTTACATTCTTTGCGAACTAGATGGCTCAGTTCTACATCGCCCTGTTGCTGCCTTCCGCTTAATCCCCTATCTCGCTAGAGAACACATAACCGTGCCTAGCAACACTTTCGACATCGACACTTCGCGTCTCCAAGAACTGGAACAAACCGAACTTGTTGACGACGATGACACTGGCAAAAACGCCAGTGAAGAAGAAAACTACCTTTTGCTAGGCCTTAGCGACGAATCCTAACTCTGCTTCATTTCTTACCACTCTCATCTCTACTACCCAGAAAAACCGTCAACAATTACTTTACAAAACCTAAGTCCTTTTCGTTTCGTTACTCTTTCATTTTTGATACAGTTAAAAAGCCTTTCACAAACACTTTACTTTACTACTGTCTTGTTTTGATGCTGCGCTAGGCTATTCTGTCACCAGCGCTCGGCACGCCTCTAGGGGTAATTTGCCATGATGATCTACTGAGTGTTTGCCTTCAAGATGTCGCTAACATTAGGCGACAGTCGCTAGTATGCCCAATTGATTTTTGCTTTCTTTCTTCTGTTTCGTTTCACTTTCTGATTGCTCGCCAAAGATACTATACATTTTGGAGCCCCTTAAGGGGGCCAAGCTAGGTCCAAATTACTAACAAAAATATAAAATTTATATACAGGAGGCGACTGTCGCTAAGCATCAAGGTCAGCGTCGTTGTCAGGAACCTCCATTGCCTCCGTCTCCTCCCAATCCCCCTCGCTGATGTTGTTCTCCTCCTGCCAGGCCAGGAAGGCCTGGCAGTCGCGTCGATATCCCACTAGAGCCGCCAGCATCCACCTAGCGACCGTGTAGTGAGCCCGTGCTGCTAACAACTCCTCCCTCGCCACCTCCAGCTCCCTTCGGAACCGTCGTTCCACTCCCGCTGCCCTCTCGTCGAAGTCCAGTAGCGACGCCGCCGACGTTAGCGGCATCGGCCATCCGAGGTCCTCGCCCAGCCACTCCAGCTTGTCATCGCCCACCTGATGCAACGGCGTGTCGCTCCATGTTCCCTAGCAAAGCGGTTAGCAATCAGGTAGCTAGCAGGAGAAAATAACTTACTCGTCGTACGACCTCAACCTCTTCAGCTCGTTCTTCCTCCTCAGTAGTGATGGGTATGGCCTCTACTTCCTCTGCACCCTCGATCTCCATGTCACTCGCCTCCACCTCGGCGACCGTCGCCAAGGGAGTTGTCTCCCTCATCTCCACGTCCTCCCTTCCCTCCTCGCTGGCGACTGTCCAAGGTCGCTTAGTGCTAGCGACCGATGATGGGCTTGCGGCTCGTTTCAGTGCTTGGGGCGTGTTGCCATCACTGCCATTGTCGTCGTTGTCCTCGTTGCTCTCCACCATCTCCCTACTCTTCACCCTAGCGCCTCCACTACCTCCAACCAAGCCCTCCTCCTGCGATGTCGGCAAGGTCAAGCTTGAATGCTTGACCTCGATCGGCTCCCCTCTCCTCGCCAATTCCCTCTGCCTCTCCACGAAGGCCCTCACACTCCTTACCAACGCCGCCTTGATCGCTATCCTCTTAGCGAATTTGCTGCCTGTGCTCCTCAATGACAGGCCGCTGTGCGAGCAGCTCTTCCTAGTGCTGTCGCAACGATAGCAAGGCTGGACCCCCGTGGGGTACCAGCAGCCTTCTAGGTCGTTATCTGCCCAGCAATTGTCGCACTAAAAGAAAGCATTAGCGACAAAAAGAGAAAAAAGAACCGCTAAGTACTCACTGCTCCTTGTGTGTACTTATACTCTTGCCGCTTCTCTAGCGACACTGTTACCTTGCCCTTGGCCTTGTCCAACTTCACTCCTGCTCCCAGCCCCGTATCCACCACCGTTGTCGTCCTTCGCCATCGAAGGAGCGTCACCAAGTGCTTGTCGGTAAACGATTCTTCAACATGATCCTGCAGGAAAGGTTAGCAGTCGTCGCCAAGAATCAGCGAAAGGAAAGAAAACGACTCACCTCAATATCCTTGTCCTCCTCATCTTGTGCCTTTGCCTTTCCTTTCCCCTTCCCTTTGCTCTTCGGAGTTGTCGCCAATTTTGGCGACATCGCCAACCCCCTAGCGACGCTGCCAGCTGCAGCCTTGGGAGACAAGGGGCCCGCCTCTTGAATGTCCCCACGATTTGCCGCCTCTTTGTTCCTACGACCCTCGCTCCATCCCTCCTCCCTCGCCACCGCTAACGCACCTACCGGGTGCTGGAAGAGGAACTGGTCATTTGGTGACAAGTCTTCAAAGAGCTAACGTACCTTAGTGGGGTCGCTAGCACTAGCGACTGCCGGGGCACTTACCGTCATTCCTGCCATGAGATCGTCCATCAGGAACTCTAGCGAAGGGTCGATTGGCACCTAGCGATCGCATTAGAAGTTGGTGCTAAAAGGAAGAAAAGGAACTTACGAAGTGAACATCGAATGGGCGAACCCATTCTTCCCCCTTGTACTTCTCATATAACTGGCGACACTCCTTCTTGACAGTCACCAACTCTGGCCACTCGACTCCGCTCCCCGAGGTCTTGAACCACTGGAGCCACGTCTGAAAGATGGCGGTGACCGCCAAGCGAGGATCCTTCACCAACGATGCACGGGCCACCGCGAGCAACCTGTCGACCCGATCAAGGAAGGCGTGGGCCATGGTGATCTTCTCAAATTGGGAGGTGAGATTGGACATAGCGATAAGATTGAGATGCTAGAAGAGATTAGATGGTAAGGAAGGGGGATGATGAAGTTCAAGCGATACCGCCAACCACTTTTATTCGAAGCCCTTGGGCGCAGGGACCAAGCGATCAAGCCCGTGACTTTTGGGTTGACTGAGGACAGTCAATATTTCAGTATGGAGGAGGATGATGAGCCCCAGTTATCGCTGAGCACCTTTTTTCGGCAGTTTGGACTTAGCAGCAGCTGACTACTTTGAATTTGACACAAGTCACAACACTCAGCGCACGGGACTTAGCCCGAGGATTGGACCAAAGCACAAGACTCTAGCGACCACGAGACTTATTGATCACGGGGAACATCACGCGAAGCCTGGAACTTGGGCCTGGACCATCAAGGCCTAGACCCCCTTGGCGACAATTATTAGCGACCTTAGCAATCCTGGCGACAAGACAGTGTTCCTTTACTATATATGGACATATTACCAGAAGCGTATTTTTGTTACTATCATTCCCCTTGTTGAGCTTACCGACATCCCCAAACGGTGTTCATACTTCAGGTATTGACATCGGACTCGTTCTCTTTTTGGTTCTTATTAGCAATTAGTCGTCGCCAAGGCTTCACCTATGACTTTTTACTTAGTTACGGGCTGACGCCTGGCACGCAACCTAAACAGAGTGGCAGACGCTGCCGCTAGGGGCGCTTAATTACTTACCTTCCCTTACTATACTTCGAAAACGTATAAATACTGCCTGTACATAGACATCACCCCATCGAATTTTACCATCGAATCACCATCATATCACTCCCCTATCTATAAGCTACCAGCTTAAAGGTTTCATTTACCTCATCTCTTTCCCTCATCTCGTCTTCGACCTTGGCTTAGCGACAAACCTCTTCAACTTCGACCTCGACTTAGTGTGGTACCGACTACGGGTGCCTATTAACGTTATTTCAACTTAGTGACGCTAGCAATTGCGGCTAGCAACAAGTTTACGTTCGTCCTTCGATCTCAATTTTACTCTTACCGCTGTCTCTCTCCTTTATTCCCCCCGCCACTGTTTCAGTTTCGCTGTGACTATCGTTAGCAGTAGCGATTCTTTTCGACTTCACTTCCACGCCACCACTTTTGCTCTAGTTCTCTGGGATGGTTACTGACTCGCCCTCAACTATTAACTTCCTACTGCCAGCTACCCTATCTAGTGACAAGTGTTAGGTTTCCTGCATGGCACTAGGCGGCATAGGAGCACATCACCATTGTGCAGAGAAATGCAGCTGGGGTGGGGAAGATGTCAGTGTCTGATCTGCAATTTAGTGCATCTTTGAGATCTAAACTGCTGGTTTGTTTTCTGTAAACTGGTAATTGCAGTCTTTGCCATTGATAGTCCATATGGCATGTCCCATCACCTGGCATTTAGACCAGCTACCAATGAAATGTCTCTGCTCACCACATAAAATGCATGTGCCCTCCTTCTGTTGCTTCTTCTGAGTCTCCTCTGGTACATTGATCCAGGGCCTGTCCCAAATCTTGTTTGCACATAGGGCCTCCTGGTCTTCAGTGGGGTCCAGAGCATTGTCAGAGTCCTGGGAGTGGTCAGGGTTGGCATCCAGGGGCTCCGGAGCTTCATGGAGGTCAGCAGCATTGAGTTGGGCTGGTGGGTGGGGTTCTGGGGGTTGATTGGCACTGGAATGTAGTGAGGTTGGGTATGGATCTCAGCATTCATTTGACAAAATACAAAGACCTAACCAAACATAGTGAGGTTGGGTCTGGATCAGTGAGGTTGGGTTCGGATCCCAGCATTCAGTTATAACTCTGTGATTATGCTTGGAAGTTGCTGGTTCAATCCTCAGTTGTTGTATTTTAGTAACTGTAATGCACTAAATCCTCTCATCCAAAATTACAGAGAATGATGCATTTAGTTCTGTGTCTAATTACACAGTATAATGCATTACTCTGTCAATATCAGATGGATCATCCCTGTGTCTTCTAGTGTGTATTCCCAATCCCAACCTCTTTATTTTTGGTTTCAAATCTTACTGAGCATTTCCTTTTTTCTCCTCCAAGACAACACTTTCCTCCAACCACCATGATCCCTATCTCTTCTGGTTGCAGCCTTGTCATGCTCACACTGTACACACCTTTGCATGATGTCTGCGAGCTACATACATTTGATGAGTGAGTGGCTTATATGACTCTTTTAAACCATACTGTGGTCCCCTCCTCGCATTTGTGGTTTCACATCTGTGCCTTTACAAGCCCAGGGATCTCCTACCCTGAATTCAGCAATTCTCCTAACATCATTTAATGTTCCTGCAGTTGTACTTATGTAATTTCACTCGAGGCCATTTCTGTTCAGACCAGTCAATAAATATTGGAAGCAAGAACAGGGCAAATTTCATAGCACAAAGAAGCTTTACCCAAATGACAAAGGATTCAAAAACTGGTGATAGAACAAAGGATTTGCCGATTGGATCAAAAGTTGGTGACAGAACAAAGGATTTGCTCACAGGTCAGGGATTTTCCCAAGATACCAGGACATGACAATAATATATGTATATGTCGCTGTGTAAGATGATGTCTGCGAGTGGCAGCTATCGTCGTACCCAGCCATCGTCGCACCCAGCAACTTGACAACGGTTCCAGAGGCAGGCACATGTGTTTGGTTTCACCCTCGCTACCGGTGTTTAAACTGTCGGCTTTCTTGTGTATATACCATCCGTTCCGCCCGATGTCCCAAAATGGAGGTGACGTAACTACAACTAAAGCCTTGATCGATTGATCCACGAGCTCTGCAGGTGAAACTCACCTTTTCTTCACTGTCTCTCACAATGCCTTCAATCCATGCCTTGTCAGCTCAGGAACCTCAGAGGCTCTTCGATGATATAGATCGCAGTTTCCAACTTTCATCTCAAGATTTGGTGGGACTTACGAAGGCTTTCCTCCATGAGATCAGTCTCGGGCTAGCGTCGTACGGCCAGCCCATGGCTATGATGTGTGTGGACAGTCCTTTTCACGGACCGAGGGAAATCTCAATTATCTACTAGTCCAACTTTTGTTACTGGCGTGCCCGATGGTACAGAGACAGGGTATGCATGCCTTCAATCACTATCACTTATGACCGTATCTAGTAAACTCATCGTGGCGATTCCTAGGACTTTCTTAGCGCTCGATCTTGGTGGGACGAACCTGTAAGCAATCACAACTTGTGTGAAGACATCGAAGTATCCACAATGTGATAGGCGTGTATGTGAAGTGGCCCTAAACGGCGACAAGACATTCTCGTTGCGACAACAAAAGTACAAGGTTTCGGATTCTCTGAAGACCGGAGAAGCGACCGTTTTGTTTGGTACGCTATGGGATTCTCTCTGCTGATTAGGATCAAGATAGTCTAACCTCGACATAGATTATCTGGCCGATTCGGTGGACGCATTCCTGACCACACATGCCGCATCTGCTTATTCCTATGGTTCTGATGTTCATCTCGGTCTCACATTCTCTTTCCCCGTAGAACAGACTGCGCTTAATGCTGGTACTATTCTCACTTGGACTAAGGGTTTTTCTGCCAAGAACGCTATCGGAAACGATGTCGTAAGGCTGCTTCAAGACGCCTTTGATAGAAAACACATGCACGTCAAGTGCGTCGCTCTCGTGAACGATGTAAGGTATTCCTCTTTATTCCTCCGGCCGATCTGAGCCCGATAGACCGTTGGCGCCCTCTTGTCGCGAGCTTATACGACTGGAGGGTGTGTTCTGGGAGCTATCTTTGGAACCGGCACTAATGGTGCCTATGTCGAAGAAGTTGGTGAGTGGGCATTAGAATCTTGACGCGTATTTCTGCTCATATGTCCTTCAGCCAAAATAACAAAGTTATCCAATTCTATGGCGGCTGTAAAAGGAGGCCATATGGTTGTCAATACAGAATGGGGCGCGTTCAACAACTGCGTATGTGCTGAGGTCCTTCCTTCTTCACCGGACGATTAACATCGATATCAGAGATCACATCTCCCCTTCACTCCATTTGATAATGCTTTAGATCGCCTCAGTATCAACCCATCTTACCAGGCGTTTGAAAAATTTATATCCGGGATGTATCTTGGAGAAATTACCCGTAATATTCTGATCTCTTTGATCGACGCCTCTCCAATACCGTTGCTATTTTCTGGCAAGTCGACACCTATGCTTAACAAGCACTATGGTCTTGACACAAGTGTCATGAGCCAGATTGAAGAGGCATGGGAAGGTCCGAACAGATCACTCAGTGGAGATCAACCTGCACCTGAGTTCGCCAAGTTCGACGCTACAACACTGCCACCGAATATCGGCAACAAGTTGGAGCGTATTCGCCTGGTTGTATTCAAACAATTTGGCTTCCAAGATTCAGAAGTCACCTTGAAGGACGCCGCTGTATGCTTACTTTCTCTCCTTTTCTCTGCGGCTTATACGGAATACCAGATCGTCCGCTGGGCATGTTCGTTGGTAGCCAGAAGAGCTGCATTGCTAAGCGGTGTGGCGGTCGCCACCATCTTGTTCCAGACTGGCCGTGCGTCTTTCGCGGATAAGGATGGCAAATTCTCTAATTGTACTGATACGACGAGAATCGGCGTTGGTGTCGACGGAAGGTCTGGTTTCCTCGCTCCTGGAGTTCTCTATGCTAATTCAGGCTTGATTTGATAGTCTGATTGAGCACTATCCGAATTATGAGCGTATCCTCAGAGAGTCATTATGTTCTCTAGTAGGAAAGGAAGTCGAGAAAAGAGTCGATATTGGTATGGCGAAGGATGGTAGTGGTGTCGGCGGTAAGCGACCATTTGTGTCCCCAGGATCTTTACTTATCTTTCCATGGTGTAGCGGCTCTCTGTGCGCTGCAAGCCCTGAAACAGCGAAAGAGCAGTTGAGTGAGGAGTGGTGCAAGATTGTGCGCTGTTCCTCCATTAGACATAAAGATACTAGTGGATTCAAGATACTAACTGTAAATGTATAAGCAGTCCATCTAATCGCGTGCGAAAACTCAACCTCCTTGTGCTGGCTAGGATTTACTTACCCTTCCCATCCAATTCCCTCCAGTCATGACTCGCCCTATCCCCGAAATCTCAGGCCCGTCAGTATCTAGGACGAGACAAGTAGTAGTAGTGATCGTGCTGTATAATTTTGCCTTTTCTGATGGAACTGTTGTTCAAAGGGAAACTACATTGGCCTGCAAATTTGCTTTGCATCGCGATCAAGTATGATCTGCCTCTCATAGCCTGGAAACGGTCTTTGCAACTTCTGATTCGTTCCAGAAACACTACTATGTCCCCTAGTGACGGTTTTAGGTTTTTCAAGATGAGCCAACGTCAGCTGCATGTTCTTTCTCGAGCTCGCTCATGAACATATGTATGGTGTCCGGGCATGCGTGCTAGTGTGGGCTCTAACCTCTCGGTCTCGGTCCAAATTCTCTCATCCCAGCTCCGGACTGGTCTCTGCCATCAATGACATGTAAACGTCACAATCATCTGTTCAACGGGTACGACATAACACTATGCCATATTCTTGAAAATGTTAATGAAGGCCCGCACTACCCTGCAAACTTGCGGTTTCAATTGAGAAACAGGCGCGTTTGTACTCATGTAGACAGGCGAAACCTGCACCTTAATGATTCGTCGCTTTTTTGCGTTGAATGACGTTGATCTCTTCATACATTTCGAATCATGAATATTGCATTATCATCGCTGTCTTTTGGGTGCACATCTAATTAATTAAAAATTACAGTCGTTCGAGCCAGATACAAGCGAAATAATAAGAGGTACAACTTTACAGGTGATAAAAAGAACTGGGAAAAATGGATGGTGTCGTGAAGCATTCGTAAGGTGGAAATTGATGAAGGTTCGCCAATAGTCGATATCGGCATGCAGAAGGAAAAAGAAACCTATATATTCTTTTTTGAAGGGTCAGGCTGGGGTGCCAACTCGGTGCTCAGATCTAAAGCAGCTGGGGGCTCAGGGGAAGCAGACAATGAGGAGAGGTCGGAATCGCTATGGTTGCTGTAAAGAGCGGGCGTTGAGGCGCCGGAGCGTGCTGTCACTTCTGCTAGCTCCTTCCGTAGTGCCTCCATCTCGCGCTCAAACCTGTGCAGAAGCAAATGATTAGTTGAAAAACGGTGGCTATGAAGAAGATAAAACACGCACTTGCGGCCGAAGACTTCGATATAAAAACCACCTCCGTTCCAGGCGCTCACGGAAAAGATGAAGATGAGGAAAATGCCGCTCCAGAGAGGGCTGTCGTATAGAAGAAAAACAGCGGGGAGTTCTGTGAGAACAGCGTAGACTGATATCGATGTAAGACAACTGGTATATTTGGAGGGTCACTGACACTTACCAAGTTGACCACCCATGAAGAAGGCTTCACGATAACGAGGCGACACAGAAGAAAGAGTTACACCTATGACGCCCCGTTTATCATTGAGAAGGTAGGAGAATGACGTAGTTCGCTCCCCAGATTCGATTTTAGAGCGGCGGTCGATGAGGATAAACTGAATATATAACATAGTACAGAAGTTTGAAAGCAGAGATATACATGTCATACCTTCCAGTAGAGTAATTGCCAGATGACATCTGTTATACATGTCAGAAGCAATTGATTTAGAGGAGAAAAACGACTGACATAGACCTCCACTGAGAAGAAGTGCTCGGAGTGGCTGAAGATAAGGCAGCTCAGCTAGCGCTGGAAATCGCGCCACCGAGTTGGGATAGAAGTGCCTAGCTCGGGTCATTAACAGAAGAGTATTGTAAAGGCAAATAGATGGGCACCTACCGAATGACCGTAAATGTGAAAGGAGCGCACATATGGATGTAAAGAGAAGTGATCTTATCCAAATCATGGAAGACTAGACTATTTCTCCATGTGATGACCGCACTCGCAAGCGAGCCATGGGAAAGACAATAGCAAGCCACAAATAGGGCTGGACTCGACGGGAGAAACCAGAGATAGATGAAGTTGAGAATAGTAACATAGTAGCATAGGTCGAACAAAAAGTAATGCCAAGCGCGTTTCTTATAGATATAGAAGCGGAGAGGGAGAAGGATGCAGCCTTGTAGTGTGTACATGATATGTATCCACCTTGACATCACGACAACCTGAGTTTAAGGACCTTCAGATGGAATAAAAAGACGCACTGGGGTGCTAGACCAAACATAAGGGCAGAGAAGAGTAACGTCATGACACCCAAGAAGAACGATACTTTTTCGCGCGTGCGGACGACCTTAGCGCTCTGCCACGACACTGCTAGCTTCGTCATACGTGCAGACACCTGACGTTTGAGATTACGCGTCAAAGCTGATTTACATCATGCAAAGACAAAGGACACGCACCTTGACTTTGAAATTCTTGATTTCACGGTCAAAATTTTCTGCCAACACGTCTCCAGAGAAGTCTTTTAGTTTGAATTTCGTTTCTTCCGCCTTCATCTTTAGCCTATCACTGTGCTTTTGCAGCCGCCGCTGGAGGAGATCGACATGTGAATCAAAGTATGTCTCAATAGTGTCTGCAGACCCAGGTATGAAGTGCCACATCTTTGAAAGGGGAAGATCGTACCAAGGAGGGTGAAAGCGCTGGCCCAGTCTGAGGCTTCCTCCCGTATAAATCGTTCGATTGTAGCATGAGGGGTAGAAAAGTAGCCTTTCGTCAGTTGCGGTGAAGGTGGCCTAGACATTGTCGAACGGTTACTGTATAGACACAATAGCAGGGAAATTCAGCCAGACGGTGAGGAAGGGCTGTAGTTGGCCAGCAGTGGGCCACTGCCAAATGCCTCGTTACGTAACAATCCTGAAACAAGCCCAGGCACGCTTGGGCGCTCAATCATATCTCGTCTCCTCATTAGCTCTCTGTTCGTGATGTTTGGCAAACTAGGCATGCTCTACCCCTCCACTGCTCGCTGTATCTCATAACCACCAACGTCCAGTCCACCTAGGTTTCGATGCCCTTCTTATCAGCGCTTTTCTGGCAGGGATTAGGCGCACGACTAGTCTGACGTGCGTCCTCCCTTGATCTTTTGTTCCATACTTCTCATGTCCTTCCATCAGACCGGCACTGGGACAAATCCCCAACAAAGATGTTCGTCGTGAGTACACAGGTTCTCTGATGAACCCAGTGCTTACAAACATGTAGAACTACTCCGGTCTTATCTGGAATTAGGTACTTGAGAGTTTTCAACGGGTATTATCTTACATCGTTCTCATGTGCTACAGGAGAATACATTTTTGACTTCGCAATTGTCATCTGCGGGGTGCGTGCGGCTTGCCTTGCTTTTGGCTATTGACTATTGACTGAACCCTGTATGTACAGCGGTCAACCTCATTCGAACGGAGACGGTGAAGAGATATTCACCCGCAGTCTGCAATACTGCGTAGTCCCCTCTTGGTCCTCACTCTGCTTTGCCATGATTTTGCATCGCGTGAACTCAGTGCTGGACCTTATAATCCTCATCTGTAGTATATGATACAATCGGCACCGCTACTATCCGAGGAAGTTGTACACGAAGAAGTGCAGTACGATGGAGCCCAACGCGAAATCTCCAAATGCTCTATTACATTCCATTGATTCGAACGTTGTATTTAGATTTATGGAATCCCATACCTTTCTGGAGAGATTTCTTTGAATTCATTCTTGTTCTCGGGGTTGACTTGTGACCGCAATGAAGCGGTCATAACGAATTGGCCAACAGTGCTCGCAAAGCTAGGGTACTCTGTCGTTAATGAATCGTACGGAGGCCAAATTCTAGCTCACCCAGACAGGAAAGCATTGAAAGGATAGTCCGTTACCAAGACGCAGTACAGGAACTGCGCAATGCCCGACAACATCAAGAAGACAAGAAACGCGTCGATGAATTTTAAGCGATCAAAGGTATGATCACTGTATGCCTTCCAGAGAGTCTGAACGACATTTGTAGAAGCTGGAGTCAACGACTTGGGAGCCATTCTGAGTATTGTGCAATGGACCAAGTGCAACGTGGAGAGTCAGGATGCGAGCCGTGGGCCGAGAAGCTTTTGCCAAATAGTTGCAAAGAAATTTCAACAGGTCTGCAAAAAAAAGTTACTAACGCCTAGAATAGCTTTCGTCGAGTGGTAGAGCTGCCCGCGTTCCTTACGACAAAATGAGCGGCCTTGGCCTACGCTTAACATCTTCTAGTGCTGCAAGGTGCTCTTCGGCTGTTCTCCGTTTCCAATTGCGCCCGAGAGGATCCCGAAGCATACACAAACGAAAGACTCTGCCGTACCCAATTGAAGGTGGTCTCGGCAACTTCTTGCCCCCTGAGGCTTTGAAAGTAGTTGCGGTTGACTATCAAGAAGGATTGCTGAAACGCTTGGATGAGGAAGTGCGTGGTATGTGAATTCCAAACATGTTCTTTCAAATGCCGAACTTCTCGACATGTGTGCAGGCTCTCCAGAAGCAGTAGAAGATATTGCACAGACCGTACTGAACACTGCATGTTCTAAAGAGAGAACACTGGCATTTAACTATGCCAGTCTTGCTCTGAACAACGATTACTTCCTGAACCAGCTGGTACGAATACCTCTTTAAACGACTCAAGAAGGTTCCATTCATTTTCATTGCCTGTGCGTAGATGCCTCTTCCAACGGAAGGTAGTTTGAAAAATCACCAGAACGAAATATCTGCGCATTTGGCCACAAACATTCGCGAACAGTATGGTACCCTCATTCAACTCAAATCCGCCTTCTCCTCCGCCGTCATGGGTATGTTCACCAGCGGCTCGGTGTGGTTTGTCACCGACCGCAGCGGTAGGCTCGGAATCATTCCCACGTTTGGTCCTGGCACGCTCCTTTTCCGCTCCCGCATGTACATGGGTCAACCGGATGTTCGCGGCCCTAGCCTTGGACAACTCGAGCCAACTGTTCCTTATGTTCATGCACAGTGGGATGGCCAGGGATCGGGTGCTACCGAGGAGGAGATAATTGAGGACCTTGAGAACGACATGCGGCCTCTGCGTTCGCCGACCGGTTCGCGCACTTCTCCTACTGCTCCATCTCCATCGTCGCCTGTGTCTGGTGTCTCTGGTGGAAAGCAACCCCTCGCATCTCCTAACGCTCTTCACCCGCGCTTCCCCTTTTCCACTAGCGCTTACGTCGAGGATTATTCGAAAAAGGCTGATAATGTCTGGACAAGCGACAATACCAAGTATCGGCCGGCCCCGCAAAGCAAGGCAGCAACCATACATCTTGGTGAGACGCTCTTCCCGCTCTTCTGCATATCTGTCAATGAGCATGCGTGGATGGCGGCAGGATATGGTGTTTGGGGCAAAGAGGCGTGGCTGAAAGAATTTTGGACTGTGCTTGACTGGAAGAAAGTCAGCCAGGCGTACGAGAGAATTTCTCCGGGAATAAAGGTTTCAATAGACAAAGTAGATTAATACTCCCATCTTGTCTGAAACTCAAACACAGTGGGACGCGCGTCGTCAACGACAGTCAACAACTTTTCCTTCCAAAGACCTGCTTGAGTTATCAGGGGCTTGATAGAGTACCGAATGGTATGACACTTTTTACCCTATTGGTCTTTCAACATTGGGCGTGAGTCCTGTGGTCCTATTTGTAGGAGTCTCAGCAGAGGAGGCACAGGAAAAAGAGAGAGACAATGAGGCAACTATCAGGATCTACACCGACAGGGCACAGCAGGAAGATATGAGTGGCATTTGTACAGAGGGATGGAGAAAGGTGATTAGGGAGTGCTGGGATCGGGAGAGAGACACACGATGGTCAAGGGCGAGTGATTAAGACAGGCTTTTAGTTTTTAAGGGAGAATCCTAGATTGTAGTTAGAGGAGGGTAAGGACAGTAATGATGGGAACGGACAGTCAGGCAGCAATGCAGGTGTTGGGCACACTGGGACAAGGGACGGCGAGGTATATTGTGGACGAGGGATTGGAAGGGATCTGGAAGGTCAAGGAGGTTGACATAGCAATGCACTAGATACGGGAATTTCAAACAACTCGAAGACGATGGACAGGCAAAGCAAAAGCAAGCAGATGAAGACAAAGAGACTGAACTGGTGGTTCTTCAGGAAACCTCTCAAAGCGTCGAAAGCAGCGATCCTCGCGACACACAAGCAGGAGAGCACATACACAGATATGACAGCCGAGAGGTAGCATACTCAAGTTTCTTCCTAGCTTTTTCAAGGGCAACATGCATCAGGGGGGTGTTGTAAAAGGCATAGAACAGCATAGTGAGGGGGCATCCTTGTGTGGTGCCATTAAGAACCTCAAAGAGCTCTGATATAAAGTTGTCAAATTTGAGTCTGGTCTTGCGGTTTGTGAGCATTTGTTGCATGAGTTAGATGTAGCATTCTGGCACCCCACATTTGTACATATTATGAAGCAGTCAATCATAAACCGTGTTTGGGAAGGCACCTTGGACATTCACTGCGGGCGCCGGAAATTGTTTCCCTTGGAAAAAGGGAAAAAGAAACATGTTATGCCATTTCTTTGTCAGCTTTTTGTTATGGAAAAAGTCATTTTCCATTGTCTAATGCCTTTTCCCCCATGAAATATGTGCATTAGGAATGGCATAACATATTTCTTTTGTACTTTTTCCAAGGGAAACAATTTCCGGCGCCCGCAGTGATTGAGGAAAAGTGCCACCACCACATGATTTGAGTGCTAGGCATCCTTGATCTTGGATACAACTGTGTGCATTGTGTCAGTGGTGTTGCACCCAGAGTGGCCTCCAAATTGTGTCAGGGGGAGCATCTTGTGTTTTTCTGTGAGGTAAGATAGGTCAGTGGCAACAGTGGTCAATAGTAGCTTCTCAATAGTATTGAGAAGCCCTATCAGCTGGTAAGCTTTGGCCTTGGTATAGCTTGGTTTACCTAGCTTACAGAGGATCAAGGTGGTGGAAACAAGCCATGAGTCATAGTAGATGTTGAGCTTGAACACTGCCCAATAGATGTAGTACAAATAGTCAAGTAAGGTGTTCACACAGTTCTACAGAACTATGTTGAGGATCCCGTCAGAACCAGGGGCTTTGTGAGGCTTTAGTTGGGCAATAGTCACCTTGTTCCTGCTCCATTTCAAGAAGCAGATGCTAGGTAGGGGCTCTGGGTATACAGAGTGGGAAATGGAAGAGGAGGAGGGAGGAAGAGGGACTCAGCTAGTATTTTGGCTTTCTTCACATTGGTTTTGGCCTAATGTGTTTCACTGTCTTGGTTGAACTTGAGTTCAGGTATCCTGTTGCATGAGGCATCTGTGGGCTTGCATACAATGTACTTGTTTGCCATGTAAATTTGATGTGCATCAATTCTCTGGAGCCATTCAACCCAGTGATCTTCTTTTGTCTTGTATATGTTCTCATCCATGAGGCATGATAGTCAATCTGCTTCAGCCTTGGCAGGGTGGTTGGCAACATTATGGAACTTGTATGCCAGGGTGTTGGCTCAGGATCATTTGTGTTTGAGCAAGGTGAGCTCCTTTATCCACCACCTCTTGGTGAAGGGGCAAGGTTTATGGAGGGAAACTATTGCATCATCTGCAATGACTTCCTGGATCAGCACTGTCAGCATTGAAACTTTGGAGTCAAACTCAGCTTCCATTGTAATGCACCATGCTGGGGAGCATGAGTCCAACTTGTTGCACAGTGAGGCCTTGAATTCCTCCCAGTCCACTTCATGGAAAGGCATGTGTTCAGTGTTGGGAGGGCACAGCAATGGTGCAACTTTGCAGGTTACAATGGGGTTGAAGCCATTCTGCCTTTGCCATATGTAATTGGGTCTCATCCCCCAATCTTGAGGGGTATGGAGTGTTGGTAGGCCTAGGGGGAGGGCAATTTCTATGTGGTAATGTCCCAGTAATTGGAGAAGTGGATTGATGTCATTTTCAAAGGAGTTCAGATGACAGTTTTCAACAGTTTCCCACATTGGATGGTGCCAATTGAAGTCACCAAGCTACAGCATGTGGTCATCTTGTCAGGGACAGGCATTCTGAAATGAGGAGGAGAGGTATCTGGAGAGGACATCAAGGCTGTCATTGTTGGTGCAGTTGTTGTAGATATTGAAGAGGGCAAGGGAGCCATGGGCATTGTTGAAGCAAATGGCAGTGATGTCCAGCGAGAGGATGTTGAGAGTGGAGTAGGAGATTGTGGGGATGTTAGCATTAATAAGGATAATGGATCTATGTGGCTGTTGCTATTATGGCAATGAGAACAGAAGTAGTAAACTACCCATTTTGATGTTGCATTGGTGTTACCCAGATAGTCAAAGTATGGCCCTTGCAGCACAATGATATCTCAGTCTTCCAGACAGGCTGTTCTGAGGAGGGCTCCCTGAGCAATACCTGACTTTCAGACATTCTATTGTTAGATACATAGGTGCAGCAGGGGAGTCCTAGGGTTGCTCATTGGAACAAGGTAGGAAGGGAGCTGGGCTGGAAGGCTGTCAGGGCCTTACAACTGGGTTTTCAAAGATCAGTGAGTGCACCCTGGTAGTAACCATTACCTGAGAGCTGAGGTGCTGCCCATTAGTTGGCTCACAGAGTGGGCAGAGAGGCAAATTTGTACAGCTTTTTGAGGTTGAGAACCCAGATGCTGGGATTTCCAGTGGGGAAGTAGGGCATGCCATTCTCAGGATAGCAAGTATTGAGAACATTACAGTGTTTTCTAAAGATAGGGCACATGCAAGAAGAACTTGCATGCAATGAGTCTGGGCCACAAGAGGTGCAATGGGGGGGGGTCCCTGAGGGACAGTAGTCAAAGGTGTGGCCTGAGCTTGTGCAGTGTGAGCATCATTCCTCATCCTTGCAGTTTGCATGGATGTGGCCATATTCTTGGCACCTGTTGCAGCAGAGTGGTTCACAAATGTCCTTGCAAACAATGACATGGTGCCTAGTGACAAATACTCACTCATGAAGTAGGTGGTTGGCAGCATCTGCCAAGTTGTGGAGCACCTTGAGGGAGGCCACCATTTGCTTAGCATGGTGGCAGTCCTCCTTCTTCAGCCATGCAGCTGAGGTGATGCTTCCCAGCTTCAGGCCAGTTTCCTCTTCAAAAGTTGTGATGTTGTTGGCATTGGAGAGGTTGAAGACCCCTCCACATGGAGCAAAACAAACAATAAGGGTGTGAACCTTACCTATAATATACACTGAGTCTCTCAAGCATGTCTTGGCAAGCTCCCAGGTAGGATCATGTGCAGTGTTTTGTAGTTGCTCCACCAATTTGAGTGTGTCAAGTTTGAGAAGGTATGTGCTGCACTTGAGCTAGGTGATGCCTCAAATGTGGATTTTGGCTGTGGTGAGGGGAACTCCATTGACTGTGGTGAGACTTGCTTCAGACTTGTCAATTTTGACAAGTAGTTTATTCATGCAAGAGCAAAGTTTGGCATTTGATGCAGGGGACTGTTCCACTAGAGCATCTGCAGCAGTAGTGTTGATAGTGATGAGGACTGTTTTTGCATCATGTAGTAGTCTCTGCTGGAGGCAAGTGTGTTGGGGGGTGGTGGCAGGTTGAATTTGGATGGGATTTGGGGGGGTTTGCCTGCACTGGCAATATTGGCCCATGTTGGGCAAGGAGCTGGGAGCAAAGAGCCTGTGGGAGTGGGGCTGGCAGCAAGTCCAGTAACAATGTTGTGGAGGGATGAGGAGACAGCCTTGAGCTGGCCAGACACACTCTTGAGGGTCAGAGTGGTCTTGGCCCTAGTGGTATTGTTCACAGAGATAGGGTCTACTGATTTGGCAATGTGGTGGGCAACAGGTTCAATGTGCTCAAGGATCTTGGATGCAATTGTGTTGGCAAGGGTCTCCAAGACTTTGTCTGTGATGTTGTCCTCCAGCAAGAATGCAACCACTAGGACTGCATTCTTTGCCTCACTTTCAAGCTTTGGTCTTTTGAAGGTGACAACTGTGGTCATGAGCACACATGCAAGCTTCATGCAGTCATATAGTTTGCCTGCAAGGATTCAGCCTTTGGCTTCCAGCTAGCAATGTGCTTCAGATGCCAATTTGACTGGCCTGCCAAGCCTGTGGAGCAAGGCACCAAATTCAGATCAAGTCAGAAGTTGCTGGGTAGGTGTTGGGATCCCTGCTCAACTGGTACCACTAGAGAGTGGTTTTGGTGGTGGCTTGGGTGACATGAATTGATTCCAGGGTGGTATCTAGATAGAGGGTGTGTCTAGGCTTGTAGGCCAGTGGTTGTGCACAGTGGTGAGCTAGTGTCTTGTATTGCTGTCTATTTTCTATGAACTACCAGGACCCTGAAAGAGATGATGGAGGTTATAGATCAAGAAGGTTCTCCCAGGCACACATTGCTAGCTTGTCTCCACAACCTACTCAGCCCCTCCAGAACTTCCCAATAACTATGGAGCAGACCACATTCCCATCAGTTTCCATTGGAACATCAACATAGCCTGCCATCTGATCAGAACCAACACTTGTCAACTCTATGTAGTTCTGATGAGTCCCACTTTTGCACCCCCAATTCCCAGAAGAGTATAGTAGTCAGTATATAAGTGATAGAGTAGCATCTATTACTCTAGTCTTGATATTGCATTACCTTGGTTACTGTTTCCTGTCTTGTTCTGTATTTGTTATGTCTCCTGGCCTTCTCTCTATTTCCAACTTTAGTCTCATATCTCTTTCAATTCTATCTCATTCTTGTTTCTGTCTTGTCTGTCAGGTTCTGCTGACCTCGGGGGCTCAGCTGCACTGGGCGAGTCCTTACTAGGCGGGCGTGATCCCCTTGCACTGGCAACCGAACACTCGAAAGTGTTCTGGGCACTGATGGCTTGCGCAAATAGTCAGTGGGATGTGATCCAGACAGGCCTGGGGAGGTCCAGAGAAGTTGGATTGTGAGGAAACAGGACGGGCTTGGTGGGGTTCAGGCAGAAGACCGTATGGGAGATTTGCGGGCGTGAAGGAGTAGGCGGCTACGCAATCAATGGGAGCAGAGCCGGGGTTTGATGGGAGATCAATTGGGGTTGATGGAGTCCGGGACCCAGCAAAGAGCAAGGTTCGGACCTGGTGAAAGAGTGTTGGGGTTCGTAATCGTAATTGCGGAGTTCATGGGGTCATTAAGGTTGAGGAAGACTTGGGCACAATGGCCGGACAGAGTCACCGAGACAGCGTCGGACGAAATGAAATGGAGTTGAGATGGAACAAGAGTAGATTTGAGTGGAGATACGAAACAATAATGAGAATGATAGCGAAATGGAGACAAGACAAGACTGGGAGACTGAGATAAGACTGGGAGACTGAGATAAGGCCGGGAGACTGAGATTATGGAAAACAAATCATGAAACATGAAACACAAAACACAAGAAGGAAACAATCAGACCATAGGTAATGTTAAGCAATATCCAGACTAGAGTACGAAGAGCTACTCAACATCTTATATACTGACTACCGGAGAACTTCGGAGTACATCGGCTGCAGCGGCGGGGCTTGGCAGAGCTTGACGGAGTGGGTGGGTGTCGGTTGCAATCGAGGGTCGGGCCATGCTGATACGTTGATGGGATCATTTGGGAACGCAGGTCACCCCGAGGTTGTTGTGATACTCTGGAATGGGTCGGAGGAACCAGGGTGTTGAGTTGGTGATGGGTGGCAGAGATTGGGAACAGCGGGGGTGGTTCTCGGGGTTCGGGAGATCCAGGGTAAGTGTCAGTGGCTGCGGGGAAGGCATCGAAGTTGGCCAGGGGGCTGTCGGAGTTAGCTGGGGAGGCGTCGGAGTTAGCTGAGATAGGCGCGGGGCATGGGCGGAAGTTTGGCAGAGCGTCGGGGGTTTTGGGGAATCGGGAGGTTGCTGGACGATGTGCGGGGGTCCAGGGGATGGGTCATGACATCACCCCCCCTTCAGCATCAAGACTCTTTGAGACGCAGGGAGCAGGACGGGGATCGGCGGGGCATAGGAGTCGAAGCCAAGCAATATTGATCAATCCGCAGCAAGTGATAGCGGCGTGGGAGACGAAGTTGAAGTGCGGCCGCCGCTTCATCAGGGTTCTCCTCAATCAATTAAAAGCCTTGGATGTTCCCCGGGATTTCCCAAATTTCGTCATGTCTTCCCCCAGCATTCCAGTAGTCTCCCCTGCTGATTTGGACGAGGTGGTGGTGTATGACAGTGGGGGGCAGGAGTTTGAGTGTCAGCGCCGTTGATGTGCTCCTATGCCGCCTAGTGCCGTGCAGGAAACCTAACACCTGTCACTAGATAGGATAGCTGGCAGTAGGAAGTTAATAATTGAGGGCGAGTCAGTAACCGTCCCAGAGAACTAGAGCGAAAGTGGTGGCAAGGAGGTGAAGTCGAAAAGAATCGCTACTGCTAACGATAGTCGCAGCGAAACTGAAACAGTGGTGGGGCGAATAAAGGAGAGAGACAGCGGTAAGAGTAAAACTAAGATCAACGGACGAACGTAAACTTATCGCTAGCCGCAATTGCTAGCGTCACTAAGTTGAAATAACGCTAATAGGCACCCGTAGTCGGTACCACACTAAGTCAAGGTCGAAGTTGAAGAGGTTTGTCGCGAACCCCAAAGTCGAAGACGAGATGAGGGAAAGAGATGAGGCGAACAAAATCCTTAAGCTGGTAGCTTATAGATTGGGGGAGTAATACGATGGTGATGCGATGGTAAAATTTGATGGATGGGTGTCTATGTACAGGCAGTATTTATACGTTTTCGAAGTATAGTAAGGGAAGGTAAGCAATTAAGCGCCACTAGCGGCGGCGTCTGCCACTGTGTTTAGGTTGCGTGCCAGGCGTCAGTCCGTAACTAAGTAAAAGGTCATAGGGGAGGCCTTGGCGACGACTAATTGCTAATAAGAACCAAAAAGAGAACGAGTCCGATGTCAATACCTGAAGTAAGAACGCCGTTCAGGGATGTTGGTAAGCTTGACAAGGGGAATGATAGTAAAAAGGTACGCGTCTGGTAATATGTCCATATATAGTAAAGGAACGCCGTTTTGTCGCCAGGATCGCTAAGGTCGCTAATAATCCAAGAGGGTCTAGGCCTTGATGGTCTAGGCCCAAGTTCCAGGCTTCGCGTGATGTTCCCCGTGATCAATAAGTCTCGTGGTCACTAGAGTCTTGTGCTTTGGTCCAATCCTAGGGCTAAGTCCCGTGCGCTGGGTGTTGTGACTTGTGTCAAATTCGAAGTAGTCAGCTGCCGCCGAAAAAGGTGCTCAGCGATAACTGGGGCTCATCATCCTCCCCCGTACTGAAATATTGACTGTCCTCAGTCAACCCAAAAGTCACGTGCTTGATCGCCTGGTCCGTGCGCCAAAGGGATTCAAATAACAGTGGCTGGCGGTATCGCTTGAACTTCATCATCCCCCTTCCTTACCCTCTAATCTCCCTTAGCCTCTCAATCTTATCGCTATGTCCGATCTCGCCTCCCAATTTGAGAAGATTACCATGGCCCACGCCTTCCTTGATCGGGTCGACAGGTTGCTCACGGTGGCCCGTGCATCGTTGGCGAAGGATCCTCGCTTGGCGGTCACCGCCATCTTTCAGACGTGGCTCCAGTGGTTCAAGACCTCGGGGAGTGGAGTCGAGTGGCCGGAGTTGGCGACTGTCAAGAAGGAGTGTCGCCAGTTATATGAGAAGTACAAGGAGGAAGAATGGGTTCGCCCATTCGATGTTCACTTTGTAAGTTCCCTTTTCTTCCTTTTGAGCGCCAATTTCTAATACGATCGCTAGGCGCCAATCAACCCTTCGCTGGAGTTCCTGATGGACGATCTCACGGCGGGAATGACGGTAAGTGCCTCGGCAGTTGCTAGTGCTAGCGACCCCGCTAAGGTACGTTAGCTCTTTGAAGACTTGTCACCGAATGACCAGTTCCTCTTCCAGCACCCGGTAGGTGCGTTAGCGGTGGCGAGGGGGGAGGGACGGAGCGAGGGTCGTAGGAACGAAGAGGCGGCGAATCGTGGGGACATTCAAGAGGCGGGCCCCTCGACTCCCAAGGCTGCAGCTGGCGGCGTCGCTAGGGGGTTGGCGACGTTGCCAAAATTGGCGACAACTCCGAAGAGCAAAGGGAAGGGGAAAGGAAAGGCAAAAGCACAAGATGAGGAGGACGAGGATATTGAGGTGAGTCGTTTTCTTTCCTTTCGCTGATTCTTGGCGACGACCGCTAACCTTTCCTGCAGGATCATGTTGAAGAATTGTTTACCGACAAGCAACTGGTGATGCTCCTTCAATGGCGAAGGACGACGACGGTGGTGGATACGGGGCTGGGAGCAGGAGTGAAGTTGGACAAGGCCAAGGGCAAGGTAACAGTGTCGCTAGAGAAGCGGCAAGAATATAAGTATACGCAAGGAGCAGTGAGTATTTAGCGTTTTTTTTTCTCTTTTTGTCACTAACGCTTTCTTTTAGTGCGACAATTGCTGGGCCGATAACGACCCAGAAGGCTGCTGGTACCCCACGGGGGTCCAGCCTTGCTATCGTTGCGACAGCACTAGGAAGAGCTGCTCGCACAGCAGCCTGTCATTGAGGAGCACAGGCAGCAAATTCGCTAAGAGGATAGCAATCAAGGCGGCGTCGGTAAGGAGTGCGAGGGCCTTTGTGGAGAGGCAGAGGGAATTGGCGAGGAGCGGGGAGCCGATCGAGATCAAGCATTCGAGCTTGACCTTGCCGACGTCGCAGGAGGAGGGCTTGGTTGGAGGTAGTGGAGGCGCTAGGGTGAAGAGTAGGGAGATGGTGGAGAGCGACGAGGACGAGGACGACAACGACAGTGACGGCGACACACCCCGAGCACTGAAACGGGCCGCAAGCCCATCATCGGTCGCTAGCGCTAAGCGACCTCGGACGGTCGCCAGCGAGGAGGGAAGGGAGGACGTGGAGATGAGGGAGACGACTCCCTTGGCGACGGTCGCCGAGGTGGAGGCCGTACCCGTCGCTACTGAGGAGGAAGAACGAGTTGAAGAGATCGAGGTCGTACGACGGGTAAGTTATTTTCTCCTGCTAGCTACCTGATCGCTAACCGCTTTGCTAGGGAACATGGAGCGACACGCCGTTGCGTCAGGTGGGCGACGACGAGCTGGAGTGGCTGGGCGAGGACCTCGGATGGCCGACGCCGCTAACGTCGGCGGCGTCGCTACTGGACTTCGACGAGAGGGCGGCGGGAGTGGAACGATGGTTCCGAAGGGAGCTGGAGGCGGCGAGGGAGGAGTTGTTAGCGGCACGGGCTCACTACACGGTCGCTAGGCGGACGCTGGCGACTCTAGTGGGATATCAACGCGACTGCCAGGCCTTCCTGGCCTGGCAGGAGGAGAACAACATCAGCGAGGGGGATTGGGAGGAGACGGAGGCAATGGAGGTTCCTGACAACGACGCTGACCTTGATGCTTAGCGACAGTCGCCTCCTGTATATAAATTTTATATTTTTGTTAGTAATTTGGACCTAGCTTGGCCCCCTTAAGGGGCTCCAAAATGTATAGTATCTTTGGCGAGCAATCAGAAAGTGAAACGAAACAGAAGAAAGAAAGCAAAAATCAATTGGGCATACTAGCGACTGTCGCCTAATGTTAGCGACATCTTGAAGGCAAACACTCAGTAGATCATCATGGCAAATTACCCCTAGAGGCGTGCCGAGCGCTGGTGACAGAATAGCCTAGCGCAGCATCAAAACAAGACAGTAGTAAAGTAAAGTGTTTGTGAAAGGCTTTTTAACTGTATCAAAAATGAAAGAGTAACGAAACGAAAAGGACTTAGGTTTTGTAAAGTAATTGTTGACGGTTTTTCTGGGTAGTAGAGATGAGAGTGGTAAGAAATGAAGCAGAGTTAGGATTCGTCGCTAAGGCCTAGCAAAAGGTAGTTTTCTTCTTCACTGGCGTTTTTGCCAGTGTCATTGTCGTCAACAAGTTCGGTTTGTTCCAGTTCTTGGAGATGCGAAGTGTCGATGTCGAAAGTGTTGCTAGGCACGGTTATGTGTTCTCTAGCGAGATAGGGGATTGAGCGGAAGGCAGCAACAGGGCGATGTAGAACTGAGCCATCTAGTTCGCAAAGAATGTAAGCTCCTCCACGGTTGCGAGAGATTACCACAAGTGGGCCTAGGTATCGCGGCTTCATTTTCTTGTTATGCGATACTTCGATTCTCGTATTCCTCATTAGTACGAGGTCGCCTGTTTTGAAGTTGTAATCGCGAATCGTAGCGGCGTGATCTTTTTCAAAGGAAATGGCGGCCAGGCGACAGGCGCTAAGCACTTGGCTATGCAGGCGGTCGAGATCTTCTTGGCGACGCTGAAGGTCAATCGCTTGGCGGGCTATAAGATTGGTGGTTGATAATAACGAGTTTGGCGGCGGTTGCAAATATGTCGCTTCAACTATGTCAGCAGGCAGGAGAGGGTGGGTACTGGTCGTAGCGTAGTAAGGGGAGCAACCCATTCGCTTGCGCACTGTAACACGTTCTGACCAAAAGACCGAGTAAGTAGTCGTACTCCACCTAGACTGATCGCCATCAATAGCTTTGAAAAGGGCTTGGCGAACGTCGAAGTGAGGCCGCTCAACTATTCCATTAGCGCGCTTATTATAACCAGAGATCCGGATATGGCGTAAGTTATACTTCTTCGCCAAATAGGTAACCGCCTTTAGGATCGGGGGTCCATTGTCGGTCACGATTTTGCTAAGCGCTCCCCAACGACAAATGACGTCCTCGTATAGCCACTTGGCGATAGCTTCGGTGTTTTCTCGGCTAAGCATGCAAAATTCCGGGTAATGAGTTAGCGAACAACGTCCTTGGATGATGTACTTGAACTTATTGGAGGGCGGCATGAACATGGTATCGACGTATATCTTGCTGAACAAAGGCGCCGGGGTAGCGACAGTTGGCGGAATAAGCACTTTAGTTGTCTGGTGTATCTGACAGAGATGGCAGGTCCTAAGGTACCACATGATGTCGGCGCTAACTTGGGGCCACCAGAATCGTTCTAGAAGAGCAGAGTGAGTAGCGAAGAAGCCTCTGTGTCCCAAGTCGTCATGCATTGCCTTCAAGACCCGTAAGCAACTGGCAATAGGGATGAACACCTTGTGAGCACCGTCTCGACTTCTTTGCCAAAGTTTGCCTCCCGTAATGAAAAACATAGATGCGTAGCGAACAAAAGTGGCATAATCTTTGTCGCTAAAGCCTTCGGGTCGGATTAGATCGTGAAGCCATTTCTCAACTAAGAGTACACGGGCATCGTTGGCAATGGCTTTGGCACTGCGGGGTACATCGCTATAAGTGGTGGTGCCATCGTCTCGCAGGGGGGTTATATCGTCGCTGATCGCTAATCGTGGAGCAGTGTCGGTGTCGCTGGCGAAAGTTGCTAAAGCAGGCAAACAGCCGAGATCGGCAGCAGGGAATAAGCGACGTGCGCCTGTTGAGAGATGGCAAAGGAGCGGCAGCGGTAACTGGACCTGGTGTATGAACCCATGCAAACAATCAATCCAATCCTCATAGACAGAGTTGTCGCTATTGTCGACAGGGGGATCATCAGGCTGTGGCGGGCGCTGCGACAGCCCATCCGGGCCGTGGAAAGTTCCCTTGACGTGCACCAGCTCGAAATGGAACATCAGAATTGCCACAATCCAGCGGTTCATGCTAGCTGAAGGCTGAACGTCGGGGTTCTGAAGCATACCCTTAATGTAGCGAGCGTCTACTTCGATGATGAGGTTCCTAACGCCAATTAGGTACATCCGTAAAGCTTGTAGCGCTCGATAAAGGCCGTAAAGCTCCAACTTAGGCTGACTGAATCGTGCCTCTCTGTCGTTTAGCGTAATTGACCTGAAGCGATTGTACCGGCGCTCCTTGCGATTATTGCTAGCACACTGGCAAAGGTAATATCCGACCGCTATATATGACGTATCGACCGCTAAGATGACGGGGTCAGGTGATTCATAGTCGATAGGAACAAGGGGCTTAGCGTCTTGTAAGGCCTTCACGAGGTCACGTTGAGCATTAATCTGATCGGGACCAAACTCAAAAGGGACGCCAACGCGAGTAAGTTTCGTCAAGTTATGGGCTCGATGGGCGAAGTTTTTGACGAAGATCCTTAACACCCCAACGGTACCTAAAAAGGCGCGGACTTCCGATAGTGACTTGCAAGGACCCCATCGCTCGATTAGAGCTAGGCGACTTTCGTCGGGGATTCGACCACTAGGAGTACAAACGTGACCGAGAATCTTGAAGGTCGGGGCGCAAAGAACAAGTTTGTGACCGGAAAAAGTGCCACCGCAATATTTCATCCGCTGAAGGATCCTGTTAAGAAGTTCAAAGAACTCCCAGAGCGCTAGGCGGATGTTCGGATTAGCGGGATGCTTAGCGGGTCTACCATTAACGACCTTCCAGTCCTTGGGTCCTTTAGCGCCAACGTCATCGATAAAGCTGAGCACGTTGTGGGGTATCTCCGGCTGCAGAATAAAGGTAATGTCGTCGTGAAATATAGGCACAGAGTTGGTCCACCCCATCGGCAAGGTTACTAAGCAAAGAGCGCCAAACGGAGTCTGGAATGTCGTTAAGTCGCGTGATGCTGGGTCGATAAGTCGTTCGTCGTAGCCAACGTAGAGGTTGAGAGTGGCACCACAAATGCGTCCAGCGAATGATTCGGCGACGTGATCTGGAAAAGGTGGTACTCCAGAATGGCGAATGGTGACATGGTTGAGCGGCTCTAGACTGTGTACAATCCTGAGCTTACCGTTTTTCTTGAGAACGCAAAACCATTGCAAGCGATAAGCGGAATTCGAGGGTTCATAGATGCCAGCGCTGATCTTGTCGCGAATAATTTCGCATACTTCCTTTTCTAGTCCTGGGGGTATGGGGCAATTGTGCTGAACCCAAGGTACATGCGGAATTGTTGGTATGCGTACTGGCGGGAAGAAGTCGGGGCGCAAACTTCCTCGTTCGGAATCTTCCCAAGCGAAGGCTTTTTCTTGCTTGGCGACCATGTCGACCAATACGTTGATTTCGTCACTAGTGAGGCACCCAGTGTCGTGGTTGCTGACCAATTTCGCTTGTCGCTCGCGGGTGAATCGCTTTGTCGGGACGAAAGGTGGCGGGTTTGGGTTAAGCAGAGGAATGGTCGCTAGTGGATCGCCTATAACTTGACGCTCGATTCGAAAGTCTTCGCTAACATGGCTGGCGACCGGTTTGGTTTTCATGACGACGGGTTTGTACTTCTTCTTGACCTGTACTCCTTTTCGCTTAGGAGGTTCGTTAGCGACATACTGAGCGGGGAATGGGATATTAACATAGGTGGGGGTAGTGTCCGTAACACATGTATCAAAGGGCAAAGTCTGTCCAAGAATCGAGGGATTAGAGGTATCAGTAGAAATGAGATAAGAACGAGGTGAAAGGGACAAATCAGAAATGTCGCTAGCCATAGCGTAAAGGTATGCTAGCGCGGGATTAGTCTGTGTGTTAGAATCGGTAAGCAAAACGTCTTGGTCCAAATCACAAGAAGCTATACACGTCGCTAGACCAGTTGAATGGTCATAGCAGATAACAATCACTAGGTCGCTATCTTCTTCATTGCCTCCGGCAATGAAAGCAGCGGGGTGCCTTTGTTTTGAAGCAAACATTTTGACGGTTGTTTCTTTTGGTTTTGCTGCGTGGAAAGGTAGGGATAGTGCGCCGGAGGCCAGTATTGGGGTCCGTGATTGTTATAGTTGTTTTGATGTCGCTAATTGTATTAACCGTACTTCTGGTTAATACGTCGAATGGGCGACCAAGTAGGATGTCGTAAGCGGGAGACCGTAAAACGTGAATTTGAAGATAGACCGTCACGTCGCCAATCGTGCATGGTACGTTTCTAGATAGTCCCAGTGATCGATCCGTGGTACCGTTGGCGCTCTGCATGTTTAGCACGATGTTGGGGTCATAGGATAAGCCAATGTCGCTAGCGATTTCGGCGGACATCGAAATAATCTGAGAACCGCTGTCATGAATGCATTCAACTTCCTCTTTATTGTCGATCAGCATCATGACGGTACGAAGTGACTGAGATTCCTTAGCGACAGTGAGTACCACAGGCTCTTCTCCGGGGGGTAGCACATCAATATAGGCCTCGACGGGGTCGACTGAAGCGAGTGGTGCCTTGTCCGCGGTAAGTCCTTTAGCGGTATCAGTGTTGGACCCAAGCGAAAACTGGGGTTCTTCGATAGCGAACGTCGGCAAAATTTCTTCAAAAATGTCGCTGGAGGCCTGAACTGTATTAGCGCTAGCGCCAACCAATCGTTTGGGCGTAACCGCTGTCCTAAACTGATTCCTGATGTCCTGGGATACAGAGCAAAGTTCGCCAACCAATATCGTAACCTGGGTGCGTAAGACTCGTTCGAAAACCGCTTTGGATTGCTCGATGTCGTAGATGGGTGGCATAGTTTGATATGCGCCATCGTTAGCTTTGTCGGGAGCGGCGAAATTCCGGTTAGCGGGTGGGGCGTAGCGACTAGGGATGCCAGAAAATGGATGAATAGGAGGCTGAACAACAGGTTCCTTAGCGACGGGCGGCTGTTCCTTAGCGACGGTACATTCAGGTGCTTTGCCTTTGTCAGCAGGCTTAGCGGCAGGAACTGGAGTGGAATCAGAAGGGGTGGAGGTTGCCGGAGTGGTCAAGGGTGTTGCCTTTGAAGCATCACTTGCTGGTTGATAAGTCGCGCGGGGGACTTGTACGCCGTCGAATTTTTTGCCGTTTTGCCGGAGTGCAAATAGTTCGCGTTCCAAAGCCTCGATCCGTTCTTCCTTGCTTAGCGCTCGGCCTGTGGCGACGTCCTGTTGCATTACCTCGTGTATTAGCAACTGCTGCATAGCCGCCTGCTCCGGGTCAGGGTTAGCGTTGGAAGAAAGTCTGCCTGTAACGGTTTGTCCTGGATTAAGCTGGTGCCATTCCTTGATGCGTTCGATGTATAGTCGCTTGCCGAAATAGTTGGGAATCATGGCGCCAGATGGTAAAATGATCTTGCCTTCAGCGTTATGACGGATCTTACCCTGTCGGATCATTTGCTCAAGCTTGATACAAGTGCCTCGGACCATAGTGTGACCCATTTCCCCGCAGAAGTGGCAAGTGCTGTTAGCGAACTGTTGGCGCGGTTGGGTGTTACTGCTGGTCAAAAGGGCTTCCAGACGTTCCAAGGCGCTGATGATCACGGTAGTGGTCGCTAATTCCAATGCTTCTTGCTTAGGTGCAGGCGAAGGGACGGTCGGCGGGTTAGCGATGGGCGATGACAAATGAATGCTGGTGGTGCCATTGCTAGTCTTAGTCGTAGAAGTGTCTGTTCCTTTTAAAACCCACTTAGCGCCTTCGAAGACTTGGTCAACATCGTAAGGGTCCTCAGGATGGTGATCGGGAAGGGTGATTTCGAGGCGGCGGATGACTTTAGACCATAGCGATGTGGGGATACCTTGTTGGAACAAGCGACGTTCCTCGTTACGATATAGCTTGCCATTAGCGAGTAACCATCTAGCAATACGTTGGAAGTCCTGGTAGTAGTCAGAGAACCTTCCCAAAGTCGCTAAGCCGCTGTTGAAAGACTGGTTAACTAGTTGTTCCAGATCACCAAGATTATAACGAGCGCTAGCGTCAGCGCCAGGGTATAACCTAAGCACTGCCGCTTTCCATTCCTGGTAAGTGTAGGGTCAAGGAGCGTTGTTGCCGATAATAATATTGTTGCCAAATTCAGGTAAGCCAAGCCAAGTTTCCACTGTGTCATAGGAAACGTATCGAGATGCGTATTCTTTTTTTTGTGTGTCGTCAGCAATACCGCAATCAGCGAAGAGGTATTCCAGTTCTTTGAAGTATTGGGGGAGTTCCCTAGGGCGACTCTCATCCCACTTAGGTGTAGTAGTGTCATTGCGAGGCGGCATTCTAGCACGCCGAGCAACGGGGTCATTGTTCATGTTAACGATTGTCGGATTTAGCGGAGGACGGGGGATAGTTGGCAATACGGGAATAGAGTGAGCTTTGGGGAAGAATATAGAGTCGGTTGGGGTTAAAGGTGAAAGCGGCGCGTCAAGAAAACTTTCAATGAGAGCGCCTGGGAAGTCGGCAAGGATTTCGCTAACGTTGCAAAGGTTTTTAGCGGTTTCGAGTTCGTCGGCAAGGGGTCGAGGACGGGCTGCTGGCGAAGAATGCTGGGGGGTCGAAAGGGAAGACTGGGGTGGTTCAAAAGGGTTTTTCAAGCGACGTTTCGCGTGAGCTCTTGTTTCTGGTGGAATGGTTAACTTCTAAACACCCCTCGTGGTGGGCTCCAAAATGATGTGCTCCTATGCCGCCTAGTGCCGTGCAGGAAACCTAACACTTGTCACTAGATAGGGTAGCTGGCAGTAGGAAGTTAATAGTTGAGGGTGAGTCAGTAACCATCCCAGAGAACTAGAGCAAAAGTGGTGGCGTGGAAGTGAAGTTGAAAAGAATCGCTACTGCTAACGATAGTCGCAGCAAAACTGAAATGGTGGCGGGGGGAATAAAGGAGAGAGACAGCGGTAAGAGTAAAATTGAGATCGAAGGACGAACGTAAACTTGTTGCTAGCCGCAATTGCTAGCATCAACAAGTTGAAATAACGTTAATAGGCACCCGTAGTCAGTACCACACTAAGTCGAGGTCAAAGTTGAAGAGGTTTGTCGCTAAGCCAAGGTCGAAGATGAGATGAGGGAAAGAGATGAGGTAAATGAAACCTTTAAGCTGGTAGCTTATAGATAGGGGAGTGATATGATGGTGATTCGATGGTAAAATTCGATGGGGTGATGTCTATGTACAGGCAGTATTTATACGTTTTCGAAGTATAGTAAGGGAAGGTAAGTAATTAAGCGCCCCTAGCGGCAGCGTCTGCCACTCTGTTTAGGTTGCGTGCCAGGCGTCAGCCCGTAACTAAGTAAAAAGTCATAGGTGAAGCCTTGGCAATGACTAATTGCTAATAAGAACCAAAAAGAGAACGAGTCTGATGTCAATACCTGAAGTATGAACACCGTTTGGGGATGTCGGTAAGCTCAACAAGGGGAATGATAGTAACAAAAATACGCTTCTGGTAATATGTCCATATATAGTAAAGGAACACTGTCTTGTCGCCAGGATTGCTAAGGTCGCTAATAATTGTCACCAAGGGGGTCTAGGCCTTGATGGTCCAGGCCCAAGTTCCAGGCTTCGCGTGATGTTCCCCGTGATCGATAAGTCTCGTGGTCGCTAGAGTCTTGTGCTTTGGTCCAATCCTCGGGCTAAGTCCCGTGCGCTGAGTGTTGTGACTTGTGTCAAATTCAAAGTAGTCAGCTGCCGCTAAGTCCAAACTGCCGAAAACAGGTGCTCAGCGATAACTGGGGCTCATCAATGGCATCTGCTCTGGACACCCTCTCAGCACATCTCTCCTCCCACTCCTCCCACACCCTCCTCCTACACACCACCCTTGCCTTCTCTGCCAACTCCATTCCCACTCTGGTTGACAGTGGCACCACTGACAACTTCATCAATGAATCCCTAGCAGTGCTCACTCCACAAAACCTCTGGCACCTCCCCTATCCTCCTCAAGCTCTTTGACAGCAACCCTACCTCTACTAGAGACATTACCCACTGTGTGGCAATGGCTGTGACCTTTGCCAATTGATGATGACAGGACCTCAGGCTGCTAGTCACCAAGCTTCATGCCTCTGCCCTCATCATCCTTGGTTTCTCATGGCTCCATACAACCAATCCCTGCATCAACTAGCCCAGTCTCACTCTCCACCTCAATTGGGACATCCTGATTGACTCCAGACCAGCCCCCTTCAATGTCTCACCCCACTCCAAGGGCCCCCAAAAGCACCACTGACATTTCATAGACCCTCCCACAGCTCTGTTTGAAGCCCACACAATCATTCATCATCAATGTACAACTTGACAACTCTCCAGCAGTCCTCTCTGCCCTTGTCAACAGTGGAGCTTCCAGCACCTTTGTCAGTAACCAGCTTGATCTCTCTTATGACACCCTTGACAAACCTCTTGAGCTCCAACTCTTCAATGGAAGTCCTGCCTTGACTGAAGTCATCCAATACCATGACAGCACTCTCACCCTTGACAACAGATTAAGATTCCAGGTGCAGCTCCTCATCACCCAACTTCTGGAGTCAACCCTGATTGTGCTTGGACTCCCCTGGTTGCAGGACATCAACCCCAACATTGACTGGAAGGACCTCTGCACACAATTCCTGGGCCCCAAAGCAAGTCTCACAGCTGCCATTCCCCTCTGCCTCCAGCCCCCCTCAAACTCCAACATCCCTGACCTTGACTCCAGCAGCTCCAGAGTAACTCAAATCCCCACAACCCTCAAAGACAACCAAGAAAGGGAGGAAAGCACACCTCTGCCCCAGTCTCCCTTGAACAAACCCCAATGGCTTCCCCCAACATTTCCAGGAATTGATACAAAGGCCTGCAGTACCCTGACCAACAACACTAGCAAACCATGTCTGAAGGGGACAAATCCACATGGGAGCCATCTGGACAGCAAGTTCCATTCAAAATGGAAGTTTGACAGTAATCAATTGACATGGCAATGAGTGGATTACAAGGAATGAGCATACTGAAGAATACTTTTGAATGATATGATAATCAACAGCAGGTGCAGAACTCTGTAGACCATACATTTGAGCACAATGTAGGAAGTCAAACTCTGCACCCTGACTCCAATCAAGTGGTCAATGGATAATGCAACTGATCATATCCCACTTGTAAAGAGTGTGGGGAAATGCAAGATGAATATGAAGAGAAGTGATGATATGTAGTGGAGAATCTGTATGGTCCCTTAGGACTGTTTGACTTTATTCCAGGCAGGCTTAGTCTCAGGATGATCCACCATTCTAGCTCATCTGACATACCACCTATCATGCCCTACACCCTTCTGTCTCCATTAGTTGCCTTTTATGAAGCACATGCTCAGACATTACTCAGTATAGATTAATTGTTAGCCATGCTTCCATACATACTGCCAACAGATGTTATGTTAGTCATTGTTTCTAGTGATGTAGTATATAGAATGTTGTTTAGTCTCCTAGACTGTCTGCCTCTCTAGCTCACAGCACATAATCCTACCCCCTACTATGTCTAATAACTTTGACTTTAACTCCACCCCTCTGACTCACTTCTTTATAGCAGTCCCCTCAGCTTGTCTACCCAGCATTGCTTCTGGCACTTCCCAAGTCCCTGGGACTGGGCCTGCTCAGACTCCTCATTTGGATGCTAACTGGCACTTGATTCTACAACAGATGCAACTGACTCTTCTTGCCATTGAAAGCCAACTAGCTGCCATGGAGGAAGAGTACTCTGTTGCTGCTGCATGGTTTGCTCCCCAGCATAGCAACACTACAGTGGCTAAGTGCTGATGATGTCCATTGCCACCTAGCTGCTGTGCAGAGGACACAACAACTAGCAGTTTCACAAGTAGAGTATGAATGGACTATAAGAAATGAGGGTGCAAGTCAAGCAAGGTCCCAGAAAGCCTGCTAAATATAAGAGTGGTGCAAGGTTACTAGCACAAGGTTGTTAGGAACTATAGCAAAAGGTGAGGGGACTCTGTCAGTAACCCCAACTAGAGTAGAGCTAAGGTTGCTCAACAGGCATTGCTAGCAAAGCAGTGCTAATGGAGGAGCACAAGAGATAGCAAAGAGGGCATTAGCAACAAGGACAATAACAAAACAAAACTAGCAATAGGTGCTAGTGCTAAACATGGATTTGGCAAAATAGTAACCAAAGGTGGTACTAGCTGAATGAAATGACAAGGATGCTGACTCAATAGAGAGAGAGTTAGGATGATAGAAGATACTTTAGAGTTGCTAGACTTAGATCTGAAGTCTGAGGCTAATAACATGGTGCAATTCTTCCATCATTGTATAGAAAACATGACAGTATTTATGGTAAGTAAAAGTAATGAAACTAAAAGGAGTCAATAATGGTGAAATAATTGCTAGCAACATAAGTGAGTCAGGGAGAATGGCTTGTGAGGTCAATAACCCAAACTGCAGCTGAATTTAATGCTGGGAATGACAGCCAGTATGCCAGTTGCTAGGATAGCATGTATTAAGCAAATAAAACCAAATCAGGAAATAATGAAACTGTATCAATAATACCAAGAAAGGGAATATTGTTAGTAACCTCACTAGGAGGTTGCTAGAGATTGCTAGGGTTTGAAAAGGGAAAGTCATCCAATGGGCCAGGGGTCTAGACCACATGTGGAGGACTGCTTTTGATCTCATACTATCATCATCTCAGCATGGGAAAATGAGTTGACCTGAACTTGAAGGAACACCAAGAAGAGAAGTAGTACAGATTAGAACTAGACAGCAGATATACAACAGTTTTAGACTCTTATATGCATCTAGTCACTAAGGAGACTGCAAAATGCCAATGCAAAGTGGGGCTATGACAAGGAAAAACATGGCAATGGAAACAAGGAAAACTGGGGGGGATGGCAATATGAAGCTTGTCAGTTGTGGAGGAGACACAGGAATCCAGCATGAACAACCTGAAGGAAGCAAAAGAGTGGCTGAAAATCAATGATCATATCAACAACACCAGTGTCAAAGTGAAATCAGACACTTTAAAGAACATATTGCTGCAACTATTGAGGAGGACAGACACATCAAACAAGGTCAAGGATGGAATGAGAGTGGTGGCACTGGGAATGGAGGATGTGTGGGTAGGAGAAACAGAGAAGGTGGTAGTGGAGGCAATAGGAAAGGCAATGGAGGACTGCAGAGAAGAATTGGAGGACCTGGCAGAGGCATCAATAAAATCTTTGAGGGGCATGGCAGAACAAGCAAGGGAATCCCTGGACAGGGTGGAAGAAGGACAGATAGCAGAAACAGGGGTGGAGCAGAGAGGCAGACAGAATGATGGGGGTGGGGGCAGACAGTGGAGCATGCTGAAGAAGAATGCAATACTTGCAGAAGTGGTGAGGAGGGTGGAAAGGGAAGACATTACACACAGGACAAAGAACAGGAGCAAGCAGATCATCATCAACAACTTCCAAGAGGGGGAGGGTTAGAAAGGCCTCACCAAACTGGAACTCCTAGAGAAGGCCAAAATTGCAAAGGACTTGATGGGAATACAAGGCCTGGATATCCCAAAGGTGGAGTTTGTGATGACACACAAACTGAAGAATGAGGGTGTACTATACAAACTGGGCACACCTGAAGTGGCAGAGTGGCCAGCAAAGGAAGAGGTGAGGGCCATATTCCTAGAGAGGTTTGGAGCAGAGGTGACCATCAAGGACTGGATATACAACATATTTGTAGAGTTTGTCCTGGTCACCTTAGGGGATGTAGCAGTGGAGAGAGTAGGGGCAATAGAGGAAGAGAGTAGGGGCAATAGAGGAAGGTAATGACTTATACCCAGGAGAATTGGTCACCCAAAGTGAGCAAGGTCTCTGCATGCCAGACATGAGAACCAGAAGGTAGTATACCTGATCCTGGCATGTGCAACAGAGAATGGCACAAACCATGTAATTTGACATGGGCTAGCCATTGAGGGGAAGAGGGTGATGGCAAAAAAGATGGACATAGAACCAAGGCAGTGCCTCAAGTGTCAGAGGTATAGTAAAGGGCATTTCACTAACAACTGCAGGCAGGAAAAGGACATGTGCATGTTGTGTGCTAAGGAGCATAAGACAAGGGACTGCAAGGAGACAGACTCAATGAAATTCACATGTGTAAATTGCAAGTCAAAGGGCATCAATGACCATCCATCCTCATTAAGATCATGCCCAGCATTTGAGGAAACCAGGAATCAACTGAGGAGCAGAACTCTGGAACCATGGTACAGGTACTATTCCTACAGATCAGCTGTGGGCATGGAAGCATCTTGACAAAGGATGACAGGAGCTGCTGGCAGGGATAGGTGGACATCAAGGCAGACCAATGGGAGGAGCACTAGGAGGTTTAATGGTGAGAGGAGTAGGCCAAGGACAGTGGGCAAGGGGAATGCAAGGACAGTGAGGAAAAGCAAGACAAGAGGCAACAAATGGAGGAGGAGAAGGGGAGTGAGGAGTTTCCCCAATAGGTATGCAAATCACTCTAGACCAATACAGGTGGAGCAGCACACCTCCATATATCCAGAATGGGGGATGCAGTGATACCCATGAAGGGCAAGGGGACTACAGTTGGTACAACAAGGTTGAGAACCCATTGGGATCACTAGAGGTGACCAAAAAGAAAGATGGACAGACCTCCCAGCAAATATGTCCTAATGAGTCAAGAGACAAGGAAAACAAGGGGAGGAGACAGAGTGCAGGTAATACTCAAAGTGTGGCAGTTGAATATGAATAAATCACTCACAGCCCAGCATGCAGCTTTGTGCATGCTGGGCAAAGACATTGACATTGTATGCATACAGAAGCTGTATTTTGACTTGAACAAAAAGTTAAGAGCAATGCAACTCTGGCAACCAGTATACCTGAAAGGGCACAATGAGACAAATACTAGCAAGACAAGAGGATTGACACTTATGAGTAGGAGGATGGCAATAAATGTGTGGAAGAGAGTGGATGTGAAGAGTACCAAGGTGTTGGGCATCAGTGTTGAGATGAGAAAAAGAACAATAAGAATCTTCAATGTGTACAACAACAGAGAGCACTTCAGGAGCACCTGAGCACTAGACTTCTACCTGAGGAGTGTGGAGGGGCAAAGGCAAAAAGGCAGGAATGGGGCAGACATGTGGGTTGAGGACTTTGACTGCCACCACTCTATGTGAGATCATCCACAGAATGGCCACCTTTTCATGAGGGGGAACTGAGATACAGCAGAGGAGCTGATTGCTATGCTGACAAGGCACAGGATGATCATGGCTCTGAGGCCTGGCATGCCAATGCTGGAGTCAATGAGCACAAAGAACTTGATGAGACTCAATAATGTTTTTATTACTCACAGTCTGAAAGAACAGGTGATGAGATGCAAGGTGCTGTGGAGCAAGATGCCACCAAACACCAACCATTTTCCAATCATCACAATGCTGGGACTCATAACAGAGGGTCAGTGAGGAGGAGAGGAGGAAAAACTTCAGGAAGGTGGACTGGAAAGGATTTGAGGAGGAGTTAGGAAGGCAGCTGGAGGGGATCACTAAGAAGAGGAGTGAGAGGAGGGAGGAGGTGGAAGAGAGGTTGGAGAGGGTGATTGAGGCCCTGAGAAAGGTGGTGGAGGCAATGGTCCTGGAGAGGCAGATGATAAGTTTTGCAAATAGGTGGTGGAGCAAAGAGTTGAAGGAGATGAGAGTGAGGACAAAGGCTCTTAGCAGAGAATCAGACAGGGTCCTGCACATAGAAAGGCACCAGGCACACAAGGCTTACAGATGGGCCAGAAACAATTATAGCCAGGCTATTAAGGATACTAAGAGGATGCACTGGGAGGAATGGCTGAAGTTGATAGATGCAAAAACAATATGGGACACTAAAAGCTTTGTAACAGTGACACTATCAGATGGGGGAGAGTGAGGATGCTGGCATTCAAAACAAAAGTGGGGAATGGAGGTGGCAGAGAATGGGGACAAAGCAGAGCTGTTCTATGATGTTTTTTTCTACACAAAGCACTAGTGGATGGGGAAAAAGAGAGAGAGAGGAGGAGGCAGTGGAGGTGGGGAGCAGGGAACCAGCATTTGAATGAGGCTCATAACAGACAAGGAGATATATGCTGTAATCACAAAATTAAAGCTGCACAAGGTGCCAGGTCTCAGTGGAATACCCAACATAGTATTGATAAAGACAAGGTACATGATTGTCCCTTATCTTGGACCCATCTTTAGAGCAATGTTTAAGCTAAAAGTGTACCTGGAGTGGTGGAAAGTGTTCAAAATGGTTGTATTGCAGAAGCCAGGCAGAGATGACTACAGTAAGCCAAACTCTTACAGACTGATAGCACTCCTTGACATGATTGCAAAAGTACTGTCATCATGCATCAAAGCCAAGTTGGCATATAGAGTGGAGAGAGAAAACCTGCTACCAAGACTCCAATTCAAAGGGTGACCAGGGAAATCAACAACAGACTTGCTACACATCCTGGTCATGTTCATCAAGAGTGCATGCAGGACTTGCTACACATCCTGGTCACATCCATCAAGAGTGCATGCAGAAGGGGTAAGGAAGTGGTGGTATTCTTCATGGACATGAAAGGAGCTTTTCCCAACACAGTCCTGGGGGGTACTGCAAAAGACATGAGGAGAAGGGGGGTACCAGAGGAAGTGGTTGAGTGGTTTAAAAGGACACTAGAGGGGTGGAGGATAGTCATCTCATTCAACAACTACACATCACATACAATACTGCTCGAGAGTGGGCTAGACCAGGGTTGCAATACATCAGGACTATGTTACAATTTTGACAGTGCAGAGCAGATCAAGGGGGTACAAGAGAAGAATTGGGAGCTGGCAGGGTTGTTTGCAGATGATGTGTACATGGTGGCAGAGGGGGATGACATGGAGGAAAGGAAAGTGGAGGACATGATGGGAAGGCAAGGGGGAGCAAGCAAATGAGCAGAGATGCATCACTTATTGTATGGGATAAAGAAGTTTGTGGGAGTGGGGTTTACAAGAAAGAGAGAGAGAGGCAGGGGGAGGGAGAACAAATCTAGGATGGTGACAAGACCAACCATCATGCTAAATGGAACAAGGATCAATATAGAGAGTTCCCACAAATTCCTCAGCATTATCTTGGACCAAGAACTCAGGCTCAAGGAACATGCAGCCTATGTACTGGGAAAGAGAGCAGTAGCAGTGGCACAAGCAAAGAGGATGGCAAGACTAACAGGGGAGTCAAGGGAGCATTCATGAAGAGGATGTACAAAGCAGTGGTAGTGCCAAGCATGGCATATGCAGTGGATGTGTGGTGCATGCTAGACATTGTGGTGAACAGGAAAATGGTGAGAGAATTGAGAGCCTTTATAGAGAAACTGGAGCAGGTGCAGAGGATGAGCACACTGCAGATGATGGGAGCTCTGAGGATAACACTGAACAACATGCTGGAGGCACATGCTGGCTTGTTGCCCATGCCAACAAGAATCAAGAAGATATGCATCATGGTAGCAGCATGAATAGCAGTTATGTTAGATGCACACTCATTATACAAACCTGCCTGACAGGACACCACCTTTGTCAAGAGGCACAGGGCACTGCTGCACTTCATTATGAAAGCACTGGGAAGACACCTGGACAGCATGGAGACAATTGCCATCACCTGCTACTTCCTAGAATGGATGTGTTCTGTAATGGTGATGATGGATGAATTGGTGGAGGAGGCTGAGAGAAGGGAGATGAACAATGAGGTGGAAGTGAAGATTCACTCAGACAGATCAGGGCATGGAGGGAAGATAGGAGCAGTGGTGGTGCTTTACAGGAGGTTCAGGAGGGAGGTCAAGTTTCTAAGGGAATGTCTTGGGTCTGACAAGGATCACACAGTGTTTGAGGGAGAGTGTGTGGATACATCAGTAGGGACTGACAACCAGGTGGGGATGCAGGCTCTGCAGGCAACAGGGCAAGGAATGGCAAGGTACCTGGTGGATGAGGTCTTAAAAGGGATCCAGAAGGTCAGAAAGATTGACAAGCACATGAGAATCAAAGTATACTGGACACCTGGGCACATGAGCATACCAGAAAACAAGAGGGCAGACAAAGAAGTGAAGAAGACAGCTGAGGGTGACAAAACAGAGACCAAGGGGCTGAGAACTTTGCATGAGATACTGCCCTCTCAACCACTACTTGCATCAATTCAACAGAAAGGAAACACCCAAGTGCACCACATGCTGTAGGGCAATAGAGACAGTTGAACATTTCATATTGGAGTGTCAACCACACAAGAGACATTGCAGTGAAATGTGCAAAGCCACTGGCACAGGGCCAGATGCACTACCCAAACTGCTCAGCAACTCAGATGCAGTGAGAGTCCTCTTCTGATACATCAACAACACATGCTGATTTGGACAACCACATGGAGACCTACACTTGACTGAGCCACATAGGGAGAATAGGAGGCCAAAAACAAAAAAGAAGAAATGTAGAGGAGGATGGTAGAAGGGATCAACAAGACCACTCTTCACTGAACATTTTAATGTAGCTTATAACACTTAATATAGGCATAATATGGTACACAACCCAACTCCAGATGCAACTACTTAGAATTAGTATAGGAATACACACTGACAGGAAAAGTACATAGATTTCCATAGACAGCAAAACCTAATATAGGGCAAGGCCCCAATGGGTATGAGAATAAATCAAATCAAATAGACTACATGTGACAATGTCACATGACCATTGTGTCATGTAGATACCAGAAATTCTAGAAGTTGCCAAAACATAGTGAAAGACAGAAATGGGTACTTAGCAAGAATAGTGTCTTATCAGTGCTCTGCCCTTCCAGGCTGACCTAAGCCTGCTGAGTTGTTCAAACCCCCAACTATGCTCTTCTCTTGTATTCCTCAATGAGTAGTGCACCTTATTTCTACCATTCCTCTGGCCATTGCCTTTACTTTGGATCTACCTTCTACAGATAGTAAAACTCCTTGTTACAAATGTACTCTAGAGCTCCCCAACTCTCTGGTGGCACATGTTGGGCATCAGGGGTAAGGCCTTAAACAAGCCCATGATTCATCTGGTGCTCAGCTGGCTGCTTTCACAGTTGGTCTGGCTGAGGATGATGGACACCAATTTGTCACTATCCAAAGCACTAACTAGCAGATTGGTAAAATCCTAGTAGTCTTTGGAAAGCACATTGCCAAGTAACATGTGCACATACCATAGAAGCAGCAATCAGGCAATGCTCCACCAGCAGTTGCTCTGCATCAGGTTCCACTGACCATGGGGGCTTAGCTTAACTGGGTGAGTCCTTACTAGGCAGACATGATGATACATGTGAGGGTAGATCCTATCAGCAGAGAATGTTGGAGGGTGGTGCCAGCTCAGGAGTAGTCCTTGACTGATGGAGGGGGTGTAGAAGGCCAGGTTCAGATCTGGGGTCCAGTGACAGGGAGCATAATGATCTGCAGGTGGGCCTGGATAGAATGGGGCATAGTGATTTTCAGGGACTGGCCTACCATAGACATCAGTTAGGTAGCTAGCAAGGTTGTACACAGGGTTATATGCAGATATCAAGAACAGGGTAAGGAGGCTTGATATTACATCAGGTTCTGCTGACCATGGGGGCCTAGCTTAACTGGGAAAGTCCTTATTAGGTGGATGTAATGTCCTGCACTTATAACCTAGTGCTCTGAAGAGATCCAGACTTCAGGTACTTGTGAAGATGAGCTAAGGAGAGCAGTCCAAGCAAGTCTGGGATAGTCTGTGGAAGTCTAAGACAAGGTACTAAGAAGGGTCAGGCTTGAGGAAGACTCAGGTACAAGTCTGGAGGTGGATACAGAGGGTGTGGGGCAAGTGGAGACTATGCAAGTGATGGGAGTGGGGCCAGAGATTAGATGGGGGGATCAATTAATATTGATAGGTTCTGGGGCTGAGTGTAGGGCAAGGTCCAGAGTTAGTTATGGATGTATAAGGTTGTAAAAGTATGATCAGAGTTCATAACAGAGTTAGAGTTGAAAGGGATTCAGGAAACAATAGAGGAAATAGAGGCAGACAAGACAAAACAGAGTCAAGACAAGACAGAGATGAGAACAAAATAGAATTGAGACAAGACACAAGACTAGAGACAGAAATAGAGATGGAGACAAGGACAGGAAATATTATAGAGACAAATATAATAAGAAACAAGTAACTACAAGTAATATCAAGACTACCATAATAGATGTTATTTTATGGCTTATATACTGACTACTAGACTTTCTCTGGAGGCTGAGGATACAATGGTGGGGCTTGTCAGAGCCATGCAGAGTTGATGGGTATCAGTTCTGATCAGATAGTAGGCCACAGTGATATTCTGATGAGGACTGATGGGAACATGGTCTGCTCTGTAGTTGTCAGGAAGTTCTGGAGTAGTTGGGTAGATCAAGGGGACAAGTCAGTGATGTGTGCCTAGGTTAGGGGAGATTTCAGAGGGGCCTGGGGGCTTTGGAGGAGAAAGGGAGTGACAGGGCCCACAGGGAACATATCAGGATTTGCTAGGAGGCCATCAGAGTTTGCCAAAGAAGCATCAAAGTTAGCTAGAGTGGGTGCCATAAATGAATAAAGGTTGGGGTGAGTCAAGAATGTGTTGAGGGGGACTCCAGAGAAGCAGGGTGGCTTGAGTAGAGGTCTGGAAGTCTGGGAGTGGGTTGTGACATCCCCCCCCTCTTCAGCATCAAGCCCCTTAAGGCACAAACATGAGTTGGGGATTGGTGAGGGCATGGAACTTGAAGTTAGAGCAATATTGATTAGTCTGCAATGTTAGTGGCAGCATGGGGAACAAAGTCAAAGCAGGATCATTGTTCATCAAAAAAATTCTCCTAAGTAATTAGAAGGATTAGGATATACTCCAGTGTTTTCCCAACTTTTAAAAATGTCTTCTTTCTCTGCTTCAACATCAGCTTCATCCACATCCTTGACTTCTCCTTCTTCTAATGACAACTGCATGGAGGTCCAGACTGCATATGAGAGCTGGCAGATGGAGTTTGACTGGTGTTGGGACTATCATAGGGTGGACTCCATGTACTGTCAACATGGGCATGGTGTTTGGATGCCCTAGATTTGAGCTGACTCAACCTGACAGAACTTTCCATGGTGATAGCAGGCTCCTCTGGGGGTTCCTCCCATGCATGAGGCCTGGGGTCTGCTAGCCATTCAGCTCCAGCACTCCCAGTTTGTCCCTTGAGGTCAGGTCTGGAACTGGAAGTTATGCAAGTTGTTCTGGAGGTACAGAGAGTCCCTCAGGTAGAGGTGATGCTGGCAGTGTATGTGGAGGTGCTTGGGCAGGTGTGGGATCCTCTGATTCTGGAGTAGTGCTAGAATGAGGCTTTAGTGAGTTTTTGCTGTGTTTCATTTACATTCTTCACTAACCCTCCTCCTAGTATGCCCTCTGTGCTCAATGGAGGGAATTATGTGAGTTCAACAGGCTAACTATGGAATCCTGTTAAGATTCATCAGTTTGTCTTCTGTGCTGTGTAAGGCACAGAAAGTGTTTGATTTTGCTGGAGTGGTGCACAGCCTGTATTGCCATAGAGCAGGTGTGGGAGCTGGGTTGGGTGAGGGGCAGCTAGATGAGGAGTAGAAGGTGAGGGCACCAGAAAGTGGTGAGAGATTGGTAGAGAAGGTGGGTCCACTGTGAGGGGGTCATAGGGAGGAGGCTCTGGTTGTGCAGGACAAAGAGAAGTGGAGAGCATCCCCACCCTTGGAGGCTAGGCCTAGCAAGAGGCCCTGAGGTGAGGCAATGATGGCAGGACCTCCTGGGTCTCACATCTACTCTCCTGGCTTGTAATTTCTGCTGGGACAATCAGCATGAGCCTCTGGATCAGTGCCCTCTGTTGTAGAGCAGTTCCTGCATTGCTGGGTGGAGGAGTTGGAGAGGATGTTGGCAATGTGGGAAGAGGAACTTTGGAGAGTGGGAGAGGATCAGAACACAGTGCACAGGGAGAGAGATGCAGTGTGGTGAGACAGGGATACAGCATGGCAGGGCCAGGAGACTGCCATGCAGATGGCCATAGAGCAAGTGCTGGAGGTGCAAGGGCTGTGGGAGCAACTAGTGCAGTTGGAGGCATGGTCAGCAGAGGAAGTGCAGAAGCAGGAGAGTGCATCAGGCATTGTGGCACTTTAGGCAGAGGTAGAGGTGACATGGAGATGGGAGGAGTGGCTGCTCAGCAAGGCAGCCTCAGAGTGAGTGAGTGTACTGCATGAATCTTCCTTTTCTTCATTCTCAGCTGTGCTTATACAGTTCTAGTTAGGCTGGATCTGGGAGCACTGGCTTCTTCTGGATGGGGCATCTGCTTTGTTTGCATTGATTCAAGATGGACTGCTGCAGATTCCCAGGGATCATCCCCCAGAGGTGGGGCAGGGGATGGTGCAGATGGGACAGCTACTAGCAGAGCACTAGTGGTGCAATGTGGTGGCCCCAGATTTGTGGTGGGAGATAGTGGTGGATGCAGGGGAGGCATTGTCAGGGCTTACAGAGGTCCTGGCTATGGTGAGGGTGCATATAGAGGTTGATTTGAGAATTGGAGAGATGGGGAGCTCCAAAGGAGGGGAGGGAGTGAGGAGGGGTCTAGACTTTGTTTTTCTTGCCTATCTTGTACCTACTCACCATTCATCTTGTAGAATTGTATATCAATAACTTGTACATGTTATTTCTTGGGCTCTTATTTAGCTGATGTGAGTATAATTAACTTTCATATTGTATGAGAAAATAAAACATGCAGGGGATTCCTTGTAGGAGTTGAATCCCTAATGAATCCAGAAGTGAGGGTTACACCCACTAATGCTATCTGTACAAACTAGTCCTGGGGGTCTTGGAGCTTGTTGGGGTGTCATTGGTGGAAGTCCCAGAGCTCAGCAGGAGCACCAGAGAGGTTTTTGCAGAGCTCCTAAGTGTCATCCTTGAGTCCATAGCCCTTCCAACAGACCAGGTAGTGGGGTCAACCATAGACAAGTCATGAATTGAGGATGTAGTCAACCTCATAGTGATACTTGTCCTTAACTTTAACAGGTGGCAGTTGGCTGGGGCATTGTCCAGGGAAGGGATCTGGAGTATGTTTCTTAAAGAGATGGATATGAAAAACTGGGTGGAGGCCTTTTAGGCCTGGAGGTAATTCAAACTTGTATGGGTGGATTGAGACCTTCCAGATAATCTTGAAGAGGCCCAGTTGTTTGTGATCAAGCTTGATAGAGGGCCTCTGGGTCTTAAGGTTGTGTCAATCAAGCCATACCAGTGTTTTGGAGGACCAGTCAGGAGTGGGGTTGCTTAAGGTTGTGTCAATCAAGCCATACCAGTGTTTTGGAGGACCAGTCAGGAGTGGGGTTGCATCAGATATCAGCATGCTTGGAGTAGGCTTAATTGGCAGTGTTCATTTTGTCCTGGAGGAACTGGTGGAGGAACTGGAGGTATTTAGCAACTTTGTGAGTGATGTGTGATGGGATATCTTTATGAAATAGAGTGAGCTGGGAATTGTAGCTCTTGTTGGTATAGAAAGGGGAAACTCCAGTGGCAGAGTGGGGTGTGTTGTTGTAAGTAAACTTGGTGAGGAAGTTTTGCATGCCAGTTATTCTGTAAATAATTAATGTAGAGGCAGAGATACTATTCAAAAGTCTGGTTTACTTGTTCTGTTTATTCATCAGTCTCTGGATGATAGGCAGTCAATAGATTGGTCTTTATTTTGAGAGCCTTGTATAACAATTGCCAAAAACAGGAAACAAATAGAGGACTGCAGTCAGAGACAATGTCATCCAGAAATCCATGCTTAGAGAATACATGCTCAAGGAATAGCCTGGCAAACTCCAAAGCATTGTTGGTGATGTGCTAGGGGATGAAGAGTGCTTGCTTGGTGAGTCAACATACGACTATAAGGATTGCATCAAAGCTTAAAGTCAGGGAGTTTGACAATATGATCCATTGATATCAAAGACCAGGGGTGGTGGCCAATGGGGAGGAGCTTCAGCAGGTTATAGGAGCAATGGCAGGGTACCTTGGCCTGGAGGCATGGTTTACAGGCTTGCATGACATCCTTCTTCATTTCTGGCCAAAAGTAAGTCCTAGAGATGAGTTGGAGAGTCTTATAAATTTCTGGATGTCCTTGGAGTTTGTGATTGTGATACTGCTAGAGTATGTCAAGATGAATGGACTTGTGGTCCAGAGCATAGATTTGGCCTTCCCAGAGTAGCAGTTATTGGTCCAGAGATAGCATGAAGAGTGGGTCAGCCATTGGCTTATTAGTGGAGTTGTTGCAGGGGTCATGTTAAGTGAAGAAGAGGTCTGGAGATGCATTTCATTTCAGATTTGGTGTGGGTTTACTTCTTCATTCATGATCAGCATGACATGCAAATGTTCAGGTGTCAGGTTCCACTAACCATGGGGTCTCAGCTTAACTGGATGAGTCCTTATTAGACAGACACAATGTTCTGTGCTTATAACCTAGTGCTTCAGGGATGTTTTTGACTTCAGATATTTGTGAGGGGAAGCTAAGAGGAGTGGTCCAAGCAAGTCCAGAGTGGTCCAGAAAAGTCTAAGACCAAGTATATTAAACATTGGGCTTAGGCAGGCATCAGGTACAAGTCCATAAGCAAGTATATGGATTGTGGGGAAAGTGGAGGCTTTGTGGGTGATGGGAGCAGAGCTAGAGTTTGATGGGGGATCAATCAAGAGTGATAGGTTCTGGGCTGAGCATAGAGCAAGGTCTGGAATTATTGTAAGAATGTTAGAAGGGTCAGAGCATATGTGTGGAGTTTGTAATAATGTCAGAGTTGAAAGGAACTTAGAAATGATAAGAAAACGGAGATGGATGAGATGAGATGAGATGGAACTGAGAGAAGAAATAGATTCAAGGCTAGAAATAGAAATAGAGATGAGTCCAGGAGATGTGATACAGAATGAAATGAGAAACAGTAACCAAGTAAATGCAATATTAAGACTGGAGTAATAGATGCTATTCTATGGCTTATATACTAACTATTAGACCTCCTCTAGGGGTTGAGGGTGTGGCAGCAGGGCTTGTTAGAGCTGTGTAGGGTTGACAGGTGTTGGGTCTGATCAGATGGTAGGCCATGGCAATATTCTGATAGGATCTGATAGGGATGTGATCTGCTCTATGGTCATCAAAGAGCTCCAGAGGAGTTGTGTGGGTCATAGGAGTCAGCCAATGATGTATGCCTGGGCCAGGAGACATGTCAGAGAGGCTTGGGGCCTCATGGGGAGGAGGGGGATCTGAGGAGGCCCACAGGAGATGTATGGGAGTTTGCCAGGAGGTTGTCAGAGTTTGCCAAGAAAGTATTGGAGTTACCTAGGATGGGTGCTGTAAGTCAGCAAAGGCTGGGGTGAAGAAGAAGCTCTGGGAGGGCAGGGTGACTTGGGGGGAGGTCTGGGGGTCTGGGAGTGGGTTGTGATATCACCCCCCCTTCAGTGTCAAGACCCTTGAAGTGCAGAGCATGAGTCAGGGATTGGTGGGGGCATGGAAATTGAAGCATGAGCAATATTGATCAAATTGCAGTGGCAGTGGTAGTGTGGGGAATAAAGTCAAAGCATGGCCACTGTTTGTCAGGAGATTCCTCCTAATTAATTGAGAAGGGTCAGATGTACTCTGGGGTTCCTAAAACTTTTCTTCCATGTCTTCTTTTGCCTTTTCTTCAGCAGCATTGTCATTAGTTGCATTCCCAACCCCCCTGCCTTCTAACAAGAACTGCATTGACATGTGGGCTGAGTATGAGGGCTGCCATGCAGAGTACAATCATCAGTGGGATTGTAAGAAGGTGCAGTCAATGTATCACAGTCATAAGTCTGGCTTTCTTGAATTCTGGAGTCACTGATTGAGCTTTGACAGAGCTATCTGCAGTGGTGGCAGGTCCATCTGGGGCTTTGTCTTGAGGTAGGAGTTTGACATGGTTGGCCCTGGTGCATTTCTCCAGGCTGAACTTTGAGCCAGGAGTAGTGATAGTAGTTCCAGAGTTGTTATGTATTGTGCAGGTGGACATGACTCTGGAGAGGTTTGTAGAGGTATTAGGGTGAGCACAGGGTCTTCCAACTCTTGAGTGGTGTCAAGAGGAGCCTTTGGTAGGTTGGTGGACTTTCTTTCATGCTCCAGCTGATTGTTTGAGTAGTGCATCTTGTCATGACACATTGGTGTGTCTTCTTTGTTGGGCACAGCATGAAAAATGCCCAATCTTGTTGATCTGGCATGCAGCCTATATATCAGCAGAGCAGGGGTGGGACTTAGCATGGGTTGCAGAGCAGATAGGCAAGGGGTGCAGGAGTAGAGTGTTAGGCTGGGAGTCCAGAGTGGAGGGTGGAGGAAGTGGGGGGCAGTTTGCAATGAAGGTGGGACCTTCATGGAGTGGGCAGAGAGAGGAAGCTCAGGCATTGCATAACAAGGAGAAGCAGATAGTGTCCCTGCTACTAGAAGTGGGACCTAGCAAGAGGGTCTAAGGCAAGGGATTGATGGCAGGGCTGCCAGGCTTTCAAGTGTACTCTCCTGAGTTGGGGGCCCCAGTGGGATAATTTGTAGAAGCACTCTGGTCAGTCTCCAAGGTGCTTCTGCATCATCAGGTGGAGGGGTTGCTAGGGTTGCTGGCAACTTGTGAGGAGGAGGTCCAGAGAATTGGGGAAGACTGGGATGAGATGCAGAGGGAGCAAGATGGAGTGTGGAGGGACAGAGATGTGACATGGAGAAATCAGGAAATTGCCCTGCAGATGGCTATAGAGTGGTTGTTGGAGGTGCAGGGGCTGTGGGAGCAACTGGGCCAGGAGGAGGCATGGGCAGGGCAGGAGTTGAGGCAAGGCAGGGCACTCCTGAGGCCAGGGTGTCTTCTGCGGTGTTGGAGGCTGTGCAGAGGCAAGAGGAGTGGGTTGCTAATAAAGTGGTCTCAGAGCAGAGAGGTGTTATGCATAAGTTTCCCCCCTCCTTTCTGCTCCAGCCCACTGACATGTCTTTACAGACTGGATTTGCAAGCACAGGATCCTTTTTGATAGGGCCTTGGCCACATTTATGTCAATTCAGGATGGGCTGGCATGGATGCTAAAGCAACCCAAATCCCCTCAACTCTTAAGAACAACCAAGAAAGAGAGGAAAATGCACCTCTACCCCAGTCCTCCTTGAACAAAACTTGATGGCTTCTCCCCAACATACCTAGGAATTGATACAAAGGCCTGCAGTACCCCAACCAATGACATCAGACCACTCCAGACAACTCTGCCACAACTCTGGACCTAGCTGCTGCTACTCCAACACCCACCCCCATTGATCCAGAAGCCTTTACATTGAAATCATTGGTCCCATCCTATTTGCATGTATTCTACAAGATGGTACCCTTACTTTCCAACTTCAAATCATGCCAGCCCTATCAGAGTAATACCTCTGTACAGAAACTACCCTGCCAAAACCATAGACAGAGGAGTAAATCCTACACAAAGTAGTTCCTCCAGAGTATCATGAGTATGCTGACATATTCTCTGAAGGAAGTGCCAAAGAACTTCTCCCACACTACTCCTATGATCACAAAATTAATCTTGAAGAAGGCATCTCTCCTCCATTTAGCAAGATCTACAACATGTCCAAGATAAAACTCCAGGCCCTGAAGGATTACCTTGACAACATGCTTGGCAAGGGTTTCATATGCCCCTCAATCTCTGCCACCAGTGCTCTGGTCCTATTTGCCAAGAAGGACAGGTCCCTCTAACTTTGTGTTGATTACTGGGGACTCAACAAAGTCACCATATTCTCTTTCCCTGATCAAAGACCTTGTGAACTGCCTCCACAGTGCTAAGATTTACACAAAGATAGACCTCCACTCTGGCTACAACAATGTCCAGATTGCTCTAGAGCATGATGGAAGACTGCCATCTGCACCTGCTATGGCTTCTTTGAGTATTTAGTGATGCCTTTCAGAATGACTAACTCCCCCACTGCCTTTCAGTACTTCATGAATAATATCTTCTATGACATGAATGACATTTTTGTTATTGTGTATCTGGACAACATTCTTATTTACTCAAACTCACTGGAGAAACATCTGGACCATGTCCACTGCATCCTGAAATGACTTTGGGAATACCACCTTCATACCAAACCCAAAAAATGCTCCTTCCACACTATGGAAGTTGAATACCTCAGAGTTATTGTCACCCCAGATGGCATATGCATGGACCCCACCAAGATCAAGGCCATCCTCAACTGGCCTCTGCCCTAGAATGTTAAGATAGTACAGCCATTCCTGGGGTTTGCTAACTTTTATTGCCAGTTCATTGACAACTACTCCAGAATCACCAAACCTCTCAATTGACTCATGTGGAAGGACACCTCTTGGGACTGGGACAGCAAGTGCCAAAGCATATTTACCCTCCTTGAAAAAGCCTTCACCCCTGCCCTGATTCTCTGCTATTTTAACCCCTCCCTACTAATAGTACTTGAATGTGATGCCTATGACTGTGCCATTGCCAGCATACTCTCCCAAATGAACTCTAGCAGTAAGGACCTCTGCCCCATTGCCTTCTACACCTGCTCAATGATTCCCACAGAGCTCAACTATGATATCTATAACAAAGAACTTCTCACCATTATCAAAGCCTTCTATCAGTGGAGGGCTTATCTCAAGGAAGCCCCACACCACATCCAAGTATACTCTGATTACAACAATTTACAATATTTCACCACCACTAAACAACTCAGCCATCAACAAGCTCACTGGTCTGAAATCCTCTCAGAGTACAACTTCACCATTCACTATTGCCCTGGGCAACTTGGCATGAAGCCTGACACCCTCATTCAGAGGCCCAACATGTATCCAAAAAAGTTGTTTGAAGCTGAGCAGAATGTGTTTAACCATTGAGTGGCAATCCTCCCTGAGCATCTACATGCTGTGCTGATTATGAACAAAGAAGGGATTCTCCACCAAATTAGAAATGCACCCCTGGACTCCTTCACTCAGCACAACCTCCACCAACAAGTCAACCATCAACAACTTCTTCATGCTATCTCGAGACCATCACCTTCTACTCCAGAGTGGAAGAATCTATGCTCTGGACCACAAGTCCATCCATCTCAACACACTCTGGCAGCATTACAATCACAAACTTTGAGGACATCAAGAAATTTGTAAGACTCTCCAACTCATTTCTAGGACCTACTTTTGACCAGGAATGAAGAAGGACATCACATGATAGGTGAGGGCCTATGAACCATGTCTCTGAGCCAAAGTACCCCACTACTGCCCTTACAGCCTGCTGAAGCCCCTCCCCATTGGTCACCATCTCTAGTCCTTGATATTAATGGACCACATTGTTGAACTCCTCAACTCTAAAGGCTTCAATGCAATACTCAGGGTCATCTGCTGCCTTACCAAACAAGCCCTTCTCATCCTCTGCCTCACCAACAACAATGCTCTGGAGTTTGCCAAGCTATTCTTCCAACATGCATTCTCTAAGTATGAACTCCTGAATGACATCATCTCCAACTATGGCCCTCTGTTTGTCTACCACTTCTGGCAATCATTATGCAAGGCCCTCAAAATAAAGACTGATCTGTCAACTGCCTATTACCTAGAGACCAACAGACAAACAGAAAGAGTAAACTAGACTTTGGAACAATATCTCTGCCTCTACATTAATTATTTGCAGAACAACTGGCACACAAAACTCTGCCTCACCGAGTTTACATACAACAACACTCCTCACTCTGCTACCAGAGTTTCTCCCTTCTATGCCAACAAGAGCTACAATCCTTGGCTCATCTTGTTCCTCAAGGATATCCCCTCCCATGTTGCCCACAAAGTAACAGAAGACTTCCACTCCCTCCATCAGTTCCTCCAAGATAAGATCAACACTGCTGATGTGCTCCTATGCCGCCTAGTGCCATGCAGGAAACCTAAAAAGAGGACCTAACACTAGTCACTAGATAGGGTAGCTGGCAGTAGGAAGTTAATAGTTGAGGGTGAGTCAGTAACCGTCCCAGAGAACTAGAGCAAAAGTTATGTTGTGGAGTGAAGTCAATAGAAGTCGCTGTTGCTAGTGGAAGTTGCTAGTGATGATCAGGAAAGAAAAAGGGTAAAGACAAGTAATGTCACTAAGACAAAGCGCCCTCCTAATAGAGGTAGTGGAGAGTGAGGGAATAAGGTAGAGACAGAGAAAGGCGGTAACAGGAAGACTAAAATTAAGAGACAAATGTAAACTGATTGCTAGCTGTAGTCACTAGCATTGCTAAGTCGGATTAATTAAAATAGGCACCCACAGTTGGCACCACACTAAGTCAAGGTCGAAGTCAAGAAGGCTTATTGCTAAGCCTGAGTTGAAGGCAATAAAAGAGCAAAAGAAGCAAAATGAAATCTCTTGCTGGCAAGCTCAAAGATATCAGTTCTCTGATTGTTTATTTTTTAGTGTCTATGTACAGTCAGTATTTATACATTTCAAAGTATAGTATGGGAAAGTAAACAAATAGGCACCACTAGCAATGGCGTCTGTCACTGTGTTTAGGGTGCATATGAGGTGTCAGTCTGTAACTAAGTGAAAAATCATAGGCAAAGCCTTGGCAGCACCTAATTGCAAATGAAACCAAAAAGTAACAAGTCTAATGTCAATACCTGAAGTGTAGACACCATTCAAGTATGTTGGTAAGCTTGGCAAAAGAAATGATAGTAAAAAGGTATGTGTCTGATAATTTATCCATATATAGTAAGAGAATGCTGTTTCGTCGCTAGAGTCGCTAGGGTTGCTAATAATCATTGCTAGGGAGGGTCTAGGCCTTGATGATTTAGGCCCAAGTTCTAGACTCCACATGATGTTTCTTGTGATTGGTAAGTCTTGCAGTCGCTAAAGTCTCATGCTTTGGTCAAATCCTTGGGCTAAGTCTCATGTGCTGAGTGTTGTGACTTGTGTCAGATTCAAGGTAGTCAGCTGCCGCTAAGTCCAAAATGCCAAAAAAATGGTGTTCAGCAATAACTGGAGCTCATCACTGCTAATTTAGCATACTCTAAGCATGCTAACACCCAACACAATTCCACCCCTGACTGGTCTCTTGGAACTTTGATATGGCTTAATCAATGCAACTTCAAGATCTGGAGACCCTCCATCAAGCTTGACCACAAGCAACTCAGCCCTTTCAAGATCCTCTGCAAGGTCTCAACACACACCTTCAAACTCAACCTACCTCCAGGCCTGAAGGGCCTCCACTCTGTCTTTCACATCCACCTCCTTGAAGAATATGCTCTGAATCCTTTCTCCAGACAATGTTCTAGCTGACTGCCCCTTGTTGAGGTCGAGAATGAATATCACTATGAAGTTGATCAAATCCTCAACTTCTATTTGGTCTGTGGTTGACCTCACTACCTGGTCTATTGGAAGGGCTATGGACCTGCAGATGACACTTAGGAACCCCACAAAAAACTCTCCAGAGCCCCATCAAACTCTGGGACTTCCATCAACAGCACCTCACCAAGTCCTAGGACCCCTGGGACTAGTGAACACAGATGGCATTAGTGGGCATAACTCCTGCCTCTGGACTTATTAGGGATTGGATTCAACTTCTATGAGTAACTTCCTGTGTGCTTTTATCTTCTTATCTGCTCACACAATCTGAAAAAATTAACCAGAGCAGAAGTCCAAGAAAGTCATGTAAATATGCCACAAAATTACATAATATTACAAGGAAGGCTAGTGTAGAGTACAAGACAAACAAGATAAACAAAGTCCAAGATCCCCCCTACTCCTCTTCTCCTTCAGAACAGGCCCTGCTACTCTATCCACCACATCCATCTCCATCTGAGTCACAACTATAGCCAGAGTCTCTAGGTATCTTAAGAGAGGCTCTTCTATGTCCATGGCCAACTCCCATCATGATCCAGGCTCCACCATGTTCCTCTGCCTATGGCCTGCCAACAGCCTCCTCATTTAGCCCACGCTCTGCTCCAACTCTGTGGGATGATCCCCTAGAGGTACTGGAGTCAGAGTCAAGAGCATTGGGATTTGAGAAAGACTGGATGCAGAGGGGGATGGCAGCCACTAAGCTTGCTTCAGGGCTAGGGAAGGAGTTCAAGTATGATCAGAGTTGACTTTGGGAGTTGGGTGATAAGAAGCCAGACCTGAAATTTTGAGTCACTGTTGAGGATAAGGGCATTGTCATGGTATTGGAGGATTTCAGTTGAGGTGGGGCTTTTGTTGAAGAGTTGGAGCTTGAGGGGTTTGTCAAAGTTGCTGTGGGAGAGATTGAGCTGGTTGCTGACAAAGGTGCTGGAGGCTCTGCTGTTGACAAGGATGGGAAAGACCATTGGGGAGCTGTTGAGTCAAGTGTTGATGATGAACAATTGCATGGACTTCAAATGGAGCTATGGAGGATCCCAGAGATGTTGGTTGCACTTTTGGAGTCTTTGGAGGGGAGTAAGACATTAAAGGGGACTGGTCTGGAGTTGGTTGGACTATCCCACTTGAGGTGGAGGGTGAGGCTGAGCTAGTCAATGTAGGGGTTGGTGGAGCAGAGCCATGAGAAGCCTAGAATGATGAGGGTGGAGATGTATAGTTTGGTGACTAGTAGTCAGAGGTCCTGTCATCATTTGTTGGTGAAGGTCATGGTTGTTTCCATGCAGTATGTGATGTCTCTGGCAGAGGTTGGGTTACTGTCAAAGAGCTTGAGGAGGATTGGAGTAAGAAGCATCAGAGGTGTTGGAGAACAAGTGCTGCTAGAGATTCATTGATAAAGTTGTCAGTGGCACTGCTGTCAACCAGAGTGGGGACAGAGTTGGTGGAGAAGGGGAGGGTGGTGCAGAGGAGAGTATAGGGGGAGTGGGAGGGGAGGTGTGCTGGGAGAGTGTCTGAAAAGAGTACTATTGCATGGAGGAGTGTAGCTGAGGCAGAGAAGATGATGGTGTTTGGTCCACAGTCTAGTGTGTTTTTGAGACCTAAACCACTGACTCATTTTCTATAAACTAGTAGTTGCAGTTCTCTCTGTCAATGGTCCATATGGTGCATCCTATTACCTAGTCTTTAGAGCAACTACCAATAAAATGTTTCTGCTCACCACATAGAATGCATGTGCTCTCTTTCCATCACTTCTTCTGAGTTTCCTTTAGCACATCAATCCAAGGCCTATTCTGAATCTTGTTTGTGCATAGGGCCTCTTGATTGTTGGTGGAGTCTGGTGCATTGTCCACTTTAGGAAATGTAGCATGTTTCCTGAGAAAAAGGTGTTAGAAATATGTTTTTTGATTTCTAACACCTTTTTCTGAAAAAACATGCTCAATCTTATGTCAGAAAATTTCAGTAAATATATCACATATTCTCTTAATGTTTCTTTTGTAGAATGATAAATTTTTCTGTGTTTTATCCAAAGAAAAAATAATCAAAATATTTAAATTGTTCTTGATGATTTTCTTGAGAAACATGTGATATGTTTCAGCATGTGTTTCTCAAAAAACCTTTTTCCTGTTCTTAGTGTTGTATCTCAAGAAACACTCTGTATTCTTTTCAAGAAACATGTGTCAGCATAACTTATGATACTTCTCAAGAAACATGCAATAAAAAAATGTTATAATATTCTACACAAACAATCTATAGAAATATACAAGGTCCTGGGAGTTGTTGGGATTGGTGTCTAGGAGCTGCAGAGCTTCATGGAGGTCAGCAGTGTTGAGCTGGGTAAGGGGGGTGGGATCCTGGGGGTTGGTTGGTGCTGAGTGGTCCTTGTCCTAGGGAAAAGCAGGGCATGGAGTTGGCAGGGGTGGTGGGGACCAGGGGTCAGTTGCCATTGGTTGCTCTAGCCTGCCAGTTAGTGTTGCTGAAGGTGTTCCAGGTGGTCCACAGTGCTGTATTTTTGCTCTGGTCTTTTCAATAGCATTGTTTGACCTGTTTAATGAGTGCCTTGTACTGGTCATACATAGTTTGTTTGGGTGCAAAGCAGAGGATGTCCTTGATGCATTGAAGTAGGGTGTGGCAGAGGGAAAATTGGAGGGCATTGTAGTTCCATCCTGTTTTGTAGGCCTCCCATTCAAACTGTACAATGAAGGTTGTAGAATGTTTGTTGTTGTGCATCCAGAGGTTGAATAGATTTTCCTCTGTCTCCCCTATAGTGTTAAATATGCCAAACTTACTAGAGAGCTCCTGGGTGAAAGCAAGCCAGTTAGAGAGTATGGGATTGTTGGGGTTCAACTGGAGCAGTGCTGTGTAGTGGTCAAAGGCAATGCCCTATAAATATGATGTGGTGAAGGCCACTTGTGAGCTTTCAAGCTGAAAAGTAATAGGCTTAGCTTGGAACATTATGAGGCATTGCATCAGGTAGATTCTCCATTTCTGGGAGTTGTGACTAGTGAAGGATTCCAGTTTCTGAATGTTAAGCTTGCCTTCTTGAGCTAGTGCATTGCAAGTGTCATCCTGGGTGTTTTGAGTTTGTTGTTGTTTTCATTGCTATGCTGAAGGGGGAAGTTGTTCATGGCTGGGCCCCATCCACTGCCATTGGGAGGTCCACCACCTAGGAGTTGGCCAGCACTGCCCAGAGGAGGGCCTGGGGCCCAGCAAGGAGGAGAGGGTCCTCTGGGGGTTAGTGGTCCAAAGTAATTGTTGTCAGTAGGAGGGTTCAATAGAGAAACTGGCAGGGGACAAGGGGGGTTGTTGGGAAAGAGGAGTCAAGGTGCTCTGGGGCCTGTGGGTTGACATGGAGAGGCTGAGGCATTTTAGTGGGGCTGGAGGGTGTTTCTATAGGGGGTGCAAAGATCAAAATAAGGAGGTCTATTCCAGAGAGGGCTGTTGTGAGGAGCAGGTTCTTTACCAGGATTTTCAGGCTTGTTGATGTAGGAGAGAGTTTGGTTGTCATCATCAATGTATGAAGGAGGCCTCTGAGTATGGGGCTTGGGGGCAGTGGGTTGGTCCTAGGTACAGAAGGTGCTGGTGATGGAGTTTGCCTTAGGACAGGTGGAGAGGGCTAAGGTGTGAGTGGCAGGTTGGTTAAAAAGTCCTCTAGCAGGGTTGAGGTTCCTCAGGATATTGGACATGGCATTGAGCTCTTTTTGCTAATGGGGAATGGAGGGCAGAGCTTTGCTTCATACTCCAGTGGGTTCTTCTTGTTGTACATGGAAGGAGCAGGCAGGGTCCAGAGGGTCTTCAAATTGATGAGTGTTTGAGCTGGTGTGGATTTCTTCAACCAGGATGCAGAGCTCATTCTAGAGATTGGCATTGATTCCCAAAATGCCTTGCATGTTCTTAGGGAGGGTTTATTGTAAATAGCATTTGTGAAAGTCAAGAAGGTGATCTGCCCAAATCTCCAGAGTTGCTGGGGTGTCATAGTAACCCAAGCCAACAAGGGGAGCATGAGCACATCTTGCAAACTCTATGAGAGAGAGGTGGAGGGAGCAGAGGACTTTGTTGCACTGCTGGATGTAGGCTTCAACTTGTTGCTGTTTAAAGGAGGGAGGGATTTGAGCAGAGAATGGCAGTCAAGAAGGGAGATAATTATCTAGCTGTTCTGGAGGAGTTGGGGCTGCAGTGGAAACAGGATAGGCATAGTAGTGAGTGGGTGGAAGGTAGGCAGATTTGAGCAGTGCTGGGGGTGCTCCAAAAAATCTTCCAGAGTACATGTGGGAGTAGCTACTATCAGAAGGGAATGTTGGGGGGCAGCACCAGCTCAGGGATATTCTCTGGCTGATGGAGGAGATATAGAAGGCCTGGTTTAGATCTGGAGTCCAGTGGTGAGGAATGTACTGATCTGTGGGTAGGCCTGGATAAAATGGGGCATAGTAATTTTTGGGCACTGGCCTACTGTAGACATCAGTTGGGTAGCTGGTGGGGTTAAATACAGGGTTGTATGTAGACATTAAGAACAGAGTAAGGAGGAGTCTTGATATTATGTCAGGTTCTGCTGATAATGGGGGCTCAGCTTAACTAGGTGAGTCCTTACTAGGCAGATGCAATGTCCTGTGCTTATAACCTAGTGCTCTGGAGATGGTTTGGACTTTAGATATTTGTGAGGAGAAGCTAAGGGGAGCAGTCCAAGCAAGTCCAGAGTGGTTCAGGAAAATCTAAGACTAAGTATATTAAACATTGGGTGTGAGCAGGTATCATATACAAGTTCAGAAGCAAGTGTATGGATTGTGAGGCAAGTGGAGGCTTTATGAGTGATGGGAGCAGAGCTAGAGTTTGATGGGGGATCAATCAAGAGTAATGGGTTCTAGGGCTGAGCATAGAGCAAGGTCTAGAATTATCATAAGAATGTTGAATGGGTCAGAGCATATGTGTGGAGTTTGTAATAATGTCAGAGTTGAAAGGAACTTAGAAATGATAAGAAAACAGAGATGGATGAGATGAGATGAGATGGAACTGAGAGAAGAAATAGATTCAAGGCTAAAAATAGAAATAGAGATGAGTCCAGGAGACATAATATAGAATGAAATGAGAAACAGTAACTAAGTAAATGCAATATCAAGACTGAAGTAATAAATGCTACTCTATGGCTTATATACTAACTACTAGACCTCCTCTAGGGGTTGAGGGTGTGGCAGCAGGGCTTGTTAGAACTGTGTAGGGTTGACAGATGTTGGGTCTGATCAGATAGCAGGCCACAGCAATATTCTGATGGGAACTGATAGAGTTGTGATCTCCCCTGTAGTCATCAGAGAGCTCCAGAGGAGTTGTGTGGGTCATAGGGGTCAGCCAATGATGTATGCCTGGGCTAGGAGACATGTCAGAGAGGCTTAGGGCCTTGTGGGAGGGAGGAGGATCTGAGGAGGCCTATAGGAGATGCACAGGAGTTTGCCAAGAGGTTGTCTGGGTTTGTTGAGGAAGCATTGGAGTTAGCTGGAATAGGTACTGTGAGTTAGCAAAGGCTGGGGTGAGCTAGGGGGGTTGTTAGGAGAAGCTCTAGGGGGGGCAGGGTGATCTGGAAGGAGGTCCAGGAGTCTGGGAGTGGGCCATGACAAGGGGAGATTACCACTCAATAGTTGAATGTATTTTGCTCAGCTTCAAACAACTTGTTTGGATACATGTCAGTCCTTTGGGTGAGGGTATTAGGTTTTGCACCAAGTTAACTAAGGTGATAGTGGATGGTGAAGTTGTATTTGGAGAGTGTTCCTGACCATTGAGCTTGTCAGTAGCCAAGTTGTTTGGTAGTGGTGAAGTATTGCAGGTTGTTGTGGTCAGAGTAAACTTGGATGTGATGTGGGGCTCTCTCAAGGTAGGCCCTCTACTGCCAGAAGGCTTTGATGATGGCAAGGAGCTCCTTGTCATAGATGTCATAGTTGAACTTTGCAGGGATCATTGAGCAGGTGTAGAAGGTAACAGGGTAGAGGTCCTTCCCTCTGGAGTCTAACTAGGAGAGTATTCCAGCAATGGTGTAGTTGAAGGCATTGCATTTGAGTATAATGGGCAGGGTGGGGTCAAAATGGCAGAGGATTGGGACAAAGGTGAAGGCCTTTTTGAGGAGGGTGAAAACACTTTGGTACTTGCTATCCCAGTTCCAGAAAGTGTCCTTCTGAGTGAGTCAATAGAGGGGTTTGGTGATCCCAGAGTAGTTGTCAATGAACTGATGATAGAAGTTAGCAAACCCCAGAAGAGACTATACCTCTTTAATATTTTGGATGAAGGAACACTGCACTTTGCAACCTTGCTAATGTCAGGGGACTATCTCTTATAACTGCCCAGTTGAAAATGGCCTTGACCTTGGCTGGGTCCATGCATATATCATTTGGAGTGACAATAACTCTGAGGTATTTGACCTCCATGGTGTGGAAGGAGCACTTCTCAGGTTTGGCATGGAGGTGGTACTCCCAGAGTCATTTTAGGATGCAGCAGACATGCTCTGGATATTCCTCCAGAGAATTTGAGTAGATCAGAATGTTGTCCAAGTACACAATAATGAAAACATTGTTCATGTCATGGAAGATGTTGTTCATGAAGTACTGAAAGATGGCAGAGGAGTTAGTCATTCCAAAGGGCATCACTAGATACTCAAATAGGCCATAGCAGGTGTGGAAGGCAATCTTCCATTCATGCCCCAGAGTAATCTAGATGTTGTTGTAGCCAGAGCAGAGGTCCATTTTGGTGTAGATCTTAGCACTGTAGAGGCAGTCAACAAGATCTCTAATCAAGGGGAGAGGACACTAGTTCTTTTTTATGACTTTGTTGAGTCCTCAGTAGTCCATGCAGAGCTAGAGAGACCTGCTCTTCTTCTTGGCAAACAGAAGTGGAGCACCAGCAGCAGAGATTGAAAGGTGTATAAAGCCTTTGCCAAGCATGTCATTGAGATAGTCTTTCAGAGCTTGGAGTTTGATCTTGTACATGCTGTAGATCTTGCCAAATGGAGGGGAGGTGCTTTCTTCAAGATCAATTTTGTAATCATAGGAGCAGTGTGGAGGAAGTTCTTTTGTGCTTCCTTCAGAGAACATATCAGCAAATTCATGATACTCTGGAGGAACTACTTTGTGTAGGATTTGTTCTTCTGTCTTTTGTTCTGGTGGGATAGTTCCTGCATGTAGATGTTTTTCTGATAGTTCTGGAGTGATTTGAAGCTGGTAGGTGGGGGTTCCATCTTGTAAGATGTGTGCAAAGAGAACAGCATCAATGATTTTAATGTTGAGGGCTTCTGGATCAATGAGAGTGGGTGTTGGAGTGGTGGCAGCAGAGTCTGGAGTTGCGGTGGGAGTATTTGGAGTTGGGGTGGAAGTGTTTGGAGTTGGGGCAATAGGGCCCAGAGTTGTTTGGCATTGTTAGTTGGGGTACTGCAGGCCTTCATATCAATTTCTGGGGATGTTGGGGAGAAGCTGTCAAGGTTTGCTCAAGAGAAACTAGGGCAGATGTGTGCTTTCCTCTCTTTCTTGGTTGTCCTTGAGAGTCAAGTTGAGAGTCAAGGTTGGGGACATCAGTGTTTGAGGAGGGCTGGAGGTGGAGGGAAATGGTGCCTGCAAGACTTGCTTTGGGGCCTGGAAACTGCATGGAGAGGTCCTTCCAGTTGATGTTAGAGTTGATGTTTTGCAACCAGAGAAGTCCAAGCATAATTGGGGCTGACTCTGGAACTTGGGTGATGAGCTGGACCTGGAATCTTAATTTGTTATCAAGGGTGAGGGTGCTGTCATGGTCTTGGGTGACTCCAGTCAAGGCAGAGCTTCCATTGAAGAGTTGGAGCTCAAGATGCTTGTTGAGGGTGTTGTGGAGGAGGTTGAGCTGGTTGCTGATGAAGGTGCTAGAGGCTCTGTTGTCAACAAGGGTGGGGAGGACTGTCAGAGAGTTGTCAAGTTGAATGTTGATGATGAATGATCATGTAGACTTTGAACAGGGCTGTGGAGGGGTTCAGGAAATGTCAGTGGTGCCTTTGGAGCTCTCAGAGTGGGGTGAGACTGGGCTAGTCAATGTAGAGATTAGTTGTGTGGAGCTATCAGAAACTAAGGACAATGGAGATGGAGGTGTGGAGCTTGGTGACTAGTAGCCAAAGGTCCAATTGTCATTCATTGGCAAAGGCCACAGTTGTTTCCACACAGTGGGTCATGTCTTCAGCAGAGGTAGGGTTGCTGTTAACAGCTTAAAGAGGATGGGGGTGGAGAGGTGCTGGAGGTGTTGTGGAGTGAGTGCTGCCAGGGATTCATCAATGAAGTTGTTGGTGGCATTACTATCAACTAGGATGGGGACAGAGCTGGCAGAAAAGGGGAGGTTGGTGCAGAGGAGGAGAGTGTGGGAGGTGTCAGGGTCCGCTGACCTCGGGGGCGCAGCTGCACTGGGCGAGTCCTTACTAGGCGGGCGTGATTCCCCTGCATTGGTGACCCGGACACTCAAAGACATTCTGGGTCCTGGTGGTTTGCACGGGTAATTGGGGAGATGTGATCCAGACAGATCCGGGAAGGTCCGGAGAAGTCGGATCGTGGGGAAATGAGACGGTCTTGGCGGGGTTCAGGCAGAAGGCCGTACGGGAGATTTGCGGAAGCAAGGGAGTAGGTGGCTGTGTGATCAATGGGGGTGGAGCCGGGGTTTGATGGGAGATCATTTGGAGTTGATGGAGTCCGGGACCGAGCGAAGAGTGAGGTTCGGACCTGGTAAGGGGTGTCGGGGTTCGTAATTATAATCGCGGAGTTCGTGAGGTCGTTAGGGTTGATGAAGAATTGGGCACAAGGGTCGGACGACGTCACCGAGACGGCGTTGGACGAGACATTATGGAACAAGAGTAGATTCGAGTGGGGGTACGAAACGATAACGAGAACGATAACAAAAGGGGGACGAGACAAGACCGGGAGACTGAGATAAGACCGGGAGACTGAGATAAGACCGGGAGACTGAGATAAGACCGGGAAACTGAGAGTAAGGAGAAAGAGACACGAAAACGAACACGAAACACAAAAGGAAACAATCAGACCATAGGTAACGTTAAGCAATATCAAGACCGGAGTACGAAGAGCTACTCGATGACTTATATACCGACTACCGGAGGACTTCGGGGTACATCGGCTGTGGCGGCGGGGCTTGGCGGGGCTTGACGGAGTGGGCGGGTGTCGGTTGTGATCGAAGATCGTGCCGCGCTGATACGTTGATGGGATCGCGGGTTGTTCCGAGGTTGTCGTGATATTCCGGAATAGGTCGGAGGAAGCAGGGTGTTGAGTTAATGATGGGTGGGCGAAGATCAGGAATAGCGGGGGTGGTTCTCGGGGTTTGGGAAGCCCAGGGTAAGTGTCAGTGGCTGCGGGGCAGGCACCGAAGTTGGCCAGGGGGCCGTCGGAGTTAGCCGGGGAGGTGTCGGAGTTAGCCGAAGTAGGCGTGGGCATGGGCGGAAGTTCGGCGGAGCGTTGGGGGTCCTTTTGGGGGTTCGGGGGTTTGATGGACGATGTGCGGGGTTTTGGGGAACGGGTCGTGACAGGAGGTGTGGGATGGCAAGGTGTGCTAGGAGTGTTTCTTGAGAGAGTATCATTGCATGGAGGAATGCAGCCAGAGCAGAAAAGATGTCAGTGTCTGATTTACAATTTAGTGTGTCTTTGAGATCTAAACTGCTGGCTTGTTTTCCATAGACTGGTAATTGCAGTCTTTGCCATCAATAGTTCATGCAGTGCATCCCATCACCTAGTGCATCCCATTACCTGACATTTAGGGCAGCTACCAATGAAATGTCCCTACTTACCACATAAAATGCATGCACCCTCTTTCTGTCACTTCTCCTGAGTCTCTTCTAGTACATCAATCCAGGGCTTGTTCCAAATCTTGTTTGTACATAAGGCCTCTTGGTCTTCAGCAGGGTCAAGAGCATTTTCAGGGTCCTGGAAGTTGTTGGAATTGGTGTCCAATGGTTCCAGAGCTTTGTGGAGGTCAGTGGTGTTGAATTGGGCAGGTGAGTGGGGTCCTGGGGGTTGATTGGCACTGGGGCATCCTCATTCTGGGGAGAAACAGGGCATGGAGTTGGTGGTGGCTGCAGGAATTGGGGGTTAATTGCTGTTGGTTGCTCTGGGCTACCAATTGGTGCTGCCAGAGGTGTTCCAGCTGGTTTGAGGTGCTGTGTTTTTGCTCTGATCTTTCCAATAGCATTGATCAACTTGCATAACAAGCACCTTGTAACCATTGTACATGGTTTGTTCAGGTGCAAGGCAGAGGATGTCTTTGATGCATTGAGGTAGGGCATGGCAGAAGGCAAACCAGAGGGCATTGTAGTTCTAGCCAGTCTTGTAGGCTTCTTGTTGACACTGTATGATGAAGATTATAAAACATTTGTTGTCATGCATCTGGAAGTTGAAGAGATTCTCTTCTGCTTCTGCTACAGTGTCAAATATGCCAAACTTACTGAAAAATTCCTGAGTAAAAGCAAGCCAGTTGGAGAGTACAGAGTCATTGGAGTTGAACTGGAGCAGCATTGTATAGTGGTCAAAGGTGATGCTCTGCAGCTACAAGGTGGCAAAAGCCACCTGTGAGCTCTCAAATTGAAAAGTGATAGGCTTAGCTTGGAATATAGTGAGGCATTGCATTAGGAAGATTCTCCATTTCTAGAGGTCACAGCCAATGAAGGATTCTGGCTTCTGAATGTTAAGCTTGCTTTTCTGAGCCAGTGCATTGTGAGTGTTGTCCTGGGTGTTTTGATTTTGGGGTGGAGGTCCAGCATTGTAGTAGTAATAGTAATTGTTCCCATTGCTGTATTGAGGGGGAAAATTGTTCATGGCTGGGCCTCATCTGCCTCGAGGTCTGCCATTGGGAGGCCCAGCACCTAGGAGTTGGCTGGCATTGCCCAAAAGGGGCCCCAGAGCCCAGTGAGGAGGAACAGGACCTCCAGGGGTTGGTGGTCCATAGTTGTTGTTGGCAGTGGGTAGGTTGGATAGGAGGATTGATGGGGATCAAGGGGAATTATTTGGGAAGGGGAGTCAAGGTGCTCCAGGGCCTGTTAATAAGACCCAATTGTTGCTGAGCACCATTTTTGGCATTTCTGATTGGACAACATCTGACAAGATTCCACATCACCATGCACAAGTCACACCACTTATCATGTGAGGTCTAGCCTCAAGGTTGGGAATGATGTAGCCTTTGCACAAGATTTTAGCAATCATGAGACCTTTAGATTATGAGCCTCATCACATGGAGTTTGGCTTTTGGGTCTAGAACAATAAGGTCAAGACCTTTCCTTAGCAGTGATGGCTAGCAGCAGTACTGGCAACAACCAAACTTCTCAAAAGCAGATACTATAAGAAGATGTGATTCATTACCTATCATTTTTCTTGTTTTTCTTACAAACATACCTGAACAGCATCTACACCTCAGATATTGATGTCAGAAATGCTCTTTTTTGCAATTAACAATTTTTATGCATTATATTGACATGACATACATATACTTGGTTACCATACTGACATCCAGTATGTATCATAAACACCTTGGCAGATGCTATTGCTGGCAGCAACTAATATTTCCTTTCTAAATACTATACCTACAAACAGTATAAATACTGCCTGTACATAGAGACAACAAGCAACAAATAGAGTATCATTTGCCTCATTAGCTCTTAGCTTACCAGCTTCAGATTTCTCATTGCTCTTTTTTGCCATTGTTAATGACTTAGTGACAAGTCTTGACAACCTCATAATCAATCTAGCATGGGTGCTGACTGCAGGTGCCCTTAGTGTTTTTGTGACTTAGCAATGCTAGCAACTGTGGCTAGTAACTACTTTTGCATTTGTCCCCCAGTTTACATTGACTTCACTCATTCCTTGTTCCCCACTTTATTTTCTATCACTGAGTTCCCCTTTCCTAGCAACTCTTCTGTCTCTGCCACATTTCTTTCCATCATCCTGCAACCTAACAACCTTTTGTTACTGACTAGCAATTTAGGCTAGCAATAGCAACATTTCTCACTTGACTCCTTGTTTCCCTTCACATCTATTAGCTCTTGCTTTCTGGGATGGTTACTGACTCACCCTCATTACTTCTTATTGCCAGCTACTCTATTTAGTTGCCAGTGTTTAGGTCTTCTTTTGGTCTCCTGCATGGCGGCTAGGCAGCATAGGAGCACATCATCATGGGTTGATGCAGAGGGGTTGGGACATTTTGGCAGGGCATGGTGCATTTGGGGGTGCATTACCATGGGGGGTGCAAATGGGGGGTGCAAAGGTCAAAGTGGGAAGGCCTGCTCAGGAGAGGGGCTGGAGCTCTGTTCCCAGGGGCAGGTTCTTCACCAAGGGTTTCTGGATTGTCAATGTAGGAGAGGGTATGGTTGGAGGCAAGGTCATTATTAGTGGGGAGGGGCTGGGGAGCTCTCTGGATATGGGGCTCAGGCTCAAGCTCAGTGGGTTGATTCCAAGTGTGGAAGGCATTGGAGACAGAGTTTGCCTGGGGGCAAGCAGAGAGGGCCAGAGTGTGAGCAGTGGGTTGGTTGAAGAGGTCCTCAGCAGGGTTGAGGGACTTAAGAATGTTGGATGTGGCATTGAGCTCCTCCTGCTGGCAGGGAATGGGGGCTGGAGCTTCACTTCATATTTTGACAGGTTCTTCTCATTGCATGTGGAAGGAATGGGCAGGGTCTAAAGATTCCTCAAATTGGCAGGAGTTTGGCCTAGTGTGGATTTCTTTGACTAGGGTGCAGAGCTCATTCTAGAGGTTGGCATTGATTCCCAGAGTACCTTGCATAGTTTCAGAGGGGGTGCCCTGTAGGTAACACTCATGGAAATTGAGGAGGTGATTGGCCCAGACCTCTGGAGTTACTAGGGTGTTGTGGTAATCTAAGCTGACAAGGAGGGTGCAAGCATGTCTTGCAAACTCCATGGGGGAGAGGCAGATGGAGCAGAGGACTTCATCATGCTGCTGGATGTGAGCTTTGACTTGTTGCTGTCTAGGAGAGAGGGGAATTTATGTGGAGAACTGGAGTCAAGAGGGGGAATAGTTATCTGGTTGTTTCAGAAGAACTGGAGCTGCAGTAGGAATTCAATAGGCATAGGAGTGTGCCAGGGGAAGATAGGCAGAGTTGGGCAGGTCTGGAGGTGCTCCAGGGAATCTTCTGGAATACATGCAAGGGTAGGTCCCATCAGCAGAGAATGTTGGAGGGTGGGCCAGCTCAGGGGTACTCCCTGACTAATGGAGGGGGTGTAGAGGGCCAGGTTCAGATCTGGGGTCCAGTGACAGGGAGCATAATGATGGATTGGGCAAGTGTGTGATGGAGTTGCCTGGGGTTAATTTGGGCAATTAGATTAGATCCCCTTCCACTCATCACATTAGCACACTCAACCCTGGCCTCTGGCCACCATTGCTTTGTACAATCACTCATTGTTCCTCACTTAACATAAATACCAGCAAGCACGTGTATGCGGACTTTGTCATCTCACACTGTGCTTGCAGGTAAGCTCTTACTTTCCCTTCCATTGTCTCACACTGTACTTGCAGTCCACTTGCTAGTTACACATTACATCACATGTTTTATCACTGATCTAATCTGAAAAAGTGCCCATGCCTAGGCACATATGCCATTGCAATCTCTCAGAACTCCAGATGGTCATTTTACTAGAGCTTCACTGGGCCCACCTTCTGCTAACATGTCTTCTCCCAACATGGCAATCATGGAAGAATTGAACACCCTTTGGGAATCTCAGACAGAGCTTTATTCAATGCTCAGGACTTCATAATGAGATTTAGCATGTCAAATGTGCCCATTCCCTCTCCTGCTGCCCCAGTGGCAGCACCATTGACCATGTCTCTGGCAGGCAACATGTTTGTACCACTAATCATTGGCCCAGGTCTCAACAGTACATCCTCTGCTGCCTCACTCTCCCTTTGCTCTTGCTTCCCCAATGTCAACACAGCGGTTATTGTGGCTATCATATCACACAACTTTAAGGTGGCAGACCTTTATAAGCTTGACTCCTCAAAATCATGACAAAGAGATGGCCTATACTTTTAATGGATCAACCAACCAATTCAAGGTCAGCCACCACTTGGCAAAAGAGTATAAAACCCCTTTCTCAGTCATCATCCCCTTTCAAGCCTATTTTGACATCTTGGCCTACCATACCAACAATGCAGTGGTGACCAGCTCCTTTTTTCATTACACCACCCACCTGGTCAAACTTGTGGCAGAGTATTGAATGGTTGGTAGTATATGACTATCATACAATCTTTTTCAACCAACAATGCACAGAGATGGTGGCCAAGTATTTCTCCCAGTGGGGCAAACAGGACAATGACCTGCTATCAGAACATGTGTATGCCCATTGTAAGGAAGCCTCAGCAAGGTTTTCAAAAGCAGCCAAGACACTATCCAGCCCTAACAATATCTGCAGGAAGTTTAACAATGGGAAATGGACCTTGAACCCATGCCCATGGAGCCAGCTGCACACTTGCACCACATGCACAAAATTGGACCATAATAAACTTCAGCACAAGGACTAGGCAGTAGGCAGGGTGGGATGTCACCCCCAGACTCCTATGTCTTGCCCAAACCTCCCATTAGGTGCTCCAAACTCATCTACTGGTCTTTCAGATTCACTAGCTCCTCTTGCCATTAACCTCTCACTACCATCTGCCTGCCCCAACACTTCTCCCTGCTCCAATGCTCTACTCCTCAACATCTCACACATACCTATGGTTCATTCACCACTCAACATGTAGGTGTAGCTTCATTACCTACATGAGTACCCTAATCCTATGCTTGTATACACTATTAAACAAATAGAACATATTAGTGCCAATATTGGCTTCTTGGGGAAGCACTCTTTAAGTCAACAATGCACAAACCTGAAGTTGGCCACTAGTGATCCATCAACAGTCATGGCCATCTTGCATGACATAGCCATGCAGCTCACCATGGGTTGCACCTGCAGCCTCTTTTCATTGCCCTCCTTCCCTAACTTTTGCTCTTCACCCATTGGAGCAGTCACTTACAAGCACTCAACCAAGGTTCAATATATACACCACCTCTCATGGTTAGAGAGGAGCTCTGTAAACAATGGAATTGCAGACTCCAAGGCTTCAATCACTTACAATATGATCAATCAAGCAGTAAACAACCTTGTGACATCAGAGCCAGGCTCCCTGATGCTCAAACTTGACTTGGAAGCTGCCTTCTGACACATCCCTGTTTGTTGAGTCAACTGGCCTCTCTTGGACTTCAAATGGCAGAGGGCTTTCTACCACAACATGGTACTCATGTTTGGCATGCATTTGGTGCCCTATATCTTTAATCTCTTCATGGAAGTGCTTTACTGGATCCTCCAACACAATATCCCCACACACATCAGACACTACTTTAACAACTTCTTGAGTATTTTCCCTCCACAGACCATGGCTCTCTTAGTCCAACAATCTCTAAAGTGGGCTCTAGAACTTGGCAAACAGCTTGATTTGACTTTCCAGCCTTCTAAAATTGTCAGGCCTATAACCTCAATAGAATTTCTGAAGTTGGAGCTCAACTCTCTGGGCATGGAAATCTGTCTGCCTGAGGACAAACTCAAGTACCTATGAGGCCTCACTCACCTCTGGAGCATGCGCAAATGCTGCAGTAAGCATGACCTTGACAAACTCATGGGATTTTTGCAGTTCACTTCACAGGTGATCACTATGTCCAGAGCTTTTCTCCACAGCCTTTATGACTTTGTGTCCTTGTTCCCCACCAGCCCATTCACCACTTGCCATCTACCCCACCTCATCCACCAGGACATCAGCTGGTGGGCCGCTGTCACCCCAGCATGGAACAGCATTTGCCTAGTCTCCCCAGAATGTTGCTGCATCAACATCTTCACAGACACCAGTGGATCTAAAGGCATTGGTGGGCACCTCAAGGCTGAATGGTTTCCAGCATGCTGCCCTTGGCACCTTTGCAAAGTGCACATTCAGATCAAGGGAATGCTGGCAGTCATCCATGCCATCCTCTGCTGGGGTAAAAGTTTTTGTGGGTGTCATGTCATCTTCCACATTAACAACAAGGCCATCTTGAATGCAATCCAAAACAAATCAATTCAATCTGCCACAACTATGAAGTTTGTAAAGCATATAATAGCCCTGGCCTGTTGTCTAGACTTTTTCATTTCCTCTGAGTAGCTCTCTTCTGTTAACAATTCAATTGCTGACACAGCCTCTTGCTTTGCCTTTATCTGCATGTTCACTATTGCGCCTTGGCTCAAACAGAAACCCACCTTGAAGCACCTCTGGCTTGGTAGTATGAGCAAAACTAACATCACTTCAAAACTGTTGCCTTTTACCTTTGGCATGGCCTTGCTGCCAGCACCTGCCATACCTACTCAATGGGCCAATGCCAGTTCATCCTCCACATGCAGCTCAACAGCCTCTATAATCTGGACAGTTCCATCCTCCCAGCCTCTCAACCAGCAGTTCTGTCATAGGTTGTAAGCCTTGGCCTCCAAGTTCAACCCAAGATGACCAAAGCATACCTGGCATCAGTGTGTTCCCTCCATGTTGATGCTGACCTCCCTTTTTCAGCACTAGAGTCCCCCCTTATGCAATGGCTTCTCAGAGGCATCAAGCACTTTTATAGAGAGTACAACTGGCAGCCAGCCCAACCCATCACACTCCCAATCCTCACAGCCCTACTTGCCCAGCTCAAACTTGGCACCACCCCAGGTCACACTGCTATATATGCTGCATGTTGTCTCACCTATTCTGGTCTCTTATATAGCAGGGAATTCACAGTTGGAAAAAAGGGGTAAATTTAATGCCAGTCTCAACCTCTCCTGCAGCTCAATTTGATTCCTCCCCAACTTTGAGCATGCTACTCACATGTGCCTCACCCTTCCCACCTCCAAAACTGACTCCTTCAGGGCATCACAATCACTGTGGCAGCCACTCCAAGATGCCCAATCTGCCCAGTTAAAGCTCTCAAACAGATGTTCCTTAAGCTCCCATGAGACAGTGGAGCCTCCCTCTTCAAACAACTAGATGGGGGGGCTTTATCCTACAATTACTTCATCAAATCCATTTGAAAGGCACTGGCCCTGGCTGGCATCAGCTCAGAGCCCTTTGCTGGCCATAGCTTTAGGTGCAGTGCAGCCTTAGCAGCAGCCACAGCTGTAAGGGCAACCTCTGGGGCAGCAGATGAGAGTCATGCAGCTAACAGAGGGGAATCCAAAGTATATTAGCAGAGTAGACAATGATACAATCAGGAACTAATCACCTAGCAGAGGGGAATTTGAAGAGAATAAGTTTGAGGATCCCTACTGCTTGGTGCAGTGCATCAGCAGGTGGTGGAGGCATGGGAACTACTGTACAGATAACTGGAGCTACTCCTAACTCTAAGGCAATGACTGCTAAGGTAATATGGAGAACTCTGGAGTTCTAGAAGGAGCCCCAGAGACATTAAACAAGCTGCAGAGGTGCTGGAACCAGTCATAGAGGTCAGAAATAGAAGTTCCCTAACATCACTCCCCCTTTAGCATGTGGCATCTCAATGCACAGGGTAAAAGCAGTCCCTGATTGCTTGGTCCACTGGCAAGATAAGGTAGATCCCTTGTATGACATGCAGGGCCTCTGAATGTCTCTGGTAGAACTCCTGGACAAGTCTGGGGGCATGTATGCTCTTCTATGGCTCCCAGGAGATATTCTCAATCCCATAGCCTTTCCACTTCACCTTGTATTGTAGTTGTCTTTAGAATAAATGACTATCCAGGATTTCCTCCACCTCATATTCCTCATTGTTGTTGACCACTATGGGGGGTGGTGGAGGGGGTGGATGACACCCTGGAATGGGATCTTTAGGGGCCAGAGTTAGCTTGACCATGTTGAATACCAGATGAAGCTGGTGCATTCCTACAGGGAGCCAGAGTCAGTAGGCCAAAGGTCCTACCTGTTGTTCCACTGTGACAGGTCCCAACTGATGGTGCACCAGTTTTTTTAAGGGCCAGGTAGTCATAATGTTGGATGCATCCAGGTAGATTCAATCTCCAGGCTGATATTTGTGCTCTGGAGTCCTCCTGCAGTCATAGTATCATGCCATGTCATCCTTTGCCTTTGCCAGCACTGCTGGGGCCTCCTCCCATAACCTCTTCATTTAGTCCACAAATTTGTTTACTGCCTCATTCTCCAAGGAACAGGCCCAGGGCTCAAAACCCATGTGCAGATGATGTCCCATGTCAAGAAAGAATAGGGAAAACTGGGTGGACATATGAACATGGTTGTTGTATTGGAATTTGGCATTAGGGAAGAGTTCATTCTAGTCATCTTGGCATTTGTTGCAAAAGAGGTGGAGATACTGCTCTAACTCCTGGTTTATGCATTCTGTCTGGCCATCAGACTGTGGGTGGTAGGCAGTAGTGATGTGGAGCTTTACTTCAAGCAGTTGATAGAGCTCCCAAGTGAACTCTGCCACAAATTGTGGTCCTTGATCCAAGATGTAGGTGTTGGAGAGGCCATGGAGCTTCTAGACATTCCTCTGGTACAGGTTTGCAGCACCCATGGTGGAGCAGATGGTGTGGGTCAGAATGAAGTGTGCTCACTTGCCATATAGGTCTACCACCACCATGATCACATCATCACCATGGGTGTTAGAGAGCTCTACAATGAAGTCCATGGATGCCACACTCCATTGTTCCATGGGCATGGGTAGTGGGTGTAACTGTCTGTAGGGGAGTCAGTACTGGGGCTTGGTCTGGAGGCAAAGATGGCAGGTACTAGTATAGGACCCAATATCCTGGGACATTTGGGGCCACCAGTAGTTCCATTATACTAGCTCTAGTGTCTTCCACCATCCAGGGTGCCCTGCAATGCAGGAGTTGCGATGTTGCTCCACAATTCTCTAGTAGAGCTTTGGAATGTTGGGGATGTAGATACAGTCTCAGAAGGTCAGGATTCTGTCTTGGAGGGCCTATTCATTTGCACAGACCATCTTGACACTAGGGGTATGCCCTAACTTCAGTGTCTGAGTGGCTTGCACCACAAGCTCCTTCTGCTGACCATTGCAATTACCCCACCATATGTCCCAGAGAATGTCTACTTCTGCTCTCTTGATGGCAAGACTCTCCATGGCTCAGATTGCAAACAATTCAGGGCAGAGGAGCACAATGTTGCTGTTATCCCCTTTCCCTGTGCTGTAGTCCACTCTCTGGGACAGGGCATCTGGTTTCCCCATGCTCTGGCCAGGCTTGTGGTACAAAGAGAAGTCAAAGTTAGCAAGGTAGAGGGACCACTAGGCCTGTTGGCACATCCAGAAGTATTTGAAGTTCTTGTAATCCATCCAGACCTTAAACTTGTGCTGTGCACCTTCCAGGAAGTGCCACCACTCCTCCAATGACTGGATGATAGCCAGCATCTCTTTGTTATGGATCTTGTAGTTCCACTCCACCACATTCAGGCTCTTGGAGTCAAAGGCCACTGGATGCCACTTCCCATCCTCTGGAGATTGCTGTGAGAGCACAGCCCCAGTGGCAAAGTTAGAGCTGTCAGCCTCCACCTGGAAGGAAGAGTTGTTGTCCAGGAAGAGGAGGACAGGTCTGGAGATCATGGCACACTTGAGAGTGTCAAAGGCTGTCTGCTCTGGAAGTCCCCAACTCTACAAAATATCCTTTCCAGTGAGATTGAATAGTGGATGGGCATGGTGCAAGAAGTCCTAGATGAATCTCTGGTAGAAGTTTGCAAAACCAAGGAATGCCTGCACCTCCTTCTTGTTCTTGGGCTCTGGCCACTTTGCTATGTCTGCTACCTTCACCAGGTCCATCTCTGCAGTTCTGTGCAATATGATCAGGCTGAGGTACTTGACCCAGGTTTGTTCAAACTTGCACTTCTCCAGCTTGAAGTAGAGCTGGTGCTAGTGGAGGTGTTCCAGGACAAGGCGAGTGATCTGACAGTGTTCCTCCAGCATTTTGGTATAGATGAGGATGTTGTCAAGGTACACACACACTATGCTCTCTGCTATGAGGTTCCAGAAGATGTCATTCATTATGGTCTGGAAGGTGGTGGAGCTATTGGTAAGTCCAAAGAACATAACAAGGGCTCAAACAATCCCCAGTTGGTCCAGAAGGCAGCCTTCCACTCATCTCCCTCCTGAATGTGCACATTGTTGTAACCCCACCAGACATTCAGCTTAGTGAAATATCATGCACCCTGAAGGTTGTTGATGAGCTTGGAGATGAGGGGGAGAGAGTAATAGTTCTTCACTGTCATGGCATTGAGTACCTGGTAGTCCTGGACCAGTTAGAGGGAGCCATCCTTCTTTCTGATGAAGAAGACTGGAGAAGCCATTGGAGACTTGGATAGGCAGATGCAACCAGAGTCCAGGTTCTCCTACAGGAATGCATCCAGAGTCCAGGTTCTCCTACAGGAATGCATCAAGCTTGTCCTGTTCCTGGAGCATGAGCAGGTGGACCTTACAGCTGGAGGGTGCAGAGTCTGGTAGCAGTTTGATGGCATGGTCCCACCTCTTGCACTCTAGAAGTGAGTGAACAAAGCTTTGGAGAACACATCCTCAAATGCATGAAATTAGGGGGGTACCACATCCTGGAACTCTCAAGGCATGGCATTAGCAGCAAATGCCTGGGCTAGCCATTGAGACATGGTCTGGCTAGCCCAGATCTCCATGACAGAGGGCAGCAGGTGTATAGTGGTAGCATAGATTTGATCCCCCACTTCTACCACTTTGTTTGGGAGCTCTGGCTTGCATATGCCACCAAACTCCCCTCTGCGCTCCTCCTCTGGGGCTCTGCTGTTGCTCTGATTGTCCTTATAGAGGGCCTCTCTACAAGGGAATGCCAGAGGTGGGGGATCCAGAAGGTCTAGATCTGCAAAGGGGAGAGGGCTGGCACAATATGCATGGATGGCTGCATGCTCCTGAACTCAGGTCCAGTGCTTTGCTGTCCTTCACGGCACAGGCAAAACACTTCTGGAGGCACCTGCTCATGGTTACCTCCCTATTGGTCCAATCAACCTTGGGGTTGTGCTCCCAGAGCCACATGAAACCAAGAATCATGTCCTGCCTTACCAAGCTGGTGATGGCAAATATGGCACACTCTATGTGGTTCCAATAATGGAGGACCAGATCAACCACAGAGTTGATGGTGCCTGCTTTGTTAGGCATTCTGTCAATGTTATAGACAGAGATGAGCTTGGGGAGGGGCTGGATGGAGCTCCAGCAGCATCCTTTGTGGCCAGCAGCTGCAAGAGGAGTTCCTCCTGCTCCACCATAGAAAGGTAGCATACCTTCAGGCCCAGGGGGCAGTGCTGTGCAAAGTGCCCAGGCTTCTGGCATCTCTGGCATAGCAGCAGAGCAGTGCAGAGCTGTCTGGCAGCATTCACATTCATGGGGATCTCTGGTGGCAGGAGGCATGCTACAGGGATAGCTGGAGTAAAGGCCAGCATTGGATGTGCAGGTGCAGAGTGGTGGAGATTGCTGATCAGAGCCAGGCACAGTGCAGAATGGGGGCGGCAGAGCTCTCTCTGGATCTCCATGAGTTGCCATTGGTCCTGGGCCACCTTATACCATGATGCAATCTTCTCATCATTGGGGCAACTCTCTGCCAGATTGTCAATATGTTCTACCAGTGCAGGGTGCAAGCCATCCCAGAAAGTAAAGCATAGTTGGAGGCCATTGGGGTAAGCAGCCTGCTCCATCAGAGCCCAGAACAAGTCAATGTACTTATCCAGTGTACACTTCCCTTGTCCGTACTGCTCCCTATCACATAGCATCAAGGCTGCAGTCTTAGTGGAGTCTAATAGAAAAAACTCCACATGGAAGTTCTTCTCAAAGGCAGCCCAGTCTGGAAAGCTTCCAACACCTCTGGAGCAGCAGAAGACTTGCAGTGCATAAGTAGAGGCATGTCAGGTCTTCATGTATGACAGCACCCAGGCTATTTTCAACATGTTAGAGTCAAAGGCATCCCTGCTGAGGTGGATATAGGTGAGGCAGGACTGCAGGAATTGCTCCCTGCTGGAGCAGGCACCATCATATGTGTCTAGTAGCATGGGATGCAGAATCTGTGGCTGTAAGGTCACTGGAGCTGCAGAGACAAGTGCAGATGTGGTTGGGGCTGGTTTCACAGCCACAGGAGGGGTGGAGTTAGGGGGTAGGCATTTGAGCAGTGCCTGGAGGGATTGGGGGATAAGATTGGTTGTTTGATGGAGGGTAGAGAGTTTGGTAGTATGGTGGGAGAGAGATGATTGTGTTAATTGCACCTAGGTTTCTAGGTAAAGCAGGCAAGTCCAGGCTTCATCCTGCAGGGCTGGGGCCTCCAAGGGTGTGTCTGGGTTGGCAAGCTGAGACATAGAACTCTGCAATGCTTAGTCCTGGTAGGGAAGTAACAGGTAGTGGCTTGGAAGTTCCTTGTAGCTATGAGGGGCTTCCAGACCAGTTTTAGGAGACTTGTTCTGCTGTAAGGGCAACCTCTGGGGCAGCAGATCAGAGTCACACAGCTAGCAGAGGGGAATCCAAAGTATATTAGCAGAGTAGACAACAATACAATCAGTAACTAATCACTTAGCAGAGAAGAATCCAAAGAAAACAAGTCTAAGGATCCCTGCTGCTTGGCATGGCACATCAGTGGGTGGCAGAGGCATGGAAACTACTGTACAGGTGACCAGAGCTACTTCTAACCCTAGGGCAATGACTGTTGAGGTAATATGGAGAACTCTGGGGTTCTAGAAGGAGCCCCAGAGACATCAAATAAGCTGTGGAGGTGCTGGAACTAGTTACAGAGGTCAGAAATGGAAGTCCCCTGACAGCAGCAGGGTACTCAGACTACAAGATACAGCTCCTCAGCTACTGGAGGAGCAACTCATACAAACTATATATCAAGGATCCTGACAGGATCCTTCACTTTTCTTCCCTCCTTCACTTGGCCTACCCTCATTTAGCCTCTTTTGAGCCTCCAGCACTTCAGGACTTGACCACCATGGCTTGATTTTTGGTTGCTCTCTCTCTTGGAAGGGAGAACCCAATCTTCAAAAACTGTTCTGGACTCAAGAAATCAATTCATTTCTTCTCACAAGACATGTGCTATACTGTCATTAAATTCTCAGTCTCACTTCCAACATCCCCTCATTCTCTACACTCAAATCAACAGCCTCAAATTAATAGATTAGGCAAGTGTGTGATGGGGCTGCCCAGGGTTAATTTGGGCAATTAGATTAGATTCCCTTCCACTTGTCACATTAGCACACTCAACCCTGGCCTCTTTAGCACATTCAACCCTGGCCTCTTTAGCACACTCAACCCTGGCCTCTGGCCACCATTGCTTTGTACAATCACTCATTGTTCCTCACTTAACATAAATACCAGTGAGCACATGTATGCAGACTTCATCATCTCACACTGCACTTGCAGGTAAGCTCTTACTTACTTTCCCTTCTATTGTCTCACACTGCACTCACAGTCCACTTGCTAGTTACATGTTATGTCATGTGTTTTATCACCCCTCCCACCATCCCTATTTCATTTCATTCCATTCTACTAGATTTTACCTACTCTCATCTATTCAAATAGTCCCTTGTAGTTAGCTTAATTCTTGGTCCCTCTCTCTCTCAGGAGGGAGAACCTGATCTTCAAGAACTGTTCTGGACTCAAGAAATTAATTCATTTCTTCTCACAAGACATGTGCTATACTGTCATTAAATTCTCAGTCTCACTTCCAACTTTCTCTCTCATCCCCTCATTCTCTACACTCAAATCAACAGCCTTGAATTAATCTGCAGGTGGGCCTGGATAGAACAGAGCATAGTGATTTTCAGGGACTGGCCTACCATAGACATCAGACAGGTAGCCAGCAGGGCTGTACACAGAGTTATATGCAGACATCAAGAATAGGGTAAAGAGGAGTCTTGATATTATATCAGGTTCTGCTGACCATGGATGCTCAGCTTAACTGGGCAAGTCCTTACTAGGTGGATGTAATGTCCTGCACTTATAACCTAGTGCTCTGGAGAGGTCCAGACTTCAGGCACTTGTGAGGATGAGCTAAGAAGAGCAGTCCAAGCAAGTCTAAGGTGGTCTGTGGGAGTCTAAAACAAGGTACAAAGAAGGGTTGGGCTTAGGAAAGACTCAGGTACAAGTCTGGAAGTGGATACAGAGGGTGTGAGGCAAGTGGAGACCATGCAAGTGATGGGAGCAGGGCCAGAGATTTGATGAGGGATCAATTAATATTGATGAGTTCTGGGGCTGAGTGTAGGGTGAGGTCCAGAGTGAATTATGAATGTATAAGGTTGTAAAAGTATGATCAGAGTTCATAACAGGGTTAGAGTTGCAAGGGATTTAGGCAATGATAAAGGAAATAGAGGCAGACAAGATGAGATGGAAACAAGACAAGACAGAGATGAGAATGAATTAGAATTGAGACAAGACTAGAGACTAGAGACAGAAATAGAAATGGAGATGAGGACAAGGATGAAAAATGTAACAGAGACAATTATAACAAGTAACAAGTAACCACAGGTAATATAAAGACTACCATAACAGATGTTATTCTATGGCTTATATACTGACTACTAGACCTCCTTTGGGGGCTGAGGGTGTGATGGCAGGGCTTGTTGGAGCCACACAGGGTTGATGGGTGTTGGTGCTGATCAGATGGTGGGCTGCAGTGATATTCTGATGAGAACTGATGGGAACATGGTCTGCCCCTAGTCATTGGGAAGTTTGGATTGGTTGGGTAGGTTGAGGAGACAAGTCAGTGATGTGTGCCCAGGTCAGGGGAGATGTTGGAGGGGCCCAGGGGCTTGGGGAGAGAAGGGGGAGCAATAGGGCCCACAGGAAACACATTGGGGTTTGCCAGGAGGCTGTCAGGGTTTACCAGAGAAGTATCAGAGTTAGCCTGAGCAGGCACTGTGTGTGAACAAAGGTTGGGGTGAGTTGAGAGTGTTTTGGGGAGGACTCCAGGAAAGCAGGGTGGCTTGAGTAGAGGTCTGGCAGTCTGGCAGCAGGTCATGACACTCTGCTGGCCCCAATTGGCCCTCCAATAGTAACTGGAACTCTGATGTCTGTTATGCTGACTCCATTGGCCCTGGGCTCTCCAATGTATACTAGCTTGCCAATGACCCTCTCTGCACCAGCATTGTTGACCTCCATCATCTCTTATGGCTTTGGGCATTACACTTAGGGCACTTTGGCACTAACACTACTTGATGCTCTTGCTCCCAATAGGGGGGGCTGAACACTGTTCATTGAGGTGATGAACTCTAAGGAGGGGGTGATGTAAGGGGGACAGTCCCCTTAGGACTGTTGGACTCTATTCCAGGCTTAGTCCAAGGATGATCCACCATTCTAGGTCATCTGACATACCACATATCATGCCCTACACCCTTCTGTCTCCATTAGTTGCCTTTCATGAATCACATACTCAGATATTACTCAGTATAGATTGATTGTTAGCCATGCTTCCATAAATATGACTGACAGATGAAGTAGTTATGTTAGTCATCATTTCTAGTGATGTAGTATGCAGGATAGAATATCCTCAGACCAAACAATAGCAGTGTTCACCAGGTCTATCCATTGATCCAACTGTAAGATCCTCCAGCATTGTCTCTGTGCTTAGCTCACTGTGTTCACCCTCTGCCTGACTCCTGGCTGCCTCTATGCCCCTTGACTCCTGTTCATCACTTGTGCCTTGCCTGCTCTTGCCAGGTTTACCCATGGAGTGATTGTGATTGTCCCCCTTACAGAATCCCATTTTCACAAATATATGGAGGAGTGCAATGGCAACCATGGCAGCCAATGGGATCATATCAATTAAAAGACTGCAGAGCAATAAGAAAACAACAGCCTTGGAATGCTTGGATAGACACAAGTGAGGTAATATGGCACCCTAGAGATGCTTAACCCATATTGCAGTAAAGAACTCAGACTGTGCCACAAGAACAAATGCATGCACATGGATGCTGTAACTTCTGACAAGAAGCACAATAGAAGACAACAGAGCAGTAGGAGGAGTTGCAGAGAGGAGAGGGGTCAGGGAGTAAGAGGAGTTGCAGGACTAAAACAACTGAAATTGAAACCAAATGTGCAAACATAAAAAGTGAATGTAGAATGGTCCAAATGGATGGAATGAACTGGAAAACATGACTCTCCAACTGAGTCAACCTTGAACAGTTTTTTTGATAGAGCTGACAAGAACCTTCTACAGAGTAGCAGGAATAATCAACATTTGTTCCCTGACTTCAGACAAAGAAATGAAAACCTTTCATTGCAATCACAGAATTAACAAAAAGATAGATCAACAGTGATAGAAAGTACAATACTACTTTTACAGTGCATCATCAGAGGCATTTCAGCAGTGCCCTGCATCTGGACCCACATCAGGGCTTTACAACATGCACAGAATTTAGTAATACACACTTGCACACATGGTTGTAGAAGGTGAGCATGTTGTGGTACCTTATTGAAGGGCTCAGTGGGGCAAATGGTGGAACACTACATTATGAAGGGCCAGAGGGGGTTAGCAATAGTGGAAGAGAGGAAAAGAGGGGGAGTGGACTTACAAGGCATTTTATTCATGTCAACCAGGAGCTAGGGACAAGAGCAACATGGTGGTAGAGGAACAAGGTCTGTTCAAATCACAATCAACAATGTTCGGAGTTGAGACCATTGTTGCTGCATGTGCTATCATTAGATAAGGTTTTCTTAAAATGGAAATGTCATAGTGGGAGAGAGCTGGGTGAGTTGTTACAAGTTATGATATACTGAGAACTTCTAATACAGTGCTCACAGATGCTCAGTTGTATGGATTTGTAATCTCTTGACCTCTGTATGTATCCTCTTTGTGAACATCCTTCATTCTTTGGATGGACATACAAGTATGATATGATGTATGTACTACATAGGAAAATTGCTTGAGTCCTGGCTTTGACCTATACAAGAAAATTCAAACCACAAGGACACAAATTAAAGAAATAGGATAATCATCCAGGCCTTAGGTATTATACAGTATTCCTGCTATGGTCCTGTCTGACTTTGGAGCTAAAAAGGTGTTGAATTACCCAGCATTGAGTAAAGTGCCGTTCGAATACAAGATTATTCTGAATCTGAATCTTCCATCATTGAAGTAGCCTCTGCAGCCGCATGGACGTGTTACGGTTTTCTTAAGGTAGCAGCTTATGCGAGTCTTTTTGGCGCGTCGTTCGACATCTCTCCACATGATTATGTGTTATTATCACGTGATATATTCTGGAAAAACAGAAACTACTCAGTACTCAAGTCTTGAACGTTTGAACTTTTGTCGACGCCAACACACTCTGCTGCTATCCACCTTTTTGCCAGTGACTCTAGAATCTCCGTATTGTACCCCGGATTAATACCTCAACAACCATGAGTTATTCGTTTATCACAACACAGATAGCACAGAGAGCCAATATTCACGACTTTGCCGTCCTTATCGATTGCAAGCTTTGGATATCTAGCTGCGAACAATTGTTCTTGTACCCTTGGCCCTCATGATGGACAAATTACCGTAAGTACTGATCAGAAATCCATTCGGAACCACGCAACATGCCACGAGAAAAGCTTTTACGTCCTAGAAGCATACCATACCTTGAGCCTTTTCGATGCGCTGCTAGTCCGAATATTGGGCTTGCTACCCACAAAAGAACCTTCCAATGCATCGTGTGACGAAAGAAACGTACAGTGGATTGATTCTTGGCGGATGGGTTCTTGTACATTACCACGCTTTCCCATTGTATCCGCTTTTAAGACTGTATCTCCTCTGTTTGGATGCAGCTGTGTCTCCCATAGTCCTTTCTCCTGATATTCTGTTTTCAGCATGGAAGATGCTTCACCTTTTGCCGTAGATAACACGTATGTTCTACTTCACAAATCTCCATCAACTCAACGTGATCATTTCTTTCATTAGCATGGGAGCTGCTCTTATTGGTGTTTTTTTTGCTGGCATGTATGACTCTTCTGTTCTTAGATTTGATTGATCCTTACTGAAGGCCCGATTTCTAGTTTGTATGGAGGTATCCTCTCCATTGTGTCCTTCAGTTTCCACCGTATTAACGGATTTCGGCCTAGTATCTTGCGTTCAAACTTGGTATTACTTCGACAAATATCAGAAGGTGAGTTTGGTTGAAGCTGGCGCAACTATCTTTGACTCTTCCGCTCTCCTTAGGACGTCTGGTATATCAAAGCGCTGGTGAGTCGATTTACCTCAGGTTCGTCACATGTCATGTATCTGATCATTCAACAGGTTGGTTGCACCTGGACCTTCGACACTATACACCAAGCCTTAATCTCACATACAGGTGAGCAATGACTTAATTGACAGGCTCGGAATGCTATTCTCCCTCGTAGTGTATACGTATGTCATTACGAACTATAATAATCCGGCACGGTTGGACGATATGGTGTGGTAAGTGGAATGTCTTTTGTCACAAGTCACTCAGTCCTGATCATTTATGGCACATATATATTCTAGGAGTATACTGGTAAAGTGTTTATGTGCCGCGACGTTCTCTACCATTAATTTTTGTCCTATTAGCTCGAGGTCCTTTTCAATGTCAGTATATGTTATCTCGTTCAAGTGATTTTACTAACTCCAAATAGGGTTTCATATGCCTACTGGTTCAGGGGTTCGCTTCTCTTATCATTCTTTTCGTCCAGAAACCTCAATTTCTCTTCAGCTTCCTCACACTGCGAGTCTGGCGTCGTAAGGACTTCGATGATTATATCTATATTTGAAGCTGAGAGACTTCAAAGTTAGTAACCACAATGTTCCCCTTCTGCTCGTCATAGTAAGTTGCCAACGGACTTTTTTACGTGTATTGACAACGCTCTTGTCAGATGAGCCTTGTTCTCTCAGAATTTGGTTAGTGAAATCGACTGAACATCCGTTGACGCACGCATATTAAGTTCCTTGAGGTATGCAGGATGCAGCTTCGGTAGGTAACTTCCATACTCTTCCGTCAGTAGTATTCCTTAGGCTGTTTGAATAGTATTCACCATCAAAGCGTCAGTCACTCATGAGTTACAAGTAAACTGTGTTCTTGATTGTTGACATGCTTCGTAGATTGAAGCTAAAGACCTGGGTGCAACTCGAACAACTCAAGGTGAGACGCGTTTCTCGAATGGATGTGCTGACAGCTCTCAATGTCGTCAATTGAACTCGTACTTATAGGGGCTGTCGATGGTAGTGAATATCTTGGCTGCTCTCGGAGATGGCTTGATAGCTGGAACATTGTGCTACTTCCTTCAGCGGTCCCGCACAGGGTTCAAAAAGTCCGTCGATACCATTCTGACATAGTTGTATATTCTGATGTCTGATAGGTCTGACACGATGATCAGCAAACTCGTAAGACCGCCCCTCATCTCCACTGCAGGCTAATCAAACGTTTCTAGATCCTGTTTACCGTCAGTACGGGCGTTTTGACTAGTATTTGCGCCATCGCTTCCCTTATTTCAGTGCGTATCGAACGTTCCACCGATCGTTTGATTTCATAAGATTGTCTAGATTCTGGTGTGGCCATCGACTCTGATTTACGCGGCGTTCTACTTCTGTCTCGGAAGATGTAAGTTTCGCCACAGTGTCAGATCTTTCTATGCACGTCATAACAAGATCCGCAGTGTATTCAAACTCTGTCCTTGCTACATTAAATGCGCGCCAATCAATCCGCGAGCTTGGAGAGGACAACGACGAGCTTTCGTTTTCTTTCAGAATGCGACCAATGTTCTCGAAGACGTTTGAAAATGTCTTCTCTACGAAGTCTCAACCACTCAATTCTAATGTAAGTCTGCTTGATGTTTACATACACAGAAGAATGACGATCGGCTGTAGAGGTGTACTAATATCTCGATCAAGATTGACACGAGCCAACAATATGATCGCGATCTGACGCGCCTCGAGGATCAGCCTGATGTGAGCCCTAAGATTATCTGCTTATTCTCATCACTCACTTTGCCTCAGTCAGCCACGACAAACAACTTCTCGTATAAGGAACAATACATCGGATAAAATATTGTCTGCTCGGAGTTGTAGGAGACTTGTCACTGATACGGCACCTTGTATGCTTTCTTGGACAGTGGAACTCGGAATATTGTGGAATGTTTGTACTAATCTGTAGACTGTTATGGGAGCAAGCTTGTTTCCTTTTTTCCAGCCTCATTGTCCTGCAGACAGCTGATCACCGCGTGGTTGGCCTCTACTATTGTACTTCTTTTAAATTTCAAAACCTGCGCGTATCCTGATCGACGCCATTGCCTCGCATTCACACTGGCTCAACGCATGTGCATGATTCTAGAGTGGTTGGTTGGGACGCTTGAAACCTTCTCTGAATCTCATCCAGTCAACACTCGTGCCTTTCCTATCCATTCGGATGCCTACAAGATATGAGGTTAGAAGCATGACGCGTAGACCGGAAATACGCCGTTCATTTTGACAGATTGTTCGAGGTGGCGTGTCGCGTGCGGCTCCTTGAATTCCCCTGACTTCGCTTCAACTGTGGTAAGTGTGAGGCCTGCTTATGTGCGCCGTGGGGTATAGTTGCAATTTTTACGCCGCTTCGTTCTTCTCTCTCGGAAGACGTAAACCCGCGGACCGTCCCCTTGGTAAAAGAAGCCTCCTGTGTCTTCCATTCGTGCCGGCCCCGGCAAATCTCAATGATCCAATCTTACTGCACCCTGAGTGGATTTGCTTAAAGACGGATGAGAATTTCTGGTCGCTACAAAATTCAACGCTGCCTCAGGATCCGAAATACTTGCTAGACAACATTGTACTATCTATTGCAATGGTCGACATCAATTCTATCGACGTTCTCTGTGCCTTTCTTGGTGTGTTTATCTTGAGCAAGCTTGTCCGTCGCACACGTCGAGCTCTCCTTCCGCCTGGTCCAAAGGGATATCCTTTGGTTGGTAATGTCTTGGATATGCCTTCCAAACAAGAATGGGTGACATTCACAAAGTGGGGCCAACAATACGGTGAGCTCAGCTGATCCTAATGGAACCCCCGTCGACTTACATTCCTTAAAGGAAAGATTTGTTCAATAAAGATCTTCAGTCAGCCCATAGTTATCCTTAACTCGGCCAAAATTGCCAATGATATGCTTGACAAGAAGAGCCCTATATATTCTGATCGTCCTGTGTTGCAGATGGGAGGGAATCTAGTTGGCTGGAAGAATACTTTCGTTCTTTTGCCGTATGGAGACCGCTTCCGTCGTTTCCGTCGTTTGTTTCATGGAATTATTGGGAGTCGCGCTAGTATGAAACAGTTTTTTCATATTGAAGAGCTTGAGACCCACAAATTTCTTCGACGTGTCCTCGCGAAACCCGCTGACCTCGCTGAACACATTCGACAGTAAGTAACTATTTCCTTCCTTGTTCTTCCGGTAGTCCATTGCATCTTTTCCAGTACTGCAGGAGCTGTTATCCTCCGGATCTCGCATGGCTATGAGGTCAAAGAGAACAATGATCCCTTTGTGGATCTTGCAGATAAGGCCACTTACCAGTTCTCTCTTGCCACGGCGCCCGGTGCTTGGCTGGTTGACGTTCTTCCCATCTGTGAGTCAATCCTTTCATAGTACTTCCTTCCATAGTAGTCCAAGCCACCCTTCTCATACACATTGACAGTGCGCCATGTTCCTTCTTGGTTTCCTGGAGCTGGTTTCAAGAGGACAGCGAAGGAATGGGCCGCTACCTTGTCTGAAATGGTCGATCATCCTCACAATTTTGTGAAGCGTTCGATGGTAAGAAACACGATCTTGTCTTCAATTTCTCATCCAACTCTCTGTAGTCCGCAGGTATAGCGCCGATCTCGTTCACGTCCAGCCTCTTGGATAAAAACATTGACCCAGAGGAGGAATTCGACATTAAGTGGAGCGCAGCCAGTCTGTACTCAGGTATGTTATTTTCAAAAGTCGACAATCTAATTTCTGATGTTTCGTTGCCATCAAGGCGGCGCTGATACTGTAAGTGTTTTGTATCGATTTAAAGCCATTGCAGTCTAGACATCCATCTTCCTCCAGACTGTATCCGCCATATACTCGTTTTTCCTCGCCATGGCCCTAAATCCCGAGGTCATGAAAAAAGCCCAGGCGGAAATTGACTCAGTCGTTGGCAACGATCGGCTTCCTACCTTCCAGGACCGTCAATATCTGCCCTATGTGGATGCCCTTGCGAAGGAGGTCTTTCGTTGGAATGTCGTCGTTCCAAACGGTGGGTGGCACAATCGTTTTCCCTGATAATCATACCTCAGCAGCTTATTGACCACAGGCGTGGCGCATCGTTCAATTAAAGACGATATCCATGATGGCTACTTCATTCCTAAGGGTACTCTTGTAATCGTAAACATTCGGTGGGTAGAACGATGTATTCATGGATAGCAGCCCGATTGTTGATTGTGGACCATCAGAGGACTTTTGTACGACTCAGAAGTCTATCCTGACCCGCATAAATTCAATCCGGAGCGATTCATCGCGACTGAAAACAAGCCAGCTGAGGCAGACCCTCGGAACGTCTGCTTTGGATTTGGAAGACGGTCAGATTCTTCTAGACATCTGATTTGTACCGCCAAACTAACTTGTCGTTCAGCATCTGTCCAGGTACTGTCGTACCTAACAGGCCTCGATCATCGTTTGCTGACCTTACATCAGGATTACATCTCGCGGACGCCTCGGTATTTATCTCGTGTGCAATGTCCTTAGCTGTTTTTGACGTATCCAAATCTGTCGAGAATGGTGTGGTCCTTGAACCTGTCCACGAGAATACCGATGGAACTATCAGGTATACGATTTTTCTTGAGTCCCATCGAATGAAATTACATCTCCATTTAACAGTCACCCTAAACCTTACAAATGTTCAATAAAACCTCGTTCTGAGAAGGCCGTCTCTCTTATCCAGGTTGAAGGGCAATAAAGTGGTGCATGAAGCTAATAATGCTTGTCATGTGTACCATTTATGCACTAGGTATTTATTACATATTTTGTTTCCTTCGTTACGTGCGCGTCGGAAAAATCTCATCTCAAATAAGATATACCCTTTCATTCATTGATAAGTCCATGTTCTAGACCACAGGAGCAGTACGTACAAGCTCCACTTCGATGATGAATTTCAGGCGAGCAATTGGGATATTGTAACTATGGACCCGTTGTAGCCCCCTCTGGCTGAGATTCATCCGACATCCTCACGTCGGTCCCGATTGTCGTAAGGGTCGATAGCTTAGAATTGCTATCTGTGAGGTTACGGGCTGTGACCATAGGCTTCTCTGTTTCTATAGTCCCTTCTATGGCCCGATCAAGTGATCCTTCACGGGTCGCGACAGAAGGTGGCAGAGTTATATTGCTTGACCCAGGAAAAGGTGTTGCGGGTGTAACGACGACGGAGGGACCAGAAACTGGCTCCATGGAAGGGCAATTTGTAGACGGCGTCGCAGACGTTATTACTGGGCTTTCGTTTGTATCTGATACTTTATCAATAAGTTACACAATCGACAGGCGCTGGGACAGCGAACCCGGTAAAGGCAAGGTTTTCTGTTCTCTATGCTCAAGAATTTTTTGCACGGAGCCACGGATGTCTTCAGCGAATGACGGCTCTTTCAGCGACTGTGTGACCACGCGATCAACAACCGGAAATCTTATAGAACTCAATTTCATGTACAACGACATGTCAAAAGATTCAACAAGCTTACCTGTCTATATTGTCCATGATTTCTTTGTAAATCGCATCCGAAGGCATGAATGATAGTTTGGGGTCTCTCGCTAATTCTTGCCGCACAACATCACTCACTCCTTTCGTGAGAGCATCCATCCCTTGCTTCGTAGATAAGGCTTCACTTAAAGGCAGCCTTGAGGCCACTTACGCCGTCCATTACTTTCCGAAGCAGTTCTTGCCGCAAACGCTCGAACTCTCCAGATTTTTTGAACCTTCGGCATCAGAAGGAGAGTGAGAGCTCAAGGGGTATATAGAAGGGCTCCTTACTCATTCACGAGCTGCACCGGATTGTCGATGGCCATACCTTATTGATCAAAGGCGGCTGTTTATATGTATATATAGAGGAAGAAAAGTCTAGAAAAGTGTGATTCATCACTCGGATAGATAATCGTTATCTCTACCATTCTTGGAAACTATCTTCCACTCTATTCAGTTTTCACACGAATCGTCTTTACTGAGGTATGTTCGATTTACTTATTGATGATTCGTAACTGCGGATCTCACCTGGCACGCAACCAGCCCTTCAATGGACAACAAGTTTCCACCTCTTCGCAATGATCTGGTTCTCCGCGCAGCGAGAGGTGAGCTTGAATCTATAGAAGTCCGTTAGGACAGACTCACCAGTTTCGTAGGTGAAGTAACCGAGAGAGCACCTGTCTGGGTGATGCGTCAGGCTGGAAGATATCTCCCCGGTTAGTTCGGAAGTGTCTTTTGGTCTTTGTATCTCAAACTTCTTTCAGAATTCCGCAAAATGCGCGAATCACACGAATTCTTTGAAATATGTAGGACACCGGACCTGGCGACCAAAATAACGCTCCAGCCCATTCAACGATACACAGGACTGGTTGACGCATCGATCATCTTCAGTGACATCCTTGTTATCCCCCAGGCTATGGGAATGGAAGTACTAATGAACCCTGGACCTCACTTTCCTGACCCTCTTGTTACTCCCGCTGATATCAGTAAACTATCCGATGTGATCGATGTTCAGAAAGAGTTGAAGTACGTCTTCGACGCGATTACGCAAACAAGACGAGAGCTGAATGGCGAAGTTCCTCTTATCGGGTTCTGCGGAGCTCCATGGACACTCTTTGCATACATGATTGAAGGAGGAGGAAGCAAGACTCTTCAGAAAGCGAAGACTTGGCTGTATCGATACCCAGAAGAATCGAAGGCTTTGCTGTCACGAATTGCAGACGTTTGCGTGGATTTCCTGGTAGGCCAGGTGAGGGCAGGTGCGCAGGTGAGCCTCCATCCATCCTCTTCTGCCGATCTTCTACTATCAAAATCACAGCTTCTCCAAGTATTTGATTCATGGGCGGGAGAACTATCGCCATACGATTTTACTACTTTCTCGTATCCCACGATAGCTCATATATCCACCAACGTTCGGAAACGTCTCGTAGCCGAAAATCTCCCATCAACGCCATTGATACTTTTTGCCAAGGGAGCTAACCACGCATTGGGTTTTCTGGCTGAAAACGCAGGATACGACGTTCTCGGACTCGATTGGCTTATAGACCCTGTGGAAGCTCAACGGATCGTTGAAGACAAGGTGGCTTTGCAGGGAAACATGGATCCTAATGTGCTCTACGGCGGGAGAGACGCCATCGAGGCGACCGTCAAGCGGATGGCGGAAGGTTTCCGCGAGGGAAAGGGAGGATGGATCGCAAATCTCGGGCATGGAATTACACCTGGCGTCGATCCGGAAGATTTACGATGGTTCTTCGAATGTGTTCACAAATACTCTCGGAGGTAAATGTGTAACAGTATAGATTATTGATCTAGAAGAAAGGGAGACAATGTTGACTTGGTCTTATACCAAGACCATATTACATTTTGGGAGGTGCTTATATATGTCTGTATATCAAATCGAAGAATCAGAAAACTGTACGATCACAAATACTCACGGAAGCAAATGTAAATATGACGCAGTCTAAAATTACCCCACTTAGAAAAGATATTATTATAACATAATAATAACTGTCTAGAGATACACCCGTTATTCGGAAATCGCACGACCCGTTTCATTATCATCCAGGATCAATACAAAATGGTATGCGCGTATAAAATGGTAAATGCACGTTGACATCGAGATGTCAAATAATATAAGGTATGGATTGGTGGGTGGAGACTAGGGACAATGCTGATGAAATAATTAGTGCGGTATAGTTGACCATGAGAACCGGAATAAGGAATTTCGACTCGCAAACAGAATACACCGATAAGACGAACGTCGGATAGCAAGCGGTAAGGAAATTCAAGAACACAGCTCATGCAACGACATCGGCAGAACTAAAGCTGCTCCGTCGGCGCCTTACGCTTCGTAGACCAGGACGCCCCGAAGTTGTCGCAGGGGTGACCACAGCCGAGGCATTTGCTTTCATCCAAGCATCCTTCTTATCTGCGGCGCCCGTAACTTCAGATACAGACGTCATATGTGTCAGTGGCCGCTTCGACGGAATCAAAGTTGGAAGGCGGGATGGGACAGGTGATGGCGGGCGATTGGGGCGATTGGGGCGATGAGTGGATACAGGACGTGGAGTAGCTTTCGCATTTGCCGCCGAAGCAGCCTGAAGAGCTTTCGATGCAGAAGTTGTTTTGGTCGTGGCCAATCGGGGGATTTTATTCGGCCCTTGGGCTGGGGGCTTTACAGGAGAGGCTGTTATAGTTGCCGCATTTCCTGTCTTTCGGATCTGGGCAGCGCTTGCGGTGGATCGTGTCACACGACTTGGCCGCTGCTCTGAGGCGGTTACACCTCGTGAAGATGAAGACTTCGAAGGTTTCACTCTGGTGCGTACAGGTACAGCACCTAATGTAGGTAACACATCATCGGATCCCTCATCATCCGAATCTTGTGCTAACCGTTTGGACGCGGGGGTTTTGCGTGGTTGGCCTGGTGGTGCAATTTCACCTGCCTTTGCGGCTGCCGTAGCAACATGTCGGCTTGGCGTCACAGGGTGTAAAGTAGGTGGAGAAAGTGTGATTCGCATAGCGACCTCTTCATCAGCTTCTGCTGGAGGGGTGGCAGGTGTGACGACAGGATTCGGAGCAGCAACAGTTGCTACAGGTATTTTTCTCGTTTCATCGATTGCTCCCCATTTGACCCATTCCAACTGCTTGAGATACATATATTGCTGCTGTGGCCCAACAACACTGCCTGGTCGAATAATGCGCATCAATGCGATGACCTCGCTTGCTGTGAAGCCATATTTCCATATCAAATAAGCACCAATCAGAGTGCCTGTTCGACCAAGGCCAGCTTTGCACTAATCATACACATGACCTTTAAGGTGACCATAATTGACGATCAATGGTGCGACACTCACATGAACAGCTACAACACCTCCACTTTCGATGACTCGCTCAGAAACGTCTATAAATGTTCGCACTATTTCATCCGTGGGATTGGTTCCATCATCAAAATACAGCTCCATGTGGTCAATACCACGGTCCAAGAAGGTAGACCGGTCATAAAGTTCCGTATTCAAACGAATGACGAGCTTGACATTACTTTTGTCAAAATATTCTAGACAATTGATGAATGGTTGTGGCAGCTTACGCTGCAGTGCGAGGTTGCTGGAAATTGATGATGAAAGACTAGCATTACCGGTTGTTGTCCGTGAGCCTGACACCTTGGGATTATCTTTTTGTTGCTTCAACCAATTTGGGTCGACTGGGGAGGCAAGGGCAATGAAATGAGGTGTAAGCCAGTTCCAGTCACCATTCTCAACCTTCTCATAAAATTCGTAATCCTCAACGCTGAACTCGTTCATGTCCAGCAAGCCATTTTGCATGGCTTTCCAAACACCCCAGAGGCAATCTTGAATACTGAGATTAAAGTCAGAAGGGCCACGTCCTGCGTCCCGAAAAGGCATAAATTCCATTTCAGCGATTGGATGAAAAGCCTCCCACGGGGCGCGACGTTGAACAATCATCTACGTCCAATATGTCAATGACGAAAATGGAGTCAGATGGTAACGTTAGGACGTACGACATAGAGAGCCATGAGCAGAGCCGCATTTGCTTTTCGACGCGGATCATTAGATGAATATAGCACGAGGCGGTGAGATGCCAGTTCTTTGTCCTGAAACATGAGTGCACGTGAGCAGCATGAGGCGCAAGGCTGTTTGAGGAGAACGCACTTCGAGGAGTTCATGGATGAGAATACACGCTTTGTATACCATGGCAAGATTGAGAGGGCCCCAATCCTGAAAGAAGGAAAGATACAGGAGCTGGTCGTCGATCGTAAAGTAGTAGTATGATGCCATGTCGTCAGGTGACGCCGAAGGACCACCTCTTGGTCGTGTACGAACGCGTGGCGGAGTCGCAGACTCTCCGGCTAGATTGAGAGTATGAGGATGCGGAGCGGGGTGAATGAACGTAGTGAAGTAGAGCCTGCGGGGAAACACAAGGTTAGGACACAACTTCGGAAGCTTTGGAAAGGCGGAAAGCACTACCGGTCGCCAAAATGGCATAACGGCTCACACTGGGGAGGCATCAAATAGCTGTAAAGAACACGGCGACCAGGCTGGACGCGAGTCGATGGGTTTGTCAAACGAAAGAGGCGTGTTTGCACCAAACCAACTTCTACTTTGGGTTCGAAAAGGAAACCACGTGACGGTTTTTGGGGATTTTGCCGGAGTCCAAACTCCGTTTTCGAATCGGCGGCAAATTCAGGCTTAGCAATAAATTCCAGCCGTTTGCACACTTGTAGCTACCACATATCAAGCCTTGTTAGACATGGATGATGATGATGATGATCCGTTTTATTTACTTCAAGATCTATTTTACCCAGGAACAATCGTGTCCTAGGTCCCGTAGTATAGTAAGGGTGTGGTAATTACGGACACATCCGGTAGGTAATCCGGCCAGATACCTTTTTCAAGTATGCCGGTTACGCCCTCATAGCTACTTTACTACAATTTGATCCCATCGGAGTTCATACTACTTCCTAATTTAGAAATCCACTTATCTGCTGCTAACGTGCCCTCCCAATTTCTAAACCCAGCTACACTCAGCATGGCTTGCCAGTGTTTGGTTGGTGTAGGCTGGCAAGGCAAATCACCACAGCTCATGGCTTCCTCTAGCCAAACCCCAGTAATGTTCTCATGGTAAACCCCTCCCCATGCCCAGACACTATTTTCGGAGTATGAAATCCTATTTGGCAATGAATCAGACCAGCTGGGCACATATACCCAACCCTGGTATTGATTGATGGGCCACATGGTACTTTGGCAGCCAAGTCATACTATATTGACACCTTATTGTCATGCCTACTCATGCCATGACATGCTTGGTCAGCAAATTTCCTTTCCCAGCACTTGGTCCAGTTCCCTCTCCCAATTCTGTCAAACCAGGGAAACCTCTCTTTTTCTGATTGGTCATGAGTGTGGTGGTCACTATGCCTCCTTGCATCATGTGTTGATTGGTATGTTCCAAAGCAGCCTGCACAACAAAGCCTCCCTCATCAATCATATGCAGGTGGTGGCTTCCAGCAGTGTTGAATAAGCCAGGTATGGTGTCTAAAGTGTTTTGTGCCAAAGGCTGCATTACACATGGAAGTCAAACTAATGATCCTGTGGTCCCACTCAGGAATGCTTTAGCTATCCCTAAGGACATGATGGTGCCAGCTGAGTCACTGTGTCCCCCTTGTTAGACATGGAATATGAGTGATAATCCAAGCCTAATTACATAGTGATTCCCTTAGTTGCACACTTCCTCCAATAAGTCACCCTTAAATGTGAAACTTCATTTTTCAGCCTGGCAATGCTCTCAGGAGTGCCAAGGCCATCAGGCACAAGGTCAATGGCTGTTGCAACATTGATCACTGATGTATTGCTGATGTCACATCACATACATGTCAGGGTTGCACATGATAAGCTTGCTCCCTTACTCAAATTTTGTGGGGAATTATCCAAAAAATTTAGATTAATACTTGTTTCCTCTCACAACTCAATATTCACTCTATAGATCATGTATCACACCAGTTACATTTTCAAGGCAAAGGAAGTAATGAGGGCAAGCCTTTTGTCATTTTTAATGGCCACTCAATGTCATAAAGCTGGCACATCCCTGTGGGAGTTGGAGTCAATAGGCCAGAGGTCCCACCTGTTGTTCCACTGTAAACAGCTCTAATTGGCGATGTGACAGCTTTTTTGAGGGTTGGGTGGTCATAATGTCAGAGGCATCCAGGTAGACTCAATCTTCAGGCTGATTTCTGCACTCCAGAGTCCTCCCACAGTCATAGTATCGTGCCATGTCATCTTTTGCTTTTGCCAGTGCAGCCTGGGCCTTCTCCTATGACCTCTTCATCTGGTTCATAAATTTGTTTACTGCCTCATTTTCTGAGGGTTGGGCCTGGGATTCAAAACCCATGCATGGGTGCCATCTGGTGTCAAGGAAGAATGGGGGAAACTGGGTGGACACATGAACATGGTTGTTATACTGGAATTTGGCATCGGGGAGGAGTTCATCCCAGTCATCTTGGTGCTTGTTGCAGAAGAGGCAGAGATACTGTTTCAGCTCCTGGTTTATGTGCTCCATCTGGCCTCAGACTGTGGGTGGTAGGCAGTAGTGGTGTGGAGCTTTACTCTGAGCAGTTGGTAGAGCTCCCAGGTGAACTCTGCCACAAATTGCAGTCCCCAATCTGAGACATAGGCATTGGAGATGGCATGGAGCTTCTAGACATTCCTCCAGTACAGGTTTATAGCACCCATAGCAGAGCAGATGGTGTGGGTTGGAATGGAGTGTGCTCTCTTGCCATACAGGTCCACCACCACCATGATCACATTGTTGGCACAGTGCATCAGTGGGCAGCAGAGGCATGGGAACTACTGTACAGGTGACTGGAGTTACTCCTAACCCTAGGGCAATAGTTGCTGAGGTAATATGGAGAACTCTAGGGCTCTTTCCAGAACCCCAGAGATATCAAATAAGCTGCAGAAGTGCTGGAACTAGTTAAGGAGGTTGGAAATGGAAGTTCCCTGACAAGCAGGCAGCATAAGAAATAACTTATTGAAGAGCTAGTCCAACATTGCACCAAGCTCTTGACACACATAAAAATATCAAGACTATCACAATGGAGGTCTGCCTTTTAGTAGATTCTTCTGACTTGAACACTAACAAGTAATGGAGATAAGAAATTCTTTCCTTTGCATGGACATTCACTCGTTTACTTTCTTCTCCCATAACCATACAGAAGACACAATGACCATGTTTACTGCAACTTCCAATGATACAGTACTGAAGTCAGAAATTCTGAAGCTAGACTAAACAGAGGTACTTGCTAAGTTTGAGATGTATGCCTGCCTCAAGAATTACAGTATATCTGTAAGGGCAACCTCCAGTGCAGCAGATTGGAGTCATGCAGCTAGCAGAGGAGAATCCAAAGTATATTAGCAGAGTAAATGATGATACAAATTGGTGACTAATCACCTAGCAGAGGGGAATCCAAAGAGAACAAGTCTAAGGATCCCCACTGCTTGGTGCAGTGCATCAGTGGGCAGTGGAGGCATGGAAACTACTGTACAGGTGACACAAGTTACTCCTAACCCTAGGGCAAGGGTCACTGAGGTAATACAGAGAACTCCACAGTGCTCCAGAGATCTCTGTGGTGCTGGAAAGAGCCATGGAGGCATCAGACAAGCTGTGGAGGTGCTGGAACCAGTTATAGAGGTTGGAAAAGGAAGTCCCCTGACATCATCCCCCCTCTAGCATGCAGCATCTTGATGTGCAGAGTAGAAGTAGTCCCTGATTGCATGGTCTGCTGGTGAGATAGGATAGATGCTCCGTATGGTGCATAGGGCATCTGAATATCTCCAATGGAACTCCTTAACAAGTCTGGGGGCATGTACATTCTCCCATGGCTCTCAAGAAATGTCCTCAATCCTATAGCCTTTTCACTTCACTTTGTACTGTAGTCATCTCTGGAATAAATGGCTGTCCAGGATTTCTTCCACTTTGTACTCTTCATTGTTGTTGACCACTACTAGGAGCAGCAGAGGTGGTGGATGTCACTCCAGGATAGGATCTTTAGGAGCCAGGGTTAGTTTGACTATGTTGAACACCAGATGAAGCTGACACATCCTGGCAGGGAGTCAGAGTCAATAGGCCAAGGGTCCTACTTGTTGTTCCACTGTGAACAGTCCTAACTGGTAGTGTGATAGCTTTTTTAAGGGATGGGTGGTCATAATGTCAGAGGTGTCCAGGTAGACTCAATCTTCAGGCTGATATCTGCACTCCAGGGTCCTCCTGCAGTCATAGTATCACACCATGTCATCTTTTGCTTTTGCTAGTGTGGCCCGGGCTTCCTCCTGGGATTTCTTCATCTGATCCACAAATTTGTTTACTGCCTCATTTTCCAAGAGTTGGGCCTGGGGTTCAAAACCCATGCATGGGTGCCATCCAGTGTCAAGAAAGAATGGGGAAAACTGGGTAGACACATGAACATAGTTGTTATACTGGAATTCAGCATTGGGGAGGAGTTTATCCCAGTCATCTTGGTGCTTGTTGCAGAAGAGGCAGAGATACTGTTCCAGCTCCTGGTTTATGTGCTCTATCTGGCCTCAGACTGTGGATGGTAGGCAGTGGTGGTGTGGAGCTTTACTCTGAGCAGTCAGTAGAGCTTGCAGGTGAACTCCACCACAAATTATGGTCCCTGATCTGAAATGTAGGCATCAGAGAGGCCATGGAGCTTCCAGATGTTCTTCTGGTACAGGTTTGCAGCACCCATGGCAGAGCAGGTGGTGTGGGTTGGAATGAAGTATGCTCTCTTTCCATACAAATCCACCACCACCATGATTGCATCATAACCATGGGCATTGGGGAGCTCTACAATGAAGTTCACAGATGCTACACTCCATTGTTCTGCAGGCACTGGGAGTGGGTGTAACTGTTCATATGGGAGTCTATGCTGGGGCTTGGTCTGGAGGCAGAGATTGCAGATACTGGTGTAGAATCCAATGTACTGGGACATCTGGGGCCACTAGTAGTTCTGTGACACTAGCTCCAGTGTGTTCCACTGCCCCAGATGCCCTGCAACATGGGAGTCATAGTGTTGCTCCATGATCCTCCAACGGAGCTCCAGGATGTTGGAGATGTAGATACGGTCTTGGAAGGTCAGGATTCCATCTCAGAGAGCTCATTCATTAGTGCAGACCACCTTGACACCTGTAGCATGCCCTGATTTCAGCATTCAAGCAGCCAGTGCCACAAGCTCCTCCTGTTGACTATCCTTATTACCCCATCAGATGTCCTATAGGATGTCTGCTTCTGCTCTGTCAACAGCAAGGCCCTCCATAGCTTGGATTGCAAACAATTTGGGGTGGAGGAGCACAATGTTTACTGTTATCCCCTTCCTCTGTTCCATGGTCCACCCTCCAAGACAGGGCATCTGGTTTTCCCATGCTCTAGCCATGCTTGTGATGCAAGGAGAAGTCAAAGTTGGTGAAGTAGAGGGACCATTGGGCCTGCCGGCAGTTAAGTATCACGACCCGTCCCCTGGACCCCCACACATTGTCCAGCAACCCCCCAATTCCCCAAAACCCCCAACGCTCTGCCGAACTTCCGCCCATGCCCTGCGCCTATTTCAGTTAGCCCCAACGCAACCCCGGCTAACCCTGATACCTCCCCAGCTAACTCCGACGGCCCCCTGGCCAACTTTGACGCCTTCCCTGCAGCCACTGACACTTACCCTAGATCTCCCAAACCCCGAGAATCACCCCATTGTTCCCGATCTTCGCCACCCATCATCAACTCGACACCCTGGTTCCTCCGACCCATTCCGGAGTATCACGACAACCTCAGGGCGACCCGCGTTCCCAAATGATCCCAACAACATATCAGCGTGGCCCGACCCTCGATTGCAACCGACACCTGCCCTCTCCGTCAAGCTCCGCCAAGCCCTGCTGCCATAGCCGACATACCCCGAAGTTCTCCAGTAGTTAGTATATAAGACGTCGAGTAGCTCTTTGTACTCTAGTCTTGATATTGCTTAATGTTACCTATGGTCTGATTGTTTCCTTCTTGTGTTTTGCATTTTGTGTTTTGTGTCTCGTTTTTCTTAATCTCAGTCTCTCAGTCTTATCTCAGTCTCCCGGTCTTGTCTTGTCTCCATTTCATTATCATTCTCATTATTGTTTTGTATCTCCACTTGAATCTACTCTTGTTCCATATCAACTCCATTTCATTTCGTCTGACGCTGTCTCGGTAACTCTGTCCAGCCATTGTGCCCAAGTCTTCATCAACCTTAACAACCTCACAAACTCCGTGATTACAATTACAAACCCCGACACTCTTTCATCAGGTCCGAACCTCACTCTTCACTCGGTCCCGGACTCCATCAACTCCAATTGATCTCCCATCAAACCCTGGCTCCACTCCCATTGATCACATAGCCGCCTACTCCTTCGCTTCTGCAAATCTCCCATATGGTCTTCTGCCTGAACCCCACCAAGCCCATCCCGTTTCCTTGCAATCTGACTTCTCCAGACCTTCCTGGATCTGTCCGGATCACATCCCACCGACTATCCACACAAGCCATCAGTGCCCAGAACGCCTTTGAGTGTTTGGTTGCCAGTGCAAGGGGATCACGCCTGCCTAGTAAGGACTCACCCAGTGCAGCTGAGCCCCCAAGGTCAGCGGAACCTGACATTAAGCTTCTTGGCTGTCCAGAAGTATTTGAGGTTCTTGTGATCTGTCCAGACCTCAAACTTGTGCCATGCACCTTTAAGAAAGTGCCACCACTCCTCAAATGATTGGATGATGGCCAACATCTCCTTATCGTGGATCTCATAGTTCTGCTTCACTGCATTCAGGCTTTTGGAGTAAAAGGCCACTGGGTGCCACTTCCTATTCTCCAGAGATTGCTGTGAGAGCACTGCCTCAGTGGCAAAGTTGGAGCTATTGGCCTCTATGCAGAAAGAAGAGTTGTCATCTGGAAAAAGGAGAACAGGTCTGGAGGTCATAGCACATTTGAGGGTGTCAAAGATGGACTGCTCCAGAGGTCCCCAGCTCTACATAACATCCTTTCCTGTGAGGTAAAATAGTGGGCAAGCATGATGCAAGAAATCCTGAATGAATCTCCAGTAGAAGTTGGCAAACCCAAGGAACACCTATACCTCCTTCTTGCTCCAGGGCTCCAGCCACTCTGCCACACCTGCTACCTTCACTGGGTCCATCTCCATAGCTCTGTGGGAGAGATGATCAGGCCAAGGTACTCAATCTGAGTTTGTTCAAACTCACACTTCTCCAGTTTAAGGTAGAGCTGGTGCTGGTGGAGGTGTTTCAGGACAAGACAAGTGATCTGACAGTATTCCTCCAATGATTTGGTATAGATGAGAATGTCATTAAGGTACACGCACACTACACCTTCTGTGATGAGGTTCCAGAAGATGTTGTTCATCATAGTCTGGAAAGTGGTGGAGATATTGGTGAGACCAAAGAACATAATGAGCAGTTCAAACAACCCCTGGTTGATCTGGAAGGCTGCCTTCCATTTGTCTCCCTCCTGGATGCGCACATTGTTGTAACCCCACTGGACATCCAGTTTTGTGAAGTATCATATGCCCTGGAGGTTGTTGATGAGTTTGGACATGAGGGGGAGAGAGTAGCAATTCTTCACCATTATGGCATTGAGTACCCAGTTATCCTGTACCAGTCAGAAGGAGCCATCCTTCTTCTTAATGAAGAAGACTGGAGAAGCCATTGGAGATTTGGACAGACGGATACAACTGGAGTTCAAGTTCACCTGGAGGAAGGTGTTGAGCTCATCCTGCTCTCTGGCACAAGGGGGTAGACCTTACAGCTGGAGGGTGCCAAGTTGGGCAGCAGTTCAATAGCATGGTCCCACCTCTTACACTCTGGAAGCGAGTCAAAGGAGGCCTTGGAGAACATGTCCTCAAATGCATGCAAGTAGGGGAATACTATATCCTAGAACTCGTGAGGTGCAGCATTGGTGGCAAAGGCCTGGGCCAGCCTCTGGAACATAGTCTGGCTAGCCCTAATCTCTGCAACAGAGGGCAGCTGGTGGATAGTGGTCATGTAAATTCAATCCCCTGCCTCTATCACTTTGTCTAGGAGCTCCAGTTGGTGTATGCCACCAAACTCCCCTCTATGCTCCTCCTCCAGGGCTCTGCCATTGCTCTGATCATCCTTGTAGAGTGCCTCCCTATGAGGAAATGCCAGAGGCAAGGGGTCTAGGAGGTCTAGATCAGCAAAGGGGAGAGGGCCAGCATGACATGCTCAGATAGCTGCATGTCCCCAGACTTGGGTCTGATGCTCCACTCTGTCCTCTACAGTGCAGGCGGAGCACTTTCTGGGGCATCTGCTCATGGTCACCTCTTCTCTGGTCCAGTCAACCTCAGGGTTATGCTCTCAAAGCCATGTGAACCCAAGGATCATGTCCTGCCTCCCCAGGCTGGTAATGGCAAATATAGCATGCTCTGCATGGTTTTGATATCAGAGAACCAGATCCACCACAGAGCTAATGGTGCCAGCTTTGTTGGGCATTGTCAGGTTCCACTGACCATGGGGGCTCAGCTACACTGGGCAAGTCCTTACTAGGCAGACGTGATTCCCTGCACTGACAACTGGGCACCCAGAGAAGTTCTAAACACTGGGGGCTTGCAAGGATAAGTGGTGGGAAGTAATCTGAGCAAGTCAGGGTGGTCCAGAGGAGTATAGGACAAGTGGCAGAGGGAAGGAATGAGCTTGGCAGGGTTCAGGCACAAGTCTGTAAGCAGATATTGTGGGTGCAGAGGAAGTGGGGGCTACATGAGTGATGGGAACATAGGCTACATGAGTGATAGAAGTGGAGGCTACACGAGTGGTGGGAGTGGAGCCAGAGCTTGATGGGGGATCAATGGAGGTTGATAGAGTTCAGAGCCAAGTGTGTGGCAAGGTCTGGAGTTGGTTTAAAGAATGTGTTGATGTTTGTAATAGTAAGTGCAGAGTTTGTAAGGGCATTAGAGTTGGAAAAGACTTGAGCACAATAGGTGAAATGGATTAAATGAGTCAAGATGGAGTTGAACGGGACAAGACAGAGTCAAGACAAGATTGAGATGAGAATGAAATAGATTCAGGCAGAAAGAAATACAAAATAATAACAAGAACAATAACAGAATAGAGACAAGACAAGACCAGGAGACTGAGGTAAGAGAAACATAACATGGAACATAAAACATATGAGAGAAACAATCAGAAACACATCAGGTAAGGCGATATCAAGACTAGAGTATGGAGAGCTACTCTACAACTTATATACTGACTACTGGGGAGCTCTGGGGGACATCAGCTGTGGCAGCGGGGCTTGGCAGAGCTTAGTGGAGTCAATGAGTATCAGTTGTGATCAGGGGGCAGGCCACATTGATATATTGATGGGATCAGATGGGAATGCAGGCTGTCCCAAAGTTGTTGTAATGCTCCGAAGTGAGTCAGAGGAACCAGTTTGTGGGGTTGATGACATGTGACAGAGTCAGGAATGGTAGGGGATGGTTCCAGAAGCTCAGAAGGTCTAGGGGAAGTATTGGCGGCTGCAAGAAAGATGTTGGAGTTGGCCAGGAGGCTGTTGGAGTTAGCTGTGGATGCATTGGAGTTAGCCAGAGTAGGTGCAGAGCATTGGGGGAGTTCGGCGGGGCATTGAAGAAGGCTCTAGGGGAGTGGAGGGTTGGTGGATGATTTGTGGGGGTCCAAGAAATAGATCATGACATTACCCCCCCTTCAGCATTGAGACCCTTGAGACATGGGGCACAGGTTAGGAATTGGCAGGGCATGGGAGTTGAAGCCAAGTAATATTAATCAATCCATAGTGAGTGATAGTGGCATGGGAGACAAAGTTGAAGTGTGGCTGCTGTTTATCAAAGAGTTCTTCCTAATTGATTAAAAGGCTTGGATGTACTTCAGGGCTTCCAAAAAAAAAATTTTTCCCATGTCCTCTTCCTTGTACTCAACTGCCTCCTCTGCTCCACTGTTTTCCAATGACAGCAACCAAGAGGAATTCAAGTGCTGGCATCGGATGTACCACAGTAGTAAGTGTCTTTATTGTGTCCCTGAGGCTACTAACTGGGTTTCACAGAATTGTTTGTTGCCATGGTGGAATTGTTGGGGAGCTCTACTTATGAGAGGAGCTTGGGACAGGCTAGAGCTTGTCCTGCAGAGTCAAGTTTGATGGCAGAGGACATGGAGGGAGTTCTGCATGCACAGCAAGTTCCACAGGTGGAGGTGATAGCGGAGGTATTTGCAAGAGCATTGGGGCAGGCACAGGGTCCCCCAACTTTGGAGTGGTGTTTGGACCAGGCCCCAGTGAGTCCCCAGATCCCTTTTTGTTGTGTTGTTGATCAGTTGCTTTTAGTGTACTCTTTGTGCCTAGCAGGGCAAAGTCTGCAAGTTCGACAAGCCCTCTGCAGGCTCCCATCAAGATACTTCAGTTTGCCTTTCATGCTATACAAGGCATGAGAAGTGTTTGATCTCATTAGACTGGCAGGCTGCCTGCATTGCCACGGAGCAAGGGTGGGAGGAGGAGTGGATGTGGGGGCAACTAGGCAAGGTGCAGAAGGCCAGAGTATTGGGGAAGGGGAGTACAGGGCAACTGGCAGAGAAGGTGGGACCCCCACAGGGTGGGCAGAGAGAGGGAGTGCTAGCAGTGGTGGACAAGGAGAAGCAGAGGGCCTCCCTGCTACCAGAGGTGGGGCCCAGCAAGAGGCCATGAGGGCATGAGTTGATGGTGGGGCCTCCAGAGCCTCATATTTACTCTCCTACCTTGGGTGCACCATTAAAACAGGCTTCATGTTCTCCAGAGCCCACACCTTCAATCACAGAGGTTTTTCTATATCAGCAGGTGGAGGCTCTGATGGTGGCATTGATGGCATGGGAGGGGAAGCTCAAAGAGGGCAGGGGAGGATTGTGATGTGGCTCAGAGGGAGCAAGACGTGTTGCAATGGGAATGGGATACTGCCATACAAGTGGCCACAGAGCACACACTGGAGGTGTGGGGAGTGTGAGAGCATTTGGCCCAGCTGGAGGTGTGGCCTGTGGAGGAGGTGGAGGGTCAGTGGGGTCTGGGCAAGTGGTCCTAGGCAGAGGCAGAGGCAAGTAGGTGGTGAGAGGAGTGGTTAGTGAGCAAGGCGGCCTTGGGCCATGCTAGAGTACTGCATGAGTGTCCCATTTTTCTTCTGATTCTAGTTAATAAGTCTGGACAGGTTGCGACACATACCAGACCAATTTGGAAACTCACCCTTGTTGTTCTCTCAACTAATTTACAAACAACAAAGGTGAGGAAAGACCTATATTATATTTCACAATGTCAACTAATTTACGAACAACAAAGAAACCGTTGTCTTGTCTGTTGGTTCAAGTGAGGCTGATAAACCGTCAGCCTTTCACTTTTTTTTTGACACCAATAATGGTCTGAAATCAAATTTTCACCCTGACATGCTAAAATCAACCTTCAATGCCCACCCCTCTCCTTACCCAACAGGAGGCACGAAGAAGAGTCACGCTAACTGCCACAGTTCCTTTGGTAGTCACAAATACAGCTCACATGAGCTGCACACCATCTGAAACCATAGACAAAAATTTTCAAACCCCTCCACATTCACCTCTCACCGAGCTCTCAAGCTCAGAAAAGGATTCTTCAGACTCAGACGAGTCCTTGGAGTACCCCAACCACCCATACCAACTCCTGTGCTCATTGCCATCAGCGCCGCACACAACCCATCAACGCCGCCGCAATAGCTGAACACCACTGTCAGACTCACTGATGCCACTTGCCAACAATCGTCCACTTGCAGAAGTAAAAGTTTCCAAACTCAAGGACTGTCCGATGCTCACGCTGGGCTGGCTCAACATCGAGAAATTCCAGGAATGGTCCAACGCATGCCACCGATACCTGAAACACTCAGAGAAGAAGCCCAAGGAGATTGTGAGGTTCGTTGCCAATGGAATGCTGGAGCTGCGCTTCATGAAATGGTATCACGCCAACCAGACACGTATTGATGCCCTCTTGCTAGACAAATATCTGACTGAGTTTGCAAAATATGCGTTACCACACAAATGGGAGCACGGTGTCCGCAACACGCTCCTGTCATCTAAGCAGGGGAACAAGCCTTTTGCAGATTGGCAAATAGAACTCGAGAACCTCAATGCGCTTCTCACAAACACCAAATCAACGTGCTGTCTATCAGACGCATCAGTCCAGGCACAACTCGAGGTGAACATGAACCCGGACCTGTATGCCAAGCTCGACAACACCAACCTTATAGCCACCACCTTCCCAGACTGGATTCATGAAGTCACAGAGCTTGATGAGGATCTGCGCGAGGAAAATGCATGCACCCAACGCCTCATTGATGCCAACAATGCCGTCTGTGCAGCAGAACAACAGAAGCGCAAGCCACTCGTGGAACGCCTCTTAGATCCCTCCACACGCACCCAATCCCCAAGTTTGATGGGATCAAGTGCAAATGCAAACATCTTGTGACTCCCGCAGCTCACAGAAGACGAAAAAAGGATCCTCAAGGAGCATGAGGGCTGTACTCGATGCCGGGTGTTTTACTGTGGCCATGCCAAGGACCTGAACAAATGCCCAATAAAGATCAACAACACTTGGCTGGACCCCAAGAATTACAAGACACTCACCCTTGAGACGGCACTTGCCGCCAAAAACAAAACAATTGCAGGATACGCGTATGCGGAGGAAATCCGTGATGACAACACAGACAGCGACTTGTACATCCCTTCTTCTGACCCCCCTCTCACTGGCCAACACATGAAGGCCACGGTCAAACTCTCCGGCCCATCCATCCCCTCCTTCCCTATTTCTGTCAAGGCCTTGCTTGATAACGGATGTCCTTCTACAGTGATTTCTGATGCGCTGGTCACCCACCTGGGGCTCTGTCATTTTCCTCTGCCCAAGGAGGAGGACAACTTGACGTCCCTATCAGAATTGCCACTACACTGTAAGGAGTATGTTAAGCTGGAGCTGTCGGCAGAGAAGGGAGCATGGTCATCAGGAGTCAGTAGGGCAAAAATAAATGTCGGCTTACCTGTACCTCTACTCTTGGGAATCCCATTTCTGTCCAGTGAGCAAATCATGCTTGATGTACATGCCCAAACTGCAATCAACAAGAGAACAGGATTTGACATCATGGCTCCACCACCACCAAGGTCAGAGCCAATACAGAACACAAAACCGCCAAAGAAGAAGAGAAAATCACACAAAGGCAAGGCCTCTAACCCCAGCCCAGAGAACACTACAGAGCAGGGGTCCACACCCAAATTAGAGGGAAGGGAAGCACCTGACCCCAAGACTATACTCACAATGGTGCTGGAGCACATCAAAGGTCTGGCTTTTCAAGAAAAGCTTCAGAAGAAAGACATGGAACTGAAAGAGCAATATGCAGACCGATTTCCAGCCAGGTTGCCAGACATACAGGCCGTGCCCAACAATATACACCACCGAATTTGGCTCAAAGACCCTCACAAGGTGGTCAATGCATGGGGCTACGCAGCACCCAAGAAATACCATGAAGCCTGGAAGAAACTGTTGGATGAGCACCTCACTGCTGGCAGATTACGACCCTCTTCTTCTGAATTTGCATCACCATCTTTCTGTGTTCCGAAATATTGCAACAGAGTCCCGGATCCAACAATACCCTCACAATAGGTGAATGACTATTGAGAACTGAACAAAAACACCATCCGGGACAATTATCCCCTGCCACTGGTAGAGGACATCCTTGCCGCCTGTGGAAAGGGTAAGATTTTTGGAAAACTGGACATGACAAACTCATTCTTTCAAACACAAGTCCATCCCAACAATATATATCTCACAGCAGTCCACACACCCTGGGGACTGTACGAATGGACAGTCATGCCCATGGGTGGGTGCAACGCGCCATCAACGCACCAAAGGCGGGCCACAGATGCATTGTGGGAGCTGATAGGGAAGATATGCTACGTATACATGGATGATGTGGTCATATGGTCAGAGTCTGTGGAGGAACATGAAGAGAACGTCAGAAGAGTACTTGAAGCCCTGCAAAAAGCTGGTCTATACTGCAACTTGGATAAATCTGTTCTTTTTGCCACAGAGATTGCCTTCCTTGGGCATACGATATCTGCAGAGGGCATCACAGCTGATCTGCGCAAGATAGACAAAATCCAGCGGTGGCCGAGGCCAAAGACTGCTACAAATGTATGCAGTTTTCTGGGCCTCACGAGATACTTGGCAGCTTTCCTACCTGCACTGGCAGAACACACAAGCATTCTCACACCATTGACCACGAAAGAGTGCGACCGATTGTTCCCTGAGTGGACAGACGAGCACCAGAGGGCTTTTGATGAGATTAAACAAATAGTTACCAGCGCTGAATGCCTCACCATCATTGACTATGAGGATCCCACCAAGAAGATCTTCATGACCACCAACACCAGTGATCGGAGAACAGGAGCAGTCCTCAGCTTTGGAGATACCTGGGAATCTGCAAGACCAGTGGCATATGACTCATACCAACTAAACTCAGCAGAGAAAAATTACCCAGTCCATGAGCGAGAACTCCTGGCAATTGTGAAAGCCCTGAAAAGGTGGAGGCCCAGTCTCCTAGGCATACACTTCAAAGTCTACACTGATTATCGGACGCTGGAGTATTTCCAGTCACAGAAGGAAATGTCTTGACAGCAAGCAAGGTGGTCGATGTTCTTGGCCAATTTTGACTATGAGATTGTGTACATACAAGGGGAGGACAACACCACAGCTGATGCACTGTTGCGTATGCCAGAGGAGAGCCCCAATGCAGTGTTTGCAGCATGCGCACTTGCATACACCCGCTCACTGCCAAAGATCAAGATTGCAGGAGGTGCACTATGTATCACAACAGATGAAAAGTTCTTGAAGGAGATTGTCACCAGATATAAAGGAGATACCTTTGCCAAGCAGGTGCTCAGGGACATTGAGATAGGAAGCATAGAGGGGGCATGTGAAAAGAATGGCCTCATATATGTGGAACAATGGCTCCTAATCCCAAACAACACCCACATCCGGGAGACGTTATACCATCTGGCTCATGACAACCTGGGTCATTTCAGATTCGAAAAGAGTTACCACGCACTGCAGAACTCATATTACTGGCCGAACATGAGGCGTGATTTGGAGCAGGCGTACATACCATCGTGCATTCCCTGCCAGAGGAACAAGGATCGAATGTCGAAGCCAGCAGGTCCGCTACACCCCCTCCCAGTCCCAGACAAGAGATTCACAGTTGTAGGGATAGACTTTGTGGGGCCCCTGCCTGAGGAAGATGGCATGGACACAGTCATGTCCATGACAGACTTGATGGGAGCGGACATAAGGCTGGCCCCGACACACTTGTTGTATTTGGCCGCGCAGGTCGCCACAGTCCTATTTGACAAATGGTATTGCAAGAATGGGCTGATGGACAAGATCATATCTGACAGAGATCATCTTTTCATTGCAGAAGTATGGAAGGAACTACACAAACTCACCAGTGTAAAGCTGAAAATGTCCATGTCCTACCACCCTGAGACTGATGGAGGGAGTGAGAGGACAAACAAGACAGTGGTACAGGCAATCAGGTATCACGTCGACAGAAACCAGAAGGGATGGAAAAGAACCCTTCCCCGCATCTGTTTCATGATCATGAACACTGTGAGTGCCTCAACGGGGTTTCCCCCATTCCAACTGAAGATGGGGAGGTCACTGCAGGTCATTCCCCCGCTAGCACCACTGCCTGAAGGAGCCATGGCGGAAATGATCACGGCACGTGAGATCATGGCCAAATTGGAGGCAGATGTAAAAGAAGCACAGGACAACTTACTTGCGGCAAAGATATGACAGGCGTACCATGCGAACAAACACAGGGCGCTGTCACGACCCGTTCCCCAAAACCCCGCACATCGTCCATCAAACCCCCGAACCCCCAAAAGGACCCCCAACGCTCCGCCGAACTTCCGCCCATGCCCACGCCTACCTCGGCTAACTCCGACACCTCCCCGGCTAACTCCGACGGCCCCCTGGCCAACTTCGGTGCCTGCCCCGCAGCCACTGACACTTACCCTGGGCTTCCCAAACCCCGAGAACCACCCCCGCTATTCCTGATCTTCGCCCACCCATCATTAACTCAACACCCTGCTTCCTCCGACCTATTCCGGAATATCACGACAACCTCGGAACAACCCGCGATCCCATCAACGTATCAGCGCGGCACGATCTTCGATCACAACCGACACCCGCCCGCTCCGTCAAGCCCCGCCAAGCCCCGCCGCCACAGCCGACGTACCCCGAAGTCCTCCGGTAGTCAGTATATAAGTCATCGAGTAGCTCTTCGTACCCCGGTCTTGATATTGATTAACGTTACCTATGGTCTGATTGCTTCCTTTTTGTGTTTCGTGTTCGTTTTCGTGTCTTTTTCTCCTTACTCTCAGTTTCCCGGTCTTATCTCAGTCTCCCGATCTTATCTCAGTCTCCCGGTCTTATCTCAGTCTCCCGGTCTTGTCTCGTCCCCTTTTCGTTATCGTTCTCGTTATCGTTTCGTACCTCCACTCGAATCTACTCTTGTTCCATAATGTCTCGTCCAACGCCGTCTCGGTGACGTCGTCTGACCCTTGTGCCCAATTCTTCATCAACCCTAACGACCTCACGAACTCCGCGATTATAATTACGAACCCCGACACCCCTTACCAGGTCCGAACCTCACTCTTCGCTCGGTCCCGGACTCCATCAACTCCAAATGATCTCCCATCAAACCCCGGCTCCGCCCCCATTGATCACACAGCCACCTACTCCCTTGCTTCCGCAAATCTCCCGTACGGCCTTCTGCCTGAACCCCGCCAAGACCGTCTCATTTCCCCACAATCCGACTTCTCCGGACCTTCCCGGATCTGTCTGGATCACATCTCCCCAATTACCCGTGCAAACCACCAGGACCCAGAATGTCTTTGAGTGTCCGGTCACCAATGCAGGGGAATCACGCCCGCCTAGTAAGGACTCGCCCAGTGCAGCTGCGCCCCCGAGGTCAGCGGACCCTGACATAATATCAAGACCCGACCTTACCCCGTCCGTGATGCCCGCATTATCTCCGCACACACAATCAAATAACTCCGATGTCTATGGTCTACCCGTGCCGGGGAACCCTTATGATTCATACGGCCCTGCCCAATTTGCCGAGGCACATTGAGTCGTGGATCCGACACCAAACGTCCCCTCTGCTCCAGTTACTTTCATACAACGGCTCCCCCCACGGACACCTTCCCCAGCTCACACCCAACTCCCAACCCCTCGCGCAAACCGTCAACTCATCTTCCACCCCACCCCTACACTCCCCGCCAACTCCGCTCTCTCGCACAAAGTCGACCCCGACATCACCCAAAGAATAACATCCCAAGGCCTGGCGACCATCCGATCGAATGAGTAACAAGGTCTCAGGCACCGCGCCAGCCCTCCGACCCACAATAATGCCAACCTGCCATGGAACAGTCACCCACAGCGCGAGGATCGCCAGCTACAAAGAAACCACTGAGAACGCGCTTCCCCGAAGCCCGCCTGTGGATCCACCGGCCCCCCAGCAACCCCGCAGACCGACGAACGCGACTAATCACCAACAACATCACCAAACCCTATTATCGACCCCCTCCAAGGAAATAAACCCTCCGACAACTAACCCCGAAACCATCGAAATCAAGCTCGAATCCACCACAGGACAAGAACCTCAGACCTAGGCTATGCTCCAACCCCGTGACCTGCTTCCGGACCTCGATCGATCGGCCGTCACCTCCGCCCAACAAATGAAGGGGCCCCGACTTCCCCGACCCGACCCTGACAACCCCGGAACAGGACCAAAACATCCCCGAGCTTACACTCCGCCACCAGACTACGCCACCTCCCACGAAGGAATCCCCAGCATAGGGGCCACCCCGAACTAACTATAGGGAAAAAGGACCCTATACGAAGTAGTTCCCTAAGTGCTCTAAATTCGCTGACATGTTCATATAAGGGAGGGAGAAGCCCCACCATCATCCAGAAAACAACGATCGGCCATTTAAGCGACCCGACAACCCCAAGGGCACGCGCTCCCATATCCTCAAAAGACCTCCCCCATCTGGCTCGACGACCCAAAACGACCCCGCGCCAGCCCGAAACAGTCCCACCCAGACCCCTCCGAACCCATCAATCCAGCTCCGGACCCTGGCGACACGACTCCAGGGCCTCCGCTCCGACCCCGACATCTGACCAAGAGGACTCACAGCGCCGGCTTGACAACGATGCCCTGGTAGCCCCAACTCCGCAACAGAAATCACCACCCACTCCGAACCCCGCCCCTACACCGGAATATGTCCGCCCAAACAGGGACCACATCACCGGGGCCTCCAGACAAGCTGGCAGTGCCTCCCCCCACTATCACCCCTGCACTTGCACAATCTCCGGACCGCTCCGGAACACGAATGAAGAGTAAATCCGACCCTGCCGCATCCCCCGGGGGGCCCCACTCCAGTGCCCTCCCGCGACCGACCTTCCCGCCGCCCCAACAACCATGAACAACCAACAAACCCCCACCGAGTGACCCTTGAGTCGACTCCGGGACCACCCACTTCTTCCCGATGAAGGGACCACAGACCCCCGAACCTCCGAACTCGAGGAAGTATCAGAAATACGTAAGACCCCCTTTGTCCGCTGCGGGCTTACCTTTGGTCAGGAGAGCAATATCACGTAGATGACCCGGAACCCCAAATTGGGCCCCGGGCCCGAAGGAACTGGTTGGGACTGATCACCCCGCATCCTACCCCCTCGGTCATCGACACTCCGGAGCACACCAAAGCGCCACCCGAAGCAGGCCCGCCCACAGACGCAGCACTCCGGAACACGACCCCGACCCGGACCAACTATACTGCGAAGTCGAACCCCGCCTCACCCAACCCCGCCAATAAAAAAGGGCCCGCCCGCCTTCACCACCAATACCGACGTAAGGGCTAGACCATGGGAAGACCCCCATTACCCCCCGCCCACCACACCGCCAAGACAACCAAAGCCCCGAACCCGTTGGGCGCCGTACAAAATTCAAAGGCCACCCTCTACTACCAAAACGACGCACGTCCCCTACACCCCCAGTCGAAAATTTCCAAGAAACGAACTCAACGACACCGCCCGAAATGCCGGGGACCCCACCGGAGAACTCCCACCAACCCCGACAGACCCCGGGAGCCCTCCTGCGATGCCCCGCCCCGTCCCGACAAACCCCGGGACTAGCCAGCGCAGACGGCACTAGCGGGCGTAACCCCCGCCTCTGAACTCACTAGGGATTCCACTCCCTCTCACACCCCTGCGTGTTTCGCTTACTTTGCCCTCAGACAAAACTAAAAATCTCACTTCACACGCCCAGGGACCAAGAAGTGACATGTTCGCGTACAAAAAAATCATATATACAATAGGCGGGAAGGCAGCAAGTCCAAGAGCGACAAGAAACGAGGCCCACACCCATCTCACTCCCTCCCCGAACCTCCCGGAAACCCAACCCCCAGGTCGACCTCCATCTGGGCCCGCACCACCGCTAGGATCTCCGCCAACCCCGGCAATGCCTCCCCCGCGTCGGCCGCCACCTCCCACCACGACCCCGGGGCCACCGCATTGCGTCGCCAATGCCCCGCCAGCAACCTCTCCAACCGCGCCATTCCCTGCTGCAACTCCGGAGGCTGGACCGCGGACCCCTGCGTCAACCCGTCCTGAATCGACGCGAACGCCGCGGAGGCACCGTCCAAGAGGACCCGATGCTCCCGCACCCAGCCTAAACTCCGAAAATGAACCGTCAATAACGAACGAAGGAACGGGAGACAACTCACGAAGAATCCCTGCGCGACCCGAGGCGGCCTCGTTGGCCAACCAATCCTCCCTCCGCCTCGCCGCCTCCAGCTCCGCCCACAACGCATCCCCCTCCGGAACTCGTCCCCGCCCCTCCGCTTCCCCCGCGGGTTGCCCCTCCACCTGCGCCAGACGCTCCCGCAGACCCCGCACCTCTAGCGCCCGCTCCGTCGCCACGCGCACCGAAGTATTCCTCTCCCGCTCCATCGCTTCCTTCTCCGTCCGCGCCGCGTCACGATCCTCCCTCGCCCGGCGGAGCTCCCCCTCCCGTACTGCCAACGACGTCGTCAAGGCCTCCACCTGCTTGCGAAGGAAGACCTCCGTGATTGAAGGAATCGGCGCGGAGGGACTCGACGACCGCTCCGAGGGAACGCCAGGGACAGGGGAAAAGAGGGAAGACTCGGGAGGCCCCGCCGACAACTCGCGCCCACGCGGCCTCTTGCTGGGTCCCGCCCCCGAGGGTGGGGAAGCTTGACGCTTTCCCCGAACCACCACCGAAGACGCCCCCTTCCCCTTTGGCACCGCGGGACGAAACTTGGTCCGCTTCGGAACCCCCGGAAAGTCCACCACTACTACTACGGACGACTCTACCGGAACCCCGTTAACCATCCCGAAAGGAAAATTCGACAACACTTACGACTCCGGTCCCTAACGCTACCCCGGCGCCGACGCTCGAACTCCTCACCCCCACTGTCATACACCACCACCTCGTCTAAATTGGCGGGAGGAACCACTGGAACGCTGGGGGAAGACATGACGAAATTTGGGGAACCCCGGGGCACGCCCAAAGCTTTAAATTGAGTGAGGAGGACCCTGACGAAACGGCGGCCGCGCTTCGACTTCGCCTCCCGCGCCGCTATCACTCGCTGCGGATTGATCAATATTGCTTGGCTTCGACTCCCACGCCCCGCCGATCCCCGTCCTGCCCCGCGTCTCGAAGGGTCTCGACGCTGAAAGGGGGGTGATGTCACGACCCGTTCCCCAAAACCCCGCACATCGTCCATCAAACCCCCGAACCCCCAAAAGGACCCCCAACGCTCCGCCGAACTTCCGCCCATGCCCACGCCTACCTCGGCTAACTCCGACACCTCCCCGGCTAACTCCGACGGCCCCCTGGCCAACTTCGGTGCCTGCCCCGCAGCCACTGACACTTACCCTGGGCTTCCCAAACCCCGAGAACCACCCCCGCTATTCCTGATCTTCGCCCACCCATCATTAACTCAACACCCTGCTTCCTCCGACCTATTCCGGAATATCACGACAACCTCGGAACAACCCGCGATCCCATCAACGTATCAGCGCGGCACGATCTTCGATCACAACCGACACCCGCCCGCTCCGTCAAGCCCCGCCAAGCCCCGCCGCCACAGCCGACGTACCCCGAAGTCCTCCGGTAGTCAGTATATAAGTCATCGAGTAGCTCTTCGTACCCCGGTCTTGATATTGATTAACGTTACCTATGGTCTGATTGCTTCCTTTTTGTGTTTCGTGTTCGTTTTCGTGTCTTTTTCTCCTTACTCTCAGTTTCCCGGTCTTATCTCAGTCTCCCGATCTTATCTCAGTCTCCCGGTCTTATCTCAGTCTCCCGGTCTTGTCTCGTCCCCTTTTCGTTATCGTTCTCGTTATCGTTTCGTACCTCCACTCGAATCTACTCTTGTTCCATAATGTCTCGTCCAACGCCGTCTCGGTGACGTCGTCTGACCCTTGTGCCCAATTCTTCATCAACCCTAACGACCTCACGAACTCCGCGATTATAATTACGAACCCCGACACCCCTTACCAGGTCCGAACCTCACTCTTCGCTCGGTCCCGGACTCCATCAACTCCAAATGATCTCCCATCAAACCCCGGCTCCGCCCCCATTGATCACACAGCCACCTACTCCCTTGCTTCCGCAAATCTCCCGTACGGCCTTCTGCCTGAACCCCGCCAAGACCGTCTCATTTCCCCACAATCCGACTTCTCCGGACCTTCCCGGATCTGTCTGGATCACATCTCCCCAATTACCCGTGCAAACCACCAGGACCCAGAATGTCTTTGAGTGTCCGGTCACCAATGCAGGGGAATCACGCCCGCCTAGTAAGGACTCGCCCAGTGCAGCTGCGCCCCCGAGGTCAGCGGACCCTGACAGGCGCCAGAAGACAAATATCAGAAGGGTGACCTTGTTATGCTATTGACAAAGCACTGACAAAGGAACTACAAGAGGAAAGGGAAGAAGTGCATCACCAAGTTCATGCTTAGGAACAATGGTCCATACGAGGTGATAGCCACCTTCCCAGAACATTCAGAATACACTTTATGCCTGCCCAATTCAAACTGATCCTTCCCCAGGTTCCACGCGAGTTTACTCAAGCGGCACATATCCAACAATCCAGCTCTCTTCCCTGACAGAGAATACGCATGGCCTGGGCCAGTGGTGACAGAAGATGGCGCGAAGGACCAGTACCTGATCAAAAAGATCATCAATGCACGACGACGCGGATGGGGAAAACAGTACCTGGTGCGATGGGTCGGATATGGGCCCAACCATGACGAGTGGCTTCCTGGGGCGGAACTGGAGGACTGCGAGGCTCTGGATGCATGGAAGGCCAAGAACGGGGTGGAAGTTTGACAGGGAATGCAAAGTTTCCAGAGGAGGGAGGAGTGTAAGGATGCTGGGGCATCCTCACAACAAAACGAGAAGTAAAGTTGAGATAAGTGGGGTCACGTGACACATACCAGACCAATTTGGAAACTCACCCTTGTTGTTCTCTCAACTAATTTACGAACAACAAAGGTGAGGAAAGACCTATATTATATTTCATGATGTCAACTAATTTACGAACAACAAAGAAACCATTGTCTTGTCTGTTGGTTTGAGTGAGGCTGATAAACTGTCAGCCTTTCAGTGCCCAGACTTTGGGGCACTTTAGGCTGCAGCAGGACTCTCAAGACCAGCACTTGCTAAGGCTAGCTTGGTAAAGCCAGCTATGTCAGCAGTACTGGCAGACAACTCTGTGGTTGTTGCCACTCCAGTGGCTTTTACAGCAAACATGCCATAGGATGCAGAGGAGGAGATGATTGAGGTCCTCAAGCTGAGGACTTATACCATCCCTGCCACTCTGTCCCATGAGTACATTCCTACAGTGCGGTGGGACCCTTGTGATGAAGAGTTCTTTATCACACAAGTGCAAGCTTCTCAAGCTGTAGCTGGCATAGCAGCTGCCTCAGACTTGAAGAGCAATGATGATGACATTGCCTTGTCTAAGAGGTGATTATTGGAGACTCCAATGACAACAATACAGAGGGTTGTTGCAGGAAGAAGCACAATGCTAATCCCCAGTAGCTATTAGCTATTGAGACTGAGAGGTCCAAGATGGACCTTAAGCAATTGAATGATACAGTGCCCAGGTGCCTTCCAGATGGCTGAGAAACCATGCTAGTGCAAGGGTGCTTTAAGCACCACAATGACTTTAGGGAGATCTTACACCCCAACTTGTATTGGTCTCCAACAACCAATGCAGTCTTTGTTAGTGACAAGGAAGCCTTCACCTGCTCAACTAAAATGGCAAGGGTTTCACATATCTCTCCATGTTATGAACAATTATACAGATGGGCTCCTCAAGAGATGCTGATGAACTTAGAATAGCTAAAGCTGATTTGCCAGTCATTCATGAGCACCATGCTCACATTATTATGAGGGAGCAGGTACATGTCACTCTCCTTCTCAGAAGTTCCATTGAATCTCCTTCTTTATGACCCCAGACAGGAGGGACCACACTATGCACCAAGTAATGGAGCTGACCCCTCAGGAGTTGGAAATTCCTCTGCCAAAGAGGGACTGTCATTGGCAATCAGTTTCCTTGCCTTTTATATTATTGGCCATGCTTGGCCATACAGATAACAACACCCAAGGAGCAGGACTTAATCAAGTTCCAATCAGCCATCACTGCAACATTGATGTGTGGGCACAATACACCTTTGCCCCAACCTCACTACACATATGAACAGCTTATATGAGGCCATTTGCTATGGTCACAGCTCAACTTTAACTCTATGGAGACATGGTTGAGGACTACCATTGGGAAGTAGGGAAGTTTGAGGCATTCACTTCCTACATGTTCTCCCTGCATAGGCTGCATATTCTGCCTATGCAAGTCAATAACCTCAGTAATATGGTGGTGATTTGTCACTGCCTCATACAGTGGCTCAAAAAAATTGTTCCAATGTTTTATATTTCTTTAAAAATGACATTGGCATGAAGGTTTGGAAGTATTTTTAAAATTCTGGTTAAATCATGTAAAATACTATAGCATCATGGCTACAAATTGCACTTTAGTCTATGTAATCTAAATCAAAACTGATGGAGTAATGGCCATTTTAAAATATTTACTCATTGGAACAGTTTTTTGAGCAGCTCTAATTTTGGTATTTAGTACTTTGTATGTCCTCCATTTGTCTTGATAACTGCTTGAATCCTTCTAGGCATGCTTTCTGTTAGTCTTTGGGATACCTGTGCTAGTATTCCATCCCACTCCTTTGCAACCCTCTCCCACAATTCATGCACACCATGAAAAGATGTTTCATATTCATACTGCCTAAGCTGCTCCTTGAGGTACTCTCAGAGGTGTTCAACAGGGTTAAGATCAGGGGATTGGGCTGGAGGACACTAGAGAACATCAAAGTTGTTGTCTTCAAAGCACTTGTTAGCCTCTTGAAGTTGTGTTTGGGGTCATTGTCCTGTTGAAAGTAGTAGGCACCCTCCTTTATCTCCAACTTTTCAAAGCTCTCCTTTGCTCTATCATCCAAAATTTCACAGTACTGCTCTGCATTCATGAGCTCCACCACCTCTACCAGCTTTCTGACTCCATTCCAACCCATACAGCCCCATACCATGAGATTGTGTGAAGTCAATGTAAACTGCAAGATGGATGTAAATTAGTCGCTAGCATTGCTAAGTCACAATAACACTGAGAGCACCCATAGTCAGCACCCACGCTAGATCAAGTATGAGGTCATCAAGACTTGTTGCTAAGTCATTAACAATAAAGAGGGAGAGCAGTAAAAAATCTGAAGCTGGTAAGCTGAGAGCTGATGAAGGGAACAATATTCTGTTGGTTGCTTTTTGTCTCTATGTACAGACAGTATTTATACTGTTTGTAGGTATAGTATTTAGAAAGGAAATATTAGTCACTGCCAGCAATGGCATCTGCCAAAGTGTTTATGATACATACTGGATGTCAGTACAGTAACCAAGTAGTCATACACAATGTCAAGAAAAATGCATAATAAATGTCAGTCACAAGAAAAGAGCATATCTGATGTCAATATCTGAAGTGTAGACACTGTTCAGGTATGTTTGTAAGCAAGACAAGTAAAATGATAAGTAATAAGTCACATGGCCTTTAATATATCCATTTTTTGAAAAGAGGTATTGTTATTGCTAGGTAGGGTTGCTGGCAATTGTTGCTAGAGAAGGTCTAGGATTTATCATTCTAGACCCAAAGGCCAGACTCCATATGATGAGGCTTGTAATCCAGAAGACTTGTGGTTGCTAAAATCTCATGTAAAGGCTACATTGTTCCAGGGCCTTGGGGCTAGACCTTGCATGATGAGTGGTGTGACTTGTGCATGGTCATGTGGAATCTAGTTAGATGCTGCCCAATCAAAAATGTTGAAAATAGTGCTCAGCAACAATTGGGTCTTATCACTGGTCCCACTCCTGTTACTCATGTGACCTCTAACTATCCTGCATACTCAATACTCACTCCTGGACTTGTACCTGAAGCACCCCCAAGCCCAGCCCTTATTGCACCTTGTCTTAGACCTCACCAGACTACCTCAGACTTTTCTAGACCACCTTCCCCAACTCATCCTTGCAGGTATCTAACATCCAGACCTCCCTGGAGTGCTAGGTTATAAATGCAGGACATCACATCTGCCTAATAAGGACCTGCCCAGTTGAGCTGGGCCCTCATGGTCAGTAGAACTTGACAAAATATCAAGACTCTACCTTACTTCATTCTCAATGTCTGTGTATAATCCCACATACACCCCCAACAGCTACCTAACTGACACTTATAGCCAGCCAGTATTTGAAAGCTACTATGCCCCATTCTATCCAGCCCCACCTGCAGATTGCTATGCCCCCTGCTACTGGCCCCCAGATCAGAACTCAGCCTTCTATGCTCCCTCCATTAGTCAGAAAATACCTCTGGGCTGGCAACACTTGTCATGACCCACTCCCAGACCTCCAGACTTCTTCTCAAGCCACCCTGCTTCCCTGAAGCTCTCTCTTCAACCCTCATTCACTCATGGCACCTGCCCCAGCTATCTTCCACACTTCTCTGGCAAACCATGATAACCTTCTGACAAACTGTGGCACAACCCTTGTGGGCCTCCTCAGCTCCCCCTCCCCCACAAGGCCTCCAAGCCTCTTTGACATCTCCCCTGACCCAGGCACACGTTTTTTATGTTTTATTTTTTTTGAATCAACTTTATTCATGCTTGGTGTACTATGCCATGTTGCATGGTACTACTGACTAATTTACAAAGGCCACAAGAATCCAAACCCCCCCCCCCCCCCACATATGTGGAGAATAAGCCAGCCAGCATTTCTGAGACTGTTTTTGGTTGCACTCCCCTGTTACATCTGAGGGATTGAGTTTTGTTTGTCTATATGCTATGAGTGCCTTCTGCACAGGGTGGCTGGCTTTGAGTTGAGCATTGCAGTGGTGTGCCTAACTCAGAGAGGTATGTCCAAGTGAGAGATCGGAAGGGGAGAAGCACTGGTGCTTAAATTAGGTGGGGTTTAGGTATAGGTATAGGTAGGGGGGCAATGCAGAGTGTTGTGCTGGGTGGGAGGTGTCAGTGTAGCTGGTGTGTTTAGCTCAGTTGTTGTGTTTGCATGGTTGGAAGCACTTGGTGGTGTGAATGAATTTGAAAAGGTGATTTAGTGTGTTGGGCTTGTTAAGTAAGTATGGAATAGATTCAGCTTTGCAGTGCAGTCTGTGCCAGAGGTGCAGGTGTTGCTTGAATTGATAGTGACAGCAGATGACCAGAAGGTGGTGTACAGTTTCCACCACAAGGTTCCTGCAGTGTGGGCACACTGGCATTTTGGAGTGGCAAATATGGAACAGATATTGATTCAGAGCAATGTGGCAGGTGTGGAGTTGCATGAGGAGGGCAGAGTGGGGTCAATCAAGAGGTTGGGTTGGGCAGAGATAACTCTTCAAGGACAGGGACTGGTCAATGGTGTGGCTGTTGACAAAACAAGGGGACTTCTTCCATTGGGCTTTCCACTTGACGCAGGTGGTGGTGGAGGCAGCTTGGCATGTGGTACTGCTGCTGGTTGGGAGTGTTTTGTTATGGAGTGCAACAAAGAGGGACTTGGCATTGCTGGAGTGGCCTTGGGAGGCTTGCTTTACAAGTTTGTTGGCACACTTGTTGGAGCTGAATCCCATGTGACCAGGAGTCCAGTGGATTTGGAAGTCAATGACCTCCCTAGTGTGGTCTTCCCAGGTGCATTTGCTCTGCAGTGCTTGGCACCATTGCATGGTGCAGATGATGCAATCCTGCTTGGTATGGAGAAGCTCAGCCATGGCATGAACTCTGTTGAGGAGGTAGTGGGAAGAGTGGGGACACTGGTTGAGGAGGGCTCTTATTATAGCTTGGCTGTCACTGCCAATGACAGCCAGTGCAGGAAGATTTTGGAACAAGAGTGTCAGCAAGTAAAAGGCTAGGAGAACATCCATAATCTCAGCCTCATAAACTATGTGTTGGGATTTGTTGCCAAGGTCATAGCACAGGTGCTGAGTTTCCCTACCATCAACAAATAGTCCTGCTGAAGCACCAATGCTGTCTTAGAACCCTGAGCTGTTGCAGTAGACCATAGCTGGAACTTTGGCAAAGGTGTCTTTAGCAAGTACCAGAGCTGACTCCTTGTCCCTGGCTATGTCAACTGAGAAGAATGGTGAGTAGTTGAGGCATTGCTGAATTGGCTTGACTATCTCAATAGTTTTGGAGTCGACCCCTATTACATAATTACATAAAAAAGGTGGGGGAGGGGGAAGCTGTCAGGTTCCGCTGACGACGGGGGCTCAGTACACTGGCGAGTCCTTACTAGGCGGACGCGATGTCCTGCACTTATAACTAGGCATCCGGAGTTGGAGCGGAGGTGGGGAAAGCTTGCGAGGGGGTCCCTAGGAGGAGCGGCCCGAGCAAGTCCTGAGTGGTCCGGAGGAGTCTAAGACCGAAGGTACTGGTCATCGACCCAGGACAGGTGTCAGGGTTAGTTAGTGGGCACACAAATAGATTGCGGGGTAGGCGGAGGCTTCTCGGTTGATGGGGGCAGGGTCAGAGTGGGACAGGGGATCACCGGGGCTTGATGGGTTCCGGGGTCAAGCGGGTAGCAAGGTTCGGAGTTGTCATTAAGAATGTTCAGGTCGTGGCACGTGTGCGGAGTTCGTACTGACGTAGGGAGCAAGGGAACTTTAGAGGAACAAAGGAAATATGTACAGTCAAGACGAGACGGAGGCGAGACAAGACTGAGAAAAGATAGATTCAAAACCTAAAAACAGAAATAGAGACGAGATGAGAGACGAAACATAGGAAACCGGTAAATGTAATATCAAGACTAAAGTTTGAGGAGTTATTCTATGACTTATATACCGACTACTGGGTGCCTCCGAGGGCGGCGGATATGATGGCGGAGGTCAACGGAGCTGTGCGGAGTCGATGGGTGTTGGGTACAATCCAAGGTCGGGCCACGGCGGTATTCTGATGGGATCAGTTGGGGGCGCGGCTGCTCCGGGGACGTTGTGACACTCCGAGACAGGTCGGGTAAACTAGGGTAGGGGGTCGGGGACGTATGACGTGGCCAGGAACGGTGGGGGAAGGTTTCAGGGGGGGTGTTGATGGCTACGGAGAGGGAGTTGCCGTCGGGGTTTGCCGGAGAAGCGTGGGAGTTATCCAGTGTGGGCGCGAAAGTGTGGGCGGGGTTCAGGGGAGTTAGACGGGAAACCAGGAGGGGTTGGGAGCAGTGTCTAGGGAGCTAGGGAGTGGGTCGTGACAGAAGCAGTGTTGGGCAACATATTGCCTGGCAGCCTATTGCATGGGGGATGGAGGGGTGTGAAGGAGGGAGGGAGGCAGGACACACTGCTGACCAGAACAGGACTTTCTTGAAGAGTAGTTCCACCAGGAGTAGGAATGCATGGACATCAAGGATGTCTTTGGCTGTTATACTGAGGGCCCCAGTTATTGTCTTCACTGCTTACTATTGCAAGAGAATGATCTTCTTGGTGATCACAATGGATCCTTGTTTTTTCTTGCTGGAGGGTGAGTTGTGGATGCCTGTGTACCATATATCAGTGGCATAGGTGATTGCTGGGACAGCAACTGTATTGTAGAGTTGTTGTACATGGCAGGGTGGCATTCTTCCAGAGATCCTTGAGAGATGCATGACCTGCAATGACCACCATGTGGCCTGAGCCATTACCTTCTGGCAGTGAGCAGACCATCTCAACTTAAAGTTGAACACAACACCCAGGTACTTGTACATGGGCACTGTTTTGACCTGCTGGGTAGTAGCTGCGCCATCTGGGTTGGCTTGTGTTAGGGTCAAGTCTTCAAGAATGGCATCCAGGTGGGAGCTCAGAAAGTTCATGAGTGCTAGCTTAGAGAGTTTGAAGGGTAAGTGGTGGGAGGTGGACCAGTCAAAGCTGCCATTGGGTCACTGGACCATGTCCTTGAGAATGTTGTAGCATTTGGAGAGGGTTTTTGCCATGGCTAGAAATATTGTGTTGTTGACAAAGCTGAAGGCCAGATGCTAGACAGCATACCCCAAACGCACACATCATCCTGACACAACTACAAATGGGGGCATTGTCCACTGAACGTTGAACCATTACCTTCACAGGTCGAAGCAGCAACATGCACAGCATGCAACCAAGCAGAGGAAATTGTCAATCATTGCCTGCTCTATTACAGCACGTACGAGAGGCAGCGGCGTAATTTAAGCGACTATGGCACAATACAGACACCAGCCTAGAGGCGACTATGCACGCGGTAGCCAATGAAATAGTGACTATTTACGACAGGGCAGATACGTAGAGCTCTGGATACCAGTCGAACCCAATAAAGGACGAAGCCCCGACAGGTAGGAAATCTTCTTCTTCAGGAGTCGCTCCTTGTCTTGAGACTGTCAATGTTTTGATCAAGGTCGAAACCCTGCCATTTTGCGCCACTGCGAACCCAGCCAGAGAAGGCACCATCTTTGCCAATCAGTTTTTCTTTGGCCATTTGGTAGTCTATCATGGACATTTTCACCTCGTGATACGTACAAGATGAGCTATAGATTGTCAAAGTGAGCTGACTTTCTGGAGATAACGACCTACTTCAGAGGTTGAAGGCCCTGGGCTGCTAGGATCTGATGGTACAGATGTAACATCGCCATCCTGGACAATGATGGCCTGGAATAAGGAAATGAGCGGAATCGCGGTACTTTGACATTAGATGCTAGTCATGGCTCTCATACCTTGATTTCTCTCGAAAACGATGCTTTGGAGCCACACCACGTTTAAGGCCATTAATCAGGAACTCGTGTGCGCTTGTATCTGCTACCCAACATAGCGCTTTATTATGAGAACCGTCAGATGTTTGTTATACCGCTAAAATCAGAAAAGTTTGACCTTCGTTACAAGACCCGTCAGAAGGCCTGGTCGCTTCAATCACGGTACGCGAGTGGACGAAGGGTTGACTAGTAAACACAATTGTGGGGACATAAATCCTGTATCCAGGAGGCCAATCTGCCAGGATGAGTAAGGGGTTGAGCTATGGTCTTTGATCGAGCGGTAGTCACCCTCGACGGACCCAAGTCTCCTCCATAGTGCCCGGTCACAATCTTCTTTCACAATGTCTTGTACACCAAGCGGCACCTCGCCGATAACAATTGAGGAAAGGTAAAGTGGTTCAATGAAACGCGTTGCCAGTGCACCCTGAAAACCTAGGACGTTCCATAAAGCAATTTTATCGCTGCATGCCATACACATCGTCGGGGGCGAATCTGCACGCCCAGGTTTCGTGCGAAGTACCCCTAAACGGCCATAATTGTCGCGGCCTCTTGAAGCTACGTTCTCACCTAAAGGAGCAAACACAGATGAGTTTTTGAGGGAAGCCATTTCTTCATCCTGGCCCAGTGCTAGAATACGCATGGACGCATCGCCGCCTTAAAGATGCAGATAGAGCAGAATGAACATATCGATTGAAAGAATGGTGGTAATTGCAGTCTTACAAGGAGGAGTAGATATATACAGACAGACCTGCACACCTTCCTTGAGTTTGAACCTCCCATTCAGCCTTTGTTCGATCCAAGGTGACTCATATCTTCCGGAGTCTTCCAACGAGCACCGCAGAACTTCGAGAAGAAACCAGCGGATCGCACCGCGTCGTGCGAGGACTTCGGCATGGCTATCGTGTAAAGCTTCCCCTTTTGATGGGTATCGAGAGATAGGCAGACATTTAGTGCCGGTCGCAATGCTTATTATTTTGGGTCGTATGGAGGTGGAAAGAAGGTAGAAGGATGCGACAACTGTGTATTGGCCAGGAGGAGGTTGGTAAGGCAAGCGCAAGTAGGTGCTGAGGATGCAGATGACATCGTCATCACACATCTGTAGATATAATTATAAGGATGTCCTCAAAGATTACTTGGAACGATAGCCATTGAGAGCTGTTGCTGTTTCTGCTTCTTGGACATATAGGAGTTAGGACACGAGACAGATATTATTCTTTCGTTGCCAAGTTAGACCGATCTTAGCTCAGTTGGTAGAGCGCGAGACTGTAATTGGATACTTATCTTGAGGTCGCCTGTTCGATCCAGGCAGGTCGGAGTTGTTTTACCTGCTCCACTTGGAGCAATTTTGAGTATTTGTAGCCACCATACTAGATAGATTCTATTGAAAATAATGGCATTTTTTCTATATATATATATATATAGACTGATACTTCAAATTTAGGCTTTAACTTGGAGGGATAAGGATATGCTTGAGCTTGCTTTCCGAATTCGAGAATATTCAAGAAAGGGTTCTAAATCTAAAACAAATGGTTTATCTTCGGCATGATACATCATGTGCGCATCGCAGCTGCGTCGTAGTATCAAGTATGCACCTCGGAGAGACTCGGATAGTCGGTGGCTTCAGGTATTTCTCTTGCTGTGCCTGGCCCTCAAAGCCTCTCGAAGCCAAAGGGAAGTTCAATGGTAGCGTCACACGACATGTCACTGTCAGTCGGTCCTACCCCACATCTTCGCTGTATATACATACTTACACCGGCACTGTGTTTGCAATGCACTGTACGCGCTGACCTGTTTCCACGATATTCTTCCGACGCACTTCTTGCGACGAGCCTGGACGTTGTTGTAGCGGCATTACCCGCTTCTTTTCCAGAACTTGTCTACTAGGTCGAGTGGCTTCCTTTCTGGTTCACACTACTATCCATCGTCGGAAAAGACTGGTCGAGAAAGGAATCCATTGAAATGTACCTTTCGTGAGGACACGTGGATGCTATTATTTTCAGGGCTATTTAAGATGAACAATCCGAGTCTACGAGCAACGAAATCGCCGAAACTCGCAAAATCATGAGGTTCTTCACCAAAGTACTGGCACTGCTATGTGCAGCCTCCGCACTGGCAAAGACACGTCGTGATCTGCGAATCAACAAATTAGTTCCCCGCCTGAGTACCGGCCTTCAAGATATTGTATGTCTTGGCGAAAGTTCACTTATGGAGCTTTACATGACCGTGACATTCATCATTTTTTTTCCAGGTGACTTGGGACGAGTACTCACTTTTCATAAATGGAAAGCGTGTCATGATCTTCAGTGGCGAAGTACATCCGTTCCGGTCAGTCGTGTGATAGAGGAACTTGTGATGATTAGCTGATCGAAACTTCAGAAACCCAGTTCAAAGTCTACACCTGGATATTTTCCAGAAGATCAAGTAAACCTAGCTTATCCGTGTATATTACTAGTGTTGATGGGATATTACAGAGCGCTGGGTTTTAATGCCGTATCTTTCTATACGTTCTGGGGACTACACGAATATAAGCGCGGAGACATATCCTTTGACGGCTTTCTAGATCTCCAGCCATTCTTTGATGCTGCTAAAAAAGCCGGGATCTATCTCATAGCGCGTCCTGGGTACGATTTCTACCACTTCTGACTTGTAAAGGCTGATGCTGGTTCCATTCAGGCCGTACGTTAACGCAGAAGCTTCAGGTGGGGGGTTTCCCGGATGGGGGACTCACACTGTGGGCCTCTGGAGAACGCAAAATGCGACTTACGTTGAGGCAATGACTGGATATATCAAAGCAGTTGGCACCAAGATTGCCGAGAATCAAATCACTAAAGGAGGTCCTATCATTCTGGTTCAGGTACGGATCCAAACTTCCAATTGTTGACTTAGATCTGAAAGCTTTTCAGGCTGAGAACGAGTATAGTGGGTTTCAAGCACCATACACTGAAGATTTTGAGTATGAAAAGATATTGCTTGAGCAATTCGTGGGAGCGTTCTTGAAACACAGCCCTAATAGCTAAAGATTCATAATTAACAGAGGGCCGTGGGTATCACCGTTCCTATAACCACTAATGATGCTTGGCCTGGAGGACATTTCACAAGTGTTGATATCTATGGTTCGAGGGCTAAGAATATCTCTTGCGCCTTTTTTCTGACGTTCTCCAAGGTTATGACTCATATCCCAATGGCTTTGATTGTGCAAACCCATACGTGTGGGCTTCTGATTCTGTTCCCGAGTATTCTTTCCATCTACATTATTGTGTTGTGGCTTCAACTCAACCTATTTATCTTCAGGTATTTCTGGGGCTCTCATCTGGATATCAATCCACAGGCTCCAAACGCCGTCTGGGAGTTTCAAGGAGGTGCTTTTGATCCCTGGTGAGTTGGAGATCTCCGCTTGATAGGTTGTCTAAATGATTACGAACAAGGGGGGGTGCTGGATATGCGAGTTGTGCTACACTCCTTGGTCCCGACTTCGAGCGAGGTAGATTCAAGGCTTCATCTTATTATTGTCTCTGATAGCCTTTCAGTGTTCTACAAAAACCAATTAGCTTTGTCGACGACGATACTGAACCTTTATATGATCTTCGGCGGTACAAATTGGGGTATGTTGTGAAACTTTATGAAGGTCGAGTAGGTCTCACTTGGTAATTTACGGCAGGGGGTATAGGACACCCAGGTTTGGTTTATCTGCTCTATTAGACATTCGTTGTCTTCTGCTTAAAAGTCACAGGTGTCTATACGTCGTACGACTATGTGAGTACCGGGTCATGGTGATGGTGGGACCTTGATTTACACTTTCGAAAGGGATCAGCTATTGCGGAGGATAGGACCCTCCGTGAAAAATATTACGAGATTAAGCTACAAGCCAACTTCCTCGCTGTAACACCTGCATATTTGACTAGTCGACCACAAAATATCTATGCCACACAAGGTTCTTTTACTGGAAATATTGCTCTTAAAACCACGCAACTTCTAGACGTCGTTGGAAAGAAGACCGCTTTCTATATCGTGAGGTCAGTTGCATGATAGCGATCAAACATGAAAAAAGTCTTTAAAATACGAATACATTTCCAGGCAAACAAATGCATCAAGCACTGCCCTGCAATCATACACTCTCACTGTTGCCACGAGCATTGGAACCCTGACCATCCCCACAATCGGCGGTTCCTTGACTTTAAATGGAAGAGACTCCAAGATCCATGTCGTTGATTATACTGCTGGTTCTATGAATGTGCTTTACTCCAGTGCCGAAATCCTCACTTGGTGAATAACTTCCCCTTGTGTTGTCGTACTGTGGTACTCATAAGGGGTAAACCAGGGCCACCATCGATGGTAAGGATATCCTGCTCGTCTACGGAAACGCCGGAGAGCTCCACGAGACTGCTTTCATGTTCAGCGATATGCCGCCAGCTGCTGAAGTCCTTTCTGGATCTGCTTCTCTCAAGCAAAAGACCCTCAGAAACAACAGCCTCGTACTTCAATTTACGACCACTGGACAAATAGTAGTTCAAGTTGGATCCATCCTAGTGTATATTCTTGGCAAGTGACGGTATTTTTTCATCGATCTAACATTCACCCTCGGTGTAGACCGTGCCAATGCCTACCAATTCTGGGTCTTGTATCCTCCCACCTCGGGTAACTTCGCGAGCTACAGCACTGAAGACCCCATCATTGTCAAAGGAGGTTACTTGGTCCGGTCTGTTGATATTGATGATGATACACTCGCCATCAAGGGTGATTTGAACGACACAACGACATTCGAGATCATCGCCCCTGCTGCTTCTTCCAAATTTGTTACTTTTAACGGGGAGGCCCTCAAATTAAGCAAGACCCCTCAAGGTACTTTGACTGCGGAGCGCTCGGCCCATCTTCCTACAGTCGAGCTTCCCAAATTATCCTCCTTGATTTGGGTATGTTCTGGTTCAAGGTTTGTACCTGCATGGAATTCATGATAATTTAGAAAACGGCAGACAGCCTCCCGGAAATCAAAGCCGATTATTCAGACGTCGAATGGACCGTGGCTAACCATACCGTCACTATCAACCCGACTCCACCTACCACTCCTGTTGTTCTTTTCGCCGGAGACTATGGATACCATACTGGAAATATCCTCTGGCGTGGTCACTTCACTGCCACTGGGGATGAAACGGCGTTTTCTGCCCAGATTCAAGGAGGATCCGCGTTCGGGTTCTCAATCTGGCTGGACTCGACTTTCATTGGTTCTTGGGAAGGAAACGCTGTATGTTCGGAATATACTAGCATATCCCAGTTTCCATCACTCCTGGATGAAGGCTCAACACACGTGCTAACTATTCTGCAAGATCACATGGGGTTGGAAGAGAATTGGTGGGCGGCTGGTGAAGATTTTAAGAAACCAAGAGGCATTCTCAATTACACGTTCTTCGGTAGGAGTGTTCCATCCGTGACTGTATGGAAGGTGACCGGAAATCTTGGTGGAGAGAGTGTATGTACCTGACGCTTTTTCCCGCTTAGGTAAATCAATCTGACCACCTTGTGTATATGTAGTATGCTGACAAGACTCGTGGCGGCTTGAATGAGGGCGGGCTTTACGGTGAACGACAAGGTAAATACGCAAGTAACCATGCGTTTGTGCTTTAAAGCTCTTTAGGATGGCATCTTCCTGGCTTCGACGACGCCAAGTGGGCAGTCGGAAAGCCTACAGCTGGAATCTCCAATGCCGGTGTTAGCTTCTACAGGTAACTTTTTCCATGTGCCCGCATTTTGTCAATATAATTAGTTCGTTAGGACAACCTTCAATCTGAATATTCCTGAAGGCGTAGACTATCCTCTAGCCTTAGTTGTGGGCAATTCTACCACCCATCCTCATGTACGATCTCAGGTATCGATTCAGAGATTCTGGGAGAATTCATGGTGAAGCTGACATTGTCATCAGCTCTACGTCAATGGTTACAATTTCGGCAAATATGGTACGTTAGAATGCAACGTATTGCCTGTGTAGAATGTATTGAGCCTCTTGCTTTCAGTCAACAATATTGGACCTCAGAAATCATTTCCAGTTCGTAAGTCGCGATCCTATACACAGACAATGGTGGACGCCTAACACGATGATCTAGCTCAAGGGGTCCTGAATTACAATGGTCAAAATACTCTCGCTGTGTCTCTTTGGGCAGCTGGATCCGGAGGTGGAAAATTGGAATCTTTGACTCTTGAGTTCACTGCCAAGGTAGAAACCAGTGGACCTCCGGTCGTCAATGCACCTTTAACGTCCTGGAGTCCTCGTTCGGGTATTTATTGATCCAGAGATCCAGACAAATGTACGACTTAGTACCTTATTGCGAATTCATGGGTGCCGGGCAAAACTTCTTATACATATTGCTGAAGCTCGTGATCATTCGCCGGAAGTTTCGCGTCTGTTCGAAAACAAATGTTTTCCGGTAGGCAGGCTGCTGCTTTTCACCCGTCTACACAAACAAAGATGAAGTTACATGAGATTGAGATCGCCAAACTTCTCCTTGTATCCTGCAGAACCAAAGGCGTAAGATCAAGAGCTACCTTGCAAGAAAGCCATGATACGGACCAGGTACTGTCCATTTGCCCTTCTTCACCATGGTCTCGACAACCTCAATCAGGCGGGGATGTGCTTTTCCGACGTCCTCGACCTTACAAGAAAAGTCAGAAACGAATAGAGACGGGGAATATACTGACAGTGAGCTGGTCGAACGGCCGAGCGTCCTCGATGTTAGCAAGAGTTGCCTGAAGTTCCTTGAGCTCGAGATCAATCTTCTGCTCAGTCTCCTTGGCTTTCTCGACCTATATGGGATTGAGAGGGAGCCTTCAACACGAATAGAAAACACGACTAACAGCTTTGGCCTCGAAGGTCTCTATAGCCTTTAGGTGGGCACCGACATCATAGGAAACGGGCTTGAATTCCCGAAGAATTTTCTCGGCCTCATCGATGACAGCCTTGTTCTTCAGGATGGAGCGGTAGTAGGCAAAGTCAACGGTGGTAGGCTGGCTAGCATATTGTGCGTCGAGACGCTGAGCTTCAGTGTTGCGCTTGCGGAAAGCCTGGAGAGACGCGATAGTCTCTTAAACGCAACTTGAGATATACCTTCACGATTTTCTAGCACAACGAACCTTTTCCGAGGCCAAGGGAAGTGTAGATGCGAGCAAAGTCCTGTTTGCGAATAATTGAGAGGTTCAACTTGGCTTGGAAAAGTTGAAACTCACGACCACCGCTGCAGTTGCTTTTGTGGCCATCTCTAAGCTATTGGAAGTGTCAATGAGAAGGATATACTGCGCGCGCAAAGACTCACTCTATAGGCGGAAGATGTTGGAAGGAGAATGAGGGTGGAGGAATTTGCCGGCAATTCCCGGACCTTTCCGAATACCTCCATTGGCCTTCAAAATTCAATCGTGTTTTGTCTCATGATCCCAACTTGAGCTTCAGTCTGCTTCAGTTCGCGTTGAGGTAGATTGTCCACGTTTTCGATGAGTCAAGCTTTCGAATTCCGAGTCCTAATACTCTCCAGCACAAGATCGTAAATAAATAAATCCCCAACAATCCCTGAGAGGTTCTTATCTTGCGTATACATCCAGCGATACTACTTACAGGCTTCCGTCAACATAAATATTAGTGAAACCGGTATCATCGGCCGCTATCCCTCATGAGAGTGCAGTACTCCTTTTCTTCAACAATTTTTGATCAATCAACTGTGAGTTTCTGAAAATTTCGTCATCTCATGAGCACATGCAGCCGGTCGCCCATTATGATCATGCTTCCAACGGACATCGAAAATTGTCATCTGAAAAGGCAATCTGGATCTCGCTTTTCGATCCAAGTGAACAAATTTGTGTCCTTGGGTGAATCAATCGTCATCACCAGAGTGTCATTACCAGAATGATCAGCAAATACTCACCCCCTGAGAGGTTCTTATCTTGTGTGTACCAGATACTACACGCACCTGTCAACTATAAATCCTAGTGGAACCGGTAAAGTCTACCGTTATCCTCGATGTCGGGACTTCATGAGAGACTCGATGCCCTGCGGTCCTCCTTTTCTAGTCACTATGTTTACCTTGGCCTCGGTATTATTTTTCTAGCTGCGAAGTTATCGTTCGTATTTAGAAAGGAGTCATCGAAGGCCCTCAAAGCATTCTCACCCACGAAAGCCACCCCTAATGAGAAGAAAAAGGAGCGAAATCATGGAGGTGAGTTCATTAGATAAAGGGCCAAAGTCGAGTAAATTGTCCTGTAGAATGGTTGCCCGTCACTTTCAAATACCCTCCGGTGAATGCAAGTCCTCAGGAACCCGCAGAGCTGAAGCCTATACCGTATCGACCTTTCCGTCACGGACAATACCAGTAAGTTCCAAGTGTCAATTCCATGCGTGAAGCTTCCATGAACGATTTGCCATAGCATCACCATGGGTATTCGGCCAATGTTATGGGACGAATGGATCGAGGTACGTTTAGTGACTCCTTGAGACAGTCTATCAAACCTTTTCTTCAGCTCGATGACGAATTTGAGAAATATCATCACATTAAGGATTATCGTATCCGCACACGTGGAGACCGTGTTATCAGAGTACTTCCCGAAAATCCCGGCGTCGTGGGCTCGGGGGTAAATGCTGGTAAGTGGTATCCTGTCATGCAGGATCCGTTACGTTTACGTGCGTGCCTCAGCTATTGAAACGGTGCATGAGCTTTCAGAGTACTTGGCGCAACGGTTTCCGAAAACTTTCTCAATAATGCGTCACTCTTCTGCTTCGAATATCGGCTGGCATGGACTACCTCCAGTTAAATCGATTCAAATCGAGCCGTTGGGCGTGTCTTATAATCTTCCTCTCAATGTTCACGATGACAAGGATGCAGCTGTTAGGGCATTGGAAATTGCGGCACTCTTGTATGTCTTAGACATCTTATGTTTCTCAGTGACTAAATGAGACGCACAGAGTACAAGACGATCTGGCTCTAATGTTGGAAGGTAGGCGTGATCATGCAGCATGGAATATCGGTTAAACCCTGTCAGGCGAAGATGGAAGGTATTACTTCCAAGCCGGCGCAATATGCGTCGCTGGTAAGTTTGACGATTCATTATCATTGGACATAGTTTCTTACTAGTGCGTAACAGGTTTCTGGCGTCTTCAGGACAAAATTGGCCTTTCTCTGGATGAAATACACAATACAGGCAACGTTCCGCACTGTACTCTCATCCTGACTTTCGTTAGTAGTCGAATGACTGACGTCTCTAAATTCTAGACAAGGAGAAGCTTCATTTAAGCATGGAGCGATTCTTCCGGAGACTCGCCGTCGATAAACCTGTTACACGTAATAACTACTTCTTCCAGGTCATAAAGAACCCAACATCTGAAAGCATTGAAGAGATGGATCCAGACGAGCTCGCTTGGGCGATAAGCAGCCATGGAACTGAAGATGACTTCCATGGATCTCATCCCGCTGAACAACCCATGCGCCCAACAGTCACAACAGCAAATATACGCTTGAGATCAGAACGCCAGACCCTTCGCCGCCTTCCGCGCTCGGGCGCAATCTTATTTGGTATCCGGACATATTTGACTCCGATAGAGAAACTTGCTCAGGAAACTGGAGTGGCGAGGCGGCTCGCAAGTTCGATGAGAGCATGGTCGGATGAAGTTGGCGAGTACAAGGGCAAGAATGGTGGTGGGTGGTGGGATGTTGTCATGGACTATCTGGATGAGAAAGCAGATGAAGAAGCCTGGCGTGGCAGAGATGAGGACCTGCAGAAGATGGATAACTATCCATTCTAAAGCACTGCCTTTCCTAACAATATGACATCAATCAATATTTCTCGAAGTTGTTCCTCCGAAGTCGAGTTTCGAGAGATAAACTGAATCTGATATCGATTGGTTATATATATACATTCAGGAAGTACGTTACATACAATACACGAGGAACGCCAAAATTTGTCAAGCGGTACCAGTTGTACTGTTATCTCGAGGCATTTGACTGATCTGTGCCGGCTGACCTATCAGTTCAAATTGATGGGTCAAAAGGACAGGTCCTGTATCGATGTTCAGCTGGTAAGAACCATTGTAGATCCACAGATCTCCTGCAGTATCAGCACGCGCGATTGAGCCCAGTGTGACAGACAAGGAGGCACTGCTGTTACTTCCACCGGCAAGTTGATGGAGGCGACTATAAGAAACAAGCTGTTTGTTTGGATGGGGAGCAGGGCCCGCAGTGCTGTTGACGAATAGAAGAGCAACATAGTCTGATGTGACCTTGCCTGTGTTTTGAACAGTAATGTCAAAAGTATCAAACGTGGCAAGGTCTAGAGGACTATCACTCGACGCATCGGAAATAAGCGATGCTATGTTATACTGTGTGGGAGGAGTATGTTGCCATTGCACGTTGAATGTAGTGTAGTGAAGACCATGTCCGAACTCGAAAACTGGAGTCCCTTGGTACCACTTGTATGTTCGGCCGGGATTTGTTGCGCTAGGGCGAAGAGACATGTCCGTCATGGGTACTTGATCGGTATATGCGGCGGGGTATTGTGTAGTAGGGAGGCGGCCTGCAGGAGAAGCCTTTCCGCTCAATATGTCGAAAATGGCTGTCCCACCACTCTGACCCGGGTAGCCTGCCCATAGAATCGCATTGACCTTGCAGATTCGGAATGAATACGAGGTTTTCCAGAGCAGAGAAACACTAACCGTCTGATTATTTTTCAGCGCCAAGTCATCTACTTGACCACCGCCAAACTGTAGAACGACAAGGGGCTTTCCAACAGCCTCTAGTGCGGCAATTAAATCGAGCTGAACACCGGGCCATACAATTGTTGTCCGATCTTGTCCCTCAAACTCCACTGTATTGTCGATGCCTCCGGCAAAAATGACAGCATCAGCAGATTGAGCAGCTGCCACAGCAGCAGCAAAGCCAGTCGTTGAGGTACCCGAGATCGTAGTCCCTTGGACGAATGTCGGCTGATAACCTGCATCACTGGCGGCTTGCAATGGGCTAATGAGGAATGGAGCGATGCCTCTATAGTTCCCTTGCATTTGCGTAGTCGCATTAGCCCAAGGACCTATGACAGCCAATGTTCGGATTGAGGTGTTGAAAGGCAACGTTCCATCGTTTTTCAGTAATACGATGCCCTCGACCGCTGCTTGATACGCGAGCTGTTGAGCATTTGGCGAGTTGACGTCAGACCAATCGAGTTGTCGGTATGGTTGGACATCAGGAGGATCGAAGTAACCAAGCCTTAAGAGAAAAAATGAGTATTCACCGTGGAGTTGAAGGTACTGCAAGCCACAGACCGAACAAGGGAGGTATATTGACGGACCAGAGCTCTTTCAAGATCCGTACGAGTAATCAAAGATTGATTCAAAGCCTCGGGAAGGTGTTCGGCATACGTGTTGCCACAGTCGATATCCGTGCCTGCTTTGAGGGCGCTTGCTACGGCTTCGGCATAAGTTGAAGTAAAGTGGTGCGTGCTGAAAATATTGTTAACGGCGTCGCAGTCTGAGGTCACCCAACGATCATCATTGAAGCCCCAATGATCTCGCAAGATTGTCTGGAGGAGGTATGAGCTGGCACACGCAGGGATCCCGTTCACAGAATTGTAGCTGCACATGACTGAGCCGGCTTTGGCGTCCCTAACACAGCTCTGGAAAGAAGGCAGATAAAACTCGCTTAGATCCTGATTGGATACTCGTGCATCGAATGAAAAACGGTCGATGCCCTCCCAATTCTCAAGGTCATAAGCAGCAAAGTGTTTACAATCCGCAACAGTTTTGAGGTAGGGCAGAGGGTCGATACCGCCCTGAAGGCCGTCAATGAGGTTGAACACATATTGTGAAATGTGGTATGGATCTTCGCCAGGTGTCTCCTGGCCACGGCCCCAACGTGGATCCTTAAATGGGTTGATGTTTGGGGTCCAATAATCAAGACCTGCTCGACCGAAATTATTGAATGCGCGAGCTTCAATACTGATAACATCTGCAATGGACTTGACAAGTTGATTATCGAAGGCGGAGCCCAGCGTAATGGGCTGAGGAAATGATGTGGCTGAACTGAAGTTTCCGGAGCTTGCGAATGTTACGCCAGGGCTCAATGCGACTCCGTGCTGGACGCCATGAAAAAACAACGTCAAACATATACGATTAACCTTACCAGTGCTTCAGACCACCATTCGTAACTGGGAAGACCGAGACGAGGTACACCAGGCGAAAGGTTAACGGTGTTTGCTATAAGCTCATCGTCAGTAAATAATGAGATGAGAGCTTTTGCACGTGTAGCGGCGTCCTGGGTGCGGTTGCATACTGCATTGGTATTCAAGGGCCCATTGACGCAGTCGGGAAAGGTATAGACAAGCCCTAGTGTAGCCCCAAAGTAGGGAGCTAGCCATAGCAGGTAGTGAAGAGGAGGCATAGTTGTGATTTTGGAAAATCGAGCCTTGCATATCGTCTTTATGAAGGGATCGGCAATAATACTCGAGAACGCGGCAGCCCTTCAGATGATCCGTGCAGTGACCAAGAGTTTTCCAAATTCAGAATGAATCGCAAGAACGCAGACGCGAAGGTCAGAATTGTACGTCAAGCTCATGTGAAGATTTGGTACGTATATAGGCTGGAGCAAGCAACCAAGTCCTTCTTGTTCCCAAAAGTAGCTGTGATGACCATAAAAAAAGCTTAGGGAAACTTGATGTATTGTGCCGGCATGAATGTATGAAACCGGTCGTGGACCGTGAAGCGCTACTAAGTAGTAGGATTTGGAGAAATGCTACGAGCAACTCAAACGTTCGTGAGAGATCCATATTAAGCAATCGCCCTGGCAGTTGGAGAGATTTTCAATGCAAAGAGAATTAGGGCCCTGTTGCAGAATCCATGGCGAGAAAATTTCGACAGTAGTACACTTAGAAAGCAAGCCACGAGCTTGAATTCTTTTATGATAGTAGACAATTTTGTCGTCCGTCACGTCGTTCCCTAGCAGACAACCGAAGACACGCAAGCCGCTGTGACATGGGACGTAGTCGAAGCCTCGAAGGACACTGGCACTGTAAATTCACTTGCTCGATTTCGAAGGTCAAGCAGTGCGAGACGCCCAGACTAAGCGTTAATGCATTAATGGGGCGCCAGTCATGACTCTGCATCTGAGCGATTATTCCCGCTACTTTAGTAGTGGGTTCTTGTGGGCCTATCGAAAAAAAAGTTCAGAGTTGATCCAGATAAGTACCCCGGACCGTTGATCCTGGCGGCCCGTTAGTTCCCGTCCTTTTTTTTAATGTTTTTTTTTTTTGGTTTTTCCTCGGATTTTCTTAAATCTACTCTCCGTAGGAGCTATTTCTCTGGTGAGGTTTGTGTTGTATATTCATTTGTACCTTCCATGTTGTATGCTACATGTGATGGTACTCCTTTTTCCTTTTTTTTAATTTTCTTGTTTTTTTAACTCCACTCTCCGTAGGAGCCATCAGTTTGTGTTCTATTTTTACTTGTACCCTTCATGTTACATGTGATTTATAACGGATGTTCCATTATGCCCCTTTTGTATCCGTACTGACTGAACATTTCAAACTGTTCAAACATTTTTGTCTTTCTACTGCAATGTCAAATTCCTGCATGTCCACTTCCTTGATGGCCCCGCCGTTATATGCAGACCGAGCGCGTATGGATGGCTTTCGTTTGAGAGCTCGGATTGAGGTCTTTGAGGTCGGCGGGGTCTAAAGGGAAGTATGTGGTGTTGATTGGATCAGAGGTGGAGAGGGAGAGAGAAGAGAGGTTTTGGTAGATATGGATGTTGGTGTATTGACCTTGAATCCAATCTCAAATCCACCTCAGAATCCACCCTAATGTGAACAAACATACTAGTAACCCTAACATTTAACATCAAATTGGAATTCGACACAATTATCACATTAGAATAGAGACCATATCACAGTGGTATGTTTTTGATGTAAATTGTGAACAAGAAAACCAACGAGTAGCAGGCAGTGCGGCCGCAGAGGGCACCCTTGATGGTCAAAATAGTAGATACTTGAGGGTGTTCCTATTCTGCATCAAGGGTCGCTGTGTGACCTTGTGGCCATCAGATGGGTTTATGGGCTGACAACTCCACTAATTTTTTCTCGAGGGATTGGTGTACCCTGGAGCTCTGGGACAACAGAACTGGCTCCAAAAGGTGCTTTAGATGTCAAAATCATAGTCATGTATGTATGTATGCACAACAGAGAGTGTAGAGGCTGATGGATGAGTCTGTAGTATGGCAACAATCCCACTTTCTTAATTAACACAACACGTTGTTTTTATGTATTTATTTATTTGGGCAGTACGTGGTGGCTGTGAGTCCCCAATTCCAAAATCTTATCATCGCATTCTTGTCAGGCAATATAGTCAGTTTCATATATTACAAGAGCCTGTGGCTTACAAGCAACTGCATATTCTGCCAATTGGCAGAATTGAACCTGGGCCCTGAAGCACAAAAATAGAAATTCCAACAATGATACCCACTTGATTATGCACCAGTGAAAATTACAAAAGTTATTATCAGGTAAGGAGAGTGAGCTCCCCTTCAAAATATCCCTGGGACCCTAAGCATATTCCTAACATTAACAAACCTAACAGAGCCTAACCAAGCAACTAACTAAACTAAGCAGAACCCTAACTGAACCATAACCAGCCTGACCATGTGCTCAGTAGATGGATCCTGTAGAGAAGTAGGCCTTTTGTGATGGGTACATAGGCCTTTTGTGTATACAAAGTGTTAATCAGCTCATTAGCTTGCTGGTTATTGTGTGTGCTGTTCCCTATTAGTCATGCCTTTATTGTCAAGGTTGTTAGGTCAATTTTGCCTTGTTGCTTTATTTTTCTACAGTCAAGCACAAGTCATGTGATTTCAGAGGCTTTTAATATATCAGGCCATCCTCTAACTTAGAAGCCTGAATATATTGCACTTTGCTTCTGGTAAGAGGTAAGTCATACATGATCCTGCCAATGTCTGGTGTTCTTGTCTGATAATTTGGTTCAAGTTGGTTTGATGCAACATCTTTGAAGCTATCATATGAACATCAAATTACTTTCCATTGACTGTGACATGGTGTGACATGGGTCTTGACAGCTTGGATCATTGTAATTGTGGGTTCCGAGAGTAAGGAGCATTTTTGGAGGCCTCTGCACAACAAATACACATGCATACATCCTGCATAACACATTTCCACCTTCTCACAGACTTATGGCTGTTTTTGGCCCAGTGCCAGTGATTAGCAGATACTGGGCTAAGAACAGTAGGGCCAAAAATGTCTCAGAATTTTTTGTGCATGCCCTGCACTCTCACCACCACCATCACCATACAAGTGAGTATTTAGTTCACTCTCTCACCATACCTCAATTTTAAAATTTGTCCCTTGCAGAGTAGTGCTTGCATTTTACACTTTTTTATATTTTTTTGAGATGGCACTGCTCTACAAGGTAGGTATCCCATCATCCTGCTAAATGTGATGAGCCTGCCATTCATCTCTCACCATAGACATTCATTGAATTTGTGTTGACAGTATTTACTCTCACATTAGCAAGTTCTCTCACTTTGTAAGCTGGATGTGCACTGTGCACTGGCAATGGCTCATTCACAAGTTCTCTCACAATTGCAGATTTGATTCATTCTAGTCATACTTTTTCATGAACTATTTACTCATGTACACCATCATCAATTATCTTTTCATATGATGCAGCATGCTGAGGACAACATCAAAGTTGAACAGCTTTGTTCATGTGCTGAAACATGTCAGAAGCTTGTTGACAATACTGTTGGGGGTAGATATTTGTTTGACAAATTTGTTAATAAGCTTAGAGACCTTGGTCTCACCTTGGTCAAGGCTTCAGACTATTTTGACAAGATCCACCAGTGGATTGAGCTGTGCAAAGGAAAAAGAGCCATGTCAAATGCTCCATCATGCAAGCCAACCCCTGCTGATCTACAGATAGCAAGCAGAAGTCTTCAGGAGAGATCAAGAAGTGAGTGCAGCCAAATGTGAGAGAGCACATTGGGAAGCTGTGAAAATGGCAGCCTGGGCTTCATTGCAAGCAAAGTTGGACCAGATTGAGAAGCCAGTTGTGCCTTTCAATATTATCACCATTGAACAATTTGCCAAGCTTTTAAGGGAGTTGAGAGACCCTTGCAGATTAGAAAACCACTTCCCTGTTGAAATAAATACCAGCATGCATTGTACTTTTGCCTGCCATACTTCAGTACATCTCTGTAAGGGCAGGACAACCCCAAGGGAGAATGTTCAACATCCAATTCAGATGCCCAGCTAATCTTTGCCATGTGTGTCACAACCCACTCCCTAGACCCTGACATCATCTCCAGCCCTCCCCAATGCTCTGCCAAACTCCCCCAACCCTTGTCTGCCCTCCGTGCCCACTCCAGGTAACTCTGACACTTCCTCGGCAAACCCTGACAGCTCCCTTATCAATTCCAACACCTTTTCCGCAGCCATTGATGCATCCCCTAAATTCCCCTGAACTCCCAAGACTTCCCCCACTGCTCCTGACCACGTCACACAACCCCAACCCCCCACCCTAATTCCCCTGACCTGCTGGGGAGCACCCTGATGACCCTGGAGCAACCCACTTTCCAGCTGATCCCATCAGAATGTCACCACAGCCTGCTCCACGATTGCACCCAACACCCATCGACTCTGCACAGCTCTGTTGAGCCCCGCCACCATATCCTCTGCCCTCTGGAGCCACCCAGTAGTCAGTATATAAGTCATAGAGCAATCTCTGGTACTTTAGTCTTGATATTGCATTTACTGGTTTCCTATGTCTTGTCTTTTGTCTTGTCTCAGTTTCTATTTTTAGTTTTGAATCTATCTCTTTTCTCTGTCTTGTCTCACCTCATCTCTGTCTTGTCTTGGCTGTGTATATTTCCTTTGTTTCCCTAAGTTCCTTTCTTCTCCAACATCAGCACAAACTCCGCACATGTGCTACAACCTGAACATTCTTATGACAACTCCGGACCTCACTCCTTGCTTGGCCCCGGAACCCATCAAGCCTTGGTGATCCCCCTTCAAACTCCAGCTCTGCCCCCATCAACTGCAAAGTCTCTGCTTACCCCGCAGTCTATTTGCACACCCACAAACTTGTTCCTGACACCCACCTAGGTTTGATGTCTAATATACTTGGTCTTAGACTCCTCTGGACCATTCCAGACTTGCTCGGACCACCTCCCCTAGCTCTCCTTTGCAAGTCCCTTCACTCCACACTAACCCTGGGACGCTAGGTTATAAGTGCAGGGCATTGTGTCTGCTTAGTAAGGATTCACCAGTGTAGCTGAGCCCCCATTGTCAGCAGAACCTGACATCATATCAAGACTCCCCCTTACCCCATTCTCAATGTCTGCATATAACCCCGCGTACAACCCTGCCAGCTACCTGACTGACATCTATGGTTGACCAGTACCTGAAAATCCCTATGCTCCATTCTACTTAGGCCCCCCTGTGGATCAGTATGTCCCTCGTCACTGGACCCCTGACCCCAACCAGGCATTCTATGCCCCCTCCATCAGCCAGGGAATACCTTCAGGCTGGCACCACCCCCCCACATTCTCTGCCAATGGCAACAATCCCTGTATGTACCCTAGAGGATACTCTGCAGTGCCCCCTAAACCTGCCTACCTTCCCCCCACCCACTATTACACATACTCAGTCCCCACTGCAGCCCCAGCCTCTCCAGGGCCCATGGATAATTACTCTTCCCCTCATCTACCATTCTCCACTCAAGTTCCTCCTTCCCCCAGGCAGCAAAGAGTTGAAGCCTACGTCCAACAACGTGATGAAGTCCTCTGCTTCCTCTGCCTCTCTCCTGTGGAGTTCACAAGATGTGCCCACACCCTTCTCACCAACCTAGGCTACCCCAACACCTCTGCAACTCCAGAAGTCTGGGTGGATTGACTCCTCAACTTCCACGAGTGCTATCTGCAAGGGAACCTCCCAGAGACTATGCAAGGCACCCTGGGCATTGACAATAACTTACGGAATAAGCTCCATGCATTGGTTGAAGAAATCCACACCAGTCCAAACCCCCATCCCTTTGAAGACCCTCTGGACCCCACCTGCTCCTTCTATGTGCAATGCAAGGAACCCATTGGAATGCAAAGCGAAGCCCCACCTCCCATTCCCTGTCAGCAGGAAGAACTCAATGTGGCCTCCAGCATCTTGAGGAACCTTAACCCCATGGGGGGATTGTTCGACCAACCAGCTACCCATACCTTGGCCCTCTCCACTTGTCCCCAGGCCAACTCTGTCCCCAGTGCCTTCCAAACCTGGGACCAGCCCGCCGTCCCCAAACTCCACTCCCAACAGCTGCCCCCACATGTCAACAACAACAACCAGACTCTCTCCTACATTGACAAGTAATCCTGCCAATGAGCATGCCCCATGCAATGGCCCCCCACAAGACCAACCCCCCCACTTTGATCTCTGTGCCCCCCGTGTCAATGCTACTCTGCCCCATCCCAACACCCCAGTTCCCCCACGACAGCCCACAGGCCCTGGAGTGCCCCGACCACCCTTTTCCACCAATCCCCCTCATTCCCTGCCTGCTCCAATGCCTAACCCTCCCACCAACACAAATTACTTCAGACCCCCCACCCCCCGAGGACCTCCTCCTCCTCAATGGGCCCTGTGGCCTGCCCCAGGCAACGCAGGCTAACTGTCACGACCTGTCCCCTGGACCCCCGCACATCGTCCAGCAACCTCCCGATTCCCCAAAACCCCCGACGCTCTGCCGAACTTCCGCCCATGCCCCGCGCCTATCTCGGCTAACTCCGATGCCTCCCCAGCTAACTCCGACAGCCCCCTGGCCAACTTCGACGCCTTCCCCGCAGCCACTGACACTTACCCTGGATCTCCCAAACCCCGAGAACCACTCCCGCTGTTTCCGATCTCGGCCACCCATCACCAACTCAACACCCTGGTTCCTCCAACCCATTCTGGAGTATCATGACAACCTTGGGGCAACCTGCATTCCCAAATGATCCCATCAATGTATCAGCGTGGCCTGACCCTTGATTGCAACTGACACCTGCCCACTCCATCGAACTCTGCCAAGCCCCGCCGCTGCAGCCAACGTACTCTGAAGTTCTCCGGTAGTCAGTATATAAGACGTTGAGTAGCTCTTCGTACTCTAGTCTTGATATTGCTTAATGTTACTTATGGTCTGATTGTTTCCTTCTTGTGTTTTGTGTTTCATGTTTCGTGATTCATTTTCCTTAATCTCAGTCTCCCAGCCTTATCTCAGTCTCCCGGTCAAGGGGCGCAGTGGCTCAGCTGGCACCATCGCGTCCCAAAGCAGGTCATGTGACTTGCGAGTGCAAGGCCGGGGTTTCGACTCTGGCTGAGTGCGCCTGTGTGGAAAACACTTTAGACACCACGTGGGTCGTTTCAACGCCGCCGGGAAGCTTCCGCCCGCACGTGCTTGACTAGCCAGGCTTTGTAGTGCAGGCCGACCAGGACCGAGCAATCAGCATGTGGTTCAATGAGGCAATGTGACCACCACGCCCGTGACAGATCAGAAAAAGAGAAGTTTCCCCAGTGCGACGGATTTGGGAGAGGGTCCAGGCCTTCGCTGACCAAGCGGGTTGTGGCACAGGTAGGCGTGAGGATAGGAGTCAATAGTTCGAACAGGCTGCCGATGCAATGTGTGGTCCATCGGATGGGTTCGGTGCGGTCCGGCAAATACTGACCATGACTGTTGGTTTGATCGGGTGTCTAGCCGAAAGGTGCGGCATGTCTGTCACTACAGTCCTCTGGGGCCAATAGGCGGCCCACTGGCTCATTCCGTCACGGGTTCCGAATCTCGGGTTCGATCTTCCGAAAGTAGCGTCTGGGTGTGGGGAAGGGTTAGTCGTGAAGCCCTTACTGGTGCGTGGGAGTGGGAGGCTATGAGCTGGCCGAGTGCCTCATCGTGGGACAATACCAGCGCGCACACAGTAAGCATTGCCGAGTACAGCTGGGTTTAGAAATTGGGAGGGCACGTCAACGGCAGATGGTAGTGGGACTTAGGTGTGGGAAGTAGTATGAACTCTGACAAAGTCAAATCGTAGTAAAGTGGCTATGAGGCGTAACCAGCATCAGCTGAAAAGGGATCGGGCCGGAGAACTAGTAGGAGTGTCCGTAATTACCACCCCCATTACGTACTGCAGGGCTTAGGACACGAAGGTCATGTGTAAAAATAGGCCTTGAAGATAAATAAAAAGAACCATCATCATCATCAGTCTCCCGGTCTCATCTCAGTCTCCCAGTCTTGTCTTGTCTCCATTTCGCTATCATTCTCGTTATCGTTTTGTATCTCCACTTGAATCTACTCTTGTTTCATCTTGACTCCATTTCATTTTGTCCAACGCTGTCTCGGTGGCTCCATCTGGCCGTTGTGCCCAAGTCTTCCTCAACCCTAACGACCTCATGAACTCCGTGATTACGATTACAAACCCTGACACTCTTTCACCAGGTCCGAACCTCGCTCTTTGCTTGGTCCCAGACTCCATCAACCCCAATTGATCTCCCATCAAACCCCAGCTCCGCTCCCATTGATCACATAGCCGCCTACTCCTTTGCGTCCACGAATCTCCCATATGGTCTTCTGCCTGAACCCCACCAAGCCCGTCCTGATTTCTCACAATCCAACTTCTCCGGAACTCCCTGGGCCTGTCCAGATCACATCCCACTGACTATCTGCGCAAGCCATCAGTGCCCAGAACACCTTCCAGTGTTTGGTCGCCAGTGCAAGGTGATCACGCCCGCCTAGTAAGGACTCACCCAGTGCAGCTGAGCCCCCGAGGTCAGTGGAACCTGACACTAACCCCCTGGCAGAGGACCACCCAATGGTGGACCCCCTGGAGGATGGGGCCTGGCCATGGACAATCCCCCCCCAGCGCAGAAACGGAAACAACTACTATTACTACTACAATGCTGGACCCCTGCCCCAAGCTCAAAACTCACAGGACAATACTCGCGACACACTGGCCCAGGAAGGTAAACTTGACATTCAAAAGCCTGAACCCTTCACTGGCCACAACCCCTGAAAGTGGCAAATCTTCCTAACTCAGTGTCTGACTATGTTCTAAGCTAAGCTGATTACCTTCCAACTTGAGAGCTCACAAGTAGCCTTCACTGCATTGTATTTACAGGGTATTGCCTTCAATCACTACACCGCACTACTCCAGTTTGATCCCAACAATCCCATGCTCTCCAATTAGCTTGCTGTCACGACCCATCCCCTGGACTCCCGCACATTGTCCAGCAACCTCCCATTCCCCAAAACCCCCAATGCTCTGCCGAACTTCCGCCCATGCCCCATGCCTATTTCGATTAGCCCTGACGCAACCTTGGCTAACTCCAACGCCTCCCCGGCTAACTCCGACAGCCTCCTGGCCAACTTTGACAACTTCCCTGCAGCCACTGACACTTACCCTGGATCTCCCAAACCCCGAGAACAACCCCCGCTGTTCCCAATCTTTGCCACCCATCATCAACTCAACACCCTGGCTCCTCCAACCCATTCCAGAGTATCACAATAACCTTGGGGCAACCTGTGTTCCCAAATGATCCCATCAACATATCAATGCGGCCCAACTCTTGATCGCAACCGACACCCGCCAACTCTGTTGAGCTCCGCCAAGCCCCGCCGCCACAGCCGACATACTCCGAAGTTCTCCAGTAGTCAGTATATAAGACGTCGAGTAGCTCTTCATACTCTAGTCTTGATATTACCTACCTATTGTTATGTTACCTATGGTCTGATTGTTTTCTTTCTCGTGTCCCGTGTTCCATGTCTTGTTTTCCTTACTCTCAGTCTCCCGGTCTTGTCTTGTCTCCATTTTGTTATCATTCTCGTTATTGTTTCGTATCTCCATTCGAATCTATTCTTGTTCCATCTCAACTGCATTTCATTTTGTCCGACGCTGTCTTGGTGACTCCGTCTGGCCATTGTGCCCAAGTCTTCCTCAACCTTAACGACCTCACAAACTCTGCAATTACAATTACAAACCCCAACACTCTTTCACCAGATCTGAACTTCACTCTTCGCTTGGTTCTGGACTCCATCAACCCCAATTGATCTTCCATCAAACCCCGGCTCCGCTCCCATTGATTGAGTAGCCTCCTACCCCTTCATGTCTGCAAATCTCCCATATGGTCTTCTGCCTGAACCCCACCAAGCCCGTCCCGTTTCCTCGCAATCCAACTTCTCTGGACCTCCTCGGACCTGTTCAGATCACATCCCACCAACTATCCACACAAGCAATCAGCGTCCTGAACACTTTTGAGTGTCTGGTTGCCAGTGCAAGGCGATCACACCTGCCTAGTAAGGACTTGCCCAGTGCAGCTGAGCCCCCGGGGTCAGCGGAACCTGACATAATATCAAGACTCTACCTTACCCAATCCATGATGCCCACACTATCTCTGCACACACGATCAAATAACTCCAATGTCTATGGTCTACCCATGCCTGGAAACCCTTATGATTCATATGGCCCTGCCCAATTTGCTGAGGCACATTGAGTTGCGGATCCGACACCAAATGCCCCCTCCGCTCCGGTTACATCCATACAACGGCTCCCCCCACAAACACCCTCCCCAACCCATACCCAACCTCAAACCCCTCATGCAGACTGTCAAATCGTCTCCCACCCCACTCTTACCCTCTCCGCCAACTCCATTCCCTCGCACAAAGTTGACTCTGACATCACCCAAAGAACAGCATTCTAAAACCTGGCGACCATCCGACCAAATGAGGGACAATGTCTCCAGCACCGCACCAACCCTCTGACAAACAATAATGCCAACCCGCTGCAAAACAGTCACCCATTGCGCAAAGGATCGCCAGCCACGATGAGACCACTGAGAACACGCTTCCCTGAAGCCCGCCTGTGGATCCACCGACCCACTAGCAACCCCGCAGACTGACGAATGCGACTAATCACCAACAACATTACTGAACCCTACTACCAATCACCCGACCCTCACCATGATCACCCCCAAGGAACTACACTGTCTGACAATCAGCCCCGAAATCACCAAAATCAAGCTCAACCCAACAACCCCAACAACAGAGCAAGAACCCCAGACCTAGGCTATGCTTCAACTCCAGAACCTGCTTCCAGTCAGTTGGGGACCTCAGTTGACTTGGCCGTTACCTCCGCCCAACAAATGAAGGGGCCCCAACACCTCCGACCTGACCCCGACAACCCCAGAACAGGACCAAGACATCCCCGAGCTTCTAGACGGTCAGGAAAAGAATGGCTACACACCCTCCACCCCGCCGCCTAAAGCACAGCCCCAAAGTTAACGAGGAGAACCATGGCACCCCAACTCTCAACAAGGGACAACTCCGGACAGTGCCGCTATTTCACCACCTTCTCCCACACAATCTGGAACCCTCAACAATGAGGACCCTTGACGCTGACTCTCTCTGCATGCCACCTCCAAACCTAAACTCCACCACCAGACTCCGCCACCTCCCATGAAGGAACCCCCAGCATAGGAGCCACCCTGAACTAACTATAGGAAAAAGGACCCTATATGAAGTAGTTCCCCTAAGTACTCTAAATTCGCTGACATGTTCATATAAGGGAGGGAGAAGCCCCACCACCATTCAGAGAACGTTGATCAGCCGCTCAAGCGACCTGACAACCCAAAGGGCACATGCTCCAATATCCTTAAAGGACCTCCCCCACCTGGCTTGACGACCCAAACAACCCCGCGCCAGCCCAAAACTGCCCGACCCACCCCTCTGACCCCCTCCAAACCCCTCGATGCAGCTCTGGACCCTGGCGACACGACTCCAGGGCCTCTGCTCTGACTCTGACATTTGATCAAGGGGACTTACGGCGCCAACCCAACAACAATGCCCTGGTAGCCCCAACTCTGCAACATAAATCACCACCAGCTCCGAATCCCGCCCCTATGCTGGAATATGTCCGTCAAACAGGGACCCCATCATCAGAGCACCCAGAAGCAAGCCACATACAAAGCACACCAAACACCCCCGAGCACACCTGCCCATGAACACAACCCTCTGGAGCGCAACACCAACCAGAACCAATATTTCGGAACGCAACAAAGCTCCAACCCTGCATGCCTTTTGTCAAATACAATACTCCGGAGCTCAACAGAACCCCATCATATGCAGCCCTACCAAAACATAGATCCCAGGGCAACCCAAGTCAAGGAATCGGATCCTCACCCTAAGGGAGTATCTCCACCCCCACGCTGACCAAACCCACAGCCCAGGACGACCAGAGAACCAGCTCCCGCCAACTCATTACAAGGACCCCCCTCCAGACCAACTATGCTGCAAGGACAAACCTCGCCCCACCAACCCCACCAATGAAGAGGGCCCCACTGCCTTCACCACCAGCGCTGGCATAAGGGCCAGATTACGGGAAGACCTCCATCCCTCCCACCAACCGCACTGACAAGAAAACCAAAGCCCCAAACCCTGCAGGACACATGCAAAAGATTCGAAGGTCTGCCCTCCTGTACCAACACAGCGCACGTCCCTGCTGCAGACTGAAGAAAACCCCTACACCCCTGGTCGGAAATTCCAAGAATCAAACCCAATAACACTATCCAAAAATGCCACGGAACTCCACAGGAGAACTCCCACCACCCCCGCCAAACCTTGGGAGCCCTCCCTGCAATGCTCCACCCCATCCCAACAAACCCCAGGACTAGCCAGCACAGACGGCACTAGCGGGCGTAATCCCCGCCTCTGGATTCACTAGGGATTCAACTCCCATTCACACCCCTGCGTGTTTTGCTTAACTTTGCCCTCATACCAACTAAAACCTCACTTCACATGCCCAGGGACCAAGAAAAGAACATGTTCGCATACAAAAATTACATATATATAAAAGGCGAGGGAGGCAGCAAGTCTGGAAGCAACAAGAAACGGGGCCCACACCCACCTCACTCCCTCCCCGGATCCCCCAGCAACCCTATCCCCAGATCAACTTCCATCTGGGCCTGCACCACTGCCAAGACCTCTGCTAACCCCGGCAATGCCTCCCCCACGTCAGCCGCCACCTCCCACCATGACCCCGGGGCCACCGCATTGCATTGCCAATGCTCTGCCAGCAACCTCTCCAATTGCGCCATCCCCTGCTGCAACTCCGGGGGCTGAACCGCAGACCCCTGTGTCAACCCGTCCTGAATTGACGCAAACACTGTGGAGGCACTGTCCAAGAGGACCCGATGCTCCTGCACCCAGCCTAACCCCAGGAAATGAACCATCAGTAACAAATGGAGGAACGGAGACAACTCACGGAGGATCCCCGCGCGCCCCAAAGCGGCCTTGTTGGCCAACCAATCCTCCCTCTGCCTCGCTGCCTCCAGCTCTGCCCACAGCGCATCCCCCCCCCTCCACTTCCCCCACAGGCTGCCCCTCCATCTGCGTCAGACGCTCCCACAAACCCTGCACCTCTAATGCTCGCTCCGTCGCCACATGCACCGATGTGTTCCTTTCCTGCTCCATCACCTCTTTCTCTGTCCATGCCACGTCACAATCCTCCCTTGCCCATCAGAGCTCACCCTCCCATGCTGCCAACGACATTGTCAAAACCTCCACCTGCTTGCGAAGGAAGACCTCCGTGATCAAAGGAATAGGCACAGGGGGACTCGACGACTGTTCCAAGGGAACACCCGGGGTAGGAGAAAAGAGGAGAGACCCCGGAGGCCCTGCTGACGGCTCACGCCCACATGGCCTCTTGCTGGGTCCCGCCCCCAAGGATGGGGAGGCTCAGCGCTTCCCATGCATCACTGCCGAGGACGCCCCCTTTCCCTGACCACCCCGCAAAAACCCCGCCTTCCCTGCAGACTGCCCCATGCTCCCCTCCTTTGGCAACGCGGGACAAAACTTGGTCCGCTTTGGGACCCCTAGAAAATCCACCACCACCACCACGGATGACTCTACAACAACCCTGTCAGTCATCCGAGAAGACAAGTCGACACCACTTACGACTCTGGTCCCTGGCACTAACACGGTGCCAACGCTCAAACTCCTCCCCCCCACTGTCATACACCACCACCTCATCCAAATCAGAAGGCAACAGAGCGGGGGAGACTACTGGAATGCTGGGGGAAGACATGACGAAATTTGGGAAATCCCGGGGTACGTCCAAGGCTTTTAATTGATTGAAGAGAACCCTGACAAAGCGGCGGCCGCGCTTCGACTTTGTCTCCCACACCGCTATCACTCGCTGCAGACTGATCAATATTGCTTGGCTTTGACTCCCACGCCCCTGCCAATCCCTGTCCTGCTCCCTGTGTCTCAAAGGGTCTCGATGCTGAAGGGGGGGTGATGTCACAACCCATCCCCTGGACCCCCGCACATCGTCCAGCAACCTCCCGTTCCCCAAAACCCCCGACGCTCCGCCAAACTTCCACCCATGCCCCGCGCCTATTTTGATTAGCCCCGACGCAACCTTGGCTAACTCCGATGCCTCCCCAGCTAACTCCAACGGCCCCCTGGCCAACTTTGACACCTTCCCCGCAGCCACTGACACTTACCCTGGATCTCCTGAACCCCAAGAACCACCCCTGCTGTTCCTGATCTTCGCCACCCATCATCAACTCAACACCCTGGCTCCTCCGACCCATTCCAGAGTATCACGATAACCTCGGGGCAACCTGCATTCCCAAATGATCCCATCAACATATCAACGTGGCCCAACCCTTGATCACAACGGACACCCACCAACTCCGTTGAGCTCTGCCAAGCCCCGCCGCCACAGCCGACATACTCCAAAGTTCTCTGGTAGTCAGTATATAAGACGTCAAGTAGCTCTTCATACTCTAGTCTTGATGTTACCTACCTATTGTTATGTTACCTATGGTCTGATTGTTTTCTTTCTTGTGTCCCATGTTCCATGTCTTGTTTTCCTTACTCTCAGTCTCCCAGTCTTCTCTTAGTCTCCTGGTCTTTATCTCAGTCTCCCGGTCTTGTCTTGTCTCCATTTTGTTATCATTCTTGTTATTGTTTTGTATCTCCATTCAAATCTATTCTTGTTCCATCTCGACTCCATTTCATTTTGTCTGACGCTGTCTTGGTGACTCTGTCCAGCCATTGTGCCCAAGTCTTCCTCAACCTTAACGACCTCATAAACTCTGCGATTACAATTACAAACCCTGACACTCTTTCACCAGATCCAAACCTCACTCTTCGCTTGGTTCTGGACTCCATCAACCCCAATTGATCTTCCATCAAACCCTGGCTCCGCTCCCATTGATCAAGTAGCCTCCTACCCCTTTGCATCCGCGAATCTCCCATACAGTCTTCTGCCTGAACCCCGCCAAGCCCGTCCTGTTTCCTCGCAATCTGACTTCTCTGGACCTCCTCAGACCTGTTTGGATCACATCCCACCGACTATCTGCACAAGCAATCAGCGTCCTGAACACTTTCGAGTGTCCAGTTGCCAGTGCAAGGGGATCACACCTGCCTAGTAAGGACTTGCCCAGTGCAGCTGAGCCCCCAGGGTCAGCGGAACCTGACACTTGCTTTCACCCAGGAATTCTCGAGTAAGTTTGGCATCTTTGACACTGTAGTGGAGGCGGAGGAAAACCTCTTCAACCTCTGAATGCATGACAATGAACGCTTCATGACCTTTATTGTATGATTTGAATGGGAAGCCTACAAGACTGGCTGGAACTACAACACTCTCTGGTTCACCCTCCATCACACCCTGCCTCAACGGATCAAGGACATCCTTTGCCTCACACCTAAGCAAACCACCTACAATGGGTACAAGGCACTCATTACCCAGGTCAACCAACGTTACTGGGAAGATTGCAGCAAAAACACGGTGCTCCAGACCCCTGGGAACACCTCCGGTAACACCAACTGGCAGGCTGGAGCAACTAATGGCATTTGACCCTCAATCCCCGCCAACTCTGCCAACCCTGCACCCCATTTTCCTCTGGGCTGAGGAACTACTAGCACCAATTGACCCCTGGGACAATGTTCACCTGCCCAGCTCAATGCTGCTGATCTCCATAAAACCCCAGAACTCCTGGATGCCAACCCTGATGACTACGACAACATTCCAACCCCACCGACAACCAAGAAGCCTTATGCACAAACAGGATCCGGGATAGCCTGTGGATCAATGTGCCGGAGGAAACTCAGGAGAAACAATGGAAGGAGAGCACATGCATCCTATGTGGTGAGCAGGAACACTTTATTCACAGTTGTCCTAAATGACAAGTGATGGGACACGCCATGTGGACAATTGACAGAGAAGACTGTGACTACCAGTTTATGGAAAACAAGTCGGTGGTTTAGGTCTTGAAGATGCACTAGACTAAGGACCAGACCCTGACATCTTCTCTGCCCCAGCCACACTTCTCTGCACAACAATACTTGCCCTAGACAACCTCCCAGCACACCTCCCCTCCCATTCCTCCACCAACCTCCTCCTCTGCACCACTCTTCCCTTCACCAACAACTCCATCCCCACATTAGTCGACAGCAGTGCCACTGATGACTTCATTGATGAGTCCCTGGCAGCGCTCACTCCCCACCCCCTCTGACACCTCCCCACCTCGATTCCCCTCAAACTCTTTGACAGAGACCCCACCCCAGTGGGAGACATCACACACTGCCTGGAAACAACCATGACTTTTGCCAATGGATGACAGCAAGAACTCCAACTACTTGTCACAAAACTACACCCCTCCACCTCTGTCGTCTTAGAGTTCTCATGGCTCCACTCCACCAACTCCCACATTGACTGGCCCAGCTTCACCCTCCACCTTGGCTGGGACAACCCCACTGACTCCAGGCTAGTACCTTTTGATGTCTCACCCTCCTCCAAGAACTCTGAGACCATGATCAACTACTCCCAGACTCCTCTGCAGCTCTGCTCCAGGTCCGCACAGTCATTCGTCATCAATGTCTGACTCAATGGCTCACCCAAGGTATTCCCTGCCCTCATCAACAGCAGTGCCTCTGGCACCTTCATCAGCAGTCAACTTGACCTCCAATGCAACGACCTCAACAAACCCCTCGAGCTCCAACTCTTCAACAGCAGCCCCACCACAACCAGAATCACTCAATACTACAACAACACCCTCACCCTCGACAATGACCTGCAAATTCAGGCCCGGCTCCTCATTACCCAACTATCTCCATTGACTCCAATTGTGCTCGGACTCCCGTGGCTGCAAGACATCAACCCCAACATCAACTGGAAGAACCTCATCATGCAATTCCCCAGCCCCAAAGCAAGTTTAGCAGCCACCATTCCCCTCTGCCTCCAGTCTATCTCGGGCTCTGATGTCTCCCACTCCAGTGCCAGCACCTCCGGAGTGACCCAGAGCCCCTCAACCGCTGATGGCAACCCTGATGGAGAAGGAAGCACAACTCCACCTTTGTCACCCTCATCAAATTATGATGGCTGCCTCCCAACATACCTCAGAATCAATACAAAGGCCTGTGGTACCCCAACCAGCAACACTTGAAACCCCCGACTAACTCCGACACCACTCTGGACTTGACTGCTACTATCCCGATGTCCAACTCCGTCAACTTTGGAAGCCTCGACATTAAAATCATCAGCACCATCCCCTTTGCATGCATTCTACAAGATGGCACCCCTGCCTTCCAGTTACAAATCATGCCAGCCCTACCAGAGGAGCACGTCCATGCAGGAACCACCATGCCAGAGAGCAAAATGGAGAAACAGATCCTATCTGAAGTAGTTCTCCCAGAGTATCATGAGTTTGCTGACATGTTCTCTGAAGGGAGTGCCAAAGAACTTCCCCCACACCACTTCTACAACCACAAGATTGACCTCAAAGAAGGTACTTCACCTCTGTTTGGCAAGATCTACAACATGTCCAAGATTGAGCTCTGGGCCCTAAAGGAATACCTTGACAACATGCTTGGCAAGGGTTTCATATGCCCATCGATCTCCACTGCCAGCGCTCCAGTCCTGTTTGCCAAGAAGAAGGATGGGTCACTCCAACTCTGTGTAGATTATCGGGGGCTCAACAAAGTCACCCAAAAGGACTGGTATTCCCTCCCTTTGATTGGAGACCTTGTTGATCATCTCCACAGTGCTAAGATCTACACAAAGATAGACCTCCGCTCTGGCTACAACAATGTCTGGATCACTCTGGGACATGAATGGAAGACCGCCTTTCACACCTGCTATGGCCTCTTTGAGTACCTTGTAATGTCCTTCGGAATGACTAACTCCCCTGCCACTTTCCAGTACTTCATGAACAACATCTTCCATGACATGAACAATGTTTTCATTATTGTATACCTGGACAACATCCTGATCTACTCAAATTCACTGGCAGAGCATCTGGAGCATGTCTGCTGCATCTTGGAATGACTCCAGGAGTATCACCTCCACACCAATCCAGAGAAGTGCTCCTTTTGTCATGACCCGTTCCCTGAAGCCCTATACGCCGCCTGACAAACCCCCGCTCCCCCAGAACCCCCCCCGACGCTTTGTCAAACTTCCCCAGCACTCCGCGCCTAATCTGGCTAACTCCAGCACATTCTTGGCTAACTCCGACGGCCCTCTGGCCAACTCCAACATCTTCCCCACAGCCACTGGCGCTTCCCCTGGACTTTCTAAGCCTCTGGGACCACTCCCCCACAGTGCCTGACCCCATTACACATCATCAACTCAACACTCTGGCTTCCCCGACTTACCTTGGAGTATCACGACAGCCTCGGAACGGACTGCATTGCAATTGATCCCATCAACATATCAATGTGGCCCGCCCTCTGATCGTAACCAACACCTGTTGACTCCATCGAGCTCCACCAAGCCCTGCCACCACAGCCGATGTCCCCGGAGCTCTTCAGTAGTCAGTATATAAGACATAGAGTAGCTCCTTGTACTCTAGTCTTGAGATTATCTACCTACCTTACCTGATGTGTTTCTGATTGTTTCTTCTTGTGTTTTGTGTCCTGTGTCTCATTTTCCTTACTCTCAGTCTCCCGGTCTTATTTCGTTTCTGTTCTGTTATCCTTTCGTTATCATTCCATGTCTCCGCCTGAATCTATTCTCATTCTCATCTTGTCTTTGTCTTGTTTTGTTCAACTCCATATCGCTCCATTTGATTCTGTCTATTGTGTTCAAGTCCTCTCGACTGTAATGTCCTCACAAACTCCGCAATTACAATTACAAACCTCCGACACTTGTTACCACCCCTGGACCCTGCTATACACTCAGCTCCAAACCCCATCAATTCCTGTTGATCCCCCATCAGAACTCTGGCTCCACTCCTGTCATCCACATAGCCTCTGCCTCCTCCACACCCGCAATACTCACACACGGACTTATGCCTGAACCCCACCAAGTCTGTCCCCCTCCCCTGCAACCCGTCCTCTACTCCTCCGGACCTCCCCGGACTTGCTTGGATCAATCTCCCCTGGCTATCCTCACAAGTTCCCAGTGCTTGGAACACCTCCGAGTGCTTAGTTGTCAGTGCAGGGAATCATGTTCACCTAGTAAGGACTTGCCCAGTGTAGCTGAGCCCTCGTGGTCAGCGGAACCTGACATAATCTCAAAACTCCCCCTTACCCTGCTCGTGATGTCCACACTAACCCCGCACACACATCCAACAAACACCTCCGATGTCTATGACCAGCCCATGCCTGGAAACCACTATAATTCATATTGCCCTGCCCCATTTGCCAAGGCACATTAAGTTGTGGATCTGACACAAAATGTCCCTTCCGCCCCAGTTACATCCATACAATGGCTCTATCCATGGACACCCTCTTACAGCTCCCACACTCCCCCACCATCTCTGCCAGCTCCGCCCCCTCACAGAGGCCAACCCCAACATCACCAAAGCTTCACCCAAAACCCTGGTGACAATTCAACCCAGTGCTCGACAACTTCTCTGACGCCACACCCTCACCCCTCCAACAACAATAGCAAAAGCCCCGCCATGGGAAGCTGCTCACCATATGAAAGACCAATCACCAACCTCACTAAGACAACAACAAGACCTCCAAGAACACATTCCCACAAACCTGCCTTGGGACCCTCCAACCCACAGCAGCCCCGTACACCATCAGGAACAGGCCCAGCGGGTTCCTGACAATATCAAGTCTGCCCACAACCCCAATAGCAGAACTCTGCCGCCAGATCATCTGACTTTCACACCCATCCCTGAGAAGGTCCACCCTCCAAAACTAGCCCCACTGCTGACTGGAATCAAACCCAACCCAGCAACCCCATCCACAATGACACAAGATTCCAAGACCAATGCTAACCCCCAATTACAGAACCCACTTCCAGGATCAGTTAGGACCCCCCAGTTGACTTGGCCATCACCTCCGCCAACAAATGAAGGGGCCCCGACACCTCTGACCTGACCCCAACAATCCTGGAACAAGACCAAGGAATCCCCGAGCTTCTAGGAACGGCTATGCACCCCCGCCCCGCTGCTTAAAGCACAGCCCAGAGTTCACGAGGAGAACCCCGGCACCCCAACCCCAATGAAGAACAACTCCGGACCCCCACCCACTACTTCAGCACCTGCCTACTACCTCGACCACCTTCTCCTGTATGATCCGGAACCCCTGACATTAAAGACCCTCAATGCCAACCCTCCCTGCACACCACCCCCAGACATAAACTCCGCCACCAGACTCTGCCACCTCCCACAAAGTAACCCCCAGCACAGGAGTTACCCCAAACTAACTATAAGAAAAATGGCCCTACACGAAGTAGTTCCTGAAGTACTCTAAAATCGCTGACCTGTTCACATAAGGAAGGGAGAAGCCCCACCATCATTCCAGAGACTGTCAATCAACCCACTCAAACGTCCTGACGACCCAAAGAGCATATGCTCTGACATCTGTGGAGGACTTCCCTGCCAGGATTGATGACCCAAATAACCCTGCACCAACTTGAAGCTGCCCCGATTCACCCCTCTGACCCACTCTGGATTCTAGCAACACAACTCCGGGGCCCCCACTTTGACTCCAACATCCAACCAAGGGACCCTACAACGCCAGCTCAACACTCCATACAACCCTGCCCCTACACCGGAAGATGTCTATTAAGCGGGGACCACACCAACGGAGTACCCAGAAACAAACCCCATGCAAAGTAATCTCTCCAGAGTACCCTAAAAGTTGCTGATGCCTTCCCCAAGAAGCAAGCAGTGCCTCTCCCCACTGCCAACCCCCCATTTGCAACAACCTCCAGGCCGCTCCGGAACACCAATGAAGAGTTGCCTCAACCCCGCCATGACTCCCGGGAAGTCCCACTCCAATGCCTCCCCATGACCGACTTCCCCGCTGCCCCCCAACAATCATAAACAACCATCTTCCCCCATCCAAGCTCAGCTCCAGGAGCCACCACCACTCCTACACGACAACTCCGCTGCTCCACAAAAAACCCCCACTCCAGAGCTCCCCCTCCAATTTGCAACACAGCCCCACCAACAAGTTAAGACCCAACCCCAACCCCCGCATTGACCCCAGACCCCTGGTACTTGCGCTTAGAACTGCGGACTGACAAAATGCACCTTAGACCCCTCCCTCTGCCTGCACCTCCCCCAAGGCCAACACAACCAACAGACCCCCACCGAGTGACCCTTGTGTTGACTCAGGGACTGCCCACTTCTTCCCTGATGAAGGAACCACCAATCCCCAGAAGGAACAATCCACAGAACGAGCCCCGAAGCATCTCTGCTGAAGCAAGCCATTCCCCAACCAACCTCCACGCTGCCCGTCAAAGCTCCCCCTCCCGTGCCATCAACGCCGCCATTAGCACCTCCACCCGCTTGCAAAGGAAGACCTCCATGATCGAAGGTGGGGGCTCCAGAGAACTTAATGCCCGTCCCAAGGCCACATCCGGGGTAGGAGAGTGAATGTGAAACCCCGGAAAACCTGCCATCAGCTTGTACTCCCATGGCCTCTTGCTGGGCCCCACCCCCAATGGCGGGGAAGCTCTCCACTTCCTGCAGTCTGCCGCCAAGGATGCCCCCTCCCTCTGCCCACCCCACAGAGGCCCCACCTGCCCTGCAGACTGCCCTGAGCTCACCTCCCTCAATGTCCGAGTCCTCTGCGCCTCGCCCAGCTGACTCCGCACCCAGTCCTTGTCCCACCCCTGCTCCGTGGCAATGCACGCTGCTCACCACTCCAACAAGATCAAGCACTTCTCATGGTTCGCGCAACACAGAAGGCAAAAGGAAGTATCATGCTGCGAGCTCATGGAGGGCGCATCAAAGATGCAGGCCTTGCCCTGCCACACACAGAGAACACACTGAGAACAACGGATCAGCACATGCAACAAAGGGGAACTCAAAGACTCACTGGGGCCTCATTTTGGCACCATTCCAGCATTGGGGGCCCCAAGCCCGCGCCAATGCCCTTGCAAACTCCTCTGCCGTCACCTCCACCTGAGGGATTCACTGCAGTGGAGGGACCCCTTCCACATCCCCTGCCACCAATCAGGGCACTGCAGGATGAAATTTGGCCCGCCTAGGGCCCCCCGGAGAACCCACCACCACCGCAGACAACTCTGTAGAACTCTGTCAGCCACCCTGAAGAAACAGGTTGATGCTGCTCACGACTCCAGTATATTGCACCAGCTCAGCACCAATGCTTGAACTCCTCCCCCTCACTATCATACATGATCACCACGTCCATGTCTGAAATCAATGGAGCAGGGGAAGCAGCTGAATAACTGGGAGCGGACATGACAAAGAATTTGAGGGAGCCCTAGGGTACATCCAAGGCCTTTTAATTGATTAGGAAGAACCCCCTGATGCAGTAGCAGCCACACTTCAACTTCACCTCTCACGTCACTTGCTGTGGATTGATCAATATTACTGGGCTTCAACTCCCATGCCCCACCGATCCCCAACCCACCTCCCTGCATCTCGAGGGTCTCGATGCTGAAGGAGGGGTGATGTCATGACTCGTTCCCTGAAGCCCCATACACCACCTGACAAACCCCTGCTCCCCCAGAACCCCCCCCCCCCAACACTTCGTCGAACTTCCCCAGCACTCCATGCCTACTCCGGCTAACTCCAGCACATTCTTGGCTAACTCCGACGGCCCCCTGGCCAACTCCGACGTCTTCCCCGCAGCCACTGGCAATTCCCCTGGACTTTCTGAGCCCCTGGGACCACTCTCCCGCAGTGCCTGGCCCCATTACATGTCATCAACCTGACACTCTGGCTTCCCTGACTTACCTTGGAGTATCATGACAGCCTTGGAACGGACTGCGTCACAATTGATCCCATCAACATATCAATGTGGCCTGCTCTCTGATTGTAACCAACACCTGTTGACTCTGTCAAGCTCCGCCAAGCCCTGCCACCACAGCCGACGTTCCCGGAGCTCTTCAGTAGTCAGTATATAAGACATAGAGTAGCTCCTCATACTCTAGTCTTGAGATTATCTACCTACCTTACCTGATGTGTTTCTGATTGTTTCTTCTTGTGTTTTGTGTCCTGTGTCTCATTTTCCTTACTCTCAGTCTCCCGGTCTTATCTCGTTTCTGTTCCGTTATCCTTTCGTTATCATTCCATGTCTCCGCCTGAATCTATTCTCATTCTCATCTTCTCTTTGTCTTGTTTTTGTCAGGTTCCGCTGACCTCGGGGGCTCAGCTGCACTGGGCGAGTCCTTACTAGGCGGGTGTGATTCTCCTGCATTGGTAACCGAACACTCGAAGACGCTCCGGGTCCGGGTGGGTTGCGCGGGTAGTTGGGGAGATGTGATCCAGACAGATCCGGGAAGGTCCGGAGAAGTCGGATTGTGGGGAAACGAGACGGTCTTGGCGGGGTTCAGGCAGAAGGCCGTACGGGAGATTTGCAGAAGCAAGGGAGTAGGTGGCTGTGTGATCAATGGGGACAGAGCCGGGGTTTGATGGGAGATCATTTGGAGCTGATGGAGTCCAGGACCAAGCGAAGAGTGAGGTTCGGACCTGGTAAAGGAGTGTCGGGGTTTGTAATCGTAATCACGGAGTTCGTGAGGTCGTTAGGGTTGATGAAGACTTGGGCACAATGGTCTGACGGAGTCACCGAGACAGCGTCGGACGAGACAATATGGAACAGGAGTAGATTCGAGTGGAGATACGAAACGATAACGAGAATGATAACAAAATGGAGACAAGACAAGACCGGGAGACTGAGATAAGACCGGGAGACTGAGATAAGACCGGGAGACTGAGAGTAAGGAGAATGGGACACGAAAAGGAAACAATCAGACCATAGGTAACGTTAAGCAATATCAAGACTAGAGTACAAAGAGCTACTCGATGACTTATATACTGACTACCGGAGGACTTCGGGGTACGTCGGCTGTGGCGGCGGGGCTTGACAGAGTGGGCGGGTGTCAGTTGTGATCGAAGATCGTGCCGTGCTGATACGTTGATGGGATCATTGGAGAACGCGGGTTGCCCCGAGGTTGTCGTGATACTCCGGAATAGGTCGGAGGAAGCAGGGTGTCGAGTTAATGATGGGTGGTGAAGATCAGGAATAGTGGGGGTGGTTCTCGGGTTTTGGGAAGCCCAGGGTAAGTGTCAGTGGCTGCAGGGCAGGCACCGAAGTTGGCCAGGGGGCCGTCGGAGTTAGCCGGGGAGGCATCGGAGTTAGCCGAAGTAGGCGCGGGGCATGGGCGGAAGTTCGGTGGAGCGTTGGGGGTCCTTTTGGGGGTTCGGGGGTTTGATGGATGATGTGCGGGGTTTTGGGGAACGGGTCGTGACATCACCCCCCTTTCAGCATCGAGACCCTTCGAGACGCGGGGCAGGACGGGGATTGGCGGGGCGTGGGAGTCAAAGCCGAGCAATATTGATCAATCCGCAGCGAGTGATAGCGGCGTGGGAGACGAAGTTGAAGCGCGGCCGCCGTTTTGTCAGGGTCCTCCTCAATCAATTAAAAGCTTTGGGCATGCCCCGGGGTTTCCCAAATTTCGTCATGTCTTCCCCCAGCATTCCAGTGGTTTCTCCCACCGATTTAGACGTGGTGGTGTATGACAGTGGGGGTGAGGAGTTCGAGCGTCGGCGCCAGGGTAGCGTTAGGGACTGGAGTCGTAAGTGTTGTCGACTTTTCCTTTCGGGACGGTTAACGGGGTTCCTGTAGAATCGTCCGTAGTAGTAGTGGTGGATTTCCCGGGGGTTCCGAAGCGGACCAAGTTTTGTCCCGCGATGCCGAAGGGGAAGGGGGCGTCCTCGGCGATGGTTTGGGGGAAGCGTCGAGCTTCCCCGCCCTCGGGGGCGGGACCCAGCAAGAGGCCGCGTGGGCGTGAGTTGTCGGCGGGGCCTCCAGAGTCCTCCCTCTTTTCTCCTGTCCCGGGCGTCCCCTCGGAGCGGTTGTCGAGTCCCCCTGCGCCAATTCCTTCAATCACGGAGGTCTTCCTTCGCAAGCAGGTGGAGGCCCTGACGACGTCATTGGCAGTATGGGAGGGTGAGCTCCCTTTGGTGCGTGTGGCGACGGAGCGAGTGCTGGAGGTGCGGGGTTTGCGGGAGCGTCTGGCGCAGGTGGAGGGGCAGCCCGCGGGGGAAGCGGAGGGGCGGGGACGAGTTCTGGAGGGGAATGCGTTGTGGGCGGAGCTGGAGGTGGCGAGGCGGAGGGAGGATTGGTTGGCCAATGAGGCCGCCTTGGGTCGCGCGGGGATCCTTTGTGAGTTGTCTCCCGTTCCTCCGTTTGTTATCGACGGTTCATTTTCTGAGTTTAGGCTGGGTGCGGGAGCATTGGGTCCTCTTGGACGGTGCCTCCACGGCGTTCGCGTCAATTCAGGACGGGTTGACGCAGGGGTCTGCAGTCCAGCCTCCAGAGTTGCAGCAGGGGATGGCGCAGTTGGAGAGGTTGCTGGCGGGGCATTGGCGGCGCAATGCGGTGGCCCCGGGATCGTGGTGGGAGGTGGCGGCCGACGCGGGGGAGGCATTGCCGGGGTTGGCGGAGATCCTAGCGGTGGTGCAGGCCCAGATGGAGGTCGACCTGGGGGTTGGGTTGCCGGGGGGTCTGGGGAGGGAGTGAGATGGGTGTGAGCCTCGTTTCTTGTTGCTCTCGGACTTGCTGCCTTCCCGCCCATTGTATATAGAATAATTTTTTGTACGTGAACATGTGTTTTCTTGGTCCCTGGGCGTGCAAAGTAAGATTTTAATTTTGTATGAGGGCGAAGTAGGCGAGACACGCAGGGGTGTGAGAGGGAGTTGAATCCCTAGTGAGTCCAGAGGCGGGCGTTACGCCCGCTAGTGCCATCTGCACTGGCTAGTCCCGGTGTTTGTCGGGATGGGGCGGGGCATCGCAGGAGGGCTCCCGAGGTCTGGCGGGGGTGGTGGGAGTTCTCCGATGGGGGTCCCTAGCATTTCAGGCAGTGTCATTGAGTTCGATTCTCGGAAATTCTGACTGGGGTTGTAGGGGACGTGCGCCGTATTGGTAGTGGAGGGTGGGCCTTCGAATTTTTCACGGTGCCCAACGGGTTCGGGGCTTTAATTGTCTTGGCAGTGCAGTTGGCGGGGGGTAATGGGGGTCTCTCCATGGTCTGCCCCTTATGCTGGTACTGGTGGTGAGGGCGGTGGGGCCTCTTTCATTGGCGGGGTTGGGTGAGGTGAGGTTCGTCCCCGCGGTATAGTTGGTCCGGGTCGGGGTTGTGTTCCGGAGTGTTGCATCTGGGGGCGGGCATGCTTCGGTTGGCGCTTTGGTGTGCTCCGGAGTGTCGATGACCGAGGGGGTAGGATGCGGGGTGATCAGTCCCAACCAGTTCCTTCGGGTCTGGGGCCGAAATTTGGGGTGCCGGATCATCTACATGATATTGCTTTCCTAACCAAAGGTAAGCCCGAGGCGGACAAAGGGGGTCTTACGTATTTCTGTTACTTCCTCGAGTTCGGAGGTCCGGGGGTCGGTAGTTCCTTCATCGGGAGGAAGTGGGTGGTCCCGGAGTCGACACAAGGGTCACTTGGTGGGGATTTGTTGGTTGTTCACGGTTGTTGGGGGCGGTGGGGAAGTCAGCCGCGGGGAGGCACTGGAGTAGGGTTCCCTGGGAGATGCGGCAGGGTCGAGGCTGCTCCTCATTCGTGTTCCGGAGTGGCCTGGAGATTGTTGTAAGTGTGGGGGTGGCAGTGGGGAGAGGCACTGCCCGCTTTTCTGGAGGCTCCGATGATGTGGTCCCTGTTTGGCGGACATATTCCGGTGTAGGGACGGGATTTGGAGCGGGTGGTGATTTTTGTCGCGGGGTTGGGGCTACCAGGGCATCATTGTCGAGCTGGCGCCGTGAGTTTTCTTGGTCAAATGTCGTGGTCGGAGCAGAGGCCCTGGAGTCATGTCGCCAGGGTCCGGAGCTGTGTTGAAGGGTTCGGAGGGGCCTGAGTGGGACAGTTTTGGGCTGGCGCGGGGCCGTTTGGGTTGTCGAGCCAGGTGGGGGAGGTCCTTTGAGGATATTGGAGCGCGCGCCCTTTGGGCCGTCGGGTTGCTTTAACGGCCCATCGTCGTTTTCTGGATAATGGTGGGGCTTCTCCCTCCCTTATATGAACATGTCAGCGAATTTGGAGTACTTAGGGAACTACTTCGTATAGGGTCCTTTTTCCTATAGTTAGTTCGGGGTGGCTCCTATGCTGGGGATTCCTTCGTGGGAGGTAGCGTAGTCTGGGGGTGGAGTTTAAGCTCGAGGGTGGCATGCGGGGGGGGTTTTGGCGTCCAGGGTCCTCATTGTCGGGGGCTCCGGATTGTGTGGGGGAGGGTGGTGAACTAGCGGCGTGGTCCGGAGTTGTCCCTTGTCAGGAGTGGGGTGCCGTGGTTCTCCTTATTAATGTCTAGAGGCTCGGGGATGTTTTGGTCTTGTTCCGGGGATGTCGGGGTTTGGGTCGGGGGAGTCGGGGCCCCTTCATTTGTTGGGCGGAGGTGACGGCCGATCGATCGAGGTCCGGAAGCAGGTCATGGTTGGAGCCTAGCCTAGGTCTGAGGTTCTTGGTTGCTGGTGGGTGGGTGGATCCACAGGCGGGCTTCGGGGAAGTGCGTTCTCAGTGGTCTCATTGTGGCTGGCAATCCTTGGCACAATGGGTGATTGTCTCGTGGCGAGTTGGTGTTATTGTTGGTCGGAGGGTTGTCGGGGTGTCGGGGACATTGTCGCTCATTGGATCGGAGGGTCGCCAGGCTGTAGGATGTTATTCTTTGGGTGATGTCGGGGTCAATTTTGCGTGAGAGAGCGGAGTTGGCGGAGAGTGTAAGAGTGAGGTGGATGACGATTTGATGGTTTGCGCGGGGGGTTGGGAGTTGGGTGTGAGTTGGGAGGGTGTCCATGGGAGGGAGCCGTTGTATGGATGTAACCGGAGCAGAGGGGACATTGGGTGTCAGATTCGTGATTCAATGTGCCTGGGCAAATTGGGCGGGGCCGTATGAATTATAAGGGTTCCCCCGGCACGGGTAGACCATAGACATCGGAGTTATTTGATTGTGTGTGCGGAGATAATGCGGGCATCACAGACGGGGTAAGGTAGAGTCTTGATATTATGTCAGGTTCTGCTGACCTCGGGGGCTCAGCTGCACTGGGCGAGTCCTTACTAGGCGGGTGTGATTCCCCTGCATTGGTAACCGAACACTCGAAGACGCTCCGGGTCCGGGTGGGTTGCGCGGGTAGTTGGGGAGATGTGATCCAGACAGATCCGGGAAGGTCTGGAGAAGTCGGATTGTGGGGAAACGAGACGGTCTTGGCGGGGTTCAGGCAGAAGGCCGTATGGGAGATTTGCAGAAGCAAGGGAGTAGGTGGCTGTGTGATCAATGGGGACAGAGCCGGGGTTTGATGGGAGATCATTTGGAGCTGATGGAGTCCAGGACCAAGCGAAGAGTGAGGTTCGGACCTGGTAAAGGAGTGTCGGGGTTTGTAATCGTAATCACGGAGTTCGTGAGGTCGTTAGGGTTGATGAAGACTTGGGCACAATGGTCTGACGGAGTCACCGAGACAGCGTCGGACGAGACAATATGGAACAGGAGTAGATTCAAGTGGAGATACGAAACGATAACGAGAATGATAACAAAATGGAGACAAGACAAGACCGGGAGACTGAGATAAGACCGGGAGACTGAGATAAGACCGGGAGACTGAGGGTAAGGAGAATGGGACACGAAAAGGAAACAATCAGACCATAGGTAACGTTAAGCAATATCAAGACTAGAGTACAAAGAGCTACTCGATGACTTATATACTGACTACCGGAGGACTTTGGGGTACGTCGGCTGTGGCGGCGGGGCTTGACAGAGTGGGCAGGTGTCAGTTGTGATCGAAGATCGTGCCGCGCTGATACGTTGATGGGATCATTGGAGAACGCGGGTTGCCCCGAGGTTGTTGTGATACTCCGGAATAGGTCGGAGGAAGCAGGGTGTCGAGTTAATGATGGGTGGTGAAGATCGGGAATAGTGGGGGTGGTTCTCAGGTTTTGGGAAGCCCAGGGTAAGTGTCAGTGGCTGCGGGGCAGGCACCGAAGTTGGCCAGGGGGCCGTCAGAGTTAGCCGGGGGGGCGTCAGAGTTAGCCGAAGTAGGCGCGGGGCATGGGCGGAAGTTCGGCAGAGCGTTGGGGGTCCTTTTGGGGGTTCGGGGGTTTGATGGACAATGTGCGGGGTTTCGGGGAACGGGTCGTGACAGTTTTGTTCAACTCCATATCGCTCCATTTGATTCTGTCTATTGTGTTCAAGTCCTCTCGACTGTAATGTCCTCACAAACTCCGCAATTACAATTACAAACCTCCGACACTTGTTACCACCCCTGGACCCTGCTATACACTCAGCTCCAAACCCCATCAATTCCTGTTGATCCCCCATCAGAACTCTGGCTCCACTCCTGTCATCCACATAGCCTCTGCCTCCTCCACACCCGCAATACTCACACACGGACTTATGCCTGAACCCCACCAAGTCTGTCCCCCTCCCCTGCAACCCGTCCTCTACTCCTCCGGACCTCCCCGGACTTGCTTGGATCAATCTCCCCTGGCTATCCTCACAAGTTCCCAGTGCTTGGAACACCTCCAAGTGCTTGGTTGTCAGTGCAGGGAATCACATTTGCCTAGTAAGGACTTGCCCAGGGTAGCTGAGCCCCCGTGGTCAGCGGAACCTGACACCTTTCACACAATGGAGGTCAAATACCTCAGGGTCATCATCGCCCCCAATGGCATGCACATGGACCCTGCCAAGGTTGACACAATACTCAACTGGCCCCCACCACAGAATGTCAAGGAGGTACATTCATTCCTGGGGTTTGCTAACTTTTATCGCTGTTTCATCAACAACTACTCCAGAATTACCAAATCCCTCAACTGACTCATGTGGAAGGACACCCCTTGGGATTGGGACAGCAAGTGCCAGAGTGTATTCCTCCTCCTGAAGAAGGCCTTCACCTCCACCCCAGTCCTCCGCCATTTCAACCCCTCCCTGCCGATCATGCTTGAATGCAATGCCTCCAACTACACTATCACCAGGATACTCTTCCAGTTGGACTCTGGGGGCAAGGATCTCTGTCCCATCACCTTCTACACCTGGTTAATGATTCCCATGGAACTCAACTATGACATCTACAACAAAGAACTCCTCGTGATTGTTGAAGCCTTCCATCAGTGGCGGGCCTACCTCAAGGAATCCCTGCACTGCATCCAAGTCTACTCTGACCACAACAACCTGCAATACTTCACAACCATGAAACAGCTCAGCTGCCACCAAGCTCAATGGTCCAAAACCCTCTCAGAGTACAACTTCACCATCCACTACCACCCCAGGCGACTCAGCGCAAAGCCCAATGCCCTCACTCAAAGGTCTGACATGTATCCAAAGAAGTCATTCAAAGCCAAACAGAATGCATTCAACCATTGAGTGGTAATTCCCTCTGAACATCTACATGCCATGCTAATTTTAAATGAAGAAGGAATCCTCTAGCAAATCAGGAATTCACCCCCAGACTCCTACTTCACCCAGCACAACCCCCACAACAACCCTGATGAGTCGAGCACTGAGAACCCTTTTTCACTGTCTCCAGACCACTGCCTCCTGCTCTGGAGTGGACAAATTTACACTCCAGACCACAAGTCCATCCACCTCAACATACTCTGGCAACACCATGACCACAAGCTCTGGGGGCACCCAGGAATTCATAAGACCCTTCAACTCATCTCCTGGACTTACTTTTGGCCAGGAATGAAGAAGGACATCACACAATACATAAGGGCCTGCGAACCTTGTCTCCAGGCCAAAGTACCCTGCCACCACCCCCACAAATTATTGAAATTCCTCCCTGTTGGCTGCCACCCCTAGTCCTCTCTATTGATGGATCATATTGTTGAACTCCCCAACTCTGATGGTTTCAACATGATCCTTGTCATCGTTTGCTGCCTCACCAAACAAGCCCTCTTCATCCCCTGCCACACCACCAACAATGCTCTGGAGTTTGCCAAACTGTTCCTTGAGCATGTATTCTCCAAGCATGGACTACCAGATGACATTGTCTCCAACTGCAGACCCCTGTTTGTATCCCACTTTTGGCAATTGCTATGCAAGGCACTCAAAATCAAAACCAGCCTCTCCACCACCTATCACCCAGAGACCAACGGACAAATAGAACAAGTAAACCAGATGCTGGAGCAGTATCTCTGCCTATATGTTAATTATTTACAGAATGACTGGCATGCAGAACTCCCCCTTGCCAAATTTACCTACAACAACATGCCCCACTCTGCCACCAGAGTCTCCCCCTTCTACACCAACAAAGGCTACAACCCCCAACTCACCCTATCCTTGAAAGACATCCCCTCCCACATCACCCACAAGGTTGCTGAGGACCTCCGATCCCTTCACCAGTTTCTCTGGGATGAGATAAACACTGCCAATCAAGCCTACTCCAAACATGCCAATGCCTGACATGATTCTACCCCCGACTGGCCCCCTAGTACCTTGGTTTGGCTCAATTGACACAACCTCAAGACCCAGAGGCCCTCCATCAAACTAGACCACAAATGTCTTGGTCCTTTCAAAGTCCTCTGGAAAGTCTCCATGCATGCCTACAAACTCAACCTACCTCTGGGCTTGAAAGGCCTCTACCCTGTGTTCCACATTTGACTCCTCAAAAAACATGCCCCAGACCCCTTCCCCAGCTAACGCCCTGACCAACCACCCCCTGTCAAAGTCAAACATAAGTACCACTACAAGGTCGACCAAATCCTTGACTCCCACATGGTCCGTGGGTGACCCCAGTACTTAGTCTGCTGGAAGGGCTATGGACCTGAGGACAACACATGGGAACTCCAAAAAAATCTTGACGGAGCTCCCAATGAACTATGGAACTTCTATCAACAACACCCCACCAAGCCCCAGGACCCCTGGGACTAGCAAGTACAGATGGCATCAGTGGGCGTAACCCCCGCCTCTGGATTCACCAGGGATTCAACTCCCATGAGTACCCCCTATGTGTTTTGTTTACTCCTCCTCACTTAACACTAAAAAGAGTCACTTATCCAGGCCGAATGTCCAGAAGCAGCTGTATACCAATATTATACAATGTTACAGAGGTACAACAGGCTTGGAGCACAAGAAGACCAGTCCAAGAAAGCCCCTACTCCTCCTCCCCCTCCGACTCCACCTCCACTATCCTCCCCACCAGATCCACCTCCAGTTGTGCTACTACTATTGCCAGAATTTCAGGATGCCCTGAGAGCGGCTCCACTACATCCATTGCCACCTCCCACCATGCTCCAGGATCTGCCATCGCCCTCTGCTAATGCCCCACCAGCAGACGCCCCATCTGTGTGACCCCCTGCCCCAACTCCAGTGGGAGATCCCTGGGCATCCTTGCCAACCTGTTGTGGATGGACCTCAGTGCCACTGACACTCTGTTGAGGAGGATGCAGTGCTCCCTGGCCCAGATGTCCTTATCCCTACATGCCAAGTCCCATTCCCTCCAAGCCCCATTCAGCTTCCTTCAAAACCTGTCCCTCTCCTCCCCCATCCTACAAGCTTCCTCCCCATGTATAGCCAACAACTGCTCCAACTCCTCCATCCAACACCACAGGGAAGCCTCAGTGGCTGACCATGATCCTCCCACAGACTGCTTGACCAAGGCCCCGGAGATTGGGGAATACACTGTGGGACATGGAGGGCCCACCACCGCTGGCTCCTCCCATGCCCACTGTAGTACTGGGTTAGAGTAATACTGATAGTTCTGGGGCTTTCTTGAAGACTTAGGCAGTCTACTCCAATTCAACACTGATGTCTTGATGAATGCTTGAAGTTGAAGGGGTTTACTTCCAAAATATTTCTATTCTGAATGCAGAGGGGTCTCAACAAACTCCAGCCTAAGTGATTCACTCCCTGGGGACCACCGAGCCTTTGCCTATTAATTGCCTGTCCATTTGCTACTCTACTTGGGCTTTTTATACCTCTTTCTACAGTGCACAGACCACCCCCTACATGTGACTTTTGGTTCCATACTTTCCAGCCCCTTATTCATAACTGTTATTCTAATTCCCCCTTTTGGCATGCCTGTTTCAGTGCCACAGGCCAGTTCCTGGTTCCATCATTCCTCCTTTGCATTCTTAGCTTCCATTTGCCCCATTTATCTCTCCCTCCTTTGTATTTCTCCCATTCATATTCTTCCCCATTCAGGTTCTTTCCCATTCAGATTCTTCCATTCATCTGTTCCCTCCCATTCATTCCATTCATCTTCCTTTGTTCATTTCATATTCTTCCCCATTCAGGTTCTTTCCCATTCAGGTTCTTCCATTCATCTGTTCCCTCCCATTCATTTCATATTCTTCCATTCATCTTCCTTTCCCTTCCCTTCATTCCATTCATTTCATATTCTTCCATTCATCTTCCTTTCCCTTCCCTTCATTCCATTCATTTCATATTCCTCCATTCATCTTCCTTTCCCTTCCCTTCATTCCATTCATTTCATATTCTTCCATTCATCTTCCTTTCCCTTCCCTCCATTCCATTCATTTCATATTCTTCCATTCATCTTCCTTTCAGTCAACATTCCAATCTGGTTAGTCTTAGATCAGATCCAGATCTTGCCAGAATTGATGCTACTCAGGTGCTTTTGCCAGTCCCATGCTTCCCCTCCCATTACAGTGATTGGACTATTATTGAGTGTATAGTCTAGTATAGTCCTTGTCCTATCCTGTTCTGTCTTTCTTCTGGTGTATTTAAAGGGATAATGTTGCTGGGACTTGTTTTACCAGGAGGCTTACAGTTTTCAGCCTTAATAAATGTTTGTTTTGACTTCTGGTGTTTATTATGTTCCCAATGGTGTGACAACATCGTATCACCACTTGCTAGGCCCTGCCTCCAGCAAGGGGGATGCCCTCCACTTACCCTTGTTGTGCATTGTGGGGGCCCCCTCCCTCTGCCCATCCTGCAGGGGCCCAACTTTCATTGGGGGCTGTCCCACACCAACTCCTCTGTCAGGTTCCGCTGACCCTGGGGGCTCAGCTGCACTGGGCAAGTCCTTACTAGGCAGGTGTGATCCCCTTGCACTGGCAACTGGACACTCGAAAGTGTTCAGGACGCTGATTGCTTGTGCAGATAGTCGGTGGGATGTGATCCAAACAGGTCTGAGGAGGTCCAGAGAAGTCAGATTGCGAGGAAACAGGACGGGCTTGGCGGGGTTCAGGCAGAAGACTGTATGGGAGATTCGCGGATGCAAAGGGGTAGGAGGCTACTTGATCAATGGGAGCGGAGCCAGGGTTTGATGGAAGATCAATTGGGGTTGATGGAGTCCAGAACCAAGCGAAGAGTGAGGTTTGGATCTGGTGAAAGAGTGTCAGGGTTTGTAATTGTAATCGCAGAGTTTATGAGGTCGTTAAGGTTGAGGAAGACTTGGGCACAATGGCTGGACAGAGTCACCAAGACAGCGTCAGACAAAATGAAATGGAGTCGAGATGGAACAAGAATAGATTTGAATGGAGATACAAAACAATAACAAGAATGATAACAAAATGGAGACAAGACAAGACCGGGAGACTGAGATAAAGACCAGGAGACTAAGAGAAGACTGGGAGACTGAGAGTAAGGAAAACAAGACATGGAACATGGGACACAAGAAAGAAAACAATCAGACCATAGGTAACATAACAATAGGTAGGTAACATCAAGACTAGAGTATGAAGAGCTACTTGACGTCTTATATACTGACTACCAGAGAACTTTGGAGTATGTCGGCTGTGGCGGCGGGGCTTGGCAGAGCTCAACGGAGTTGGTGGGTGTCCGTTGTGATCAAGGGTTGGGCCACGTTGATATGTTGATGGGATCATTTGGGAATGCAGGTTGCCCCGAGGTTATCGTGATACTCTGGAATGGGTCGGAGGAGCCAGGGTGTTGAGTTGATGATGGGTGGCGAAGATCAGGAACAGCAGGGGTGGTTCTTGGGGTTCAGGAGATCCAGGGTAAGTGTCAGTGGCTGCGGGGAAGGTGTCAAAGTTGGCCAGGGGGCCGTTGGAGTTAGCTGGGGAGGCATCGGAGTTAGCCAAGGTTGCGTCGGGGCTAATCAAAATAGGCGCGGGGCATGGGTGGAAGTTTGGCGGAGCGTCGGGGGTTTTGGGGAACGGGAGGTTGCTGGACGATGTGCGGGGGTCCAGGGGATGGGTTGTGACATCACCCCCCCTTCAGCATCGAGACCCTTTGAGACACAGGGAGCAGGACAGGGATTGGCAGGGGCGTGGGAGTCAAAGCCAAGCAATATTGATCAGTCTGCAGCGAGTGATAGCGGTGTGGGAGACAAAGTCGAAGCGCGGCCGCCGCTTTGTCAGGGTTCTCTTCAATCAATTAAAAGCCTTGGACGTACCCCGGGATTTCCCAAATTTCGTCATGTCTTCCCCCAGCATTCCAGTAGTCTCCCCCGCTCTGTTGCCTTCTGATTTGGATGAGGTGGTGGTGTATGACAGTGGGGGGGAGGAGTTTGAGCGTTGGCACCGTGTTAGTGCCAGGGACCAGAGTCGTAAGTGGTGTCGACTTGTCTTCTCGGATGACTGACAGGGTTGTTGTAGAGTCATCCGTGGTGGTGGTGGTGGATTTTCTAGGGGTCCCAAAGCGGACCAAGTTTTGTCCCGCGTTGCCAAAGGAGGGGAGCATGGGGCAGTCTGCAGGGAAGGCGGGGTTTTTGCGGGGTGGTCAGGGAAAGGGGGCGTCCTCGGCAGTGATGCATGGGAAGCGCTGAGCCTCCCCATCCTTGGGGGCGGGACCCAGCAAGAGGCCATGTGGGCGTGAGCCGTCAGCAGGGCCTCCGGGGTCTCTCCTCTTTTCTCCTACCCCGGGTGTTCCCTTGGAACAGTCGTCGAGTCCCCCTGTGCCTATTCCTTTGATCACGGAGGTCTTCCTTCGCAAGCAGGTGGAGGTTTTGACAATGTCGTTGGCAGCATGGGAGGGTGAGCTCTGATGGGCAAGGGAGGATTGTGACGTGGCATGGACAGAGAAAGAGGTGATGGAGCAGGAAAGGAACACATCGGTGCATGTGGCGACGGAGCGAGCATTAGAGGTGCAGGGTTTGTGGGAGCGTCTGACGCAGATGGAGGGGCAGCCTGTGGGGGAAGTGGAGGGGGGGGGATGCGCTGTGGGCAGAGCTGGAGGCAGCGAGGCAGAGGGAGGATTGGTTGGCCAACAAGGCCGCTTTGGGGCGCGCGGGGATCCTCCGTGAGTTGTCTCCGTTCCTCCATTTGTTACTGATGGTTCATTTCCTGGGGTTAGGCTGGGTGCAGGAGCATCGGGTCCTCTTGGACAGTGCCTCCACAGTGTTTGCGTCAATTCAGGACGGGTTGACACAGGGGTCTGCGGTTCAGCCCCCGGAGTTGCAGCAGGGGATGGCGCAATTGGAGAGGTTGCTGGCAGAGCATTGGCAATGCAATGCGGTGGCCCCGGGGTCATGGTGGGAGGTGGCGGCTGACGTGGGGGAGGCATTGCCGGGGTTAGCAGAGGTCTTGGCAGTGGTGCAGGCCCAGATGGAAGTTGATCTGGGGATAGGGTTGCTGGGGGATCCGGGGAGGGAGTGAGGTGGGTGTGGGCCCCGTTTCTTGTTGCTTCCAGACTTGCTGCCTCCCTCGCCTTTTATATATATGTAATTTTTGTATGCGAACATGTTCTTTTCTTGGTCCCTGGGCATGTGAAGTGAGGTTTTAGTTGGTATGAGGGCAAAGTTAAGCAAAACACGCAGGGGTGTGAATGGGAGTTGAATCCCTAGTGAATCCAGAGGCGGGGATTACGCCCGCTAGTGCCGTCTGTGCTGGCTAGTCCTGGGGTTTGTTGGGATGGGGTGGAGCATTGCAGGGAGGGCTCCCAAGGCTTGGCGGGGGTGGTGGGAGTTCTCCTGTGGAGTTCCGTGGCATTTTTGGATAGTGTTATTGGGTTTGATTCTTGGAATTTCCGACCAGGGGTGTAGGGGTTTTCTTCAGTCTGCAGCGGGGACGTGCGCTGTGTTGGTACAGGAGGGCAGACCTTCGAATCTTTTGCATGTGTCCTGCAGGGTTTGGGGCTTTGGTTTTCTTGTCAGTGCGGTTGGTGGGAGGGATGGAGGTCTTCCCGTAATCTGGCCCTTATGCCAGCGCTGGTGGTGAAGGCGGTGGGGCCCTCTTCATTGGTGGGGTTGGTGGGGCGAGGTTTGTCCTTGCAGCATAGTTGGTCTGGAGGGGGGTCCTTGTAATGAGTTGGCGGGAGCTGGTTCTCTGGTCGTCCTGGGCTGTGGGTTTGGTCAGCGTGGGGGTGGAGATACTCCCTTAGGGTGAGGATCCGATTCCTTGACTTGGGTTGCCCTGGGATCTATGTTTTGGTAGGGCTGCATATGATGGGGTTCTGTTGAGCTCCGGAGTATTGTATTTGACAAAAGGCATGCAGGGTTGGAGCTTTGTTGCGTTCCGAAATATTGGTTCTGGTTGGTGTTGCGCTCCAGAGGGTTGTGTTCATGGGCAGGTGTGCTCGGGGGTGTTTGGTGTGCTTTGTATGTGGCTTGCTTCTGGGTGCTCTGATGATGGGGTCCCTGTTTGACGGACATATTCCAGCATAGGGGCGGGATTCGGAGCTGGTGGTGATTTATGTTGCAGAGTTGGGGCTACCAGGGCATTGTTGTTGGGTTGGCGCCGTAAGTCCCCTTGATCAAATGTCAGAGTCAGAGCAGAGGCCCTGGAGTCGTGTCGCCAGGGTCCAGAGCTGCATCGAGGGGTTTGGAGGGGGTCAGAGGGGTGGGTCGGGCAGTTTTGGGCTGGCGCGGGGTTGTTTGGGTCGTCAAGCCAGGTGGGGGAGGTCCTTTAAGGATATTGGAGCATGTGCCCTTTGGGTTGTCAGGTCGCTTGAGCGGCTGATCAACGTTCTCTGAATGGTGGTGGGGCTTCTCCCTCCCTTATATGAACATGTCAGCGAATTTAGAGTACTTAGGGGAACTACTTCATATAGGGTCCTTTTTCCTATAGTTAGTTCAGGGTGGCTCCTATGCTGGGGGTTCCTTCATGGGAGGTGGCGGAGTCTGGTGGTGGAGTTTAGGTTTGGAGGTGGCATGCAGGGAGAGTCAGCGTCAAGGGTCCTCATTGTTGAGGGTTCCAGATTGTGTGGGAGAAGGTGGTGAAATAGCGGCACTGTCCGGAGTTGTCCCTTGTTGAGAGTTGGGGTGCCATGGTTCTCCTCGTTAACTTTGGGGCTGTGCTTTAGGCGGCGGGGTGGAGGGTGTGTAGCCATTCTTTTCCTGACCGTCTAGAAGCTCGGGGATGTCTTGGTCCTGTTCTGGGGTTGTCGGGGTCAGGTCGGAGGTGTTGGGGCCCCTTCATTTGTTGGGCGGAGGTAACGGCCAAGTCAACTGAGGTCCCCAACTGACTGGAAGCAGGTTCTGGAGTTGAAGCATAGCCTAGGTCTGGGGTTCTTGCTCTGTTGTTGGGGTTGTTGGGTTGAGCTTGATTTTGGTGATTTCGGGGCTGATTGTCAGACAGTGTAGTTCCTTGGGGGTGATCATGGTGAGGGTCGGGTGATTGGTAGTAGGGTTCAGTAATGTTGTTGGTGATTAGTCGCATTCGTCAGTCTGCGGGGTTGCTAGTGGGTCGGTGGATCCACAGGCGGGCTTCAGGGAAGCGTGTTCTCAGTGGTCTCATCGTGGCTGGCGATCCTTTGCGCAATGGGTGACTGTTTTGCAGCGGGTTGGCATTATTGTTTGTCAGAGGGTTGGTGCGGTGCTGGAGACATTGTCCCTCATTTGGTCGGATGGTCGCCAGGTTTTAGAATGCTGTTCTTTGGGTGATGTCAGAGTCAACTTTGTGCGAGGGAATGGAGTTGGCGGAGAGGGTAAGAGTGGGGTGGGAGACGATTTGACAGTCTGCATGAGGGGTTTGAGGTTGGGTATGGGTTGGGGAGGGTGTTTGTGGGGGGAGCCGTTGTATGGATGTAACCGGAGCGGAGGGGGCATTTGGTGTCGGATCCGCAACTCAATGTGCCTCAGCAAATTGGGCAGGGCCATATGAATCATAAGGGTTTCCAGGCATGGGTAGACCATAGACATTGGAGTTATTTGATCGTGTGTGCAGAGATAGTGTGGGCATCATGGATTGGGTAAGGTAGAGTCTTGATATTATGTCAGGTTCCGCTGACCCCGGGGGCTCAGCTGCACTGGGCAAGTCCTTACTAGGCAGGTGTGATCGCCTTGCACTGGCAACCAGACACTCAAAAGTGTTCAGGACGCTGATTGCTTGTGTGGATAGTTGGTGGGATGTGATCTGAACAGGTCCGAGGAGGTCCAGAGAAGTTGGATTGCGAGGAAACGGGACGGGCTTGGTGGGGTTCAGGCAGAAGACCATATGGGAGATTTGCAGACGTGAAGGGGTAGGAGGCTACTCAATCAATGGGAGCGGAGCCGGGGTTTGATGGAAGATCAATTGGGGTTGATGGAGTCCAGAACCGAGCGAAGAGTGAAGTTCAGATCTGGTGAAAGAGTGTTGGGGTTTGTAATTGTAATTGCAGAGTTTGTGAGGTCGTTAAGGTTGAGGAAGACTTGGGCACAACGGCCAGACGGAGTCACCAAGACAGTGTCGGACAAAATGAAATGCAGTTGAGATGGAACAAGAATAGATTCAAACGGAGATACAAAACAATAATGAGAATGATAACAAAATGGAGACAAGACAAGACCGGGAGACTGAGATAAGACCGGGAGACTGAGAGTAAGGAAAACAAGACATGGAACACGGGACACGAGAAAGAAAACAATCAGACCATAGGTAATGTAACAATAGGTAGGTAATATCAAGACTAGAGTACAAAGAGCTACTTGACGTCTTATATACTGACTACTGGAGAACTTTGGAGTACATTGGCTGTGGCGGCAGGGCTTGGCGGAGCTCAACAGAGTTGGCAGGTGTTGGTTGCGATCAAGGGTTGGGCCGCATTGATATGTTGATGGGATCATTTGGGAACACAGGTTGCCCCAAGGTTATTGTGATACTCCGGAATGGGTTGGAGGAGCCAGGGTGTTGTGTTGATGATGGGTGGCAAAGATTGGGAACAGCAGGGGTTGTTCTTGGGGTTTGGGAGATCCAGGGTAAGTGTCAGTGGCTGTGGGGAAGGTGTCAAAGTTGGCCAGGGGGCCGTTGGAGTTAGCTGGGGAGGCATCAGAGTTAGCCAAGGTTGCGTCAGGGCTAATCAAAATAGGCATGGGGCATGGGTGGAAGTTTGGCGGAGCGTTGGGGGTTTTGGGGAACGGGAGGTTGCTGGACAATGTGCGGGGGTCCAGGGGACGGGTCATGACATCCTCCCTCTACTCTGGAACCCTGCCCCAACACCCTACTCCTCCAACTCTCCTCCAACTGCATGATGACCCACTCATGGTCCCACCCCTGCTCCACCGTGATGCAAGTGGCATGCCAACTCAGAGTGACAGAGCACTTCTTGTGCCACAAGCAACATAGGAGACACACTGATGTGTCCTGCTGCACTCCCAGCATGGGCTCCTCAAACTTGCACTGTTCACCCTGCTGGGTATAGGACACGCACTAGAGATGTGGGTTAGCTTGATAAGGAAGGGACATGCCAATGACACACCAGGGCCACTGCCTGACACCACTCTAATGTCGGGGGACCTCTTGCTCACCCCACGGCCTCTGCAAAGTGCTCTGGCATCATGTCCACCTGTGCAACTCTCGATCCCATAGAGATGGGGTGGACCACCCCAGGGCCAATACCAGGCCTGGAATGAGAAGCGAGGACCAATTCTGCTGCCGACTGCACTGGGGCCTCCCCCAACAAAAGCCCCGAGAGGCCTGCTACTGCCACCAACAACTCTGATGGGACTTAATCAGCACTCCAGCCATGATGAGCAAGGAACGGCACTTATGACTACAGTACATTGCCTGGACCTGCCTACAGTCCTGCCAACCCTCAGAGTCCTTGGAGGAAGAAATTGAGGCATGTGCCGAGGGGGATGGGGATGCTGCTGGAGAGTATGTGGAGGATGACATTGGGAAAGTTTGGGAACTCCGGAGTATGTCTGATCCTTTTTAATGACTTGGGAGGAACCCCCTGACAAGTGGCGGCCATGCTTTGACTTTGTTTCCCATGCTGCTGCTGCTACTGCAGTCTGATCAATATTGCTCAACTTTGATGCCCACGCCCACCAATCCCCAAACTGTGCTCTGCATCTCAAGGGTCTTGACACTGAAGGGGGGGTGATGTCACGACCTGCTTCCTAGACCCCAACATCATCTCCAGTCCTCCCCAACGCTCCACCAAACTCCCCCAACCCTCATCCACCCTCTGCGCCCACTCTGGGTAACTCTGACACTTCTTTGGCAAACCCTGATGGCTCCCTGATCAATTCTGACACCTTCTCTGCAGCTGTTGATGCATCCCCTGAATTCCCCTGAACTCCTGAGACTTCCCCCACTGCTCCTGACCATGTTACACAACCCTGATCCCCCACCCTAATTCTCCTGACCTGCTGGGGAGCACCCTGATGACTCTGGAGCAACCCGCTTTCCAGCTGATCCCATCAGAATGTCACTATGGCCTGCTCCACAATCACACCCAACACCCGTCAACTCCATGCAGCTCCATCAAGCCCCACCACCATATCCTCTGCCCTCCAGAGCCACCTGTCACAACCCATTTCCTGAAGCCCCATACATTGCCCGACAAACCCTCAGAACCCCCCTGATGCTTTGTCGAACTTCCCCAGCACTCTGCGCCTACTCCAGCTAACTCCAATGCATTCTTGGCTAACTCCGATGGCCCCCTGGCCAACTCTGACGTCTTTCCCACAGCCACTGGCACTTCCTCTGGACTTCCTGAGCCCCTGGGACCACTCCCCCACCATGCCTGACCCCATTACACATCATCAACTCAACACTCTGGCTCCCCTGACTTACCCTGGAGTATCACAACAACCTCGGAACAGACTGCATCACAATTGATCCCATCAACATATCAATGTGGCCCGCCCTCTGGTTGTAACCGACACCTGTCAACTCCGTCAAGCTCCACCAAGCCCCACCACCACAGCCAAGATTCCCGGAGCTCTTCAGTAGTCAGTATATAAGACATAGAGTAGCTCCTCGTACTCTAGTCTTGAGATTACCTACTTACCTGCCTTACCTGATGTGTTTCTGATTGTTTCTTCTTGTGTTTTGTGTTCCGTGTCTCGTTTTCCTTATTCTCAGTCTCCTGGTCTTATCCCGTCTCTATTCCATTATCATGTCGTTATTGTTCTGTGTCTCCACCTGAATCTATTCTCATTCTTGTCTTGTCTTCATCTCATTTCGTTCAACTCCGCCTCATCTTGTTTGATTTTGTCTATTGTGTTCAAGTCCTCTCGACCATAACATCCTCACAAACTCCGCAGTTACAATTACAAACCTCCAACACTCTTTACCAACTCTGGACTTTGCTACATGCTCGGCTCCAAACCCCATCAATTCCTGTTGATCCCCTGTCAGAACTCTGGCTCCGCTCCTGTCATCCGCATAGCCTCCGCCTCCTCCACACCTGCAATACTCACACACGGACTTATGCCTGAACCCCGCCAAGCCCGTCCCCCATCCCCACAACTCATCCTCTACTCCTCCGGACCTCCCTGGACTTGCTCGGACCAATCTCCACCAACTATCCTCACAAGTCCCCAATGTTTGGAACACCTCCGAGTGCCCAGTTGTCAGTGCAGGGAATCATGTCTGCCTAGTAAGGACTCGCCCAGTGTAGCTGAGCCCCCATGGTCAGCAGAACCTGACACCACCCAGTAGTCAGTATATAAGTTGTAGAGCAACCCCTGGTACTTTAGTCTTGATATTGCATTCACTGGTTTCCTATGTCTTGTCTTTTGTCTCATCTCAATTTCTATTTTTAGTTTCAAATCTATCTCTTTTCTCTGTCTTGTCTTGCCTTGTCTCTGTCTCATCTCAACTGTGTATATTTCCTTTGTTTCCCTAAGTTCCTTTCTTCTCCAACGTCAGCATGAACTCTGCACATGCACTATGACCCAAACATTCTTATGACAACTCCAGACCTTGCTCCTCACTCGGCCCCAGAACCCATCAAGCCTTGGTGATCCCCCTTCAAACTCCAGCTCTGCTCCCATCAACTGCAAAGTCTCCGCTTACCCCGCAGTCTATTTGCGCACCCATGAACTTGTTCCTGACACCCGCCCAGGTTTGATGTCTAATATACTTGGTCTTAGACTCCTCCAGACCATTCCAGACTTGCTTGGACCACCTCCCCTAGCTCCCCTTCACAAGTCCCTTCACTCTGCACCAACCCTGGGATGCTAGGTTATAAGCGCAGGGCATTGTGTCTGCCTAGTAAGGATTCACCAGTGTAGCTGAGCCCCCATCATCAGTGGAACCTGACAATGTGCATAATGATGGATGTCATGATGGGGTCTCAATGAAAGCTTTGACTTTTGTAGAGATGTCAGTGATGGCATTGTTAGTGAGAGTAATTGAGTCTGCATTAATTGATCCAGAACCCAATAATCTTCAATTTTTTGCCAAACTCCTGTTTTTTCTCCTCCCATGGACATCCTATCACATCCCAGAAGATAAGGAACTGAACTTGTTGCTTTGGTCATAGAATACCTTTGTATCTTACTAGATTTGATGCTTTATCCCATGAGAAAAAGTTGTTCATAAACACATGAAGGTTGGTTATTGCAATTTTCTTTATCCCTAACCAGCACATCAGGCCAGACACTGTGCACCAGCAATGTGGTGAAGCACAATTACCAAAAACCAGATGATGGACAATGTAACATATCCCTCCTACATCAACAAATTGACATAATTGCCATAAGGGATGAGCAGGAAGGTTCAAAAAGGCACTAGCCACATCTGACTTCCACAATATTAGAGTGTCATCTGGAAATCTCCTTTTGGCATTATAGAGAGATTGACCAAAGGTACACATGTCATCATATTCAACCTTTGCTTTGCTTTTTGGAATGCTGTCATTTAATCCTGAAGCTGAATGGTCTGTGACAATGCGAGCTTTATACTTCTGCCATACCACAAATAATGGCAATGCTTTCATTCTGGGTAAGAGATCTTTCAAGTTGGTGGCTGGAGACCAATTTCCTGCACTGATCTCCTTATCTTTAAAAGCTTGTATTGCATCTAGATCTTGATCCAAAGTGGCATAGTTGTGAAGCCATTCTTCATCATCTGATGGCCAGTCACCTCTGTCAAAAGGCCAGAATCCTTTGCAAAGGCCTCTCATCACTGACTAAACAAAGGGTTGATTGGGGTGATCCCACAGCATACTCTTGAATTTGTCAATGTCAAATGACATCTCAACTCTAATAAATTTGCTCATTGCATCAGGAGTGGCATGGAATATTGGATTATTCACTAGATGAATTGGCGGTGAGGGTAAAGGAGGGGCAGTCTCAGTTACTATAGCTGAAGGTGAAGCAGGCAAAGAGTAATGATTGTTGTTCCATATAAATCCTTGTCAATATCTTGGTTCAATTGGATTGTCTAAGTCTCACTGTCTTTTAGTGTTTGATGATTTCAGTGACTGGGGTTCTTGAGATTGTACTTCATAAGCCTTGGGAGTTGGTGCCATTATTTCCTCTGTACTGCTGGTGTCTAAGCTTGAGTTTTGCATAGCATTCTTCATGGGTTTTAGTCCTATGTTTGCCATGGCATTCACTACAAGCATTGTGCCTATGATTGTTTGGACAAGGGTCAACCAAGCAGAAGCCCAGATTCCAATTTTGGCATATTGTGGTTGCTCATTTACAGGCCCCTTCCTGAGAGAACAAATCAGTTTTCTTAGTGCCTGACAAGACAGAGGAGAAAATTTGAGCCAGGAAAGGGATATGAAGCTGGTTGTCCTCATCCATCCTGAACAGGTTTTGAGCATAACAATCCCTAGTATCCACATCAACATGTATTGCAACATCAGCACCATTCAGTATGGAGCAGCAAAAATCCATGATTCTGCTTCTGTAGGCTTGTAACTCCTCTTCTCAGTGAGGGTAGAAAAGCAGAACAGCTGCCATCCATGCATCAAATGCACAAGTCCAATCTGATTTTGAGCAAACTGTATGCTTAGCTGTAGCATGATCCTTCCTAACCAAGGAGAAGCCTCCACCAAAATCCTTTGGCTTGGCTTGATGATCATATCCTTTTTCAAGCATAGCATAGAGTTTTTTGAAGTCAACATAGTGGTCAAGAATAATCAGCTTCCACATTGCTCTTGAGATTGAATCTTTGAGAGGCTGAGATTGACCAAGGCTGATAAGGAGATCAATGACTTTTTTGCAAGCATACACTTGATGTAATTTCTATGTTTTTGAGATATAAGGATCAATGGTACTCTTGAACTGTAGGTTAGCCAAGTGTGGAGCTGCTTCAAGAATGGATTTTGGTAATGATGAAGCTTCAGATGGCTTCCTGAAATCATTCCAAGGGCAAGCAGTGTTTGATTTGTAGATGCCACTCATTGGGAAAATGCTTCAGCAGATATGGTTGTCTGGACTGATGCTGGTCTCAAACTGGGAATGGCATTTGTATATGCAGGAAATGGTTTTGTATATCAGATCATATATCACAACACATCCATTAAGATTGACATTTTCTTCCTTGAACTTCTGGCTATCCTGTGTGCTGTCCACCATGTCACATCTTTTTCTCACCCTCCTCAACAACTTCTCATCTTCACCAATAGTTTAGACTCTGTTGCAGTGCTCAATACTTTAGGCACAGCTGATTCTTTGCACAATTCCGTTGTCTGTGCTGTGGCTGGGATTGTTATCCAAACAGGGATTGACCTCAGAGTGTGTCACATTGCAGGAAAGGATAATATTAGAGCAGATCTGCTATCACATCTTCTTTTTGATGAGTATTGTCAAAAATTCCCAGCTGACCACATCTGCCAATTCAAGCCTCCTTGAGAACTGCTGCTGATGCAATGATGGGAGTGCTTTTGAGTGCACTGGGTGGATCACCATCATTGGTGGTCTGCCCTTCTATGAGGCTGAAGGATCTTGATGATCTTACTCTTCATCTTCAAGTTAATGCAATTTAAAAATCAACAGTGAGTGGCTACACAACAGGAGCTTGAGACTACATCAATTTTTGCATCAATCATAACATCTCTATCAATCCAACACCACAGACTCTTGCTTGGTACATTGCATTTACATCAAAATTCATTTCATCAGGTCCAAAATACCTCACTGGCCTTTGACATTTCAATCAGGACATCTATGCAGATTTTGATAAGAACAGAGCACATCCCTTGGTACAAGCCACTATTCAAGGATTAAAAAAGATTTGAGCAGACCCTATAAGAAGAAAACAACTGTTACAACCCTGTCATCTCATAGAATTTGTGAAAATGGCTAGACAATCTGGTGACTATGATGATTCACTGTTTGCCACTTTGATGTCCGACTATTTCTATGTGTGCCACAGATCAGGAGAATTAGTCCAGAAATCAAAGTCATTGACAGCTGGCAAAGAAATCATCAAGTGACACAGACATCCTATTCACTCACCAGGAGGTTGCCAATCCAATATCTCTTTTGCATGATTATGTTTGAGCAAGAGACAGTATTCATGGACTTTGTCGGGCACTATTCATATGAAAAGATGGATCTCTTCCCATACAGTCATGGTTTGAGTCAAGATTATTTTCATTTGTTGACAAGGCATTTGGTGGTCACTCGGCTTGCACAGGAGGAGCAACATACTATGCTAATCTAGGGATAATGGAAGACATCATAATGGCCCTAGGTTGTTGGTCCTCACCAGCATGGCATACCTACATTTGTGAAAATCCATGTGTCCGGATGGCCCTACAACTGGCACTTCCAAAAAGGAGTTGACAGCATCATACATCTGTTTATTTTTGTTCCTGATTTCTTTATTCAGCTTCTCGCGTCATCTTTTCACCACCACCACCCCCATCCTCTCTCCTCTTCAGCTGTTTGTAGCCTTTGAACCATTGCATCATCGAAATCAAAAGAGAAAAATAAAGGTTGCTTTGGTGTCTTAGTTGCTTTGGTGACTCGGCCGCTTTGGTGACTTGTTTATGGCTATACTACATGCTTTCAGTGGCAGAGGTTTTGATACTATTGCTCCCCCGTAGTTTGGAATACCATTTAGTTGGACATCACAAATTTGTCACACTCACTTCATCTATTTTGTAAAATTGAAACTTCTATTGAAGACTGATTTCTTTCATTTGTCATGCAATATCATGCTTCTCACACTCTTGTCAAGGTAGAGGACACAAGTATCTGAATCATATAGTTGTATGTGCCTTTTATAAGCTGTAATGACCACTGTGGACTGGTTCTATTGGCCCTCTTACATCCTGTCACACTGTGTACTTTCTGTATCTTTACTTGTTGGTGGGCAGATGGACTTGAACACCCAACTTTATTTCATTTTAATTTTTTTGGTCAACTGGTCTTGTAAGTGAGACACCACATTCTGAACTACAATAAATTATCCAGCATCTCAAACAGCACTATTACTGGTTACATTCTGAGGCCAGTGAGTGATCTGCACTGACTGGCCAACCAGGTCAAATTGATGGGTCAGAAGGGCAGGTCCCGTGTCAACGTTGAGCTGGTACGAGCCATTGAAGATCCACATATTTCCTTCCGTATCAGCGCGCGCAATCGAGCCCAGTGTGACAGACAAGGAGGCACTGCTGTTACTTCCACCGGCAAGTTGATGGAGGCGACTATAAGAAACAAGCTGTTTGTTTGGATGGGGAGCAGGGCCCGCAGTGCTGTTGACGAATAGAAGAGCAACATAGTCTGATGTGACCTTGCCTGTGTTTTGAACAGTAATGTCAAAAGTATCAAACGTGGCAAGGTCTAGAGGACTATCACTCGACGCATCGGAAATAAGCGATGCTATGTTATACTGTGTGGGAGGAGTATGTTGCCATTGCACGTTGAATGTAGTGTAGTGAAGACCATGTCCGAACTCGAAAACTGGAGTCCCTTGGTACCACTTGTATGTTCGGCCGGGATTTGTTGCGCTAGGGCGAAGAGACATGTCCGTCATGGGTACTTGATCGGTATATGCGGCGGGGTATTGTGTAGTAGGGAGGCGGCCTGCAGGAGAAGCCTTTCCGCTCAATATGTCGAAAATGGCTGTCCCACCACTCTGACCCGGGTAGCCTGCCCAAAGAATCGCATTGACCTTGCAGATTCGGAATGAATACGAGGTTTTCCAGAGCAGAGAAACACTAACCGTCTGATTATTTTTCAGCGCCGAGTCATCTACTTGACCACCGCCAAACTGTAGAACGACAAGAGGCTTTCCAACAGCCTCTAGTGCGGCAATTAGATCGAGCTGAACACCGGGCCATACAATTGTTGTCCGATCTCCTGATTCATGTTCCACGGTATCATCGATACCTCCGGCAAAAATAACAGCATCGGCAGATTGTGCAGCAGCCACGGCAGCAGCAAAGCCAGCCGTCGATGTATCTGATATCGTGGTCCCTGCCACGAACGTTGCCTGATAACCTGCATTCATGGCTCCTTGCAATGGGCTGATGAGGAATGGGGCAATGCCTTGGTAGTTCCCTTGCATTTGCGTAGTGGCATTAGCGAAAGGACCAATAAGAGCCAACTTTTTAATGGAGGTATCCAAAGGCAACGTTCCATCGTTTTTGAGTAACACGATGCCCTCGACCGCTGCTTGATACGCGAGCTGTTGAGCATTTGGCGAGTTGACGTCAGACCAATCGAGTTGTCGGTATGGTTGGACATCAGGAGGATCGAAGTAACCAAGCCTTAAGAAAAAAAGAAGAAAATCAGTGTTCAGTTGGGAAGTTGAATGCATGGCAAGCTACAGACCGAACAAGGGAAGTATACTGGCGTATCAAAGCTTTTTCGAGATCCGCACGAGTAATCAAAGATTGATTCAATGCCTCGGGAAGGTGCTCGGCATACGTGTTGCCACAGTCGATATCCGTGCCTGCCCTGAGGGCGTCTGCCACAGCTTGTGCGTAAGTAGAGGTAAAGTGATGCGTGCTAAAAATATTGTCAACGGCGTCACAATCTGATGTCACCCATCGGTCATCGTTGAAACCCCAGAAGTCTCGTAAGATCGTCTGTAGGAGATACGAGTTGGCACAGGAGGGGATCCCGTTCACGGAGTTGTAGCTGCACATGATCGATCCGACTTTGGCGTCCCTGACACAGCTTTGGAAAGAAGGTAGATAGTACTCGCTCAAATCCTGATTGGTTACCACTGCATTGAACGAGGTACGATCGTTTCCCTCCCAATTCTCGATATCATATGCAGCATAGTGTTTGCAGTCCGCGACGATCTTGAAGTAGGGTGTAGGATCTATACCCCCCTGAAGACCATCCACGAGGTTCAACACATACTGGGAGATGTGGAATGGGTCTTCGCCAGGGGTCTCCTGGCCGCGGCCCCAACGTGGATCTCTGAACGGGTTGATGTTTGGGGTGAAGAAATCAAGACCTGCCCGACCAAAATTATTGAATGCACGGGCTTCGGTACTGATTACATCGGCAACAGCCTTGATCAACGGGTCATCGAAAGCAGAGCCTAGCGTAATGGGCTCAGGAAATGACGTGGCTGAACTGAAATTTCCAGATGCTGCGAATGTTACGCCAGGGCTCGATGCAACTCCATGCTGAATGTTGTTGAGTGGATAGTGGAGAAAAAGTCTTCACAGATTAGTCTTACCAATGCTTCAGACCACCACTGGTAGCCCGGGAGACCGAGGCGAGATACACCAGGTGACAGATTGACGGTATTCGCCATAAGCTCGTCGTCGGTGAACATCGAGATTAGAGCTTTCGCACGTGCAGGGGCGTCCTGGGTGCGGTTGCATACTGCATTGGACCTCAAGAGCCCATTGACACAGTCCGGAAAGGTGTAGTCAAATCCTAGTGCAGCCCCGAGATAGGGAGCCAACCACAATAGGTAGCGAAGGGGGGGCATAGTTATGGTATTGCAGGATACACCCTGGATATGTGGCTTATGAAGACCCGAATGCTTAAGAGACTGCGCGGGAATACGTGCGGTCCGTGCAGCGATAAGAGTCCTCCTGAGTACACGCGGAAGCGAAGGTCAAAATCGTCTCGTAACGTCAAAAGTAACTATGATGTGAAGCAGTAGATACGTACTAGTATAGTGTGAGGGTTTGATAGGCATATGGGGCTCTGTAGACTCAGCCGTGACTCTTTTTGCTCTCGTGAGTTACTCGGATGACCCCAACCACATCAGAGCCTGGAAAATTCTGCTCTGGTTTTGGCTGGCTTCGGTGAAACTCGAAAGCTATAAAAAGTACTTACTACTAGTAAATTTATCGTAAAGGTTCAACATCACAGATGGTCCGAGTCATAGATCACCGGCACGCTGCGTCGAGATACTTCCCGGGCCGTGAAAAGCTAGCGTTCAAGCTCCAAGCCGTGTCACCAGTCGAGGAACAGAGGACGCACAGAAACTTATGCGACTCGAGTCTTCAGTGTAATTGCCACATATATATGTCCTACTCAAATGTGTCAGCGCTCTTCTACAATAAAAACAAGACCACAGGAGCGGAAATGAGTGAGAAATGCACACGTACACACCAGGAAAAGATATCTGGTCTGTAGCTACCAGCAACCAGGCTAAATCTATAGCAATCTGTAGTCAGTGGTCCGTATACTTTGTGCGTACTGTGGCATGGAATTACAACACCTTTCATAACGTGATACCTCTTTGAGTTGCACTTGTATAAGTTATAAGTAGTTTGGTTTGTCATCAGCTTGGATGCTATAACATAACCCCTTTTGATTATGATGAGACATCAGCGCTGTCGTCGTAACCGCGGGTTCCAGGAGTAAGGAGCGATTGCGGAGGCTTCTGCGCGGCGTTGTCTTCCCCTTTGCCCTCTTAAGCACCACTCCTGCACCCATGCTTATATCCACCACAGTCAAAGCTTTTTGCCAACAAAGAAGACTCACCAAATATTTGTTGGTAAAGGTATCTTGAATCAGTTCCTGTAATGATATTAGCAAGGATTGCCAAGGGTTAGCAATGGATAAAGACTTACAATGAATTCCTCTTCCTCCTCCTCCTCTCTGGCCTTCCCCTTGCCCTTCCCTTTACCCTTTGGGGTTGTTGCCACTCTTGGCAACATTGCCAACCTCTTAGCAACACTGCCAGCTGCATGCTTGGGAGTAGAGGGCCCAGCCTCTCCAATGTCCCTTTGATTCATGCTTACATCATCCCCACAGCCCTTGCTGCACTCAGCCCCAATTCTCATCACCAATCCATGTGGTGGGTGCTGGAAGAAAACTGGTCATTAGGTGACAAGTCCTTGAAGTGCTAAGGTTACCTTAGCAGTGTTACTAGCTTTGGTGACATCACTAGCACTTACCATCATTCCAGTCTCCAGATCCTCCAACAAAAACTCCAACAAGAGCAGAAGAGGAGCTTAGCAAAAGTGTTAACATTGTTGCTAAGAAAGCAGAGGAGGGCTCACAAAATGCTTGTCAAACTCTCTGATCCAGTCTTCTCCCTTGTATTGCTCACACAGCTGTCAACACTCCTTGTTGACAACTGCCAACTCAGCCCACTTCATCCCACTACCTGCCATCTTGCACCATCACAACCAAATCTTGAAAATAGTGGTGACTGCTAGACAAGGGTTGCTAATGAATTACATGCACCTGCAAGTAGGTGGTCAACTCAATCAAGGAAAGCCTGGGCCATGGCATGCTTTTTGAGTTGAAGGACAAGATCAGAAGACATAGCAACAAGATTGAGATTGTTGAGGAAGGTTAAGAGATAAGAGATGGGAAGGAGAACTGATAAAGTCCAGCTAAATTGCTAGCTGCTTTTATTCTTACCCCTCTAGGTGCATGGACCATGCAAGCAATCACAGGACTTTGGGTTGACTGAGAGCAGTCAAGATTTCAGCATAGGGGAGGATGATAAGACCCAATTGTTGCTGAGCACTGTTTTTAGCATTTCTGATTAGACAGCAGCTGATTATATTGTACATGACCTTGCACAAGTCATGACACTTATCATGTGGGGTCTAGCCCCAAGGTCTGGAATGATGTAGCCTTTGCACAGGATTTCAGCAACCACAAGACTTATGGATCACAAGCTGCATCACATGGAGTCTGGACTTTGAATCTAGAATGATAAGGCCAAGACCTTTCTTAGCAACAATTGCCAGCAACCTCACTTAGCAACAAAACTGCCTCCTCTCTAAAAAGGATATATTGAAAGCCATGTGATTTCTTACTTATCATTTTTCTTGTCAGACTTACAAACATACTGGAATGGCATCTACACTTCAGGTATTGACATCGGAAATGCTCTTTTCTTGTAATTGACAATTTTTATGTATTATGTTGACATCACATATGTATACTGATTTACTATACTGACATCCAGTATGTATCATAAACACTTTGGCAGACACTATTGCTGGTGGCAACTAATATTTTCTTTCTAAATACTATATCTACAAACAGTATAAATACTGCCTGTAAATACTACCTGTACATAGAGACAAAAACAACAAACAGAGTACTGTTCCCCTCATTATCTCTCAGCTTACCAGCTTCAGATTCCTTATTGTTCTCTCTTGTCATTGCTAACAACTTAGCAACAAGTCTTGACAACCTCAACCTCAATCTAGTGTGGGTGCTGACTGCAGGTACCCTTAGTGTTATCACAACTTAGCAACACTAGCAACTATAGCTAGCAACTAGTTTGCATTTGTCTCTCAGTCTACTTTAACCTTATTCATTCCTAGTTCCCCACTCCCTTTCTATCACTTGGTTTCCCCCTTTCCTAGTGATTCTTTAGTCTCCATCCATTTCTTCTTCCAGCAACCCTTTCATTATTGCCTAGCAACTTAGGCTAGCAATAGCAACATCTTTCACTTCTCATTCCTTTCACACCTGTTAGCTCTTGCTTTCTGGGACAGTTACTGACTTGCCCCCCCTCTATTAACTTCTTATTGCCAGCTACCTTATCTAGTTGCCAGTGTTTAGGTCTTTTTGGTTTCCTGCATGGCAGCTAGGCAGCATAGGAGCACATCAGCATACATCATGGACCCACACCAATATGTCACTATGGCCTGCCAACTGATCAGAACCAACATCTATTGACCCCATGCAGCTCCAATAAGCCCTGCCACCAGACCTGCAATTCCCAGAGGCATCCCCATAGTTAGTACTTAAGTCATAGAGTAATATCTGCTATGGTAGTCTTGATATTACCTACTTACATCTGTGTCTGTTATGTTTTGTTTTCTGGTCTTGTCTCTGTTTCTGTTTCTAGTCTTGTATCTTGCCTCAATTCTATTTTGTTCTTGTCTCTATCTCATCTTGACTCCATCTCACCTTGTTTGCCTCAGTTTCCTTTCATGTTGCCTGAATCCCTTTTGACTCTATCTTCATTCCAATCACTGTCTATAACTTATGACCTGTACATTCATAATCAACTCCAGACCTTGCCCTACACTTGGCCTCAGAATCCATCAACCTTATTTGATCACCTATCAAACTCCAGCCCCATTCCTGTTATTCACATAAACCTTAATTTCCCTGCATTTCTAGTACCTGCCTCCAGACTTCTGCCTGACAAACCCCAAAGCCCAACCCTTATTCATACTGGGGTGGTCCAGGGAAGTCTAAGACCAAGTGTATTAAATGTTGGTCTTGGGTGGGCATCAGGTACAAGTCTGTAAGCAAGTATAGGCTGCAGGATAAGCAGAGGCTTTGCAAGTGATGGGAGTGGAGCTGGAGTTTGATGGGGGATCAATCAAGAGTGATGGGTTCTGGAGTTGAGTATAGGGTGAGGTCTGGAGTTATTGTAAGAATGTTTGAAGGGTCATAGCATGTGTGCAAAGTTTGTAATGACATTAGAGTTGAAAGGAAATTAGGAATGATAAGTAAACAGAGATGGACAAGACAAGACAAAGTCAAGATGAGATGGAACTGAGAAAAGAGATAGATTCAAGGCTAAAAATGCAAATGGAGATGAGACCAGGAAACATAACAGAAAAGAGACATGAGACACAGGTAACCAAGTAAAGTAATATCAAGACTAAGGTAATGGATGCTACTCTATGCCTTATATACTAACTACTGGGCTTCCTCTGGGGACTTAGGGTGCAGCAATGGGGCTTGTTGAGCTGTGTAGGGTTGATGGGTATTGGTTCTGATCAGATGGCAGGCCACAGCAATATTCTGATGGGAGTTGATGAGAATGTGGTCTGCCCCATAGTTATTGGAGAGTTCTGGAGTGGTAGTGTGGGTTGTAGGGGCAAGCCAGTGACATGTGCCTGGGTCAGGAAGGGTGTCAGAGAGGTTTGGGGCATCATGGAGAAGAGGGGAAAATAAGGGGGCCCACAGAGGATATACTGGGGTTTGCTAGGAGGCTGGTGGAGTTTGCTGAGGAAGTGTTGGAGTTAGCCAAGATGGGCACCATGGTCAACAAAGGCTGTGGTGAGTCAGGGGGGTGTTGGGGGAAACTCTGGGGAGGTGGAATGGTTTGGGGGAGAGGTCTGGAGGTCTAGGAGTGGGTTGTGACAAGCATTACATGATGCTACCTATAAATACTATTTCTGTAATTATGTAAGGCAGCATCTTACTTCATACTTTGTAGACAGAATCAACTGGTTTTGATATATGGGGTGTGAAACATAAGCTGCATGACCCATAATGGAAATGTTACATTTTTTAAATCAAATGAGCATTTACTCATTTGCAAAGCAGAAGCCAAACTTCAGGAAAAGAAGCTTGTCATGACCCAATCATTTTTCCCAAATCTCCCTCTCAGCAACTCTATTCAGTCCAGACATGTTTTAGATGGCCTTCATGTTCCAGATAACTTCCATGCCCCAGATTACTTCTGCACCCACTGTCTCTGATCATATCCCTGATCACATCCACTGTTTCTGATCACATCCCTGATCACATCCACTACCTCTGATCACATTCTTGATCACACTCACTGTCTCTGATCACATCCCTGATCACATCCACTGTATTTGATTACATTCCAGATCACACCCACTGTCTCTAACTAAATTCCTGATCACATCCACTGTTCCTGATTACATCTCTGATCACATCCACTGACTCTGATCATATCCACTTATCCCTGATCACACCCAGTGTCTATCTGAGACCTTCCCTATTTTAGACATTCCTGCCCTTGGCCTCTCCCTATCTTAGACCTGTCTGAGACTATGCCTTGGCTTCCCCTTAAAATAACAGCCTACTTGTATATAAGCTCTCCTACTCTATAGCTACCACCCCAGCTTTGACATTACCTGATACCTTGTTTGTGTTCTGTTGCTGCTCTAATCTTCTCTCCATTCATTACTCACTCTCATTTCTTAGTAACCTTCTTCAATGAGCACTGTGGTGACTATGGAAGGTCAGGTGTTCAGGTCTAGGTCCAAACCAGATTTAAATGAAGCATTGCAGAGTGCTCCACATGAAACCTTGAATTTTGCCATGTTATACCATGGCATGGGGAAAGAAAGTGGTGTGATGCTAGGAGGGCTGCCAGCAGCTACTTCTATTCTGCCACCTGTGGGTGGTTAGACTTGCATCACTTATGCCCTCTAATCGGTTGCACCTGAAGGTAGAACCAGAGAACATAGACTCCACATGAAATATTTGATCTTGCCATGTCATCCCATGGTGTGGGGAGAGAGAGTGAGGTGATGCCAAGAGGGTTGCTAGCAGCTATATACTCCCATTTGACTGCCCCTGTGAGGTCAGACTGGCATTACAATGGAGGACACTTGAATGCCCTCTACCCAGTTGTATCCAAAGGTAGAGCCAGACAATGCAACAGTGTTAGTGAGCAAAAAGGAAAAATTCCCTTGTATGCACTTACAGTGTTACAAGTGGAAGGTCTGAGATCCTTCTCCAAGGCTGTAGGAGGTCAGCATGACTGCTCTCTGGTGTTTACCCTGCTGAAGAGTAATGAAGATGAACCTTACAGACCATGTGGATCTGTATAATTGCAAGCTGGGCCCATGCTGAGCCTATGTGCAGCAGAACTGTCAGTGTTCATCAAGACTATTCCAAAGGATGTTGAAGATACCTCATTTATGGATAGTGAAGCACACCCTGATGACATCCTCCACAGGAGGGTGTTGGTGTTCTGGTGGGGTAAAGGTGAGATCCCTAAGGTCTCAACACAGCAACATTTGGCTGCTAGAGTAGTTAAGCATATAGGTTTCCAGTGGTTGCTGAGTGAAGGAATAATCCCAACCAACCCAGTGAAGTTCATGGAACTTTACATGCTTTTTCTAGCACAAGAAGTAACAGATTACCTTCAGCAGAAGAAGCTACATAGACACAGGCATCATCTGCAATGCCTTTGCTGTTTGTAGGTGGGGACATCTTACCCTCACTGTTGCTAGTCAATGAAGCATTGACCCTACTCCAGGCACTACAACAATAGCCTGACAAAACACCCTATGATTACACAGCAAGGCAAGCTGCTATAGACCATCAGAAATGGGCTACATTGGAAATGACTGTAGCAACTGACCTAGCATCAACAGAAGCAGGGTTGGTCATTACTGTTGAATAGCCCATGGTGCAATGTAGACCCACTAGATCTACATGAAGAGCATTGACATAAGAAGACAGAATCATGTTGCAACAATTCTGCAATGGTGATATGGAGGACTTTGGACAGTCCTATGTTGATGATCAAGGAGTGGTGTTCCAAGGAAACACCACCTATGATGCTTGGCTAGAAGAGTATGTTCTTCCTGAATGGACTAGGCCAATCAAGACTGAGGAGTGAGATCCTTGCTCTCAAATAGTAGACATATGTAATGGAACAAGGAGTAGCCCTGGTGCATCAGTGGCAGGCTAAGGAGGGAGGGAGCAGCCCTCCAAGCCAGTCTGGCTATTATATAGGGGGTGGAGGAGACGCAGGACAGGATTCACCTGGAAAAAAGTCCACTTCCACTCTACTCTCAAGGCCACATTGTTAACCACATGGTCTAGGAGGTGGTGGTGGAGGACCTGGAAGAGGACCACCTTTTCTAGGTTGAGGGCCATCACCACCCCCAGGAAGGGGCCCTCCAGACCCAGGAGGACCAGATAATGGTCTAGCAGGTGATGGGGATGATGATGTGGGTTGTAGGGCTAGACAAAGAGACAGCTGCAGAGGTTTTCAATGCTGCTGCAACATTGTGGATAGTTTGCCACTCCAGGAGTGGAGAAGGCCCACAAGTATCATTGCCAGACAATGCACAATTGTCTAAGGACAGTGATGGAACAATTGCTTGTGGTCTACCTGGCAATCCCAGAGGGGCTCAAGCCTAGAAGGAGTGATCCATTGAAGACAATCACTCCATATGCCAGGTCTGCCAAGTTCATAAACTTGAGGACTGGTTTATGAGGATCTGCATATTTTATGCAGTAGCCCAATATAATGGGGATGGACATGAAAGGGAGAAAGTCCTAATCCTTATGCACTTTCTAGCTGTGGGCATGTTAAAGTAGTGCCTGAAACATGTAATTGATGTGATCAGGACCCAGTCCCACTGGAGGTTTGAGAATGTGATCCTCAGATTGGACAATTAGTTTGTACAACCCTTGACAATGCAGGATTCCTGAAACACAGTGTATGCAGTGATATGATGGTGTCACACCATTGGGAACATAATAAACACCAGAAGTCAAAACAAACATTTATTAAGGCTGAAAACTGTAAGCCTCCTGGTAAAACAAGTCCCAGCAACATTATCCCTTTAAATACACCAGAAGAAAGACAGAACAGGATAGGACAAGGACTATACTAGACTATACACTCAATAATAGTCCAATCACTATAATGGGAGGGGAAGCATGGGACTGGCAAAAGCACCTGAGTGGCATCAATTCTGGCAAGATCTAGATCTGATCTAAGAATAACCAGATCAGAATGTTGACTGAAAGGAGGTAAAAGGGGAATGAATGAGAAAGAATGGAATGAAGGGAAGGGAATGGAAGATGAATGGAAGAATATGAAATGAATGGAATGAAGGGAAGGGAAAGGAAGATGAATGGAAGAACCTGAATGGGAAAGAACCTAAAAGGGGAAGAATATGAAAGGAATAAAGGGAGATGAATGGAATGAATGGGAGGGGACAGATGAATGGAAGAACCTGAATGGGAAAGGACCTGAATGGGGAAGAATATGAAATAAATAAAGGAAAAAGAAGGGAAGAAACTGAATGGAGAAGAATATGAATGGAAGAAATACAAAGGAGGGAGAGATAAATGGGGCAAATGGAAGCTAAGAATGCAAAGGAGGAATGATGGAACCAGGAACTGGCCTGTGGCACTGAAACAGGCATGCCAAAAGGGGGAATTAGAATAACAGTTATGAATAAGGGGCTGGAAAGTATGGAACCAAAAGTCACATGTAGGGGGTGGTCTGTGCACTATAGAAAGAGGTATAAATAGCCCAAGTAGAGTAGCAAATGGACAGGCAATTAATAGGCAAAGGCTTGGTGGTTCCCAGGAAGTGAATCACTTAGGCTGGAGTTTGTTGAGACCCCTCTGCATTCAGAATAGAAATATTTTGGAAGTAAACCCCTTCAACTTCAAGCATTTATCAAGACATCAGTGTGGAATTGGAGTAGACTATCAGTATTACTCTAACCCAGTACTACAGCAGTTGAAGAGGGAGTGCAAGGCTTCTACAATGCCTTGCTTGACTATGCTCAAAACATGGCCATATTCCCAGACAATTCCCAATTTGTGAGTGGTTTTTGGAAGGGATACCCTCCAACATGCTTGTTGTGTTGATATACAATGGCAGACTTGCTCCTGAAGTGAACACTGTCAAGGAGTTTGTCTTGGAGGTAAAAGCCTATAAGAACAGTATAAAAACTACAGCACACTACTTAGAGTGCAGCATGAAGAGTCAGTTGGGGCAACATCTGTTGCTAGCAGCAGCACAGTCTCTGAAGCTTGGAACTGCTCTGGCAAAGTGGACAGAGCTGGCAGGACACAATGCCCACATGCAACTGCCTAGGCTGATGAGGAAACTAGCTGCATGTGTGGTCTTAAAGCCATTGCTTCTTCAGGGAGGGGCAAGACAGAGCCTTGCTTGACTCATGAGAGCAGTTCAGGTGGCAAGGAAACATCTTGCTACAGGGAGAAACTGTCAGGTTCCACTGACCATAGGGGCTTAGCTTAACTGGGTGAGTTCTTACTAGGTGGAGATGATGTCCTGTGCTTATAACCTAGCGCTCCAGGGATGGTTTGGACTTCAGATACTTGCAAGGGGAAGCTAAGAGGAGTGGTCCAAGCAAGTCTCAGGTGGTTCAGGGAAGTCTAAGACCAAGTATATTAAACATTGGGCTTGGGCAGGCATCAGGTACAAGTCCATAAGCAAGTGTATGGGCTGCAGGGTAAGCAGAGGCTTTGTGAGTGATGGGAGCAGAGCTGGAGTTTGATGGGAGATCAATCAAGAGTGATGGGTTCTGGAGTCAAGCATAGAGTGAGGTCTGGAGTTATTGTAAGAATGTTTGAAGGGTAGTAGCATGTGCACAGAGTTTGTAATGACGTCAGAGTTGAAAGGAACTTAGAAATGATAAGGAAACAGAGATGGACAAGATAAGACAAAGTTGAGATGAGATGGAACTGAGAAAAGAGATACATTCAAGGCTAAACATAGAAATAGAGACAAGACCAGGAAATGTAACAGAAAAGAGACATGAGACACAGGTAACCAAGTAAAGTAATATCAAGATTCAGGTAATGGATGCTACTCTATGCCTTATATGAGCTGCCTTATATGAGCTATGGTCCATGCCTTTGGCATGGGCCTGTAGCTCTTGCTTCATCCCAGACCCAACCTCACTTTGTTTGGTTAGGTCCTTGATATTCTACTCAATGCTTTATCCCAGACCCAACCTCACTTTGTTTATTTAGGTCCTTGATATTCTACTCAATGCTGTATCCCAGACCCAACCTCACTTCATTCAGTTAGGTCCTTGTATTTCTAACTCAATGCTAAGTCCCAGAACCAACCTCACTTTGTTCAGTTAGGTCCTTGTATTTCAAACTCAATGCTAAATCCCAGACCCAACCTCACTTTGTTTGGTTAGGTCTTTGTATTTCTAACTCAATGCTAAGTCCCAGACCCAACCTCACTTCATTTGGTTAGGTCTTTGTATTTTGTTGACCAAGTGTTGCTTTTCTCTTACAATTCAATATACTGAGATTCTATGTATAAACTAATCATGTATCTACATTACATTATTAACAAAATACTACAATGTCTACTGATATATATTAGAGATGCTGAAAATTATAAAAGTTAGTACTAACCAAGCAATTATTTAAACTGTCACACTTACATTTGTAAAGCATTAAGAATATCTATACTACCTGGTCCAGCTATAGACATTAGGTGCTGAAGTTTATAAAAGTTAGCAATGTGTTGCTTGAATCCAATAAAACTCACACTTACATTTGTAAACCATTCAGGATTTCCTGATGGACAATATTTGCAGTCTTTCTTGATGTGTTTTCTGGGTCCAAGATGACTTTGATATGATCTCCTGATGTGCACCAAGAGAGTGCAACATAAAGTTGGCCATGTGAAAAAACTCCTGATTGAAGGTCCAATCCAACATGCTTGACTGATTGACCCTGAAACTTGTTGATAGTCATAGCAAAGGCCAATCAAACTGGGAATTGTCTCCTGTGCAATGGAATTGGCAAATCTTCTTCAGACACATCCATGTTGATTCTTGGAATCAAAACAATTGCTCCTGCAAACTTGGCATCTCCACTGATGATCCTACATCTGAGAACTCTGGTGCTGATGTGAGTGACAATCATTCTTGTCCCATTGCAAAGTCCTTTGGTTGTATCCAGATTCCTGAGCAGCATGACAGGAACACCAATCTTCAGAGCCAATTTAGCCAAGGGCAAACTGCTGGCTCTGAGAGAGTTGAGGTATTCTATTGGATACAATGCAAGATCATTAGGATTCCCATCATCAGATATGACAGAGTCTGCACTCTGCAAGATTTTCTCTTCTCCTGGACATTTCTGCAGAACTTCAGAGTTGATATCCTCTATATCAGAGTTCTTGCCAGAAAGGATGGTATGGTCCAGATAATACTGATCATCTTGATGGTGATCAATATGAGGATAAGTGGAAGAGATCAATCCAGTGACAGAATTGTCATCACAGATCATGGTTTCTGGAAGTTGTACTGTTTCTCCAGGCCCAAAGTTTTTTCCAGCACCAACATCCAATAACCAGGCTGCATGAGCAATATTATCAGGAGTCTGATCCAATCTCATGTTTTGAACCAAGTAGTGGACTTGAATTTGATCCCAAAGTCTTCCCCTTTTGAGTGAAGCAGCAATCATCTGCTGCCTGAGTCCTCTCTGGATAACTGGGAGAGTTTGCCTAAAATCTCCTCCAAACACCACAGTCACACCACCAAAAGGAACATCCTTCTCCAGGATGTCTCTGAACCCTCAATCCACAGAGTCAATGGCATTTTTGTGTTGCATTGGGACTTCATCCCAGATAACAACTTTGGTCCGGAGTAAGAGTTGAGACAATTGAGTTCCTCTTTTGATATTGGCAATGGATGTATCCAGAGCAGGAATGGGGATTTTGAACCTTGAATGTGCAGTTCTACCACCCTCCAGCAATAAGGCAGCAATCCCAGATTATGCTACACATAATGCCACATCTCCATTGGACTGAACAGCAAAAGCCAAAGTGTTGCAGACAAATGTTTTGCCACATCCACCTGCACTGTGAATGAATATCATCTTGCACAAGTTGTTGTCCACAGAGTCCATAACTTAATTGAAGGCCCCCAGTTGTTCACCATTAAATCTGGCCTTGTTTTCCTCCACCCTTCTCTTCAACTCCTCAACATCATAATCTGTTTCTTCTTGCAAAAGCCTATTTCCTGAAATCATTTAATCAGTATCAATGTCAACTCTTTATACAATGTCCAACTTGCCTGGAATCACATTCCAAACTTGTTGGGGTTTTGGCATATTGGGAAAGTCTTGAAGAGTCTTGCCAAAATTCTTCAGATTTTCAAGATCAGATGAAGGCCATAGTCATAGACATCTTCATCAGTAAAGACTCTATCCCTGTACGGCCTGATGTTCTCTGATCTGTGTTGAAGATCATCACAAATGGAGTGCTTGAATTTGTCCCATAGAGCCTCTGGAGTGGTAGGAGCACAGTGGAATAGGATAGTGCAAAAAAGCTGTCTGAGAGCTGATCCTGATTGGATTGGAGCAGCTTCAGCAAGACATTGCCTCCATTCTGCATCATCTTCTAGAAGACCAAGAGCCTTGCATGCCTCCTTGTAAGTAGGATAGGTATGGCCATTGACTGTTCTGAGATCAGCCCATGATATTGCATTGGTCACAACTGTTAGGAGCATCCTAAGGTAGAACCTTTCTCTCTGTTGGGGTGAAGCAAAGTACATCCTCCCAATAGCTGTTCCTCACTGCCTCTCCTTCCAGGTCCTTTTGGAAGGTTCATAAACAAACTTGGTTGGAAAGCTCTGATAAGTGGTGTTGTTATTAGGGAATCTGGCATTGGCTTCAAACCAAGCAGTGAGTGCAGTCTTGTTTGCATTAGGCCTGGCAGCTACCATCTCCAAAGGCTCATTATCTTGAAAGTAGACTTCATGTTGGCCCTCAAATGCATGTTGAATTCAAAGATGTGCCAGCAAGCCTCAGGTGCAGAGATGTATCTGGCATCCAAGTGTTCCTTGATTTCATCCCTCTGTGTCACAACCCGTTCCCTGGACCCCCGCACATCGCCCAACGACCCCCTGCCCCCCCAGAACCTCTCCTGATGCCTCGCCAAACTTTCACAGTGCTCCACGCCTACTCCGGCTAACTCCAACGCATCTTTGGCTAACTCCAATGGCCTCCTGGCCAACTCCAACGTCTTCCCTGCAGTTAGCAATGCTTCCCCTGGATCTCCTGAGCCCCTGGGACCATTCCCTCGCCATGCCTGACCCCATTACACATCATCAACTCAACACCCTGGTTCCTCCGACTTACTTGGAAGTATCACAACAACCTTGGAATGGCCCACATCACCAATTGATCCCATCAACATATCAACGCAGCCCACCCTCTGATTGTAACTGACACCTGTTGACTCTGTCAAGCTCTGCCAAGCCCCACCGCCACAGCTGACATCCCCCAGAGCTCTCTAGTAGTCAGTATATAAGATGTAGAGTAGCTCTTTGTACTCTAGTCTTGAGATTGCTTAATGTTACCTATGGTCTGATTGTTTCTCTCCCGTGTTTCCTGCCGTGTCCCATTCTCCTACTCTCAGTCTCCCAGTCTTGTCCCGTCTCTATTCCCTTACCATTTTTGTTAACATTTCATATCTCCATCTGAATCTATTCTCATTCTTGTCTCAATCTCATCTTGACTCTGTCTCATTTCATTTGACTCCATCTCATCTTGTTTGATCCGTCCATTGTGTTCCCATCTCTCCCAACCTTTAACATCTTCACAAACCCCGCAATTACAATTATGAATCTCCGACACTCTTTAACCAACTCTGGACCTTGCTGCATGCTTGGCTCTGAACTCTATCCACCTCTGTTGATCCCCCATCAAACTCCAGCTCCACTTCCACTACTTGCATAGCCTCTGACTCCTCCGCACCTGCAATACTTGCATACAGACTTATGCCTGAACCCTGCCAAGCCTGTCCCCCTTCCTGCAGCTCACCCCCTACTCCTCCGGACATCCCCAGACTTGCTCAGATCAATCTCCACCAACTATCCCCACAAGCCCCCAGTGTTTTGGGACACCTCTGCATGCTCAATTGGCAGTACAGGGAATCACATCTGCCTGGTAAGGACTTGCCCAGTGTAGCTGAGCCCCCATGGTCAGTGGAACCTGACACTCTGGTCCATCTGCTCTCTAGCAATCTCCAAAGTTGTCCTATCATGGCCTTTGTAGATGTACTTGTGAATGTACTTGATGGCTTCCACTGAAGCACAGACCTCCACATTGATGTGACATTTGTACTTGGCTGAGAAATAAGCATTATATGGAACAACATCACAATTGTCATAACAATGACCATTCTTTTCAAAGAAGCATCCATTGTCAGGTCTGGCATATTGAGGATAGCCATTATCTCCATACTGAGTAGCCTCTTGGAATTCCTTTGGGTATTTCTTGGAACATTTGCCATCTACCATGCACTTAGCATTGGGTTTGGCAGCTCCACATGGACCATGGACCATGTTGGCAGTAACAACCTGACAACAAAGATAAGTAACTGAATTCAGGATTCAAACAAAGCCAATACCTGATACAATTGAGGCTGAGTGACTGGATCTGGAATCTGAGCAGAGACAATGGAATCCACATCAGGTGCATCCTTGATCCTGTGATGGTGATGGAAAAAGATCAAGATGTGCATATGTGGAAGTCCTCTCTTTTGGAATTCAATGGTATGAACATAAGCCACACAGCTGCCAAAGAGACCTTCCTTGATCTCCTTTACCACAGCATTTTTCTTGAGTTCAAATACTCTGGCAACAATATCAGGTCAATCAGCAGCTGTTTGCTTCTTCCCATTGACTGCAGGTTCCTTCAAGAGAGCTTCTTCAATTTCTGACCACTTTGGATTGGCAGTCATAGTCAAGAAGAGGTCAGGTTTTCCACAATTCCTGCAGATAGCCATAGAGTCCTGGAATAATTGCTGCATCTGTTGATCACTTCCAGTATGTGAGGATGGGAGGATAACATATCAGCTTTGTGGGGTGACTTGTTCATCTCCAGCAGCAGCATCCACTACTCCCTGATAAACTTCAGCTCTGATCTTTTTCTGATTGTGTCAAATCCAATTCAACTTGTTTTGTTCAGTGGAAGCCCATGCATCCACAACATATCATTGAAATAGCCTCCCACTCCAGAGTAATGGTGCATTGAATTCCAAAGTCCTTTGCTGCAGCCTGTATGCATAATATGCTGTTTGGGTGACCTTTGCTGATCTTTGTTGATTCTGTGGTCCAAATAAGAGTGAATGTTGGTGTGAAATCCAGGCTGTCCAGTGGGAAAGATGATGGTATAATGCAATGGAGTGTAATATGGATGCAAGTGACTGATCTGCTTCAATTGACCTCCATGCAAGTGCAAGACTATATCACAATCATTTGATTGCTCTTCTGAGCCATCTCCTGGAATTACAGCTGCAACTCCCTCCTGTTCATTAGGGTCATTATAGCGTCAAGGATCTCCAAAATCAGCTGTAAGCTTGACAGAAAGCCTTTGTGGTTGGCCTTCTGGAGCTTCTCCCATAATCTGTCTAGCCTGCTTGTATAAGCCAATGAAGGGATTGACTCTAGCAAGCATATTCTGCAAAGAGGCCATTACCTGAGGATCAAGCCTGGGATTGTTCTGTTGATGAAAAGCCAATTGCTGATTGTGATTGTAAAAGTAGAGCTGTGCATATACAGGAAGATTGCCTTCAATAGAAAGCAAGGCACCTGTCAAATGATGTAGTTCTCCATTGATTCTAAAGCTGTATGGTCCAGGTGCATTGGTAATAGCATGGTCAATTTTGACTCCCAGAGATGTGAATGCAAAGGCTGCATTGTATTGATGGATTGATGTTTTAAAGGTGTTAGAGAGAGGATGATGCCCATGGAGCAGGTTCAGTAAATCTGCTGGAGCATCTTGAAGCCTGGGCAAATTTACTTGGCCTTGTAAGCAGCACATGCCAAACTTTAGGCTGTTTCTAGTAGACTTGGTTAGCTTTTCAGCATCAAAATGTAAAGCTTGGCAGTGTGGACATATGACAGTCATAGGACCAAGATAGTGTGGAGGGTATTCAATCAAGTAAGGTTGCCTTCCTCTTGGAACAGGCTGAATAGGACCAAGCTGTGGTGGAATAGGAAGCTCAAGGGGAGGCTGTTCAGCAGGATTTTGTAGTCCTGCTGGATGGTTGGGTGGAGCAGGGTCCAAGTCTTCTGCAGGTCTCTGTTGAATAGGATCAACATAATCCAAGTCATCATCAGAAGGGATGTCATCCTGAAGACCCAATGGCACATCAAGGGGAGGATCCATTTGCTCTGCTGGTTGATGTCCAGCAGGTTCAACATATTCCAAGTCATCATCAGAATGGATGTCATCCTGAGGACCCAATAGCATGTCAAGGGGAGGATCCATTTGCTCTGCTGGTTGATGTCCAGCAGGGTCAATATACTCCAAGTCATCATCAGAAGGTATGTCATTCTGAGGACCCAATGGATTATCAAGGGGAGGATCTAATTGCTCTGGTGCTTGATGTCCAGTAGGATCAACATATTCCAAGTCATCCTCAGAAGGTATATCATTCTGAGGATCTAAATCATTGAAATCCTCTTCCAGATCAGCTTCATGTTGCTGTTGCCAGCCTTGAAAGATCCTTTGAGCCATAGCTGCATTCAAAGGCCTATGTTCAGGATCCAAATCTATATGCTGTTCAGCTTTATTAGTTAAAGTAGCATTTAAATCTGTCTTAAACTAACCTCAGGCATAAATTGCTCTTCTTCCTCTCTTTCTCTCTCCTGGCTCAGAATAGCCAATGCTTGTTGTTTCCTCTCCTGCTCTTCAGCTATAGCAATTTGTCTGAGTCTTTGTTGCTCTTGCAGTACTGCTAGTGCCTCCTCTTGCTGCTTCTTTTGCTCTTCAGCTAGAGCAATATGTCTCAGCCTTTGTTGCTCTTGCAAGGCTGCTAGTGCTTGCTCCTGTTGCCTCTGTTTTAGCCTTTGTTGCTCTTGAAATAGAGCTAGTGTGTGAGGGAGAGGTGGCATCATTATAGTCATAGGTTCTGGTACAGGAGCTTTTATAACCCTTCCATGTATAGGAGCAGGCAGATGGGGCACCAATTTAGGTAAGGGATTCTGTAAAGGTGCATCCCATCCTTCAGGCAGATGGGTTTCAGGAATATCCACAGTAGCTTGAGCAACAGCAGGCTGATTGACTGGTCCCAGCCTATTGACTCTTTCATATACAGGCAGAGGTGGCACCATTCTAGGCAAGGCATTCTGTAAAAGGGCATTCCAACCTTCAGGCAGATGAGTTTCAGGAATACCCATAGTTGCAATAGGCTGATTGAGTCTATTGACTCTTTTCTGTATAGGAGCAGGCAGAGGAGGCACCAATCCAGGTAAGGGATTCTGTAAAGGGGCATTCCATCCTTCAGGTACAACAGTTTCAGGAATGACCATAGAAAATGGATCATCAGCAGGTGCTAGCTGCCTAATAGGTCTTTCTGAAGAGCCAGAAGTGGTGGCTATAGATTGGTGATTAAGCCTCACTCCTCCAGATCCTATATCCTCAGATCCCATAGATTGATTGTTACCCCCAGTTCCCATACCCCCAGGCCCCAATTGAAGTGGTGGGACAACCACAGTATTGATCTGTTCCAAAGATCTATTGTTTCTATTTGCACGACAATCATCAGGATCTGTCATTTGTAACTGTTTGAGTCTCCTTTGAATCCTAGCTTGTTGCCTTTGGCTTTCAGGAGTAGTAGGTGGTTGCCTGAAACATCCATTGTTAAGCAATTTAACAGTCAAAAACCATTAAAATTGACTTGCATGATAGGATATTTGATGTATCAATAGCTCAATGTGGTTAAGGAGTTACTAATAAGCTTGTTAGTCAACATCAATCAATCAATAGATGTAACGAAACATACTTTGTCATGTGGCCTCCTTTCCACAACCTTGAAAATGCCCATTGTTTGGTCATGTTGTGTTCAAAAACATGTGAGGCATGAAAAACAGTGTCCACTAAATTGCATTTGGCCTTTTTGACACCTGCAGACTATCTGGCATGTTTTACACATAGTCAAAAGATTGTATATATGTATTAAAGCTGTCTACTGTAATTTTCTTTGAAGAAAACATGTTCAAATGGCCAAAAACAGCCAACTTGTATTGTGTTCACCTTTAAAAGGCAATTCTTATGTAAGAATTGGTCAGCATTAGTCAGGCTTACTTCAGCAGAATCCCAAAAAGTTGTTGCATATGTAGGCACAGCCACTTTTCCATGTCCATTGTCCCATATATTATAGACACTAACTACTGGGCTTCCTCTGGGAACTGAGGGTGTAATGATAGGGCTTGTCAGAGCTGCATGGGGTCAATCAGTGTCAGCTCTGATCAGAGGGCAGGCCATGTTGACATTCTGATGGGATCTAATGGGAATGCAGTCCATTCTGCAGTCATCAGGGAGTTCTGGAGTGATTGTGTAGGCTGTGGGGGTAGTTTTAGTGACATATGCCTGGGCCAACAAAAGGTTGGAGAGGCTTGGGAGCCTCATAGTAGAGAGAGAGAGGTTAGGAGGCCCACAGAGGATGTGCTGGGATTTGCTAGGAGGCTGTCAGAGTTTGGGAGCTGAGGAGTGTCAGGTTCCGCTGACCTCGGGGGCTCAGCTGCACTGGGCGAGTCCTTACTAGGCGGGCGTGATTCCCCTGCATTGGTAACCGAACACTCGAAGACGTTCCGGGTCCTGGTGGCTTGCGCGGGTAGTTGGGGAGATGTGATCCAGACCAATCCGGGAGGGTCCGAGGAAGTTGGATTGTGGGGAAATGAGACGGTCTTGGCGGGGTTCAGGTAGAAGGCTGTACGGGGGAATTGCAGAAGCAAGGGAGTAGGTGGCTGTGTGATCAATGGGGACAGAGCCGGGGTTTGATGGGAGATCATTTGGAGCTGATGGAGTCCGGGACCAAGCGAAGAGTGAGGTTCGGACCTGGTAAAGGAGTGTCGGGGTTTGTAATCATAATTGCGGAGTTCGTGAGGTTGTTAGGGATAATGAAGGCTTTGGGCACAATGGCCTGACGGAGTCACCGAGACAGCGTCAGACGAGACAATATGGAACAGGAGTAGATTCGAGTGGAGATACGGAACAATAACGAGAACGATAACGAAATGGAGACAAGACAAGACCGGGAGACTGAGATAAGACCGGGAGACTGAGATAAGACCGGGAGACTGGGAGTAAGGGGAACAAGACACGAAATGCAAAATACGAAAAGGAAACAATCAGACCATAGGTAACGTTAAGCAATATCAAGACTAGAGTACGAAGAGCTACTCGATGACTTATATACTGACTACTGGAGGACTTCGGGGTACGTCAGCTGTGGCGGCGGGGCTTGGCGGGGCTTGACGGAGTGGGCGGGTGTCGGTTGTGATCGAAGATCATGCCGTGCTGATACGTTGATGGGATCATTGGAGAACGCGGGTTGCCCCAAGGTTGTCGTGATACTCCGGAATAGGTCGGAGGGAGCAGGGTGTTGAGTTAATGATGGGTGGCGAAGATCGGGAATAGCGGGGGTGGTTCTCGGGGTTCGGGAAGCCCAGGGTAAGTGTCAGTGGCTGCGGGGCAGGCACTGAAGTTGGCCAGGGGGCCGTCGGAGTTAGCCGGGGAGGCATCGGAGTTAGCCGAAGTAGGCGCGGGGCATGGGCGGAAGTTCGGCGGAGCGTTGGGGGTCCTTTTGGGGGTTCGGGGTTTTGATGGACGATGTGCGGGGTTTTGGGGAACGGGTCGTGACAAGGAGGCCCATAGGGGATGTGCTAGGGTTTGCCAGGAGGTTGTTGGGGTTTGCCAAGAAAGCATTGGAGTTAGCCAGGATGAGTACTGTGAGTTAACAAAGGCTGGAGTAAGTTGAGGAGTTGTTGGGGGAAGCTCCAGAGAGGTGAGATGTCCTAGAGGAAGGTCTGGAGGTCTAGGAGTGGGTCACAACATCACTCCCTCTTCAGTATCAAGGACTCTCAAGGCACATGGCATGGGTTGTATCAGGGAACTTCCATTTCTGACCTCTGCAACCTATTCCAGCACCTCTGCAGCTTGTTCAATGTCTCTGGGGCTCATTCCAGAACCTCAGAGATCTCTGAAGAACTATGGAGTTCTCTGTAATACCTCATTGATCATTGTCCTAGGGTTAGGATTAGCTCCAGCCTTCTGTACAGTAGTTTCCATGCCTCTACTGCCTGCTGATGTGTCACACTGAGCAGTGGAGATTCTTAGACTTGTTCTCTTTGGATTCCCCTCTGCTAGGTGATTAGTTACTGATTGTATTTTTATCTACTCCTGCTAATATGCTTCAGATTCCTCTCTGCTAGCTGCATGACTCGGATCTGCTGCCCCAGAAATCACCCTTACAGCAGAATAAGTCTCCTAAAACTGGTCTGGAAGCCCCTCATAGCCACAAGGAACCTCTGAGCTGCTATCCATTGCTTTCCCACAGAATTAAGCACTGCATAGTTCTATGTCTCAGCTTGCCAACCCAGACACATCCTCAGAGGCCCCAGTCCCACAGAACAAAGCCTGGACCCACCTGCTACACCTAGAAACCCAGGTGCAATTCATTGCAATCATCTCTTACCCACTATACAACTGAACTCTCTACTCTCCATCAAACTACAGATCTTATCTCCCAGTCACTCTAGGCACTGCTCAAATGCCTAACTCTTACCTCTACACCTCCCCCAGCTGCAGAACTAGCCCTGACCACATCTGCACCTGTCCTTGCAGCTCCAGTGACCCTATAGCTGCAGATCCCATACCCTGTGCTACCAGATGTGTACAATGGTGCCCACTCTAGTGGGAAATGATTCCTTCAATCCTGCTTCACCTATGTACATCCACCTCAGTAGGGACACTTTTGACTCTGACACATTGAAAATAGCCTGAGTACTGTTGAACATGAAGACAGGACATGCCTCCATCTATATGCTACAAGTCTTCCATTGCTCCAGAGGTGTTGGAAGTATTTCAGACTGGGCCACCTTCAAGAAGGACTTCTTCATGGAGTTTTTCCTGCTAGACCACACCAAGACTGTGGTGTTGACACTATACAATAGGGAGCAATATGGGCAAGGAAAGTGTATGTTGAATGAGTACATCAACTTATTCTGGGCTCTGGTTGAGCAAGCTGCCTACCCTGATAGCCTCCAATTATGCCTCACCTTCCAGGATGGCCTGCACCCTGTGCTAGTGGAATGTATTGACAATCTTGCAGAGGGTTGTCCAGATGATGAAAAGATTGCATTATGGTACAAGGTGGCCTGGGACCAGTAGCAACTCATGGAGATTTGGAGGGAGCTCTGCTACCCACATTCCATGATGCACCCCACTCTGATCACTAATCTCTGCCACTCCATACCTGCTCACCCAAGGCCAGCCCTTACTCTGGCCATCCCTGCAATATGTCCCCTGCCACTGGGTATCCCCATAGATGTAGATGCTGCCAGACAGCTCTGCACCATGCCACTGCTATGCTGGAGATGCCAGAAGCTTGGGCACTTTGCATAGCACTGCTTCCTGGGCCTGGAGGTGTGTTACCTTTCCACAGCAGAGCAGGAGGAACTCCTTCTGCAGCTGCTAGCTGTACAGGATGCTGCCAGAGCTCTGTCACTAGACAAGCCTACACCAGAGTTGACCCCAAAGGAGATCAGTGTGTGTGCATCACCCCTAAAGCTGGAGGAGGATTTTTAGTGGAGTAACAGAGGTGTACGCCTCCATCACTGGGTACTAACAGGTTCTCATGTCTGTCAATAGAAAATGAAATTGCCTTTTCTGACATCCTTTATTCTGACACAGAAAAACCTCAATGTTCCCCTCCAGACATATAAATACCAACTCTGGAGCCTCTGCTGAGCTCCCTGACACCTCTTAGGATCTGCCAGTGCAGCCCTGCCTGGGTGCATTAAATGCTCTGATAATATGTGATAGCTTCCAGCCCATCTGCCAATTTCCTCTGCTTTGATGTTGAAATAGAGACCATGGACACCCAGCAAGCCCACAGAGTCACAGCTCTTCTGGATAGCAGAGCAACAGGACTGTTTTGGACTCAGATTTTGTCAAACACTATGGTCTGATCATGCAGCCCCTTCCTAAGCTGATTCTGGTTTACAACATCAACAGAACACCCAACAAAGCAAGCACCATCAGCTCTGTGATCAACCTGGTTCTCCACTATTGGAATCATGTGGAGCATGCCATTTTTGCCATCACTAGCTTGAGTAAGCAGGACATGATCCTTAGTTTCATATGGCTCCATGAGCACAATTCCAAGGTAGATTGGACTAAGGAAAAGGTAATTATGAGCAGGTGCCCTCAAAAGTGCTCTGCCTGTGCTGCCAAGAACAGAAGAATGCTGGGCTCAAGTCTGAGAGCATGTGACCATCCACACATGTCATGCTGGGCTCCTCCCCTTCACCAATCTGGACCTCCTGAATCCCCTGCCTCTGGCATTCCCTCATAGAGAGGCCCTCTACAAGAATGACTGGAGCAGTGGTGGAGCCTCAGAAGAGGAGTGTGGAGAGGAGTTTGGTGGCATACATGAGCCAGAACTCCCGGACAAAGTGGTAGAAGTGGGAGACTGAATCTATGCTACCACCATACACCTGCCACTCTTAGTTGCAGAGATCTGTGCTAGCCAGACCACATTCTAGTGGCTGGCCCAGGCATTCACTGCTAACACTGTGCCCCAAGAGTTCCAAGATGTCATACCCTTCTACCTCCATGCATTCAAGGATGTGTTCTCCAAAGCCTCATTTGACTCCCTTCCAGAGTGCAAGAGGTGGGACCATGCCATTGAACTGCTGCCAGATTCCACACCCTCCAGCTGTAAGGTCAACCCACTAGTGCCCAGGGAGCAGGATGAGCTGGATGCCTTCCTGCAAGAGAACCTGGACTCTGGTTGCATCTGCCCTTCCAAGTCTCCAATAGCTTCTCCAGTCTTCTTCATCAAGAGGAAGGATGGCTTGCTCTGACTGGTCCAGGATTATTGAGTTCTCAATGCCATGACAGTGAAGAACTGCTACTCCCTCCCCCTCATCTCCAAGCTCATCAACAACCTCTGGGGTGCACAATACTTCACTAAACTGGATGTCCAGTGGGGCTACAACAATGTGCACATTCAAGAAGGAGATGAATAGAAGGCCACCTTTCAGATTAACCAGGGATTGTTCAAACCACTCATTATGTTCTTTAGACTCACCAACAGCCCTGCCTGTCATGACCCATTCCATTCCCCCCTTCCCTTCACCATTATCCAACCTCAGATTCTACACAGTCCCTCTCTAGATCTCAGCCACACCCCCAGATCTTAGCCACAGTCCTGTTTCAGCCACATCCAGGTTTTAGCCACCTCTAGGACCGCTTTTCCTGTTCCAGATCATTTCCACAGGCACAGATCCTTTCCACAGGTTCCAGATCACTTCCACCTGTCCAAGATCACTTCCAGGATTGCTTCCCTTATTCCAGATCGCTTTCTCATGACTTAGATCACTTCCTGCTATGACTTAGATCACTTCCATCTTCTCCTTTTGGCAGTGTCCTACAGCTATATAAGGTCCCTTAGTCTGTAGCTACACCCCAGCCTTGACATTACCTGATATCTTGTTTGTGTTCTATTGTTATCTAATCTTCTCTCCATTCATTACTCGCTCTCATTTCTTAGTTTCTTAGTTTCTTTCCCTATTTACATACTTGCTGTTGGCATCACCTCCCCAAGGTGGTTTTGGCTCCTGTAAGAGTCCCCCTCCAGGACTGTGGTCCTGACACTGCCACTTTCCAGACAATGATGAACAACATCTTCCAGAACCTCATCACAGAGGGCATAGTGTGTGTATACCTTGACAACATCCTCATCTACACCAAAACACTGAAAGAACACTGTCAAATCACTTGCCTCATCCTGAAATGCCTCCACCAGCACCAACTCTACCTCAAACTGGAGAAGTGTGAGTTCAAACAGACCTGGATCAAGTATCTTGGCCTAATCATCTTGCATAGAGCCATAGAGATGGACCTGGTGAAGGTAGCAGGTGGGGTGGAGTGGCCAGAGCCCAAGAACAAGAAGGAGATGCAGGCATTTCCCAGCTTCATAAACTTCTACCAGAGATTCATCCAGGACTTCTTGCACCATGCACATCTACTATTCAACCTCACTGGAAAGGACATTGTGTGAAGTTGGAGACCTCTGGAGCAGGTGGCCTTCAATGCCCTCAAGTGTGCTGTGACCTCTGGACCCATCCTCCTCTTTTCAGATGACAACTTCCCCTTCCAGATGGAAGCCAACAGCTCCAACTTTGCCACTAGGGCTGTTCTTTCACAGCAATCTCTAGAGGATGGGAAGTGGTGGCAAAGTTGGAGCTGTTGGCTTCCATCTGGAAGGGGACATCCAGTGGCCTTCTACTCCAAGAGCTTAAACACAGTAGAGTGGAACTACAAGATCCATGACAAAGAGATGCTAGTCATCATTTGGTCATTTGATGAGTGGCAGCACTTCTTAGAAGGTGTGCAGCACAAGTTTGAGGTCTGGATAGATCATAAGAACCTTGAATACTTCTGGACAGCCAAGAAACTCAATTGCTAACAGGCCCGGTGGTCCCTCTACCTTGTCAACTTTGACTTCTTGTTGCACCACAAGCCTGGCTGGAGCATGGGAAGACCAGATGCTCTATCCTGGAGAGCAGACCATAGCACAGGAGGGGAGGATAACAGCAACATCATGCTCTTCCACCCCAAACTGTTTGCAATCTGAGCTATAGAGGGTCTAGCTGTCAAAGGAGCAGAGGTGGACATTTTCCAGGACATCTGGTAGGGTAATTGAGATGGTCAGCAGGAGGAACTCATTGTGCAGGCTACATAGATGCTGAAGTCAGAGTGTACCACTGGTGCCAAGTCAGTCTGTGCAGATAAATGGGCCCTCTGGAATGGGATCCTGACCTTCAGGGATTGTATCTACATGCCCAATGTTTCAGAGCTCTGTTGGAGAATTGTGGAGCAACACCACAACTCCTGCATTGCAGGGCACTCTGAATGATGGAAAACATTGGAGCTGGTATCATGGAATTACTGGTGGCCCCAGATGTCCCAGATATTGGGTCCCACACTAGTACATGCAATCTCTGTCTCTGGACCAAGCCCCAACACCACCTCCCCTATGGACAGCTACATCTGCTGCTCATGCCTGTGGAATGATGGAGTGTGGCTTCCATGTACTTCATTGTAGAACTCCCCAATGCTCACAGTTATGATGCAATTATGGTAGTAGTAGACCTGTACAGCAAGCAAGTGCACTTCATTCTGACCCACACCATCTGCTCTGCCATGGGCACCACAAACCTGTACTGGAGGAATGTCTGGAAGCTCCACAGCCTCTCTGATGCCTATGTCTCTGACTGGAGACCACAATTTATAGTGGACTTCACTAGGGAGCTCTACCAACTACTTGGCATGAAGCTTCACACCTCCACCACCTACCACCCACAGTCTAACAGCCAGACTGAACATGTAAACCAGGAGTTGGAGCAGTACCTTCACCTTTTCTACAATGAGTGCCAAGATGACTGGGATGAACTCCTCTCTGATGCTGAGTTCCAATACAATAACTATGTTCACGCATCCACCCAGTTCTCCCCATTCTTCCTCAAACTGGATGGCACCCATGCATGGGCTTCAAACCCTGGGCCCAACCCTCAGATAATGAAGCAGTAAATGAATTTGTGGACTAGATAAAAAGTTCACAGGAGGAGGCCTAAGCAGCACTAGTGAAGGCAAAGGATAACATGGCACATTACTATGACCACAGAAGGACTCCAGGGCACAGCTACCAGCCCAGAGGCTGAGTCTACCTGGATGCCTCCAACATTACAAATACCCAATCCTCAAAAAAGCTATCACACTGCCAGTTGGGACCTTTCACAGTGGAATGGCAGGTAGGGCCTCTAGCCTATCAACTCTGGCTTCTTGTAGGGATGTGCCAGCTTCATCCAGTATTCAATGTGACCAAACTGACTCTGGCCCCCAAGGATCTTATTCCAAAGCAACACCCACCATCCCTGCCACCCTCAGTGGTGGTTGACAATAACAAGGAGTACAAGGTGGAGGAAATCCTGGATAGTCATTTATTCCAGAGACAACTACAATACAAGATAAAGTGGAAGGGCTATGGGATCAAGGATATTTCCTGGGAACTATAGGAGAACATGCATGCCCCCAGACTTGTCCAGGAGTTCTATAGAAGACACTTGTGGGAGGATGTGCATGCCTCTGGACTCATCAAGGAGTTCCACAGGAGACATCCAGATGCTCTGCATGCCATATGAGGAATCTACTCTATTGTGCCAGTAGACTGAGCAATCAAGGACTTCTTTTACCCTGTGCATCAAGATGCTGCATGCTAGAGGGGGGGTGATGTCAGGGGACTTCCATTTCCAACCTCTGCAACCTATTCCAGCACCTCTGCAGCTTGTTTGATGTCTCTGAGGCTAATTCCAGAACCCTGGAGATCTTTGGAGAACTATGGAGTTCTCTGTATTACCTCACTGATCATTGTTCTAGGGTTAGGATTAGCTCTGGCCTTCTGTACAGTAGTTCCCATGCCTCCACCACCTGCTGATGCACCACACTGAGCAGCAGGGATCCTTAGACTTGTTCTCTTTGGATTCCTCTCTGCTAAGTGATTAGTTACTGATTGCATTGTTGTCTACTCCTGCTAATATACTTTGGATTCCCTTCTGCTAGCTGCATGACTCCAATCTGCTGCCCTGGAGGTCACTCTTACAGGTTGGGGATCAGTGGGGTCATGGAAATTGATGTGCAAACAATATTGATCAAACTGCAGTAGCAGCAGCAGTGTGGGGAATAAAGCTGAAGCAGAATTGTTGCCCATTAAGAAGCTTCTCAAGAAATTAAAAAAGGGCCAGGATGTACCCTGGTGCTTCCCAACTTCCCCAATATCTTTCTCAGGCTCTTCTTTAGCAGCATCCCCAATGCCTCCCCCCTCCAATGACAGCCATAGAGACATGTAGGAGGAGTATGATGAGTGTTGTTGGGAATTTGATTGTCATGGAAAGCAGAGTAAGGTCCAGGCCATGTACTGTCAATGTGAGTGTTCATTGTTTGTATAGGGTGTCTTTCTAACCTCTGTCAGAACTGTTTGTGGCTGTGGGGGGTTCCTCCAAGGGCTCCATGAAAGGGGTGGGGTCCTTCTACTATCCAGATCCAGTGCTCCTGGCTTGCTTCTTGAGGCCCAGTCTGGGGCTAGGGATGGTGAGCATGGTCCTAGAGTCCCAGAAGGTCCCTCAGGCAGAGGTAATGCCAGAAGTCTTTGCAGAAGTGCTGCCACAGGCATGGGGTCCCCCAACCCTGAAATGAATGGTATTAGAATGAAGCTCTGGCAAGTTTCTAACCTGTTTTGTTTGTGTTTCCACTGATCAATCACCTTCAGTTTGCCCTTTATGCTCAGTGGAAAAAATTGTGTGAGTTTGATGGGCTAGTTGTAGGGCCCCATCAGGACTTGTCCATCTGTCTTTTGTGCTACTTGAGGCACAAGAAGTATTTTGTGTTGTTGAAGTGGCATGTGGCCTGCATTGCTACACAACAGAGATGGGAGTTGGATTGGGTGAGGAGGCAGTTGGATGAGAGAAGGAAGGCCAGGGCACCAGAGAGCAGGGGAGGGTTAGTGAAGAAGGTAGCCTGCTGCAGGGGGGTTACAAGGAGGGGGCACTAGCAATAGTGGACAAGGGGAAATAAAGAGCCTCCCTGCTCCCAAAAGCTGGGCCTAGCAAGAGGCCCTGGGGTGAGGCATTGATGGTAGGCCCTCCAGGAGTCCACATGGTTTCTTCTGACTCTAGAGCACTGATGGGACATTCCTTAGGCACTTCTGAGCCAGCACTCTTGATCACAAGTACATTTCTCTGTTGGCAGGTGGAGGAGTTTACAAGGATGTTGATGATGCAAGAGGAGCTCCAGAGAGTTGAGGAGGATTAATATGGGTCATACAGGAAGAGGGAAATGGCATAGCAGGAGAGGGATGTGGCTTGATGGGGTCAGGAAATGGCCATGCAGACAGCCATGGAGTGGGTGTTGGAGCTGCAGGGGTTATTGGAGCAGCTGGTACAGCCAGAGGGGGCAGGCCAGTAGAGAAATGCATTGGGGAATGGGGCACTTCAAGCAGAGGTGGAGGCTGCATGGAGGCAGAAGGAGTGGCTGTTCAGCAAGGCTACAATGGGGAGGGTGGGGATCTTATGTGAGTCTCCTATTTTTTCTCTTCTGATTGTATTCATACCAAGAGCACAGGCTCCTTCTGGATAGGGCTTCCACTGCATTTGCATCAATTCAAGATGGCCTGGTACAGGTGCTTGAAGCCCATCCCCTGAAGATGGGGCAAGGAGTGATGAGGATGAAGCATCTGTTGGTAGGCCATTGGCAGCACAACATGATGGCCCTAGAGTCATGGTGGGAAATAGCAGCAGACATGAGGGAGGCCTTGCTGGGGCTAGTGGAGGTCCTGGCCATGGTGTGGGCACAGATGGAAGTTGATTTGGATGTTGGGAGAATAGGAAGGGAGGTTCTAGAGAGAGAGTGAAAGTGAGGGAGTAATTCTTGGACTTCCTTCTTGATTGTTGCTCACTGTCACCACTTGATTCTTGTATTATTATGTACTTGTAGCCTATGCATATCAAATCTCACCTTGACTTCTGGAGAAAAATATTAAGTTTTGGACTATGTGAGGAAATAGTAAGGAAACACATAGGAGGTTACTTATGGGAGTTGAATACCTAATGAATTTAAAGGCAGGAGTTACATCCACTAATGCCATCTATATCAACTAGTCCCAGGGGTCCCAGGGTTTAGTGGGGTGCTATCAATAGAAGTCCCAGAGCTTAGCAGGGGCTTCAGAGAGGTTCTTGCAGGGTTTCCAAGTATTTTCCCTGGGTCCATAGCCTTCTAATGGACTAAGTAGTGAGGTCAACCATGGACAAGGCTGGAGTCAAGGATTTGGTTGACTTTGTAGTAGTATATGTCCTTGACTTTGATGGGTATGGTCGACTGGGGCATTGTCTGGGGAAGGGTTTTGGAGCATGTTCCTCAAGGAGGTGGACATGGAAGATGAGGTGGAGGCCCTTTATGCCCAGAAGTAAGTCAAGCTTATAGGTATGTGTTGAGACCTCCTGAAGAGACTGAGTTGCTTATGGTCAAGCTTGACAGAGGGCCTCCAAGTCTTGAGGTTGCATCAATTGAGCCATACCAGAGTTCTAGAGGACCAGCCAGGGGTGGAATTGTGTTGGGTGACAGCATGCTTGGAGTATGCTTGACTAGTGGTGTTGATCTTGTCCCAGAGGAACTGGTGGAGGGAGCAGAGGTCTTCCATGACTTTGTGAGCAACATGGAAGGGGATATTTTGTTGGTGTAGAAAAGGGAAACTCTGTGGTAGAGTGAGGCATGATTTTGTAAGTAAACTCAACAAGGGAAAGTTCTGTGTGCTAGTTGTTCTGTAAATAGTTAATGTAGAAGCAGAGATACTGTTCCAACATCTGCTTTACTTGTTCTGTTTGTCTGTCAATCTCTGGGTGGTAGGTGGCTGATAGGTTGATCTTTATTTCAAGGACTTTGCATAGCAACTGCCAAAAGTGGGAGACAAATAAAGGGCTGCAGTTAGAGACAATGTTGTCTGGAAGTCCATATTTGGAGAATACATGTTTGAGGAATAGTTTGGCAAACTCTGGAGCATTGTCAGTGGTATAATAGGGGATGAAGAGGGCTTGTTTGGCAAGGCAGCAAACAACCACAAGAATTGCATTGAAGCCTTTGGAGTTAGAGAGTTCAACAATGTGGTCCATCAATATTGAGGACTAGGGGCAGCAACCAATGAAGAGGGCTTCAGCAGGCCATAGAGATGGTAGCAGGGTACTTTGGCCCAGAGGCATGGTTTGCAGGTCCTTACATATCATGTGACATCCTTCTTCATTCCTGGCCAAAAGTAAGTTCTGGAAATGAGTTGGAGAGACTTATAAATTCCTGGGTGTCTCCAGAGTTTGTGATCATGATGCTGCCAGAATATGTCAAGGTGAATGGATGTGTAGTCTAGAGCATAGATGTGTCCACTCTGGAGTAGGAGGCAGTGGTCTGGAGATAGCATGAAGGGTGCATCAACTGCTGACTCATTAGTGGAGTTGTTGCAAGAGTTGTGCTGGGTGAAGAAGGAGTCTGAGGGTGCATTTCTAATTTGGTGGAGGATCCCTTCTTTGTTCATAATCAGCACAGCATATAGATGCTCAGGAGGGATTACCACTTGATGGTTAAATGCATTCTGCTGAGCTTCAAACAACTTCTTTGGATACATGTCAGGCCTCTGGGTGAGGGTGTCAGGTTTTGTGCTAAGTTGTCCAGGGTAATAGTGGATAGTGAAATCATACTCTGAGAGGGTTTTGGACCAGCAGGCTTGGTGGCAGCTGAGCTGTTTTATAGTTGTGAAGTATTGTAGGTTGTTATTATCAGAGTAGACTTGGATGTGGTGCAGATATCCTTCAAAGTAGGTCCTCCACTGTCAGAAGGCTTTGATGATGGCAAGGAGTTCTTTGTTGTAGATGTTGTAGTTGAGCTCCACAGGGATCATTGAGCAGGTGTAGAAGGCAATGGGGCAGAGGTCCTTGCTGCTAGAGTCTATTTGGGAGAGTATGCCAGCAATGGCATAGTCAGAGGCATTGCATTTGAGCAAATTGGTAGGGAGGGGTCAAAATGGCAGAGAATTGGAGCAGAGGTGAAGGCTTTTTTGAGGAGGGTAAATACACTTTGGCACTTGCTGTCCCAGTCCCAAGGGGTGTTCTTTCACATGAGTTGATTGAGAGGTTTGGTGATTCTGAAGTAGTTGTTGATGAGATAGCAATAAAAGTTAGCAAACCCCAGGAATGACTGTACCTCCTTGTTGTTCTGGAGTGGTGACCAGTTGAGGATGGCTTCAACCTTGGCTAGGTCCATGTGTACACTATCAGGAGTGACAATAACTTCAAGATATTTAACCTCCATAATGTGGAAGGAGCATTTTTTGGGTTTGGCATGAAGGTGGTATTCCCAGAGTTGTTCTAGGATGCAATGGATGTGCTCCAGATGTTCCTCCAGCAAATTTGAGTAAATCAGAATGTTGTCCAGATACATGATAACAAAAACATTGTTCATGTCATAAAAGGTGTTGTTTATGAAGTACTGGAAGGTAGTAGGGGAGTTAGTTATTCCAAAAGGCATCATTAGATACTCAAAGAGGCCATAGCAGGAGTAGAAGGCAGTCTTCCATTCATGCCCTGGAGTGATCTGGACATTGTTGTAGCCAGAGCAGAGGTCTATTTTTGTGTAGATCTTGGCACTGCAGAGGCAAATAACAAGGTCTCCAATTAGGAGGAGAAAATACCAGTTCTTTTTGGTGACTTTGTTGAGTCCCTAGTAATCAACACAGAGTCAGAGAGACTTATCCTTCTTCTTAGCAAATAGGACTAGAGTGCCAGTGGCAGAGATTGAGGAGTGTATGTACCTTTGCTAAGCATGTTATCAAGGTAATCCTTCAGGGTCTGGAGTTCAATCTCAGACATGTTGTAGATCTTGCCAAATGGGGGCAAGGTGCCTTCTTTGAGATCAATTTTGTGATTATAGGAGCAGTGCAGAGGAAGTTCTTTTGCACTCTTCAGAAAATATGTCAGCAAATTTGTGATATTTCTGGGGAACTACTTCATGTAGGATTTGTTCCTCTGTCTTCAGTTCTGGCAGGGTAGTTTCTGCATGAAAGTATTCTTCTGGTAGGGCTGGCATGATTTGGAGTTGGAAGGTGGGGGTACTATCTTGTAGGATGCATGCAAAGAGGATGGTGCCAATGATTTTGATGTCAAGAACTTCTGGATCAATTGGGGTGGGTGTTGGAGTGGTGGTGGCTGAGTCTGGAGTTGTGGCAGGGTTGTCTAGAGTGGTTGAGTGTCATTGATCAGGGTACTGCAGGGAATTGCATAGTGAAGTTTTTCCAGTTGATGTCAGAGTTGACATCCTGCAGCTAGGGGAGTCCAAGCATGATCAGGGTTGATTCAGGGAGCTGGGTGATGAGGAGCTGGACCTGGAATCATAAGCCACTGTTGAGAGTGAGGATGTTGTTGTGGTAGTGAGTGATTCCAGTTGAGGTGGGGCTTCTATCAAAGAGTTAAAGCTCTAGAAGTTTGTCAATAGTGTTGTGGGAGAGATTGAGCTAACTGCTAACAAAGGTGCCAGAGACTCCACTGTTGATGAGGGCAGGGAGGATCATTGAGAAGCCATTGAGTTGAATATTAATGATGAACAATTGTGTGGACTTTGATTGGAGCTGTGGGTGGGCCCAGAGAACATCAGTTGTGCCTTTAAAGCTCTTGGAGTGGAGTGAGACATTGAAGGAGACTGGTCTGGAGTTGGCCCACTTATTCTGAGGTGGAGGGTGAGGCTGGGCCAGTTGATATGGGGGTTGGAGGAGCAGTGCCATGAGAAACCTAGAACAACAGTGGTGGAAATGTATAGTTTGGTGACTAGTAACTGGAGGTCCTGTTTTTGTCTATTGGCAAAGGTCACAGTTGTTTCCATGCAGTGTGTGATGTCTCCAGTGGAGGTGGGATCACCATCAAAGAGCTTTTTTTTTTTTTCTTCTATAGACTTTGGGCTACACCCTCGATAGTCTTTATCTACATGTCCTAGGTAGTTTACTAGGAATAATAGCCTGCTGGGTGAGCAAATGGAGAACCAATAGGCCAACTCATTGCCCCCCAGCTTTTCAATGCCCTTGGTGCCATTTTAAATTGCTTTCTCTGATGGTATTGCCCTGTACTTGCCTCTCTTTCATTGTATTGTCTAGTAAGATTGTGTGGGCCTTTTATTGCATGCTCAGCCCCTAGGAGGGCATGCACATCTAGACCAGGCTACCAATGGTGGAGTGCAGTGGTAGGTTGTTGGAAAGGGTTCCCTGGGCTATTACCTCCAATTTGGGCCTTCCACATCCCTATATTCCCCACTCCCTGAGTCTGATGGGCTTGAGTGGGTAGTTGGTATTGGTAGATGGCAGATATGGTGAAATTCCTCTCAATTCCAGTTGCTTCAATTATCAGATCCTTTTTGTGTTTCATCCTGCTCATTCCTCATTGCCATTCTGAGGCCAGTCATAGTTGCACTTGCCTGTACCTGCATTTTCTAGCTCATTATCCATTTCAATCAGATTATGAGGAGAAACATCACTGAAAGTCTTCTGTAGCCTTTTTGTGTCTTTGACAAATTGTAGGAGGGCCTTTATGCTGTCACATTCACCAAATAACATTCTCATGCATTCTTCATTGTCTCCTTCCAGGCTCCTAACCATTTTATGCCTCTCATCCTCATATGCCCTGCACTCAAGCAGATAGTGCTCCATCAATTCTATTCTGCCCTTGCAGCTGTTATATATTTCTGTCTCAGACTTCCCTATCTGGTGTAGATGCCTGTTATGCAGAGTGTGTCCAGTATGTAATTGAATCAGGAGGCTGAGTTGATTCTTTGTGACTCCCCTGGTCACTCCCCTGAAAGCTGAGAATGAGCAGCTGTCCTCAAAAGTCTTAGCATATTGGGCATACCTTGGCAAGGCCTTCCATTTCTTCCTCCACATCCATTTGAGCTTTGTGTTGTGTACTTGCTTCAAGGCTGATAATCTGGCTGGCAGGGCCACTTCTGTGCTTGGCCAAGTAGGATGGCAGGAGGTTAAATGAATCTGACATCCCCTCTGCCACTTCCTTCACTGCTTTGTCTACTAGCTCATTGCCTTCTGCTCCCAAATGGGCAGCAATCCAAGCAATCTTTATTTCAAAGTCAGCCCTCCCTCATTCCTTCCTTGCAATTGCTCTCAGAGCCTTGTGTGCCATGTCAAAATGATAATGACTCTGTCATTGCTTGTAAATCTGTCATTGCTTGTAAATAGTTAGTGACTGAATTACCCCTTGGTTGTCTATCTGCATCATGGTCTCCTTCAGCAGGACTGCTTTGGCCACCAAGTGAATCCCAAGATTCAGGGCCACTGCCTCTGCCTCAAAAGATGTGTTCCTGGTGAGGGGGCCCAGGGAGTAGCATAGGACCCTTGGCTCCTTGTTATCCATTATGAGGACTGCTGCAGCCCCAGCATTGCCTTTGTATCCTGACCCATCTGTGTATACCTGGAACTGTGTTGTGTTCTCCCTATCAAAAGTTGTGACTCCTCCTTTGTCTCTGCTATCCACAATTTGATGGGGGGCATATGCATCAGAAGCTGTTGAACTGGGTTGACTGTCTCTGTGTTGTCTGGCTGAAGGTTGTATTGTTGTGCTAGCTCATGCAGTGGCATTTGGTGCTGTGCCATGTTGTGTTGTAACACCTGCCTTAGCAGTTTGTGCAAAGGATGTGCCTGTGGGAGTGATGCTAGTTGCATTGCATACCTATGGCAGACTTTGTCCATCATTAGCTCCATTGGAAGTAGGCCCACATATATCTCCACCACATCCATCAGGCTCATCCTCATTGGGCCCATTATCTTCAGGGCTGCCATTTGCTGTATGGAGCCCAGCTTCTTGGTGATGCCTGCTGAGCCCCTGAGTCTCTCTCCATCATCCATTCTGCTTACTAGGGTGTACCACACCTCTGCTGCATACATCATCCTTGAGAGTGCCACAGCTATGTAGAGCCTCCTCATGAACTTTGGGCTCAAGCCAGTTGAGGGTCTGGTTAGCCTATAGAACATCAAAGAGTACTTTGTAGCTTTAGCAATGGCATATTTTGCATGCTTGTTCCATCTGAGCTCATTGTCCACTATGACCCCCAGAAATTTGTGTAACCTCACTGGTTCAATGTGGCTATTCCTTAGGTTCAAGACCAGGCATGGTACCCTCCTAGTCTTTGTTCCTGGCATGGGGTCATTCTCTCTCCTCTATGAGAGGCGCATGAGTTTGAATTTGCTTATCTCAAACTTTAAATTTTGCTCCTCTAACCACTGGTATGCTCCCTCTTGCCTCATCATCATCCTCCCAAGCTTTCTGTTGGTCTCCTTAAAGTCCTTTCCTGAGGTCAACATTGCCACATTGTTGACAAAATCCAGCACCATTTCCTGCCTCCCTCTCACCACTTCTAATAAGTCAGCATTGTAGAATAAGTACAAGATCATGGAAATTGGATGGCCTTGTCCTATCCCATTGAGGATGTCCACTCATGGTGAGACATAGTCATTGAATCTAAGCTTGGTTTGCTAGCCTGTTAGCATTCTCTCAACAAACTTGATATAGTCCTCAGGAACTCTCCTTTTCCTCATATTGTGCAGGAGCTTGTCCTTCACCAAATTTGGAATAGCTCCTTTGATGTCCAAGAAGAGAATTGATACTACCCTGCCTTGTTGCCACTCATGCTTCATTTAGTGAGCCAAGAGTTGTAGCAAGTCCAACATGGTGCATCCCAGGCATGCTCCAAATTGAGTGCTGGGCAGAAGGCCACATTTCTCTATTATGTAGGTCAGGTCCCCAGCTACAATCAAGGTCAGTACCTTTGCTAGGGTGTTAAGGAGTGCTATTGGTCTGTATGCCTTTGGCATGTTGTATGCTGGATTCCCTGGCTTTCTCAGAACAACTGTCATACTTTCCTTCCACAGTAGATAATATGTTTCCAGTGTGAAAACTGCTCAGAAAAGATGGAGCAGATAGTCAGCAATTATCTCAAAAGACTTCTTAAGGACTATATTAGGTATACCATTGTTGCTGCAGGCTTTATATGGGCTGAGGCCCACTATGCTTTGTCTGATCTGTTTTTTTGTTATGAGGCTGCTTATTAGAAAGGGTTTGGCCTGGTGGTGTATCTGTTTGCAATCCATAGGTCCCTCTCCATTGCATTATCCAGAAACTCCTCCCAGTGTTTCTTTTGCACTTTTTGCATTTTGATCACATACTTCCTCCTCTCCTCCATCAGTTCCTCCTTTATAGAGAAGTGATCTATTGCCCTATGTCTATGTGCTTTCTCACTTAGCTTGTTAAGCCTCCTTCTCAACTCTTCCAGCATGTTTGACTACCACTACTTCATATGTATAGTGGGCTTTGTCATTAGTACCATTGCCTTGATTGTTTCTTGTAGGGCCCTGGTGAGCTTTTCTGCTAACTCCTGGAAGGCTATCTCCATTGCAATCAGCTGGGCTTTGGGAAACTCATTGTTGCTAACCTTTTCCTCTAGTACTCTCACAAATTCATTCCAGTCTACTGCTCTGAAGTTTCTCGTCAGTTTCTGAGGTTTCTTCTTTGTCAGTGGATCCAGCACTGTGAGTATTGGTATGTGATCTGTGCATGGGCCTTGATTCCTGAGGCTCACTTTGCATTGGATTGTTAGTTCTTCTAGGTTGCTGCTGCCAAAAATATTGTCAGGCCTTGTCCAATTGCCAGTCCTTCATGCCTTCAGGGTATTGATCCCCCTCAGGAGTAGCATTGCCATGTCAAAGTCTGCAGGCAGGGTTATTATTACCTGTATCTTGCCCATTACTCTCATGGTCCCAGAGAGGGTGATGTCTGTTGAAATCCCCTGCCCATACTATATAGTCATCCTCATTCTCAGTAGTCTCTTCTTGATCCAGCATGAGATACCCTCTCAGTATGTCCATACTATTGTTGTTCTTGCAATCATTGTGTATGTTGAAGATTGTGATCTTCTCAAACTGTCCCTTCATCTGTATTCCTGTTATGTCAGCCATGTCCAGAATCATGAGTTGATGCCAGTTATCTGTGCTGAGCTGTCTATTCACCAGTACCACAGACCTGGTGCATGTCTTATTAGTCAAGTAGGAAGTAGGGTATATTACTCGCCATGCTGAGCTTGCTCTCATGTTGTTCAGCTAGTCAAGATAAGGTTCTTGTATGAGTATTAAATCCCATTCCTTATAGAGTGTGTTTGAGTTTAGTAAGTTAAGTTGGGCCATTTTTGATTTTGCCAGGTTCTGCTGCCACATCCTCAGTTGTTTATGTGTTGGATCTACTATCAACATATTAGATAGTCAGGAAAGGTCTTGGGGCAGTTGGGGGGGTCATGTCACATCAAAGGTTCTGGGGAGGTCAGTTTGAGGGCCAAGGTGCTTGTGAATCCTGCTATTATCTGAAGAGGGTTGTTCTTTCTGGTGCTTCCCAGTACGTCCACCTTTCCCCAGTTGGGAAGTATGGCATCTTGTTTTCTGGGAGTTGTGTATCTATTTCTGCACATTTTCTGTGGAAGACCACACAGCCTTTAGAGTAGCTTGGGTGGCCCTTGAGGCCACAGAGAATGCACCTTGGTGGTTCTGAGCACCCCTCACTTGAGTGAGCTCCCCCACAGTGAGCACAGCATTTGTCTTCTGCATAATAGGCCACAATGTGTCTGTAGTTCTGGCATTTGTAGCACCTTATCAGTTCCTTACCCTGCTTCTCTGCTATAACCCATATATGGTGGATGTAAAGGCCCATTGCAGTGACTTTGTTTGCATCCTCCTCATTCTTGAACCTGGCTATTAGGTGGCCTACCCTCTGTCCCTCTGACCTTTCTGCTATTGGTTTGATCCACCTTAACAAGGAGAGGGTCCCTCTGGTGAGGTTGTTTGCATCTTCTATAGTTGCTCATTCCTCCTCTGACTCTGGATCAAATGTAATGGGCATAAATTTGATGATGACTGGGAACATACACTTCTTGATCCTTGCCCCTGCCCCCACCACTTCCTCAATCTCCTTCTCCCTACTCTTCACCCACTTTGCCCCCTCTTTACTTATGAGGCCTCCATTAGCTAGCTTTGTCAGTGCTTTTACTTCATAGCCATTGTATTCTCCTATCTTCTTGAACCTGCTGTTGAATTTCTCAGTGAAGCCTGTTATTGAGGTGTTCTGGATCAGTTCCCTGTTCTCCTCAGTCTGGTCAATGTCTATCAGCACTTGTCTCTTCCTAATGGCTTTGCATGCCCTGACTCTGGGGTTGATAGCCATGTTCAGTGCAAAGGAGACATCCAGCAGAGCTGGGTTTTTCCATACTGCTCCACTGTAGAATTTAATTTTGGTTGTTAGCTCCATAGTCACTGTGTTGACTGATTTCATTGCTTTAGTGGCCTCCTCCATTCCTTTACTGATCCTGCTCATTGCTACATTGACCATGTCTGTAATTGTTGCCTTTAATTTGCTGATAATGTTGTCCTCAAGCTTGCTTCTCTCACCAGGTTGAGCTTTGCCCACTGAGATGCTTGCTAGCAGTTTTGCCAATGAAAGGAGTGCTGTCCAGAGCCTTACCCTCCCATTTTTGTCTTCTATGTTGGTTGTGGTGAGAGAGTTCAAGATGTCCACCAAGGTGCTGGCTGTGATTCTGTTTCTGGCAGAAATCAGCCCCATGCATTGCAGAGTCAACTCACTGTCCTCCTTTTCCTCCCCATCCATTGTTGCTTTATACCCTTCTTCCTTGTTCTCACTAGTCTCTAGGACATCATTAGCCCATTTCACCATGCTGCCTGGGATTCTGTCTGAATTTTCTTTCCTTCTTGTTGTCCTTGTCTCTCTCCTCACATAGTCAGTAATCTTTTCATTGTGGTTGTTTCTGGTCAGGGTTGGTCTCCACATTTCTGCTGGCATAGGCACCAGGTGTTGTCTGCTCCTTGTCATGGTGGTTTTCTCACTAAAGGGGGGAATACTTAGCAGATTCAGTGGGGACTTGAAGTAGCTCTTTTCAGACAGTTTTAGACTAGTGGCTTTAGCTATTGGAACTACTATAGAGACTGGGGCCCATTGTATGTTGTTTTTTCAATGACTTTTTTCTGGGGTCCTAGTTGGGGTGCCACATAGTACCAGTTTAAGAAGAGTTTTTTTTTTTTTCATCAAAGAGCTTAAGGAGGATTGGAGTGGGGAGGCATCAGAGGTGTTGGAGAGTGAGCACTGCCAAGGATTTGTTCATGAGTCCTCAAGTTGGAAAGTGATAGGCTTAGCTTGGAACATCATGAGGCATTGCATTAGGAAAATTCTCCATTTCTAGGGGTTGCAACTAATAAAAGATTCCAGTTTCAAAAAATCAAGCTTGCCTTCTTGAGCCAGTGCATTGCAAGTGTTGTCCTGAGTGTTTTGAGTTTCAGGCAGGGGTCTGGCATTGTAGTAGTAATAGTAGTTATTTCCATTTCCATATTGAGGAGGGAGGTTGTCCATGGACAGGCTCCATCTGCCTGGAGGTCCACTATTGAGAGGTCCACCACCTGGAAGTTGGCCAGCATTGCCTAAAGGAGGGCCCAGGGCCCAGCAAGAGGGAGGGGGTCCTCTGGGAGTCAGCGGTCCAAAGTAATTGCTGTCAGTGAGGGAGTTGGGTAGTGTCAGGTTCCGCTGACCCCGGGGGCTCAGCTGCACTGGGCGAGTCCTTACTAGGCAGGTGTGATCCCCTTGCACTGGCAACCAAACACTCAAAAGCGTTCTGGGCACTGATGGCTTGTGCAGATAGTTGGGGGGATGTGATCCAGACAGATCCAGGGAGGTCCGGAGAAGTCGGATTGTGAGGAAACGAGACAGTCTTGGCAGGGTTCAGGCAGAAGGCCGTGCAGGAGATTTGCGGAAGCGAAGGAGTAGGCAGCTGTGTGATCAATGGGAACGGAGCCGGGGTTTGATGGGAGATCATTTGGAGTTGATGAAGTCCAGGACCGAGCAAAGAGCAAGGTTTGGACCTGGTGAAGGAGTGTTGGGGTTCGTAATCGTAATCGCAGAGTTTGTGAGGTCGTTTAGGTTGGTGAAGACTTGGGCACGACAGCCAGATGGAGTCACCAAGACAGCGTCAGATGAAATGGAATGGGGTTGATATGGAACAAGAGTAGATTCAGGTAGAGATACGAAACGATAATGATAACGATAACAAAATGGGGACGAGACAAGACTGGGAGACTGAGATAAGACCGGGAGACTGAGATAAGACCGGGAGACTGAGATAAGACCGGGAGACTGAGAGTAAGGAAAACGAGACACAAGACACGAAACAATCAGACCATAAGTAACGTTAAGCAATATCAAGACTAGAGTACGAAGAGCTACTCGATGACTTATATACTGATTACTGGAGGACTTCGGGGTACGTCGGCTGTGGCGGCGGGGCTTGGCGGGGCTCGACGGAGTGGGCAGGTGTCGGTTGTGATTGAGGATCGTGCCGTGCTGATACGTTGATGGGATCATTGGAGAATGCGGGTTGCCCCGAGGTTGTCGTGATACTCCGGAATGGGTCGGAGGAACCAGGGTGTTGAGTTGATGATGGGTGGCGAAGATTGGGAACAGCGGGGGTGGTTCTCGGGGTTCGGGAGGCCCAGGGTCAGGCACCGAAGTTGGCCAGGGGGCCGTCGGAGTTAGCCAGGGAAGTGTCGGAGTTAGCCGAAATAGGTGCAGGGCATGGGCAGAAGTTCGGCGGAGCGTTGGGGGTTTTTTGGGGGTTCGGGGGGTTGATGGACAATGTGCGGGGTTTCGGGGGACGGGTTGTGACAGGTAGTGGAACTGGTAGAGGACAAGGAGGTTTGTTGGGGAAGAGGAGTCAAGGTGCTCTGAGGCCTGTGGGTTTATGCAGAGGAGCTGGGGCATTTTAGCAGGGGTGGAGGATGTTTGGGAGGGGCATTTCCATGAGAGGCATGGAGGTTGAAGTGGGGAGGTCTGTCTCAGAGAGGGCCATTGATAAGACCCACTTGTCACTAAGCACTATTTTGGCATTTTGGACTGGACAGCAGCTGACTATTTTGACATGGCACAAGTTACAACACTCAGCATGTGAGGCCTAGCCCCAAGGTCTGGATTGACATAGCCTTTGTATGGGATTTTAGCAACCACAAGACTTATTGATCATGAGCAATATTATGTGGAGTCTTGACTTTGAGTCTGGAACAACAAGGCTAAGATCTTTCTTAGCAATGATTGCTAGCAACTTTCCTGGCAACAATACAGCCTCTCATCAAAAATAGACATATTGACAGTCATGTGATTTCTTACTTATCAATTTTCTTGTCAAGCTTACAAACATACTGGAATGGTGTTTATACTTCAGGTATTGACATCAGACTTGCTCTTTTCTTGAGAATTATTGCCCTTCATGCATCACATTGAATTTGCTTATATTTTCACTTGGTTACAGATTGATGCCTCATATGTATCATAAACACTTTGGCAGACACTGTTACTAATAGCAACTATTAGTTACTTTCCCATACTATACTTATGAACAGTATAAATATTGTACATAGTACAATCATCAAACAACCATTAAATGAACAGAGCCCAGTTCCCTCTCTCTCTCTCTCTCTCTCTCTCTCTCTCTCTCTCTCTCTCTCTCTCTCTCTCTCTCTCTCTCTAAGCTTACCCGCTTGAGATTTCACTTTGCCTCTTTCTCTTTCTCACTCATTATCAATAACAACTTAGCAGCAAGTCTTGCTGACCTCAACTTTGACTTTGTGTGGTGCCAACTGCAGGTGCCCTTAGTGTTATTTATGACTTAGCTATGCTAGCAAATACAGCTAGCAACTAGTTTGCATTTGTCTCACTTTCTGTCTTTTGTTGTCATTTCCTCTTTCTCTACCCAAATCCTCTCATACCACTTAGTTTGCTTTTCCTCAGCAATGCTTTTGTCTTCATTTGTTTTCCCCTTCTCTCACTAGCAACCCTCCATTACTGTCTAGTGACTTAGGCTAGTGATAGCAACTCATTTCACTTCTCACCCACTTTGTACACCATTTGCTCTAGTTCTCTGGGATGATTACTGACTCACCCTCTTTATTAACTTCCTATTGTCAGCTACCCTATCTAGTGACTAGTGTTAGGTCCTCTTTTTAGGTTTCCTGCATGGCACTAAGTGGCATAGAAACACATCACCATTGCAAGGAGCAGGTTCTTTGCTGGAGTTGCCAGGCTCATCAATGTAGGAGAGAGTTTGGTTGTCATTGTTGATGCATAGAGGGGGCTTCTAAGTGTGGGGTTCAGAGGTGGCAAGTTGGTCCCAGATACAGAAGGCACTGGGGATGGAGTTTGCCTGGGACTGAGCAGAGAGGGCCAAGATATGGGTGGCAGATTGGTTGAAAAATCCTCCAGCAGGGTTGAGGTTCCTCAGGATGTTAGATGCAGCATTGAGCTCTTCTTGCTGATGAGGAATGGAGGGCAGAGCTTTGCTTTGTGCTCTGGTGGATTTCTCTTGTTGTACATGGAAGGAGCAGGCAGGGTTCAGAGGATCTTCAAACTAATGGGAGTTCAAGCTAGTGTGGATTTCTTTGACCAGGGCACAGAGCTTATTCTGGAGATTGGCATCAATTCCCAAGGTGCCTTGCATATTTTTGGGAAGGGTTCCTCGCAGATAGCATTCATGGAAGTCAAACAGGTGATCTGCCCAAACCTCCAGAGTTGTGGGGGTGTCATGGTAACCTAAGCTGATGAGGAGGGCACAAGTGCATCTTGCAAATCCCATGGGGGAGAGGTGGAGGGAATGGAGGACTTTGTTGCACTGCTAGACATAGGCTTCAACTTGTTGCTGTCTAGAGGAAGGAGGGATTTGAGTGGAGCATGGTAGTTAAGAGGGGGAATAGTTATCTGGTTGTTCTGGAGGAGTTGGAGCTGCAGCAGGGATGGGGTAAGCATAGTAGTGAGGGAGTGGGAGGTAGATGGAGTTATGTAGTGCTGGGGTTACTCCAGGAAATCCCCCAGAGTACATACAGGGGTAATTGCTATCAGCTGGAAATGTTGGAAGGCAGTGCCAGCCCAGGAATATTCCCTGGCTGATGGAAGGAGTGTAGAATGCCTGGTTCAGATCTGGGGTCCAATAACAAGGAACACACTGATCCACAGAGGGGCCTGGATAGAACAGGGCATAGTAATTTTTGGGTACTGGCCTTCCATAGACATTGGTTGGATAGCTGGCAGGGTTGAATGCAGGGTTGTATGCAGACATCAAGAACAGGGTAAGGGGGAGTCTTGATATTATGTCAGGTTCTGCTGATCACAGGGGCTCAACTTAATTGGGTGAGTTCTTACTAGGTGGACATAATGACCTGTGCTTATAATCTAGTACTCCAGAGATGGTTTGGACTTCAGATATTTGCAAGAGGAAGCTAAGGAGAGCAGTCCAAGCAAGTCTCAGGTGGTCCAGAGAAGTCTAAGACCAAGTATATTAAACATTGGGCTTGGGTGAGCATCAGGTACAAGTCTATAAGTAAGTGTATGGTGATAAGACCCAGTTGTTGCTGAGCACCATTTTTTGGCATTTTGGACTTAGCAGCAGCTGACTATTTTAATTTGGCACAAGTCATGACACTCAGCATGCAGGGCCTAGCCCAAGGTCTGGACTGACATAGCCTTCATACAGGACCATAGCAACCAAGAGACTTACTGATCATGAGGAATAGCACATGGAGCCTGGACCTTGGGTCTAGAACAGTAAGAATGAGACCTTTCCTAGCAATGATTATTAGCAACTCTAGTGACTTCTTAGCAACAAAACAGCTTTTTCTTCCTATATACAGACATATTGCCAGATGTGTACCTTTTTTTTCTTATCATTTCTTTTGGCAAACTTACCAACATACTTGAATAGCATTTACCCTTCAGGTATTGATATCAGACTCACTCTTTTTGGACTTATTCACAATTATATGCCACAGAGACTTTGCTTATAATTTTTCACTTAGTTACAGACTGACACCTCATATGAACCATGAACATATTGACAGACACCATTGCTAGTGGCAACTGCTTGCTTACTTTCCCATACTATACTTTGGAACAGTATAAATACTGCCTTAACATAGACACTTAATCATTGAATCACAGAGAATTGACTCCCCCTTGAATTGAACCCATCTATCTCTAAGCCTACCAGCTTGAGATTTCACTTTGCTGCTACCTTTACTCTATTCTCTCACTCACTGTTGAAAATGACTTAGCAACAAGTCTTACCAACTCCAACCCCAACTTAGGGTGGTACCAACTGCAGGTGCCCTTCATGTTATCTTGACTTAGTGAAGCTGGCAACTGTGGCTAGCAACCAGTTTACTGACATTTCCTGCCTTCACCCATTCTTCTTTTTGTCACTAGCAACTTAGGCTAGCAATAGCAATCCTTTCAACTCCACCTTACAACATAGCACTTGCTCTTGTTCTCTGGGATGGTTACTGACTTGCCCTCTACTATTAACTTCCTACTGCCAGCTACCCTATCTAGTGACTAGTGTTGGGTTCTCTTTTTAGGTTTCCTGCATGGCACCAGGCAGCATAAGAGCACATCAATGGGCTGCAGGGTAAGTGGAGGCTTTGCAAGTGATGGGAGCAGAGCTGGAGTTTGATGGGGGATCAATCAAGAGTGATGGGTTCTGGAGTTGAGCATAGAGTGAGGTCTGGAGTTATTGTAAGAATGTTTGAAGGGTTGTAGCATGTGCACAGAGTTTGTAATAACATCAGAGTTCAAAGAAACTTGGGAATGATAAGGAAACAGAGATGGACAACACAAGACAAAGTTGAGACAAGATGGAACTGAGAAAAGAGATAGATTCAAGGATAAAAATAGAAATGGAGATAAGACCAGGAAACACAACAAAAAAGAGACATGAGACACAGGTAACCAAATAAAGTAATATCAAAACTAAGGTAACAGATGGCAGCAGGCAAAAATCAACTGCTATATATGGGCAAAGTGGTGGGAGCCATGTGTGGCCAACCAGGCTGCACCATTGTTGTATATTTCCAAAAACAATGGCATCTTGCAGACAGTGCTAGATGCATGTCAATACAATAATAACATGGTTAAGGATGTAATGCCCTTACCAAATCAGGAGGTTATAAGGGCAGATGTTGCACATGCACCTGTAAGGTCAAAAATTGACCTCATGGATGCATATAAGCAGGTGAGGATACATACTTCAGACATATCCAAAACCATGTTTATGACCATTACTGGTACATATTGCAGTAACATCATGCAGACTGGTGCCTGTAATCCACCAGCCCCATTTCAACAACTGATGATGTTCATCTTTTGGGACATCATTGAGAAATGGATGCATGTATACCTAGACAATATATTTGTCTTCTGAGATACTATTGAGGAGCAAGTAGTCTTTGAAAGACTATGCAAGAACAAGCTCTACCTCAGATGGAAGAAATGTGAGCTGTATGCCAAGCATGTGGAGTGCCTTGGCCATGTCATTGATTTGCAGGGTATACACCCTGATATGGACAAGTTGAATTGGATTCAAGAGTGGCATACTCCTAGAAACTACAACATCCAAAGATTTGTTGGGTTGGTAAATTATATTGGGAATTTCTTACCCAATATTTCTGCATATACAGGGCCATTGATGGCCATGATGCAAAACAGGTCACCATTTCATTGGTGCCCCATCCACCAATGGTGTTTCAACATGATCAAGAAAATCTGTGCCAAAACACCTATCATACAGCCAATTGATCCTCAACATGAGGATTCTATATGGCTGATCTGTGATGCCTCAAAGACAGGCATTGGTGCTATGTATGGGCAAAGACCCAGCTGGAAGGTTCATGTCCAAAAAGTTCACAAATGCACAGCAAAACTATGCAGTGCATGAATTGGAGACATTGGCTATCCTGAAAGCCCTCCTGAAATGGGAGGATAAGCTTCTAGAATAGAAAATCCATGTGTTTATGGATCACAAAGCTCTTGAGTTTTTCAAAACTCAACAGAATCTATTGCCCTGCTAGCAACAGTGGATGGATTACATGTTGAGATTGAATTTTGACATCACATATTTTAAAGGAGAGCTCAATAAGGTAGCAGACTGTTTTATCCTGCTACTTTGAGAGTGACTCTCCCTGAGATGTGCACCATGTCTACAAGTATGTACATGCAGATGTGCAAATCAACCCAGAGGGGTATGATTTGCTCCAACATGCCTGTAAGAGATGCAGGCTCAACTGGATCAGATTTGCACTCTCTACAACAGACCAAATCACAGAAGCTAGTGGGTGCAGGATCATCACCAATTTTGTGATGTGGAGGCACAAGTCCTTGCTGACATTAATGACAGCATAGATGAATCATCTCAGGCCCAATAGGGATCACAGAGCCCTAAGGGCTCAGATGATATGACTCTCAGAGGCCATACTTGAGATGGCCCATGTACTGCAACCACAGGATCAGTCTGACAGAGAGTTTCTCCAGCCTTGTATGGCAAAGACAAGCTCTTTGCTAAAATTCTGAGTTGGCCAAAGGACTATAAGTCCTTCCAGCTGAAGGACAAACTTATTTGGACTACCAATCTCATGGGCCATGAGGTATTGTGTATACCTCATGAGCAGGAAATGGTAACCAAATTACTTGACCAAGCACATTGTGTGGTTGGGTATTTTGGTGCCTAGAGGATGACAGAATATATTTGTTGTTGGTATTGGTAGCCAACCATGGTTGCAGACATGCAAACATTCTGCACTAGTCATGGATTTACATGCAAGAAATTATGAGACTACATGGTCTCCCAAGTTCTATTGTCAATGACCAAGACTCTAAGTTCATGTCAAAATGGTGGCATGAACTGCACAAATTGCTGGGAGCATAGCCCCTGATGTCCACATCATTTCATTTGCAGACAGATGGGCAAACCAAGCATGCCAACCAGAATGTTGAACAGATTTAGCACATGGTATTGTGCCCAGATCAGAAAGACTGGCTAAGTTGAATAGACCTAAGCAAGTTTGCAATCAACATGAGCTTCTCTGAGACAGCTAAGTATGCACTGTTTGAGTTGAATGGTGGCTACATGCTGTCAATGATAAGGGAGATCCAGTCAGACTCTGTGATCCCCAGAGGAATCAAGCAGTTTGCCCACCAAGCACTTGAAAACTTGGCAGTGGCACACAATGCAATCATTGAGGTGTGTGTCTTCCAGACATGTACTGCTAACTTGTGTTGCAGACCAGATTCAGAGCTGGAGAAAGGTGCACTGGTGCACCTTTTGACTAAGAATTGCAACCTCCTGCAAGGCAGAGCCAAAAAGCTCTGCCCAAAGTGGGTTGGGCCATACAAAATCTTAGAGGCTTACAATGAGACCTCCAATTATACATCGGAGTTTCCCATGGCACTCCAGGAACATAAAATACATCCTAAATTCCATGTGTTGCTGCTGCAACTATATAAGGCCAGCAACAATGTGCTGTTCCCAAACAGGGCAACACTAGAGCTATATGACTTTGGCATGCCAGACAACTAGGAATGGTTTGTTAAATGACCTGTTAGGTCATTGTTGAGTAGGAGCAAACCTTGAATTTGTGGTTTGATAGAGTCTGGAAGACACCACTTAGGATCCCCTGGCTATGTGCAAGAACCTTGAGGCCCTTGACTGCTATCTAGAGCTGCAGGGCATATGGTGCCCTGCACAGCTGGCTAGAAGGACAAAGTCAAGTTGACTTAGTCCAGAAGCTGGGAAGGCCACCATGCTAGTGGCTATCAAATATTATGTCAGCCAATTTTTTGACTGGCTGCAAAGTCACCTACTCCTTGTCTTCCACTACTATGTTAGTGATATACCAACACAGTGTATGGAGACACCTTGCTCCATGGGCAAGAAAAAGAAGAAACCAAGTGAAGCAGATGCAAGTCTAGCCTGGTTATTTATTGAGCTCTATTCAGAGCTTAAGAGGGAGAGGAGTACCAGAGAGAAGTGCACTCCCAGGTTTTGGTGGTTTGCTGTGCTGGCAGGAGGGTTGGTGCCTGGGAATGTAATGCCCCCAGAAATGAGAAGAGCAGCCCCACAGAACACAAGCCCCATAGGAGCAGGACCCACAACAATGCCAGGAGATGTGGCCCACTCAGCTATGCAGTGGCAATGCAGTAGTTGCCAATGCAGGGACACATTGCGCCCCCACAGCATGGTAGAATGGGAAGAGGACATGGGGGACATAATGCTCCCCCACCAATGAACTTTGGTTAGCCTGTGGGCCCACAGCCTATGTGGTCCCAGGAATTTCAACAGTACATGGTGCCACAGTACTCTGTGGCCCCATCACTAGTGGCTGGACCCAGCTGTACAATGGTCATGGCAGATCAATGACAACCTGCCACAATCTCACCACAAGTAGAGATTATCATAGTGGGAACTTACATAAGATAGTCAAGGACCATCAATCACATAAATGAGCTTCTACAATGCTTTGGAAAGCAAATAAAATTTGCCTATCAGATGAAGAATAAAGAACAGCCAAGTATAGACACTGCCAGGCAGTGAGGTGAGGAATTGAGGCAATATTTGTAGTTTAATGTGTCAATCATGTCATCAGGCTCCTGCAGGCTTTGACTAAAAAAAATGTTCTTAACCTTACTGTGATGTAATAAAATGTATTATTCTTATATGAGTACTGGAACCATCTCTGACAGGTCACCATCCACCACCTAGGTCTAAAATCTCAGGACACTGAACATGTGCTGCCATCTTTGGTGAAACTTCCAAAAGCTGATGGCAACATGAATTCTGGTAATTGTCAGTCATCATAAAGCTGTTGGCTGTCAGCATGTAGGTGTCACATTGTGTAGGATTAATGTATGTTGTCAATTAAACAATTTTGCATTGCTCTTTGTAACCCTGAATATGATTGTTGTAACAACCCTAACTACTTGACCATATAATGTTTAACAGAACCATAACAGAACCTAACCAAACCTTTAACTACCTAAACAGAACTCTAATTGAACCCTCACCAGGCTGACCAGTAGTTATAATCCCATCCTATTGCTTTCAAATGAGACTGTATGACACATTCATCATCACACAATAGGTGCAGACAGGATGGGATGGATGCCATTTCTTCCTTTTTGTTGTGATCTTTCTTCCTAGGGATTGGTGCACCCTGGAGCTGTGGGACAACAGAACTGGCTCCAAAAGGTGCTTTAGATGTCAAAAACATAGTCATGTATGTATGTATGCACAACAGAGAGTGTAGAGGCTGATGGATGAGTCTGTAGTACAGCAACAATCCCACTTTCTTAATTGACACAATGCGTTGTTTTTTTGTATTTATTTATTTGGACAGTACATGGTAACCGTGAGTCCTAATTCCAAAATCTCACCATCTCATTCTTGTCTGACAATTCAGCTCAAGTTGGTTTGATGCAACATCTTTGAAGCTATCATATGAACATCAAATTACTTTCCATCGACCGTGACACGGTGTGACATGGGTCTTGACAGCTTGGATCTTGATACTATCGCTCCCTTTAGTCGGACGTCACAAATTTGTCACACTCACTTCATTTATTTTGTAAAATTGAAACTTCTATTGAAGACCGATTTCTGAAAGAGGATGTCTGCAAATCGCTATACTGATTTCTTTCATTTGCCATGCAATATCATGCTTCTCACATTCGTGTTAAGGTTGAGGACACATGTATCTGAATCATATAGTTGTATGTGCCTTCTATAAGCCGTAATGACCACTGTGGTCTGGTTCTGCTGCCCCTCTTACATCCTCTCACACTGTGTACTTTCTGTATTTTTACAGGTAGACAGACAACAAACACCCAACTTTATTTTATTTTAATTTTTCAGTCAACTGGTTTTGTAAGTGAGACACCACATTCTGAACTACAATAAATTGTCCGGCATCTTAAGCAGCACTATTACTGGTTACATTCTGAGGCCAGTGAGTGATCTGCACTGACTGGCCAACCAGGTCAAATTGATGGGTCAGAAGGGCAGGTCCCGTGTCAACGTTGAGCTGGTACGAGCCATTGAAGATCCACATATTTCCTTCCGTATCAGCGCGCGCAATCGAGCCCAGTGTGACAGACAAAGAGGCACTGCTGTTACTTCCACCTGCGAGTTGATGGAGGCGAGTATAAGAAACAAGCTGTTTGTTTGGAAGGGGAGCAGGGCCCGCAGTGCTGTTGACGAATAGAAGAGCAACATAGTCCGATGTGACCTCGCCTGTGTTTTGAATAGTAATGTCAAAAGTATCAAACGTGGCAAGGTCTAGAGGACTATTACTCGACGCGTCGGAGATAAGCGATGCTATGTCATATTGTGTGGGAGGAGTTTGTTGCCATTGCACGTTGAATGTAGTGTAGTGAAGGCCATGTCCGAACTCGAAAACGGGAGTCCCTTGGTACCACTTGTACGTTCGGCCGGGATTTGTTGCGCTAGGGCGAAGAGACATGTCCGTCATGGGTACTTGATCGGTATATGCGGCAGGATATTGTGTAGTAGAGAGGCGGCCTGCAGGAGAAGCCTTCCCGCTCAATATGTCGAAAATGGCTGTCCCACCACTCTGGCTTGGGTAGCCTGCCCATAGAATCGCATTGACCTTGCAGATTCGAAATGAATACAATGTTTCCCAGAGCAGATAAAACACTAACCGTCTGATTATTTTTCAGCGCCGAGTCATCTACTTGACCACCGCCAAACTGTAGAACGACAAGAGGCTTTCCAACAGCCTCTAGTGCAGCAATTAGATCGAGCTGAACACCAGGCCATACAATTGTTGTTCGATCTTGTCCCTCATTCTCCACAGTACCGTCGATACCTCCGGCAAAAATAACAGCATCGGCAGATTGTGCAGCAGCCACGGCAGCAGCAAAGCCAGCCGTCGATGTATCTGATATCGTGGTCCCTGCCACGAACGTTGCCTGATAACCTGCATTCATGGCTCCTTGCAATGGGCTGATGAGGAATGGAGCGATGCCTTGATAATTCCCTTGCATCTGCGTAGTTGCATTAGCGAAAGGACCAATGAGAGCCAACTTTTTAATGGAGGTATCCAAAGGCAACGTTCCATCGTTTTTGAGTAACACGATGCCCTCGACCGCTGCTTGATACGCGAGCTGCTGAGCATTTGGCGAGTTGACGTCAGACCAATCGAGTTGTCGGTATGGTTGGACATCAGGAGGATCGAAGTAACCAAGACTGAAGAAAAAAGAAGAAAATCAGTGTACAGTTGAGAAGTTGAATGCATGGCAAGCTACGGACCGAACAAGGGATGTATACTGGCGTATCAAAGCTTTTTCGAGATCCGCACGAGTGATCAAAGATTGATTCAATGCCTCGGGAAGGTGCTCGGCATACGTGTTGCCACAGTCGATATCCGTGCCTGCCTTGAGGGCGTCTGCCACAGCTTGTGCGTAAGTAGAGGTAAAGTGATGCGTGCTAAAAATATTGTCAACGGCGTCGCAATCTGATGTCACCCATCGGTCATCGTTGAAACCCCAGAAGTCTCGCAAGATTGTCTGTAGGAGATACGAGTTGGCACAGGAGGGGATCCCGTTCACGGAGTTGTAGCTGCACATGATCGATCCGACTTTGGCGTCCCTGACACAGCTTTGGAAAGAAGGTAGATAGTACTCGCTCAAATCCTGATTGGTTACCACTGCATTGAACGAGGTACGATCGTTTCCCTCCCAATTCTCGATATCATATGCAGCATAGTGTTTGCAGTCCGCGACGATCTTAAAGTAGGGTGTAGGATCTATACCCCCCTGAAGACCATCCACGAGGTTCAACACATACTGGGAGATGTGGAATGGGTCTTCGCCAGGGGTCTCCTGGCCACGGCCCCAACGTGGATCCCTGAACAGGTTGATGTTTGGGGTGAAGAAATCAAGACCTGCCATACCAAAATTGTTGAATGCACGAGCTTCTGTGCTAATTACATCGCCAACAGCCTTAATCAGCGAATCATCGAATGCAGAACCTAACGTAATAGGCTCAGGAAATGATGTGGCTGAACTGAAATTTCCAGAGGGTGTGAATACTACACCGGTACCAGGGCTCGTTGAAAGTCCATGCTGTCGGACGTACGTAGGGGAGTGAATAGTAAGAAAAAAAAAAGAAACATTCACAGGTATGTATGATCAGCCCTTACCAATGCTTCAGACCACCACTGGTAGCCCGGGAGACCGAGGCGAGAAACACCAGGCGAAAAGTTGACGGTATTCGCCATGAGCTCATCGTCGGTGAACAGTGCGATAAGAGCTTGCGCACGTGTAGCGGCGTCCTGGGTGCGGTTGCACACCGCATTTGACTTTAGGGGCCCGTTGACGCAGTCCGGAAAGGCGAATCCTAGTGCAACGCCGAGATAGGGAGCCAGCCACAATATGTAGCGAAGAGGGGGCATGGTTGTAGACTTGCAGGACTACACCCTGCATATGTGGCTTTTATCGAGCAGTCCGTCAGTGGCCAAAAAGTCCTCCCGAACACACACGGAAGCGAAGGGGAGAATCGACTCGTGACGTCAAAAGTTCTTCCTGGCGTAAAGCAGTATATGTGTATTGTGTGAGGGTTTTTGGTACACATAGGGGTTTATTCAGGGGATTTGTGCACTGGGTCGTGGTTATTTTTGTTCTCGCGAGTTGCTCGCTGATGACGCCCGCTACATCAGAAATCACGCATCTACATCAAGGCATGATGAAAATCATCGTAAACACTGTCCAAAAGCTAGAACAAACGCCGTGCTTACTATGTACTAGCTATGTGATGGCTCAACATCAGATATGCCAGTAGGCGTACCTCGTACCTCAAAACTGCGCTGAGGATAATTCCCGGGCCGTGCAAAGGCCAGCGCTCAAGCTTCAAGTTGAGTCACAGAAAACGCACAGAAACTCGCGGAACCCGAGTCTTCAGCTTCTTCATGCACATACATTGTCTGCAGCCCCCTATAATCAGAGAAGTCTCAATATAGAGCTAAATGTTAAACGCTCGATACTAATGATCAATCCCGAGGCTTTGAGTCTGCACAGATATCCACCAGTTCAAACTGATACATATACCGGCCAAGGCTTCCCGTAGCGCTCTAGCCCAAGGACATACAGCCATTGCGGGCACTGACAAATTAGCACAGCAAGTGTGATCTCGCGGGTCGGAACTTGAAGTCGAGAGCATCATTAGAAGCTTCTTGGGGGTAAGGACACGTGTACGACGAAAAGACAGGCATGGGATGGGAACCCCCCCCCCCCCTTCCAGTGTTTCTTGGCTGTGGGGCCAAGCTCTGATCCTAGTAGTTTCAAGGTTTCAAGGGCCTGAGAGCATCAAGCTGTGGAGGGTGTCTGCGTGAGTAAATTAAGGAACACGGGGGTGCATGTTGTGACAGAAGTTGGACAGAGAAGTCCATGTACGTCTCCACCTGTCTCCACTGAATACTTTACTTGGAGAGAAGGCGAAAATGAACGACGTGTAGTTTGTTTGACAACGGCAGAGTATCGAGACGCGACGGCCATCATTGAATTCTCATTTTGAGCTGGCGTGAGGAAGTAAGTGGATAATGGAAGCATTAAGTCAAGTTAAGGTTATGCCGTGATTTAGTTCCCGTGGACAGTAGTGTTCCTCGTCGGGGAATCCCAGGGGAATGAATAAGTTTTTTTAAAAAAACCGTAGGAGTACTAGAATTGCGAATTAGCTATGGATAACCGTCACAGTGATCATCAATAATAAAAAAACACGACAAACAGCAAACAAAACAGAGTCCTATCGGACAAAATATGTAGTGTAGGTCGTGGCTCGACAGTTCTCCGACAGGACGCGTCCGTCGATGGCGTAGTACATATGTATACCAGATACACCGAGCGTCCACCCGTCGCGTGTATAAAGGAGCACGCACTGCGTTCGGGGTCCTAATATGGACCTCTACGCGTTTTTTAAGTAACTGCCCCGGCCCCTGCGCCACCCGAAAGGATTAGTATCCGTACCCGCCCCTCGCGCTGCCCTTGCCATTGGCTGGACCCAAGCTCACGTTCATCGCTACGGGGGGACCGGCGGTGCCTGCGACGCCGGGCCCTGAGGCGCCGACGATGGCTCCGCCTCCCACGAGGGCCGAGAGGCGGGAAATCTCCTCCCTGGAGTTGACGAGCGCAGATGTCAGACGCTCGTTCTCGTTGGTGAGATACTCTACCTTGGCTTGCAACTGTGCGAGCCAAGCCTTTTTGCGTTGGCGGCATTTGAGGGCGGCTGGACAGTGACGTTAGGGGGAGATGGAAGGAGGAGAGGGGTTTTACCTTGACGATTACGCTCTAGAAAGTTTCTGCGCTTCTCTTCTTCTGTCTCTGGTTTCTTTCCGTTGGTGCGTCTGGAACGGGCGTCGTGGGGGCTGTTTTCCTCGTCGTCGTCATTGTCGTCATCGTCGTCGCCGATGTCGTCGATGTCGTCGTCCTGCGACACGGAGCGACGGCGCGTGTTTGCGCGACTGCGTTTTGGGGGTGCGCGCGTGGGGGCGGGTGCGGGGTCTGCGGCGCGTTTTGGAGCACGGCGGGCGGGGGCGGCAGCCTGGCGCTGTGCGTCCTGCTGGCGCTTCTCGAGCTCCTGGTGGGCCTGGGAGAGGAGGAAGAGGCCGTTGGCGGCGGTGTTGGCGGCATTGGAGGCGGAGATGTACGGCTGGGGGGCGTCGAGGGCGCCGTTGAGGGCGTTGAGGGTGTTGGGGGTGATCGTGGGATTGGCGGGCTGGGTGTTCATGATCGCCATGAAGGCGGCGGTGTTGGGCGACGGCGGGAAGGCGGGGCCGGGCACGAGCGGCGTCAGGCCGGTGCGGGGCGTGAGGCCGGAGCGCGGCGTGAGGCCGGTGCGGAAGGAGGCGGGATCGAACGGCGCGGGGGCGGGCTGCGGGCCGGCGAGCATGGCGGGCGACAGGGGCCCGGCGCGCAGAGTCTGGGCAGAGTACCAGGCATAGCTGGGGTCCGCCGGCGACGAGATCGACGCGAGCGGCGGGAGGACGGGCCGGGGCGATGCGCTGCGCCGGTCGCGCGACGGCGGGCGGTCGGGCTCGGGCTTGGCGCCGAACGACTGCTCAAACGGATTCGGCTCTTTGTCAAAGTCCTTGCGGCGGCTCGCGCGCGGTGACGGCGATTTGCTCATGACGACAGTGGTGGGGGTCAAAAAGATGACGACTGCTGACGTAGCCGCGTTATAATCCACCTTCCTGTTTGTCCCTGTTGATGACGTCGTGCCTGGCCCAACCGTCATTCTGTCGTCACTGCCCATTCTCCATCCCCTCCTCTCTGCCCCTTCCGCCTCCTCCCCCCAGCCCACTCCTCCTCTCTCCCGTTTCCCCCGTCCTTTTCCGTGCCCTCCTCGCCCCCCTCCCTCGATCACATGCCACACCCACCCCTATCAAGTGTACTGAAAATTTTACCTCCATTTCAATCGGGATCCTTTCGGCCGCCTGACCGGGCCCGCATCTAGGCAGAATCTTCCCATCAACCAATACACGGATGCCACTGATGCCCATACACCGCACACAATGTGCTCACAATGCTTCCGTTAATGTACATTCATTACAGATGGCCCGACTCGGCATCGTCTTCCAAACCCCACTCTAGCCGCATCCCATCACAGAAGGACGTAAGGAGACCACAAACCTACACGCACAAACCAGTCACAACGCAATCACCGCCGGCAGGCCAAAATACGCCCTCTTGCGAATCGAAGAATCACGACACACCCACAACACTGCCGGCAACGTTACATCACATCAGCACTGGCCAGCATCACACGCATCCCCTAGATCGTGAAGATGTCTGTCTTCCGAAAATATAGTAACGAAAATCAAACAAAAATCGAGCCCCAGCGCCACAGCCCCTGGATCAAAATAATCAACATATGCACGACCCTGTGTTATGCTATGTATTCACTCAGGGTCATTAGGTGTACATAGGTACATATATGTACGCCCCTCGTGACAGCGCCACCAAAGTCTAACATCCACTGCGTCTACGCGTCTACGTCTATCTTTAATCGGAATCGGACCCAAAGGGAAGAATTCGGTACAATTACATTGCTCAAGGGCGAATTTAAGTTTGAAAGGCGCGCGTTCACGGGAGTTGCCGGGGCTGATACTTTTTCATTTTGCATTTCTGGAATTTTTTTTAACGTATTTATATACCTACACTTATGGACACTGGATTCAAATTATTTAGAAACCCCTCTCTCGGAGAAACCTTCCCCTACATCTGATGGGAATTGATGTAAACGAGAAATCTCCCAAGGCCATTGTCATTAAATCACGCTATGAAAAAGCAATCCCAAACCGTCATTGGGCTCAACACTTATCAACTCACAATATTTGCAGAGGCGCATTTGCATGTCTTGATTTCTACGCTACTGTTACCAGCACACTCAATGAATAAAGTGCTGCAAGCATTGACCTTTGTGGATCATTAGAATGCTGTCAGAGTCTTTGTTACTGTTGAAATGATCTGTTCTCATTGCAACGCGAGTGGTACTTGACCAGACTGGATATTCGACGGCACCTACAGCGGCATCATCGGCACAGTCTATTTGGTTTGTGGCTCGGCTATCGCAAGTCACAATGTGAAATCAGGAGTCAGCGGAGAAACCCAAGGGTTTCTCAAAGAAAGGGGGTTTTTCCAAATAGTCTCATATCTATTTGGGTGGCTTGGCTATCACAATAAACAATGAGAAACCAGGGTTTCCAAATAGTCGGCAGAGAAACCCAGGGGTTTCTCATTTAAAGGGGGTTCTCCAAATGGTCTGAGTCCGCTTATGCAATAATGGTCTTGAGTTTGACTTGTGAGGCAACCTTTTTTTTGAATCATACGTTGTGTAGGTATGTATGGATAGCAAGGGGGTGCAAGAATAAAATAAAACATATCGGGTCAAATTTTTTCGAGGGCTACTTGGGTGACCTATCTGTTACTAATATTACAAATAAATTACCAAATAGGGTAATTGGAGCACCAGCTATTTCTAAACCTGGACGCCACTCGACACTTTATCCTTGATGCTGCCAAACCACACTTGTTACCCTTGCAAGCTTCACACACCCAGCCATTCACTCAATGCTCTAAGCCAATATAATGTAGATAAGAACATGCCATGGAGGGATTGATGGCATGGGCTGTAAAGGGGGGTTGGCTGTATTGAGAGTGGTGCAGACACTGTACACTGTACATGACAAGCTTTCAGCCTGAAGAAGTGTGCAGCTTTGATCTGTGACTTGGTGATAACCTGAGCAGTGTCCCATTTTTTCAGATTTTCAGCATATTTTTTGCTGCCCTTGTGTACTTTCTGTCAGTTTGCAAGTTCAGCTTTTCCAACATTGATGCATGTATGGAAGTATGACATGGTACATGATTGTCTGCATCAACAACCAGATTTGATTCATTGATCTCCAGATTATTGAGATCATTGAGGTTAGTAGTATTGATAATGGAAGCATCATCATTATTATTGACTCAGGATTTCAGCACAAAACAACCCTTAAAAAATAACTTTGGAGAGCAGGCTTTGGGCAGACAACTTCCATTTTAGGATATGTACCACTACCCTCCAAAATTATATGTTGGATGGAGGATTGCAGTATGGAATGTGATGGACACATGATATGAGTGCAGTGCAGAGGGATTTCGGAGGTATTGGAAAACTATACAGTACAGGACAAAATTATTGGAATCAGGGACTGGAACACCTCAGTTGTTTGTATACTGACTGAGTCTTGTATCCTACAGGTATATACACAAATAGAGTCATTTGTATACCTACTGAGTCTTGTATCCAACAATATTAACAGGACCTACCTACCCAACCCAATATGATATATTGCTCATGGACATTACAACCATGATATATGGTACTCTGGATACCTAAGATCCTGTGAAGAAGCTCTCATATTCATCCCTCTTTATGTTCTTGAACTGGATATTGCCGTTATATAATTACTTGAATTACTGCCTCTGCCTCTTGATAAATTTTCACTAGTAGTGAAATCTCGGAAAATCAGCAGGTTGTATACACTGATGGCAGGCAATAGTGTTTCTCAAGGAGATACTGGGAGGGTGAGGATTGGTATTTCACGGCTCGTGCGGTAAATGCTCCTTGCATTCCTTGGTTCTATGATGTGATGTCTGTCAAACTTAAGCTTGTTCTTGTGTATATTTGGACTACTAGTAAGTATTGCATGACATCATGATCAAGGTGTCTTCATTCATAGCAATATCTCAAGAAGTTTGAAAAACCTTAAGCTTGAACACCCAGCAGATCCGTCTTTGGAGTAATTGTGGCGCTGTCATGGCGAGTTGTGTCACGAGACTGCTGCTTTATGACAGTCGTTTTCAGTTCGGTTTGGTTCAGTTGTAAACATTAGTGTAACTGAAATGTTCCGAGATCATCGCAGATGACAGTTGGTGCTCTATTGCATGGCAAATTTTGGGGTGTCATAGAATGAGAAGGAGGGATTTATTATTTGAGTTTACGTAAGTAGTACTAGTGATCTACGCTGGCCATTTTTTGTTGCCGAGATCCAGCGGGATTAGAATTCCTGTAGAGGGAATGCTATTGTTCATGGTGTATGTCGTTGTAAGAAGGCCGCGACAGACTCGGATCCATGAAAATGAGATTCATCTTGACCACCCGGTAAACTTTAAGATATTTGACATGGGGTACACAGCTTGGAATAAGCTACTACCCCGTTTTAACTAATCTTGTAATCGATACTAGAATGTCCCTGGTTATTGATCAAGCTCTATACACGCGTCTGAGGCTTAGGCACTACCGGCAGGTGTGAAGTAGTATACTCCGGCCTTGTCACAACTACCAAGACTCAATGTGTCCCCGCCATTAGATCCTATGATGCATTGACCGCTGGCTGGGTGTTTTATGGTGCAATTACCCTGTCGAACCTCACTGCATTCATCACAGGTGATGTTGAACTGCTGGGTGCTGGAGATATTATCCAGTGAGTCTTTAACGCAGATGACGATTAGGAATGAGATTGAGCTTACGGAATGGATAATAGCCCAGCAAATCCAAAAGTAAGGTTGCCGTTATCGCCGGCGGTGAGCGCGACAGGTATTTGGGTGCGGAAGGCGGGTCTATGGCAACATTAATCAGAAGTCAGGTATGAATGATAAGATAAGCATAATGAAAGAGCTTCCAGGTTTATATAATATAATAAAAAATATGAAGACGTTCAAGTCAAGATAAAAACTTACATGATGCCATAAAGCCCGTTTTTCTGGGTCAACATGGAGAATTCTCCCTGCATAAAGGCGTCGCGCGCAGAACGCGTCTCGAGCACGATCTGTGCGCCGGAGGAATTTGACTGGGGAGTCCACTCGTTGACAACGTCGGTCATAGGAAGGAGCGCGTATATGGACTGATCGGCCGTGAAGCTTGGACTACAAGTCCTGGCGACAAGAGCAGGTGAAGCAGAGGTGAAGGAGGCAAAGAGGAAAGTAAGAGCAACGATTCCAGATTTCATCATAGCGTTCAGTGTGAAGGTGGCTACGTGGTGGGTTGTACAGTCGCTTGTACTGAGAATGGGTTCAAGCCGCAACCGACTTTTATACTGAAGTAGATCGGCGAGCCTTCCGAGAACGGTATGACCATTAGGAGGAGCCGGCATATGTTCTCCTATTACTTGATTCCGAGTATGTCGCAAGGGACATATATCCTTCACTCCTTTGAGATAAAATTACGAGGGGAAGACATCAAATTACGAGAGGAAGACAGGCAACTCTACGGAAAAAACGTTCAGCAGTCTCAACACCCACATTGATTTGATGAGAGGGAACTCGAATGTACTGAATATTGAAGTCCTAAGAGGGCAACTAGCCCTTCTCTCGTTAGGATTAAGCAAATTCATCAGGAAAACCCAAAAACATAATACTGGTGAAAAACGTCTTCAAGTTGAGCCACTCATGTGAGAATAGCTACCCCACTCCGACATGTGAGAATAGCTATTTTGACCAGTCACTCTGACATGTGAGAATAGCTACCTTGTCATGATCGTCAGGGATGAATTCAAGTGGGAATGACTCGGAAACGTCGGAGGGATCAGTCAATATATAACAGCTTTACATACGCAACGTGACCATGGCCTGAAGAGATGGGGTGAAAAAAATTACGGTTCTATTATTTGATGGTTACGCCCTGAAAAAATGTCAAGTAGTTATGACCGTTACGGCAAAACGAAGGTATGGAATCCTCCATTTATCAAACCTTCCATTAAAAATTCCATCATACTCCGTGATACATTTTTCTTCGGTAACACGCGTTCGCGGAAGGACTACTCCTGCACTGATAGTAGAGGCGCGTGTCAAAGTCCACTCTGGAGTTTCTACTCGATGTTTATGGTATTCTGGTAGTCAAAAACTCCGAGCTGCAGCTGTTGTAGGTAAAAATTTTGATCAAACCAATATATGACACAGGGTACCTCGTTTTCTTGAGAATTTCTGAACTTGTCGATGCGAAAGTTTACTGCATTGCCGGGGAACGGATGTCGCCAAACTCTACGCTGGGTAGACATGATGTGAATCGGCCCGAAGCTGAGCGCTGAACCCATGATGATCGTAAGGTCGCCCGATCAGCTTGTAAGATTGGGTTCCTTGGGCACTCGCGAGAATAGTCTTCATCGGGTATAAGCACATAGACGCGAGACACGTTGCGCGTGGATGGGTCACAACGAAAGTGTTGAATCTTCCATAGCGACACAGAGCGGAGAGCTAGAAATCCAAAAAACCGTTCGAGGTTGATTCAGTTGGAAAGTCACGTTTTCCGGTCCGCTCATCCGGTAGGCCCGGACTTTGACACTACTCATGCGTGCTCGCTTTGTTTTCAGTCGTTTTAGTCCTGCTATTCGTTTATATCGCCGACGCTCTCCTCTAAATCAACATATATATTAACGTCAGGAAGGCCACACCGTAGATTCGGTATGCACAATGACGGTATACTGTACATTATTACGGAATTGTGTTGTAGTCATTCATTTCGGGGGTCCGCTTCGTATAGAACTGATGGACATAGTTACGAGATTTTGTATTCAATTAGAAATTGCAGCCTTTACTTAGCGTGATTGAGTAGCGGGCGTTGCGGCCGAGAGGGCGCTCTGGACGGTCGAAATTTTGTAGAAAGCTGATGGAAAATGCTGAAGTACAGAGCAGTTACTCGAAAACCTCGGGCCGGATTTTTCCGGAGTTACCTTATGCCATTGCTCAGTTCAACTCTGGACATTGACGCGAATGTACTTCCTCCATTCCAACCTCCAGACCGCCAAGTGAGTTTGTTGTACCTTGCACACATATCCAAGTGAATGTACTGTCTTTCCTTAGGATTGGAACTACGTTGCGTACCTCGTCAGCTGGATAGTCTCTTTAATTCAAGACTCTGGGATAAAATCTGGTTCCGAGCAGGTTCTCCATCGGTTCGTCTAGCGCCTTAATTTCTCTCAAAATCCAATTTTATTCATTGCACTCTACCGATTCTTGAAACTTATATAGGAGACTTGCCTTTCTATCCGAATTACCAACTCTTTTGGAGCGACGGAATGAGTCGACGCGTCGTATCCTGCGTGTCCTGATGGATCCGTCCCATTCTTTGCCTCCTACAAAAGATCAAGTCGTAAAGTACTGGATTAATGCATTGGGGCATGAGTGTGTGTCTGCGAATTCCTCATCGACCGAGATAGACAAGGACCAGGTTCGTTTTATGTCTCTCGAGAAGATACAATTCTGATAATCCTGGGTAGGAACTGTTGGACCTGTGTCGACAATTTGGAGAGATGGGCATTCGGTGCTAGCTGGACAATTTGAACACCCGGTAACCCCTACTCCGAGTATTGTAGGGAGAAATTCCATCTCCCCTATCACTTCGTGAAAATCGCGGCAGAGATCTGAGATACGAAGGAATGTAAGGGTCTGAAACAAACTACAAAGTGGGATGAGTAGAGCTATTTAATTAGACAATACATATTGTACATGGTTGCGGGGATAATAAGTGCAACGAAGAGTTTTCATACAACATCTCACTCACTGTTCTCAATGCATTCACTTCTACAGCGATGTCTTGGCGACAAATGATGGGGTCTCCTTTTCAGGCCTTTTACCCGCGACGAGGAAGTCGCCAGCGCGCGCTGTGCCTTCCTTCGACTCCTTAGTTAGCGCGCTGAACGCCTTAAACTTAGGATGCTTCGAGTCTCCAATAAGCTGGAACCCGATGCTCTCCGTCGTAGAGACGAAGGCACCTTCCTGTGCCAGACGCTGCAGCACGATGGGTACCTCCCACGAGTTGCAGGAGGCCAGGCAGTCAGCCATCACATATGGTGTATATGGTTTTGCGCGGAAGGTGGGATGGAGGAGCGATAGTGCTGTTTGCAGAACGCAGATATGAGCCTAGGGTTGAATGCTAGTTTCAAGAAAGACGTGATGATATAATGTGAATATGTACCTCGATTCCGAAGAGGACTATGTTCTGGATGTGTGGCCGGGCGGAAAGGATGTTTTCAACCTCGGAAGTAGTCATGGAAAATATGGTCTTGTCGAAAGTCCCAAGGTGGAGGTTACCCAAGGGATTGAAGTCGATTGCAGGATCGAGTGGTCCCAAGGCTGCGAAGCTGTGAGGTGCTCATTGGAAGGTGTAACAGATACAGGAAACGCACCCCTAGCAGCCTGGGTGCAGCTAACAACCTCGCATCCAACGATCTAGGGAAAGATTGTCGGCATCAACCATTCTAGCAAACTGAACGCTGTACATTTGCGAGTTTGAGGAGTTTGTTAGCGGAAAAGATAAGATGATCCCAGCCTGCGATCGAAGTTCCTGTTAATCCAGAAGTTGCAGTTACGATCGATAGCTAATTAGAGTACTAGACCTACGGAATGCAGATTGGATGTCACACAAGAAGAAGATCGTGTTTGTGGGCGTCAAGAGTGGCATGATGGTAGAGGCAAAGTTCTATTCAGTCACCAGAAAGTGAATCAATTGTAAGTAGTTACGCTGTAACGGATCATCGATTATGCATCAAGTAAATGTTTATTAGTACAACTAAGCACAATTGCAAGCGCGGCTTGTCAAGATTTCGTAACGATAACTTGGTGTAATCATACATCACCGTACGCGTACTATATATGATAAGTATAATGTTCGATCGTGCGCTCTTTCCAAGAAGTAGTACTTAAGACGGCCATCAGGGTCTTTGGCAATTGAGTGATTCAATTGTGGGTATAGATAAAAAGGGCACGTGCTGTTGGTTTCTCTGCTCCCGCCATCACCAGCGCTCCAATCACCAGCGCCGGTCGTCCTCGCCAGCGGCCAGCCCAGCTTCCTTTGCTCTGTGACTTCCACATCACACTCACTTGCCTCTCTTTGGCACTTCCCTTCTTTTTATACTTTCACTCCACCTTGGAATACCCTTTCGTTTGTATCGGTAAATATCACACAAAAAGTCACATCATGGAACACGGAACTGTCGCGGATAGTTTACAAGATGAATTTGCTGCTAAGAATAGGGTATACCAACCATCACTGTCCTTATTTGCAATCCTGACCGTATAACCAGTTCGAGTCGTTCAAACTCGGTAAAGGCCTTCCCGCCAGTGTCGCTCAGAAACACTCGCACGCCCGTTCTCATTCCCGCAACAATTCTTCTGTTTCTTTGCCTTTCTCTACTTCTACCAAATCTATGAACGTCGCAGATACGTCTGCTCCTGTATCGCCCACTCCGCCCTCCAAGCGCCATTCGCATCACAGGCGTCGTTCTTCGGTTTCAACTCGGATCGAATCCGCAGAGATGATGGGTGTGTCAATTCCTGACCTCCCGTCATCTACGTCCGAAGATAACATCAACTTGGGGGAGAAGGATTCCATTCGTCGCCGTGCCCTCTGGGCCCTTGAGGGGAAACCGGATGTAGCATTTTCAAAGGTTGAGATCCCTGAATTGTCAACGCCCGTCATGGAGAAGATGATGTTTGATCTGGGTCAGTGGATATGTTATCTCCGCAGCGTGCAAAGTTTCTCATTCTACTACCTATAGCATCCAAGCCATCTCAGACGCAGAACATCACGCCCAGTTATGGACCGAGCATCAATACGCTGTTGGCAAACAAACGGGATTCCTTCAAACTCCTTGGACCGTCTTCCTCTTCCAAGGATCAATTGCACACTTTGGTGGAAGAGGAAGAGGAGGAGGACGAGGCCGCATCCGTGCAACACGAGGCAAAACCTAGTTCTCAGCAGACGGTGGCGCCTAAAACTCCGGATACCCCTGCAGTTGAGGTTATGACGACTCTGCCTATCCGTTCCCGTCCTGCAAATCTGAACCTTCGGCCGCTTTCGCTGACGCCTGATAATTCTGTCAGCATGGCCACGGAACTTTCTATTCCTTCCGTTGCGCCCGTTTCTCGTGTTGGTCTCAAAGCCCTTGCTCTTGTTCCTTCCGGCGAGGATTCTTCGAGCGTTGCAAGAGAGCGCTCGTCTGCTTCCCCAATGCTATCACCTCATCGTCCCTCTTTGACCCTCAAATTGACGTCAGATGTGTCTTCTTCCACGAAGGTAGAACGAGTCAACCGTTGCAGCAGTATATCTTACAAGTCCTCTACTCATAATGAAGAAGCTATGGCCAACTACGGATTGCCTACCCCAGACACTGCGACTCATCCTACCTTTGATCGTCGTTACTCTATCTCTGATGCATTTCGCCGCAGGAGCAGCAGTTCAAGTAGTACCCCTAGCACTGATGAGGATTCATTTCCCACTCAACCATCTCAATTAAGGCCTCTAAGTGCAAGTGAGCAACACTTTCTGTTCAAATCACACAACGCGCTCCTTGCACGGATTCAAGATCTGGAACGTGCTTTGTCCATGAGGAGAATGTCGTCTGGCGGTGCTTCTAATGTTGGTAGCTCGCGGCCCGGCTCCGTCGTCTCGGATTTCTCTACGAGTGACTTGGAAAGTAACGGCGAGCCTAGTGACGAGCTACTTAGACTTGTTGCAGACTTGAAGGCCGAAAGGGATGAACTCAAACGGGATGTTGAAGGATGGAGAACTCGTGTCGCTGACATGGAGAAACAGCACAACATCTTGGCTGGCAGAGTGGAAAGCGAGAGGCGAGATGCATGGGTTGCACGTTCCATGTCGGGTTTGCTGGAGCAGGAGAAGGTGATGCTCGAATGCAAGCTTGCATGTGTCGAGAAGACTGTACTTGCATTGGAGGCGGACAAGGAAGCCCTCAAGTTGGAGAATGCCAAGGCCAAAAAGCGTATTGTCTTTCTCGAGGTGGAATTGAATGAGAGAAAATCTACTGCTACCGCATCCAACCAGGAGATTCTTAGTAATCCATCCCCTCGAACTCCTGAGTCACGTCCACGTCCGGTCGGTTTCATCACGAAGCGCTTCACTTCTGTCGATTCAGACGTCACTGAAGTTGACTCTCTTGAGGATGTTAACCCCAAATTTAACTCCTCTCTCAAGTCTGTCAGCGAGGGTGAAGAAGAGGTGTCAGAAGAGGATAATGGTCTGGCTGGTTATGAGGATGAGGAGGAATCGGACATCACTTTCCAATCGTCGTCATCATTCGGTTCTGAGGATGACTTGCCTCGTTCTATCGCCCACCTCCAGGATGTTCCCATCTCCGTCACTTCTCGCTCAAATTCACCTTCCTCTGACCATAATCCGCTTTTTACGCACACCAAGAGTGCTTCGCTCTCCAAGACTTGGTCGTTCCCTATGAGTGCCATCCCTGGAAAGCAAGTAGCACAAGTGGAACCTGATGTGGATCGTTTCTTTGGCTGCCTTGAAGATAACGACGATCATGAGAACAATGACTCTGTTCCGAATTCACCGTCCGCTTATTCGTACGAGAAAAGCAAGAGCTTGTTTGCCAGTGGATTCAAGTATAACACCAATGATGAGGATTCGCCGTTCTTCTTCCCTTTCGATGATGGTGTGGAAGTCGGATTTTCCAAGACTCTCGAAGTTGTCCGCGAAGAAGAGGAGGAAGAGGAAGAAGTGAGTGTTCAAGCTGATGAAGATATGTTTGCGGGTGGCATTCACATCACCTTCACGCCGCCTGAAGCTGATGAGGACGAGAGTCTCGACTTGCAACGCTCTCCTTCTCCCTCCCCTGTCAGGCCTTCAATTCCTACCCTCCACTTTTTCGATTTCGATGAGGAAGAGCCATCTGTGCCCTTCAATTTCGGCAGACCAATCTCTTCTGTCCCAGAGGAGCTGATAGATGATGATGTTCCTTCTGCCCCACCGGCCCCAGAACATTCCAGCGTACAATCAGTTGTGGAACATGTCGTTCGTAAATCTGATCCGATACCGGTACCCTCAATGATTACCCCGCCTCCCTCCCTTCCACGTCCAAGATCTCCGCAACCGTCATTCTCTCGTTCTTCCATTCCTCGTGCCAAAGTCGTCAAACCTTTTCCCTTCGTTGATTGCTCAGCCTCCACACCTCCTCGACCAACACAATCTCGAGCTGTGTCTGATCCTATTGATACATTCAATGCGTATGTCACCCCTCCCAGCAGGCGGAGAGGCAATTTGCCTTCCTTAATTCCCCAGGCTATCTCGTCCCCGTCCCCTCTTCGAAGTTTCTCTACAGGGGCGAAGCCAAAAACCGCCACGGCTCCCACTTCAACGTTCATCAAGCAACCACAGCGCAAACCACTGATGTTGACGAACAGCAATACCAAAAGTCAAAAGACCTCAGGTGTTATACATGGTTCGAACTTTCTGCCATGCGTACGTATACTAATCTCTTTTCTGCTCTTTAGTGAACGATATCATGAACACGCATTTTTCTCTCAGGTCCCCGAGTTCCACAGCTCGCTCGCCGCTCGTAAAACGCACTCGGAAATGAAGAGTATCGACTTATCATCAGACCACTTCGTTATAAATACCACCGATATATCCGCATCCACTACGACTATTACCCCTTCGCAATCATACCCTCGTAACTATTCTTCTCCGGAGACGCCTGCAGCCCGTTCAGTAGAAGCACCGCTGTCGCTATCTTCATTTTCATCGATCATGACATCTCCACTTTCATCTCGTATTTTATTCCCATCGTTCACAAATCTCATTTCCCTTTCTTGGTCGCAGCGCAACATTGCGCCTGAGGCGTCAGCTGTCGTCGTGGGGGGCACACAGAAGGCTGATAGTGTTCTCGACTCGCGAGGAGTTGCCCAGGCTCGATCTAACCCTTCGAAGCGAGGCTTTGTATCAAAGGAAAAACAATTAGAGAAGCTACGGTGCCGTCTGGAGCAAGAAAATCCTGCGAAAGTCAAGTCATCTATCTCCGTCTGGTGCAAGAATTGCGACGATGGTCAAGTCGTCTTGTAACGGTCAGTTTACCCGGCGTCGCACAATTTGTCAAGGCTCACGTTGCTTCCGCATGTTAGATTTATTTGCAGTCGCCACAAGGCTCTCGATGATATCGTTTTCTTTCCCTCCTTTTTCATTCGGCAGTGTTTGCAACCTGCATTTACTTTATTGTTATTCACGACCGCACTCAACTAACACTTATGCTTTACGCCCACTATCTACGTTCACTATGCCACCCTTGGAGCGTGCAGAACTTGTCGCTCCTACATCTGTCATCTCGTTGACTTGTTCTTTAGTATTTACCCTCATTTCTGCTCCGCATTCTGTGTACATTTTACAGGCTATCTTTATGTGGGAGGCTCGAAGTCATCCAGTCCTATGTATTTGTTGTGCATGACTTGAACGAAAAGCGTCTCGCTTGAATATATTGGGTTGGGCAATGCCCGTAAAAGAAACGGGCTATATTATATGGCTTTGCGGGAACAACACGTGTCGAAAACGGTTCCTTCTAGTTCCTCATTGGTATATCTCTCTCTTATGAACCATGTCGGGAAAATCATTATACAAGGTATATGATACTTTACTGTGCTGTCTGACACACACTCTGTCAATTTAAGCAATATGTGAGTATTAAACAACAACCACGGTAAAGCACAAGTTTCGTCAGAAGTAAACTGATAGCAACTCATCACACTGGAATATAGAACTCATCCTCTTCTTCAAAATACTCCCCCTTGGCGATGCTTCCGATGGATCCTCCATCACATGGCTTGTTTGCAATTTAGACCAGGAATAAGCTTTGTAGTGGTCGAATCTGCCTGGGTTGAATCCTAGTCATGAAATTCAAGAAAATATCAATGAATTAACTCACTCATTATCATTGACTGCTGCTAGAACAGCCGAAAGTTTCAATGCCTTGTTACTGATAGATTTCTGCAAGACGCCACGAAGGACCTCGTCATTGAAGAAATTTCGATGGATGTTGATTTGGTCATTGAGCTTGGAAACAGACATCTTCAAAATTTCTTCTTGTTTGACCACCAGCCCAACATCTGCAAGTCGGTCTTTCGCTTTGCCTAGGCATCGACCTTATTTGGGCGAGATTTCTTATTGCGTTCTCGTTGAGCTTCCATCAGGTGCCACTGGAATTTTGCAATTGCGCCACCTGAATCTTGTGCCCGCGCTTGATTCATTATAAACAGATAGTCATCATTGTTACAGTATTTGAGGGTAAAGTTCCCTGTATTGTTTTGCTGTGCTTGTGTCTTGCTGGAGGAATGTAATGAAGTTATGGAATTTGGGTAGTTCTTAGCTTTCTTAGATCTCACAGACAGAAGTAGTCCAGTCTTTGGATTTCTGTATGTAGAGTGAAAATAAAAACTAAATGCTTTTGTAATCTATGAGTAAAACAAAATAATAACAAGTGTTGATAATGAATGTCAGGGTCCATACAATTGTAGTGTTTAAGTAAGTGCCTGTTACACTCCCCCCTTCGGACCATGTTGTGGTCCACAGCAAATGAAGGAGTGCAATGGCCCAACGTCTATGCTGATGGCAGATTATAGGGGGAGATGTAGTAGTGGACATTTGGTGATTAAGCATCTTGACATCACCAACCATATTCACTGTAACCTGAGGGCTGCATGAGGGTCCTGGGTCTGGCAATGGCTCCATCAAACTAACTAGTGGAAGAAGACAATGGGCTGCTGACCTTTACCACAATTTAGTGAGTGTAATGGTCACACCAACCAGGTATTACATTCCTCACTGCTTCCCAAGCTCACAGCACATTGATTCAATCCAGGTCATCCATCCTGTGTAAGGGTTTGCCATTCATCCCACTCAGGGATGGTTGTGCAACTGTCAATGGTGCATGTTGTTGACCAACAAGTATTCCTCTTCAGTGTCCTTTAGATGTCTCTGTTAGAATACAGGCAGAGTAAGTCAATATCAGTATATTGCCTCAGTCTGGTAGAAATGACTACATTAGACTGTACCTAAGTGAGTCAATATTAGTATATTGCTATAGCACAGTCCGTAAGTGTGTGGTTATAGTAGGTATGAGTTGCTTACCCTCAGTCTGGTGGAAATGACTGAGGGTGCTATCTAACTAGGGTTCATATTTATATGCAATAGCAGACACTGGTGCATTGTTCTTTGATATTGATGATGGTGCCTTGTTGGCATATTGTGAAGAGGATGGTGCCTTGGGTTGAGTGTCTGTGGTGTCCTGTCAAGGTTCAAGTCCAACAGTCTCAAGAAGTAATACTTCAAGTAGACCACACCAAGAATGGGCATGGTCAATGAACTCTGGGAGAATGTGATTGTGAAGCAGAACATGTAGGGTGTCATTGTCTGTAATCTTTTGTGCCTGGTTGTCTCTAAATGGCACCCTTGCTCATGAGGATGTACCATCAAAACAGGACTCTGGATGGGCCTGATTGTAGGACTTTATTGTTTTGTGGTACTGATGCAAAATGTAACTATCTGGCTTTGTTTGTTTTGTATGACTTAACCAAGTGGTTGCAATTCAACAAGTTTGAGGATTCTGAAATATACTCAAAATTACACATTTTAAAATGTAGTATAGTTTGCTTGAGATTGATTTTAAATATGAGTTCAAACAAATGTTTGAACAAATACAATAGGCTCAAATATATCAAACAAAATCTAATATGAAGTTCAACCTGTGTTGTTGGCCTAGGATATCTGTCTCCTGGGGAAGCCATGCACCAAATTTGCTTGCCCATTGCCCAGAATCTCCCCTTCCTTTTATACTGCTCTCTCAATGCATGGACCATGATGTTTTCTGTGTGCTTTCATCATTATTCTAGGCATTCATTGGCCAGTGCTATCAATTTTTCATATGTTCTACATGATAGTAAGTCTTGTATAAGACTGTAAGGCTGACTGACATGCACGGCAACAGAACAGGACTATGCTGTGGATTCAAGAGAGTGCTAGAGAGCTACAGATAGGTACCACATGGCCATTGGCATCCCAGGCAGTCCTCCAGGGTGCATGTGGAGGTAGGTCTCTTCAGCAGGGTACAACAAAGAATGTTGCCAGTCCAGAGGCATTTCCTGACTGATAGAGGGGGTGTAAAATGCCTGGCTCTGATCCAAAACCCAGTATTGTGGAGCATAGCAATCTGTGGGTGGGGCTGGATAGAATGGGGCATAGTAAGGTTCAGGTACTGGCCAGCCATAGACATCAGTCAAGTAGCTAGCAGGAGTGTACATGGGGTTATACATATGCAGACATTAAGAATGGGGTCAGGGAGAGTCTTGATATTATGTCAGGTTCCACTGACCATGGGGGCTCAGCTTAACTGGGCAAGTCCTTACTAGGCAGACATGATGTCCTGCACTTATAACCTGCACTCTGGGGAATTCCAGACATTCAATACTTATGAGGACAAGCTGAGAGAGCAGTCCAAGTAAGTTTGAGAAGGTCCAGTGAAACTCCAGGAAGTCTAAGACTAAGGGCAAGTGTGGGAGCTTGTCAGGTACAAGTCTGGGGTTGAATACTTGGAAGGCAGAGCAACTGGGGGTCACGCAAGTAATGGGAGCAGAACCAGGGTTTGATGGGCAATCAGATGGGGCTGATGGGTTCTAGGGTCAAGTGTAGGACAAGGTTCAGAGTTAGATAGGAATGTACAGAGTCATAGAGATATAGACAGAGATTAGAATGTAGAGTTGAAAAGAGATCAGGCACACATGAAAGGAAACTGAGATAGACAAGACAAGACAGAGTCAAGGCAAGATAGAGACAAGAACAAAATGAGATTGAGAATGATACAAGACAAGAACAAAACAACAAGACAGAAACTAGAGATGGAAACCAGAAAACACAACAAAATAGGACACAATCATAAGTAATATCAAGACTACTATAGCAGATATTACTCTACAACTTAAATATTGACTATGGGGCCTCCTCTAAGGATTGCAGGTCTGATGATGGAGCTCATTGGGACCATGCAGGTTGGACAGGTGTCAGGTTCAATTGAGCAGGCCATGGTGACACACTGGTGTGAGTTCATGATGTGTGCCAGGATTCAGGAGGAATGTTGGAGGTACTTGAGGTTTCAGTGGGGGCTGGGGGAGTGACAGGGCCTACAGGAAAGGTGTCAGAGTCATCTAAGGAAGCATTGGAGTTGGCTGAGAAAGTGTTGGTGTTTGCTGGGGCAGGTGCCAGGAGTGAACAAAGGTTGGGGTGGTCCAAGGGGGTGTTGGCAGGTACTCTGGGGGAGTTATAGTTGCTTGGAGAGAAGTCCAGAGGCCCAGGGATGGGTTGTGACAAGTGTCACAGTTTTCTTATTTCTTGATTTAGTTTTATCTCCTTGCTATGTAACACCCTAGCAACCAGCATTCTGGCTACCATTCCAGGTGTCAAATTTAGCTGCAGTTTGGGTTATTGACTTTCACAAACTATTCCTCTTGACTCACCTATGTTGCTAGCAACCAGTTCACCATTATCAACTCCTTTTAGTTTCATTACTTTTACATGCTATAAATACTGTCATGTTTTCTATACTACATCAAAGAATTGCACCTCATTATTAGCCCCAGACTTCAGATCTAAGTCTTGCAACTTTAAAGCTTCTTCTTTTGCTCTAGTGCTTTCTCTATTGAGTTGGCACCCTTGTTGTTTTGCTCAACTAATGCCACCTTAGGGTACTATTTTGCCAAGTCCTTGTTTAGCACTAGCACCTACAACTAGTTTTGTTTTGTTAACATTCTCTTTTGCTAATGCCCTATTCACTATCCTCAGTGCTCTCCTTAGTACTACTTTGCTAGCAACTCCCATCTAGCAACCTTAGTTCTACTCTAGTTGGGTTTACCCATGGAGTTCCCCTCCTTTTGCTATCAACTTCTCTACCAACCATGCACTAGCAACTTAGTGCCTCTTGTATCTAGCAGGCTTTCTGGAACCTACTCTGCTCAGGCTGCTATGCTTTCACCCTTGAGCAATGTTCTCTACCCAACCAAAGCTGTGTCCATTGGGTTGACAGACCTTGAAGGTGTAAGGGGACATTGGCCATGGATAGTCCAAGCCAAGCCCACTACTCATGTCCTGACCATCCAGTCAAGAGGTGAGTAGCAAGCAAGCCAGCCCAAGGCATGGTGGGCAAGCAGTGGGTGACCAACAAGAGGCAAAGGAGGAGGCTGCACTAGCCAAGCTTACAGTTATGCTAGTGAATAAACCCAGAAGCAATGCTATTGTCTGGTCTGGGGATATCCTATCACCAGGTCCACCTATATACTACAGGCTATTAGATGACTATATACCTATGACTAAGTCAGAGACCACTGACTACAGCCTATATGACAAAGCAGAGGCTGAGGACTGTGAACTATTGACTAATTTGGTCCAGTGGTAGAAGAATCAATGATTGACAATAATATACCATGTGCCAGGTACAATATACCCATTAGGCATGGGAGCCAAGACAGTGAAGGAGTAAGAAAGGGCCAGGCAGTCTGGAGGTCACCTAGATAGAGGTGCCAATCCCCACAGACTAAGCTAGTGTTATGACCCACTCCCAGACCTCCAGACCTCCCCCCAGGTCACCCTGCCCTCCCCCAGAGTTTCCCCCCAACACCCCCTCAATTCCTCTGACCCTTGTCAACCCATAGCACCCACCCTGGCTAACTCTGACACTTCTCCAGCAAACTCCAATGCATCCCCTGCAGGCCCCATCACTTCCCCTTCTTTTCCCAAGTCCCCAAACCCCTCTGACATCCCTCCTAACCCAGGCACATGTCACTGGCTTGCCTCTATGACCTCCATGACCACTCTAGAATTCTCCAACAACTACAGGGCAGACTGTGTTTCCATCAACTCCCATCAGAATATCACCACAGCCCACTCTCCGATTGGAGCTGACACCCATCAACCCCACACAGCTCCAATGAGCCCTGCTGTTGCACCCTCAGTCCCTGAAAGAGGTCCAGTAGTTAGTATATAAGGTGTAGAGTAACATCTATTACCTCAGTCTTGATATTGCTTTACTTGGTAACCTGTGTCTCATGTAATTTTCTGTTATGTTTCCAGTCTCATCTCTATTTCTATGTTTAGTCTCAAATCTATCTCTTTCTCAGTTCTGTCTCATCTCATCCATCTCTGTTTCCCTTATCATTCCTAAGTTCCTTTCAACTCTGACATCATTACAAACTCCATGCTCATGCTACAACCCTTCAAACATTCTTACAATAACTCTGGACCTCACCCTACACTCAGCCCCAAAACCCATCACACTTAATCAATCCCCCATCAAACTCCAGCTCTGTCCATCACTCACAAAGCCTCCACTTGCCCCACAATTCATACACTTGCTTACAGACTTGTACCTGACACCCACCAAAGCCCAATGCTTAATATACTTGGTCTTAGACTTCCCCAGACCACCCCAGACCTGCTTGGATTGTTCTACTTAGCTTTCTCTTGCAAGTATCTGAAGTCCAAACCACCCCCGGAGTGCTAGGTTATAAGCACAGGACATCATGTCTGCCTAGTAAGGACTTGCCCAGTTAAGCTGAGCCCCCATGGTCTTTGGACCATCCCACTCTCACTTAGCTTAGTCTGTGGAGATTGGCACCTCTATTTAGGTAATCTCCAGACTGCCTGGCCCTTTCTTACTCCTTCACTGTCTTGGCTCCCATGCCTAATGGGTATATTGTACCTGGCACATGGTATATTATTGTCAATCATTGATTCTTCTACCACTGGACCAAATTAGTCAATAGTTCACAGTCCTCAGCCTCTGCTTTGTCATATAGGCTGTAGTCAGTGGTCTCTGACTTAGTCATAGGTATATAGTCATCTAATAGCCTGTAGTATATAGGTGGACCTGGTGATAGGATATCCCCAGACCAGACAATAGCATTGCTTCTGGGTTTATTCACTAGCATAACTGTAAGCTCAGCCAGTGTGGCCCCTTGCCTTCTGTGTTGCCCTCTGCCTTTGCCTCTCATTGGTTGCCTGCCCCTTGGCTGCCATGCCTCTGGCCAGCTTGCTCATTGCTCACCTCTTGACTGGATGGTCAGGATGTGAGTAGTGGGCTTGGCTTGGACTATGCACAGCCAATGTTCCCTTACAGATGCATATAATGACAGTCAGTATGATGGTTGCAATGCTGCCATAGTATCGAAGCAATAAAACTAGATAAAGTAAAAAGAGATTTGATAATATTAAAAGAAGCCAACTGATGTTAAAACTTAGGACCTATAATACACGAGTAAGTACGTGCACCTCAGTCGTCGTATATTCGACTGGGGATCCTACCTATAATACACGAGTAAGTACGTGCACTAAGGTAGGTTGTAGGTACGGTAATTTGGTATAGTGAGATAGGTATGGTTACTCACCCTCAGTCGTCGTATATTCGACTGGGGGTGTATGCACTGTAGATATATTATATATATATATATTCGAGTCTAGGGGTGAAGGTGATTAATGTCAAGAATGAAAATATAATCTATTGACCCTCTCGGTCTCGGACTTGTGGCACTTACGGTGATCCCGCGTCATCGGCATCTAACAACTGATTGGTCATTTCACTAGGAAGTTGCTAGTGATCACTACAAGTCCTAAAGGAAAGTTGTCCAATGGGCTGAGGGCCTAGACTGCACATGACAAAGTCAGGTGATCATCACATCATGTAGAAACTGGGAAATTCTATGAAGTTGCAAAACATAGGAAGAATCAAAAACCTGTGCTTCACAAGAACTCTTGGGAACACTATTAATTGTCACTCATTGGCCCTGGTCTCCTGCCTACCACAGACATTAGCATCAAGCTTACCATATCAAGGACAACACAGTTGGTCTGCCTCTGAAGTCATGATCATGTTGCTTGTGTCAGATGTTGTCCAGAAGTTGATGGTGTGCAAAGAGTATTTGATGTCCTCAGCAATTTGGATCAAAAACTCATACAGAAAGTACCACTGCTGGGTACTTCAAAAAAGTGTAATGGAGTTATGCTAGTGTCAATAATGATTGTCAGGCTCATACAATTGAAGTGTTTGAGTAAGCATTTGTTACAAGAAACTAGCGGATGACGCTCAATACAGGCATCATTATGCATTATCCTGTCTAATATAAGGATTATGAGGGCAATTAGAAAGCTGAGGAAACTTGAAAGCAAATGCAGGGAAAATACTACTGATGCTATGCCTAATACAGTAGAGGAAAAAATGCATTATGTACTATGTGTGATTGGGATAATGCATAATGATGCCTGTATCTAGTGGAATCCAGTCAGGAAAAATGACTCTAGCTAGGCAAAATTTCTCGTGTAGTCAGGGCAAGCGCGCAATCAAACAATAACTAAACATTGCTGTAAAATATCATTCATCCATCATCCGGAATTGTCCGTTGGGCGTGGGAACACCATACGCCGCCGGAAAAGTGTGTAGTTCTGCACAAGACATTCTACAGCTTGCACGCCATGACACCTAATCCTCGCCCCATCCGCTCTTCTTTTATGAAGAATTGGTTTGCCATCGAGGTCCGTATATCCTTCAAATGATTTTCGAAGTATCTGACTAACTCTGACTACCAGGCCATTCCAATGTAAGGATGGATCATCACGGACACTTGCAACCCGACGAACTTAACTATTTGTAGTTACGCCATCATTGGTACCGTCGTTTGTGGTGCCACTTGGTACACTTACCGCCTGGCCATGGGTCCCTCAGGTGCCCTCAACTCAGTCGTAATCATCATCCTTCACGCTTGACTCACTTCTTTCATTATCAGTTGTTTGGACCAAGAGCAACCCCACTCCCTGGAATTCAATTGAGCCTGATCAAAACACGAAGATGTTGACTGTGAACCAGAAGTTTGAGAGGAGGTCAGTTGTTCTCCAGTAAACTGTTTTTGAAGATTGCTGATGTTGATATCTTTTCTCTGTAAGCTGGGTACGCGACAAACTATAGATGAATTATCCTTTCCCTTAATTTGTCTGTAACCATTCCTGAATATTACAACTTTTCACAATCGTGAATTTCATGTCGACTTTGAGAATGTCACGGACTGTTTGTCACGGCCGACGACGGTCCGAGATCTAAACTCTGTTGATATCCACGATCTACTGAGTATATAATGGCTGTCAATATCAAGGAGCTTCCGGTACCGGGCGCTGCACTCGTTAGTCCCAATTGTTTCTACCAGATGTTGTTGACTATCAATCTCATCGTCCATCCAGACCACTCTGGACGGATCACTGAAATTACCGACAATCGTATTCGGCGCGGGCACCTTTGCAAACCAATACAATTCTGATGCTCACCTAGAAAGCACTATGCCGATCCGGACCGTTGGCCTCGCCCTCCGGTATGGAGTGTCATCTATCGTAATTTTTGTTTCGGACGTTTAATCGCTCCAGGTACGGAATCCAAGCTTTCGATACTTCAGTCTACTATGGGCCATCAGAGGTTATCTTGGGTAAAGCGCTCCAGGAACTGAAGGACGAATTTCCTCGTTCTTCCTACCAACTGGTGTGTCCGCTGATCGCCGGAAATTCAATCGAGTTTTTGACCTTCTAGATGACCAAATGCGGGCGGTTCGGGCCATTGGATTTTGACTATACCCCCTCTAGAATACGTGACACTGTGAAGCGGAGTCTGGAACGCTTGCAGACAGTTTATCTAGACACTGTTTATCTCCACGATGTAGAATTTGTGTGCACGCCGGTCGCGCCTCGACCAAGCGGCAGCAATCTTGGTGCACTTGCAGAAGAGAGTGCTGCATACGGACTCGCCAAAGGAGACGAGGGCAAAATTTTGGGAGAAGGCGATCAGAAAATTCTTGATGCTTATGCAGAATTGCGGAAACTTCAAGAGGAAGGCTTGGTCAAGAATATCGGCATCACAGGTATGGTCTCGTTCCCTCTCTGAGCACCTCGTAACTGATGAGCACCTCGTAACTGATACGGACAACAAGGTTATCCCTTACCTACTCTTTTACGTCTGGCTCTCCTGATCCTACACACCCCACCCTTCAAGCCTGTGGACATCATCTTGTCGTATTCTCACTTGACGCTGCAGAACGACACGTTCATACAGTTCGCGCCAGAACTAAGGGAGCGTGCAAAGGTCAAGCAGTTGCTTGCAGCCTCGCCATTTAGTATGGGTCTTCTTACATCGTCCCCGCCACCCTGGCATCCTGCACCAGCAGAAATGAAAGCGGTAGTCAAAGTAGCAGCTGGCGTCTGGCCGGACGGTCTGCCCAATCTAGCGCTTGGATACGCTATTCGGAACACGGGGTCAGTACGTGGGAAAACACCACTTGTTGTCGGGTTTAGTACACCGGAAGAGGTGCATGAGTGCGTTAGAGTGTGGAGAGAAATGCAGGATGGTGGATCCGAAGATAGAAAGAAGACTGAAGGCGTCGTTCGGGATATATTTTCGAAAGCTGGGTATCTGAACTGGTCTTGGGCATCGCCTCAGTAATATTTTGGACTTTGCTCAGAAGGTCGGATACATATATGGTGCCGCCTAGCCATATCTAACCGTGCGCGTCAAGAATAGTCACTACTTATGCATTTCATATATACAAATTCAAGTCGTTGCACGTATTGAAGTCAAGCTTTCAGACTATGGCTGGAAAAGTTGTTCAAACTTGACAGTTATACAAAAAGACAGCGCAATCTATCCATTATATGATTCCAAGTTACACATACATTACCTGCCGGGGAATTTTGATCATAAAAGTGTGACTACCTTGGTATTTGCCAAGACTGGATGTTGAAATAAAAGGAATGAGCAAGAGCAAATGAAGACAGCGTGGCACTCAGAACATTAAGAGAATGGGATAGGTGTACTGGAGTACTGGTATCTTGCACACCACTAACCCCTTGTACTGAGTCACCAGAAGAATAATCAGCTGAACCTTGCGTCAAACATTTCGCACTAGAAGAAAGGGTCACATTTGTGTTTCTCATAGGAGAACGAGCTTAACTTACCCGAGCTGACATGAAGACGTCGATTGATGCTCCTCATCTATCAGATAGTCGCCACCCATTGATAGCCAAGCGAAGAGAGCTCCAGTAGTCCGCTGATTGTTGCACCAGGAAATATCATGTTCACTCGACGAAGGGCTAGCATAATGTTTGTCGCTCAACAGCTCGTCGAAATAAACACATTTTTCTCCAATAAATGCCTCCCATAGTTGGAGCCTTCTTGACCACAATTGTTGGAGAGGTTTAAGATGCGAAGCATCATGAGAATAGTGCGAAGGGTGCTGTGATTGTAGAAGACACTTTCAACTCCAGCGAGAGAAGATGTGATGATCGATGCACATTGCAGGCTCAGTTGTCTGCGTTGTGCAGACTGCTAAGATTAAAGTCATTCCAAAAATTAGCATCAGCTTAATATTCCAAGGACAAACATTCGGATTCCCCAATCTGCAGTGCTATCGACCTAAACCATAGGACGACTTCGTTATATATACAACCCTCAGATGCTGTGAAGCGCAAAATTGAGAGAAGAGATGAGAATTCGAAGGATCCCTGTATTACAGACTGATCAAGCTCTGAATAGTCACGTTTCGATAGAGGATAGTAAATAGAATGAAATTTTTTGTGAAAGTCCCAAGTTATCGCAAGCTTCGAGTGTTTCACTCGAGGAAGAGCATCAAGTCGAGAGGAATATCAACATCCAATGCAAAGACTCTGCAGCAGTGGCTAGCAGCAGGGGGGCAAGCAGTGCTGCCTGCAAGTCAAGCCAAATTGCGGGACATAAAGTTGGATTATGCGCTACGAAATAACCTCGACACTTGAGATAGTAAGCTTGTCGCTCCATCGTTATTTCATTTTACTGACATGTGTCGGAGAAACATTGCCAAAATTGACAATGAGCTGATGCTAGAATTGACAAGGGAGTCAAGAGAACCAGCGAATCGGAAAAAAAGAATGCCTGGCCGCAACTCTATACACAGACAAACACTAGTTCTCAATAGTACTTTTCCATGGCCATCGATGGGCTCATAATCGTGAACAATACTGGGTACGTCCTATTCCACACATCACAGCGCCTTTCTGACGGATGAAATAGTCGTCCCATCATTCAGTCCGGTTTTCGATCGACGCCACCGTCATACCCTCTTCTACATATTGACGCGCTCAACAATGCTCTCGCCAAGACCCCTGGCGACGTTGATCCTGTCATTTACGTGCCCCCATACAATACCGTCTCTGCTGCTGCTTGCTGCCACGTAAAATGCGGTGATATTAGAATTTTGTGTCCGGTTAGTGGCGACGGTCTGTCTTAAACTGGTTTGTCCTTGCGGGACGAGGCTCATCCTACATTTCACAAGTGGATCCACTATTCGCGTTTTCTTTCATTCAAGCTTTCATTGATATCCTCAATGAATACTTTGGCAGCGTGTCTGCTGCCACTTTGAAGGATAATTTTGACGTTGTATATCAGGTAACATTTCTTGCTCGAACTTCCATTCATTTGCTGATTTACCACAGCTTCTTGAAGAAACTCTTGACTCCGGAGGATATCCTCTAACCACATCTTCGAATGCATTGCGTGATATCGTTCTACCACCGTCTCTCTTGACCAAACTCCTCAGTGTCGCGGGTGCAAATATCACCTCGTCCATCAACTCGGGATCTGGACTCGGAAGCGGTCCATTTTCGTCTCCGATACCCTGGAGAAAGGCTGGGTTACGATACGCGAGCAATGAAATTTACTTCGACATGGTAGAAGAGCTTAAAGCCATTGTCAATCGGTCCGTGTCGCAATCAGGTTTCTCACTGATCCACTCCTAATGCGTTCCTTAGGAATGGTACCACACTTTTGAGTACAGTACGAGGCACGATAGAGACAAACTGCAGGTTATCAGGTCTGCACAGCTTCTTTCTTCTTGTTTCAGTATCTGAAGACTTTCATCGAAGGCACGCCTGATTGCCAATTGTCGTTCGCAAACCCGCAAGTCTTGGCGGACTGTGCTTTCCATCCCTGCGTGAGGTTCGTACGCACAAGTATCATTTTCCACTCGATTTCAACTAATCTGGTGTAGGCTGAAGCGCTGGTCAGACTCCAAGATTTTATCTTTCATTCCACCGGATGGCCGATTTGTACTGGCAGAATATCGCTACGCGCCGAATCAGGCATCTGCGTCTGCTCGTTTTTCCAATACGACGGTTCCTGCAACGACTCCTCCGCTTAATCTGGTACGCGACCATGTAGCTCTTCCCTTTACGCTCAAACCGGCTGTCGAGCTCGAAGGAAATGGAGGTACATAAACTTTTAGTCACGTACCTTGGATGAATCTTTCATAGAACTCACGTGTCTGTCAGGGAACTTCAATATCACTCTCACCTCGCGTCTCTCGACGCGGAATATCGAAAATCTAGTGGCAGAGTTACATCTTGGAGAGGGTGCCGGCGGGATCAAGTGCGTTACAGCTCGAGGAGGTGCAGCGGATCGATATGGAAGAGGTGTGGAAGGTGTAGGAGCATCTTGGGCTTTTGACTCGAACAAAAAGGTAAATAGATCTCTCGAACTTCTGCCATTCCAGATATCTCAGTTGTCCTATCCAGATCCTACGATGGGAGATTCCTCTGGTGTCTCCTTCAAGTTCTTGGAGCCTTCGCGGTTCGTTTACTACATTGTAAGCTGTTTATCTGTTGTATGAGAGCCCAGGGCCGACGGATAGTGGAACAGAATCCCTGCGCCTCGCCCTTCTCATGCGATGCAAATTCGGTTCGAGATTCAGTCTCACACATTTTCCGCACTCAAAGTAGAGCAGCTCAAAATGACAGGGGAAGTGTACAAACCTTACAAAGGTGTTCGAGGTAGATCAGTTGGAAAAGTAGAGTGGAGGTGGTAATGAGGACAAGCTGATATGAGAGATAGGTCACTCCTGCATTATATGTGGATTTTCCATCGTGCATCTTATGATTGGTTGGATTGCAATTGAATGGAATAGTTCGAGCTGCACAGAACCGTCCCCGAAAATCAAAAGGTTCACGTTTGTATTACATTGGCTAGTGTATGTCATTGTGTATTCATTTCAGATTGTATCCTACATCGTCATCGACATTGCAAAAAGAGATGGAATTTACAAGATGCGCAATTTGCCTAAGTGTCTAAATGTTTATCTGGTCCTGATAATACCCGCATTGATGAGTTTCTGAATCTTAGACCTGACCACAGGATTCTTCATGTGATCCTGCAGTGCTTTGGGATCCGTCTGTGCCTGTTGAAGAATTTGCTGCATGATGGGGTCATTCATGATGCCCTACATAGCGAAAAAGGGGAAGAAGGATAAAAAAAAGTTGAGTTCCATGTCCGGCAGACAGGAGAAAGTAACCCACCGCCACCTCAGGATCACGCATGGCACGCTCAAGAGTCTGTTCCTGCGTCTCCTCACCACGTTGACTGAAGATGGCTTGTTGCACCTTGAACTCCTGCTGTTGAATCTCCGAAGTATGCTTATGCTCCTCATCGACATCACGCGCCTCCTGAATAGCTTCAAGAGACTTCGTGTATTCGCGCATCGAAAACAGAATATTCGATTTGCGGATGTAAGCCTTGACTGGTTTGGTAATCGTGGATTTAGAGTAAGGAGCTAGTACGAGGAATTTGACTTACCGAACTTGGAATCGATCTTGATAGCCTCATTGGCATCCTTGAGAGCTTCAGGCAAGGCAGCGAGTTTAGTGTACGCTGCTGCACGGTTGTTGTATCCGCGCGCGTCGGAAGGGTCCCGCTTGATACTCTCCGTGTATGACTTGACGGCGGCAACGAAGTCGCCTGCTTTGAATTGAGCATTGCCCTCCTCGCGTGCGACGGCGCTCTTTTCAGGGTCGATGTATGCCTGTCGGTCGGCGTCCTGCTTCATGCGCTCAGCTTCCCGCAGTTTGTTAAGGATGTCTGGCGTGCGGTGCTCGGTCAGAGATTTGTTGAAGTACTTGATGGCGGAAGTGAGGTCGTCTTTCTTGAGATAGGCCGAGCCAGCACGACCGTAAGCTTTGGCAATTAACTTGTAATCTGCCCGAATCTAGTCGAGTGTTGTTGAGCCGTGGTAATTAGAATGCAGAATAACCAAATTACTTCTCGCCCTTCCTCAACAGCTTTCTCGCATGTCTCAAGAGCTTTATCATAATCACCCTGCTCGAAGTACACAGCTGGAATTGAGTGAGTAATGATCTGATGCTTTGGTGGGCATATATGGCGCACCACTGAGATTAGTGAGGAAAGTCAAATCTTTTGGCCAGAGGTCCCAAGCTTTTTGATACAATGTCGCGGCTTCTTCGAAATTCTTCGCCTTGTAGGCAGTGCCTCCTGCTTCCTTGGCCGCTAGAGCCTCCTTCTTAGCCTTTGCTTCCTCATCGTCGTCTTCTGTCATCTCAACATCCTCTTCAGCAGGAGGGGGTGCAGGTGCAGGTTCAGGCTTGGGTTTAGAAGTAGTAGCGGGTGAGGGCCGCGACTGAGTTTGAGAGCTCACTTCTGGAGGAAGCTCATCGGACCCTTCGGGTCTAGTAAAGCCTTGCATGTCAATACCAAGAGCCACTCCCAGGACATCAATCATACGAGGATCCTCGAGTGCTCTAATGGGTCATGGGTCAAGAGTGGAATTGATGATCATGGACTTCTTACGTTGATGCAAGTTGTGGATTCTTTTGATACATCTGAATCTATAAAAAAGATTTCTAGATAAAATTTGCGTAGATTTGAAACCGATTTACCTTCTGGACGAAAGCAGGGTCAGCCAAATGCTTGGAGGTCCTTGGGTTGGTAGCGAGTTTGCCTAGAAGGTTTGGATCTGAGAACATTTTGGCGAAAGGACCAGCATCCTCAGAGGCTTTACGTGGATAGGTGAGCGAAGCACCCCCAAAGATATGGTCAGCAAGTTTTACCTCTGGCATCCTGGACTTCCTGAAGACCTCTACGAAGAACAGGACTGTCCTCAACAGCCAAGCCACTCTGGTAAGCGGCAATCGCCTCATCATACTTCTTCGCGCCATGAAGAGCAGCACCCTTACGCGCCCAACCCTTTCCCCAGGTCGGATTCAACTTGACGGTCTGGATTTACGACGCTGAATAAATACATGTGATCCGACAATCGTCTCAACGTACCTCTTCCGCATCTGCAAGAGCACCATCCCAGTCCTTCTTCCCAGCTTTGGCCGCAGACCTATTTGAGAAGAGGACGTGATTTGTGGGATCAATTGCAATAGCTTGCGAGAACAGATCGATCGCCCTGTCCCATTCTTTAGCCGCAAAGGCCTTGTTCCCTTGGTCCTTGAGAGTATTTGCCTGATTTTTGTTAGTGTCTAACTTGGTGATGATTATCTTGCACGACGCACGTCAGACATTGAATAGATTTGGATTGTAAAGGATAAGTGAAGCGTCCCGGACTTTTATGAAGAGAATGATGTTTCTAGAATTTACTGCAACGATCACGTTTCAAGCTTCCAAGACCTAACCCTATGCATGTCCAGCTGCGCAAATGCCAGAGCCACCTTGTCATTGTAGTGAACAATAAGCTACGATGGCCTTGTTCTGTCAACTTACTCTCTTCTTCTCTTACCACGATCTTTACGTTTCTTCGTTTCTGACGACAACATCTAACGCGTCATGTTCGCAATCATTCTTGTAATATCAACCGTCACAGCTTGTAAATGCTGCATCCATCTCTCATCAATCCATAACTAACTAAATTCACAGTCGCTCAACAATCTTCAACCGTTTTATGCGTTCCCGGGCAATGTTTGCAGGGTTACTCAAATACGACCAGTATGTGCGCTTGACTCACGATCGGCGGATGCAACTCACAGGCACCCAAGTTGGTGCTACAATATCGGCGCCTGGTATTCCCACCGACGTCCTTCTGTTACCAGGCCAATATACCTCAGATTCTAGTCCACAGCTCCTACACAGCGTCCTTACGTCTTCTGCCGCTTCATTATCACCATCTCCAGGATTCAATGCCTCACTAAAAACCCTTCCTCTGAATCTCGCACTTGGTCCAGGACTTGCAATTTTTTCCGATACGCTTTACTCAGGGCAGTCTGGATTCTCAGCTCTGCCCACCAATCTCATCGTGAATTCCTCTTCACCACTGGCAGCGAAGTCACTCAGCCTCTCATCGAATATCTGGATCACAACGACGAACGGATCTCCTGATGAACGTGTGATATTATGGGACTCTGTTCCCGATATCAACGAGCTGCCTTTGGGCCTTCATCCTATCTCGCTGTCTCTCGTCGACATCCAGTTAAACGCATGCTCCCCTCCATGCGCTGCGTCCGGTATCTGCTCGGCCTCGGGCACCTGCAAATGTGCCCCCGGTTTTACGGGTTCTTCTTGTGAGACATGTGAAACAGGTTTCTTCGGGCCAAAGTGTCAACCCTGCCCTGCCAACTGTACCACATGCGATGACGGTATAACTGGGAGTGGACGATGTTTGCAGCCCATTGTGGCAAATGCACCGTCGACGTGCAATTGCTTGAATGGTGTCTGTGGCACTAATGGGTCATGTACCTGCAATACCGGTTTTACCAAGTCTGATAACGGAACTGCGTGTGCAAAGTGTTCACCAGGATTCTTTTCGACTTCTACGGAGGACTGTAAAGGCATGTTCACTCTTCAGTCGTCATGATGCAAAGGTGCTCACACCAAGTAGTCTGTCAACTAGGATGTACCGCATGCCAAGATGGAACAGGCATTTGCACTACATGCAAGTCGGGATTCACCCAGAACCAAAATGATCGTACAAAGTGTGATCCACCACAATCTGTCACCTCCAGTGGCACAATCTGCCCCGATGGAAGTTTTAGTAATGGCTCGGGGTGTACACGGTGTGCTTCATCCTGTGATAAATGCACTGGGGGCACTTCCAATGACTGTATCGTCTGCGCCTCTGGACTGTATAGTCTCAATGGGGCTTGTGTCAGTGCGGATTCAAATGGCATCTGCTCGGGGACCAACATGATTGCAGACAACAATAAGGTGGAGTGTGATGGTGCGTCAGGTCATTACAGCTTCAGTGTCAACTCTACTAACCGTCGTTCAAACAGCTTGTGACGCTAAGTGTACCTCATGCAAAATTCCTAACTTTACTTCTATCTCAACTGCGAACCTTGTACAATGCACTGGATGTTTGCCTGGTTTCTTCTTATCTAACGGGAGCTGTGTTGAATCTTGTCCATCTGGGACATTTGTGTCGCCTCAAGATCATCTAACTTGCATTCGTATGTCATTGTTCCCAGAACTATCATTATGTAACTCATTTTCATCACAGCATGCGATTCTTCTTGCGGAACTTGTGCGGGATTTGCGACATTTTGTCTTACATGCCCCTCAAACCAACTGGCTTCTAATGGAAAATGTGTCTCAACTTGCCCCTCCGGCACCTTCTCCTCATCTCGCTCATGTTTAATATGTCACCCTGATTGCTCAAGCTGCTCTGGGGGCTCATTCAACCAATGCTTAAGCTGTTCCTCTGATCGACCCGTCCTAGTTAACGGACGTTGCCTTCCAACCTGCAGTAGATCACAATACTTTGATACTACCACCTCGTCCTGTCAACCGTGCGATTCTAGCTGCTCAAGCTGCTCAGGCGCTGGCGCCAGCAGCTGCATGGCATGTTCAAGTCCTGATCAAGTCCTCCGCGGCGGAACCTGCATCGCAGCCGATTGCAAACAAAACTCGACTGTCGTTCCCGGCCTCGGTGTTTGTCTTTCTGAACTTGTCATTGTCCCGCAGCCTTCGGGGACGAGTGCTGCCGCTCCCTTGCCTACTATTACAGGCATTAACACACCCACTCCTCCCTTGACAAAGAGGTCACTTGAGTGGTGGCAGATTCTCCTCATGGCTCTCGGATGTGCATTTATCCTCCTTGTTTTCATTTGGTGCTGCAGGCGTCGTGCACGTAAACAGCGTACAAAGAAAACAGCAATGTTCGCGAGCCAACCTGGATATGGGCGTATGGCCAAGAGTTCATGGCGCTGGCGGCTGATACGGTTTGGCGAGAAGTTGTTTGGGCACAAGAGGAGTAGGAAGGCGGATCTGGTTATCCGTCATCATACTCTGCAGGAGGAAACTGAGGCGGTTAAGTTAAGGAAGATCCGTATGGCGGAGGAGGCGAGGGTGGATTCCGAGCAGGATTTGGTCCAGCTTATTGGGGATTACAACTACCCCGACCCGAAAGAATCGTCCCTCGGCCAGCAGCACTATTATCAGGGTCATGAGCACGACGACGACCGCCTTCTACCTGTGGATCGTAGGTCGATTAGCCAGGCTAGCCAGTTGTCTGCGCCGTCGATTTATTCGCAGATGACGGGTGTGCCGAATCGGACACCACAGCCACGACAGCCACTGAGGAAGAAGGATTTGACATCGAGATTCTCGACGAGTACCTTAGTAGTTCGGACGAGGTGCGCTTGAGGACCTCGAGTGATCGGACCAAGAATCCATTCCGGAAATGAGGGTTGGTTACGAGGACGTGATATTGATTTGTGTCTTCATCTCAAGCATTTTCTGCAACTCTAGTCATAGACTCTATATAATCAGCATACCGTCATTCACCTACCAGGATCGTCTTCATGGCCCATACCCATTCCTAGTTGTATCATCACATACTTTTGACTCCGTACATTGTAGATAGAGGAAGATATCACATCAGTACTTAGCGAAAGTGTCCTTCAAGCTGATAATGAGTATGTGCCAATTGCGTTATCAGGTTTGGAATGATATGTTTGGGCAAAGTTTGAATGCGCATGCGCGACGACTCCTCATTCGTAATCATGACGGACAGCGCGAATAGAAGGGCTCAAGATGCTACAAGGTAAGACTCTAGGCCAACGGAACATGATGACATGACTGTTTCAACAAAGTTGCTTATACCGTATCATGATAGTACGAGTCCTCAATATCGGACTATAGCACTGCTACATAATATCTTTACATTGGTTATGATTATGTTGATGTAAAATGGGTATCATCCCTACAATATTGAATGTACAACCAGTTGTTGGTATCCTGGATTATCATTATCGAGTAGTCAATCCGTGAAAGCTCTCTTGAATTCGGTAAACGTCTTGTTGCCTAGAATGCCGAAGACAACCCGAGTGAAGCAATTTTTGAATCTTGCATTTGGCGCCGTCAACAACTCTGCCCACAATCTCGCAATCGTCGTTACATCGTTCTGAAAAACCCCAGTCCCAAAGCTTCCGAGCACGATGTGCTTTGCACCCTGTTGCTCAAAAAGGAACAATATCCTACCCATCCTCTCCTTCATCACCTTTTCAATTCTTTCTTCAGTTGCTTGGGGCGATGCCTTTCCCCACAGAGACTTACGGAGAACGCCAGCATTCACAGCAGGACTTGTCACAACGTCGACTGTTATCGGTTCTAACCATTCATCGCCATCATCACGGAATACGATGACTCCAGGCGAGTATATCATGGCATGAGAGTAATATCCGCCCTTGGGGTTACGATTGTGAAGAGTGTAAAAATTCTGAGCTTGGCTGGTCATGAGTGTGGGATATAATGTCGAGGCCCGTGCGATTGACTCTTCCTGGGCTTGAGCGCCAGTCAAAAAGCCCCCACCTGGTTTTTTGGCCGACGCAAAGTTCAGGATAGCGACTTTCTCGTCTGTACCGGTTGGTGTCACGAGAAGACGAGCAGCTTCAAGAGTGGAAATTTCCAGAATCAAGAATTCTGTGAGTGTGGCAACGTCGAGTGTGATCGGAGACGTAGACCATGTGGAGAGGAGCGAGTCGGGGGCGTAATACGTGGTTCGTTTTTTGGAATCCTCTGTTTTGGATTGCAGTTCATGAGTAACGTCGTTTAGAACGAAGCTGCCAATCTTGATAGCTGCAAGGGTGTCGTTCGCTATTTTACGAAGTATCGCTCGCCGATCATTGTAATCCTTCGTCCCACGATGCGCGATCGCGGAAATATTCATTTTGTTTCGATGTTCTTGAAGAGGTGCTGTAGGATATGTCTGATTTGCGAGGGCTCTTTTCAAAGGATATTGAAAGACTGACTAGTGACTTTGTACTGACTCGCGCGAATAAACACGTGCAACTGCGTGGGGCTGATCATAAACTTGTATGAAACATCAAAAAGTATATCTAGGACTGATGTTCAGGAGACCAGGAGACCATTTGAAAAGGTTTGTGTACTATGATAGAAGTCTGAGCCGAAAAGCCTCCTGTGATGCTTGAACTTCAGTGATCGAAGATACCCTTGATATACATATGATATACTTGCTATTGATACAATGTATGTATTATTGACATCATTGACTCTGAATTTAAGTATGTAGCGAAGAGCCAGCGATACACAGGATTTATGACGGTCTCAACCAGGCACCATGTACTGAATGCTCGTCTAATCAAATAATTCGCCTTGAGCTGAGCTGCTGGACATCCGCGCGCGAAAAATTCTATTTAGGTATGCCAGTAGGTTCAGAATCCAGCCGAAGTCGTTACAGTGAACGTCCACGTGTTAATGATGCGCACTAAGTGGAGATGGACCCAATATCAACTCGGCAATACGGAGAGGTTACGGAAAATTCATGATTTCTTTATAAGTTGTCTGGTGGCAAGTTACCTAGAGTCAGTTGTTTGAACTGAGATAAAGTTACGCTACTCAAACCTTCAGAATTGAATACATTGAGCCTTCGAGATTACGCAAGGCGGAGCCTGAGTTGAATATTCGCCGAGCTTGAGATACGAAACCAATCTTCCGTGAATGCAGGATGATATCAAGCGGAACTTCTGCTAGGCTTAAAGCAAAGTGGGAAAAGTATCAAATGGGCTTGTTGTACAGAGGCTCTCCAAGAAACTCGAGGCTAAATTGAGCAGAAAAGCCGAGTTGTGACTTGTCGGCGCGTAAAAATTTCCGAAATTATAAAATATCATCTGATTATGCGCGCCACCACTGTATTATTAGCTCGTGATCCCGATATGGACTTTCAGCGCCATCTGATCAATCTTTCGAACAATCGTCTGTTGGCTGACCTCACCCTCCGCTTTCTTCTGAGATGCTACCGTGCTTTTCATGGACTTGTGCCAAGTACACGTACTAGGAGCGATCCATGCGTCACCAAGCACGAGATAGGCTGCCATTATCCGAGAATCAATCATATTGGTTCTCAGTGTGATTCTAGAATGAAGACTGAGATAGTTGAAAGCTGCCACGTCACTTTGATCAATGTCGCTATCAAAGTCAAAGTACAAAAGTTACAGCATTCGATCTACATACAACGCAGGCCCAGGTAATCAACGTTCGTCATTTGAAAAACACTTTTATTAACACCTTTTGAGAAAAGAGGCGATATATAGCGCCGAAAATGGCGATATAGCGCACGGCCTGGTAACCGACGGTTGCCAACGATGCCAAATGGTTTGACTTGACTTACTCGACACCTTAGGCCTTCAAAATTTAGCAGGCCTTGTCCCTCGGGGTCCGGGGACTTCTTGATCTTTCAAGCCATCGAATTGAAAGTACCTAGGTAAGATAACCTGACTCCCTCCCCTTTTCGTAATTGTCACAGAAAAGATATTGGTCGTATCAAGCCGGCCGTACAAGTGAAGCGTACGCGTAATCTTTCATATCATTTATCGCTGTGGGTTCTAATTTCCTGCTTACCTACAAACATATCAAAGGCTCTGCTTCAGACTACAAACTCCAAAACGTCATCCTCGCAATCAGAACGATTCCAGACGACTTTTTTTCCACTTGGGTCAGTTTCAGTACATAGTTTCCATCAAGTTACATGATTTCATTCTTTTCTCTATAGCTAGGAGGCTTGTGTTTCTGGCTTCTCCAGGGCATGGACATGTCATGATATGAGGACCTGACCAGACAGTCACTTGGCTTCTACTATGTCCTAGAGATCCTGTGACCACAGTGGCAGAAAAAAAAGGAGAAATCAATTTTATTTTAAATCACCTAGACCACTTCGGCGTTTCAGGGGGTGATCCTTCCCCCGTATCTATTTGCTCTCACTACAACACCTGCGCCATCACCCTACTGCGATCAATCACTTCTTAATGTGTTATCCTATGTTATCCATGTGCTGTCACGGTCAACGGCGAATACACTTAGGCCCGTGATTTGTGATGACCCAAGAACCCTTGACCTTGACCATCTGTTGTTTCTGCTCCACTTGAACAGATGCCGTCATCTTTGCACAGTGCTCGTAAAGCGGAACTTGCGAGAGCGTTTTGACTGTCAAACTTGTGTTTCGGTATTTCCGGCATGTCTGTTGTGTCTTATTTAATCTACAAACTCCTTGTCTTTTGAGCTCACTTTCATGGGATATATGATGACAATGTTTTAATCAAGCGGCTGTGCGTTGATGAGTTCTTGATTCTCCAGCGTAACCTAGTCGCACCCGCTCTTTGCTCTTTTGGATGATCGACTCGAGTCGTGGTGACCGCAGGAGCGAACTAGCTCTTCGGACCACAATTCCATCCTACTGATCCTTGCTACCCTTCTCGCACAACCACTTCCGAGTCAGCTATGATCCCGGACAGACAGGAGTTTCTATATTCGAGTGGCTCGAGCTTCCTTAAACTCAACCTACAAAGTATTTGCAACACAACCGTACATTCATTCCTCCTAACTGGCATAACCGACCTCCATAACCGACCTCCAAACTGGCATAACCGAGCTCAATTAGGCTCCTCTCAGCCGCGTTTACCGAAGTCTCTGGCCTCTTCTAGGCCGGCACTGTCTTGATCCGAAGCATTTCATATTGCTATGCTAAAATGCGCTGGTTGGCCTGCCTCGTCATTATCTCTTCCTGTCGATCTTTTCGGATGCTATTTCAGCTCAAGACTTTTGAATTGCGATCTGCAGTTAAAGAGATTTATGCTGAGGGCTGCAGAAGGGTCTTTGTTGCACATGTGCTACACATCCAAGAAGCTTCCGTTCTATGGGTAGGGTGCGTAGTCCGAACTTGTATCGATCCCTTTCTTTTTGGGTAAACCCACGATGTACACGTTATTTTAGCCTGTCCAAGGTCAGTTCAGGGGGCGGCATGTCTATATGTTTCTTCTGTGGAGCAGTAGTTTATCCATGCAAGTATATCATTAGGTTAGAGCTTTTATCTATCTTAAACAAACCAATTACGGTAAAGTTACCCCGTCCGGCGATGCTGTAGACTGAATCATGCAAAGTTTGTTCGCCTACCCAAGGAGCTTTCGAAGAAACAGGAACTTGGCCGCGCTCAGGCTCGTAAGAACAGTCAAAAGGAAATTTGGATGCTTACGTCGAATGCCGGCAGACTAGTCTATCCGTCGTAACATCAATGGGGTGAACAATACTCATACAAACAAATAATCATCCAGATTAACTACTTATATATACCTTAACGTTAACGGATGCGTTTCGGCCTTACGATGGGTGGACCATATCAGGAAGTGCCATGTAATCAGGTGGGAGAATCGAGGAAATGACTCTGCATGGAGTGACCTCCTTATGGCTGAATACCAGTTGGGCGGCGGGAGAAGAACCCTTGAGTCACGAGGTGAAAGTAGACAGAAAGATAACGAGGTGTAGTATACATCATTGGTCGCGTGCAGCGAGGACTGAGAGTCGTAGCATGTAATCTGATCATTCTATTTTTCTCTGCACTCTGTCTGGAGAACTCAAGACGGTTTCTGACGAATTTGCCGGTGGCGGCGCAGCGTTGGTCCGACGAGTCTGTATTAGATGTATGCGGTTGGACCCCAGTCACTGCGTGCCTGGCTAGGGAAAAGGTAGTTTTGCTCGTTGTCTTGAGTAGCCTTTCGACCCCCTTCTTGCGGGGCGAAAGGGCCCTGTATCCCCGAAGCTGTGTCAATAAGGGCTGGGCGAGGCCAGGTATGTAATTTACTGACGGAAGATGTACACGGATTTGCATAGTTCTTTGTGAGTTCGGCTAAATCGCGATATGATCTGGCGGGTTTATTTGACAGATAAGTAAATCGAATTTGGTCCTCGATCGGGCCTCTACTCTTCCTCCTTCCACCACTCAACCTATCTCTCCCCCCATGGCCGATGAGAGCCCGTCGACATCCACAACGACCACCGCATCACGACAAAAACCCGCCAGATCAAACACAGCTGGCACAGTTCGCGGCAGAACTTCACCAACTGGTGAGCAGAATGGCGAAGGACGCCCGCCAACAAAACGTGCCCGCAAGGCCATAAATTGCGAGCCATGTAGGAACAGCAAGCTCAAATGTGATCGGTTCGTCAGCGCGAGCCGCGTCCTGGATTAACAATTCATTGTTTTCCCAGAAACCGTCCATGTTCGTCATGTGTGCTCCGTGGTATGTCCCCATGTCTATTACCTCGCTCTTTTCACAGTATTTATCCTTGAATACTAGGTACCTCTGCTATGTGTTACCAAGACGCTCGTGGCCATGAAGGTGGAGACGCAATGAATCGCGGAGATGATCACCAGTGAGCACTGTCTGTCATGCAAAACCTGTCAACACTTTGCAATCCACGCACATTACTAATCTACGTCTCAAAGCTACAGCCGTATCGACCCTGCGCAAGAGATCAACCGGATCCGGCACTCCTTATCACTCATCGAATCCTACATTTTCCCACCCTCACGTAACCACACTACCTCGCACAGGCGCCCAAGTGAAGCCTCAAAACTTAAAATCGAGGTAGTTGAGCCTGATATTATGGAGAAAGCTCTGCAGGCTCCTGGAATGCTTGGAAGTCAAGGAACAGGCGGTCTATACACTGGTCCAACCAGTACTACTACCCACCTACTCATGGTATAATATCTCTGGATATTCTTTGCCTTTTGCAGATACTTACCCCTACGTTTAACAGAACCCGAACGAGCCTCGAGGCTCAGAAGAAACTGACAGGCAGCCAGATACAGAAGAGTTCCCAACTATGGCCCCTGAATATGACCGGGATCTTCTTGCTATGCTCCCGGCCATCGAAGTCATCGACGAACTTATCGTTTTCTACTTTGAGTATTGTAATTGGATATACCGCCATGTTAATCAGTCGTCATTCACGCACGCCTGGGAACGCTTCAAAAACGGCACTTCCGCAGATCGACTAATTTTGGCCACTGCTTGTGTCATCATGGCAGTCGCAACATTTTATCTACCTTCTCATCATCCTTTCTTGCAAAGCTTCTCTGAATCTCACGAAGAAATTGGACTCAAGTTCTATGAAGTATCAACAATGGCTCTTCAGAGACGAATGAGCGAATCGCGAACGTACTCTCTAGAGCTTATTGAACTTCTGCTCATCAGGGGTATGTTCCAAACACTCTCAAAGAACGACACAGAGGAAATTTGGCATATTCGAGGCGAGTTGGTGACCATAGCCATGGCCATGGGACTTCATCGAGATCCAGGGAAATGGAGAATGCACCGTGATGTTGCGGAACGGCGTAGATGGGCTTGGTGGCATATTGTATTGATAGAGCGGTAAGTTTTGAAAAACCGCTCCTCGGAAGTTCTGACCATGTATATATAATTCAAGCTGGCAAGCATTTCTGTTTGGTCGACCACTTACAATTGCGTCACATCATTTCGATACACAGCTCCCTTCATATTGCGATCCTGCTATCGACAAAACTGGGCGTTTATACCTTCCTAATATTGCGTTGTTCCGTCTGGCATTCATTCTTGGGGACATAATGGATGACGCGGTTTCTGTTCGACCAGTGCCCTACGAAAGTGTGATGGCCAACGATAGAGCATTGACACAATGGATGGAAGAGCTTCCTAGTGAACTTGATCTGGACGAGTACCGCGTCGCTCGGAGCCTCGCATCCCCAAACACTGCTACCAGGCGTTTTGGCGTTCAAAGTGTCATCATTCGTACATCTTACTACCATATCAGATTTACGCTCCATCGGCCATATGCCAGTTCGAGTCCGAGTCCTTCTATAGGACTCTCGAACGGAAAGTCAACGTCAGTGACTGATAGTTCGAAGTCGGCACAGAGTCTAGAGATCGCTGTTGGCGCCGCCGACAAATTGATTACTATGGTTGGTCAATCACGACCTGACTTCTTAGCTAACTCTGCCCTTGCTGTCCCTGGACATATGACCTGGGGTCCATTCCACTGTTTCTCTGCCGCGATGTTCTTCTCCTTCCAGCTCATATCCAATCCAGACCAGCCTGGGGCTGTCATGTTTCGCGCTAGCATTCGGAAAGCTATCAGCACCCTCGAACAGTCAAGAGGCAACGCTGTCGCTGACAAAGGATATGATATTTTGACCTCTTTGTCACCACTCTACGCTCCAGACTTTCATCTACAGCCTCTGGAGAGCCGCGAAAAACAACGTCAACAAGTACTTGGCACTGTCAGGAAGCTTGCTTTCCCATATCACGATTCACATGATCCACGCCGATACGGTGAATCACCCACTACGCGTGGAGTGGGATCACCTGCAAACTCGTCTTCTGTCAGTCCTCCGACGCCCAACATGCCGGCTCTGCCACAATCTCAGGGACAGTACGATCCGACGTATTCCATGTCTTCAGTACGGACGGCTGGGGGGGGATTTACCCAGCAGGGACACATCTCGCAGTCTCCGGGGCAGCTGCAGATGCCGGCGTCGGTGATCGCTCACCCCAACCCTTTGTCAGCGGGGTACCAGTACTCCTCTGCCGTGCAGCCTGTCTATGGAGACAATCCTCGCTATTCACAGTATGTGCATCCCGTGGACGATACCATGTGGGGTGCGGCTGTTGGGTTTGGTCAGGGCGAGTGGACTCAATTCCTGGAAACTTTCCGGCCGGAGTCAGCCGTGGGGCGACACGCCCACATACAAAACTCATAGCCATAGGTGCCCTCCTTTGATTTTTTGGGTTGCCTTTGATATCACCTTGCATCTTCTTTTCTTGGATTCTCGGCTCTTGCTGTTGCTAATGTGTACCTTCTAAATTTCTCCCATACTTGTGTACCTTATAAATCTCTCCCATGCTTAGGTTCCCTCGTTATGTCCCGCTATCACCTTATATTCCTTATACCAATTATTGCATCGTCCTTAGCGCTTAACCAATGACAAGCTTCCCATTGTTCGGAAGCCCCATCAAGTTTGTAGCAGTATAGACTCGATTCGTGTTGTAATATGTCATTATATACTGTCCGGGAGGATTCCTTTCTGACAAACCTCATCCGGGCTGACGACCTCTGCACTAAGATTATTCTCTTGTGCTATTGCCGCTGTGCTATCACCGCTTTGATGGGATCGTTGTTATTGAATTCAATAGTACACAGATCATTTCCTGAAGAGCGCAGCATGAACGATGGACAGTCCTTTGCACTACCGAGCTGACTGACTGAGTTTTTGCATGCGCTTGACGCGGTCAGATATATCAGACCGTAAGGTCGATAATGTAGGTATTGACGTCGCGGCCTGGCTGGCTGCAATAAGCACCTGGTCAATCAAAGCGTATGGCAACCACGTTGAGCAGGCGTTTTCAGGCGCTTCACGGGCCAAGCGCGAATTAGACTGAAGATCGTACGGAGGAAGATAAGCCATGTGGGTGATGACAAGGAGTGTTTCCACGTACCTTCCGAATCAGAGAGAGGGTGTGTTCGATGGCTGCCTCCAAATTGTCGTATCGTAGACTGATTCGGATGAGATATTCGTGATGGTTTTCCTGTCAATAGTAAAATCAGTGATCTTTTCCGGCCGAATTTGACGGGCTAGACATACTTCGAGAATATTTATGAGCCATGGTGGCGGGGAAGACGTGCGATCAGCTCCTAATATTGTCTCCAAAGTTGCCTTGGAATACTTATGGTCGGTCTCAGCGCTGTCATATTGTTGTAAAGATTGGCGTAGATATCGCCACCCTCGTTCCACTGGAGTCCCGGACCAAGAGGCCAAGTCATCGTTAAGAAGCCAGTCGCTAGTATCTTCTTGTCTATTGTCATAGAGAGATGAGCGAATGAGCGATACAATGAATAAAATAGTCGTACATGACCGCATCAGGGTTCCGTGACAGTCGTAGGCATTGTATTGTCAAATGATTAAATAGATCAGTCATGTCCACGCTCAAAGATCGAGCTGTGCTCATGGCCAGGGCAAACTTATTTGCCTGAATGAGTCTCAACACTATCGTGGGAGGAGGAAGCATGAATTCTATCAAACATAAGAGATTGTTTAACGCTCTGAGTGACAATCAAGCTGACCTGGAGATGACAAAATTGTGGGATCACGACGGATGATATCAATCTGTGCTGAAAGAAGAGCGAAATCGTATTGAATATCCTTAAGGCGAATGACATCGGTATCGAATCTTCCAGGTGTGAACTTGTCTTCAGGGACATGTCTCGTAAGTCTCCTCCGTTTACGTGGCTGATACGAATATCGATATTGAATGGAGGAGAATGATCATATCTATACATACCTCGTGAATTTGATCGGAGGAGAGGGGCAAAAGTATCCAGGCATTTCTAGAGTCAACAAGAGACAAGGCGTTGATGGCGAGGCTGTAGGCTTCCAGTTGCTCTTCAGCCAGAGATGCAAATAAAGCCGGTTCAGTGATGAGATCCTGTAGTCTTCTAGCTCGCTGATACATGGCGAGTGCGGCTATCAGGGGATAAGAGGCGGAAGAGGAGAAGGATTTTGGATTACACACCATTTCGATAGTCACCTCTGCGGATGAACCAAGTATAGAGTATTCTAGAATACGAGGGCTGAACCCGCGGGTCAATGTTCCGCGCTTTGAATGCAAAGGCCTCTTCGACTTCGTCCCCCAAGCCGGCAAAGTTGAAAGTCATGAGTTTGTCGATTGAATTGTCATCGCACATTCGATAGACCAGATGACTTATACATTCTCTTTGTCTGATAATCGATAATCAATTAAAGTACCAACACCGAATTTCATTGAGACTCACAGATGTTCGAAAGGGACTGACATGATAGACGCATATGCATCTTCGTATAGCGCCAATTCGGTAAGCCCGTGAATAACCGTGGACCAAAGAGAAGATGTATCAGCATCGAGGGGGGCCACAGATATAGCCAGCTGAGCGAAGGAAACCTCATGATGCACCCACGAAGCCAACTTGAATAGATTTGAAATATGACCGTAGAAGAAATGCTGAGAGTCCAACAACTCTGCGGCTGGAAGAGCCTTTGCTAAGATTTCTTGATCTTCCACTGAGAATGAATGACCACCTGTTTCCATGTCAGGAACTCCTTGCATATCCAAAGTTTTCAAATGTACCATGATTGCTCGCTTTAAAACGTATCTGTCAAGTAATCCAGAAATCCAGGGAAAGAACAAACTTACCAAAACTGCCGCCCAGTTTTTCGAATAAATGGGCAGCATCGTCAATTCTGCCTATGTTGAGCCACAATCGCGCTTGAACATAAGAAACCCCAGGTGTCCTAGGTAGCCAAGACAGTAGTTCCCTACTCGCACCGTAGAATCCAAGAAGCCTTAGATTGTCACAGAAAATCACTTCATATTGTGTTGCATTTCCTGGACCTACTGATTGCAAAAGTCCCGTGGCATCGAGGTAACGGTGCGCTGCATCTGGTAAGACGTCAGTGCCATCGGATTGGTCAACGAGGCGATGAATGACAGAGTAGTGAGGAGAAGGGAGAGTTTTACTACTGAAGGAGACATTCATGTTACGCATACGAGATATGACATCGTCGGCTGCTGAAAAGTCCGGAGATATGGGGTGTTCGGGCGCAGCAAGGGCTGGCTGTCTAGAAACGTATCGGAGCATAGCAATTCCCCTAAACACGGCAAAAATTTCCGACAGTAATGCTGGGTCCCAGTCTGAGATGTCTTCCGACAAAAAGAAGAGCATCGTAATTAGGACGAGTGCAAGTTCATAGCGGGCATCAACAGTTTTGGAGATGTATGCTGTGGTGAGGGCTTGCGACCAATTGGAGTGAGGGGGAGGAAGGAGCAGCTCGACTTCGTCTTCCTCTCGCTTCACCTCAACGTTAAATCCCCCAATGACATCAAGCGCCGTGCGAGTGGCAGCATCCAAGTTTTGAAGACTGTGTAACTTCCCCGAGATCCATTGGTTATCCTCGAGATCCATATCTCTTCTAAGATTAAATCGATCTGTTTGATCCTTCAGGATCTCTGGGATCGTAAAGAAAATTTCCTGTCGCAGAATATCCATCATGCGATTTTCAAGGTCTTGCAGAACTTGAGGGCCCAAAGAACCCCGTAGATACCACAAAGTACCGAATAGATCGTACTGTGGGTCTAAAGTTGCCCCTGGAATGGCAAGGAGTCTACGGAGCCAGATAGCAAGGTCTTCTTTGACCAGTAAGCCTGCACGTTCCCGCTCCACAATCATTATTTCGTTCTGATCTTGAATGCCAAGAGCGAGAGGTCGACGAGCACTCCGCTCAATTTCACGACATCGTGCAATGAAACCTTCCCAGTCTCGCTTCAAGGCACTCCAATAATTGGCATGTTGGTATGCACCGGTATGCGGGTCTCGATGTAAGGCGACGGTGCAACCAACAACAGCTGCGATTTGTTCGCTTGTTGTGGCGTATGCGACCGTGAGCTGAGGCGGTTTCGAACCGGGCATCGAAAGACATACGTCGATGTACTGATCAATAGCCGTTTGAAGTGTCAAAGCGGAAAACATTCCTGGCCTCATAATGGCCTCAAAGAATTTTTCCGTCATGGACCCAGGGGATAGAAGATATTCTTCGAGATAGGCAGGAGTGAGCTCTGGTTCTGGCGCATAACATGATATGGTCCAGGCGTCTGCGCGGAAGCCTTCATGAAATGTCTCAACGTTCATGAACGTTTTCTCGACGATGGATTGGCCTTGGCGATCCCATAATGCCCATATAGTACTACCCGCAATGATGAAGTCTTGTAGGTGACAATGAGCTATTTCTTCAGGAGACTCGATTTTTCCCACTTCGTACAACTGGTCTGATATCGTATCGAGCACATGGAAAGTACCACCGGAAGACGATGATGAGATCGTCGGGATGAAAACGACAACATAAATGTGATCTTCGCGAACAGGCGTGGTGAAGACACGGATCAGGGTTTGCGGTGATGCATCTAACAAAATGTTGCGTCTGCCATTGCTAGGCGTTGGGCCCGATTCATGGGTGCGAGGGAGAACTTTGGATGCCACACAACCAATCTTGGCCTTCCAGAAACGAAGAGTTCGGTCACGGGAAAGAGTCCAGGCATGTCCAATATCGGTAGGCCATGGATGAGTTGCAATAGAAACGATACCCAAACTATCAAGATTGCCACTGCTCAACGGTAGAAGTGATGTAAGAGAGGTGAGAAAAGAGCTGTGCTGAAAAACAGTCTCTGACCAATCGTCTAAGAAACAAGTCAGGTATGTAAAATCGATTTTTGTAACAGCACGCGCACCAGAGCTATCTTCATTGCCGTAGTCATTCTCTAGCCGCAACAATGACCCATTACGCGACCCTACCAGCACACTGTGGATTCCCTGAATATGGACTAGCCCTTCCTGCGCGTCTTCTATATTCTTGAATAAATGTTCGCGGTGCCAGATATTGGCTGTTTGAGCCCTCCATAATTCGCGACCAGTTCCAATAGGAATCACTATGCGGAACAAAGACCCTGTATCCGCTACAGCAAGGACATGAAGCTCCGATGACTCCCATAGAAAAATTGCTGGAGATGATATAATTGTGCCGGGGAATATGAAACGAAGGGAAGGCACTTGGGTAGATAATGATGAGACTTCTATGATGAGGCTACCGTGTAGAACACGCAGAAGAATAGTCCCTGTTACCTGCGTTTGCATTACTGACGAGTATGTGGCATGTTCCGCAGGTGGTTCTGAGTCATCCAGCGCTGGTGGAAGTGGAACTCCCTGTCGCGATGTTTGTAAGGGAATTGAAATGGGCGGCGAGGGGAACAACGATGAGAGTTGAGTTGCAACGAGAAAGGTGCTATCGACCATCTGAAAGAGGGGAAAGAAGGAAGCGTGCTTGCGAGATGAATACGTGCAAAGTCGTGTAAAGTTTGGAGATGGTCCGGTGGTGGTGGTGCGGTTTTTCTCTTTTGCCTGTTCAGTAAGCAGACGCGTCGAAACAAAACCTGTCACTTCCTTTTTTGGTACCAATCACTTCAATTTGACTCATTCAAACCCAACAGCATTCGTATAGCGATAAAAATCAAAACAGAATAGGTCACGATCGCAAAACTCATTAAAAAGAGTCATATAAATGCTCGGGTGGATCTGGATACGTGACGGCTGGAGTGGTGTGCTGGCAACGAACAATCAAAAGATTCCTCCTTGCTCGTACTATTCAAGCAGGATCTCGAAGCACCTCGTGGCCTGGATTGTCAAAGAACCATCGGAATCATATGGGCATGGGTTGTGCCAGCAAATTGCTTTATCTCTGGGCTTGAGAAGCGTTCTGCCAAGTAACAAAGCCCCACATTAGAGCATATTTGCACCACGTTTGAAATCTTGGTTCAACAGGTTCCAAATTTCTGTTGGCCTATTTTGGACACTGTGACATCCAAATATAGAATCGTGACGGTGATCACTGGTACCATTATAATTGACTTTAACTCCTCAAAGAGCCAGTCTCTGAGAACCATACTGGTTCGTTATCACGGCATCCACGTTCTACTTATCTCGGGATACACAATTTTCCAGAGAACGAGAGGCTTACTTTGCCGTTGTCGAGTTGAATAGTTAGTAGATCAATTAATCACATCAGACTGATTTCTCTTATGGGCAGCCATCACGGAAACTACCGTATCTCCCTTTTAGGACCAAATTTTAGTTTTGTGGCATTTGTTCATTTGGCGGGTGTTGCAAATATGCTCTATTGAGTGATTCGTCAAAAGCTACTTACATGTCCTGTTTTCGAGTTTCACCCACAGGTTAATTTAAATTTACGTATATTTATACTCGTGGTAACACCCAAAGGGTCTCAAGGATTTCTCGTCTTACCAAAATCACCCAGACGTATACAAGATTGAGAAGCGATATCACAGAACACGACATTCGCGGAAGGCATAAAGAGAAATTTCCCGAGATTCATCTACAAAGAAGTGAAATACTCCCTATCAACAGATGTTTCATTCTGCTTGCGGCTAATTCAAGTGGGTCATCAATTCGAGTAGCTAGCTTTATATTATACCAGATATTCACGATCCGCAGATGTATGACTCTCATCCTGCATCGAATCATAGACCTAGAAGAGACGTTACGAGTCCGCCAACGTGGTTTGACAACAGAGGCTCGATGACCACAAAAATGGAATCGATCATGAGATCGAGGCTGGAAGTGCATCCGAATCCTGGTCAATGAATGCTCAAAGCGCGAGCGATATACTACAAGTCAGGCATTGGTCAACTCTCAACATGCTACGGAATGAGGGTAGATTGATTGGTTAGCATGCCGTGTCGTGCCGCAAGGAAGATGATACATACGATGTAAAGGCCCTTGGAGGTCGTTAGGACAGATAACAAGGTGTCTGGTCTTAATAGCCTAGATCCAACCACGAGGTTCGAGCAATGGATCCTAAAGAGTCGGGTCACACAAGACACAGTCAAAGGCTCATCACATGGGTCGACAGCGAATCCAAAAGTGAATCAAGGAGATGAACGCTACCGTGCAGCAGAAAATCAACCCAGCTGTGAAATAATTGTGCACTTATTAGCATAGAAAACTCGATACAGGTACAGATTGTCAGAGAACGCGATCGAGTCATGCATGTTGACGTGATTTTAAGCACGACCCTCAACTATATTTGAAGCAGGAACACCATTATTGAAGTCAAAGTAAAATGAATTTCTAGCTCACCGGCGGTTACAATTTCCAGGTAATGTGGGTACCAGTTACCCAGATAGGCGTGGTGCGTCGTGAGCTGGAGATGATTTTGTTGGTCTAAAGAATCCAAGGTTCAAACGGCATGCATGAAAAACCTGCCAGGCAAATCAGGCAACTACTCACGTTTAGCGAACACTCATGAGAATATCGACAATTTCTTTTCACAAGAAGCCCGTGTCGGGCTTTGTGAAGATGTCGTACTTCAAATTCCAAACAGCAATTTCGAAGATATCTCCAATCGGAAAACGCTCTGTTGCTAGAACTTGGCCCCATTTCACACGCCACATCAAACAATCTTGAATCCCGACAACAATCAGAGTCGTTTCTGTCACTTGATTCCAACTAAATTCAACTTCGGATTCTGTATTCATGCGTACAATTTGGCTCGATATCATATTTGTGCTTTACTTTGGTTTCGATCGGTTATAATTACACGCTGCACGCCCCTGGGTGTGCTTCTGCAGGTTGTGATTAAGCTGGCAGGCACTTCCCCATTCAAAAAGTTGTTTTGTGAACGATGCTCAAACCGTGAAACAACGCTTCATCTAGACCGGACCTCAAATGTCCTTGAGATTGGCTCAGGATGACTTTGCTGCTTCTTTGGTACGATCGAGTTGTGTGGATTTCTTCATCAAGAAGCTTCATCTGGCCCTCATTGTTCGTCTAGCAAGTGCTTATAAAGGGGAAGGGCTAGTGACCAATGACTTACTTTCAGGGTACCTAGGCAATCTCTAGACTTTTCCGACTCTTGTTCACTTTTGCACTTCAAATCCACGGACGTTCTTCTCTGACATGGATCCCACATATACCTATGATGCCATTCTCTTTCCTTCCGACGGCAAGGAACTTGTTCGCTGTTATCGTCCATTATTCCTGACTTCTCAATTAGGCCGCCAACCTTCGTTGGTGCGACTGATGACGAGGTAAGTCAATGGGTTGCCTATTGAAGACAGGGAATCGTTACTTAAAACCGTCCCTAAGTCCAATGATGACGCCTCACCATAGTACATTTACTACTGTGCCATCTAGGATACCCCATCCAGAGGTTTACATGGATTATGTGCGTGAAATTCCTCCACTGATGGCACATCATCTCATCCGATACTGTACTTATATATGTATGCAGATCGCTGAAGGCCTTGGACCGCGGGCATGGAAATATCATGTAAGTACTCGAGAGTCTCGTACTACGCTTACGATAGACCCTGACTATTCGTTAGCTCGTGGAGGCCCTTGACGGCATGAATCGCAAGTTCACAAATCCCTACATCATCTTCTACCCGATTGTTTCTCGAGATGGAATGCCATTCCCTGTTAACAAGAGTATTCGCGAGATCCAAGCTCGCGCCTTCAAGGAAGAAGCTGCGTGGCGTGGCAACATTATCATTGCGAAGTATCGTGACAATCCCTTCTCATCTATGATGGATACTTCCATGGCTGACTTTGCGATTCTTCGAAATTATCTTATGACCCATGGGGCACCCCGATAGGTGCGTTTTTAGGTACAGATGATCTATCATCTCATCTCAGAACCAACTATGTATTAGGATGTGTATCGTTATCACTTTCCACGATTCAAGTTTATGGTGCTTTTTTTTCTTTGGTTTTAATTCGGGGAAATATGAATGGCTTTCTTGGTAGACGGCATTTTTAGATTTCATGAACTCGTCGAATTTGTATCTTTCTTTATCATTTATCTGTCTGTTCGAACATGCTATGATATTGCTGTGAACATATGTTATTAACTGGAAGATCGGGATCACATGAGAGTACAAGTAGTATTATATAGCATATCTTCTGTTTACAATTCCTTATGGGCGGCTCCTACGTTCTTCTTTTCCTTGGCGACTTTCCTTGCTGCTTGAGCTGCGGCTTCCTTCTTGGGATCGCAATGTTCTGGTATTGAGTTCGCAGGATCGATCGGAGGGTGTGAGACCCGGCCTATTTTCACATAGTCCTTGTGCTCTGCATAGAATTTCTTCCAGTGACTAACACTCTGGAATAGAATTCGAAGGACTCAGTACACGTGTCGCCGGAGAAATCGAGGGTGATAACTGACATCAAGCTCTCTCTCTGTTAATCCTCGGAGATCATGCGTACGATGAGTCTTAAAACAACCTGTTCCAAACGCTCTTGCCGCATCAACGCCAGCGCTATATACATATAAGAGATATATATTGCGCTTTGGAAAAGGTGACATACAGGATAGCATAAGAGCCGCCAGGTTGATATGCTGCTCCTTTTGATACGTCGTAAACGTCACCATCAATCTAAGTAATCAGTCACTCGAATTTGAACTTGATCGTCGGTAACACTCACTGCGAGGTAAATTGGTCGTCCAGGCACTCTTCCATCATGCTCGGCCAAAAGGCGCTCCGAAAAAAGCCGTTGATTCGTCTGTAATGGTCTTTAGATGGTGAAAAATGCAAGGCCACCAAATTCCACGTACGGGCCAGTAAGTCTTGAGCTGTGTCCACTTACTCTCATATTCCCAGGTATAACTTCCCGTAAAGAATTTTCCGGAAAGCGCAATGAAAAGCGTGATATATAATAAGAATTTCAATAAACCGAGAAGTCCAACTTCTTTTTGCGCCGTTGGGTCGGGTTCAGGAGGCCCGACCTCTTCACCCCGGGCTATCTTGGCCTCACGTTGATTGTTCCTTTCCACCCAGGCAGCATGAAGAGCCTCTTGTTGATCACGGTATTCTTTGTATCTTCAGAGTTCGTGAGGACGGATATTGCGTCTTGATTGGTTTGCAAACATACGCAAGAAACGGCTTATTTGCAGATTTGTCTGTGACCATCCTGCCAGGGATCGCAGGGTCTCTCATTTTAAGCTTTTCCGGAGGATCTTGGTATGTCGGAGGAGCTGGCCCGCCTGCTGTTTCCTGGAGCCAAGACATGATATGAAATCGAGGTATCTGTGTTCGGAGTCTGCCAACTCGGCGTTATTCCTATTTACCAACAGCTTTAAGAGTAAATTTCTTTTCGGCAACGCCGGCATACTAAAAAAAAAGGGGGAAGAGAGCAACTTAGCGTTACAACTTTACAATGTTGATATCTACCTCTTGACAATAGCTAAGATCGTATCTGTAGGACACGCCTAATTTTATATTCTATCACATCTCGCACTATCAGACGTCACCTTTTGTTTTGTGTGATCGAGGTGAATCGTGATGGTCTTGGTATGAAATATGTGACTCGAAAGGTTTTCTTTCATCAGGTGTGTAATGGGACTCAAAAAGAGTGCGAAAGTTATATGTGATTCTATTTTTATCTCAGGACCCAACTCTACGAAGGTAGTTTTTGCGCAGTGTGGCGTTGCTAACAATACAGATACTCATTGGAAGAGGACCTCAGAAAAGGAACCTAGACTTGTATAGCATCGGTTCTAGATCGGCAGGATCGATTCTACTGGTAGTGTGACAACGTTACTTGCCGTGATGCCTCATGTACTTACCGAGAAACTTACTCAGAATAATCAACTTACCCGGAATAAACTTCATATTCACGGTTAAATCGAAACGAGCGCGAGATTAAGCTCAAAATATACTCTTGTGGATGCGCACGCGCAAAAGATATAGCACAGCCCTCCGTCCTTGCGCACGCATGTTGAACAAAAGATACTTTCATCTACAACACGGTTGCTCACGTGTATCATTTCAAATGTTGTACAGATGGAAGTCTCATGTCTATGAGGGATAACATATACCCATGGCTCAAAGTCATCACATATCGGGCGATTGTTAACCCACGCAATCTGAGCATGGATATCAGAATCGAATTATAGGGTTCCTGTCAAAAGGAACACCTGACATGCGTGTATTATGTTTTCCCAAATTGTAAGTTTATCCAGATAAGATGTACTAGAGCAGATGTGATATGATAATAACAGATAATTCGATGTTCGTATTAGATCAGACTACCCAGAAGAGGGTGGCGAGGCTGTAGGATACGACTAATTACAAGTATTCGGAAGAGTGATGCTCTTCAGGTGTGGTGGAGAGGGATTCATGAAATATATTGGAATGAGAAGGGAAAAATGCAAAGAATATAGACAAATGTTATTAGGGTAGCGAGAACGATAAAGGGTAAAACGCCCCCGGGGCTATGCGCCGAACTGAATGCAAGATAAAAAGATATCAGAATGGATATGAAAGAACCGATTGAAAGCAGAGAAGAGATGCGCATAGGGATGAGTATTTGATTGAGGTGTGGAATATCGGACCGTAACGTCATGTCAATATGTCTGAGTCAACCGAGAGTACGAGAGAGGCCAAGATGCGTAAAGATGTCAAGGACTATGGTGAGTTTGGCATTGAGCCATGAGCGGCCGCTGCCGCCTTACGATGTTCTCGTTCGGAAGCTTGCTGCGATATCGTGATGTAGGCACCACCCGTCTCCTCGTGGGGGCTGAGGCCCGGCGGTGAGGATGGACCTGAAGAAAGCTGAGAGATCTCGCTGTCTGTGGGGTCAAAGTCCTCAACCCAGTTACGAAGAGCCAGAAACTTGGGGGTCTTAATGAACTACAAAGTTGGTAAGAAGCGGTACATCCCATGGAGACTACAAAAGCTCACCTTTGGTACGGAATCTGTCGCCATCAGCCGGAAGACATGGTGCTGAATTCGCTCGTAAAGCTGAATCATCCTCTGAAGTTGCGTGGCATTGAAAGAATGTGCCTGCTCTGGCTCAATGTGGCCTTGGAATGCATTCCCACCAAGACTTGATACCGTGTCTTCAAGATACTTGGTCATCTCATTCCGCAGGTTGTGGTCAATATTTAGCTCGCACTGGCTTGATGGAGCAAGGTAGGTGTTGTAGATGACCGACGCTGTATTGATCAGCGACTCGTGATGTTTCTCCATTGCTACTTGGCCTGGGGTGCTACGAGGGTTTGATCGAGAAGAGGAGTTGACGGCTGCAGCGCTAGATGTGATGTTGAACTTCCTTTTGAAATCCTGAACATCGAGCCAGAACGACAGATTCTCTTCGCAGAAGTTTGAACGAAGGAACTCTCGAAATAGTGAGCGCATCGCCGGCTCCTCGAGGATGTAACGAAGGCGGCCAGTATTGCTCTCCTTGGTTCTGTCCACGGGGGTTTGTGTGTTCAGCTGAACGACGGAAGCGCGACGATGAAGCTTGATCTCGGAGCCATTCTTTTTGTCTCCCATGTCTGCGGGCTGGTCCGCTGACGAGCGATCGGTCTCGATAAGGTTTGACGAGGAAGCGCTGGGCTCCTCGCCGGCCAAACGATCCCAATGGGCGATACGACGCCCTTCGTCAGTGATCTTGTAGATCGCCTTGGCAGTGCAACGGAATTCGCCATGTTGCTGAAAGAAAGTAAGTTGAATTGCAGGGCAAAATCGAAGGAATATCCGAGCAACATACGCTGACAGCTGAGTTGCCACCTGGTGTGGACCCACGGACAGTGAAGATGATAGCAGAATCATTGTTCTTCCGCTTGTCGCTCACCAAGTGAATGAGACCAAATCGCACGAACTGCGCAGCCATCTCTGCCGCTTCTTCTCGACCGACCACTGACGTGAAATCACATAACCATTCAAGCGCACCTACAGCATGGAAACAATGTTTGTGATGCTGTTGTCCTCTGCCTAATAGAGGTTGTGGCTTCTCGATAGTGTCGTGAAGCTGTATACCCTTCGAGCGCTCATTATACCTCTGGAACTGATCAGTAGTAGTACCAGTAGATTGAGGTAGATAGTTGGGCGAGCGGCCTGCGAAACGACGAAAGAGGGCAGTGATAACGGATTGGGATACGATAATCTCGTCGTCAGCAGATCGGCGCTCGAGATGAAGCAACTTGATACATATCGGTTGTGTGACAAAGACGTTATGAATATTATCGGCGTTGATTCCGTTCTTCGAGATGAAGCGCTCTAAAACGTGGAGACCCTTGGGGGTCAACATATACACGCCCCGGTCCTTGAAAAGATTCGAATTAGGGTCGGAAGCATTCTCAATCAGTCGTGCATCCATAAAGTGCTGGCACATGGCCTTTGCCATATCTCGGGTCATGGAGAAGGTAGTGGTCGTCGTGGTCGTCACAACTCGTGTGGGTTCTCTGGGATCCGGCCCGCGATTTGATTGGGAAAATTTAAGAGAGGCTAAATTTTGTGCAGCTTCATCTCTATTTGGAAGAGGTTAAACAAGCATGGAGAGTAGCTACATGAGAAAAACGAACGTGGTGAAGGAGTTGGGATAAGTTCGGAAGAATTGCTTGTGCGGACCAAGGTTTAGTGATACGATGAGAGTCGCAAAGAGGTCGAGGGTGTCCTGGAAGGGGTGAATTGAAGAATATGGGATATGTCTGAAACTATCTCACCTTGAGGTACGGGCGCCCGCGTTTTGTGGTCTTCATCATGTGTGAGGTAGCCTGGCCATCATGATCAGCATGCGGGGGCATCGCTAGCGGTGTGAGAGGGAAAGGGGAGAGGGAGAAAGTGAAGGGAAAGGAAGGCGAGGGCAGGAGAAGAAGAACTTCAAGAAAGAGATGAAGATGAATAGGTGGGAAAGCTCGGCTGTCGGGTTGCTAACCACGACCCTTTCCCACAAGAGCAATCCGCTCAATCCGCCTCGTGTGCATAGCCCCTGTCAGTTTGGCCTTCAACCGACTTTTCATTCCTCCGCTGCACCGACGTCGATCCCGGTCCACACTCTGTTCCTTGGCTCGGCCACCGTCAATTTTCTTTGCTATCGATACCCGTCTCAGCTTGACATAACTACACTCTGTAATCCTTTTTTCTCTTTCCTAATCTGTGTAATCATCTACCTTGTCGTACCTCGCACGCGTTTTCACATAGCAGCAACTTCAACTAAGCATTCCATACCAATCCGGGTGCGCTTCGGAGACGAACGTCGAAACGCCCTAACTGGTTGCATGTGACTGATTGTGACGCAAACTTTGTCCCTGACCGAGTCCGAGTCGATCGCTCAACTAAACGCCGAACGCGACCAAGCGTGCTTCGATCTATCCGGGTTCACTCATCATGTATTGTTTCATTTGCGCAGTTCACTCAGACAGCTTCCATCCCGTGTCATCAGATTTCTACAGATTGAAGTCTACATTCAGGATCACCCTTTATGGAACTTGAAGATTTGCATTCGCGTGGCTACACGCGGCGACGATCCTCTTGAGTGCTTCTTTCTGTCCTTCTTAATCCACGACAACTTTAAAGTTAACCCACCGGGATACCTAACCTTCCGATTTGAGTATACTTATTTCTGTGCATCAAACAGACTGATAAATTTGACTTCATCCGTCGAACTTGAATCAGCACAGCACTTGTCATCACTGGTATCCTCTCGCGATCACCGACAGTCTAAGAGTCATACAGTGCATGTACGAATGATCATTCCGAGAGGCCACAATCGATGCTCAAATCTTCCTCGATGTAAGCCAATGCTCAGAGTCCCTAATCAACTCCGTTCGTAGTGTCGGCTCCATAATCCGATGATCACTTGTCCAGGACGGACCTGAGATTGACTGTTAGTATACTGTTTTTGCTGGATTTTCTTTTGCCGACTGCCGCATCCTTATCTTATTGTTTCTGACCGGATTTTTTTTGCTGCTCAGGTAGAAGGTTTCCAGTTACTTACCTGTTCTGATCCATCAATACAACAATACGAGATATAGCTACAGATGGCCGGTTCCTTCCCCAACACCTCCATCATACGCCTGCCATCTACACCATCACTTTAACAATCTCTTCTAACAAGATCCTTCGTTCACTACATCTCCACGTGTTGATTATTGGTTTATATTGGCCAACGCACAATTCTGTTTAAGAAAACCATCTCTATGTACATAACTCTGAGCTTCTCAGCTACAAGACCTTCTGACAGGAACCTGTTGATCCCGGAGAATGAAGACCGGCAAACAATTTATTCCTGGACAAAAAGCTGTCTGGGGATAACTCGAAGAGACATTGTTACTATGCGTACGGATGATCTCTGCCTGGCACATGAAATGAAAATCGTTGTACTATCATACGATCATCTACATTACTCATGATTTTCGTAGGATATTCGACCATCCACCTGTCAAACCATGATTTAATACCAGATACATTAGAGTTGGAGGTAGTACTTCCACCATCTAGCAGCAATGGAACACGACATATGAGGGGGCGGGTCATAAGTGGAGATGGCCTTGTGAGGTGTCTGTCAATCTCGCCACCTCATATACTAAATTAGACCATTCCGTCTGTCTACTTATGAGTCACTAGCTACGCAGAAGCTCATCACTCAGGAACTCCCCTGCCCCTTGACCATGTATGATCAAAAAATATGGGGATACCAAATAAAATGGGATGACAACCCCGAACAATATTAAGCACTTATTCTTTGGGGACAATCGCCTACATTTGTTGAGGTTGCCACCGCCACTGCGTCATTGAAATTCGAGAGTCGCCGGTTACCCCTGCTATTGTACTTGTTGCATAGACCCCGAAGACGGCAACAGATCTAGACACCGACGGCAACCCCGACTTTCGACTTCTTCTTGTTATTGTTATGTAGCTATATATGAATCATACAAAGGAGCCTTGTCAGGTCTTGTCTTTTGTGGGATGTTGAGGTACAACCGCACACGTTGGAAGTAAAAAGAAATCGAAGTTGAAAAGCAAAGGTTGAGGCCGGTACGAAGGAGCGGATGTTGGAGTGGAGCGTCGACGTCGGGTCGGAGCATCATGATGGATATTTTGGTGTTCCGTTGCTTTATGGCTCATGGACAGACTCCGCCTACAACGGACAACGAAAGTCGGCTGCTGTCTCTACTCTGGTCCTGGGGTACATATATTGGTCAAGCGGTCCGGTCGGCATTAGCGTTGTGGGCAAATTTGAGGTTTGAAGGTTGATTTCATTGACAAGGATTTCAGACGGTTTCTCGAAATGCGATCATTTAACACGTTACGTCTTCTCGGAGTAGTTGTTGGTGAGGTCAAGACACGAATAGGTACGGGTCCGTCTTGTAATTGGAAGATACTCAGGACCCGAGACTTGTGTATGCGATAGGCTCGGCGCGGCTGGCTTCCGATGAAGAATGAACAAATGAACATGGATACGGTGACTTACCAATATATTTTACCAAATAAGACGTGAATAAGTACTGTTCCAGACTGTTCCCTAGCTGAAAAGGATCAGCGCGGAGTTCGAAACAAAAACTTCAAGTGTTCCCTTGACAACATGAGCCACGCCGTTTCCGAGTGCGCCACCGCGCATCACGTTGAGCCTAACTTAGTGCATAATAGTAGTAGCGTCGACATTTGATATCAGACGCATTTGTTCAGCTGCTGAGGAAGTATAAACGGAGCGACGTATCGTGATAGGATGAACGTCTAAATATTCCGTTTCGTATGTATACATGTCGGATCGAAGTACGGAGAGCAGTTTGTGTTTTAAAGTTTCACATTTGTGGGTCTACTTATGTACGTGGCCATAGCGCTAACGTGATACACGTGGAGCGGACCGACGGCAGAACCATCTCCATAATGCATCCGGAAATCGGTCCTGGTCGGTCGTTTCCGTGCGTTGCTGTGCACAGCATGTGATCTCAGCATGTGGTCACTGCTTGCATATTCTGCCGCCGGTAGTAAGTTCTTGCTTCGTCATGACCACAGAAGGCGTCAAAAGCTACAAAATCGGATAAAATCATTGAAGTACATATGAAGCCTATCGAATTTTTTCTTAGAGCATGTTTGTATGACTGAGCCTGAACGTTTATGGGAAACAGTATGTCTCAGGGGCTCTGGGAATCGGAAGAGCCAGCATAGATATCCGCAGTGGATGTAAACCACACTACACAAGGTGGAAATTACGTTATTCTTTACGAAAGTATTAGTAAATTATATGCATGGTTTTGCTAAGAATCGTGAGAACTATACCCATTTACAAATTGATGCCTTCTGAGCGTTAAGTTCATGCAGGTCGTTGGCAATGAAATTCCTGCATTTTCAGAGACATTCCTGAGCTTGAGCAAGCCATGAGCTTTACAAATATCAATGTATCCTTCAGCTCACTGCCAGCTTTTGTCGTGTGCTCATGTCGTGTGCTCATTCTTTGTAGGACCCTGCTGGTGTCAAAGCACTTCTTGACCAACTACGCGGATCCCAGGCATGGAAAGATGTGATAGGTTCGCAGGCACAAAAGGACCAGTCAACTGCATCGGCGACCGAAGAGCCACTAGCCTTATCTGCTCCTAGCTCTAATACAACCGCACCCTCGACTTCTGTCGCAGCCCTGCTTTCTCAATTACGATCTTCATCATGGGTCCCTCCGCAAGCAACCTGTGTTGAAAATGTTACCAGTCACCCTACACCGCCGCAGCCCGTGTTGAAGCCTTCAGCCCCACTGGTACAGCAGGTTCAGGATCCAAAATCTCTCACCTTCCAGCAAGCCTTACCTTATATCGCACAACTTGCCGACAATCCCGAATTTATAGCGGCCATCGCCCAGGTGTGTCTTGTCTGTCGCGTGGCGCTGTATCTGAGATCAAGATTTTTTCGCATTAGCTGAAGAAAGAACAAGAAGATCTTGAACGGCAGTTGTGGGAAGACCGACGTGACATTATTAGGAAGTTTGAGGACAAGGTCAAGGTGGCGACAACAAAGTGGGTTTTAATATAGCTTCAGTTTGGAACCATCGCTTGATACGAATGTAGAGCCACTCTGATAGGAGATCCTGGCCTATCAAAACATGAAGCTGACGTTGGTGTCTTATGCCTCTACAGTATTATGTTGTTCACATATGGTGCAGACGCTTCAAGATGGTCTAAAAAAAGCGCTTGAAAAGTTTGACCGTGAACGCGTCCTTGCCGCTTGGGATGGGCTTGTTTCGAAACAACAAACCATTCTATCTCAGCACAAGGTACCGACTATGTTTCCAACTTCACAATCGATCGATCGTGAGGTATCTCAAATCGCTGATTTCAGTTGAGGATGGTGTACTGAGCATTGTCATAGCGGCAACAACGGGTCATGGATGTTTTGGAAGGCATTTTGCGAACTTGAATGCGACATGCACATTTCCTAGCGTCTTCAATCAGGTACGCCAGCAAACCGAAACAACTTCTAAAAAAGCACCGAGGAGCCTCAAGAGAAGCCCGCCTGCCCTTCAAAATCATAATCAGGGTAGCAGTGTTCATTTAACACGACCCTGGATCCTATCTCGGATTTTGTTCATGATACCATCGAGAAAAACCCAAAAGCATTCTACGAATGCCAGCGAGCTGCACGTAAATGACTAGCTCTTCTTGTTGAAAAATGGAACAGTGCATTGTTGTCTTGGGGCTGCTTGGGACTCTGTCGATAGGCCTAGGGAACATTGACCCCTGAGCAACTTCACTGTCGTTTGTATAGCCTTGATCGGACCTAATAACGAAGCTAGTGATGATAATGATGATGATGATGATGATGTAACCTTATCGAGATCTCTTGTTTGCATTTCCAATATTTTCATAGCTTGGACGCCTAATGTTTCACCCCTCACCTCCACATTTTCGTGTGTGCCAGTGTTCGAAGTTGGAATCTCTCTCTTGGGATGCCTTACGTTGATTTGTACTGTGTGGACGATTACGCATCCATTTTCTATACAACAAATACTCCTCACGGCAATGTCGGCGGATTCAACCCAGACAAGCCAAGCATCATAATTTTGCATCCTCTACTTCTCGACTCATCATGGCTTTCGCTCCAATTTGGAGACCCGCGGTTGACTTCAATATTCAATATGGTGGCTTTCGATATGCGTACATGCGGTAAATCGTCCTCGAGACCCACCGGACGGCATGATAGCTGGGTGGATGCGGCAGATTTAGCGATATGTCACCAGGTGCGTGCGATTTGAATTAATGTTTACATCCAAGTACTTAACATCAAGTTAGATGCTCCATCTACCTCCTTGTCATATTCTAGCGTTGGACGGTATCTCGATCAATTGTGCTCTGCGATTCGCGGTCTTGTGCGTGTTTCTTTTGTTATCGTATATCCGCTAGTGTCTCAGTTATACCTTTGCAGATTTCCTGAACTGTGCTTGAGCCTTACGCTTTGTAATGTGCCAGCACCCAAGGAGTGTGTATATACATCTAATCCAGTGCCGAAGGTTTTTCTAACATATGTAGACTTGACTGGATGCATACTGCCTACGATGAGCTATTGTACAGTTGGCGGCATGCAGAGGACCTGGAAGCATTTGAGCATGTTGCCAAGGAGGCAGTTGGATTTATAGTTGGCAAGGTCAATCAACAATGTTTGATTATGGAGTATGTTAACATGTTGTTTCAGAATTGTGATCCAGATCTACAAGATGATGTTCGTGGAAGAACGCCACTACCTTATGAACTGATGTCATTTCATGCGTTATTTATAGCTCATTGCTTTCTGGGAAACAAGTATACCTCCAGTGCGGATGCTGCGCGTTGCCGAGACACAAGCAGTCCTGATCAATGTATGTATTATCGTTCTGTTCTAATAATTTGCTCACCTTCCCAAACAGCGGATACCGCTCCGTAAGGATATCCTTTCAATTATCAAACAACCTGTTCTCATCGTACACGTTGGTGCTAGTTTCATGCTGCACTCTGCACCTGTCCTGAGCTCTCTTTTTTCAGGGTGAATTCAACGAAACGTGTCCTCGAAAGTACGCAGACAAGTTAGCTTCACAGCTAGTCAATGCTGAAGGCGGGGCCTTTACGTACACCATCAAAGGTTGTTTTCATTATCGCATGGTGATCCTACACTGTTAAATGCATTCATAGGTGGTATGAATAGCCTGAGCATCATCCCCCAGAATGCATCACTACTGCACAAAGTTCTCGCCAAATTTATTCTACAGCTACCGCGCGTGGGCTTGAATCAAACACCTCCAGTTTCCGATTGGAAGGGGCGAATGAAGACTGCATTGAGCACTTTGGCAGAGCTGATGGGAGATCCTAGCATTGCTACTCGTGATTCATCATCATCATTATCATTCTGCTGCCTTCCACAAGCGATCATCCACAAACAGTCAGAGGACCTCAGACAATACCGTAAAGGAATCTTTGCTGCGTTCTCTCCTTTGGGTCCCGATGGCCGCCCTACAAGAAGGTGACTCTGTTTCTGATGATATCGTGACTAGAAGCTCATTCATCTCTCAGGTACTCTGATCGAAGGACGGAGCATTGGTTCACTAGCGAGGAAAATGGCTTATCTATCGCAGGTATGTTACTGCTATTATCACCGGAGAAATTAACCTCACCTAGCTGACAGGGAATAGTTTCTTGCTCGTGGAACACCCAAAGCAAAGGGAGAAGAAGCCGCATTCGTTGCAAGACCGACCAGCTGACTCAAAGTTACGGCGTGCTAACCAGAATCCCAACGTCGTAGAAAAACAGGTCATCTTGAGGGGATCGATGGCTCGAGCTGTCACAACAGCGGCACAGTCGGCGGCTCAACTGCAGCAATATGTCGCATAAGCGGAACTTCCTTGTGTTGCCACTGTGGTCTTTATTTTGACGGATTGCATTGCGTGCGGTAAATCTACTTGCTCAAGTATTTGGACATATACATCATATTCACATCGCTGAGACCCATCTTTCACAATAATCTTATTTCGATACCACTCGACACGAATCCTCCTACTTAGTAGCCATTTTCATAATATTAGGCTCTTCTTCTACCTGTCTAGTTGTTTGGCTTGATATTTGATGCGGGCTTGCCAAAGAGTAGGCTGCTTGTGTAAAATTAGCACGGTTTTATTGCTTACTTTCAAGTGGTAGGCATCACGTATCAAGAGAACTGAAGAAACTGATTCTATAAGTCGCGCTTGTCAAGTATTAATACAAGGTAATCCAGAACTGATCATCAAACGTGTCCAGACGGTAGAATTGTCCAAACAACCATATCGTTGGACTAGGGATGTAGCTCTGAGGAGGGCAATTGACGGAAAAAATCGATAGCTTTCAAGTAACTGTGAGTAATCCGGGTAGTCAGCTCTCAGGCCAAGCATGGCGGAACTCAAAGGGGTCTAACGTACGTTATGAAATGGCTGTAAAGTTTGCGTTTCAATATTAGGACCCTGAAAGTTACTCAACGCAACCAGGCGATATGTTGTACATATAATATGCCACAAGTACTTATGTACTTATGATCGCGTCCATAATAGCGTTTACCTCGTATGGACAAGTCTTTAACTTGAGGGCCCCTACTTGTCATGTAAAGACGTATGTAAGTAGTTAGAATATTGAGAATCATAAATGATGGCATCGTACGATATGGTCCGTCCATCTTAGTCACTATACAAAGGAACTTAAGAAGCGAATAAACACAACTTCATATGTACAAAACGAACCTAGAATAGAAAACTGGAGGGTAAAGAATCGAGAAGCTCTATGTGATGAGATGGCGACGAATATAGCAGGGTATACCTAGTCTAGATGCTTCCCTCTGCCATCTTCGCTTTGTAGTACCTGACCATTTCTTCAAGTCCCATACGAACTGTCCACCGAGGTTGCCATCCAAGAGACTCCTTGGCGCGTGTGGTATCAGGTCGCCTCTTCTGTGGGTCGTCAGTCGGCATTTCCTTGTACACGATATCGACACGACGCATGCGGACGTCCCCGTCCTGGTCCTGGACCTTCTCCACGATCTCCCGTACAAGTTCCGCAAATTCCCCGATTGTGAACTCATCGCTGTTACCGATGTTGACGGGGCGCGTTTCGTCCGAGTTCATAAGTGTAATTAAGCCATCAATCAGATCATGTACGTATTGGAAGGAACGTGTCTGGTTGCCATCGCCGTAGACGGTCATGTCTTCACCTTTGAGTGCCTGCACAATGAAATTGGAAACAACGCGTCCGTCATAGGGGTTCACTGAAAAGGGGTTATGGGGGTAGAACGATCGATATCTTTGACAGGAGGGAAGGAACTTACTACGAGGGCCATAGGTATTGAAGATACGGGCGACTCGTACATCAACGCCGTCCTGTCTTTGGAATCCGTATGTCAATGTCTCAGCGACGCGTTTTCCTTCGTCATAGCATGCTCTCGGTCCAATAGGGTTGACATGTCCCCAGCTTGACATATCATTAAAACGGTTCAGTAGATTATGATAATCGAATGACGCACTATTCCTCGGTTTGTGGATGAACTTCAGGGTCGCCATAGACCTCTGGAATGCTCCATCTGTCAGTTCTTTATCTAAATGGGGAAGAAGAGATCATTGCTCACCAGACGTGCTGCTAATCAAGAAGCGCGCCTTTGTACGTTTCGCGAGACCAAGCATATTCAAAGTTCCCATGAAGGACGTTTTGATAGTTTTGACAGCGTTAAACTGATAGTGCGGTGGCGAGGCGGGGCAAGCAAGGTGGTAAATTTCTGAAGACTACTATTCAGAAAGACAATTGGAGATTGATTAAGGCACGCACGATCGCATTCAATCATGAAAGGCTCGACGACATCATGGCGAACCATCTCAAAGTTGGGATGGCCAATCCAGTGGCTAACAGTTGTTTTTGAGCCGGTGAAAAAATTGTCGAGGACGGTCACTTCGTGCCCGAGAAGCATCAAACGGTCGACGAGATGAGATCCGACAAAGCCGGCGCCACCAGTAACCAAAATACGTTTCCGTTGGCTGGGTGGCAGGAGTTTGACAGGCGGAAATCGCGACAATGTTGTATAGGAGATTGACTGAGTGTCAGGGTGATAAATGGACTTGGACTGGTACGCGGCATGCCCCTGGAGGAACTTGGCATGCTGGATTTCAGCAGCGCCTGAATCGAGGTCATTAACGTCATCGAGGTTGTTAGTGGAGAGAACGTAGTGAGAACGAAGATAGAGAGAACGAAGAACGTCGAGAGGGACCTCGCTATCGAAGCCAAATCGATTGAAGCCCACGGTCGTAATTTCTTGACCGTCCTTATCGAGAGTAGTGATCTGCTTGAGAGAAGCGTGAGCGGGAGGATGAAAAGAAAGGGGGGCTGGACTGGAGACGGAACTGACGGGGGAATGAGACATGATGGTGGTTAGAGAGCAAGAAGAGAACGAAACGACGCAAGCTTATGACCGAACTTAATTATAACGCGATGGTACATAGCCGAACTGCGAAATTATAGCTGCGACTTTCCGAGTCCCGATCTGCCTCCGGATTTTTTCTCCTTCGATCAACCTTCACCATGCCTCGAGCGACGAAGTCCCTTAGGGCCAGACACGACCCCCTCCTCGCACAGCTCCGCGAGGACGAGACAAACGAAAAGTATGGTCGCATCTCACAGCCGGGAAAGCGCAAAAAGTCAAAGAAAGGCCCAGGCGACGACGAGAACTCGGAGGTGAGTGATCCAAGCTTCATGTCGTGTCAGTCGCGATCAATCGCGTCCAATATAGGTGATCCTGGATCCGAAAACGTCCCAACGCATCTTTGAATTAGCCCGCGCCCAACAAGATGAACTCGAGATGCCCGAAGACGAGCCTGTTGTCGCGTCGAGCTCGAGATTGCGAAGTCATGCGATGCGGGATAATCCTGATGAAGATGACGACGAAGACGATCAAAATTTGTCTGAAATGGACGAGGATATTGAGGAGATACTCGTGAGTGTCCTTCGATGGCATATCAGCATTTGGGTTCGAGCTAGGTCCAGGAAATAGATGCGGGTGATTTGGACACCTTGGACGCCCTTCTTCCTTCCAATTCTGGAGAACGGCGAACACTCGCAGATATAATTTTCTCAAAAATCCAGGAAGGGGAAACAGGTGGTGCCGCTGTGATACAGAAAGTTCAACAAGGTAAATCTTACCACTCTCTTATGTCTATGGAAAACCTCCAATGATCTCGTTTCAGACCGCGAAAATCCAGATCCAGCACTTGGCCTCGATCCAAAAGTTGTAGAAACCTACCAAAAGTCAGTGCGTTCTGAATGCTGTATCTTGACTCAATGTCAACCGATATCAGATTGGGCATGTTCCTTCACAAATACAAATCCGGCCCCCTTCCAAAACTTTTCAAAGTTATACCCACTCTTCCCGCTTGGGCGCGCATACTCGCTCTTACAAGCCCCGAAAACTGGTCTCCTCATGCGTCACGTGCAGCCACTAGGATATTTATTTCTACTATGAAGCCCCAGCAAGCGCAGTTATTCTTGAGCGTCGTTCTTCTCGATGCCATTCGTGAAGACATACGTAGTAACAAAAAACTCAATGTCCATTACTATGAGTGTTTGAAACGAGCTCTATACAAGCCAGGCGCTTTCTTCAAGGGCGTAATATTTCCAATGTTGGACGTGAGCACTTTATTATGCCACTTGTAAACCTGAAGAGCCTCACGTATCGTTTACAGCAATCATGCTCCTTAAAGGAAGCTGCCATTGTAGCTTCTGTTCTCGCCAAGACTAAAATTCCTGTTCTTCACGCCTCAGCTGCACTCCTCCGCATCGCTGAGATGGATTACTCCGGTATGAAATATGTTGTCACCGTTTTTTCCCAGATTATCTTAACCTTTTGTCGTTCAGGTCCCAACTCCCTCTTCATCCGAGTTTTGATCGACAAAAAGTTCGAGCTACCGTATAAAGTCGTTGACGCCCTCGTCTTCCACTTCATACGCCTCTCGAACAGCTACAAGGCCAGAACACGTGGCGATGCTGACAGGCTACCCGTGCTATGGCATCAAAGTCTTCTCGTCTTTACGCAAAGGTCAGCTCTTCTCACGCCTTATCGCTCCTTTCTGGTCTGATGTCGCCATTTTAGATACGCGTCGGATTTGACACCAGACCAGAAAGACGCGTTGTTGGACGTTATACGCGCTACCCCTCACCCGCAAATAAGTCCTGAGATTAGGAGAGAGCTTGTTAATTCGGTCGTGAGAGGTGCGCCGCGTGATGCTGTAGATCAGGATGTAGAGATGTCGTGATTTTATGCCAATTTAGTATTCATTTTGGCCTGATTCTTTTCGTCACAGTCGACAGAATGTTTTGCTGCGTGCGAAAGCTTCTAGGCTGATCCTTCTCTGAGGTAAGAAGAGCGGATTCATGGATCAGGAGAAGAAAGAGTAGCTACTATTGCCCTCATCTAAATGGCTCGCTCGTCATCGCGGTTGTTCACCTAACCTACATCTTCGTTTGAAGGGGGCTTGAGCGCTGAGCGCGTATGCGTTCGAGTCTCGACTCTTCAGTCGGTTCTATCAGTAGGTGTCACCTGGCGAGAGCTCAAAACAACTTGAACTACCGATTTCTCCTGACGCCACTCCACATGTAGGACAGAAGGTTAAGTGGCGGATGTGGTCTTTCCCCCTATGTGTATAATAAGTACTACAGATACTGAAGTGTAGGCTACATCGTAAATAATACTGGTGGCTGGGGGCACGAAAGAAGCCAGTGTAGTGACTTCGGAGGCGTCGATCGTACTCTGGTGAATATTACCTGTACATCCAGGCGCCCGGCAAAAGGCTCGTTGACTTTGAATTGAATTGAATTGGTTATCGGACACACCTATGACAAGGATTAAGTTGTAATATTTATGTACACTCAAGCTTCTGAATCAGAAAAGGCGGTGAGAGTTCCACTCTTTCTGCTGAAACGAGTATACATATGACTAGTTAATCCTGGAGGCCCCAGTCATTTCCGAGCATTATGTTGCTCCTCCCGTTTGCCTCATCTGCTAACATGGCTGCACTTTCAGCCCCAGCCACTGGTAGGCGGAGTCTCTTGTTCCCTTCTGGTGTGGGATGCGGGAGATGAGTGGGTAGAATGCCAGCCTGGCGAAGGGCCGTCGCTTGGTCCCACCAGATGTGCTCTACATGGAGATATGTTTCTGCGTGAGAAATGATATATTGGAAAGTCAGGTTAGTGGCCTACCATGGTACAATCGGTCTCCGCGAATGTTGACGACGGCTATCATAGGTATGGCTAATTTCTTACCACTGGGGGGAACGCCTGGGAGTAGCCAATCGACGATTCTGTCATGTGTGAAGTTAAAGATGAATTCGTCTAGGAAGCAAAACTCATGAGAAGACCGCGGTATTTCCTTCAGATTTTCACGTACCAACAACCCGGTCCGGGCCAATTGTTCGTGATATTGCTTGCATAGCCGCATCTGGTGGGTTACTGGGAAGCCGAACGGTCAGTGTAACATTGTAGAAAAAATCGTAAGTTGACCGACGAGAAAATGAAATGATCACGATAAAATGCGGTAAGATTCTCTCGACCGACACCACCTGTCATCTATGACTATATGAATCCTGATTCACGACATTGAAACAGGCTGGAATCCTACAGTCGGAACGTGGTTGACGTATGGCTCAGCCTGCGAGCTATTTTCTCAGAGTTGGCCTATGGCATAGTGAAGAACAGACAGACCACCATGGTCCCCATTGTCTTTGCAACACTTCTGTCCTCAAACTCGTAGCGAGTGTGCTCCTCCCAAATAGCTTCAAGGTCAAAGATTGGTCCACCTAGCCACTTCCTCAAGAAGGCGAGAGATCGGCTGTGAGCAAGGGCTGCGCTGCCGGGATCATATCCAGAGGCTTGTGGAAGGACAAAATGTGGCGAAGAACTTGTATAAGTGTGGAAGATGGCATCGGAGGAAGACGGTCCGGGTTTACCACTTGCATGGAGGTGGATCAAAGTAGGGGTCGACAGAGAATCGCCGGGCGGGCTTGTCCCGTATACGACGAGTGCAACAATTCGGTAATCTTCAGCCAGGGCTGGAAGGATAGAGTTCACAAGCTCTGGGTCATATACTGAAGCTCAAACTAAGAAAGTATTGAACAGGTTCGATGATGCTTGTTACCGACGACAGCAAACTTATCGCGCGTGTCAAGTTCCTTTAAACCCAAAAGGACATCGACGCTCCTCTTGAATGAATTCTTGAAAGACCAATCTGAGGAAGTTCGAGTGATCGCCGCGACGGCGAATCCCTCTTCTGCCCATTTTTGGACGGGCTCCGGATCAAGAGGTTTCGCGCCCTTTTTTCGAATGTCGAGGTCCTTGAAATGGGGCAAGACGAGAACTATACCTGGGCCAGTTCCACGACGCGTCAAAGGAGGTTGTACTGCTTCGGTTTCGTTTATCACGACCAGAGGCGCTGAAGGTAGGAACACTGGTTGCTCGCTTTGGGCATTTGGATCGTAAGAGGCAGCAAAGGGCATTATAGAAAACGTTGAGATCGATGGATCAAATAAGTTACTACATAGTTCTCAAATCAGATCCTGAGGCCTGATGATCAGATGACCCAGGTCGATATCGGATATTCTCCTACACACATACATGATGATGTGACCGGACCAAAGATCTTCGAAATGGCTTTGCTTGGGATGTTGTCCATTGCTGAGTATGAGATCCAAGCTTTTCTATGTTACGATGTTACAATTCAGATATCTACCTCCGCTCCGTAATAGCTAAGGACAAATCGGTGATGAAACGCCTCGGCAGACCAAGTAAATATGTAGTTGCAAAAAGAACGAGGAAAGAGTAAATGAAAGGATCAGAAATAAGCTGTAAGACTAACAAAGGGCAAGTGGGGTAGCATCGAAACCCCAGTGGGGAAAGCTTGCCAACGCGGTGGGCGAAATGCACTGTGTTGCGAACAAGACTAAGTAAGAGACCGTCAAAGGAAAGGAAACATAAATGAAAGTGTAGGGGGTAAATGACCGGATGGTGTTACTATGTTGATATCTACCTTATGCTAACTAGTAGATCAATTCTTGCAGGTCAAAGAAAAGAAAGAGACCAGCCGAGCGAACTACGGATGACCCCTCATCTTCAAGATTAAAACTTGTTAGACTTTCAATCTCAAAAGCCCTTCACAAATCAGCGCGTCGCTGCTAGAACATCCAGGGCCAAGACGGGCTTGCTGACAGTACAATTTCTGTAAGAGGTGGGCAAAAGTTAAAACGACACGGTCCTCGATACCGCTGGAATCGAAAAATTCAATTCGGGCCTGCAATCAGTTAGTGTTGACGAACACTCGTCTGCAATCGTCGGGCGTCCTGACCTTAGCGTGTCGTTGAAGTTGCTATCACTTGGTGACTCAGATACTAGGACCGGAAGCAACTGCTGTTCTCGTCACAGCCTGTCCAATTTACGCTCATGCTCTCAAAGTTAACGACGCCGCTCTCATAGCGTGTTGTCCCCCGACTTGGAATTGCTGCGTGTTACAGGCACAAGTAACTGATCTATCAAGCGCGAAAGAAGCCATCGATTAAAATGGGCGACACAAAGGCAAAGGGAGGGGCAAGTAACATGATCGACGATGGCAGTGGGATATTGTTTCCAACGTTGGATGCAAGATGTTACCATAAAGGGAACAAAATTACCGAAAGAGGTCTGTTTCGGGAGTGCCAGAGCAACTGTACAGTACCAACAGCCACCTCTCGGAGTTTGCCGAACCAGCAGTGAGAGAGCTTCGAAATTTACGCCGCCCGTCATTACCCTCGTTCCCCTCAAGATCCCTCAAGATGAGGTTAGTATTTTTGTATGTCCAACCTATGAACATCTCACTGATGACCATTTCAGTCATCGTAAGGTTCGTTGGGCCTGTCATTTTCGTCTATTGCGCAAAATTCGACCTGCTCAATTTGTAGTACGAAGCCCCTCGTCACGGCAACCTTGGATTCCTTCCCAGAAAGAGGGCTGCTCGCCACCGTGGAAAGGTCAAGTCTTTTCCCAAGGTATGAGGATTTGTGTATTGAAGGTGGCGGAGCCGATCGTTGAAATTATTGATGCAGGATGATCCCAAGAAGCCTGTGCACTTGACTGCCACCATGGGTTACAAGGCTGGTATGACACACGTTGTCCGTGATCTCGACCGTCCTGGATCCAGTGCGTTTTCTTAAATCAGTGTTTTATGCGAGGATGGTGCTGATCCTCGTTTTTAGAGATGCACAAGCGTGAAGTTGTCGAGGCCGTTACTATCATCGAAACACCCCCTCTCATTGTTGTTGGTGTTGTTGGATACGTCGAGACTCCCCGTGGCCTCCGCACACTCACAACTGTTTGGGCTTCGCATCTCTCTGATGAGGTCAAGCGTCGCTTTTACAAGAACTGGTACCGTTCCAAGAAGAAGGCTTTCACTCGCTATGCTAAGAAGCACGCTGAGGATGGTGGCAAGTCTGTTGCCCGTGAGCTCGAGCGCATTCGCAAATACTGCACTGTTGTCCGTGTTCTCGCTCACACCCAGATCCGCAAGACTGGCCTCAGCCAGAAGAAGGCCCACCTCATGGAAATCCAGGTCAACGGTGGTTCCGTCGCGGACAAGGTCGAGTTCGCACACGGTCTTTTCGAAAAGCCCATCGAAGTTGGCTCTATCTTCGAGCAGGATGAGGTCGTCGATGTTATTGCCGTGACCAAGGGTCACGGATTTGAGGGTGTTACTCACCGTTGGGGTACCAAGAAGCTTCCTAGGAAGACACATAAGGGTCTCCGCAAGGTCGCTTGTATCGGAGCATGGCATCCTTCCAGTGTCATGTTCTCGGTTGCTCGTGCTGGTCAAAGTACGTGTCTAATTGTCTAATTGTTTCTACGTCTGCCGAAGATTGATGTGTTGTTCTCAATAGATGGTTATCACCACCGCACAGAACTCAACAAGAAGATCTACCGCGTTGGTTCTGGTGCCGACGAGGCTAATGCGTCGACCGAATCTGACATCACCAAGAAGACCATCACACCCCTTGGTGGTTTCCCCCATTATGGTATTGTCAAGAACGACTTCCTCATGCTCAAGGGCTCTGTTCCTGGAACCAAGAAGCGTGTCATAACCATCCGCAAATCGCTCATGGTTCACACTTCTCGTCGGGACTTGGAGAAGGTGCAGCTCAAGTTTATCGATACCTCCTCAAAGTTCGGTGTACGTTTTTTTGATCCTGTTGACGTTTATAACTTGATCTGACTCATGGATTTGTCCAGCATGGCTCGTTCCAAACAGTCGAAGAAAAGGCCGCGTTCTTGGGAACGCTCAAGGCCCGGGCTTGATTGTGTCACTTTTACCATTTCTCTCACTTGTTATGTCTACTGCCACCCTATGTCATACGTATATTGCATATGCTCATTCCGGAGTGAAGCGTAAATGTCAGATGTTACCGTATGAAACCACGAAATTCGTTGTGATCGGTTTGTGTGATTGTGATCCGAAGCCTGAGAAACTTTGCCAACAATTTGGAATTTTTCCCAAGTTGTTGGGAGATACCGTAAGAGTCCTGGACGCGTCGTTCGACGTTCCCTTCGTCGTTTGGTTCGGTGCAATTCGCGGTGAGTGTTGATCTCTAGTCTTCCTTGTAACCATCTAAAGATTCGTTCAGGATGACTGCTTATGCTGAGAGCGTCCTTGCTGGGATGCTGGCCAGCCCAACCACAGGAATGTCGTGCCATGCTAACTCGAGCTATGTCCACAAGGGTAAAACTTGCTATATCACCCAACCAACCTACGCCTTTACTCGATGGAAATGCCTCCAGGAGTGGGAGGGTGAAAACCAAGAACGAACCGGACGATGGCACTGCAGAAAAAGAAAAAGGTCACGCCCAAAGCTCAATCCAGACTGTAGAAACGCCATCTCTTGGCAAAGTCACAGTAGATACCACTCCCAAAGACACAGCCATCACCAACGGTCTAGTCCGTCGCCTGGAGAACACCTGCAACCTTTACCCTGGAGTGTTTCCTGGCGTCTTCGCGCTACCGCAACCAGCTCTACGAAAACTTCCCCTTACCCCTGGTCATTTCCCCAAGTCGGTCGCTCGCAAATTAGGCTTGAAAGTTCGCGAGCGGATACGACGCGTTCCTCGAGAACTTCCCGTAGAACCTATACCCCGTGCCAAAATACCGTTTCCTGCCTCCGTTTTACCTTCCCCTCTGCACAAATCAGTGAATTCTATGGATGGCGAAGCTGTCCGCAAAGACAAGACGTTCTCTCATGGGTCACGGAATGCCTCCCTGTCGCCGAGTGGGAAGTTGGCTACAATGGCAACTGCCACGCCAACAAAGACTCCAAAGTCTCGGGCGGCTGGTCCTCGCTGGACCGATCCGCGCACCCAAACTGTGGAGTCTGGCTCGTCCACTGTCAAAAAGCAGGAGAAAGAAAAACCACATATCGTCGTGAATTCAAAGCCTCCAGCGACTCGCCCTCGCCGGATGGCTGCAAAGTCGTGCACCCAAACTGTGGAGTCTGGCTCGTCCACTGTCAAAAAGCGGGAGGAAGAAAAACCACATATCGTCGTGAATTCAAAGCCTCCAGCGACTCACCCTCGCCGGATGGCTGCAAAGTCGTGCATCCAAACTGTGGAGTCTGGCTCGTCCACTGTCAAAAAGCGGGAGGAAGAAAAACCACATATCGTCGTGAATTCAAAGCCTCCAGCGACTCGCCCTCGCCGGATGGCTGCAAAGTTGTGCACCCAAACTGTGGAGTCTGGCTCGTCCACTGTCAAAAAGCAGGAGGAAGAAAAACCACATATCGTCGTAAATTCAAAGCCTCCAGCGACTCGCCCTCGCCGGATGGCTGCAAAGTCGTGCACCCAAATTCCGGAGTCCGGCTCGTCCACTGTCAAAAAGCAGGAGAAAGAAAAACCACATATCGTCGTGAATCCAAAGCCTCCAGCGACTCGTCCTCGCCGGATGGTTGCGAAGCCGCGCACCCCAACTGTGGAGTCTGGCTCATCTACTGTCAAACAACAGGCGAAAGAAAAACCACCACACATCACCGCGGATCCAAACCCTCGAGCGACTCGCCCAACCGTTGTGAAGTCGTGCACCCAAGCTGTCGAGTCCGGTCCATCCGCTGTCAAAAAACAGGAGAAAGAAAAACCACCACATATCACCGTGGATCCAAAGCCTCGAGCGACTCGCCCTCAGTCACGTACCCCAGCTGTCTCATCCACCGGCGAAAAACAAGAGAAAGAAAAACCACCACATATCACCGTGGATCCAAAGCCTCGAACGACTCGCCGTCAATCACGCACCCCAGCTGTCTCTTCCACTGGCGAAAAACAGGAGAAGGAAAAACCACCACATATCACCGTGGATCCCAAGCCTCGAACAATTCGCCCAACCGTTGCGAAGTCGTGCACTCAAACTGTCGAGTCCGGTCCATCCGCTGTCAAAAAACAGGAGAAAGAAAAACCACCACATATCACCGTGGATCCCAAGCCTCGAACAATTCGCCCAACCGTTGCGAAGTCGTGCACCCAAGCTGTCGAGTCCGGTCCATCCTCTGTCAAAAAACGGGAGAAAGAAAAACCACCACATATGGACACAAAGCCTCGAGCGACTCGCCCTCGGTCCCGTACCCCAGCTGTCTCATCCACTGGCGAAAAACAAGAGAAAGAAAAACCACCACATATCACCGTGGATCCCAAGCCTCGAACAATTCGCCCAACCGTTGCGAAGTCGTGCACCCAAACTGTCGAGTCCGGTCCATCCGCTGTCAAAGAACAGGAGAAAGAAAAACCACCACATATAGATCCAAAGTCTCGAGCGACTCGCCCTCAGTCACGTACCCCAGCTGTCTCATCCACTGGCGAAAAGCAGGAGAAAGAAAAACCACCACATATCACAGTGGATTCCAAGCCTCGAACAACTCGCCCAACCGTTGCGAAGTCGTGCACTCAAACTGTCGAGTCCGGTCCATCCGCTGTCAAAAAACAGGAGAAAGAAAAACTACCACATATCACCGTGGATCCAAAGCCTCGAGCGACTCGCCCTCAGTCACGTACCCCAGCTGTCTCATCCACTGGCGAAAAACAAGAGGAACAGAAACCATATATCACTGCAGAGTTCCCTCATCATGTCGGCCGCACATGGCGACCTCTTCCTATTAAAGCACTTCGTGTGCGCCCCTTGCCGCATGTGTTCAGTAGAAATGACCAAGTCATACGCGCTTGGACTGTTCTACACGAGACAACTTCCTCAAATGACGCATGGAAGGCATACGCGATACTTAATGAATACGCTGTTCCTGTGTACCTTGGTGTTCTTCACCGTATGGTGCGACTTGCCGCCCGAGATCGCCCCAGGGCGTCCGCCGAGTTCACTCGTCTCCTCGAGATCCTCAAGCAGATTACGTTTTCTGGCGGGAAAGTGTATCTCCATGAGTGGAATGCCCTCATTGCTGCCGCAGGCCGCCGATGGAGGAAGACTTCAGTGAGGCAATATGAGACGGCACTTAGTTTCTTTCGAGATATGACAAAGGGCCAGACGCCGGGGACGACGCTTGCGATTGATGCAGGGTCTAGTGATGTTGAAGAGAAGACTACGGCGGAGCCTTTGGTCCCGGATATCTATACATATACGACGTTACTTGGAATCGCTGCGAGGACGAAAGATCCGAAATGTCTACACCATGCAAGGATGTTGTTGGAACGCTCTCAAATACCCCCGAACAGGTTCACTCATCTGGCATTGGTGACATACTTTTCAGCCGTAAGTCAGCCAGGAGCTGTGCGCTCGACGTTATTGACGCTGGAGAGAGATAATATGGAACTGGGTTTGGATGGCATCAATGCACTTCTGTCCGTGTATAGCAAGAATCAACGCTTGGATCTTGTCACAATGATCTACCGGCTGCTCAAGCACAACCTCACACCGAATCTTGAGAATGTCGAAGAAGAAACTAATCGCTTGGAAGAATACCGCCGCCAGCTAAGGATGGAAGAGTTCATCGTCGTACCGGACTACCTCGTCCCTAACGAGGCCACATATACGAGCCTAATCCAAATCATGACATATCACGGGCGCCTCTCTACTGCACTTAGGATCTTCGCTGATATGATAACCGCACCGAACACTGAACGTGGTGCTTTTCTTACTCGCGATGCCGATGGTGTGCTCAGACCCACACCTTATACACCTACTCCCGCTATTTTTCGTGCATTGTTTCTTGGTTTTCGTCGTCATGCCAAGCCTCTGAAAGACGGTGCTCCACTTGAGCTGAAGAAACGTGATGTGAACTCACCCGATGAGTGGACGTTGAGTAACCTCCAACGCGTTTTTGACCTGTTTATGAGCATGCCTCCAACTGTGCAGGTGGGTTCGTCGGCCTTTTACTGGCTTATTATGGCGTTTCAGACTACCAGCGGGAATGATAAAGAGCTTCTATGTAATGTGTGGAGACAAGTAGAGGGGAGATTCAGGTATTTTACGGTTGGCCAGGATAATCGGCTGTATAAGTTAAAGGTATCCCTTTTCCCAGAGACGGCAGGGCGCCACTGGTGGTAGATATATGCATCAAACATCTAATACCTATCAATCACTGTATACAATAGTATTTCCTGTTATGATACTTATAAGAGTATTGGAGTATTTCGACCACAAGTATTCACTACGTTACGTGGTCATGAGTCAAATGTGTAACCACAAGTCAAATGTGATTCAGTTGTGAAGTACGCCCCGGCAGACTGCCATTTCAAGCTCCGACGTGCATTGAAAGTTCATTTTGCTGTAGCATTGTACGGCAAACGTAATGAAAGAGTGAAAATCCCGTCGTCGACAAGAGGGGCTCAACGATATCTGAGTAGGGACGCTCAAATTTGGGGCTTAAGCAGCTTGGCTGAAGATGCTCGCTGAAGCTCAGTCACATCAGGTAACAATGTGACATAAGATGACCGCGGTGCAGACTTTGTAAGTTCCTGGAGAAAATATACTTGATACCGACGCGTTACTTACCTTCCTCTACATCCGTTCTGTTCAAAACACACTCTCCTTCATATACTGCTATAATGAGTAGAAAAAAAGCTAATGAGAGTGCTCTGACTTGAGATCTTATCAAGCCGAAAATGACAAAGTCGTGAGCAAGCTCAAGAATGAGGCGAGTGCTGGTGATTTACCTATTCTTCCGTCATTTAACCTTCTGGGCAACTTGTGAGAACACTAGCAAGTGAAACTCTATCATGCACTTTTTCTTCCAGCATATTGCAAGCAACAAGTCTAATATTTACTCGATTTGGATTACATAATGTCACGCAGCCAACCATGACTTAAGCGGCCTCAACGTTCAACATTGAGCCACGAGCTACGCCCCGTGCCTTCGGCACGGGCCTGTAGCTCTTGCTTCATCCCAGACCCAACCTCACTTTGTTCGGTTAGGTCCTTGTATTTCTAACTCAATGCTTCATCCCAGACCCAACCTCACTTTGTTCGGTTAGGTCCTTGTATTTCTAACTCAATGTTAAGTCCCAGACCCAACCTCACTTCGTTCGGTTAGGTCTTTGTATTTCCAACTCAATGTTAAGTCCCAGACTCAACCTCACTTCGTTCGGTTAGGTCTTTGTATTTCCAACTCAATGCTAAGTCCCAGACCCAACCTCACTTCATTTGGTTAGGTCTTTGTCTTTTGTTGGCTAAGTGTTGCTTTTCTCTTACCATTCAATACACTGAGATTTCATCTATAAACCAATCATGTATCTATATTACATTATTAACAAAATACTACAATGTCCACTGATATATATTAGAGATGCTGAAAATTATAAAAGTTAGTACTAACCAAGCAATTCTTTAAATGGTCACACTTACATTTGTAAACCATTAAGAATATCTATACTACATGGTCCAACTATATACATTAGGTGCTGAAGTTCATAGAAGTTAGCAATTTGTTGCCTGAATCCAACAAAAGTCACACTTACATTTGTAAACCATTCAGGATTTCTTGATAGACAATATTTGCAGTCTTTCTTGATGTGTTTTCTGGGTCCAAAATCACTTTGATACGATCTCCTGATGTGCACTGTGAGAGTGCAACATAAAGTTGGCCATGCGAAAAAACTCCTGATCGAAGGTCCAATCCAACATGCTTGACTGATTGACCCTGAGACTTGTTGATTGTCATAGCAAAGGCCAATCGAACTGGGAATTGTCTCCTGCACAATGGAATTGGCAAATCCTCTTCAGAGACATCCATGTTGATTCTTGGAATCAAAACAATTGATCCTGCAAACTTGGCATCCCCACTGATGATCTGACATCTGAGAACTCTAGTGCTGATGTGGGTGACAATCATTCTTGTCCCATTGCAAAGTCCTTTAGTTGTATCCAGATTCCTGAGCAGCATGACAGGAACACCAATCTTTAGAGCCAATTTAGCTAAAGGCAAATTACTGGCTTTCAAAGAGTTGAGGTATTCCATTGGATACAATGTCAGGTCATTCACATTTCCATCATTAGACATGACAGAGTCTGCACTCTGCATAACCTTCTCTTCTCCTAGATATTTCTCATTCTGAGGACCATGTTCAGCAGGATCAACATATTCCAAGTCATCTTCAGGAGGTATGTTATTCTGAGGAGCCAAGCCATTAAAGACTTGTTCTCCAAAATCATTCATATTTTCCCTAGGTTCTTTAAAATGTTCAAGAGGGTGCAGCATCATTTCATTGAAGGCTGCATGAATATTTTCCAGTTCAATATCATCTTGAAGAGCAAAACCATTGAAATCCTCTTCTAAATCAGCTATATGTTGGCCCTCCCATAGTTGTAAAATCCTTTGAGCTAAAACATTATTGAAAGGCCTATGTTCAGGATCTTGCTCTACTAATATTTGCTCATGTCTCTCTTGTCTCTGTCTAGCCTCCTCCTGCTGAGCAGCAAGTCTTTGTTCCTCTGCTAATCTCTGATCATATCTTTCTTGTCTTTGTCTTGCTTCTTCTTGCTCAGCAAAGAATCTCTGTCTTTCCTGCTCCAATGCAGCTAATGCATCTGATTGTTGAGCAGCAAGCCTCTGTCTATTCTGTTCCTGAGCAATATTTCTTTGTCTTTGTTGCTCTTGAAAAGCTGCTAATGCTCATTGTTCTTGAGACGCATTATAATTAGACATCATTTCTCTATAAGCAATATTTCCTCTGGTCAAGTTATTCAGTGCAGGATCAGCTTGTCCACTGGAGATATTATGTAGTGGTTGAGGGAGCCCTCTATGTCCAGAAGAAGAGGTAGATGCAACATTAGCAGTAGGAGCAAGGGATGTATGTGTTTGATTCTTATGTCTATGCTGATTCCTTCTCAAAACAGGTGCAGCAGGCACATTCTGAGGAATAGGATTTTGCAATGGGGCATTCCAACCCTCAGGTAAATGTGTTACAGGAGGTATATATATGCTCTGGCCCACAGGAGCATTCAAAGAAAATGGGTCATCAGAGATAGCTGGCAGTCTCACAGGTCTTTCAGAAGATCCAGAAGCAACATCATTCATTGAGGGGGCATTAGTACCCTTACCCAGTGCTATAGAATCAAAATGCAAAGGTTGCACAGGTGGCATAGCAGCATTGACCTGTTCAAAATTATGGAAAGAAGCTCTATTACCTCAGTTTGCACGTTGATCATCAGGATCAGTCATTTGCAACAATTGTAGTCTACTTTGAGAGTGAGACTGTTGTCTTTGACTCTCAGGAGTACTGGGTAATTCCTGAGTAGAAGGTGGCCTGAATTTTATCAATAAACAAAGAATCAAAAAATAGTTAATAAGTACTCACATAATCAAGGCTTGAAAAGTAAACTGATAAAAATTATTGGAAGTGCTCAATAAACAGCAATGTTTGATTCTGAATTCAAGCTAATGATGATTCTTCTAGATGAGAAAAATAAGAAACACATACTCAGCAACTGCCCAAAACTGAAGGATAACAGCAATATAGCACAGAAAGCAGAAACTACCAAATTATCAGTCAAATACAGGCTTGAATAAGCAGGAAACATTCTTACCTGAGTGAGAGCCACATATAAAATGGCTCAAATATGATGTGAGGATAAGAGCAAAGATTCTACTGAGAGAACATGAAGATCAACTGTCAGCACAGAAAAAGAGATTTACCTTGAAAGTAGAAAACCAATAGCTGCTTCAAAAAAAAAACAGATACTGCTCACAAATCAGCTCTCAGATTAACCTAGAGAAAACATACCTGCAAAGCTACTGAATGCACAGAAAAAAAGCCTGATAAAGACTGCAGTGAAGTCTGTTTTCAGTCATGATCAGTCAATAGAGATGACTCTCAGAAAAGAAGTATACATAAGAAATTCAGCTTCTATACACCATCAAAATCAGCCATCAGACAATTAGGCAAAGAAAAGAAGGCACACCTCAAGGACAGAAAGCTACTCAATGCTAAGAAATAGCCTGATAAAAGATGCAATAGTGAAGATCTGGTTATCAGTTTGATCAGTGATTGGAGATGACACTCAGTAGTAGAATAATACATGGCCAAGTAAGTGAAGCCTCTTCAGGAAAGTCTATCAAGCCAATCAAAGCCTTTTCTCACAGTATCAAAGCAGAGACAATGTTGGAAGCTTCAGTTTTTCGGGAAGAAAGAAAGAGAGATTTGGTGCGATGATCGATTGATCTTTTCAAGGAACTGGCCAAAAATTTGAAGCCAGCCAACTTACGTAATTTTACATAAGCATTACATAAGGATTGATGGAACCCAGTTTCTTAAGATTCGTCGTCGCATATAATGAACGCACAGCCACTTTCCCAGGAGTCGTCCCATATATTATAGACGAGCTACGCCCCGTGCCTTTGGCATGGGCCTGTAGCTCTTGCTTCATCCCAGACCCAACCTCACTTCGTTCGGTTAGGTCCTCGATATTCTACTCAATGCTTCATCCCAGACCCAACCTCACTTTGTTCGGTTAGGTCCTTGTATTTCAAACTTAATGCTAATTCCCAGACCCAACCTCACTTCGTTCGGTTAGGTCCTTGTATTTCAAACTCAATGCTTCACCCCAGACCCAACCTCACTTTGTTTGGTTAGGTCTTTGTATTTCTAACTCAATGCTTTATCCCAGACCCAACCTCACTTCGTTTGGTTAGGTCCTTGTATTTCAAACTTAATGCTTCATCCCAGACCCAACCTCACTTCGTTCGGTTAGGTCTTTGTATTTTGTTGACCAAGTGTTGCTTTTCTCTTACCATTCAATACACTGAGATTTCATCTATAAACCAATCATGTATCTATATTACATTATTAACAAAATACTACAATGTCCACTGGTATATATTAGAGATGCTGAAAATTATAAAAGTTAGTACTAACCAACCAATTATTTAAACTGTCACACTTACATTTGTAAACCATTAAGAATATCTTTACTACATGGTCCAGCTATAGACATTAGGTGCTGAAGTTCATAGAAGTTAGCAATTTCTTGCTTGAATCCAACAAAACTCACACTTACATTTGTAAACCATTCAAGATTTCCTGATAGACAATATTTGCAGTCTTTCTTGATGTGTTTTCTGGGTCCAAGATGACTTTGATACGATCTCCTGATGTGCACTGTGAGAGTGCAACATAAAGTTGGCCATGTGAAAAAACTCCTGATCGAAGGTCCAATCCAACATGCTTGACTGATTGACCCTGAGACTTGTTGATAGTCATAGCAAAGGCCAATCGAACTGGGAATTGTCTCCTGCGCAATGGAATTGGCAAATCTTCTTCAGACACATCCATGTTAATTCTTGGAATCAAAACAATTGATCCTGCAAACTTGGCATCCCCACTGATGATCCTACATCTGAGAACTCTGGTGCTGATGTGAGTGACAATCATTCTTGTCCCATTGCAAAGTCCTTTGGTTGTATCCAGATTCCTGAGCAGCATGACAGGAACACCAATCTTCAAAGCCAATTTAGCCAAAGGCAAACTGCTGGCTCTGAGAGAGTTGAGGTATTCCATTGGATACAATCCAAGGCCATTAGGATTCCCATCATCAGATATGACAGAGTCTGCACTCTGCAAGATTTTCTCTTCTCCTGAACATCTCTGCAGAACTTCAGAGTTGATATCCTCTACATCAGAGTTCTTGCCAGAAAGGATGGAACGGTCCAGATAATACTGATCATCTTGATGGTGATCAATATGAGGATAAGTGGAAGAGATCAATCCAGTGACAGAATTGTCATCACAGATCATAGTTTCTGGAAGTTGTACTGTTTCTCCAGGCCCAAGGTTTTTTCCAGCACCAACATCCAATAACCAAGCTGCATGAGCAATGTTATCAGGAGTCTGATCCAATCTCATGTTTTGAACCAAGTAGTGGACTTGAATCTGATTCCAAAGTCTTCCCCTTTTGAGTGAAGCAGCAATCATCTGCTGCCTGAGTCCTCGTTGGATAACTGGGAGAGTTTGCCTAAAATCTCCTCCAAACACCACAGTCACTCCACCAAAAGGAACATCCTTCTCTAGGATGTCTCTAAACCCTCGATCCACAGAGTCAATGGCATTTTTGTGTTGCATTGGGACTTCATCCCAGATGACAACTTTGGTCTGGAGTAAGAGTTGAGACAACTGAGTTCCTCTTTTGATATTGGCAATGGATGTATCCAAAGCAGGAATGGGGATTTTGAACTTTGAATGTGCAGTTCTACCACCCTCCAGCAATAAGGCAGCAATCCCAGATGATGCTACACATAATGCCACATCTCCATTGGACCGAACAGCAGAAGCCAAAGTGTTGCACACAAATGTTTTGCCACATCCACCTGCACTGTGAATGAATATCATCTTGCCCAAGTTGTTGTCCACAGAGTCCATAACTTCATTGAAGGCTCCCAGTTGTTCACCATTAAACCTGGCCTTGTTTTCATCCACCCTTTTCTTCAACTCTTCAACATTATAATCTGTTTCTTCTTGCAAAAGCCTATTTCCTGAAATCATTCAATCAGTATCAATGTCAACTCTTTATACAATGTCCAACTTGCCTGGAATCACATTCCAAACTTGTTGGGGTTCTGGCATGTTTGGAAAGTCTTGAAGAGTCTTGCCAAAATTCTTCAGATTGTCATTGATTAGATAAAGGCCATAGTCATAGACATCTTCATCAGTAAAGACTCTGTCCCTGTACTGCCTGATATTCTCCAATCTGTGTTGAAGATCATCACAAATGGAGTGCTTGAATTCGTTCCATAGAGCCTCTGGAGTGGTACGAGCACAGTGGAATAGGATAGTGCAAAAGAGCTGTCTGAGAGCTGATCTTGATTGGATTGGAGCAGCTTCAGCAAGACACTGCCTCCATTCTGCATCATCTTCTAGAAGACCAAGGGCCTTGCATGCCTCCTTGTAAGTAGGATAAGTGTGGCCATTGACTGTCCTGAGATCAGCCCATGATGTTGCATTGGTCACAACTGTCAGGAGCATCCTAAGGTAGAACCTTTCTCCCTGTTGGGGTGAAGCAAAGTACATCCTCCCAATAGCTGTTCCTCTCTGCCTCTTCTTCCAGGTCCTTTTGGAAGCTTCATAGACAAACTTGGTTGGAAAGTTCTGATAAGTGGTGTTGTTATCAGGGAATTTGGCATTGGCTTCAAACCAAGCAGTGAGTGCAGTCTTGTTTGCATTAGGCCTGGCAGCTACCATCTCCAAAGGCTCATTATCTTGAAAGTAGACTTCATGTTGGCCCTCCAAATGCACAGGTAATCGATATACAGGGGGATGTTCTCCATGCATGTTGAATTCAAAGATGTGCCAGCAAGCCTCAGGTGCAGAGATGTATCTGGCATCCAAGTGTTCCTTGATTTCATCCCTCTGGTCCATCTGCTCTCCAGCAATCTCCAAAGTTGTCCTATCATGGCCTTTGTAGATGTACTTGTGAATGTACTTGATGGCTTCTACTGAAGCACAGACCTCCACATTGATGTGACATTTGTACTTGGCTGAGAGATAAGGATTATATGGAACAACATCTCGATTGTCATAACGATGACCATTCTTTTCAAAGAAGCGGCCATTGTCAGGTCTGGCATATTGAGGATAGCCATTGTCTCCATACTGAGTAGCCTCTTGGAATTCCTTTGGGTATTTCTTGGAACATTTGCCATCTACCATGCACTTAGCATTGGGTTTGGCAGCTCCACATGGACCATGGACCATGTTGGCAGTAACAACCTGACAACAAAGATAAGTTACTGAATCCAGAATTTAAACAAAGCCAATACCTGATACAATTGAGGCTGAGTGACTGGATCTGGAATTTGGGCAGAGACAATGGAATCCACATCAGGTGCATCCTTGATCCTGTGATGGTGATGGAAAAAGATCAAGATGTGCATATGTGGAAGTCCTCTCTTTTGGAATTCAATGGTATGAACATAAGCCACACAGCTGCCAAAGAGACCTTCCTTGATCTCCTTCACTACAGCATTCTTTTTGAGTTCAAATACTCTGGCAACAATATCAGGTCGATCAGCAGCTGTTTGCTTCTTCCCATTGACTGCAGGTTCCTTCAAGAGAGCTTCTTCAATTTCCGACCACTTTGGATTGGCAGTCATAGTCAAGAAGAGATCAGGTTTTCCAAAATGCCTGCAAATAGCCATAGAGTCCTGGAATAATTGCTGCATTTGTCGTTCACTTCCAGTATGAGAGGAAGGAAGAATGACACGACGGCTCTGTGGGGTGACCTCTTCATCTCCAGCAGCAGCATCCACCACTCCCTGATAGACTTCAGCTCTGATCTTCTTCTGATTGTGCCGAACCCAATTCAACTTTGTTTGCTCAGTTGAAGCCCATGCATCAACAACATATTGCTGAAACAGCCTCCCACTCCAGAGTAAAGCAGCATTAAATTCCAGAGTTCTTTGTTGAAGCCTATATGCATAATATGAGGTTTCAGAGACCTTATTTGTCCTTTGTTGCCCTTGTGGTCCATGTCTGGCAAGAATGTTGATGTGGTATCCAGGCTCTCCAGTGGGAAAGATGATTGTGTAGTGCAATGGAGTGTAATATGGATGTAGATGGCTGATCTGCTTCAATTCCCCTCCATGCAAGTGCAAGACTATATCACGATGATTTGATCGCTCCTCTGAGCCATCTCCAGGAATTACAGCTGCAACCCCCTCCTGTTCATTGGGGTCATTGTAGCGTCGAGGATCTCCAAAATCAGCTGTAAGCTTGACAGAAAGCCTTTGTGGTTGGCCTTCTGGAACTTCTCCCATGATCTGCCTGGCTTGCTTGTATAGGTCAATGAAGGGATTGACTCTAGCAAGCATATCCTGCAAAGAGGCCATTATCTGAGGGTCCAGCCTGGAATTGTTCTGTTGACGAAAAGCCAATTGCTGATTATGGTCATAAAAGTAAAGCTGTGCATATACAGGCAGATTGCCTTCTATAGGAAGCAAGGCACCTGTCAAATGATGTAGTTCTCCATTGATCCTAAAGCTGTATGGTCCAGGAGCATTGGTAATGGCATGATCAATTTTGACTCCCAGAGATGTGAATGCAAAGGCTGCATTGTATTGACGGATAGATGTTTTAAAAGTGTCAGAGAGAGGATGATGCCCATGGAGCAGGTTCAATAAATCTGCTGGAGCATCTCGAAGCCTGGGCAAATTCACTTGGCCTTGTAAGCAGCACATGCCAAACTTTGGATTATAAATAGTAGACTTGGTGAGCTTTTCAGCATCAAAATGTAGAGCTTGGCAGTGTGGACATATAACAGTCATAGGACCAAGATAGTGTGGAGGGTATTCAATCAAGTAAGGTTGCCTTCCTCTTGGAATAGGCTGAATAGGGTCAAGCTGTGGTGGCATAGGAAGCTCAAGGGGAGGCTGTTCAGCAGGATTTTGTAGTCCTGCTGGATGGTTGGGTGGAGCAGGGTCCAAGTCTTCTGCAGGTCTCTGTTGAACAGGATCAACATAATCCAAGTCATCATCAGAAGGGATGTCATCCTGAGGACCTAATGGCACATCAAGGGGAGGATCCAATTGCTCTGCAGGTCTCTGTTGAACAGGATCAACATATTCCAAGTCATCATCAGAAGATATGTCATCCTGAGGACCCAATGGCACATCAAGGGGAGGATCCAATTGTTCTGCAGGTCTCTGTTGAACAGGATCAACATATTCCAAGTCATCCTCAGAAGGTATATCATTCTGAGGACCTAAATCATTGAAATCCTCTTCCAGATCAGCTTCATGTTGCTGTTCCCAGCCTTGAAAAATCCTTTGAGCCATAACTGCATTCAAAGGCCTATGTTCAGGATTCAGATCAATATGCTGTTAGACTTTGTTAGTCCCAGTAACATATTCAAGTTGTCCTTGACTGACCTCTTCTTCTTCCTCCCTCAACCTTTCCTGGCTCAGAATAGCCAATGCCTGTTGCCTCTCCTGATCTTGTCTCAGCCTTTGTTGCTCTTGCAACACTGCTAGTACCTCTTGTTGTTGCCTCTCCTGCTCTGTAGCCATAGCAATATGCCTTAGCCTTTGTTGCTCTTGCAAGATTGCCAGTGCCTGCTCTTGTTGCCTCTGTCTCAGCCTTTGTTGCTCTTCCAACAGTGCTTGGGGAGCAAGTGGAGCTGGTACCATTATAAGCTCTGGTAAGAGAGGATTTCTGACCCTTCTATGTACAGGAGCAGGCAACAGTGGCACCATTCTAGATAAGGGATTCTGTAAAGGAGCATCCCAACCTTCTGGCAAAACTGTTTCTGGAATGACCATAGCAGCTTGAGCAACAGCAGACTGATTGAGTCTATTGCCTCCTCTCTGTACAGGAGGAGGTAGAGGTGGCACCACTCTAGGTATGGGATTCTGCAAAGGAGCATCCCACCCTTCAGGCAAAACAGTTTCTGGAATGGCCATAAAAAATGGATCAGCAGCAGCAGCTGCCTGCCTAATAGGTCTTCCCAAAGAGCCAGAAGCAGTGGCTATAGGTCTCAAACCCCCAGTTCCCATAGATTGATTGATACCCCCAGGCCCCAATTGAAGTGGTGGGACAACCACAGTATTGATCTGTTCCAAAGATCTATTGTTTCTATTTGCTCGACGATTGTCAGGATCTGTCATTTGTAACTGTTCAAGTCTCCTTTGATTCCTAGCTTGTTGCCTTTGGCTTTCAGGAGTAGTAGGTGGTTGCCTATAACATCCATTGTTAAGCAATTTAACAGTCAAAAACCATTAAAATTGACTTGCATGATGAGATATTTAATATATCAATAGCTCAATGTGGTTAAGGAGTTACTAATAAGCTTGTTAGTCAACATCAATCAATCAATAGATGTGACGAAACATACTTTGTCGTGTGGCCTCCTTTCCACAACCTCGGAAATGCCCATTGTTTGGTCATATTGTGTCAAAAAACGCGCGAGGCGTGAAAAACAGTGTCCACTAAATCGCGTTTGGCCTTTTTCATCCCTGCAGACTAATTGGCACCTTTTACACATAGTCAAAAGATAGTATATATGTATTAAAGCTGTCTACTGCATTTGTTTTGGTAAAAAACTTATCCGAAGAGCGTAAAAACAGCCAAATCTGATTGTATTACCATAAAAGGGTTGAAATTTGTCAGCATTTGTCAGCGCTGACAAATTTTAGTCAGCAGAAAAGTCGTCGCATAGGCGCAGCCACATTCCCACGTCCGTCGTCGCATAATATATAGAAGCCACATTCCCACGTCCGTCGTCGCATAATATATAGATCCCTAGTTTTGCTCAACTTCCAATTTCTCTTAGCATGTAAATAGAAATGGACTAACAAAACATACTAGAGAAACATCGAGGATTGTCGCTCCATCCGAGGCTGCCAGAGCCTGTGTGGTAGGCATAAGTACCTAACTAAGTGTTTAGTACCCAGGTGATTCAGTTCAAAGTTTCTCAAGACTTGGTCAAAACACTCTACTATGTGCGTGTCATGATGTCCATTCTGGATAGGAGAGCTTGACGTTTACTATTTCCAATGTCAATGTATGTACATTCTATCGTACATTCGTCGTAATTTGTGGCTATTGTAGTGAGTGTGGTATGGGAACCATGAGGTCGTTGCTTATGAATGGGATTTGCGCCATTGGACATACTCATCCCAACCCACGGTGCAAGTTTTGCTCTGGTACCTGCGCAATTTGATACTGCGCCGGAGGTCTTCCGTGATACGACCAGTCCAGCCTGCCTTGTTGATTGCACTATCAATGGCCTCAATCTTATCCCAACCCTGTTCTGGGATAACATCGGGTAGATAAGTCGCAGAAAAATTCTGTTTGTGCATCAAACGGGGAAGATAGGGTGACGAGGACAACGGGGATGGCGCCTCAGAGGTACTGTTACTAGGTAGCAGCGATGGATGAGGAAAGGTGATTTGGATGCCATGGACACCGATTGTCCAATCTAGGTAGGTTGAGGCATCTTCAAAGTCGGTAAGAAGAGAGACGCTAAAGTCCCAAAAGATTGAGGCGTAGGAAAGATGAACTCGAATCGGAAAGTAAAGACTAACGTACCAGCATTCCAATGATTCCAGTTCGGACTTGTCAATCTTCCTGAAACGCGAGTCTTTAAATGCGCTGATGAGGGCGTACTCGGCAACGCCGTCCCACAGTGGGAGCGCCTCGAAGCTTCCGATGCAGCCTCTCAGCCGCGGTGTGCGCCCCGAGCGCGATGAACGAGTGTTCCATGTAACGAATAGTGGGCTTGCGCATATGAATTGAGACAAGGAAGAGGATATCACAAGACAGGGGCTTACTATTTCTCATTAGAGAATTCGGGGTCTATCGGCTGGACTTTAGTGAGAGCACAGTAGAGGGCATCGAAAGCATGAAAGCAGTGCTCTGGGAGACAGACATTCGATCCCGACTCCGGAGTGATTCTGCCTGCAGCAGGATCGGAGGGGAGAAGGGACATGGGGGTGAGAGCGTAAATTGACCAGATCGCACCACGACCTCTTTCATGTGGCTGCCGTCAGTCACTGGTTAATCTGATATGATGCCCAAGCACGATATCTGAGTTTCCCCTTTCAGTCGGCGCAAGCTTCTCAGGTAACAGCCGATCCTAGATGAAGGAGAATACGTATGATAGTACGAATTATCTGATCCTTTCACGTTCTCGGACGATTTGCAGTCAAGGTTTATTGTAGTACGCAAGAAAGTAATAATAGGTAGCTCGCGAAAGAAAAGAATGTGCTGCAATGAATAGCCGACATTTCACCAAGCATCGACATTATGAAAATGAAAAGAAACATGAAGGTACATCAGAACGCCACGGTTCAATGATCTATTTGTTCTTGAGTCGTCTTTTGGCAACAGGGCGTGCAGCTGCCTGAAAAGTGACTGCAGCAACCTTACAAGAGCGACCTCTTTTGAAATGTCCGAGTCTCCTCACGCAGATGACGACAAACTTTTAAATTTTCTGGATGACGTGAACTCTGTGCTACTAAGTGCTACTAAGTGGTAGAAGAGGGATGTCTGGAGATGGTTCTGGCAAAGACCTCTTGGGAACTGTCGCGTTCTTGCGTTGAGTCGTCTCAAGGCTTGACAGCGTCGATCTAATTAATGGCCAGTGATTTTCAATTACGAAATCTTCTTTTTTAGAGCACTAGCCTCCTCGAGCTAGCAGTTATTGGGGGCCGCTGAACAGTTCGCGGCAGCGAGTATGACAGCTCAATAGTTCGGGAGCATAGTGACAGGTCCTTGGAAGGCGTGGTCAAAGGTGCCAGCAAATCGATACTATTCAAAGAAAGAACTTCAATGGCATGGATGCAAATGAAGAATGTTAAATTGAGAAGGCGATAGCAACTACAGACATATTATCGCGACCAGGATAAGTTTGTCGTAAGAAAGATGATGAAAGTGGCTTTATGGCAACATTCAAGTGGAGAAGTTCTTGATGGAGACCGTCGAGGCAACACTTCGATAGTATCCGTACACAGCGTATGTGAATCAGAGCTGTAGTCTGCCGTTTTCCATCATCTCACCGGCCTATCGTGCCCAAACAAGCGGATTTTGACCCTACAATGACGAGATTGGTGGGGGGGCATGTTATGTAGAGTTCCCATGAGCATGGAGAATGATACATATGTATGTAACTTATAGAGCGTGTAGTAGATATACGATAGATACGAATCAAAACGGTGGATGGTATAGACGCAAGGCAAGGGGTTTGGTTCTTGGTGATGTTGGTTCGTTGCTTGGATGGGTAAATGTGGGGTTGAATGTGGGGTCGAATGTGGGGTTGAATGTGAGGCAAAGTACCAGTGTAGATCGGGTCATGACGTGTAGAAATAATGAGAATGTATATAAACATGGGGTAGCGAAGGGGAATTGAATGGAGATGGAGAATATGATGCTGTGATCAGGAAACCGGGAATGTCGGAGTAGTGACAATAGAATCGAGGACAAGATTGCAAGAATGAAGGCACGGCAGAGGTGGAGTAAGAGCAGGCGAACCGAAGAAATGGTATCACGGGAAGGTACATGGCAGGGTTGATACACGAGGAGCGGCCGGCGGCCCACACAATTAACAGCAGCTCCAGCTACCTGAGGATTTCGCTGCTTTCACTCGCGCTTCCTCTTCATCAGCCTGGGCTGCCCAAACGGGCGAGCTGACGTCTGATAAAAGCACACTATCCCGTTTTCTCAAGTCGTTTTCCTTTTCGATGAGATCTTTCTTGAGAATGATTGCTGAAATAAGATGGTCAAAAAGGTCTTTAATGCCTGAAAAAGATCGATTTGAGTGAGAAAGAAAAGGAAAAGACCGAAGACGTACCCGTATCATCTTTGGCTGACACTTCGAACAATTCCATGCCCTTACTAAGGCCCCACTCTTGCTCCTCGGACTCAAAAACAAGCGCATGCTCATCATCTTCGTTGATGCTGTTGCTGCTCGTCTCACCACTATCCGGCCAGCTACCCCCACTCGAGGGCTGAAATAAGGAAAAACGAGAACTCTGAGATGTGCATGTGCGAGAAGTCGCCAAAGAGTTGGTCCGGGTAATACCACTGCTACCGCTACTGCCACCGCCTGTTCTCGGGCGTGTCTGTGCTACTGTCTTCGGCCGCTGGTAACCAGAAGAGCGGTTCGAGGGAAGATCAAGGTAGGCGGGAGTTTCTAGGCAGATGGGAGTAGGCGCTACGGGCGGCGAGCGCAAGCCGGGAAAAGAGGTGAACCGTGGACGGATATAAGATAAAGTGGAAGGAGGCGGAGGTGGTGGCGGTGCCGGAGGCTTGGGTGGAGGGAACCAATTGTGTAAGGAGAGACGAGCGAGATCGGGGGTTACGGCACGATTGCGGTAGAGATCCGCCTTGGAGCCGACAATGTATATGATGAGTTCGGGTGGGCAGTTCTTCTTGAGTTCTAGAGGTGAATCAGAAAGTGTAAATGTACGAAAGGGGCATTCCGGCATACCCTCAAGCCAGCCACGGATGTCATTAAACGTTGATGCGTTGGTGATGTCGTACAAGAGTAGAGCCGCATTCGCGCCTAAGAAAAGCTTGAGAATTTTATGCATGAGCTGGCTGAATGGGCTTTAACTGACCTCGATAATACATAGGTGCCTAACGAAAGACCCTGGATTAAGACTGGGTGTTCACAGAATTAGACAGGAGAAACACACCATGCTCCTAAAGCGCTCCTGGCCAGCAGTATCCCAGAGCTGGAGGCGGACCTTGAGACCATTGACATAGACTTTCTTCGTTACAAAAAAGGCCCCACTCGTCGACGTTGTGTTCTTGGGGTCGAACTTGTTTTGAGTGTACCGCTGGAGGAGACTGGTCTTGCCGACGCCTGCATGGGATTGAGTGGGTGGCTTTGGAGACAACGAAAGACACACCTGAGTTGCCCATTATGACAATCTTGCTGTCGATGCCATCGTCGTATCTCGACCTGTGGTAGGGGTCGATGCGGGAGTACTCGCCCATGTCTGGGGCGAGCAGGGCCTCCTCGCAGTGGGTTACGGGGAAGGGTATGGTGGGCAGAGAGGAATGGGCCCAAGGGCCACGAGGGCGGGGAGGAGAGGAAGGAGACGAGCAGAACAAGTTGACTTCGGCAATTATAATTCAGCCCCTGGCGCAGATACGCTGGCCACGTGCCACACTGGCCATATCAGATCTCCAGATTCAGAACATGGCATGCAGTGTATTTTCGAGCATAAATGGGCATGTCATAATGAGTACATAGACTACTCTATTCAGTCGGTGTGCGCCGCAACTACAGGGAACTCGAACACAACGTCCTTCCCTGTCAGGCGACGGTACACAGACGAGAATGAATCCAACTTGTACTCAAGCGATGTCGCATCCTTCGAGTCAAGGAAGCTATGCAACTATAAGTCATGTCACCTGCCACAGTAATTCATCGCAACGTACACTTTGAGGAGCTTCGAGCCATCTACGGCCACACGAGTCCGCTTGCCAACAATCTCAGTGGGGAACACAAGATCCTCCAAGATCTTCTCGTGCACACTTGTCAGAGTCCTGGTGCGAGGCCTCTTTTGGCCAACGCGCGAGGAACGGGTGGGTTTGCGGAGCATCCGGCGCTGGGCAACGAAGACGACATGGCGATCCGAGAACTTCTTCTCCAGCTCCCGAGTAAGGCTAGACATATATGGGTTTCTTGCATACTCGCGACAAGATGAGAATCCTCAGACGCACCGTTGCTGCACCTTGCGGAAGGCCTTCAACTGAGGAACCGGAACGAAGACAACAATGGCCTTTTTGCCGCCGCGAACATCAACCTCACGGGCTGCAGAAATTTGCAAAGGACGGAGCTCGTTTTTAAGTTCGGGTACATTGTTTTCGAGGTCGATCAGTGCCTGCGCGACGTTGGTCTCCGTCTCATCTGGCGAGGTGGTGGGCGCGTTGGCGGAACGAAGAATTTTATGGTGAACGGACATCTTGATGAGGGCCCTAGAAAGTGCCTCCTTTGTCAACATCTGAAGTCAAACTTGTGCATCCACCCCTTCCCGCCACCCTTTTGCTCCAGCATTTCGTCTGCCCATCGATACAACCTCTGGAAATCATCCTAGCTGCTGAATAACGAGATATGCACTCACCAGACCTTTTGACGACGGCGGGATGGATACTTGCTTGCTGTCCAGGGAGCGTTTTGCAACCACAACAACAACAAACTCCATCTCCATTCTGGTTTCCTTTTTTGGAAGCCCCTATTTCAAGTCTGATATATTTCCTCTGGGAACAGTAAGTCTTATCAAAATAGTGCGGTAGATCCAACGGACCAGACCGATCCGGTGAGCACTTAGAAGTATGCCATATTATCGGAAAGTTTTCCGTGTGAATTGTCCATCACACAAGATGAATTAGGTCTATCTACCACGAAGGCTTGGTAATTTCTGCATCCTCTTACCACAAGACTTGGCGTTTTATGGACCTTTTCCTTTTCGGCCCGACAAGGTCACTAACTACCGTTGATGTCCGTTCTTTCCGCAATAGACCCCACCAGGACCCACACAATCATGGATAACTTGGCGTATCTATCAATGGATTCTAGTGAAACGGTGGAACATGGCCAGTTTGTGTACACTATGTTTCGCAGATGATAATGTGGGATTTCATAACAATTTAATTTTCGGTATTGTGATATCCGTCTGGAGAGCTGTCGAGCTGCCCGCCTGAGAATATTTCATCCCATTAACTCAGTGGCGTCCCGGTCGGACTATAAATGAATACCTGCTGACTCTTGAAGATTGCGAGCCTCTCTCAAAATAAATGATAAGGTTCTGATACTGACAATTTATAGATACTGCGGAAGTCCTGTATCGCTCTAGGCACCCTAGTAGATGTCACTTGACTGAGCTCCTTTTTTTTTAGTCTGCTTTTTCCGCGACGCTTTGTGACCAGAAGGGCCCACTGCTACGCGTCCCGGGCCTTCTTGTAATCTTCCACCCACTTCGTTTCCACGTCTCCCTTGGGAAGAACAACAAAAGTCAAACACCCATCTTTTAGCTCTAGCCCATCCCTCTTTTCACCTTCCTTGGCTCGTGATGCGCTCAGCACATCACGCAGCGTCATCTTCTTCCCGACTTTGAGTAAACGTTTTCGGTGCGTCATCGCGTAAACCACCAATTCACCCGCAACGTATTCGCCCTGTTTATCCCAATCGGGCGGTGGGGCTTGAGGTGGGAACATCTGTTCAAGATGTGCAGCAAACGGCACGTCTTCGACAAACTGGGAAATAACATCTGATGTTGCGTACTGTGGGTAGAGGAAGAACACTGGAAAGACCATGGTACTGTTTGTCGGGTCATCCGGTTCGAAATGTGGCTCGTATGGATTTGAAGATCCGTCCGCTTTCTGCAAGATAAAGAGGTTCCGTTCCTGTGTGGGATTGATTAGAGAAAGAGAGGTTGAAAAATGCGTGAATATTCCGCACGCGGAAAGTAATATCCAAGAGTCGTTTCGCATCTTTCTCCTTACGTATCTTTTCCGTTTTCGCCTTTTCCCTTTTGTCTTTCTCAGTCTTTGCTTTTGTGGCGCGTTCGCAAAGCTGAAGCATCCCCTTGTTTTCAGGGTCAAAAGCCAGACACCTATCACAACAATCTAGTGCCTCTTCAACGCGATCGAGCGCCACCAAGGCTGACACGGATCGATAGTATGCCTTGGATGATCGTGCATTCAGAGTTATTGCCGCGGAGCAATCACGCAACACGGAGCCGTAGTTCTCTAATGGCAGAAATTTGAGATTCGAGAAGGAATCGACCGAAATCTACAACAGAACGCACTAAGCTCGAGATTGCATGCAGCGCGGTTGCATAAAAGGGCTTCGTGCAGAATTGCGTCTGTAGGTTTAGCATCGATGCCTTGGGTATAGAAACCGAGTGCTTCGCGATACCGCTTTCCCTTAAAGTACTCGTTGCCCTGTTCCTTGAAGTTCAGTGCGACCTCTTCGACGATTACGTGAGCTTGTAAAGTGTAAACTATGCGTGGGGGTTATTCTTACCCACCATCCGGAGTGCCATCATGTACAAGGCTCTGCAAGGCAGCCAAGGTCGAGTCCTCAGAGTCCTCTGTTGGCAGAGATTTCATAAACAAGGGCATGGTGTCGAAGGCTGCCAATGCTGCATCTACGTCCTTCTTTGGAGTAGCTTGAGGGCCTGAGGAAGGACTATCGGCCGCCATTTCGTAAGTACAAAGAACTCGAGGGTTGGTAAGAGGTGCCCGTAATGTTGAGTTGGAGAAATCAAATCAAGAGATCAAATCAAGATTAGATAACTTGAAGGCCGGAGGATCGGCCCTATATTCTGCCTCAACCTTTGAAGATTCTCACCGTGACTGTGCTCTTACTGCCGGCTTTCTCTGATTTTAAGCTTGTACATACTCGCGATGCAGCTCAGAGGCCTGACAGCTGCTCTCAATGGTAACAACAGGTTCAAGTTCAAGGCGCGTAATTTGGATCTGTCTTGGGAACATAGCAGACTAATCTTCGTGTGCATGTTCCAGCGCCCGAAATCTGTTGTAGACTATCTTGTAGTTGGCGGTGGTGTCGTTGGCCTTGCTATAGCCCAGCGCCTTGCTGAAAGTTTTCCGACATGCTCCACATTCCTCGTGGAAAGACATCCACGCGCCGGTGAAGAGATAAGGTATTAAATTCTGGGAGTAGACCCATCCGTCTCAAGTCATGCTGAATTATCGACTCCTACCGACAGTTCTCGTAATTCTGAAGTCATTCATTCGGGTACTACACAATGTTTCACCGTGATTCTGCAATCTTAACTAATTCTTGTAGGCTTATACTATCCATCAAACTCATTGAAGACAAGACTCTGCCTCCGAGGACGCGACATGATTTACAAACGATGCGCGACACATCATATTCCATACCGCAAGTGCGGGAAACTCGTTGTTGCTCGAGATGAACAAAAATCGTATATTGAAAACCTCCATCGCAAGTCAATGAATCTTGCTTGGCCACCGCACTCCCCACGTGAAAATCTTCAGCGGTCCGTCCTTCCAACGAAGCTGCTTTCAGGACGCGAAGCGCGCGAGCTCGAGCCAGATTTATCATCCGAGATAGTGGCAGCGCTCTGGTGCCCCGAGACGGGGATTCTAGACTCTCATTCTTTCATGGAAAGTCTGGAAAAAGACATTATTGATTCCGAAGCTGGGAACCTCGTGTATTCTACGAAAGTTGTTAGAATCGACCCACATATTCCGGATTCATTAGGATTGGGATGGGTCATTCAGACTGTGACCGGTGATGCTCCGGAAGGAGACGCAATGTTAGCCAGGACAGTCATCAATGCCAGTGGTCTCTCAAGTACTCTTTTCCTGAACAGTATACTCCCGGCGTCAGAACGGATACCCATGTACTATGCCCGTGGTTCATATGCTTCTTATCATAGTACGAGCATCAGGAACATCTCACATCTTATCTACCCGTGTCCAGAACTCAGAGGCGGAGGAGAACATGCATTCCATTCCCTGGGCACTCATCTCACACTGGACTTGCAGGGCAAGGTCCGCTTTGGGCCCGATATTGAATGGATTGAGCCTCCTTCCGAGTGTGATTGTGACGACGCGGACTTCTGGACTCAGCACCTCATTCCAGATGAATCGCGAATTGCTGAAATGCATGAGGCTGTTACTAGGTACCTCTCAGGAGTGAAGCTAGAACGCATGCAACCAGACTATTGTGGAATGCGCCCAAAGCTTGTCCCACCACACGCGGGCTTCCAAGATTTTGTCTTCCGCGTCGACTATTCCACGGAACAAAGCACAGGCACGATACCTGGACAGGCGGGTGCTATGATAAGCTTGCTTGGGATAGAAAGTCCAGGCTTGACGTCTAGTCTTGCAATTGCGGAATATATTGTGGAGGATCTGCTTAAAGTAGGAGAAAGATAGAAAGACGTGCACTCAATCGTACTTGCATTAATCTGCGTGGATCTTTCGTCCAAGTATCCTCGCGTGCTCACGCTCCCATAATTTCAAGAACGGGAGGTAACTTTGGGCTCCCAAGAAGAAATTTTGGGAGGAACAGTGTTGTAGGGTCGGTAGGCTCCACGGGTTCCAGTCAGGTTCTCGATCCAGGGCTGTTTAGAATATCTAGCCAGATTTAAAACATGAAAACGGTATTTTGACGTACAGCTTTCCACGGGGGAGAAGAGTTGAGCATCACAGGGTCTTTGTGTGGAGGATTCTCCCGAATGTGCTGCAGCCATGAATGCCACTCTGGAGGCACTTGTGAGGCATGATAGTTATGCTACACGAGAAGTACATTCTGTTTAAGTAATTCGTCGGGCCTTGCAGTATTCAGCGTACCTGTGCGAGATCAACCCAGCGGTGACGACCTAGGTTGCTGATCAGACAAGAACAAGACAGTGTAGCGCAAAAACAAACCAGGAACTTCTTCGTATTGATTGCAATTTTCGTAGTATCGGTTTCCGAACCTGCCAGGAAAGGAATGATGGATATTTCGGACGAGAGTGATATTTTCCAACGAACTGGTCTTTGCCAACATATGTTCCAGACTTGGCATCACCGATATACTGCATCTGACGCCACCATTCGCGCAGCCCGACACGCTGTATGCTCCGCACGGTGCGAAGAAGTGAAACCATCGTGCGATGTGGGTCTTGCTAACAATTCGGCGTGAGACTGGTTATGATTGTTTGACCGGGTTTGTTCGGGTGGTGCTTACTGTTCGGTGACTGTACGTACCGTACTTGGAGTTTTTTTTTTGAAAAAAGACTTATAAGCTTCCGATATAAACCAATGTCATGAAAGAGTGAGTAAATGTCTAATTTGTACAAGATGACACTATTTCGACTTGCATAATACGCCATTTACGCAAGCCCATAATATGAGAGGCACAGAATCGTTGGTACAAGGCATTGACAGATATGAAGAAGAGAATGTTCCAGTGATTAAGAGACATAAGAGATCGAAGTGCTTGATATTGAGATAATCGCGAAGTCAAGGAGAGAGTGAGGTCAGAAGAAAGGAGGGTTGGTGGGGGTCTCCAGGCCCGTTGATGAAAATACATAGTACAACGTCATATATCAGTCGGCGTACAGGACATGCTTATCTGTGCTTTCGATCCACGCAGTAAGACCTTCATCTGTGTCCAGCCCAACAAGTGCATTCGTGGCACTATCACGGTAACGAAGGTTCGCGACTTCGCCCCCAAGACGACCTTGCACCTTGTCCATGAGCTGTGCGTGTGTGACACGGGGGTGCACACGGATGGCAATAAGATCGTCTGCAACTCGATCGAAAATTTTGATCTTCACGAATGCGGTCTGTGGGTTCGCGGCAGATATGGGAGGGCTATTGAAGGTGTTGGAGATTGATTGAGATCGAGAGCGAGATGTAACTTGCGAGAGGAGGGTGTTTGATGACGTCGCAGAGGAAGGAGCATTATGACAGTTATAATAATCCTCATTGCTTTGCTGTATTGAGGCAGGAAGAATTCGTTCTCGGAGGGGGGAATCAGAGCGGGGATGAAAACCATATGGGGAACCTGCACGCAAGGAGGAAGAAGAACCATTTCGTTGATGATTCTGTGCGTGAGCTTGAAGGCGGAGTTGGCTTTCATTTGAACGCCTTTCACTTTGACTATACGGATGCCGATGATCATGGGCCCGTCGTTGTGGCGAAGGCGCATAACCTTCATCTTCATGTTCTGACCCCTCGCTCCTGTCCCCTTCGTCATTCGACTTTTTTCTCCCAAGATCGCCTCGTAGTTTGCTGACACTCTGAGGGCTTCCAGACAAAGCTTGTTGTCGACCGTAGAGTTCTTCCATCTCCCGTACGTGGGGTTCCGTGTCACTCCCAACATCTCCGGGTTTGAGTGCCAAAAAGTTTCGGACCACTTGGGACTCGAGAATGTATCCGGCGCCAGACTTACTGAGATTACAGAGTCTATGCATATATTCGTCAAGCTCCGATCTTCTTGTTGCCGTTAGAGTATCATTGACCTTATCCGCAGGCCCTGGCATAAATGGTAGTATACGACCCTGTGGGGGCTGCCTACCGCCCTCCTTTGGATAGGTTTCAAGAAGTGATACTTGGAGGTCATAGAAGTCGTTGTACACTCGGAATAAAACAAGTTGTTTGGCCGGAGGAAGCCTTCCCCCGGGCTGCGCAAAGGGTTGGTAGATAGCGTCGATGCGGAACCAGTATTCGTCCATTTCTAAGTGAAACGAGACAACATCGCCAGCTAGGAGGATGCCAGGAGGAAGCTGTTCTATCGTTTCTGCGATGGTGGCATCGGTGGTGGCTGCATCGGTGGTCACGTAATTTGTTTGCGGAGATGGTGGTTGTTCTTGTACAGGAGATGGCTCTGCATAGTTGTTTTTCGATATGTAGGGGCTAATAGGAATGGAGTCACGAGTAGGACTTGGGGAATCGATGACTCCTAGCGTAATGCTGTTCTGTTTATAATTGTACATAGCACGCTTCCAGTCTTCAACTTTGGGTAGATCACCGCTGTCCATAAGTGCAATAACATCATGCGCTGGTATCGGCTTTCCGGTTCCGGGGTCATGAATTTCGACAAAAGATGCTGGAATGAGACCGGGGCGGCCAAGCCTGCCTATAGGTTTAGCCACGAACCATTCCCGATTGGATTGAGCGACAACAGTAACAGAGTCGCCTGCTTTGGCATCGAGTTCATCTGCCCTCTCCGCTACAAAATCGTGCAGAACAATGGCGTAGAAGACTTGGGTCTTTGGTACTGAAGGTGTCGCGTGCGAAATGACTGGGGAGGAAGGATTACTTCTCGACGTGTCCGGACCAGCCTGTGAAATGCGAGACCTGTAGAGATAGTTGCCATAGAAGTTTTAATATGTATTGCAGGAGACATACGCTGCAGAGCTCTTGTTAAATTCCTCAAACATGGACCGAGGAACCAGACCTCGAGCACCCGTGATCGGGTTGTGGGCCTCATACCAGGCTCCTTGGTCCTCGATGTCATTCAAGACATAAAAAAAGTCACCCTTCTGAAATGCGAGCTCCTGAGGGGCCTGTGGGCGATATGTCGATAGTGCTCGGATAACCTTCTGAGGAGGTAAGATGGCAGAAGGTGGTTTGGAGACAGTGGGAAGCGGGGTAGAAATGTGGGCACGAATACCAGAATCCCGCCCATTATTTCCGTTGAGAGACTTGCGAAGACTTTTCATAGAATCTGTATGGTGGAAGGAGAGGGAGAAAGCAGTGTGGCCAGTCGCGAAGCAAGATGTCGGAATTACCTTTTACGGGCCTATTTCCAGATTATCAGCACACCTGACTTACGTAAATTTAACAATTGTCATAATGTACAATGTCGACTACAATAATGCCGCTATCGCACCTTGATGCTATGCAAATAGGCGATTCGCTTAGTCAGATTGTGACGTTGGCTTGCTATGTACCATATCTCTATTTATGTCATTGAGTCAGACTTTCTCTAGGGAACCGGCGCTTTCAACTCTGAAAAGGGATATGAACCACTGATGCAAATTTTGATGCGCTATAAAATCGAAACTAGACGTTCTGAGCTCCAAGTAGCTGCGCAATTATCTGTTTGTCGCTAATTGTCATTGTGAGATATTTCTTGTTTAATATGGCCGTTTGAACACTCAAGGCACGACAAGCGTGTCGGGTTGGGATATCTATTCATCTGTCAAGTAATGACCAACAACCGCTTCCCACGGAAAAGGACACTAACCATCCTAGCAGTCACTTTTCTCCTTATTCCAACTCTCCAACGGCATGGTCGTGATATTCCCGCTACTATGTAGTGGGTGTCTTGTAGCTCTATCGAAAAAAATCTCAAAGGTTGATTCAGATAAAAAGTCACGCTTTCCGGACCGTTGATCCGCCCGGCCCATTTCTTCCCGTGTGCTCATCGTTTTCCATCGGTTTCCTTTTTGTCGTTTCTATAATGCCCATTAGTCCATGCTGTTTCTTGACCTGCAATGCACTGTTTAATAATTGCACCTGTCTATCTTGTCAATTCCCTGTTTTGATCTCCTTATATGTTATGTCTTTTGTCTTGTCTGAGTATCACATGTGACCTGCAATCCACTGTTCAATAGAAAATTTGCATTTGTTTCCCTTGTTATTGCCCTGTCTTGATCTCCTCAAATGGTATGTCTTTTGTCTTCTCTGTGTATCACATGTGATTTTATCCATTGTTTCATATGCCCTGTCAGGTTCCGCTGACGACGAGGGCTCAGTACACTGGCGAGTCCTTACTAGGTGGACGCAATGTCTTGCACTTATAACCAGGCATCCGGAGTCAGAGCAGAGGTGGGGAAAGCTTGTGAGGGGGTCCCTAGGGAAAGCGGCCCGAGTAAGTCCTGAATGGTCCAGAGGAGTCTAAGACCAAAGGTACTGGTCGTTGACCCAGGGCGGGTGTCAGGGCTAGTTCGTGGGCACGCAAATAGATTGTGGGGTAAGCGGAGGTTTCTCAGGTGATGGGGGCGGGGTCGGAGCTGGATAGGGGATTACCAGGGCTTGATGGGTCCCGGGGCCGAGTGGGGAGTGAGGGTCGGAGTTGTCATAAGAATGTTCGGGTCATGGCGTGTGCATGGAGTTTGTACTGACATAGGGAGCAAGGGGAACTTAGAAGGACAAAGGAGATATGTACAGTCGAGATGAGACAGAGACAAGATGAGACTGAGGAAAAAAGATAGATTCAAAACTTAAAAACAGAAATAGAGACAAGACAAGAGACGAAACATAGGAAACCGGTAAATGTAATATCAAGACTAAAGTTCGAGGAGTTATTCTACGACTTATATACTGACTACTGGGTACCTTGGAGGTCAGCGGATATGGTGGCGGGGGTCAATGGAGCTGTGTGGAGTCGACGGGTGTCAGGTACAATCCAAGGTCAGGCCACGACAGTATTCTGATGGGATCAGTTGGGGGCGCGGCTGCTCTGGGGACGTTGTGATACTCCAGGATGGGTTGGGTAAACTAGGGTAGGGGGTCAGGGACGTATGACGTGGCCAGGAACGGTGGGGGAAGGTTTCAGGGGGAGTGTTGATGACTACAGAGAGGGAGTTGGAGTTGCCATCGGGGTTTGCCAGAGAAGCGTCGGAGTTATCCAGTGTGGGCGGGGTTCAGGGGAGTTAGATGGGAAATTGGGAGGGGTTGGGAGCAGTGTCTAGGGAGCGGGTCGTGACATGCCCCTTTGCCCATGCACATGTCCTTTGACTCAATATTTTACTGCAACAATGTCCATCTTTCCTTTACCTGCATGCTATTACCCTTTGTCCTCAGAACCAATGTTATCTGAGGTCCATTCTGTTTTTTTTTCTGATGGGAATTTAGTCTTGTTGGTCGGCAATCCAATATTCTGTATTCACACTTCTGTTTTTACCAGGCTCTCCACAAAAATCTGTGGCAGATGTTACCTTTCTATTTTGGCTTGGCTGGATAGAATGACAAGTTTAAACTGGAGTAAACAAGTGCAATATATGTTATAGAAAACATTATGTTGATGTGTGATTGTGGACATGGGCAGGGCACAAGCTCCAATATAGAAGGATTGAACTTGCCTTGAATAATTTACTCTACATGCCTGTCACATGCTCATAGAACTGTAGTCTAGACCCATTTAAAGCCAACTGCCCCTGAACAGAAAGAGAAACAAACGTGAACATGAATTAAATGGCTTATGTTTACAAAGTGATTTTTAAATGATAACTATTAAACAACAATTTTTGAACAGGAATAAGAAATGGTGGGTAATGTCAGAGCAACTTGAAGATGTTATGTATAGGGCTGCAACAGAATTGTCATAATGGAATGGAGTCCAGATAGTAGCAGGTGTTGTGGCCAAACAGGGCACCCTTCATGGATGAAATATCTCATGGATGTTTTGGTGTCCAGACCAATGAGCTGGTCATTAGATCAGGTTGCTAGAAATGTGAAAAACCTGATGCATGTGCAGTTGCTGAGTGATGGTGAAGTCAATTTGCATGTATCTGTAAAGTGCAAAAGGACATTTGAAGATCCCCAGATTTAGGCACTACTTAAGATAGTGCTACCAAACTTTTTGTAAGTCATCTATATGTAAAGGATAAGCTGTGTACCAAGTTTCATGACATTGCAAACACTTTCAAGAAGATATTGCAGAAAGAGTGTAGATGTGTGACATTCCACATTTTGACCTTGATTCAATTTTCAAAATCCACAGGATTGTGACATGTCAACATGTTCTGGTTGAATTATCTTGGTTTCATTTAAAGTGTTGTAATATGGGTCCTGTTTTCACCTCTCTCACCCTTCCCATGGCACAGAGCAGTGTATGCAACTCCAAAGAGCACCTCCAGCCTCTCTTTCAAATGCAGCCAGATCACTTCTGAGGTTGAAAAGCTCATCCAGAAAGCATGTACCTAATTCACTAATGTACATGTATTTCTTGTCAATTTTGACACTCAGGAACAAGGAATTTTGAGCTTGCTACATTGTGGGGATCATTGAAACAGTGCTGAGGCAGAGATGTAATTGGCACTCTGAGTCAGCATGACAATTCATGACAAAAGTGTTGAAACACTGTGGTTTTGCAGCCTGTGGAACTGGCTTCCTTCCAACACAACCACCAGCATACCTTCTGGAAAGCAATCATTCATAAATAGCATTGCTTAAGTATCTACTGTGTAGAATGTAGTTCATTCACTCATCATGAGATGACATCTATCTACCAACTCAAAAAGAATTATGTTGTGGCTTGCAACTGTCCACAAGTATCAGTACAAGAAGATTCATGAAATTACTGGTGCTAGTGTAAGGGCAACCTCTAGAGGCTGTGGCTCTGGCAGAGGGAGATCCAAAGTCTATTCAGTATCTACAAGAAGTTCTAGCATTCTAGCTACTCACCTGGCAGAGGGAGATCCAAAGAGAACAAGTCTGAGGATCCCCAATGCCAGTGTTCAGAAAATTTACTGGAAGTCACATGACCAAGTCACATGCATTGACAGGTTGACCAATCATGTGACCAACTGACCAGTTGGTCAGTCACATGACCCAAGCACATACATCACAGGGGCAACACTTGTCTGAATTATAGACAGAGAACCAGTGCAACCTGAGGGCTAAAACTAGAACCAATAGATAGGAAAAGGGAAGGAGAATAAAGGAAAACTATAGTGGAGAGGATCTGACAGGAACTGGAGGAGGAGAAGGGGAAACAAGTGGGACATCTCCTGACAGCTAGCATTCAAACCATCAAATTGTCACGACCCATTCCCTGAATCCCCAAACACCACCCGACAAACCCCTGCTCCCCCAAAACCCCCCGACACTTTGTCGAACTTCCCCAGCACTCCGCGCCTACTCTGGCTAACTCCAGCACCTTCTCGGTTAACTCCGACGGCCCCCTGGCCAACTCCGACATCTTCCCTGCAGCCGCCGGCGCTTCCCCTGGACTTTCTGAACTCCTGGGACCACTCCCCCACCATGCCTGACCCCATTACACGTCATCAACTCGACACCCTGGCTTCCCCGACTTACCCTGGAGTATCACAACAGCCTCGGAACGGACCGCATCGCAATTGATCCCATCAACATATCAACGTGGCCCGCCCTCTGATTGTAACCAACACCCGTCGACTCTGTCAAGCTCCGCCAAGCCCTGCCACCACGGCTGATGTCCCCAGAGCTCCTCAGTAGTCAGTATATAAGACGTAGAGTAGCTCCTTGTACTCTAGTCCTGAGATTACCTATCTACCTACCTTTCTGATGTGTTTCTGATTGTTTCTTCTCATGTTTTGTGTCCCATGTCTCGTTTTCCCTACTCTCAGTCTCCCAGTCTTATCTCATTTCTGTTCCGTTGTCCTTTCATTATCGTTCCATGTCTCCGCCTGAATCTATTCTCGTTCTCATCTCGTCTTTGTCTTGTTTCATTCAACTCTGTATCGCTCCGTTTGATTCTGTCTATTGTGTTCAAGTCCTCCTGACCATAATGTACTCACGAACTCTGCAATTACAATTACGAACCTCTGACACTCGTTACCACCCCCGGACCCTGCTATACACTCGGCTCCGAACCCCATCAATCCCTGTTGATCCCCCATCAGAACTCCGGCTCCGCTCCTGTCATCCGCATAGCCTCCGCCTCCTCCACACCCACAATACTCACACACAGATTTATGCCTGAACCCCGCCAGGTCCATCCTCCTTCTCTGCAACTTGTCCTCTACTCCTCCGGACCTCCCCAGACTTGCTTGGATCAATCTCCCCTGGCTATCCTCACAAGTCCCCAGTGCTTGGAACACCCCCAAGTGCTTGGTTGTCAGTGCAGGGAATCACGTTCGCCTAGTAAGGACTCGCCCAGTGTAGCTGAGCCCCCGTGGTCAGCAGAACCTGACACAAATGAATCTGGAGTCTTTATTGCCACACAACTGATGTAGTTACAAAAATAATGTCTGCACATACTAAATGGCTTTGAATCAAGTGTGTATTCAGTTGAAGAGTCACTAGCACCCCAGTTTCTTGAAGGTTGCATTGAGAGACAGCCAGAACTAGCACTCCAGTTTCTTGAAGGTTGCATCAAGAGACAGCCAGACAGACTTACTTATGTCTGAGCTTTGAGACTTACTCAGTTCACAGCACATGTGTATCCAGAGAACTGAGAAGAGGCATAAAGCCCATGAGAGAGATGGCAGGGCAGATGACAGATTCTATTTTTAGAGTGCATATGTATCTATAATATATGGGATGACTTCTGGGAAAGTGGCTGTGTACCTATCATATATGATGACTTTGGCTCTTTATTCACACTTTAAATAGAGAAAAAAATGGCATAACAGATAGCTTTGGTTGATAGCATGTGTACAATGAATCTGTTGTTTTTTTGAGCTACAAAACTTGATATTTCAGGCAATATTCAGCCTTTGTCAGGCATTACTTATGTGAAATGTACTGTCTTTTAATGCACCTCTTTAAGGGACACTTCTAGCTGTTCTTGGGGAAAAAAACATGTCCCATACATGTATTTCTTATCAAAAAAAGTTCATAACAATGAATTTCATGATAAAAAATAGCCAAAGCACTGCTATAAGGTGTTTCTTTGACTCTTGAAAGCTTCTACTTATTCTTTAGAAGGAAGAATATTTGCCCTAATGGACTTTTATGTTTTGACTATGGATCTGACTTGGGTTCAACTGCTGATAGCCTCTGATGTTAGGTGGTACCAACTTTGAATTGTAAAATCAAACAAAGTGAGGCTATACCTGGACTGGAGTGCTGAGAGCTGTATTCTGGCTCTCTGATTTCCAGGTGTGTGTTCAGACTTAAAAGTGTGTATTCTTATAGTTTCTACAGTAATCAGTTCTTATACTTTAGAGTCAACTTATTCCTGATCATCTCCAACTTTTCCTGCTCTCAATGGATATTTGACTACATTATGACAGCCTCTGGAAAATGATGGTGGGTTTGATTTATTATGCTAATGGAATCATTGGTGAAGAGAGCATTGAAGATTGCTCTAGATGGAAAAAGCTTCAGAAGGCAGTATTAATATAAAATGTGTAAAGTTGATAGTCCTCTGTTAAGGGACTGGAACAGGAGGTTTTTGACTCACCACTATGACATATATGTATGGTTTGATAGATTGGATTGCTGATAGCTGTAGGCTAGGTCCTGTTTCTGAGAATCCACAGGATTTCTGATTCAAAAGTGTATAATTTGTGATTAGATGATTGTATGTCAGATATATTGAGTTGAAGAAAACAGATGAGTGATGTGTAAGAGATCTTGATTAGATGGAGTATTGGAAAGGAATTTGAAGAAAGAATCAAGTCAAAAGTCTGGTTGCTCAGTATTAGTACCACTTAGTGATGTCTGGATCTCAGCAAGAGCTACAGGCCTGTGCTGAAGGCACGGACCGTAGCTCGTTCATGTATATGAAATAGTGTCCTATAGATCAGTCAAACAACCAAACAATGGAAACTCGAAGGGGCCTATTGTTGTGCAAATCGCTGTATTATGTCAGCACCCTTGCAACCAAACAAGGCCATCAAGGCCACCCCTCCACTTCCTCCAATTGCATACTGGACCCTCTCCCTTGAATTTCTGAGACTATTGCCGACCATGGCAGCAAGAAAACTTCAAAGTGCGTTCATATTTTACCTGTCTGGATAATCGAACAAATTTCGTTACAGCCGAGATTGATCGAACACTGAAGAAGGTCGCCGAAGGCGTCGAGCTCTTTGAGAGTATATATGACAAGATGCAGGCCTCAACGAACCAAACACAGAAGGAGAAACTTGAATTGGACTTAAAAACACAGATCAAGAAGCTTCAGCGGCTACGAGACCAGATAAAGACATGGGTAGCGAGCAATGATATTAAGGATAAGTCGGCACTTTTGGAAAATCGCAGGCTAATAGAAACGGTAAGTTTATATCTCCTTGATAGCTTTCTGTCTGTGTCCTCGTCTCAGTCTCCTGACATTGAGCTTGGATCTCTGCCTACCGCAAACTTTCCATGTTACTGACCGATATCCCTCTATTTCCGGTTTGTTGTCTTAATCCTTGAATGTGGTCTTGCAATGTACAGCAAATGGAGAAATTCAAGGCCTGTGAGAAGGAGATGAAGACGAAGGCGTTTTCTAAAGAGGGTCTGATTCAAGCCGCGAAACTCGATCCGAAAGAGCAGGAAAAGGAAGAAGCAATGTCATGGCTTCAGGCGCAGGTCGAGGAGCTTCAAATGCAGGTGGAAGCAACCGAGGCAGAGGTCGAATCGCTACAAGGTGCGGGGAAGAAGCGAAATAAAGCAGGATCAAATGCGGCTGGACGATTGGAAGAGCTCGAAAATTTGAACGAACGACGGAAGTGGCATATAGGCAGACTGGAGATTGTACTACGGCTGCTCAATAATGGCTCTCTTTCAACGGAGAAAGTGCTTGGGTTGAAAGAGGACGTATCATATTTTGTCGAGAGCAACACGGTACGTCCTGCCTTGCTCCTTATTTTGGCGACTCAATGTCATCAAATCTCGATCTATGTTTAGGAGGAGGATTTCGATGAGGATGAGGGCATTTATGATGACCTCAACCTTGATGAGGAGGAAGAAAAATTCGGTCTAGCTGGTGACGACAATAATAATGATTCGGACGATTCAGATGAGATGAGTGAAGGTGAATCTCTTCTGTCGAGACACTATTTGTACTAATCCGATACTTAGACGTCCCACCACGAACACCCTCGAAGAAACATGATGAGGAGAGTGTCACAAGCAGTAAACGGGATGACAGCCCTATCTTAAAGAAGGCATCTGTATCAATAGGGATGAGAAGTATGTGTTTGTTTCATTCAGAAGATTGGCTTTGACTCCCTGCTAGAACAATCAGTGGACAGTGTGTTACCTTCTAAACAGTGTTGCACGATAGTGATGATCGACATTCATTCGCAGCCAAACCGCCTCCAAATCCAAACTTTGCGCAACAGCCCATGTCAAGCATTGTCAAAGCTGGTCTCCCACCAAGGCCAAGTGCACCTGTGACCATGCCTCCGATACGATATGCAGCAGCTGCAGCCGCAGCTGTTGCGCCTACGACTGCACCTGCATCATCCGCTTCTCAGGCATCGGTGTCTGTGCCACCTCCAAGTACACCAGCAACATCTTCAGCCCCGTCAATCCCTCCTCCGCCATTGTCAGCACCGCAACCAACGGATCAGCAATCAAGAGCGCCGTCATCTCCTAGCCTCACTCATCTCTCGGTCACTAGTCCAATGCTATCTTCTGCGTCGGCATCAAACCAGCCCGATGGGTCATTTTACTCGGGACAAGAATCCCCTGCACTCTCGGAAGCTGTGCCTAGCTCTGTCGGTGCACCTGCAGCCACCTCATCGCCGCAACGGAAAGGTGCGAACATATTGACTTGAAATACACCTTGTTAACCACTTGTTTAGACACTGCCTCTATTCCACCACGTGCGGCAACACAATCTCCTAGTGCTGTGGTATGTATTCGTCTTTTTGTTTCGCCGAACTGGCCCAAGCATCTCTTTTCGTCGCATAGCAAACTTTGAACGCAGAATCCTCGCAACAAGCACAGGCTCCTCCTTCCCTTCAGACCCAACAGTCATTGGGACAATCTGGACTATCACCATTACCTCAGCAAATCCAACAATACAGCATGCCTCCTCCAAGCTCACCTCCTTCGTCACAAACGACCCAACCTCAGTTCCCTCCTGGTGTCAAGCCGCCAACGGGTGAGCAGGCAACGCATGCCGCTGGTGGCGGTCAGCAGCCACCATTGGCATCTAAACCGGTCCCTCAGCAGCAGCAGCGGGCTTCGTCAACAGCGTTCCCTGGATCGTTGTCGGACCTCGTCGTCTCGTTTGAGAACGTCAAACAGAAGGGTGAGGCGTTATTATTCGGAGCTTTTTGTTCTGGGACTCAACGTGGTACACATGTTCAGCTGCGCATCGCATGACAAATCTTGACCAGGTGCATAAAATGCTTGAAGGTGGACATTCGAATGTTCCACAACCTCAGGACACAGAGAAGTAAACATTTCATCCTACTCGACCCGATCAAGGTCAATATGTTGACGGTTCTCGGATAGGCCGAAATACTATGTACCCAGGAATCCTTTCCAGACTGCATCTTACTACCCTCAATCGCCGCATCCTGCTTTGAGCACGCCCGCGATATTCTCCCAGCTTGACGTGGAAACTCTTTTCTACGTCTTCTACTTCTTGCCTGGGACATATCAACAGTACGTCTGAGATAGATTTTGTGTCTCATTGATTGTCGTGATTCATTAACATCGAATAATAGATTTTTGGCGGCGAAAGAACTCAAACGTCAATCCTGGCGATTCCATGTAAAATACCTTACTTGGTTCCAGCGGCACTCTGAGCCACAAGCCATCACTGAAGAGTACGAGCAAGGGGTATATGTATACTTTGATTGGGAAGGCTCGTGGTGTCAACGGAAGAAAAGCGACTTCCGTTTCGAGTACCGATACTTGTCAGAGGATTGAGCGGTATATCCAAGCTTTCCATCAATACTAACGAAGCCGTTCGTATCTGGTTTCAATCATTGCATTTCTGTATTTCTGCATTTGACATTACATTCTGCATCCCTTTGGTGGGAAGTGTATCAAATACGTCATTAAATATAATATTTTCGTATGATGACGGTAGTCAGAGAGTAAGTTTCTAGTCGAGCTTGACAACGGCACCAAGAGCCTCGAAGGTTTTCTTTAGTTTTTCGGCATCCTCCTTGGGTAGGTTTTCTTTTAGAATCTGAGGCAATGACTCGACGAATTTCTTCGCCTGTCAAAGACGTCAAGTCAAAGTCAGCGTAGTTGTAGGATAATATCTGTATCACGCACGTCGATAAGGGTGAGATTGGGCACCAAAGCCTTCACCTCTCTAATGATTTTAGGCTTAGCTCCGGCATCGAAGGACTCAAGTTTGACGTTGAATACTGTCTTCTCCTTGGGTTTCTCCTATGGTTCTGGTTCAATACGCGAATACGCGGACAACCTGTAATATGAAGAGGCTTACCGCTTCTGGTTCATCAGGCGCGGCAGCAGCGGCAGGTGCTGCTGCTGGTGCGGCCGCTGGCATGGCAATTTCTTGGATGTTCAACCGTGACTAATGAGAATAAGAGTTGATCGGTAAGTGTACCAAGAAACATCATCTCTGACGACGCACCTTCAGTTGTGCGACGAGGTCCGAAGCCTGCAATAATGTCAGACCTGAAATATCATCCACAATACGGGACACGGCTGCATCATTTGTGCCTGCTGGCGGGGGTGGTGGTGGTTTAGACTTCGCGGCTTCAGTAGCAGTGGCCAAGCACCTCGATGTAATCGCAACTCTCGAGCATCTGAACGGGTCGTTGGCATGAGCGAGCCGAGCACATAAGCAATACTGTGTCTGTACCGAGTGAAAGCAGTGGGACGCGACAATGCGCGGAAAACACCAGTACACCGAGCCTAGTGAAGTGTAAATTGCACAGGATGTTCACTCTAGGTAAGTACACTCACTGTCATTGTTGATTGAACAACTCTTCCGCGCTTGGGCAAGGCGAACACACTGACAGTCAGAAATTTGAGAAAGTGTTTGGTGTTGTTAGTCAGCACCTTCCGGCCCGCAGATTCCCGACGGGGCCCATTCCAAGCCGTAACTGGCATGCAGCGCTGTCTGCTAAAAACTTGTATGTACTGATAGAAGCTATACGGCGCTATACCCGAGCTTCAACATTATTGACTCTGGTGAATCCCTCACGACTTGCTTTAATGTGAGCAGATGAACTATCGCATGGGGTTGTGGATGAAAAGGTCTCGGCATGCATACAGGTACATAGAATTAGACAGAATTTTCACCCACATGAAGTATTAATTCCATTGACAGTACTCTTAAGCTTGCTTGCATACGTGACGATAACTAACAGAAAAAGAAAGGAAGTAGCTCGGGGCCATCGCTCGGCGGGTGACCTACAACAATCACCAGCTCATGAAAAAGCTTTCACGTAGCCTCTATGCGCGTGATCATATCGCTCGCCCAACGACCTCGGAACATGAGCGACCTGCTTCGTCGTGATTATAGGACGAAATTTCCTCTTTCGCGATTGTGATCTCGACTGGCCTTTTTTCAAATGATTTTTTGCGAAAAACTACCGCGACTTATAACTTTTTTGAGTGTTTACATAAATCTTTGCCTCATAGCGTGTGATCATATCGCTCGCTCAACGACTTCAGAACTTGAGCATCTTGTTTCTTGATCATAATTGTAGAACGAAGTTTCCTCTTTCGCGACTGTGATCTCGACTGACCTCGTTTCGGATGGTTTTTTACGCCAAAAGCGTAATCCATTGACTATTTCCTAGGAGATGGTGTTTCAGAAACCTGGACGAGAAAACCTGAGTATACCCTTGCTCACTCGTTGTGTCACGAATAAGAGGAAAAAAACAGATGGAGCTACATTCATACCGAGTAGATTGAATAGATAGGCGTCCTTTCAGCATTATTGCAGCCAGACCCACCTGTAGCGATCATCAAATCAGGAACTGGGCTCTCTGGTGCTCTAATGGACAGAAGACTCAGGCTAAGTGTGTAAAAGGAATCGGTGCAAAACTAGTTTAAATGATCAGCCTACCTCAGAGCAATAGTTGAATACACCCCGAGAGCCACCACGCGTAGTGGCATACTATAATCCATTTTGTGCTTCACATTGAACCCTTGGGATTTCAAGAACGTGTACCGCTTGTACATGACAGACAAGAGCTGCCCTTGAAGGATTAAGTCAGTAAAGTGCTCGAGACGATGTCAAACATGGTTTACCTTCGATGAAGACAGACCCAAGGAGGAATAGAGCAGCGAAGACAGTCAAAAAGTTTGTCCTTGATCAAGAGTCAATAACCCTGACTATTGCTTTTATCACGGACCTACAACGGGTCGGCTTTAACGGAGCAATAGAAGAAACGGCGGTTGCGAGAGACATTGCTCGGGTTTGTAGCGCCAACCTATGCTCACAATTGTAATACCAGATCAAGGTAAAACCAAGCACTGACAATGACTGTGGCTAGGACCACGGCAAGACATGCTATGTATGGAGCAATCATCAGCTGTGACAATGATTCAACATAAGCCCCAGGCTATGGAAACGCCACGAAGCAATACATACTGCCCATGTCCGGACAAGGTGATTCTTCTCTACATATTCTTCCTTGTAATAAGTGGCTCTGGCAACAAGGAACACCTGAGAAACAAGTGCAAAAACTGCCACAGAAGTCCTAGTAGGATACTTCAGCGGATATAACAGTCAGAGGATGAGACTGGCCAACATGGGAGGATAACCATAAAGTAACGATGCTTGCAGAAGGCACAAGACTGGGGCTGGCTCGGGACCTGTGGTTTTCCCAGCATACAGTCTAGATTTATACGTCTTCCTTACTTAGATCCAGCCAGATATAATCTCCTGCTTACAAAAGAGTGGAGGATCTGTGGCCATGTGACACAGCGCTTTCAGCTATGCTCATTTCGCCACATATACAATGCTCACATTCCCGCGATGATGAAAGTGACTCCGAGATTAATGAATGTCGCGTGCCGCTCGATCTTCCTAAAGTAGATCACCACAAATAGAAGAGGGATCGCAAAATGAGACGGCCAGATATTAAGCACAAGGAAGGCGATGAGCTGCGAGTGCGTGCCATGAATAATATTCACGTTCGGAGGGGGGACGGTTGGACTCGTCGCACCTGTTGGCGCTTGAGTCGTGAATAACATACTTGGCAGAACGTGATATCACTTACTCGTAACATTAGCACTCCCTACCAAGATCGAGGATGCCATAGCTTGTAATTCGGGGTAAATTAGAAAAGGAAAAGGTGAAAAATCAAGGCGAAGGCCTGCTTCACAGCCACCAAGGAGGCAAGAACGAGCAAACGAGCAAACTTGAGAGAAACACAAGTTGGACCAAGGTAGGTTAGGATGTTAATTATGTGGGTACGAGAGAGATCCGACCCCAGTCTTTATCAGCCGAATGACCTGTTGCGAAATAGCATCCAATCAATCTATCATGTCAATCTTTTGACAATCTCCCGGTTCTGACGTGGTTGAGAGCCAATAACAGATTTCATCATATGTACTGTGCGGTCGAGGAACGTCCTTGTGATCCTCCTTTGCAGAAATCCTGTGCCAGGCCTAAGCCTTGAAACTCCCTCCCCAACTATCACGTCCCATAATTACCGCAAATCCCTGTTTCGCTTTCTTTTGATTCAAATCTGCAGTTAGTTGACTCCCAATATTTAGTGCGCTCATGCACAGCTCACAACGATCACAGCTTCTTGTTTATTTGATCTAGTGAATTCATCAACATTCCTATTACGAATCTGAGTGATTCATCAGATTCTACAGTATTCCCATGGAAAACCTCCCGTCGCGCAAAGAAGCAAGTTGATGTGCGCTATTTGGAATTCCAGAATATTCACAAGATCGTCCACTTGTAGCAGAAAGTTGTTGAAGAAATTGACAAGTGATCAATGGCAGAAGATCAATCAGCTTCCACTCCACGCATTGCTGCCTTTCTGCTTCTGCTTTTCCGAGTCTTGAGATGAGCCAGCGACCGCGTTGACATTGGTGGCAAGAATCCAAGAAGGGGTTTCATTGGTTCTGCATTGGGGTCCTCTCCAGCGTCAAGGATAGATGTGGATTCCACGGGGACAGCAAGGCTATCAGTCGTCGGCAGTCGAGACGGAGGCGTGTATTTCTGTGCTTTCGCGTCGGCGTACACGATTGGAATAACCGACTCGTAGAAGGTAATTTCTAGTTGGCGACAATAATACTGCACAGCAGCATGGAAGGCCGTTTTCCTTTTGTTGCGGAGGTCCCAGTCCTGAATGGTCGTGTGCAACATCAGTTCATCTTTTTCATGAAACTCGGAAAAACGGTCAAACCCTATGTGATTTTTGAGATGAGCCTTGAACAACGGAAACATCAAGATGAAAAACTCACTGCCAGGTACTGATGACGTGATGACGTGAAAAATAGTCCATTCATGTCAGTTGAACAGAAAAAGAAAAAGGATGTGATATGCGCACCCATTATGTCCAATACCCAATGTTATCGTTAAATATCGTTGAAACTCAATATGTTGTATGACAACGCTTGTTGAAGGTTGATACCAACGGTTTTCTTCCGTCGAGAGCCACTCATTCATAAGATGTTCCAGCGCGTCGAGTTTCTCGAAAGGTGTGCGCCAGGCAACCTGCATGGTGAGACTTTCGAACATGTCCTAATTACAGTATTAGTTCGAATCAATAGAAAGTTGTACGAACTTACTCCACTGCGTCGCACGTTTGTTCTGCACATAAAAATCAAAAAATCAGACACAAAACCATGGACACAGCCATAGAGACTGACATGAACTTATTAAAAAGTTGGCTATTAAAGTAGTATGTTTCCGATCCATCTGAACGGGCAAACACGGTCTAAGAAAGTTTGATTCAAAACTTCTGAGAGTTGGAATCAGAACAAGAATCTTACAGCAAAGAGACCGACTTTCTTCACAACCAGGATTTCCTCTGAAAAATCATAGATGAATGTACTGATACAGCACCAGAGATGGCACCTACGATCAATAAAGCAGCGATCACCAGTATCGAATGGACTGTACACGTGAAAATCAGAAAGTCAGGCACCAAAGAAGAAACGAACACTTACTGAGTGACGAACAAAAACATGATAGCGTCAAAGGCCGAACTTGCCGTGCCTTTGAAAACGAAGCTCGCTGCTAAAGCCAGCGAGTACACACTCGACAGCGAGCTGCTGATATTGACACCAAAGACGCTAAGACTGATAAAGAAGAGTATGATCATAGCGAAGAGCAACAAAATTTTATCGAGAGTCCTGAGTGCGGCACCGACGTCGCGCATCGAGCGCGAGAGAAATCGACGTTCTTTATACACCCTCACAAGGCACGTCTTTATTTCTGCACGAGAGATATCGCCGTTGTTATCTTTGTCAAACACGCGGAAGGCAGTTTTGGCAGTTTCTTCGTCTGGGAAAGCGGGATAAAAGTCAGAAGGGAGGAGGTAGATCCGCCCGCGATCTTTGAATCTCATATATATGGAGCGAGCGAGGCGCTATCGATATCATAATCAATGCATGAGAAAGGATGCAGGGAAGAGAGATGTTACTTTGGCTTCTTGTGTGGAGCTGACATTCCATGCCATTGAGCCCTCGCCAATATTCTTTCCCTTGAGATTGCGCGCGTCGTGTAACACAGCATTCTTGAGGACTTGCGCTGCCTGTGCCAGGGTAACGGACTCTGTCGTACCGTGAGTATCTGCGCCGGATGGACTAGGCGGGTAGCGATGTGGAGAGTTGTTGTTACTAGATGATTGTCCACTTGGTGTGGCGGGGCGTGAATGGAAGGGTAGAGTTTCCATTTCGTGTTCGGAGTCATGGAGATCACTAAGCTGGGTGTTCTGGCGAGCGTGGGTTTTGCCATTCTTATGGCCTTTGGATAGCCAGGAGAAATGCTCTTTCTTCTTCCCTTTCTTCCCAGAGGAGTGAACCAGGGTGCGGTCTGCATCCTCGTTGTCTGCGTCAGCTCCATCTTCCAAAATGAACGAATGCCGTAGTTTAGAATGCACCATCGGTGGAGTTCCTGGAGGAGTTGGAGAGTGAACTGTATCATGGAATATTTGAGAGGGAGAAGAGATGTTCCCAAGAATTGGTGTTCGAGTGCCTGATGACTTTTTCTTAGGGCGATATTGTCTCAAGGTGTCGATAACCTCAAGGGCCTCTTGTACAGATGTGATACGATCCTTATACGCTGTTCTATGAAAGAGAAAGGCTGAAGAGAAGTAAGCATTGACACGTAAACTTGACAGATGTTGTGGCTGACCGATCGTATGGGATAACAACTGCTTGACACAAATCACAAGAGCAAAGAAGAAGATGAATTGGATGACTTGCTCCAGCTTGATTAACGGTTTAATAAAATCCTGCCGACCAAATGTTCTAGAAACATACGCGTTCTGTATATCTAGCTCGGCTCTGACTGGGGTTAGCCCCATCGTAAAGGTGATAGATGTCTTGAAAAATAATGGTCCAACTGACCCAGACACTGGCAGCGTAAAGGAGTGGTTTAACGTCGTTTTTCAGTGAATCGTATATCTCAATCCTGGTCTTGACATATTCGGAAACATACCCCCATGCAACGTCGAGGAAGTATTGTGCGATTACAGGTACGACGTCGACGATCATAGCGAGGTACCAGGAAATCACTAGGTTTGCAGCGGCCCAGAACAGCCATGATTGGACGTTATCCTTCACATAGAGTCGGTGCTCCGTTGGATTAGGCTTGTACCAGTAGATTTGGACGAGGACTCCAGGAACCACAAGGATAACGGCAAAGAAAGTAGAGCCGATGATGGAGGAGAATAAGACAGTGATGACCCTGCAGCAGATGAGCAAAAGCGAGACCTCAAGTGAAGGTTGCTTACCTCTTGATACCCCAACCCTTCGCTTTAGGCTTGCTACCTCCCATTCGTCCTTCAAATTTTGTTTCCTCTTCGACGAGATCGTCTTCTCCGGACCAATCATAGTCTTCGGATTCCTCGTCATCTGTCGTCATGATTGACGCTCTAGACGAGATAAGGTCGAGGGTATTCTCTCGTGTATAGACAGGAGCCTTGACGTTTGCATACTTCTCATAATGGACCGTAGGACGCGGTTTTCGAGCATCGGTCTCGACGGAAAGCGATCTTCTCTTCTCCTCGACGGGCACGGGGTGGTTCGCCGACGGATAATAAGCAGGGCTCGGAGGCAGATCTTCGTGAAGGTTAGAGGTACTGGCCATGGGCCGATATGGAGGAGAGGTGAGAGCTAGCTCTTCAGCTGAAGTTGAGAACAAATCTGTTGGCCGCCGACGCGGTGAGCGGTTGGGTGGAAGGGCAGACATGCTGGGCGGTGCGATGAGACCAGTGAATGATGGTTTCCAGAAAAACCGTCAAGCTCCACTAATATATTTTGGGCGGCTTCTTCGTTCTCCCGCCCACCGATCACTCCGTTTTGGGGTCGGCTCGATTCCATCTATGGAGTTTCTGCCGAGTTACTTGCCTAGTCCATGTTGGGTGTGTAGGTATACAAGTCTGGCCGTGAAGGCTTGTGCTTGAACATAGCTGATCGACTCTACGTACAAGAAGTTCCCAGAGTTGAACAAAGATCTTCAGGGCCCTGCTATCAGCTCTTGTCAAACTCAAACTCCATCAGCTCAAGCTCCACCGCGGCTGCGCCGGTCCGCCACGACAACCATGGAGGCCCACTTATCAGCTCATATTCGCCATCTCTTGCTCGACTATGTTCGATATCACATCACGACTGACTACGTGCAGTTTACTGAAGCGGCCGTGGCTGAGGCTAGTTCAACAAGCGACCTGTAGCGCCTGCTAAATCATCCTTTCATTCTCTACAGCTGGTATCTTTGAAACAGGTCCCTGAATATGACCCAGCATCCCTGACACTTCCGTCCGACCCTTATGCCACGCTTTCGCATATTCATGACCTTGAAAATATCCTTCTTTGGGAAGAAAAATTCACGACTACACAGGACGCGCTCCAGCTCCTCAAGAAATCTGTTGTTCCGAAAGGACAGACAAAATCAGAGTGGTTCTCGTGGGGCAGAGATACTTGGGATGAGTATCAAGATGATTTCTATCGCGTCGAATCTATTTTGACGCGTCGTGCCGTTCGCGAGACGCCTGTTCTCGGCAAGTCAGGCGGTGCCCATCGCGCTCCGGGAATACAAAAAGTTGAGCTTGACTCATACGCGCGTTTACTGGCTTCGAAACCGATAGCATTCAAGTCCGTCGACGTCGAACCAGTGCAAGAACCTCAGATCAAATTGAATCAAGTTCTGTGAGTGCATATATGCTATCAAGTTTTGCGTATCTTGACCAATGGTTCGGCAGCGACGTGTCATTCAATCTCAAAGCAGCGGACCATGCTGCTGTACGTGCCTATCTACAGTCCGTCGCTACCATGTGTCGTCCACAGCCTGTCACATCCAATGATCTCAAAAGAGACTACCGCCGTGCGTACCTGCCAGCGGGCTTCGTCTTTGATCCCCCTCGGCCTGCAACTACCCCACCAAACTCACCCCCTCTGACTCCAATCTTTCCGAGAAGTACGCGGTATAAGCGTGTTGAGAATCAAGACATAAAAAATAGAGTGTTATGCTCATATGTGGAACTACCTCAGCGACTTGGAGTCGCGGGAGAAGCGAAACTCCTTGATTTGGATGGAGACATGGATTTGGCAAGAGCTAGCATGGTTGTTGTGGATGGTTGGCGTGAGTGCATGTATGGCTCTCGCCACTAAGAATCTTGCTAATTCGACTATCGAACGCAGAGACGTACGCGGTCTCTTCCCCAACCACCGTGTCTTCTATCGACGACGCCGAGTTCGATGAACTTGCTGATATGTTCCCGTCTTCTCCTGATACAAGCATCGTGGATGCTATGAACCTCGTGGAGGATGTAGAGAACTCGAAACTCGGTCTGCGCCCGTTTGCCTTTGCTGTCACTTCTCGTTAACTTCTGTCCATGTAGACGAAGTTCAAATTCCAAAGAATAGGCGCATTAGAGGGAGCTTGGGTATGTCGAGGGAGTCGATCGTTGATCGGGCTCGAAAAGCTGGAGGGTGTGCTTCGCGCTGCTCTGTGCTGTTTCTCAGATGGACTCATGTTTCATCTAGTCTCGGTGCTTTCCTTGTCCCATTGTTAAAGCCTTCGGATTCAACTAGTGAAAGCATTTCGACGCCTGATTTGCATCCTCTGTTGCATGACAATTGGTCGATTTTGTCTCGTGGAAACCCCAAAGGCTCGAAACTTGGTAAGAGGGAAGGCAGAGAAGGTAGAAAGCATTCATCTGCGGATATTTTGGAAACAGCAACAGATATAGACTCTATATGCGGTCAAGTCTCAGCTGCGCCCTCTCTCGGTGGAGGTACGATGACAGAAGAGGACAACGAAATACAGGGTTTGTATCTGGATCTGTCTCGTTCAGGGGAGAGACGACTCGGCCCGCCACTTCCTCGAGATTTACCGGACCCAAAGGCATTGATCAGAGACGAACCCTTGTTCGAAGAGGAAACGAAGGGGGTCAAGGAGAACAATGCCTTGACGTTAAAGTTGATGAAAGGTATGTATCAACATCCTTCTTTTTCCTCATCATTCTTCGGTCTTGGTATACAAATCCTCGTAGTTCCTGTGTTGCCAGATCCGAACATTAGCATCGAGCGAGGTGTTCGAGAGTATTCGGATTATCTTGTGGGAGTGGATAGCAGACCTCAAGGCGATGGACGAGATGGGAAAGCAGGGAAGAGCACGTACCCGCTACGATTTTTGAAAAACACCAAAGGATTGGCTCCACTTCGGGTCGCGTTGTCTTGGGTGTACGTTAGGTCCCTTGTTCTTCGTGACACGTAGTACTTACTCGTTCGGACTCGTTCGCTTATATCAGAGCATTCACATCTGCAAAACCGATCCCCGTACATGCTGGACTGTTCGAGAATGATTTTAAGGTTGAAGAAGCTGTCAAAAGCGAAGCGGACGCACTACTGAAGACGGCGTGTACTGATGCAGTACCGGGAGGGTGTGGTTTTGGTGATGAGCCCCGTTGGAGGACATGTGGGCAGGAAAAGACTGGGGATGAGTTTAGTGAAGAGATTGGGAAGTGTGAGATTATTTTGACGAAGAAGGAGAGGAAGGCACTTCTGATGAGAGAACGAGGGATGGTAGAAGATGAGTTTGAGGCTGAGGAGGCTAGTGAGGACGCTGGCAATGAGCAGGGTGACAAGAAGATTGAGATGGTCAACAACCCCAAGAGTCCGGAACTGGATGGATCTAGAATCATCAAGAGATCGACGCAAACTCCTGGACATTGTGAGAAGGAAAACGATCATAGGCCCATGAAACGTGCTCGAATGAGTGTGGACGATTCTGTTATCGGGATGATGCTTGAGCTAGATGGACCTCTGCGCGACTTAGACGGTGATCAAGACGTGTCGTTGGACACAGCTGATAACATGTTGCAAGATATCTATCAGAACGACAACTACGCGATGACGAATGGTTCGAAGGCTAACAATGGTGATGAAAATATCAAATACGCTGCTGGAACCGTTATTGAATCCGAAGGATGTGACTATGTCGATGCATATTTCGGGAATACTGATGACTGCAGCTCTGAGATGGTACCTACTGAAGATGAACTACCGAATTACGGGCGGCGTGGATTGTCTGATTCTTTAAAGCCTTTACTCTTGTCAAATGGATCCTACGATTATACTCAGGCTTCTGTGACACCATTCAGTTTCGCCGACGACAGCGACACGATGTTACACCTAGGACAGAGTTCTGCAGATGCGACGCTTGATGGAAGGGACCAGGGTATTCTAGACACTCGCATGGCCGTGGACTTGAACATACCTCAACACGCTGTAGCAACCGAAGCCAATGTAACTTTTGCAGTCAACAGCGAAGGAAACGACCACTCGGGCAGCTTCAAGGATACTTGCCTCAAGAGCTTGAATTTTGATCTTGCATCGCACTCTCTCGGAATTGAAGCCTTTGCTAGATTGCGCGCGAGAACAATTACGAATAGTGCACCTCTTCTTACTGACCAACCAACTGAAACACTTAATACTCAAGAAACAGCCGAGCCATTGATAAGGGTCGTAGCTAGGACTACACCGACAGAATTGTATACTGACATGACGGTCAGAATACCCTCGCATTCGCCACGGCCTCAAACGATACACAAATACATGGCTTCGGTAGATCTCCTTCAAAAGCAGATTCTCATTCGGTCCCTCGCGTCACAAGAGTGCCTTGTAGAACTGGTGGAACGCGATTCTCTGGGTGGCGCAGACCTTATAATCGACCCACACACTGCGGTAATATTCACATGTCTATTATCCCTCCCTGCCCGTTGCAATAAGCTCCTAGAGAGACTCTCGGCGCAATCGTGGCGCTACAAACGTGTATTGATCGTGTTTGAGGCGTATCCGGAATCCCGATCATTTAGGCAACGCCCAAAAGATGGCCTCACAGAACCAGAACCAGAATTGTATGCGTATACACCCCCAATTGTGAAAGCTATCAAGCGGTTTCGTAGGAACTTGGCAATCGCAGAGGGTTGTGGTAAAAAGTCGACAGCGTGTGACGTGTGGTACGCCTTTGCAAATTCGGTTAGTGATGCGGCGACGTATTCGAGACTTTTTGGAGACGGGGCGGAACGAGCGGATTGGACAAGAGGTGTACTATGGGGAGATCGTGCGTGGCTGGATGCTGATGCGTCTCAGGTGCGCTTCATCAATCATTTCACAAAAGGCTGTCGATTGAAACCTTTGCGTCAGGACGAAAAAGATCTGGCTTCATTTAGTGGAATGAATTACTTTTCTGCAGCTCTTGTGCTTTACCAGATAACCCTTCAGGAATTTCTTGACGTCACACCTGAAGAAAGGCTTACCATGGTCGGACCCTTGATTGGAAATGAAGCCATCGTTGGTACTTTTTAATTCCTCGTATGCTCATACTCACATGTTGTTATCAGACTACATTCAACTTGGAGATAGAGGAGCGGATGCGAGTAATGTACGATGGTGCAACTGATGTTTTGTCCGAGGCTTAAATAGAACAGACGATTGCCATTGCGGAATGACGTCAGTTCCCCTTAATCATTGGATGTCTTAAACTCGAGACTAGACATATAGTGGACTCAACCTGTACTCAAACCCAGACCAGTCAAAATGAAAACTGACTTCAAAAAGGCTATCAAAAGCGAAATTGCTCAAGAAGAAAAGGATGAAGACACTCGTGTTCGACATGCAATCAAGGACATTTCTTTGACTACCAAGGATCAGCATAAAGCGCACAAGGCAAGTGTGTTCTTATGCAATCACAGGCCTGGTTGACAGACTTTTGACATAGGCAGTACGCAAAGCAGACAGCACGGTTGCTAAATTGGGGAAGAAGGAATCTGTGGCGACAGCCGCAGTTCAAAAGGCAACTCATGAACATGACATCGCAGTTACGAACCTCCGATCAGCTCAACGAGATGCTCAGGTATATCAAACTCGTTATGTGCAACGCACTAAAATAACAACCCTTCCTCCCCCTTTTTAGTTAAAGCGACAAGAAGACGCGAGGCTACAACGAGAGCTGGACGAGAAGAAGACAAGACTCGATACCGCTTTACGAGAGCAGAAAGTGCACAAAGTAGGTTCTTGTCGATCTTACAAGCGTATGCATGAACTTAATTTCTGCACTTTCGTAGCACGGGCGCGAATCCAGACTGCTTGAATTGGATGACGAAAGAAATGTTAATCGAGCCGCCGATTCCTCTGCTGTTGGGGCCGGTCTTGCCGGTGCGGCTGGTCACCACGGCACTCATCCAATAGGTGCTCAGGGCGCAAACAATGATGTTGGAATAGGCACGAACGCCGGCACTCGTTCCGTTGATAACACCGCTTTAGGAAGGACTGGAAACGTACCTGGACAGTATGGTACTGGTGCTCAAGCACATGGCACCAGAGCTGAAGGACCAGGTTATGCTGACCATCCCAATGCGGAAGGTGTGGCTACTGGCGCTGGCCTGGTTGGACATGATGCTCATCGTGGCATCACTGAACAAGGGTATGACAACGATCGCATACGAGACAGTGATGGTCCAGGAGTCGGACAGACTCGTACAGCTAGGGACCAAGCCACCTATGAGCCCCCAAGCGTTGCTGGTGTTGAGACTGGAACCGATGCTGTAGAACGTTCTATTGGTCGCGATGAAGGCTATCCGACCCATGGTAATTTTCGTCAAACAAACCTTGAACCTCAATCAAATGCGGGACAACCTGCTATTCACAGCGAGGGTGGACCCTTCGGCGCCATAGATAATACTTCCACTCAGCCGAGACACATCGGCCATCCCGGCGACGACTCTATCCGCGTCGCGCGTGGAGTTGATACTGGCTTCCCGCGTGGAGGTGCTGGAGAGTGTATTGGGCCCGGTAATGTCCACACTGCTGGGGGACTCAATCAAGACGTCGGCGCCGGCGGACAGACCATTTCAGGACATGCTACAGGCTACGCAAGTGCTACTTCTGGGGCTGGCTACAGTGGGGCTGGCGGTGAAAATTTGAACTTTCGTGAGGATCCTATGCTTGGTGGCAGTGGTACTGGTGCCGATCCCGGCATTCGATCTGGAGGGACTCGTCAGTTTGGAGGCAGAGGTGGTTCCCGTGAATCAATCGGGGAACGCAATGTTGGGTTGGGGGAGCCCAGATACGGTGCAGAACCCATTGGGGATCATCAGTACACACAACCTGGTACTGGTATCGGCGGCAGACAAGGCATTGATGAAGAAGCAGAGTTTAACCGGGACCGCATGGTCACGGGAGGTACTAATAGGCTTGGTTCAGGAATAAAACAAACGGGTAGTATAGATAGCGAAGCTCGGGGTCCGATGATTGGCAATCAGCGGTTTGGAGAAGACAGTATGCCTGGTGGATATCCGCAAGGAGCGGGCAGTGGCAGATTGGATAACGTGAAAGAGCATTTTTGATGGTGAACAATCCGCATCTGGTAGTAACAAGTCCCGTATCATCACTGAAATCGCAAGTATTGCATTCATATTGTATTCATAAATTCTGTACCATTAGTGTACTCCCAAAATTGTATCGATGAGATGGAGTTTTTCGTCTATCCTGAATTATGATTGCCTTCGGTCGCTTGATCTATGTATGCAAGCAATGACTTGCTTCGAATATGTCGACGCACAAGATTTGCATGGACTAGCTTTCTAATTTTGTCACAAGAGTGCAAAGCTTACTACCAGGCAAACAAAGTATATTGTACAATTACAATGATGACAGGAAAACTTGCCGAGGAAACAAGCGCAATCACATAATCAAGCAGCCCCCTCGTCCTTCGTTTCGTCTTCTTTCTTCCATTTCTCTGGCAACGCGTTCTTGCCTTTCATTGAAACGACGCTGAAATTCTTGTTCCTGTCGCTGTCGCTGTTGAAAGGCGGCAAGTCTCTGCGCTTCCGCTTCACGGCGCTCTCGTTCACGGCGCTCAGCTGCATGTCCTTCTTCTTCACGGAACCATCGGTCCACCGGTGCCAATCCGACCTGTACAGGTGCACGAAGTGGGAATCCTGGTACATTGATGTTGCGCTCCTCATCAAGCTGATGCTGCAGGGCGAGCGCGTGTCGTAAATCAAGATTTCGTCGATCGCCATCCCCATCGAAAGGTCCACCATGAACCTCTCCTAGATGAGTGTATATTTGTTGCGCTGGAAAGACTCTGACACAGATCCAGCATATATGTACGCCACAACGGCACGTCATGTGGTTGCAGCCTTCAACTTTCTCAATGTAAACCGAGCAAGCAGGGCACCGTTTGACGCCATGCGTCGTTGCCCAACTATCATTCAACTGTTCTTCGTGCTGGGCTTTTCGGGCTTGCCTGTCTTCGCAGGACATTCCTTCATGGGCCTCCTCGTGACATGATGAACACACTTCAGCGAAGCATGACGGGCACTTGAGCATGGACTGCGTGTTGGCGCGATAGATTTGCGTGCAATCTGGAGTTGTACAGTACCTAAATTCTTGCGGATGTTGGTCGAGGTAGGTGAAGAATGCTATATTGACGAGGTTTTCGAATTGCTGTTGTGGCAGGAATTTTCGAATGACGGGAATAGATATAGGGATTTTACACTTGGCTTCGTCGCCCATGCAAGTAAGCGGGAAGTTCTTCGTCTCGGATGCAGAAGTTATATAATGACGAATGCAGTCAGTGCAGTAGATATGTTTGCATCCGAGCACCAACGGATTGTTCGATACTGCGTCGTAGCAGATGGGACATATGTCGTTGCTGGAATCAGACAAACCGAGATCTAGATCGTTTAGTGACTGATCTATGAAATTGCTCAGAGTGTGCCTTGCATTCTCCCCGCCACGAATCGTAAGTTTGCATGGGGTCGACGCCAAGTCGAGACTCACAGCATCCTCGCCAAGAAGCTCTTTCAAAGCAGCGAGGCCCTTACGCACGAAATAACCGACTGACTGCCTTTTCAAAAATACAGTCCACTCCTGCAGCCCAAGTCGTGCGACCTCGTCCGCTATCATTCGACGCGCTCTTTCCTTTGACTCTCCTTCTCCATATATTTTGAGAGATTGAGTTTTATAGTCGATGCGAACGTAGACCTTGGTGGAAGAGAACACTTTGGCAAGGAATTCTCGCCCTTCACGTCGAAGCAACGATCTGTGCCAGTAGATAGCATCCAATTTCTCACCAGCGACCAATGTTTCCACTCTGACTTTGAGTGCTCCAACAAGCCTCTTCTCATCACCAGATAGACGAATGATCGCCACATTAGCACGTTTGTCAATATATACCCGTGGCCCTTTGTCTGAGCTGTCTTTGGCAAAAGTGTCCCAAAGTCGTTGCTGAGCTTCATATTGTTGTATCGGGATGACGCTTCGAAAATCGAGAGGTGGGGGCAGTTGAAGACGGAAAGTGGGATATTCGGACCGAAAGCGTTTGCCTTCGAGAGAGGTGCGGGCAGTGTTCGCATCTTCCCAGTTTTCGAAGCGTGCCTTTATTGTAACAAGGCCGTCAGACTCTTTATCTTTGACCCTGTCGAAAGATACCATTCTGATGTTGGGAAGGGAAATCAGATGTTGCTGAAGGTCTCGTAAGAATTCCTGTAGGTCGTAGATATTCGATTTGATTGATCGGACAGATAGACTTCCAGCCACACTTTCAACTTCTGAAACTGGAGTATCGATAGGAATGCCCATAATCTTAATGGAATTAGGGTTATAAAAATGGAGGGCAGGGCCTATCGGCGGCGGACGATTTATCTCTGTTTTAATCCTGCGACCGCGAACAATTTTTCTGTTTAATGATTGCTGTTGTTGACGGGCGATGTCCATAGAGGAGTAGGTCGCAACCATCGTCAGAGAAGGTGAAAACCAAGTAATCGTCAGGGTGTCAGCATGTCCGCTGTTGGATTCACCCATAGTATTGGCGGAGACAATTTCCCCGACTTCAAATTCAAGCGTTTCGTTCCTAAATTCAATCCCATCCAGACCCACGGCAACTAACCTGCCTTTATCAGTGCTAGTGAGGACCTTTGCCTCACGATGACTATCATCAGTAGGCTGCAGTGAAACAACACGGACGTCATGTTGGCTCATTCCCTGTTGAGTAAAAAGATCGATAATTTCTTGTGGTTTAGCATCGGAAGGAATATTCCTAATGGTAAGAAGGCAAGACTCGAAGCCTGTGACGAGGCCTTTGACTTCCAAACCCGCGGAGAAGGATACCAGAGTTGATCCAAAAACATGCTGCCAGGTGGCCGCAGATTGAAGGGCCTCTTGCTCTGCGAGCTGAGCTTTTTTAATAGCCTCTTGCTCTGCAAACCGAGCTTTTCTCGCAGCCTCTTCTTTTTCTCGCGCTTGCTGACGTCGGGCAGCCTCCTGCTTTGCCTGTTGTCTCTTGGCCTCTTGTGCTTGAACAGCTTCCAAACGCCTCTTTCCCTCTGCCTCGTTAGCAAGCCGTGCCTTCTCGGCGGCCTGGTGTTTTTGAGCTGCGGCCTGGGAAAGGTGCGCCTGCTGCTCGATATGCTTTGTCTTCTTGATGTGAGCTGCTTTGTCTTCGATCGCGTGGCCCTTTGGTGAGTCAGACCGACGCAACAAAACAAAGCGGAGAGAAGACGCACAGGAGAGCGTTCTTGAACTGCGACCTCGGCAAGTTGCGCTTGTTGCTCGATATGCTTTGTCTTCTTGATATGAGTGGCTTTGTCTTCGATCGCGTGGCCCTTTGACAAGTCAGACAGACGTGACAAAAAAGCGGAGAGAAGACGTACATGGGAAGTATCTGGATGACTATACCGGCATCTATCACCGAACTTACATTTTCCATCTTTCCAATCAGGACACGGTTGCGAAGAAGATGCTTTCTTGAAGTTGGGAGATGGCTTGTGATGGTCAGATTGTGGGCGCCTAAAATGATCCCAAACGCGAGATGCGATTGAAGGTCAGCGGTAGCCCAAAAACTCGACAATTGTTACATACCTTTCACCCACAGGGCCATTGAACCCTCCATGTTGATGATGTCCAGCGCCATTCGAAGAGTTCTGTGCCCTGACGCTGATTCCAGCCTTGTCGACCTGACAAGTTTGGGTCAATTCCGCAGTCGCAAGATGGATCAATTAAACTGACTGGTGCTTGAACGTGAGGAAACTTGCATTTGTCTCCGTACTGACATTTACCATGCTTAGAAAAATCTCTGCAGATCGTGTTCTTGGCATCGTGTTTCTGGCTCTGTGGAACGGAACCGACAGTCTTGATAGGACTCTTATTAGATTGCACGACTTGTTGGTGCGGCGCTGCGGAGGTGAATTGTGGAGGCACTCTCTGACCAGTGTTTGACGCCATGGATGGGGGGATGGAAGAAAGAGCCCAATTGATAAGGTCCTTGAGGCAGAGAAGCCTCAGAAGGAACACCGGCGGTAAACAGGCTGATAAAATTAAGCATAGCCGCCTTTGGCTATTACAACGTGTAGGCAACGAGGCTGACAGTCATTTCTGCTTCCCAATCCGCAAGCTCTCATTGAAGCCAAGTCGATGCCGTCTGAACACAGAAGAAAGAAGTGTGTATATTCAGTGTCAAATACAGAAAATGTCTTCTCTCGTACAAGATATGGCGGGTGAAATCAATATCTTAGGACAAAGATAACATTAAGCGCCCGCCTCGAATCCACCAAGAATATCAAGCTTGGGTCAGGGTCAACATAAAAGGACGTAAACACCTACACAGCAGTTTCACAACAGTTAGGCATCCGATCACGCCTCACACAACGGCTTTAATGTACCCGGTCTTGATGTGTAAAAAGCACATCTTCATAAATCCATGGAATGATCCTCTTTCGAAGGTCCGAAACGCAAGTAGGCGCCGGTACAGGATTTGATGTGGACTTGTAACAATGTAGGCGAAGGGAGTACTAGAAACAGCGAGATAACTTGGAACTTGATTTTTTGCTATTGAATACGGTCCAGTCATTGTGGTCTTGTAGGATAGGTAGAATTTTGAAGACGGAAACTTGACGGAGGCCAGAAAAATAATAAACCTTCATCTTCGACATACTGCCCTTGACCCGACTGCTTGACATCTTGACTGACCAGCCGCAACGGAAACATTGCACTACGATAGATGAAGCAAACTGCGGTCTTTTCACCAGTTTCTACCAGCGAGAATTCTCAGTGGTAACCGGCACGGGGGCCGGAGCGGAAGGAGCTGACACATCGTAGTCACGGGCCCGGGAGGGGCTGCTGCCACGTGGAGGGCTTCTTGAGTAGCTTCTACGGCGCCTATAATCGGGTGAGTAACGACCACCTCGCGAAGCGGGAGGGCTACGCCTATCACGCCAATCCCTGTTGTCGCGGCCATAGTAATCACGGTCCCTTTCCCTGTCACGGTCGCGACGGCCGTAATCACGTTCGCGTTCACGATAAAAATCACGATCACGGTCGCGGTCACGATCACGATACGAGTCCCGTCCGGAACGACGATGACCCATATATTCTCCAGGAGTCGGCGCATGGGGACGATCCGTGACTGAATAGTCAACTCGGATACGACGACCATTCAAGTCCTTGAGAATGATTAAGAATGACAAACAGACTCAGTAATAAGGATGTCTTACAACGCCATTCAACTCCTGGATGCAACGAGTGGCCTCTTCAACTGTGGCCATTTTAATGAATCCAAAACCACGAGAACGGTCAGACTATGTTTGATATCATGAATAATAAAAGGGATGAATAGCAGTGAAACTGACTCGTTGATCATAGACAATGGTGACCTTTTCAACACGGCCAAAGCGACTAAATTCTTCGTCAAGGTCACGCTCTTGAGTGCGAATACTGAGTCCAAAGACTCCGAGAACGTTAGAAGGATTTGGAGCCTGCTGCAAACAGTTAGCTTGGATTGCCGAGGCGGAAGAAAACCAAGTTCAACCGACAATTGGAGCATGTGGTGGGCGCCTGGGGGCTGCAGGAGAGCGACGACGACTGAAGGCTCGATCACCATTGCTGCGGGCGGCAGGACTGCGGGAACGAGAGCGACCGCGGGGAGGAGGGGGGTCGCGGTCGGCGGGGGCTGGAGCCAAGGGAGGGGCAGTGTAAGCGTCGGAGTATGGGTCGACGGGAGGAGCAGCAGGCTCGCCGTACTACAAAGACATCAAATATTGTTCGAAACCATGTCCCAATACGCACCATGGTGGTTCAGGTGAGAGAGTTGTTGATCCTTGTTTGTGGGTCAAATATTTTTAATCCTCCGCCCTAGGCGCCCGCCCCAGTCCTTGCCGTAAACTCCCTCTCTCAATGCAGAAATCAGCGCTGGTACGATCCTTTGCATTCTCACGAAATCCTCTGCCTCTGAGGCCCCTCACTGCGGGGCAAATCCAACCACACATTCAGTCGGAGCTCGAACTCTAATTCACCGACTGCACAGTTGATCAAGCCTCTGTCAGCATCCAACAAGTCCAAACACACAATCCGGCAAGAACCAAGATGGTGAGCTCGCTGCTGCTGGCGTCGGCGAGGCGTGTAAATGCTGATCATTCTGACCCCAGGGTATCGACATCGCACGCCATCACGTCAAGAAAGGTAATCGGACCGAACCCAAGAGCGAGGATCCCTATTTGCTCCTCCTTGTGAAGGTATAGCCAGCCCATACCTATATTTCGCAACACGATTTGACATCTTTCCAGCTCTACCGCTTCTTGGCCCGTCGCACAGATTCGCCGTTCAACAAGGTTTATATCTTTGAAACGGGTTATACGCACAATTACTGAGCACTTGTGTGATTATAGGCCATCCTCCACCGTCTCTTCCTGTCCAAGATCAACCGCCCTCCCATTTCCCTCTCCCGCATCATCAAGGAGACCTCGAGCGCCAGCGACCGCGACTCTAAAGTCATTGTTACCGTTGGAACCGTCACTGATGATATCCGCCAACTTGAAATTCCCAAACTCACCGTTGCCGCGCTCCGCTTCACCCGTGCTGCGAAGGAGAGAATCCTAAATGCAGGTGGCGAGGTTTTGACCCTCGACCAGCTCGCTCTTCGTGCTCCGACCGGTGCTAACACTATTCTCTTGCGCGGTGTCAAGAACTCACGGGAGGCCGTCAAGCACTTCGGCATGGGCCCCCACAAGCACAAGAAGCCCTACACTGTCTCTAAGGGTCGCAAAGTTCGTTTTTTGAGATTTTCTCTTCGTTATGCATCCTCCTCATGTTGTGTCCAGTTCGAGCAAGCTCGTGGTCGCCGAAAGTCCCGTGGCTTCAAGGTTTAAGGGATGCCTTATCAAAATCGACTCGGGAGCTACTCCCATGGTTCGACGTCGGTGGTGGTTTTTTTATGCAACATGTTATGTCTACTTCTACAAAGTATGCACTTATTCCATATCGCATGCAAATCACCATCTTGGACCGCCCATATAAACTTTTCTCTCAAAGTCGTTTCTTGGAATGTGTTCTTGGACAATGTTGCTAAAAACTTTAACATGAGAGCACGATTGAAGGCAATGCATTTTAAGCTCTTATACTGTGACAATCTTGGGTGTTTTAGTGCAGATACGGATGTTCCTCCAAATATGTAGCTCGTAGCAGTCCTGAACTCGGTTAAATTCTGGATCTGTTTATGTCAGCGAGGTTGACGATTGCCGCCGGCAGGTTTTCTTCCTTCGAGCCGATGTTATTTTCGCGTCTATGCTGAGATGCAAAGAGCTCAGCAAACTTCCAAAGGCTGCAAGCGGAAAATATGTCAATGTATGTCTGTATACTCTCTTTCAAAGTAAAATACCGACCCAGTGAAACTACAAACTATAGTTCCGCCGCCAGACTCCTGGCCGCACCACCAACCACTTCCTACCTGGGAATAAAGTTCCGCCAGACTGCCTAGACCCATCTCATCCAGCGATGAGTATACCAAAAACTCTATTTCCAAACATTAGAGATGATAGCCTGGGTATCAAGGCAGTCCCTTTCGCTACCCTGACCAAACCGGAGCAAGTTTGGACAACACCTTCTAGTCCACCTATTGACACCTGGACGGAGCGCGTCAAACGATTGATTAGCACGAATGCTAATCTAGGGGAAGGAGAGGAACCCTTAGAAGTCGCGCCGATCCTCTTGCATAGTACAAAGGAGAATGCTATTCCCATGTCCTTCATCAATGCGACAAGCAAGAAGCGGACGAGTAACAAGAAAGTTATCCGGGTCAAGATTGCCTCTAGACTCAAGATCGCGATTAATCTCATTGTCACGCGTGGTGCAGATGTGGCTGAAGTTAATGGGAAGCTGAAATTAGTCATGAATGAGGAGGAAGCGGTGAAAATGTCGGACAAATGGCTGTCTCCTGGTCAGTTTACACTGTCCTTGTTTCTTTTCTTTCTTTTGAGGCTCAAAAATGCGAACAGGCTGGACATATATTTTCTTTCCTACACTCGAGATCTATCGCATGCCGTACCATGACATGATCCCTCTGCTACGCAAGTCGCTCCGACAGATTTATGATTTGTCTCAAGAATTTGAGAAAAAGTGGGTTTCTAACGTGACGAGGCCGAAGGAGGCTCCTAAGTTTCATTATACGCCGAATCACGCCAAGGCTTTCTACCAGCATACTGGGAAGACAACTCCTGGAAAACCCTTCCAAAACCGCAATACAAGACAAATGGGCTATAGGCCGTACTCAACTCGGAGCAATCCTACGACCCAATCTAGATCCGCGAAGGACAATGTATGTTTCCATTGACAACCTATCATACTTTTGTCTTATTTCCGTAGTTGGATGCCAAACCCCACAAAGGCAAGAAGAAGAAATCGCATAATAAATCTCAGTCGTCAGAGTGCCTATGTCCTCGATCTCGCCGTTCAAACAGATTTGACAAGGTACCTACACTGGTTCCCGAGCTTGAAGAAAGTATCTCAGTTCAGATGAGTGAGTTTAGTCCGACTGCCGAACGTGGAGTAACGTCTGCAACTGTATGTTTCCTCATGCCCTCAGCTCAAAGGATCCTTAATCTTATGTTTACTTTCGTCTCATTCCCGTAGTTGGAGGCCAAACCCCACAAAGGCAAGAAGAAGAAATCGCATGATAAATCTCAATCGTCAGAGCGCCTATCTTCTCGATGTCGACGTTCAAACAAGTTTGACGAGGCACCTACACTGGTCCCCGAGCTCGAAGGGAGCATGTTAGCTCAGATGATTGGGTTTAGTCCGACTGCCGAACGTGGAGTAACGTCTGCAACTGTATGTTTCCTCATGCCCTCAGCTCAAAGGATCCTTAATCTTATGTTTACTTTCGTCTCATTCCCGTAGTTGGAGGCCAAACCCCACAAAGGCAAGAAGAAGAAATCGCATGATAAATCTCAATCGTCAGAGCGCTTATCTCGATCTCGCCGTTCAGACAGATTCGACAAGGCACCTACATTGGTTCCCGAGCTCGAAGAAAGTATGTTAGCTCAGATGAATGAGTATAGGCCGACTGCCGAACGAGGAGCAACGTCTGCAATTGTATGTTTCTCATTCCCTCAGTTTAAACGATCGTTGTTCTTATGTTTCGTTCTATGTTTCGTTTCCGTAGTTCGATGTCGAAGCCCCCAAAGGCAAGAAGAAATTGCACGATAAATCTCAATCGTCAGAACACCTATTTCCTCGATCTCGCCGTTCAAACAAGTTTGACAAGGCACCTACGCTGGTTCCTATGCTCGAAGAAAGTATGTTAGCTCAGATGAATGAGCTCAGTCCGACTGCAGAACGAGGAGCAACGTCTGCAATTGTATGTCCTTCATGCCCTCAGCTCAAAGGATCGTTAATCTTATGTTGACTTTTGTCTCATTTCCGTAGTTCGATGTCGGAGCCCACAAAGACAAGAAAAAATCGTATAATAAATCTCGATCGTCAGAGCACCTATCTCCTCGATCTCGCCGTTCAAACAAGTTTGACGCGGCACCTACACTGGTCCCCGAGCTCGAAGAACGTATCTTAGCTCAGATGAGTGAGTTCGATCCGACTGCCGAACCTGGAGCAACGTCTACAATTGTATGTTTCTCATTCCCTCAGCTTAAAGGATTATTGATCTTATGTTTCGTTCTATGTTTCGTTTCCGTAGTTGGATGTCAAACCCCACAAAGGCGGGAAGAAGAAATCGCATAATAAATATCAGTCGTCAGAGCGCCTATCTGTTCGATCTCGCCGTTCAAACAAGTTTGACGAGGCACCTACACTGGTCCCCGAGCTCGAAGAAAGTATCTTAGCTCAGATGAGTGAGTTTGATCCGACTTCCGAACCTGGAGCAACGTCTACAGTTGTATGTTTGTTCATGTTCTCAGTTCGAAGAATCGTTGATCTTATGTTTCGTTCATAGCGTCTTGATGATGTGGCTTATGAAAACACCTTTCCTACATCCATTCTCGGAAACGATATCCCCAAGATTATTCCTGCGATTAGAGAAGATGACCCAACTATCATAATGCTGAAAGAATTAAGAGATGAGGCCACGCAATGGTTGGGCAGGTCGTCAAAGGTTCGTCTTTTCTATGGTTTCGTACGCTCCAATGTCGATCCTTAATCTCTGCAGTTATACACTTCAAAACGAAGACAAGGATTTATTAGACGGCGAATCATAGCCCAGCAGGGGAAGCCCGAGGCAACTTTAGACCTAGAGTTTATTGGTTTCGACTCACGACCAAACCCTTCCTATGACCCCTTTACAGGCGTACAGGCAAGCTCTAGACCGCAGGAAGACCCAATATCCACTCACAAGACGTTACTTGACCTCCTGAACACAAGATCGGCACGAACGTCCCCTCGTCATCCAGAATATCCTCGTTATGACCCGCTTCCGCCTCATGACTTTGATCCCTTTGCGCCTCTTATTTCATTGGAAGAAAAACAACATGCGTCTACCTTCCGTACCAAATCACCCGACAAGTCACTGAGTGACTTCTCTGACGCCCTTGATTTCGATCCTTCTGCTCCTGTGTCCCCCGCGTCAGCACCTAAACTCGAGGTCGAGCTTACCGCACCGAACAATTTGCCTGCTAAAACACGAAGCGTCGAAAATTTAGTCCAAGAATTCAATCCCTTCTGCACGGAGGACTTGGATGGTGGTATTATCGCAACTCCAACTCCAGCTACCCCGATTTCTCCACTCACTTCCGGACCCAGGCCGCGACCTTCCACTTCCTCCCGAATCTCGCGATTGAAGCGTGCTGAAACTCAGGCTAGGGCTTTTTAAAGCTAAGTCCCGGAACACACCAGGACGTTATGGATCCACTATCTGGACTATGGGTCGTCTCAAGGATGATGCCAGATGCCTTTCTCTGATAACAGGGGCACCAGCCTCCTTTATGTTACCGCTAGAGTTGCGTAATAAACCGGAGGTTTTTTGTGTGGGATATAATGGAATCACACGCTCACCATGCAGGTACCGCGACTGTCGATGTTTTCAATGCAATGGAGAAGGTCTTCTAGAAGGGATGATAGATGATCAATGATCGTTGAGGCTACAACTATCAATATCCTTGTGCAACTTTGAAGCGGCGGTCTGTGTAATTACATACGCACATATTACAAGACATTGGCTCGATGAGTGATACGCTGTTGTTCACATATTTGTGCACCGTAGGTAGCCTATCGTCGGCATTTGTGTATTTACGGTAAACTGTTTGTTTCATAAACAGGTCCCTGTCAGTTAGGATGTCGGGCTGCCGGCGCGGGTGTGACTCTTGTCATGTGACTGCTAACTCAATTCCAAACAGTTTTAACCAGTGATCCTCTCTGAATTCCTGGTGTGTCTGTTCGCTTCTTGTTATGCCCAGAGAGAACAGAAAACGCGGAAAAAAGATAAAGAAACAAACGGACGATGATCTGAGCAAATCGCGTCCACCTCAAGAACCACAAGCTCTCGAACCAATTGGTGAACCATCCTGGATACGTTTCGCTCCTCGTCATGACCCAGAAGGCAATGAATTCAACCCAGAAGCTCCCTTTGGATACGTGGATGCCGATGTGAAAGCTTATTTTAGGACTGTTGATGTTCAGATACGGGATTGGCAGGTGCAAGAGGATCAAGAGTTGGATCATGACAAAGGCCCAAACGAAGGCGCGTTTTCATGCTACGTTGAAGAGCGACAGAATGTGACGTTTGACTATATTTAACTCTAGAACGACGCTTATTCTTCATAGCCGCGTTAACGGAGATGGGGGGGAAAGAGAAGCAACTTATGACTGATCCAGACTGCTCCGTGATCTTGGAGAGGATGATATACTCGATGGATGATTTTGTGAGAAGGGTGTTCATAGACAGCCTAACTAGTTCGTGAGTTGCTAAGTATGTTGATACAGAAGTTGAGCAGCTAATCTTACTTCTTAGTTTTGAGGTTCTGGTTCGACACCGTTTTGCTTCGCATGTGTGTCAGACTTTATTCTCTGTAGCAAGCGAGACCATATCCAGAGAGGTAAGTAGGTACACGAGATTAAGGAAACACTCTGATCGTCAACCAAAGAGTCGTGGTATTCTTCCAAATGTACCGGAAACTGCAGACAAGGGCGAATTAAGGACTTTGACGCAGCTCGTCCTTGATGTTGCAGAGGTTAGTTGATTCCTTTTACAAGGCTTTATCGCCTGTCTCAAAGATTCTCAGGAACTTGTTTCTTCTTTTTCTTCTCTAATCATGGATCCATTCGCTTCGCATGTTGTTCGCGCGCTCTTAACACTACTTTCTCCCAGCGTATCGTCGTTAGGTCCCACAGCACAGGGCACAATACGCTCCAAGAAAAGCGCTACGTGGAAGGCAAAGCAGGGACCGATGAGGTCCGTATTCACCGATGAGAAGGGCAAGGGGAAAGAAGTGGTTTCCCAATCAAGACCTACTGAATTCAGCGACCTGGCTCGACGGCTAGTCGACATATTAAGAACTGAGCTCGGCGAAAACGAAGTGCGAGCCCTCGCTGCTAATAAAGTTGCGAGTCCTGGATTGCAGGTTGGTCTATCTGATTTGCCGTGAGTAGGGTTTCTGATGACCGCTCTCAGATGCTCTTAGAAGTCGAAGCAGATTGTGGTATGACTGACAATCCAGATTCGCTTATGGACAGAGTCATGGTAGGAATTATTTCAACGTGCGGTGTGTCCACTTGGTTTTTGCACCTTTTTTCCGCCTCATGATCATTCAGTAAACGATCCTGGTCTGGTAATTGAACCATCGGACTACCTGAATACCCTTTTGCGTGACCCAACCTCTTCACATCTGCTCGAAACTATTGTAACGCGTTCTCCCGACCAGGCATTCGTAGTTCTCTGGGATATATATTTCAAGGGAACACTCCCTAGGTTGGCAAATCACCCTGTTGCCAATTTTGTAGTAGCCAAGGCGTTAGAAAGGGTTTCACCTGAACAACTTTCTGAAGCCTGTGAAGAGCTGAAAGGCACATGGAACAAATTGATATGTGGGTGACCTCCGGAACTAGGCATGCACGTCGTTTGTTCTTATTTCACTCAACAGCTACGTCTAAGACCGGTGTCCTGCGTGCTGCTATCGACCGAAGTGCGATTCTTCAGTCCTCAGAACATCTAATTTGTGAGGTTTGTCCAATGACCTATCACGATTTTTCTCTGTTTTGATATGCCAGGTGTAGGCCGTTTATTCTGCTTTTGAAATGAGAACTGTTGAGGATCGTGTCAATCTGGTGCCATGTGTGTTGCACCTGCTATCCCTCCAGGTCAGCCCGCTTCTTTGTCATATCGTACGCTATTAATGTGAGCCTCAGGAGTACAAAGCATCATCAAAGTCGCAGGTAGTTCCTGCTTCCCTAACTGCACCACATAAACGGCACGGCCGTTCAGAGCCTGAAGCTGAAAATAACCTGGGTGGGTCAAAGATTCAAGGGTCCATACTGCTACAATCCCTCCTCCGGCTTCCAGCACCACACAATGACATTGTCATCACGAAGTAACTCTACCCTGTGAGATATGGTTTTCTAACTCAAGGTCCTTTTCAGCATCATGGCATTGCCGATGGAAAGACGAATTGAAATGGCACATGACGCCAGTGGGTCCCGTGTCTATGACGTTCTCCTTGAATCTCCCACTGTTCCCTCGAAAGCCAAGCGTGAGCTTATTATGGAGTTCATCGGCCACTACCATGTTCTTGTAGACGACCGTTTGGGGAGTCGCGTAGGTGATCGCTGCTGGGCTTTTGCCGATACCTACCTTAAGGTGTGTATAAGTGACACTCTTAATAAGAAATTGATTTCCTGATGTGCTTTCTTCCTTCAGGAGAAAATCGCTCGAAGTCTCTTCTTTCATGAACAGTTTCTTGCGGCTTCTTACTATGGCAAATTTTTTGCACGAAACCTCAACCTTTACCTTCTGCAGCGACGCCCAAATGAGTGGAAGACGATGCAAGCCAATCGCAAACGAACACCAGACAAATCTTCCAACTTACTTCCTAACCCAGAAAGTGAACACCCACACGTAGTCCAAAAATCCACCAAGCGAAAAAGGCATACTCATGGAGAAGATGAGATTGACGCAGTCTTCAATGCCTCCTTGGGCAAACGGATAAAAAAGACAGCTTTGGGTCAAACAGCCTCTGTACCTTCACCAAGTGAACCGGAGATGGATGTCAAGAAGAGCGGAGGACTGGACAGTCTGCAAGTCGTGTTAGGTGCAATCAAGTCTGCTCCAAAGGATGAAAGAAGCAACAAGAAACGAAAAAAGCATCAGGTTTGACATCCGATGCCGGTGGTCGGATTGCGACCTTCGAAAAAAGTCCAGTAATATGGCATTTATTTCATTATTTATATGAGCTATGACGAATTGTCAATACATGTCTGAACAGTGAGTGGGTTAAACCGTAAGTTTATGGGAGTGCAGTTAAATAGATGGTAAAGTGGACTAGTGTCTGTCACAGTTAACGGATGAAAAATTCCTCTAGTGTAACCTTCAATCCTTCTTGAGACCACATGCTCAATGTGTCCCGTGTCTGAGGGCTAGAAATTGGAACTAAAGAGACAAAACTAAAACGTCGGAGTAGATTTCTTCCAGTAGTGGGCTTCCATCGTGATTGAATGAGTTTCAGTACCCGTAAGATGGTGCAATGAGCGCCGTGACATTGAATATGAAATGTCTCAAGAAATGGAAGATACATTGGGAATGAGTTGTCAATCGATAGCGTGATTGTGCTGAGAAACGTGTCGGTAATCGGATCAGCTTCTTTGTGTGCCAACGAGAACCGCAGTTCGAGACGTGACAGGCGTTGCGTCTGCAACAAGCACTCCAACACATCTTTATCCGAAAAGGGGAAGTATGCAAGGCTCAAAGAGCGCAAAGTGGGGCCAAGAGACCCAAGGATCGATATGAACCTTGACTGATCTCTTGTGGACCAAAGCAGTGTGTCTGACTCATGGTTGCCCTTCACGAGCCATCGAAGATTGAGCGATGATAAATATGGTAACTTCAGCTGCTCGAAAAATGACACGAGGCTGGATCCCGCTAAAAGCTTCGAGTTGCCCGCATCCCTCTGCGGTCCCGACTGAAGGATCAAGCCCAAGTGTTGGAGATGATGAAGAGCAACTTCTTTGGTAAAGTTCCGGCTGAAGACGCAATCAGCGGTTAAGGAACATCGCATTAAGTTGCCGCATCGAGCAAAGACATCTAAGTAGCAGTCAAGAGTTGGAAGTTGCTCGTAATCGAAGGTTATGTTAAGCTCTCTCAATTGGTCCCAGGAGATACCTGACCTCTGGATGCCAAAAGAGGACCGCCACAGTCCTTTCAAGTCGATTGACACAGACCGTAGTTCCGGAAGGTGGCCTGAAAGGAAATACTGCAGGAACGCAGTGCTAGAGCTTTGCGTTTGGAAACAAATGTCCCCTAAACGGTAGGCATGAGGAGCGAGAGTGGTCAATACCTGCTCCAGACGAGTATCCGGAAGGTGATCTATGGAGGCATGTAAAACCCGGATAGATAGGAGGGTGTGTCCAGATCGTTCCAACCATAAACCCAATGCATTCAACCTGTTTTGTTGTATGGAGCCATCATCAACGAAGTCAGGAATGCTAATCTCAAAACGTGACCACAGCTTGGGCGTTCTTTGCCCAATCTCTCTCCACGATGAGCAAACACTGCAGATCAGTAATGGTCCAGCTCGTGCGCTGAATTGAGGATAAGGGTCCATGCAATGTTCAAACACTTCGACCTGAAGTTCCACTGGTAGCCGATGAAAGCAAGAATGGAAGAGCTGGTCGTCGCGGGACATAAGGGAGACCAATAAGTTCTGCATTTCTCGTGAGGTATTGTAAAAGAATTGAACGAGGGAAATTCTTCTGACCTTACGGTAGATTTATATCTGCTGTCCGTGACAGCTCCTTGGAGTAGGTTACGAACCAATTGTCTATGAATCAAGAAATAAAATAGAAGACTCAAGACGTTGCTGGAACACTGCCCTTGTGCATAGTCAAGAACAAAAAGCATCCTTAAGCGGTCCAAACTAGGTTAAGTAACGTACTGAGTGAGCGTAGAACTACGTATACCACTTCCAATTTCAGTGATGGATGGATAGGTCCTTGGCTCCTCGAATCGTCCGTTACTCGCCGTGGACTGTCCCCCAATGATCGATCCATTGGTTCCTGTTTTTGATATCATGCAGCGACTGTCACAACAAGGCAGGTTTGGAGTGGGCAGGCCCTACTTTGCGCGAAGGAGCATACGGGGTTACGCTACTATTTTCGCTGACAACAGCAGCGAATCCGTAACGTCTGCCAGTTCAGGGCAAGTCTGAGCTTGAAGCCTGAGCCTGCCTGATTGGACACTCGAATACTTACTAAATACCTTAGGTAGTGTCCGTAAATCACACCTGTACATACTGCGGGCTCGAACCAACAATAGGAAGTGATAGATCATTACTCTCTGATACTTATTCAGAGTGAGCAGTAGCCGACTAAACTCGGAACCGCACAGATGGACAATATGTAGTAGACTCTCGTGCATTATCATGATCTTCAACGCCAAATTCACCCACACAAGTCATGGTGAATACCTTGTTGCATGTATTTTGATACAGAGTGAGTCAAAAAAACTTCCCGAAGTCGTACGCTTCATCATCCCCATTGTCTGCGCCCTTCTTGGTTGCTTTACTCTTTGCCCCGACATTGACAACTTTGTGTTGGATACGTAGCTTCGCGTTGGCGGGCTTTATTGTCGCCTTTGAGACCGACTCTGTGGGCGTCCTATCGGATATTTTGCCCCTTATTGACGCAGATTTCCTAATCTGTTTCGCAACTTTGAAATCGGGAGCAAAAGCAACCTTCTTGCTCGGTGGAGCAACTAAGAGCTCGTCCGTTTGCTTGCGCTTTTGTTTTTTTGGAAGCGGCAGAGCTGCCTCGTGATCGTCACCATTGTTGCTACCATCCCCATCATCCCCATTCTGGTCGGCTTCTTCTTGACTACTGTCATCATCACCATCGAAGCCAGCGTCATTGTCCTCCTCATCATCCCCTTCGCTGTCACTCTCTTCCAACCAAGAGTCTCGCAAGACCACCTTGCGCGAATCAACCTCTCCCGAAGAAATCTTCACAAGGCCAACAGACTTGCGCAATTGTTTCCGAGATATGACAGTCTCCAAGATGGTAGAATCAGAGCCATACAACTTCTCAAAAACGGTGTCTTGAGTCTTGGAGTAACACGTGGTGGAAATAGTTGTAGTTGGTGGCGTTGAGTACCGAGCAAACTTCCCTGTGCTCCAGTCGCGTAAGAGAATACGAGATGCTCCGATGATGTCTAGCTGTCCGTGCTGATGCATCGGGTTAATCAGAGATGAGTGATGTGTACCAACGAAGGGTGTACCTTTTTGACAAGTTGCTTGGATCGTGCTACACCTGAAAGGAATGACATTGAGTCACCGTCCATGAAAGCCGGTAGATTATAGAGCAGCATGAGATCTTCTGTATTCGACCGAGCGACAATAGTTGCAACTAAGGCTTATCTTGAGTTTCCATTTATGTATGTTTCGTCAGACACGTACCAACAGATGTTGGATCCTTCAGGCGGTCGATTCTTCCTTTTGAACGTAACAAGATGTCCCTCGCCCGTATGGAACTTGGATTCTCAGCGGATTCGTCGACTTCCCACGACAGCCCAGGGGTATCGATCAAACGTATTTGCTTGCCTCCTGACTCCACAAGCACCTCCTGAGGTAGTTCCGTCGTCGTCGGTCCCCTTGAAGACGATTCGGTTGAGTACACGGGCAGTGAACTACTCCGAATCAAAGAATTGATCAAGGAACTTTTCCCAGCCTAAATATGCGTCAAACAAAGATCCCTTCGGCGCTCGCACTCGCACTTACGTTAGTTACGCCTACTATGGCAACTGTGAGCGGTCCATCTCCCTTTTTGGTCGTTGCACAATGGCCAAGCCACTCGAGAACAGAATCAACACCAAGTGCATCGTCAGTGGGTGCCTTTGCCTTACCCTTAGCTGATGGTTCAGGTCCCAAAGGTAAGAATGCAGAAGCCGAGCGGAATAGAAGAGTAGGATGGTGTGTCCTCAAGTAAGTCGCCCATGCTATAACCGACTCAAGTGGGCATATGTCTAGAGCATATTTATAATCAGTAGGTCTGATAGGCCAGTGCACAATGAGTGACGAACCGATCTTGTTGAGCAACAGAAGCAACTTTTGGCCTGCTTTGGCAGCAACTAGGCCTTCAAGATGTGAGCTACGGCATGGCAGAGGATCTCGGGCGTCGAGGACTTCGATCACGACGTCCGCATTGCTCAGAACAGTTTCTAAATTTGGTAGGTCATGGTTTATTAGCACTGGGACCTCGTTTTCATCCGATTTCTCCGGTTGAAGAACTAGGGGGGGCCGAGAGAATGTTTTCGCATGCAGAAGTTGTTTGGCTCCAATCCCACCGACAGCGTCATTTCCAATTTGTAGACCTTTGAGTTCTTCTACTTCGACGATAGTTTCATCACCAGTGCCTTCTGCATTCTCATCTGACGTGTTTTCTACATCAGGGTTCTTGGTCTTTGCTCGTAAAGCTTTCCTCTCTTCCTTCTTTCGAAGTTTTTCTGCGGCTTCCTGTGAATAATGTAAGTACTCTGAATAAACGTTCGACATACTATTCCACTCACAATCCTACGCTGCTCAGCAACTTCGGCTAGAATCTGATCCTTGAAAGGGAAGTTGTTGGGAATTCCAGGATCCTTAGCAGTTTCTAAATACGAAGAAGCATATTCAACGATAAAAACAGAGATTTGGATCTGAATGAAACACACTAGATTTCCATTGAGGATTGTTTTTCGCTGCCTTTTTTGCCTTTTTTCTGCTTTCCCGCACCTTCCGCTGAATCTTCCTGCGGTCATTGGTACCTTGACGATTGCTCGTCTCTGCTGGTTTGTAAGAGAATGTGAAATAGGCTAGATTGAGTCACGGACTTTTTCTGATGCGTGGCATAGCAAGAGATCGTCGTTCGGTGGAGGACCTTCACAGCTGGAAAAAGTTGATCGGATGACATTAGCTACAATTCCGTAAGACTCAATTATGGATTATTATGTAAGAACCTCAGCCAAATAGGTACAATGGAGGAATAAGGCCCGGCCTTAGGCGCTTGGAAAGCAGTATATCAGATATCCTGACAGTGATGATGTCAACAATCGCAGACGGAGCCTTCTACAAGACATCTTTCTTCGTAACTTTTGATATCACACAATGTGGTGTAGGGTTGAGAGTCTACTGTGGAACGCCTGTGAAAATCTGCCCAAACTCTCTGAAGGGCTCAATGCTACGGTTCAACGGAAAGGAAGATAGTCACACACTCAGGAAGGGGTGAGTCAATTTCTTACAAATCTTGGCGTTCTTCGTCAACATAATCAAATGAGTCTATTCCTGTATACTTATCAAGTTGATTCAACAGCTGTATCCAGCTTCTCCTCTAGTCATGGCTACCTTCAATTGTTATTTCCTAGCAGTGCTCCTCTACCTTTCAGTACACCTGTGTCATGCCGCCTTGAATGGAACTCTTCATCGGCGCAATTACTTTTATGTCGGGGAAAGATTCTCAACTCGGGGAAATTCTTCAATCGCATCTGGACAGATATATGTCGAACAACTCACTCCTCAGAATGTAAACCAACCTTTTCCGCTACTCATCATACACGGGCACGGTGAGGCTGACCTATCCTATGTCCTGGATCCTGTGTCGATGTCATCTTGTTGTAGGTATGACTGGAACCAATTTTCTCAACACTCCAGATGGAAGGTTAGGTTGGGCAGACTATTTCTTGAGTAAAGGATACGAGGTAAATTGCTTGTTGATAGTTGTGTGCCATCTCACTTAGTATATTGATAGTTGTTTCTGATTGATCAACCTTCTAGGGGGCGTTCTCCATGGCAGAAAAACATTGACGGTGTACAATCATCTTATGATACATTCACAATTGAATCTCACTTTACTGCAACCCAACTACACAATCTGTGGCCAGAAGCATCTCTGCACACTCAGTGGCCCGGTAATGGCAGCCTCGGTGATCCGATTTTCAACGTTTTCTATGCTTCGACAGTACCTAGCTTAGACAGCGATGCTGAAACAGCTATGAAGATAAGGGAAGCCGGCTCAGCTCTCCTCGACAAGATCGGCGTATGTTCCTCTCTATCTCTGACAGAACTTCAATTAATCTCGCCTTATAGCCTGTGATTCTTCTTACCCATTCACAAGCTGGGCAACATGGCTGGGTTCTTGGAGATGCAAGACCCACAAAAGTCAAAGCTATCGTCGCGTTGGAACCAATAGGTCCTCCATTTATCAACGCTGTATTTCCCCCATTCACTGCTGCTCGTGATTTCGGAGTCACCGATATTCCGATCACATATTCTCCTCCCGTGAAAGTGCCAGACGACATTGTGAAGGTCGTTGTCTCGACGGCCTTCGGCACCACTTGCTTTCAGCAAGCATCCCCACCAAAGAAATTAGTCAATCTGGCTCAAATTCCCGTTCTGATGGTCACCTCAGAATCGAGTTACCACTCGATTTACGATAACTGTACTGCCCAGTACTTGACTCAAGCTGGTGTCTCTGTGAATCATCTCAGCCTCCCAGATATTGGAATACATGGCAATGGCCATATGATGTTTATGGAGAAGAACAATCTGCAGATCGTAGACGAGGTTGTGCAGAGATGGATTTCACGTACTATTGGTACTTGATTCTGGACATAGCTTTTCCATTTTGCGCGATTTACTTTTAGTGACCATGATCATTAGGGTTTCGACTCCAAATCATGTAACAAAGAGGCTAAAATGACTTCTTCATTGAAGCATCCAGCTCGATCATCAGGGCCTTCATTGACACTACTGCTTGGTCGAACTTGATCGTTATCCAACTAGAGGTGATACTCAATCTTTGGTGGCGGTTATTCGAGGCGAATTGTGAGTTCTGAAGCTTCTAGAGATATTATAAACTCACTAGCAGCAGGAATCCACTTGATTGCCGTGAAATGACCACAGGGGCCCGGGTAACAGGGAATTTAGACGTCGCCGACTCCTTACTTCAAGTTCTCGTGCTTGGGGGAACACTCCAAGACATGAACCGTATGATCCCAAGCTCGGGTCCCTTCGTCCAAGCTTCTGTTCGAAATCAATGAAGCAGAGTCCCACATCCCCTGTATCATCACAAAGATTTACAACCGCGTTACTGACGATCATGATACATTTTGCTCCAAGAGCGTCACGCCGTGTATCGAGTCACGACCTAACTTCCGATATTGTTCATAGCCCATACCACCAGGCAAGGTCCCACAGTTTAAGTCATCTCTAATGGCAACTCGCCTAGCCAGAGTTCTTCTAGAGGAAACGAACATACTTGTATCTTTTATGTTGAGGGAGACAAACGTGCGTCACCGAGTATTTGTTCCATTGGTTGTTGCAAAGTATGTGACAACAGATGCTATGTTATTGATGAAATCTATCAGAATTTGTAAGTCACTTCGAGCTTGATAGTACGAGCCAAGTACTGAATTTAGTCTGCCAAAATGGTTACCTTTCTGTGGTGCATATGGCTTGACAAGTCAACAAGTTTGACGCAAATGTCGGAAATTTGTGGCGGTCGACTAGAATAAATAGCCTCGAATAATCATTAGCGCCATCAATTGGCGTCACTTGCAGTGATCAAACCAGTAAGCTGTCCCCCTCTGGTAGTACAATGTACCAGTTCAACTGGCCATGCAGGCGTTGAAGAGGGTCATAGATTAAAACTGTTGTGCACTTGGTTCGTCACAGCACTTATCCCGGCAGTCTTGCGCTCTAATCGAAGGTCGATGAGGCCCATTATCAAATCAGCGTTAGTGTATTCTAAATGCAGACAGAGCGTAAGACACATAGATCTGTGTAAATCGTTGGATATAGGTATTACGGATACTACTTTTTAGGTGGGATGAACCTCATCAAAATTGGAAGGCAGAGTAAATGTCTTCTCATTGACAGGAGTGCCGGTGGCATTGCCATTTGGGCCCTCCTAGTTGGCTGTGGGCTTTTTGCCAGTAGGAACAATACCAGCCTCGATCTGAAGTTTCTTGAAGTAGCTTGTTCCACCGGCGTAGAAGAAGACTAGACCGCCAAAGACAATTATGTGGCCATACCAGCCGAGGCGAGACCACGCCGTGAAGGAATCTTTTGCAGTGAGAAGCATGAAGGGAGAGGCAGAGTAATTGAGGATGAGCGCCGATAGTGTTGTTCCTGCGATGTCGTAAATTTCCTTTAATTCCGACTGGGGCTGGCCAGGGGCAGGAAGAAGAAGAGGGCGGATGTTGTTCCTCGCGAGACGAGCAACGGTGGTGATAAATCCACCCATAAGGAATGTCAGATAGTAGCCGCTAGCGATGCCGTGCTACGTTCGAGGGATGAACAACAAGCCAAGGACATGTACAAGAGACGTACCCAGAATGCACTTGTGAAGAATGTGATCATACTGCTCCTAAATCCTGGCTTCTTTCCCTTTGGAGTGACGCGCTTGTATACGCATTCTCTGAGCCAAACATTGGTCTTCATATTCCACGAATCAAGAAGAACTTTGAAGTTAGATGGGAACTCGATTTCCAAGACTTTGACATTGGCGGCACCATTCCAAGTACTCTGACCGGAAGCATTGAACCCCGTGAAGCCGAGTCCAGTGACAATGCTAGCACCCTGGAGTAACAGATTCAGGTATAAGACGAGTTATACTGTTGAGACACTATACCTCTGTCAGCGTCCAAATGGCGTAGTATTTTGACCTTTCAAGGAACCCGTAAATCTGGAACAAGAAGATGCTAAAGAAACTTTGCGTGAGACAAATGAGATTGAAAACATTGCAGAACGCACCGAACAAACAATTGATGTTCCATGAACCAAGGCGTAAGAGCTGTAGAGTAGTTGTTGTTCCCACCGAATACGACGAAAATACCGAGGTAAATCAAGCCCATGACCATTTTCCCATATGCATTGCGTTTCCGGCCACTTGGGAGTTTCTTGTCACCCTTGGTTTTTTCCTTGACTTTGTCATCATCGAAAACAGTCTCGTGGATCAAGCTGCGGTACTCTGACAGGTCGAGGTAGGGACCAACAAGAATTCCCGGAAAATAGAAACTGTGACAAAAGTATTGAGTTGATACATTTACGACGAAATCTTTAAGAAACCCACGAATATCCAAGAAATTCGAGAAGGGAGGGGTATTGAATAATGCGTTTTTCCGTCTGCCACTTGTCCAAATCCTGCGAATTAATGAACACTTTGGTTTTCCAAGGGAAGGAACTAGCTTACAGTTGCCGGCCTGCGGCCATCCCAAACGTTCCATGCAAATGTCGTGAGTTTCATAGTTAAAACCATCTGAGGGCCTGTGATCTCCATAGTCTCATATCCCAAACCGTATATAGCACGAATGACGTGGCTATCGAATACATCAGAGCAGATTTACCACTAGAAAGTTCGTTCATACTCACTTGATGGTTAAATGTCCCATAACGAAGCTGTAGTGAGAGTGAGCCGAATGTGACTAGCGTATTTGCTTGCGGAGACCTACAAAAAAACAAGCCACGGCATGCGAGCGCTCTTGTCATAAGCCGCAAGTGTGTAAGTCACGAGTATGCTGACCAGCAGTTGAAAGAAACCCTGGTATAGTTTCAAGACGGGGAAGAAGAAGAAAAGGGCGACAGCGATGTTAAATGAATGCCTCAAGCCTGGCTGCGAGGAAGGAACGCGAACAAATACGCTACCCAGTGGATACGCAACGAGAAGACATGAAATAAGCTGTTGAGGTTGACGACCGTCAGAGTCCTCAAAACAACATACAGGGAAGTTGTTACCTTGATTTGGTCCGCACTGGCCCCGACAGCGTCGGCCAGCACCGAAAAAAGCCCGTCCATCGGTAAACTGAGCACACTCGTCCTTCAAGCTATCAAGGTCAACAGGTAGTGAACTTACAAAAGTAGCACGTGTCAGTTAAATATTATAGAGAAAAAGTTTGGGGATGGCCCCCGAGTATCCCCTTTTGGGATTGACTCTCTATTAACCGTCTGATATACTATCCTTACACTTATATGCTCATCTCCACTCATGAAAGCCTATCAAGAATTCAAGAACTAGCAATAGCTCCATGAATTGAGCCTGTATTATATGTCTCTTCCGATAGTAATGTACTCCACCGGTCTATAACTCAAATCATAATCATACCTTTGTACCCGTCTCCATCTCCCATTCCTTGATCACCTCGCGCACTTTGTCGATGATCTCCTCTTTTGGCACTGCTTGACCGAATGCTTCCACAAACTTGCCGCTTGGGTCCATGAAATAAACGAAAATGGAGTGGTCAACCAAGTAATCCCCAGCGGGGTCCGCATTGGGTGGTGTTGAGAAGTACACGCGATAAGCCTTACAAACGGCTTTTGTAGCCTCATACGAGCCGACAAGACCGATGTAGGACGGGTGAAAGTCTTGAAGATATTTGCCTATTCGGGCAGGAGTGTCGCGGGCGGGATCGACCGAGATGAACAAGGGTTGAAAGATTTTGCCGTGCTCTTTCTCTGACCAGGCGTCAGGACTACGTGCAAGTACCGAACAAGAACAACGAACCAATCACGTCGATAACAGATGTCACCTTGTCGAGTTCTTGTGGGCAGATATCGGGGCAATTTGTAAAGCCAAAGTAGACAAGGGACCACTTGCCGAAGAGATTTTGTTCGGTGAAGGGCTGGCCGTCAGGCGTTAACAAAGAGAATGGCCCCCCAACCTGAGGACGTCCGTATTGCTTAGTGGCGCGTTCCTCCTCTAGTATAGGCCAGAAATTCACTGAGACACGACATTCAAAGTCCAGATGCACGTACCGCGTCGCGCCAGTAGTTGTGCCTTTTCATGACGGAAATAGAAGAAAAGTCCGATGCCAGTTGCGACAAAAAGAGCTGCGGATGTCGGGGTAAAGACCTGGAGTTTGTCTTGAGCTACAGAGAGTGATGCCTCGCGGTTGTCGGCTTACCCCCACAGAGTTGCGATCTGAGTAGCTTGATTGGTGTCGTTTTTGCTGGACAAGGTAGTTCGCTCGCACCGCAGAAGAGATCCTATGGAGTGTCCTCGGTGCGGACGAGTGTGCTTGCGGTGAGCATCGCTGGAGGGCACGAGAGAACATCAAGTCGAGTTGTTTTGACTTGTGTCGAATGATGCTCCGTTTTGCCCGTTGTGTCCAACGATGCACACTTCTCCCGCCATTTCGCCATCTCGCGCGTGGCATCGCGACCGAACCCAAGCCGTACTATATAACCACTCCAATATTCTACCCCAATGCTGGCAAGTTCCATCGGGCTTCTACTTCAACTGACGTCGCGTCTAACTACGTGCAGACCCTCATATTGGACATCTCTACTCCCTTGTTATAGCGGACGTTTTCGCGCGCTATCGACGTATCCTAGAACCAAACAGACCTGTCAAATTTCTTGCCGGGACAGACGAGCATGGACTCAAAATTCAAAAGGCCGCACAGGCTCAGGGTTTACCGCCCGCCGAATTCTGCGACAAACTGCGCAGCCGCTTTCAGGTTCGTGCGTACATTACTTGTACAGTAGGGCTAGCATAATAAGTTCCTTTACAGAGACTCGCAGAAAAGGCGCAGATCAGTCATACAGTTTTTATGCGTACTACTCTTCCAGAACACCGCAACACTGTTGAGAGCGTCTGGGTACGTCTGGTCCTCCAGTACAACACCCATTCTTAGTTGATTGGGTCCACAGGACGCTCTTCTGGAGAAGGGCCTCATCTACACCGCGACCTACTCTGGCTGGTATTCAATAACTGATGAATGTTTTTACACCGATACCCAAGTCATGAAAGACGGTGTCAAGGGTATGATCTCGCGTGAGACAGGGTCCGTTGTGGAACAGCACACTGAGCCAAACTACATGTTCCGTCTCTCCGCCTTTAACGAGTCCCTTCTTGCACACTACCGGAGTAGCGACCATATTTTCCCACCGCAACAGAACGCGTTTATTCTGCAGACGCTTGAACAAAAGCCACTAGAGGACCTATCAGTGTCGCGCCCGAGTTCACGATTGTCATGGGGCATACCTGTTCCAGGCGACCCTGAGCAAACCATCTATGTCTGGTTCGAAGCGTTACTGGTATATCTCTCTGGGATTGGACATCCTTGGAACGGGAACAAAGGACTTCAGGCGGGCTGGCCGGTTGATTTGCAAATCATTGGGAAGGACATTCTTCGGTACGTTCTTACGGTAAAGAAAACCTTGCATTTGGGCTCAATATCACTAGTTTCCATGCGTTCTATCTCCCTGCAATATTGCAAGCGCTTGGCATGCCACTACAAGATCAACTTCTCACCCATGCTCATTGGACTGTTGACCAACAAAAGATGTCGAAGTCCGTCGGAAATGTTGCAGACCCTTTCGAGGCAATTGAAAAATTTGGCGTAGATGTTGTGCGGTTCTATCTCTTAAGAGTCGGAGGTCGGTTCCGCGACGACACAGGTACAGCTCCTCTAATCCACATATTGCATGTTCATCTCGACGCGTAATCTCAGATTGGTCGCGTACCCAACTCGAAAAACACGATCGCGAGATCCAGTCCCGACTTGGTAACCTACTTATGCGCATCACATCTACGAAAATTGCCGAGCGCGCGAACACTGCGCCTCATTTGACTATTTCGTCTATCCGCGCTGAGCTCCGGAATGAATCACCGATCCTTGCACTGTTAGACGCAACCAAGTCGATGCCCTCCAAGGTACACTTATTGATGGAACAGCTGGAGCTGGGTGACGCACTTAATGAGATCATGGAAGTTCTGCGGCTGGTGAGTCTTCCCCTCCCCTCGCATTATTCCTGCCCTTATCAGCCCTGTTCAGGCAAACAAGGCCATCAACGATGTTGCGCCATGGGACACGAACACTGCGCCTGCTGACGTTTTCGCATGTCGAGGTGCTTCGCTCGAGGCTTTGCGGGTAGTAGGGATTTGTCTGCAACCCTTTGTGCCTGGTGTTGCGGGGAGGTTATTAGATGCCCTCAATGTATCGCCAGAAAAGAGAACATGGGCTGCAGTCGAAGAGAAGGCGTTACTCAGGCAATGGGCCCAGCCTGCACCTGGGGCTGAAATCAAGAAGGCTGGACGGCTCTTCCAGCAATAGCAGGTGTCTTTTGCTTCCCAAAATGACTACAAAACCAGTCCATATATGTAACATGTTTCATGCATTCTCTTTCAAAGGGAAGGTGTATCAAGAAATTGTAATCATCCATCAAGATCGTGAAGGTCATATATTCATGTTTGCTGATGGGCAGGAGATTGAGGTGTACCAGCCCAACCAGGAGCAGGGATACCTTGCGGGGGGTAAGTTCCAGCAGTACCTTGAGCAGTGGGGTATTGCAAGGTCGGTATACTAGCAGAGTTGTGCTGTTGGGTCGGGATGGCCATAGGAGGGAGGTTGACGGGAGACGCGTTAAACTCAGTCTCCTTCACAGACTGGTACCAAACTCTGTGGTAGCCACGGTTTGCGAGGATGATGCTCAAGGTTATGAGAGTGACAAAATAACCGAAGACTAGAGAGGCTTGTATGAGAACATGCAATCTTCAGAAGGGTTACTGGGGACGTACGAACAAGCCAGGCCATATGTGCAAATGCTTGGATGGCCATGAATTCACGGCAGGTTGTAGTGAAAATTGCTGGAATAACCAAGGCGTCAGATCTCTACTGACAGAAATGATTTCAGCCCTCTGACCAAGGCTCCTGCTGGGGCAGCTATGTCCGAAGCTGACACCGGCGGCCTGGGAGGCAGTTGCCGCAGTGGACAAGAATAAAACCCAGAGGATACCTGAGAGGAACTTGTCAGCACTGGAATCCATAGATTGGGGGATGTCACTCACCCGACCAAGCGATTTCCACGACGATCATAGAAGTGACCGCACCTTTTCGCATCTTGTCAACAATTAGCCTGAAGATACGCCTAAGCAACCAGGATCGCAAAAACATCAAAGACAGACACCTACATGACAGGCAGTGACAAGAACGCAAGGAGAGAAGACGCTATCCCCAGTGCCGCAAACACAAGATAGCCGTCGAACAGAGTCACTGTCGTGTTTGTTACATGAGCGCACAGTGCAAGGATGATGACCGAGGCAAGTATAACAAAAGCTAAGTACGATACGAATCAGCTTGGCAATTGAAGTACAGGCGACTTAACAGACCAAAAACACCTGTGCGAAGGACGGACACTAGAGGGGTAGCCATTGCGACGGAACAATACAGGAAGAAAAGGCTAGAGAATACTCTCTTTTATCTGACTTGAGTCAACATGTTTCTGACGAGGGACAACCCTGAATATCTTGAACTAGGGTCACTAGGTGTGGATGGCAGGCACAGGGGTAGTACGTAGGGTACTGAGGGTTCCTGAGTGCTGGAAGATCACAAGTGCATAAGTACGTCCGTAGGCGTCCGTTTGTGACTCGCTTCGCATAGAAAAATGAAGAGATAAAACAGATAGGATTCTTAGGATCATTTATCATTCTTGTGATACAGTATGAAAGTTTAAACTTAATTAAGTACACGTAGAGTCCACTGATGGCCAACTACTCCGGCCGCTTAGCGGATAGGAACAATCATGTAGTGCTTATGTCGTGTATTTATTTTCTGCCGAGCATGTTATGTTACATCGTTGGAAAGAACACGAGAATTTACCACATTCAGTACTTCCGTGTTGAACGGACAACATATAGCATCCGAGACTGGAACCCAGCCACCCTTGGCCCTGGGGCCATTCCACGCGGCAAGCGCGTGTATCGAGACTAGCCGGCAGTGTGCGAGAAGTACTTACAATCGCACTACATACTTATATTCAGACCCCATCTATGGTAAGCCATTGCCTTGCTGTTGCTATATGTAGTAATTTCGCAACACGTCTGAGTTCAAGTCGAACATTGAACGTTGACCACAACAGCAGAGAAAACAATGGAAGATAGTTCAGAGATAAATAAGAAGTGATGCATTGAAGTTGTGGGAGCTAGCAAGAGACTGTCTTTCCAAAGATGAAGATGTGAAATGAAAGAAATTGAAGCGTCAAAGCATCAACCGTGAAACCCAATTTCCTTTTTTGCTAATTCAAGCCGTAAATTTACCTTGTTTGAGTTCTTCCACTTCATCGATCATCTCTTACCCTCAGTTTGAGTTCTTCCACTTCATCTCTTACCCTCAGTTTGAGTTCTTCTGCTTCATCTCTCCTTTTCTTTGTACTAGTGCACTGTCGCCACTAACAGCATTCTGACATGATGATGATGATGATGATTCTTTTTATTTATCTTTAAGGCCTATTTTACACATGACCTTCGTGTCCTAAGCCCTGCAGTATGTAATGGGGGTGGTAATTACGGACACTCCTACTAGTTCTCCGGCCCGATCCCTTTTCAGCTGATGCCGGTTACGCCAATGCACTTGATTAGGGTATGTCACTTGAAATCTCCATGTTAGATGTGACTGGAGAATATCCATATTTCTAGGTAGAATAGCTAATTGAGATCTGTTGTATTGATGGTTTACTGATGACCAATCTTAGAAGAATTTGAAGACTATGAATTCTCCAGAATTGACAATGGTAAGTAACATTAATTATTCTGAAAAAATAAACTGACAGCAAAAATTTGTAGGATCATCTTCCTTTACTTTAGCACAAACATGGTCTCAATCTCTGGAAGATGAAACCTGGATTTACAAATGTGAGTAACATTGAATTATTTTTTTAAAAAATTCTAATAGAAAAAAATACAGTACATAGTCACACTCAGTCCATATGGGTACAACTCAAAGGATCATCTTCAGCACAAGAACAGCCTACTGGATCCATTTCCACTGCCCCCAATTCTCAGCATACTCTTTCTTTGCAACCATCAAACTTTACTTTAGGTTTTTTCAGCCCCTCAGGAGGCAATGACTATGGCCCTCCAGGTGATGAGGATGATTCTGTCAGCAGTCATGTTCTGCTCAGAGAAAGGAGTCCAAAGATGGGAAGGGTGGATTTCACAGCTACAGAAAGAATTCTGTTGCAGAAGATCCAGACACCCATTATCAATAATATGTTGACTCTTGATACCTTCCCTGAACCAGAGATTTTGAAAAGTTGAATTCTAACTGTGTATAAAACAGGAGATCTACAGGGTTACTTCTGATAAGTCCAAGATCCTGTGAAACATGGTGTGTGCATATGGTCAGCTAAAGATTGGCATTCAATGTGTAATAGATCATACATATCAATACTTTCTCCCTTTTTCTGGTTGGCATTCAGCTAGTAACTATTTACTGAGGTGCTGCTCGGATTATGCATGTCAGTTTAGCTAGTGAAGCCCATGTCCATATGAGTCTGTATTGCATCATCATGACACTTGATTACTCGGTTGTTTGAATCCACATACTGATCAAAATACTTTGGCAACTCCTTGTAAAAAGAACTACATCAAGCCCAAAAGTGAGTTGGACATGAAACAAGAGGCGATGACGACGTATTTTTTTTGGATCAACTTAGATATGAAATAAATTTCCAGAGTCCACGAACGAGAAAAGGAAGTTGTAATATGGTTTCTAATGCCTATGCCATCATCGACCCCTGGTGTTCTAACTGATCGAATGGACAGACCATCCTGCTAGCGCCGGCGTGTCCTCAGGTTCAGAAGCATTGTTTCCGATAAGAGAACGGAAGTCGAACCAGTTGATGGTTGTATCGACAATGTGGCCCTCACCGGTTTGGACTGGAAACTCTAGGTGTGGACGACGAACAGCAAGAGTGTGGGTAACAGCGTGGCAGACCAAGACGAAGATGATGAGAAGGATGACGACAGTCGTGCGTACTTTGACTGGAAGAGATAAGGACTTGCTTGGTACAAGCAAAGATACGCGTTCTAGTAAGGTGGGCTTTGGAGTTGACGCCAAAAATGCGATTGAAAAGTCATGGGACGAAGATGGTGATGATGGAGTAACGATGATCGCGGGCAGCGGCGATTTCTCCGTCACGAGAGGAAGGGAGAGATCTGATGAGTACCCTGGTTAGATGTGCAATATGAATCATATGAAGATGAATGAGACGCACCAAGAGGGGCAGGAATCAAAGTGTAGTCCAGACGACTGGGTAAACGGTGAACACGTTGACCTTGCATTACGAGTTAAAAAGAGGCAATGAGCGAGAGATACATAGGAGCTGACCAGGACGAGGCATGATATACGAAAACGATAATGCACAGCGAAAAAAGTTGAAATTGCGAAAGCACAATATCGATTACTAACGAAAACCTTTGAAAAAGGGAAGACCTCAAGAAATGTGAAGAGTCGTGAAAATGATGGAAAGTCTAATGAGCGTGAGTGTAATGAGAAGGCGAGACTTGAAGCTCGAGGCCGTTTAATATGTACTTGAGGGATAGAGAGACTAGATGAAGAGAAGAGTCGAGAACACCACCTCATCATCCGTGCGGCCATTATGTAATACCCCCATGTGCATTCACAAAATTCCTCGAATTTCCGTGCGCTTGAGGGTTTTTGAGAACTAGTACAGCACGAGACTCGGTCTGTTCTGATTCCTCGAAAGGGAATACCCATTCTTTGTGCGTACTAGCGCCACACACAGTATTGGTTGCTTACCCCGGTCAATAATTGAAAACAGATTGATCGTCGTCTCAGTCCTATGGTCCAAAATGTCGAAGTCCTCTGTACTTCTCGAGGTGGCCCAATTCAAGTCCACTCAGACCCCTCCAAGATTTGCCTATCTGTCTTCTCAATCATATGTTTTGGCTTTAGTCTCATTACCGGGCCATTATGCAGCTTCAGCTTCTGCACCAGCCAATACGATCGATATCTTCGATAAAACCACCCTTCAGGGTGTACAAACTCTATCTGGGCATGATGTCGCGACCACCTCCCTTCATGGCGTTGAAAATATCGCAGGTATCTTCGGACGATCTCTCATGTCGTCGGGAAGAGACGGCAGCGTCAAAATCTGGGATACCCGTACCAACTCGTACAGTATCAAAAGTTAGTCGAGGCATCCCTGATTTTCTTAGTTTTTTTTTGACTGTTCGAGAGATCTGTAGTGACTAATCTCGGTGCATCGAGGGCACTGCTCTGTTGTGACATCTCTCCAGATGGGATGACGGTCGCTGCTGGTACAGAGATACAAGGAGAGGACGCGCTGATATTATACTGGTACGCGTCGATCTAATCTCAAGTTACTCAACCATACCAAGAACTTTAACTTTATAGGGACCCAAGGCGGCCCGCAGCACCTCTAAGGACTCATGGCTCTACCCATTCCGATGACATAACTACTATGTGCTTTGCTCATGCCGACTTGGGGATGCCACGAAATACCTTACTATCTGCATCCTCTGACGGCCTAGTAAGTACATCCAATGCTGACGAGACAGACGAAGATGAAGCCGTGCTACACGTTGGCAATTGGGGCTGTAGTATATCTCAGGCCGGTTGGATTCAGGCATCTTCTGGCGTCAAGATTTGGGCTGCGAGTGATATGGAGACTTTCAGCACCTGGACCCATGAGGTACGCTTGTCATCCCGTGTGAAGGATATTACTGAAGATAGGACCAGCTTGATTTGTGTCAAAGCTTGGATATTCGCAGTCCAGTCTTGCACGGAAAGCGAACTTGGGTAACAGATTATCTTGTGGGATGTGCGAGAAACCCGAATACTCCGGATACCCTTGGAGTTTTTGCTGGGTCGAACGAGTAGGGTCATGCAGCCTTTACACGCGATCAACGGACTGACCATATCACAGAGGCGATATCTCTTTACTTTCTAATGCAAACTTAGCCGTCCCCGGTGCACCTTGGTACTTGCATAACACTTGGTCACTTGGACATACCGGAATTGTTAGATCACTACTTTGGGACTATGAGGTGCGTCGGGATCAGGATATATGACGAATAGTGATTGAATATTTCTCATAGAGCAATGTGTTAGTGACTGGCGGTGAAGATACCAAGATCAATGTTTGGCCCAGTCTTTCTCCCGAAGTCCAGTCGGATGACGGCGCAATGGACGTGGATCTGAACCCACGAAAACGACATCTCGACCAAGATGACGCACAGGTAGGCAATTAGTCAAGATTTCGGACCATGCTGACCCATATGATAGGAAGGAAAGCGAGCAAGATGGTAGAGCTGCACTAATCAGTATCACTTTCCAATGCAAAAATCCTTGAACACAGCGTCTAGAATGTCTTCAACATTTATCAGTCCAGACACTTTCCCTACCGCTTGAGCGGCGTATCGAAGTTCTTCCGCGGCCAGAACAATATCGGAAGGTGCTGAGAGTTATGAAAATTTTGGGCGACAAGACAATTGAAAAGGGTAACAAACATACTTGTGTCAAGGAATGCTTGCAGGAAACGGCATGCTGATTCTAGATGGACTCGGTGGCGTTCGCGAGTTATTAGTGGCGTCTCGCCAGATAATTCGGTTTCGTTGAGGTTGAAACTGTAGTGAGAACCGATTACAAACAGTTAAAGGGTATGGACGGGTTGGTCATACCGATGTTGTAGCGCCTCCGCAAACCCCGTCAGAAATTCAGGAGTCGCCTGACCTGTGGTCAAGCTGACTGCCCAAGCCGTATGACCAGACAAGGTCAAGGCTTGCTTACACGCCTCGGCTGATGCCATGTCAGATTTATTGAATAAGATCAGCGTATCTGGCTTGATTAGGTTTTCAAGGGCTGGGGGAATATGAAGGCACAGTCCCTTGGGAGTGTGCAATAGTACATCAGGGAGGGACAGCACACATAGCGAGAGGTCTGCGGCTTGCACACTGCATCAAGTCAGACGGTCGGTATACGCATGTGACAAACACTAACGCTTTTCTTGCCCGGTCGATGCCAATACTTTCGACAAGGTCATCGGTTGCTCGGACACCAGCTGTATCGGATACGATAACCGGAAGACCGCCGATATCTAGTGATAACTCAAGAATGTCCCGTGTTGTACCTGGGACGGAGGTGACAATGGCAGCTTCCCTTTGGGCTGCCTGAAGATTAGTCCCTGATAGTCGGGTAAGATCCGAAAGGGACACTGGCCTAGAAAATTTAACAAGCTACTTTTCCCAGCATTTGGAGGGCCAAAAATGGCGAGGCGAACACCAGAACGGATGATTTCGCCTCTGCGGTGATCTTGCAGATGGTTCTGAATGCGCGCGAGAAGGTTTTGTGCTCGAGATCTAGCTGAAGATGCGTTATAAGACACTCTTTAGATATCCATAAGAGCCAAACCTTCGTCATACACACCCTCCTCGATGTCTTCGCCTTCGCCAAAATCAATGAGAGCTTCCACGTTGGCAAGGCACCCGATGATCCCGGAACGCAAGTCGTCATATTGCGCTCTTACGGTACCCTACGGTTGTCATATCACTGAGATTGTAATCGTGTGGAGAGTCATAGGAATTTTATCGCACCCCAGCTGCAACCATGGCAATACGTCGCTGAGTTTCCGTTTCGGCATTGATGAGGTCTTTGAGCCCTTCTACTTGAGTAAGATCGAGTCTCCCTCCAAGAAACGCACGACGCGTAAATTCACCCGCTTCCGCGGGGCGACAGAAGGGTAGTTGAGAGAGTGCACCGAGCACAGATGAGATGATGGCACGTCCTGAGTGCAAGTGCAATTCTACAATATCCTCGGTTGTAAATGACCGCGGTCCTAAATTGAAAGATGTAAGATGTCTCAGCCACCGCGCCTTTATGCGGACCTTTGAAATAGACTGCTAGCCCATCATCTAGCGGTTTAGACTTGTTCAAAGGGTGCACTATATGACAGCGTTCCATTTTCCATGGCTCCGGGGCTTTCTGCTTTAAAGTCCTGACCATAGAGTTCCATACAAGCAGCACATCGGGTCCCGATATTCGAATGACCGCTACTCCACCCTTTCCCGGAGGTGTGGAAAGAGCATAAATGGTTCGTCGTTGAGTGTCTGACGCGACAAGGTCAACTTGTCCGGTTTTAGTCGTGAAGGATCGAGAGTATCGCGTTGGAGACAAAAAGCGAACTAGGGGACTGGATTGCTGGACTGGTAATTGCAAAGAACGGAGCATAAACATGTACAGGCTTATAACCCAACGAGTGCCCGTGAACTTTTTAGATCATAACACGTGAGAGTAACACTTATTGAAGACTGATGGGGTTTGCAAATTTGAACTTCGTTTCGTTCACCACTAAAACACACTTGTGCTCCCATCTTCAATGGAAAATACTTGGCGTCTTCGTGGATGGAAAAGGCAAACTTCCCCGTCCTTTTCCAAGTCCGCTCTGACTCTATGATTGCTACGTCCAAAGATCAAATCCAGCCTCGGCATCCACTCGGGCCATACGAGTCGACATATCTGATACTTCGGAAGCCCGCCAATGATATTGATGCTACCGTTAGACTTGCTCAATTAGAAGGGTTTATCGATAGTCTCTCGTTGAACGAAGTTGGCGATGATGTGATGTCGAGCGCCTCGGCGAGGCTAACGACGTTTCTGAGTACTGGAAAACACTTCTTGACAAGCGACTTCTCCAGCTTATCGTACAAGTCTCACATGAAGGTAGAGTATCTATCAGTTCTTTTACCCATATATTGACCTCACATATATCTTTCCAAAGTGGACTTGCTGAAAAAACGTCAACGTGAGGAGGAAGGAGATGATCTTCAAGACTTATAAAACGCTTAAAAACAGTATCCGCCATCGCGCCGTCATCTCTGGCTCAGCCGAACAGGTTTCAGAAAGTTGGAAGCGAGGATAAAGTGATCACCATCAATCGGCCCTACGAGACCAGTATCATTCCTGTCGCATTACCCGAATGCGCCTTCGGGATCTTCATGGATGTATGCAAATCAACCCCCTTCAAGTAAGGCCATGGATCGTCTTCGTCAAATTACACAAGTTGGACATGAGTGTGGATACGCTTTGTCCCAAGCGAAATTATATTTTGTCAGCTTTCTCAGCCGTGCTGACCGTCACCTCTTCTGCAATCGAGATACGTGTTTCCCCCTCTATCCTTGCCATCGATTCAGGTAAGTATGGCGGCACCTTCATCAGGACACACTTTTCAATGGATACGCAGGGTCAAAACTAGGCTTCTATGCCGCTATTTTGGATGGACAGCGTGTCGGAGTCGAGCCCTTATGCCGAAGCATTGACTTGATCGCCAATTGGAAAGGACTACACGCGCGACACGAGGTGGCAGCTACTTTGGATGCCCTAGTGGAAACAGTCCGTCTGCTTGAGGAACGTTATACACTTCTCAAATCCACAAGTCGAGCAATATAACCGAGAAGTCCGCCTGACCTACGCATACCACGCAACTTGAAGAAGACAAGCTGCTCTCCGCCGCCACTTCTGACCAACCTGATCTCGGAGAGTGTATTGTCAAATTTACGCAACATGGGTATTCTGCCGATGTACATAATTCCCTCACGATGCATCGAATGACACTAAAGTTGCAGAAAATCATTGAGATCCCTGGGAGGTGGAAAGCGGTCATCATGGACCAGTCAAAATACCAACTTCTTCATCATTATACGTTATCGCCAGAACTGCAGGTCAAGGTGAAAAACAAGGTGAAGAGCATTGTTCAAACACTCCATCAAAATGGATTTGTGCATGGAGATATAGGAGCCTGCCACTCTTCGTCGATTCTGCTTTCCTTAAGTCTGATGACGTGCAGTTCCATCTAATCGATTTTGACTGGGGGGACGTGTTGAACCATCGGACTGAACTGAGAAACGTTGATGTGTCCAAAGGAGGTTGAGGGTGGGAAGCTCATTCTGGAGCTCATGGTAATAAGATGATATCTTACTTATTTGCCTAGGGTAGGCATTGTTTCGTTTCATTCTCAAGGATGCACTTTTTGTAGGAGTTGTGGTTCAAGAGACAGTGAAGCACAGTATGGGTGTGTCAGTGGCGTGGTGAAGAGAAATATGTAAAAGGGTTATTGATGAGACTGGGTCTCCTAATCGTAGGAGGATGGAAAATGGGTCGTCGTTTTGTCTTTGGTGCATGATCATCCTGGTCCGGAGCTTGAGGCTTAGTGAAAATCACGTCGAGCCAAAATGCTCCATCCTCGCTCATTTCGGCTTTGCTGGGCTCGAAATTTCGGTCGTTTATTTTGCCAGATCAAGCGACATCAAACCATACGAGTGGCTCTCTTCGCGGCTCGATACCACTCGATTGTTTCTAGCTTATTGTGTACTTGGTCGACCTCATGTAAACCCGTTCATTTGGCTCGAATACACATATTAAACTACAAAAGAACACCACACAGAAAACATAAGTCTGAACAAAGAAGACAAAATCTCATCGGTTTCTCTTGTAAGCTTAACCTCGAGCTTAAAATTGACTTTGGGTTCAAAGTCTCCGGGAAGATTGAGATTGAAACTGGGGTCGGGATTGAACGTTGAACGTGGAGGAGGCAGTGTGGAGGCCCACTCAGAAGTCAGGGTATTCGGTGATTTTTTTTCTGTCACGCATTCAATCGCATCAATCACATTATGTATTACCGATGCATAGGCCCATTTGTTCCCAAATTCACATGCAAATTGAAAGTCATTTTTTTTGTTCCATGCATGCAATGATATGGTAAGCACAACTAGTGATGGTATGTGATGAGCTAGGCGTTGTAATGAAACTACAAGACAGCTTCCAACGAAGTCCAAACCCTTCGTCACTATCAGACGCGAAGAACCTTAAGAGAGGCGACATCCAATACTGCAGGTCATCCGAATTGAAAGAACTCAATGTAATTAGTGAAATATAACGACACAAAAAGCAGAAATCAGGCGGGGACTCGTCTGGATGTCACCAATACAGAGATGTCGACGCTTTAACGTAAGGTCCAAAGTCTGTTTTGAATCCAAGTAATATTTGAATCACTCTTTCGAGACAACATGAGCCTCTTCCGTCCTCGGGTCAACGACAAAAGGTATTAGTTGGAATATTGATGAACACAGGTGGTTTTTCCCCTCCAGCCTTGTAGGACATCCTATCGCGCGGATGAGCGCTGTAGTACCAAAAAGTCACACAAAGTGTCACTCACCCTTTTAGTCCCAAATATCAAGCCAGGCATAACAGGTACTAAATGAGAGAACAGCCGCGTTACTCGTTGTAGTACGCGTCATCATTCAGAAAACTTACAAGATGTAAGCTACATAGGCTGTCACAGTATTGTTCACCCGGAGAATTATGTATAAGTGAACTCTAAGAGATCGTCAGGGTCCGAGATGTTGTTCAAGAGAATCCATCTTAGTACTCTCACCCCCGATAACCGTCGCGGCGCGCTGCACGTGCCGCGGCGAAGTGGCGTTCCCACGGGCCCGCGTTGTAGGGTTTCTCCAGATTTGCATCTCCTAGACTCAGCGATTCTTCTTAACGACTTCAAAACACATCCGCAACCATGGGTCAATCACGTTTGTGTTACCTGCGGTATCCACCAACGTCTGTCCCCTCTGATCGTTCACACTAGCGTCTCAATTTATGGAGGACATGGAGAAGCGATCCAATTGTAAGCCAGAAGATTCATCTAACGTTTCTCCATTGATATGGGATACAGTCACTCAGGCAGAACTTGAGCGGCTGAAGAAACGATTCATGAAGCTCGATAGGTTCGTCTGACTTCCGAATCGTTTTTGCTCGGGACGTTGACTCCACTGCAAGCGATGGCTCAGGATCCATTGACCGCGATGAGTTCCTCCAAATACCCCAGATCGCCACAAACCCACTCGCATCACGTATGATTGCTATTTTTGACGAGGAGTGCGTGCCGTTCTTGTCAAGTTTTGGCGTGCTAAACAATAACATTGTTCCAGTGGTGGCGGAACAGTGGATTTCCAAGAGTTCGTAGGTGGCTTGAGCGCTTTCAGCAGTCGAGGGGGACGAGAAGAGAAGCTCAGATGTATGTCGCTGTATACTTGTGATGAGGTCTTAACGGATATGACACGAGACGTTTGTTTCCGCCAGTCGCATTTAAAGTCTATGATGTCGATAGGGACGGCTACATTTCGAATGGAGAGTTATTCTTGGTGCTGAAGATGATGGTAGGGAGCAATTTGAAGGTATGTTGAGAACTATCCGTGATTGATGGGGTATCAGCTAATGTTCTGTGTCACAGGATCAGCAGTTGCAACAGATTGTGGATAAGACAATACTGGAAGCAGATAAAGATGGCGATGGCAAACTCAGCTTTGACGAGTTTGCACAGATGGTTTCAAATACGGTATCGTTGCCGTCTTATGCACTGAAAATAGGATCGTCTATACTCATGCTATTTGTAGGACATTGTGAAACAAATGACGCTAGAGGACTTGTTCTAGTTCTTCCATTTTACCTTTTTATACCCTATCACACGTACTGGGATCATCTGTATTTCAAACTCTGTATATGCTATATCACAGTAAGAGTCCGCAAATGATGTTTAAGATGAGTGAGGGCTGGATAAAAGTATCTCTAAACGAATTGAGAAGATAAGTAAGACACTGGGCACCGCATGAGTCCGAAAAGTACAACAAAAGGCGATGATGTCGAGAGATGTATGTATGTAATGTACAACAGAGATGTAGCTTAGTATCTAAGCGATGGACGGATCACGATGATATCGGGCCGATGTTTGCCGAGTCAGTTCTGGATTTGGATGTAAAACGCGGGATGCGAAGGCCGCGACGTCGTGCATGCACGCGAAAGACACGAGGGGCGAGATCTTGAGAGATGGCGAGAGTGGACTATGTGATGGCGAAGGGGCAACACGGAAAATGAATGACAGAAGAATGATCGGCAGACAAGTCACAAAGATGCAATCAGGGTCTGCCCATCATTCCAGTGCTGCTAGGAGTCTTTCACTAGTCGAAAGCGGATGATGCACTAACAAGAAAGGAATGGGTTTCAAGGGAGAGAGGTGCAGTAGAGGCGTTCGTGCCAAAATGGTCTCGGTCTCGATGTGAAGAGGCCGCAGAGAAGGGTGAATGCTGTGAGATTTTGCCGAGTTCTGTGAATGGTGAATATGGAGATGGATTCTGGCGCTGAGCTTGCAGCTGCGCGAGGTAAAAGGGATCGGTACTTGCGAAAGATGACGGAGATTCAGATGATGTCTGGTTGTTGGACGACAGATGAGTTGTAGGCCTTGATGTTAACGGAAGCGAAAATTGTAACATAGAAGAGTTGGGAGAGCGGGGGAGGAGGAGATCTTCAACCATAGGTTCGTCCTCTTCCATATCGTCGGCGGCCCAACTGGGGCCTGCTGCAGTAGCCTGAGAATCAACCAACTGAGTAAAGTTTGTAAACGTCGGGGTATTGCACGGCTGTGAGAAGGATGTCTTTCGAGAAACCCTCTGGGGATTGGAGGAATGTGCGGCAGACGAGGCAAAGAGGGTCTTCGCCAATTGGGCCTTTGAGACATCATCAGTGGATGTGAGCGCGTGAAGATTTGGGAAGTACCTGGAGAGCAGCGAGATCCAAAGCCTCCTGGCCGACGTGGCTTGCACTGAGGGAGTTGGCGAGGTCATCTATGGAGATGCTCATGGTTGTCCGGGAGGGAACCTAAGCCGGTACTATCTATTAAAGCCAAAATTCGGAAACAGTCCAAGCACGTGAGTCCGGTCCGGTCTAGATTCGGCTTCTTATCAACTATCATACTTTTTAGTCCCCGTCCCCTTTGTGCCCCGAGCCACGGCCCAGGGCTATCTAGATTTCTCCTCGCTCCCAACTAGTCCTTCAAACATTTTCTCGTCCATTTCTAGAAGCTGTCGGTATTCATTCTGGTGTGTAGGTTAGCGCCGATACTCATGGACACGAGACTGTCGATCGCCTAACCTCCATCATCACACATTGTCCAAGTAGGTTGCACGTGTGTCTCAAAGCAGAATTCAGACCGGCTGGCAGAACAAGAGCCGTCATCGTCACGTCATATGCCGCAAGATGATCTCGTATCAGAAACCTACGGCATGTTTTTCCAGAGTCCTTCAAAGTAACCCAGCATCTTGCCACCGCGTCTAGAATTGTTGTCTTCCATCGTGGAATACATGGCGCGCATTCTTCGATAAGAATTGACAATAGTCGAAGCGAAGCGATCTGTATGTCGTCTAGCCAAGGACTCGCCACATTGGTCTTGAGTGGGTGCAACAACTGTGTGATGAGTACCTGCATGGTTTCCCTGTCAATTTTCTAACGTTCCCACAAATAAAATGTATGATCCCACCTTCAGAAATCTCGCGTTTCCTATCTTTAATGTGCGAAGGAGAGGCGGAAGCGCCCTAAGCGACGCAAGGACCACATCTGGTCTGTCAGATGCGTAGAGCCAGATACCGCGGATAACGCCTTCTCCAAGCAAGGCACACAACTGGTCAAATTGCTCTGAAGATCCTACTTCTGTCGTGAGCAATGTTAGCGTTAGATAGGCGTCTACAGCAGCTTCGATTAGCTGAGGAGTCTCGGTATCGTTGAGATGTGTGAGACATGTATTGAGGGACTGAAGGCATCCGCTGAGTTTATTCGGAAAAACATCAATTTCACATTTCAGTACTCACCGAGCGAATGAGCCCATCCACTCCCGTCCGCCTCAAGAGTTGACTTGGGACCTCACGGAGCATCTCCGAAACTATCCCCACACCACGTAACTTGTTGTGTGCTTCAAAGTCGTCTAGCAGTGCCATCACGGGGGGAATGACTAAATGCCATAGGGTCTCGTACCAATCCCGCTACAAGGCGCGTCAAACATGTTTTTCACCAGTACAAATAAAAGAGAAAAGATGTACATGGACGTGTCTTATACACCACGACACGAGATTCACGACTCCTGGTGCTGCCTTCCACATTTGATCATCATAAAAGTCATGAGTAGCCATCGGTCCGCCTGCAGGCCGCGGAAGCTTGCGACCAGAGGCATTGAGGTTTGGGTGAGGGTTGAATTGGAAGAGAGGTTTGACATTGTGATTAAGGATTTGTGTGAGTTGGGATTGCGGAAGGTCGTCAAAATGTCGCAGAATTCCTGTCTGAACATAAGCCGAGGCTCATAACGCCGCTTCCTGCGTACCTTGAGCCGTAGTCCGTCCGATCGGTGTTACCCACGAATCCTGGCCGTCAAAGGAGGCTGCTGCCTGGATGACATCGGCCTGGCTGTTTAGCGACAACTCCAAGTTCTTTTGATTCAAAATGAGTTCAAGTTCAGTGAGGACGCGCTCAGCAGAGTCTTTCCATTCGTCGAGGTGAACCAAGGCAGAGTCCTCCGTAATATGTTGAATACGCGCATAGTCTGTTGGTACCCGCAAGTTATGTAGCAAAAGTTCGAGGTTCTCCGACATTATCGTATACAGGAGAAAATTCTTACAATGCTACTGATCATATCTTACTATTATGATCCATTGCACACATCCTAATCTAAGATTCATCACATGAGTATCAGTGATCGTCTGTACATTGAAAGAGTCAATTAAAATAGGTACATATACCAAGTACATATAGAATCCATGAAAATCACTCGTCGATTTCCTCCTGCATGATAATCTTCATTCTGAACTCTCCAACATCATCCCGATCAGAAGCTGCCCACGCGATGTCTTCGTCCTCTGCATCCAGACCGTCTAGCAGTATGTTACGTCGTGCTGTGTCCTCCACGATGGTGTCGATGTCAACTTCCTCATCTTCTGCCTTCATCTTGCGCTTGATAATTTCTTCCTCATCCTCCTACAGAAACTTCATCAGTGGTCGTTGCTAGCAGAAGAAACCAGCTTCACAATATCAAACTCATCTTCCCTTTCGTCATACTCGACATTCTCGTCTACCTCCTCAAAGCCCCCTGCGAACGCGCCCCATCGTTCTGGATTTGGACTGTGCCAGAGGAGAACGTTGCCTTCTTTTGTCGTTGATACAATTGATGATTTGGAAGGATGCCACTTAGGGGAGTTGAAAAACTCTGTGGACAGATCACGAACGGAAGGGACTGACATGGATATCGACAAGCGGCTCCCGTCCGCCGTCAAGGGCGCTTGCGAACTGGCCATCATTTGAAATATCCCAGATGTAGATCTTATGACTAGCCGTGTCTGTCGCACCTTCATTCCACCTTATAATCAGTAATACGGTAACCGGAAAAGCATGTGAGTGCACCCCCTGCAAGCCATTCCCCATCAGGACTGTAAGTCATGCCATGCCATCCCGTCTTGTTGATAGGATCGTGAAACCGATGAGTCGGCTCAAGCTCATCGTCAATGAATTCACTCTCAGGTGTCAGGGTTCTGTACATGGGAAGGTTGAATTGTCGGAGTGTCCTGTCCGACGAATTGGTAACGAGTCGGCTTCGGGATCCAACGCATTAATTAAGGCGATGCGGGGGCGAGATATACGATTTCACCGTCCGGATTTTGCAAAAGCAAGGCCCTTTATAGTGCCTACTGCACCGCTAATCTTGTGGCGCGCAACCATCTTGAACAAACTGTAAGTATTACCACAAAAATGATAAAATCACGTACCACTTTCGTTCTAGTGTTGAAGACGAGGACATAACCTGAGGATGTACCAATGAAAATGAGTTTGCCTGAAGGATCGAATCGAGCGACAGTCATGTTAGAACTACTTGAATGAGAGGATAGTTTGACAGAGGATGATCGCTGGAAACTAACCGTGACCGGCTAGATTGTCCATCTTCCTGCTGTTGAACCTCACATAATTCAATACGAGACCGTGAATTTCGTCGAAGATCTTCAACGTAGGCTTCACCGGAGCCTAGCAAGGCTAAAACAATATTACTCGAGCGACAGTCGATGAAGCGCACGTAATTACAAAGATTTGCAAGGCGCACCTATTCCTGGGGTGGAACGACGCTGATACCACAGGACCGTCAAAACGAATCGTTGCCATACGCTGTATTGGGTCGCACTGTGAGGCCAAATCCCACTTAATGACATTCCAATCCTTGGATGAAGTTATGATCCAACGAGAGTTGGATGACCAACTGAAATGGCGCGTTGAACGAAGCGTGGTCAAGAGTTGCTCAGAGAGGACGCACTCGAGGCTGGTAACAGCTTTAACGTGCCCTTCTAGTGATCGTATACGAGCTCTGGTTTCTAGATCCCAGACGGCAGCCGCACCATTGGATCTACCGACACCCAGGTATCGTCCTGATGGATCAAAGCGTGCAAAGGCAGCCGAGGCGAACAGTGAAGCCTGAACGGCAGTTGGGTGAGTAAGGTTGAAGGGATCTGCATGGTAATCAGTTGCAGACTTTTCCAGGTTTTTTAAAAGAACTGACTGATCAGCGACTCGTTCATTGTAAACTCAGTTCAAGAGGAGGCGCGGCTTGCACAGATAACAATCACGTGATTATTTGGACATTGTCTTCTTTTCGAACAACATTACAATGTCAAGGAACTATGCAAATACTAGGTGTCCAAAAATCCATGGCAGATCAGGTTTTCAAGTACCGCCGCGAATATGGTGTCCCTACAACTCTGGTAATCAATATAGAACTCTTGGCCGACATCGACTTCCTGATCCAGTCGATATCCAACTGGTTCTAGCACTCCTCAATCACGACCCTAGCATGTATCTAGATGAGCTCCAAGATGAATTGCTTACATGCCATGATGTTGATGTATCTATTCTCGCTTTTGTTTCGAACTCTTCGACATCTTCATTGCAATCGCAAAACTGTCTCAGTAGAAGCCTTGGAACGCAATCAGCTCCAACGATCAATATTCATGCATTGCTACTTTGATCACCGATCCAGCACAACTGATGTTGATCGATGAAGTTGCTCGAAACAGAAAGGCTTCTGCACACAAGATGGGGTGGACATTGAAGGGGAGGCGCTGCTTTCAGCAAAGATATTCTGTTTGTGGACAACGGTTCTCTATTATCCCAGTTCTATCTTTGGACGGTATCATTACACACAACATCATTCCAGGATCAGTAAACAGTTGGTGCTTTGTACAATTCTTGTGTAATTATCTGGTAATACATTTAGTTTGTGTTCTGAAAGCCTTTGAATTCCAATATAAGCACCAGATGCCAATGACAAATCCTTATACAGGCTTCGAGTGGCGGCCTAGCCCGCCACTGAAGAACAAGTTGAGGTGATCTACGCGCCCATCAGAATGTCGGATGACATCCAACTCTGCCGGAATCTGCCCAGTCGCCTCTTCCATGAGGGTTTCTTTCTGGTGAGCCTCCTCCTCAGCAAGCTTCTTTTGCCTAGTCTCCTTCTTCATGTCATGTGCCCTACAGGCACGTTTCTGTTGAGCTGTCTCTTCCTACTCAGATGACTCATTGTTGCTCATGGCCGCTGCCACTTCATCTTCTGAATCCCCTTCTGGGTACACCCATGCACCTGTCACTGGTTCTATCCAGCTAGTGTGCACCCTGCCTTCAACCTCCTTGTCTGGACAATTGTCTGCATCAGGGACAAATACAGGGTAGCTGGCATGGGGCATATCCACTGTTTGCTCTGGCAGGAAATGAATACTGCCTGCATTGGCTGCTAATGGCACATTGGCAGGAAACATCACAGCAGGAAGATTCTCAATGTCATCCTCCCAAATCACTTGCTCTTTAGAGGACTTGGGCACATGCAGGGACTCTGACAGTCTCCACCCTGCAGACATGCCTCCCACTCCCAGCACTGTGCCCATGGCCTTCTTAGCTCACTGTCTCCACCCTCATGAATGCCTCTGAGGGCAGTGGAGCCCTTGTGTGCTTCACCTCAGTGTGAAGCACTTCCTCTGGTGCTGGAGCTTAGACGAACTGTTTCACTGTATTGTATTGTTGCTCCTGTAACAGCTTGATGGTATCAAGTAGTCCTACCAGGACTATCCTCATGATTGGGTCCTGCAATATTGCAATCCTGGTGGTACTCATTGACCTGCTTGGATCAGCCTCTGTCTCAACAATTCTGAGTTCGGGTCCTCCTCCCAATTCAACACCTCCACCTTCACATGCCCTTTACCCCTCTCAGCCACCAAATACCTTGGCAGAGAAACCATTTGCTAGATCAATGTCATCAACTTCTGAAACATTGCTGGCACATTGCAGTCCCTTATCTGCATGATGTTACTGACATATGTGCTAGTAATCAACAAAAACACTGTCTTAGGAATATCTGCTGTGCAAATCCACACTTGCTCATATGCATCTGTGAGGTCAATCTTTGACCTAAACTTGGCATGAGCCACATCCTCCCATATCAAGTCCTAATCAGGCAATGGAGTCACATCTTTGATGGTGTTATTATTGCATTGGTGCATGTCCAATGCTGTTCTCAATGTTCCATCTTTCTTGGGAATACACAGTAGTGATGCTGATTCCCTTCAGAAGTGTCTTGCAGATGGTCCAAGCATCTGGGTATATGGCTATATTCTGTGCATGGTCAATCAATGTGTCATAGAATCCTTGTATGCCAAGTCTCTCAGTGTACATGGCAGTGTAGAATGCCTCTCAGGCATCCTGCATTGTTTATGTGCTAACAAACCAGTTATATAGCTCAATGATCACATTTTCAGATGTCATTGCTGTCTTGCACAATTGTAGTGCAAGACATGCTGTTGAAACCAGTGTTTTGCTGGTCCATCCAGGAATTCTGGGAGGACAAAATCCATTTTGTCTCCTCCATACAAGCACACTGCCAGATGATAGCAGACATCCATTGTCCAATCCTCCAAGTCACTAACTTTGGATCCTCCTTGATATGCCTGAATATGTTGAGGATCCACTTTCCTCATCTTCACTCCTTCTGGCAGTCATAACACAATGCCCATAGCATTATTGATAATGTTTGTCAGCCTATGGTGCATATTGTCAGTATAGGCCTTTATGGCCTCTACTACTCCCAGCATCTGACTCCACTCTCAGGCAGGATCTATCACTGAAAAAGCTTGCACTTGCCATGCAGGAGTTAGGCTATCTGTTCATCATGGGATGTGATGACTCTTGACCATCTCTATCTAGGCCATCTCAACCAATATTATCACCCTCTTGACCCAGACCTCCAGAGGGAAAATTGTCCCAACCACCCTTACTGTGGCAATCCTCTCCCCAATGGTTACTACTGCCATCACTCCCTCCTGGATTGCCATCTGCCTGAGCAGTTTGCTTTACAAACTGTTGCTGCATGTCATCCACTGGCAATATTCCTTTGAATACTACACCTTGGTCATCTACCAAGGAATAACCTTGCACTCTCAAGTCCTGGTTTTGCATATGTTGGTATGCCACTTGGTTCTGGAAATTGGTGGCAAGGGGTATTCTTGTCAGGACTGCTGGTGTCAAAGATTCATCCCTGATTCTCACTTGAGTGTGGACCTCCTCTCTATACTCAGCTGATGGATTTACAACCACAGATATTGTGGTTACAGTCTCCACAATTGACAGCAGTGTAGTTGGGTGCCCATAAATTTGTACTAGCATTGCCCAGCTGCTTGCCAAGCAGTGAATTGCTTGTCTATCTCTCCTTCCTGGCAGGGAGCAAAGATATTGCTCATTGCCTCCTGCAAATGAGGTGAATCTGCACATAGTGCAGGAATTGTCAGAATCAATTCAGCATCATTGAGCATTGATGTCACTGATTGTGCTCATCTTGACTTGCAATCACAGTAACTTCTCATTTCCAAGTCCATGATTTCAAGATAAAATGTAATATATTTGTTGGTTCCACTCACAAGGACTGTTCCTCCTTGTAATTCCAGTAATTGAATGTGCTGTTTGATATACAATCTTAGTCTCACTGTAATACTGTCCTTCACCACCTCTGGATGTTTTTTCCAGACAAGTGCAATCTGTATATCCATGGTCTGGCTATACCTTTTATCATCTTCATCCAATGTCTCCTCTAGCACTATAGTGTGCTGTTGTTTTCTCACCACACAAGGTTGCCATCCCTCAACCTGGAAAGGTCCACACTGTGTCAATGGAATAGATTCCATTGGTGACCTCCATGGCTTATCCACTGACCACTCTTGGGTTTTTCCTCAAGTAACTCCAGCCATTCCTGGAACCCCTACCCTGAATGGCAATGGATTCACACTGTGATTTGCTAATGTCCACTTATTCTGCTCACTTCCCTTTGCCCAGTCCTGGCAGCTGGATGATTGGTAGAGATTCCACCAATGCCTGCAGCTCTTGTTGCTGCACTTGCTTCTGCTCTGATGGTATTATTTGGGGAAACATCTTAAACATTCCCCCCAGCATGTCTTGTCCAGCAGGAGTTGCAACTTGTTCACTCCCACCTCCTTGTACTAGCCATTGGGTAATTTTGAACATCAGTTCAGTCATTGTGGAGATCTCTGAGAAAATTTACACTGAGAACAGATATACTTTTTTCTCACTTTAAGCATTTTGTTTCCTGTATGCATGCTTTTGATGGAAGCAAAAGAACATGGTAGTGCTGAGCCAATATAATTCTCATACATATGAATTCTGAATTTCAAGGAAATTGAAGTCAATCACATCAGTGTGTACCATAGAAAAGAACTACCAGTGAGGATTGAGACAAAGAAAAACCAAAGAAATGTAGGAAGTTGTTGTCAAGTCTCACAAGTGCTGTCACACTTTTATATTGGGATGTCACATTGTTTGAGACAGGTCAACAAAACTTTGAACTCTAAAGAACTAGAATTCAAAATATGTTGTGAATATGCTCTACTGTCAACCAATGATTGATGAGATTTTTAAGCTGTCAGAAATTAATTTTGATGGTGTCTTAGTTACATTTCACAGGATGAAACAAATCATACCTTCATGACTTTGTCCTCCAGATGAAGACGAAGTAACAATTCATGCTTTTAGGAAGCAATGGTTGTCTCAAGGTACTCTAAAACATAATCCCTGGACCATTGCACATACCAAACTATTTCAAAAGCAGAAGTTTGACAGAAAAAGACATTCCATGCTTCTATCAGCAATAATAAGAGGAATTTGTAGACATAGTTACTGAAACCAAGGAACTATCCTCTTAACAGGATGTCAATCATGAGATTAACCTGATTGACAAAAACAAGAAATGCAAATATCATAGTGTCTGATGGCTTTTCAGCACAGCTAAGAGACAAAATTAATCAATATATCAATGCAAATTAGTGGGAAGCATGATTTGTTGCCAAGCAATGAAAATCTCACATTGATTCACATGTTGAAAAATGTGTGTCAGCAGAACCAGAACCACCTACAAAGGATGATGATGGAATTTCAATGCTAAATATATGGAGAATATAGTCATGACAAACTGTTTGTTAAAATTCTTGATAACTCTAAGAAACACACTCAATTTGTGTTCATTTAGATCATGAATATTTGTAATATTTGAATGATATGTGTATCATGCAATCATTACTTGATCACTAAGTTAGTCAATTAAGCCCATACAATAGTGGGTCATTTTAGACCATGAAAAACCTTGGATTACTTGTGCTGATAATATTGGTGGCCTAAGATGTATGAGTATGTGACCAAGTTCTGTTGAACTTGTAAATCCTGCTAGTGATTGAAAACATCCAACTGATTTCCAGTTGGAAAACTTCACTTACTGCCAATCTTGACTAGACCTTGGGACTCCTTTGATAGGGATTTTGTAGGACTCTTTCTTAGATCAAAAAGACACAGTTATCTGTGAGTAATTGCATGTAGGATGACCAGCATGTAGGACCACTATAAAGGCATCTGGACCTTCATGAATATACATGTGTGAAGTTGTTAGACTACATGGCCTACCAAGCTCCATTGTAAGTGATCAAGATTCTAAGTTCATATCAAAGTGGTGGTGTGAACTCTAAAACTTAGTGGGCACAAAGCTGATAATGTCAACATTTCTCCATCTTCAGATGTTAGTCTATTTATCAATAAAAAACCTTAACTTGCTTGAGGATCAAGCTAGCAAGCTGTGCACAAATATAAAGTCCTGAAAGCAGAACTTGACCAGTCCAACTCATCCTTCAATGGCACATTGATAACATATTCCTTCCCCTTTTCCATACCCCTGTAAGCCTGCCCAGTTCAACTATACATTGGAACTACTTATAGTACTGCAGAACACCCAATTGTGCCTAAGTTCCATGTGTTGTTATTGCATCTCTACAGAGCTAATGATAATGCTCTGTTTTCAAATTCTATAAAACATGTTAAAGCTTGCAGTTTTGGATCATGATTTGATTACATAGTGTGAAACACCCCACTCACTTGTCTAAGCATGCAAACATATAGATTGTAGATCATGATAATTTAGTCCAACAAAGATTAGATTGAATAAGCATAATAGTGGGACTTGTAAAAGTCTGAGTCAATTTTTGTTACTTGTTGTTTTTTACACATCAGCTCTTGTAGGCTGATGTCTTTTTTGCAACTACATGGATTGTTAGATCAGAGCACAATGAGCTCTGATATGGGAGGGGAAGCTCAAGGGCAAGTGCAACAACAGCAATTTGAGCAGATACTGCAAAATATAGAACCACTGCAGCTCCGGCAAGTGCCACAAAATGTGGGGCAGGGTGGGTTTTGCCTGCTTTACTAGTAAGTCAAGAGACCAGTGTGATGTAGAGTGACATAGGTCCAACTCTGCAGTAACTGCAAACATCAATATATAGTGACAAGACCATATTTTTGCTAAGCACCAATCTCTGAGTTTTCTTATCTGATGGACATGAACTTGTATGACAAAAATTAGAGGAACTTACAGCCTCAGATGCATGTCAAGAAGGAAAGAGCAACTGAGGCTGTCAAGCATACTTGAAGTCAACACTAACACATGACTGACTAGATGCAAAGAACTAGGAGACCCAGGACAACACTATATTTTTTGTGACTTGACAATTTTCTGGTTTTTATGTAACAATCACATGAATTTGTCATGTGGTCTAGGCCTTCAGCTCATTGAACAACTTTCCTTTAGAATGCCTAGCAACTTCTAGCAACACTCTAGCAAAGTGGCCAATCATGTTGCTTATTTTCGTATTATTGAAGTGGCTTTCTTTTTACTTTATCTAGTATTATTCCTTCAATGCAATGACTACATTGTGACTGTCATCTTGACTGTCATTCCAGGTGTCAAATTGAGCTACATTTTGAGTTACTTACTTTCACATGGCATTCCTCCTGACTTGCCTACATTGTTAGTGACAGTTCCCTGTTGTTGGCTCCTTTTGATTTCATTACATTTTACTTATTATAAATACTGTCATGTTCTCTATGCAACCATTGGAGAATCATACCTTGTTATTAGCCTCTGACTTCAGATCTAAGTCTTGCAACTTTAAAGCCTCTTCTTTTGCCCTAGTGCTCTCTCTTTATTGAGTCAGCACCCTCATTGTTTTGCTCAGCTAGTATTATTGTGTCAAGTTCTTGTTTAGCACTAGAACTTATAGCTAGTTCTGTTTTGTTATAGTCCCCATTTGCTAACACCCTTCACTATCCCTAGCACTTTATTTTGTCCAGCTTCACTAGCAACTTCTGTCTGGTGACCTCAGTCCCACTCTAGTTAGGTTTACCAACAGAGTTCCTCTCTCCCTTTTGCTGTCAGTTTCTACTGACCTTGTGCTAGTGACTTAGTGTCACTTGTATCTAGTGGGCTTTCTGGGACCTAGCTCAGCTTGCATCCCTCATTTTTTATAGTTTATTTGTACTCTACTTGCAAAACTGCTAGTTGTTGTGTCCTCTGCATGGCAGCTAGGTGGCAACAGACATCATCATTGGCAACTTCACTAGGAGTTACTAGAGGTTGCTAGGCTTCAGAAAGGGAAAGTCATCCCATGGGCTGAGAGTCTAGACCACATGTTACAAAGTCATGTGTTTGTTGCATTGTGTGAAAACTGAGAAATCTGGAAGTCACCAAAAACATAGAAAATAACAGAAATTGGTGCTTAGCAAGAATAGGGTCTTATCACCATGTTTTGCACCAACACTTATAGCTAGTATCTATTTTGGCTACTCTTTTTGCTAACACCTTTGCAGGTCTAGTAACCCCTTTTGCCTTGTACTATTTTGCTAGCAGCCCTAGCACTCACATCTCTGCTGTCACTAACTAGCAACTCAAGCTAGCATTAGTAACTACTTCCCACTTAAGCCCACTTTTTTTCTCTCAACACCTTTACTAAAATGGGTTCTCTGGGACCTAGCTTAGCTTGCTACTTTCATTTTTCATAGTTAATTCATATACTACTTGCAAAACCACTAGTTGTTTGTATTCTCTGCCAAAATGGCAGCTAGGTGACAATGTATGTCATCAATGGGCAGAGACAGCTCTTGTAGTGTTTTTCAACATACTATCTGATTTCTCCATCCTATCAATAACTTCTGCCATTTCCTCAATCCTGGACTATACCACCTCAGGACCCCCCAATGCAACAACTGTCATTAGCTGCACAGCCAATGGTACAATCAATGACTGTGAGTACTAAGTCAATTCCAGGCAATGGAAGTTGATGAACCCATGGGAGGAATCCCAGCAGTATGAAGAAGCAGACTGGTGTCACTGCCATGGCATAATTGAAATATGTACCTGCCTGCTAATCATATATAGCTCAACAAGAATTTCATTGAGCTCCATCATCAATATATGACCATGATTGAAGGGAATATTTCTCTCTCCCCCCCCTTTGCATGGGTCTCTCTCAAGGAGATCACCTTCTTCTTATGAAGGTCTTCAAGCACAAGAATCACTGCAGCATTAATGGGATGAGTATTGTTGTGACCAGTTCACAGACAGGAAACCACACTAATTTGTGAGGCCCAAGTTGCCTTCACAAATGGCAGATCAGCTGCAAGTGACATCACCATGGCTACAACTGCAAACATCCTCACCATTATAGAACTCACCAAGCAGGAGGGCAAAGAGAGGAAAGTTGTGAACTCAGAAGGAGTGGCTCTCAAAGGAGAATCCTTCAAGTTTTAGCATAGGCTTATCAGAGCAAACCAGCAAGTTTCTCCAAATTCAGCATTCATGGAGGAGCCAGTGACAGACAACACAATGAATGGGCTACCAGACAAGGTTGAGCTGCTCTGAGAGCAGAAGCACAACACAATCCAGCAGTTCAATTGTTGTTGAAACATTGAGCAATGCCACCTTCCAGTGAGGATAGTCAAGCCAAGACATAGCAATTGCAGTTACACATGAAACTAGAGATGAACAAGGAGTGGGTCAAGAATATCCCAGTATTAGACAGTGAAATCTGCAGCAAAAGTTGGCAGCCAACATGCCAACATGGAGCTAGGAGAGCTGGCACCACATCCAATTGCTGAGTTAGAAGCAACTCAGAGTCAAGTATTAGAAACATCCATTCCTGCAATAGAACAGTATTCCAGGCATCAAAGTCAGCCACATGCACTGCAAGACTAAGTGCTTCAGTGCATGCACCATGGGTCATGAAAGAGAATAAGTGTATTGACTTCAATTATCTAGTTTGTGCCCTTGGTACATCTGGAAGCATGACTTTGAACATCAATAATCACAGTTGCCAAAGTGAGATGGTGTCAATGATGATGAAGGCCTAAAACAGCCCAGCAAAGACAAGCTGACCCCATCAGAGGGTAAGTCAGCAAAAAATCACCAATTGCAAGTTGACTGCAATGCAGCAACAGAGCAAGTAGCCAAGGATGCTGCTTGCCACCACTTTGGAACAGGCCACAGGCTATATACACAAAAGCTTGAGGATTGAATGGTACTCTAACAGTACTATTGAACAATTAGATTCATTCTTGAAAGATTGGTTAGACTGTTGATTCTATTATTCCACTCTTTCCAGAAAACTTTCTGTTCAAAAACATGCAGTATGGGCAGAGGAATTCAAGCATGTGCATTGTGAATGATACACACATACTCCATATCCTTTGAATAAGACCACTTTCCATGGGTTTCCAATGAATCCACATGAACCTTTATTGATTGTATGCACAGTGAGTGAGCAGATGCTTTTCATCTGCTATACAAATTTCAGAGGATTTATCAAAACTGTGTTTTCAATAAACCACATCATTGCCTTGATTGCAGACAGCTCAGAATATCAATCTATTTCACCACTATTTGACATGCTTTCAACTATAATACACATGCCAGAGCTGCCAGTTGACAAAGGCACCATTTACTGGAAGAAATGCAAAGCAACCATTGCTGTACCTCCTGGGTACAGCACAAAAGAGATTGGCAAGACCTTCAACCTGGATAAGCTGGCACAATACTTATTATACCACTCCCACTCAAGAATGGCAAATGCCATCAGTAGCATGGCTTTGAAGTATGGCTATCAGATCCACCAGAAAACTGTGTTAGGATACACTCTTATATGAACACTTTGTTCTCAGAGCAAAGCTTGAGGAGCTTTTGCATGCTGCCTAGTATTTGTATTTCTTAGGCCATGATTATACCAGGAGGCTATAAAACCTATGACTTTTGTAGCTGTGTCCTGGATGGTGTTTGAACTACACCAGCCACAGTTTTCTGAAACTGTTGCAGCTAACATTGGAGACAATGCTGTGCTGTGCATGTTGATGCATAACTATATTCCACCCAAATGGGCAGACCATGCATATATTTTGAAGTTTTATATTTCAAAGAACATTTCTCTGAGCCAAATGCTTTGCTGAATATTTACAGGGAAATTGATGACAAACATCACTATAGACTTCAGATTTATGGTGCTCCTGAAGCAGTGGCCAAATGAGATGATTAGCAAATGTCAATCTTTGAGGATATGAACCACTTCAATGTCCTCCTTGTCAAGGAGGACAATAAACACTTGTACTCCAAGAATTGAACAATATACTATTACATCAGAATAACCTAACACAGTTCCATTTATAGAAATGTGTATCTATATATTTCTTCAATCAAATATATTTCATGCACTGTTAGACTATACAATAGCTTGAAAGGGGGGCATGTAATGGCATGGAGCTCTTAAGAGCTCCATTATTGTAATATAGTAGCTATCTTATCTACTATCACTATCTTATCTTATATTTTATTTTATCTCTTATTTATTGCTGGTCAACACAATAAGGTAAGACTCAGAGATCTGTTTGCATAGGAGGTTAAGGATGTGGGAGAATATAAGGGATTACTTGGTTTTGGAAGAAAGGAGTGGATTGCTGTGGAATGGGACAAGGAAGGAAAGGTTTAAGTAGGTGACCATTGTCAACATCAGTACAACAAGGGAAGCCCTTAGAAAGGTCAAGTCTTCTCCAAGTGTAGAACAAAAAGGGGGGGTTGGTGAGTGAAAAGAACTTATATGCAAGATAAAATGTCAAGTCTCAGATGTATACATTTCAAAAAATATGTATTAAGAGTACAGAAAAGGAAATGCAAGTAGATCTGGTTTTTATCTTGCCTTATTTTTTGCTGGGACCAGCTGGCAGCTGCACATAGTCCCAGCTATCAGAAACCTAGCTGACTACATTAAGTAATCAGCTTTTATTTCACACTTTAAAGTACAGAATCCATTATTGATCTGGTTTACTCATTACAACAATGTCTAACTAAACATAGCTACAGTATCTTCAATACATAGCATGGTCCCATTTTATTGCCTGATCTTTCTTAGACAAAGATGGTGGTATTTTCCAGTGGTCCTTTGAAAACTCTGTTAACAGTGACAACTGTTTTTGATACAAGATACATCAAATCAAATATTCAACATTTTTTGGCTTCCTCAGCTCTAAGGACATGTCCACAACTGCTGCTTTCCATTTTTCATAAGTGTGTTGGCAACTGCTAGCATGGTTATGGTGAGAATTTAGAAAGGTATGAGCACAAATTGACAGTATCATATGTAATGTATTTAGTAGTGTATTTCTTTTGAGTTTGAGTATTAGCAACTTGGGCATTGGAATAGAAATATTCCAGTTTCCATCAAGAATAAACAAGCTCAATGATTCATTAACAGTAAGGAGTGGTTAGAAGAGTTACTAAGAAATGGTAAACACTGTTCTCTGTTTACTCATTCTCAACTATATTGACTCTCAGATAAAGACCCCTTTCAGTGGGCTCTAGAACAATGATGCTCACTTCTCCTGAACACAAAACCTACAATACACATACAAAGAGGCACAAACAGACCCTTTACTTGTAAATAAGAGGGTTGTTTGTAGTATATTAGGTAGGGTCAAGTCTCTAGTGGGAAATATTTAAAAAAGACTGACCTGCTCACTTCTTTGACACAAAATTCATCTATAATATTCAATTTGTTGACTTGTCATAGTACCCAGATTCATCATGATCTTGCAATGTGCCAAACTTTTCAAATGACAAAAGGCTGAAATTAGGCAGCTTAAAATTTGGCATTGAATGTCAATAGCAATCAATAAAAGATGCAGCAGGTTGCAGAAATGAATGCACCAGTTCTGTGGCACATTATCTTGATCTACTTGAATCCAAACTTGAATCAATTTGGATTAAAGGGTCAAGCACTTGTCATGGTAGTTCACCAAAGATGGTGTCCACAGAATCTTGTACATTTCAAGTACATACACCTACAAAAGCTTGATTTGACATGACATGTAGGTTATCACTAGTGCAATCATGTCAATGGCATTCAGACATTTTAATTGAACAAATCTTTATACACTATATCATTTTATATGGCTTTTCTCATCCAAGGCCCATCAGACTGTTTTCCAGTTGAAAGCTGGCTGACACAGTCTGTGGCTCACACAAGTATATACAATGTTGACTTGCATGGCTGAGAAGCTGATGAAAGACCTGAATGCTGCATTACATTGCAGTACTTCACACTCACAGTTGGAGACAATGTACAAACCTATGCTGTTTAGCATGATCATCACATTGGTCACAAGAACAAGATAATTAAAGGGTATGTCAGCACTGTGGTGGAAATGTAGGATGTTGAAGAAGGTGCATTTGATTTTTGTGACCTTGTATCAAGGCAAGCACTATAAAGACATTGTCAATTCTCTGCAGATTGAGTTCTAGAGAACAGTGATTTTGCACACCAGAACAATGTCTCAATTGAAGACTTCACACACACATTAATTGAGATGATGCTTGCACTATCAATATATGAATATAAGTTGGGACAACATTTTCATCAAGAATCAGATCTCCCCAACATGGTGGTCCAAAATCATTCCCTTTGCAAGTGTGGTTACTGAATTTGCTCTTAAAGACTTTCTCACTTTCTTTTTTCTAAGGAGCTGCCAGGACTCAACCCCAACTAGTTATACCACTTATCCTTCTTGCTTCACAATCAAAAATGACATATTCTAAAATGTAGAGGTTTCTTAGGCCTCTGTGTTTTTGGTTGGGTTTTGTGTTTCATAAGAAGTGAGCATCATAAACATGTTCCCTTCATCCACTGAACTTATTTTACTGCTTAGCAAATCTTTTGTTATGCCAACCAACCTGTCAATAACTACACCTTTTCCTGATAAATGGCAGAATTATATACTTTATTGAAAGGAATGCAATCACAAATGTGCTTACTGCCACTGCCTCCAGAGCTCCACAACCTGACATTTGCATAATGGACAACAAGTTATTAACACAAGAAAGTCAAATCAAAATTACTGATATTATAACTTTTTTACACAGTTTATTGAAAACATAATGAGACTGAACTCAAATATTCATATTTCCCTGGTTTGGAGGAGGCAGTGATACAAATTGCCACATTGGAGTATTAAACAGATTTGTTTAAGAGGAGTCTGTTGCCAATTGTTGGCAATGGTGGTTGGCAAACTGTCAAACTGTCCTGCCAAGATTCTGCACCCAAGCCATATCCAGTTAATCAATGAGATATTGGCAGGTTGTCTGTACTCTGCTCTGCAATGGCCACTCTACACTATCAAATCTAATTCTCTTCTGAGTTGCTACTACAAATACTAATCCCTTGAGCATTAGTTTGCCATTGAAAAAATTGGCAGCTTCCAAGTACTTGGCAACCTCTGCACATCTTTCAGCTGGAGTCAAGAGAGGACAAAACATGATCTTGGCACAATCCAGATTTATCAATGTGGAAGAATCAGAGGAACCTTTGATGACACAATTGTTGGTAGCAGAGAAGGACATTGTAAGACATGAGATTGGATGGAATAAGTTAATGTGGCAGTGGTAAGCTTGGGAACAGTTACATGATGGGGACTCATCTTTTATAGACTATAGGACACAAGTGGGATTTCTTTCTCTGAGCATGTAGCAGCCATAAAATATAATGTGACCATGCCTCTTTTACAGATAGACTCAGTATACAAATTTAGAGTCTGATTGTTTACCCATAATGTAATATCTCAAAACCAAGTGCAGATTTCAGGTTGGTTTTGCTGGTTTGGAGCCGAAAACCAACTTCAAATCCACCCTCAAATCCATTTCGAGGCCACTGATGTGAACTACTCTAATGATCATTATATGGTACAATACCCATTTTGAAGTCATTTGAACATATTTCAGTCATCTATGACATCTTAGTGTTCATTTTGGAGCTCACTACTATGCATAACCTTAATCATGGCTTTTTTCCCAAGTACAAACCAGTTGTAATGACTAGATGCACACAACTGTGCAACAAGTCAAAGCAACTGGTTGCTTGAGCAATTGCAGTCATGGTCTGGTCAGGGAGAATTCAAGGTGGTCCGTTCTAACGTGGTTGCAGTTGTAGTTGCCCTAATATTTGGTCAAAAAAACTGGACCAAACCAGACTTCAAAACACTACTTTAAATGAATTCCACATGTTCAGTTGCCTAGCATGTTTAGAGATGATCATTATGTAAGATACTATATGAGGCAAGGTGGGGAGCAGACGAGAGGGCTTCTGGAACTAAAAAAATCCTCTTGCAAGTGAATATCAAGGTCAAGTCCTATAATCTATGATCTTTCTTTGATCATATGTTTCAATATATGTAGAAATATGTATAAATATCTACAAATACATATCATTAATCTAAATATGTCAAAGCAACACCATATTTGAGCTCTCTTGTTCATCATCTTCCATCACATTGCTTTATACACTGCACTTCCATCTACCCCTACTAATTGATTGTGAGTTTTCATCTGCCCAGTAGTTCTCATGCACTTGTCCTATATCATATCAAATGCTCCAACATTACTATCACATGATTGAGTAGTGTGCTTTTTTCACAGTGGTTTCCTACTGCTAGATGGTGATCTGACATCCTTTTCTCTCAGGAATACCACAGCTGTGACAACAACACTACTTGGGCTGGCATGATTGAATTGATCTCAGATCAGCAAACCATGTCCTTTGTGGAGAAAGTACAATGTGGGCTTTGTAAACCATGATGACCTGACCTGATAGTTGATTGTTCTTATTTAGACAGTTGTTTGTCAAATGGTGAGCAATTTTCACTTTTTTGATTTCCATTCAAGTGTTTTAATGATGTACTTTATCAGATTCTGAGGAGCACATCGTCGATAATATCGCGTCTTGGGCAACTCTTCACGAGGTTGAGGCTAGTGACTCTGATACAGAAATTGATGAGTTGCCCGAAGAACCTCCTCTTGCTCGGAAGCAACTTCCGAATTCCGACAGATTTCAGGCCAAGAGAACTTCAAGAACTTCTGACCCACTAATTTCTCACAATGGAGAGCTCTATATCAACGCTAACATTTCTCCGACGCTCCCGACATCTAGCGCGAGTCATCCGAATGTAGAAATAGAGCACGAAGATAAAAATCAAACAAGCTCGCTGCCATTCCAAGTTTCTGTGTCGATGCCAGCAACCTCTCAAAAAGATATTACAATCAAAAGCCATTCAGCTACGATGGCACAAATACCCGTCGTTTCGAAATCTTCAGCCACAGGTGTTGAGACGCCGAGTCATGGGCTTGTTGACGCGCTCAATTCTGCATTTGAGCAAAACGTTCCGCCGAAGATGAAACAAATCAAGCAGCGAAAACTGACCAGTCAAACTGTATCCCGTCAGATACAGGATGTTCCTCTTGAGCATGCCGATCATAATGGCAATGTGTCCTCGGACACCGCTATCACGCAAGCGAGCAGCGCCACCACGCGACTTCGAACGAACAACTGGCAGAGAAACTCCCGCGAATACAAGCTTGAGGATTTTGCTGGCGCCAATGTGAACTTTGTATCGTTTTCGAAGAAGCCGAATGTGGGGAGCGATGTTATACGACTCAATTTGCGACACCTGTCCGAAAGGAAGACAATGGGTGCAAGCATTGTAGGCGAAAACGAAATAGTGTCATTTGCGACATCAACCACAACCAGGAAACAACAAGTCGCCGAGATTTTGGAGAAAACATTTAATACTAGAAATCAAGGTCAAAACTTGGACCGTAAGCCACAGAGCGTGCGTTGTTGATACCGAACTCAACCAAACGACTGCGGAAGGACTGACGGAATTTTCAGGCCCGGAGAAATACGTCTCGAGAAACTAGTAGTGAGTCTCAGGCGTCTACGGGGACGCTTGATTTCAAAGAATTCGGCCTGGGTTCCAAGCGAAAGTTGGGCGAATTGATCGAAAGCATCTCAAGCAAGCACCCCCGGTCATGCGCCGCAACTGCAGTCAACAATCAAGATACCGTAGGCAACGACCTCATCAGGGTGTGGAACTTCAAGATTAATCAATTGATCAAAGGCAAGATTCATCTGGCCAAGGCGGTAAGTTTTTGCTACGAGGGATTCATTGATGAAAATCGATGATTGTCTAAAATAGGACTTGCAAGACCTGAAGGATATGCTGGAGAGAATATCAGCGCTCGTGCGCCGTGTAGATGTCAAAAATGTGGAGGTAAATTATCGCAATGAGTGAAATGGATGAAGACTGAAACGTCCTTCAGGCACAAAAGCTTCGAGAAAGTCTGACGAGGCTGTCGGTTTTGCAGGACATTCCTTTTGATGACGAAAATGGTCTACGTCAACAAGCGCTAGGTTTAGTGAAGGCTTGGGGAGCTTCCTAACCAACAGAGTTTCTCAGTGGTTTGGAGAACACCAGCATCTATGGTCACTTCTTGTTCACATTTCAGATTTGCTATGTAATTTCTGCCTTGACAGTACAAATCTTATGTGCAGTACCTGTTTTGTTAATTGTGAAATAAGCTTGGTCGATATGAAGAGAGAAAGCAATCCAACCTTCGTTCACCGAAATCTCCAAGCCCAGGGATGATGTATGCTTTCTCATTTAAACCTTTATCGATCCAGCCAGTGATCTACCAAACAAGATTAAATTAGTGTAATACACAAATATGAATAGTAAGGTGGAATGTCGAACCACTTTAACTAGAGGATATCTGCCACAAAAGTTTGTCAAGCCTTCCGGAGATGCGATCTAGAAGTATTCAACACTCGCTCGTCATACACATACCGAGAAAGGCACTGACTAAATTGATAAAGATGATTTGTGCTTCTGAAACACCATTCTCCATGAGCACTTCCACGGCCTTCATGGCCGAACCCCCTGTGGCTGCAAGTGGTTTCAGTTATGTCGCTGTAAGCAAGGGAGAGCATCATACCGAGCATAGGGTCAAGAAGGAGGACATAACGCGACGCAATATCCCCAGGGAACTTTGCAATCGTCAACAAGCAGACGAAGACACCAGGTCACGGAGCTTGCCTTGGAATAAAACAGCTTTGGTAATGCGGTATCCTCGTCCTACAATAAGAATAAGTATGGCATGAGGCATTAAGAATGTTGTGTATACCCTCTGAATCAAGATTTTACCAATGCGAACACTGCGACAGACTTCGCGAAGACCGGCTTCCATGGCCTGCAAAGTGTTTATTAGGGGATCCGACAATGTTAGTTGAGGTAGATCTCCATGCCTCGCCTGCACGAAGTATTGACACACCACAGATCTTACCCTTGAATCCAACGCCCTGGTAAGTTGAACCCTACCGATGATATTGTTCCTAGCGCAGCAGCGTACCGATGAACACATAACTCACAGTAGGAGTTTCAACGGTTCGTTGGACTACAGGTAGATGGTTTAATCCCTCCTCTACCAGTAGTCTGATGATTCGATCTGAGTAAAACAGGAAGTCCCCTCTTGACGTGTTCTTATCCCGAATGATTGTATAAAGAGCTTCGAGTTGAGCGGTTTGAGACAAAGTGTAGACAGATTTTGGAAGAGGACAGAGCTGTGCTGAACTGACGTTCGCTTCAGTGGCGAGAGGGGGCGTATCGGGTAGAGGTGTCAAAGACATGGTAGTTTAAACCAAGTGTGGCCAGTCAATAACCGTCAGCTCGTGCTTCTTGATGGGCCTTGGGGGTTGTTTGCGTCACGGTATTCAAACCGCAAACCGATGCTTCCACAAGTACCTCCAGACCGCAGGCGCACGCAAACTGGGCGAGGGTTCGGAAATGTCTGATAGTTTGGGTTGTTTTCCTCCACCATTGCCAAACGACTCACCGAGCATCCTCTCTGTCTGTGTGGTATTGTAAATAATAGCCTAGATTACATACGAATGGCTTGTGCAGGCTGTATAGGAATTCGCACACCATGTATCTATCAGTATGTACGTCTTGGTAGGCTTGCGGAATGCAGGTAATGAGGCCTTCAGTACGTTGAAGCGGAGGGGGATGAGATCAGAACCGGCCCAACGGATTTACTCAGTCAGAACTGTTCAAAACAGAGATATTTAGTACAGTCTAGAGAGCAGCCTCGAGATCACTTGCAATATTGACTGCTTACCGTAAGCTTATCCTTTATTCGTTCTGGTCTTCACCACGTTCAATAAGTACCCCCAATGAACATTCATCGAGGTAGAATGGTTACTTGGAGCGAATGGTTACACCCGCTTAGATGACATTTCTTCTCATCGGCTCTCGTTTTTTATGGCGAAGGCATTTCCACTGAGGACACTTGCCCGTGGCTTCACACATACAGCGACACTATCCGGCACGCCTTCGGAGCTCTCTGCTCGCTCTCTTCTGCAAGCACAGCCCCCCTTTCCCCCCCCCCCGAGACTTCAACGTCTCATTGGCTGGATCTCCTTGTGTCCCCAAAGCGCAGATCCATCTTTCAAACGACTGGTTCTTGTCTCTCATCTCTTTCTTCGTCCTGAGTTATCTTGTCACTCTTGTCGCTTCGCATGGTCAACAGGGTTATTTCCGAACTTCTTGGAGAGCTAGTTATGTTACGAATGTGTACATAGTGGTATCGTCATCCTTATTCGATGCCTGCTTTTTGTCAAGCTGAGCCCTCGGTCTTCGACCCTGTGCGGAAGTACCCGTCCACATCCGTGAGTGAGGCGAATATTCTGTTAGACTTCCGATGATTGTATAAGTATAAGGAAAAAGACCTTTCGGGCGCTCCTATCTCTAAGCCCCCTTCTTATTGACGACATGGGCGATTCATATAGATTCATTGGTATGCACCTCATTCTCTAAGCAGTTCGTGTAGGCTCAACAATCCATTTGCGGTCCTTTGCTACTTGATGTTTTCTGTAATGCAGTTTTCTTGATTTTCGAATATGTGTTCATTCAGTTTACGGTAATGCAGTAAATACCTATCTATATGGTCTAATAATGCTACAGTATATATCGTACCGCAATACCCGTAGGTTCCTTGATCAATCCTTCAAACGGAGTCCTCATTAGTACCCCACAGGAATTAGTGACACTTGGTGGATAAAGTACCTTAGTCGATTTTCCCAGTGTCAATCGACTTCTGACTTATCTGTATACCCTGTTGAGGGTCCTATTTGCTATCAATACCTATCAATACCTTTCACTGCGCTGTGTGGGTCCTTCTTGCATGAAATCACATTAACCCTAATCGTTTTAACGGCGAATTCAGTTTTATTGGCGAGTTAATTCAGGCAATTCGTCATTCAAGTGATCAAGGTCTGATATCGTTCCAAAAGCGTCAAAAATTATACCAATCCTGACACCATCGGAGGTTGGTGACATTTATATTGCAGTCTTTTTCACTTACTATCTTTTGTAGTCGGTTTCTGGATGAACTCTGTGACCTTGATTTCCATCGCCATTTCTGGCTTGATTGCCCACTCTTTCCTGGCATACAGGTTTGTCGGGTCCCATATCGCCGTTCTCTTTCCTTCAACTTTGCGAGTTGCTTAAATTACGAACAGATTCTTTCGTTTAACTAGAAAGAAAATTGCATGCTGCGCGTTCTTCGTGATCTCTGTTACGATTTTCGCTATATCGCTGGGTGCCGGCATAGTTAACATCAAACAGAATCTTACTCTCAATCAAATGTGTGTGTGTTCTAAGTGTCTTTGTTCAACTCAAGGCATGTCTTACCAGCGCACTCAGAATCCTTCATCAAAGCAGCCGGGTCTTCCAAGCCTTGGTCTTGGCTTGGCTCATCCTACAGACGCTCCTTGAAGCAGGTCTCGCTGGTACGCTGTGTACCCGTTAATCGATCTAATGTCCAAGCCCATTTGTTGAACACAGTCAGCGTTGGCTATGCTCTCTCACATTGTAAGCCTCCATTCATGTCGGCCCCAAGGCATTCGGCGTTGGCTCGTGTCGTTCGCGGATTTGTGCAGGCGGGAGGTATTGTACTCTTGTTTTATTTCGCAAATTTAATCAGTTCTGTCGCCGAACATATGACAACTGTCTCCGTAATGTTCTCCTTGTCCATCGCTCCCTTATATTCAGTTGTATATCCGTCCGTCTTTGCACCGCTGTCGACTTCTAACATTAGTGACAGGCTATTTTACATACCCTCCTTGCTCGCCGAGTCAGTCTCGGCTCTCCTGACATCAACAGTATGCCTGAAAATCTAGCAATTATCTGGTTCCACTTCGATTCCTTTTATCAGATTTACTAGGATCCTACTGGCATTTGGCTACCAACTATACCCAAGGCCCCAGCTGCAGATTCTGCGAGTAATCAAAACATCAGTCTCCATAGTATCAGTGTTAGTACAGAGGTTTTCTCAGATAGCGTCCGTCTCGACTCCGGACAGCGTTCTGGTCGTGCCGACTTAGATAAGTAAACCTCCGAATGTGGTTTAACATGATCCAGAGCTCGAGCGCTCAAGCTTCAAGCTTCAAGGTCTAATAAACGCGCTTAAAATAATTTACATGTGTTCTGTTCAACCTCCCAAAATGTCATACAATATAAAAAGAGCTGGACAACATCTTAGTCACTGTCACTGTCGCTACTGGTGTCATCGTCGTTTTCGTCATCATCGGTAGTGCTCTCATCGTCACTCCCCCCATCAATCGTCTTCTTCTTGACCGGACCACCGCGCATAGCTGCCATTTGTCCCGCAATACTATCTTCATCAGGATCAGAAATCTCGTCCTCAAACTGCACGTCATTGGGAAGTGTTGAGGCATCCTCAATCTTGAGCTATCATAGATGCGTCAAAAAATGTCACAAAGGAGACAAGCGAAATGTCATAGACGTACAGTGATTTCGTGAGAGGCGTCCTCGTTGACAAAGCTATCGCTAATGAGTTGCACTTTCCATGTGAAGACACCAACATTCTGAGGAGCCTGGAACTGGATTTTATAAGAGCGATAATCACGTTCGTGATTGGGTTGGGCGAATGGAACATCGGTGACTTTCGTCGGAGGAACGACAACACGGTTAGATTTCTCGTCTCCAAGCACTATCCACCACGAGGGCTTGCGCTCCTAGAGACAGGAAACAAATATAAATCGAAGGCAGAAAAGCAGGAAAATCTTGTTTGCTGCATACCCCAGGCCAATATGGTGCGTGGACCCAGCCAGGCAAAAGATTATCCGGAGGAAGTTCTTCGGCTTCCTTCCGGTTAACGAGGAACTCTTCATCCTTCTCTTCATTGAATTTAATGCGACGTTTAGTCTCATCGATGTTGAGCTCTTTTTCTTGCACATGGTTTGACAGAGGCGGAGATATCCTTAACTTGACAACAAGGAACACGATTGATGACGGGGTCACAATGCGTTCCCCAATTACTGAAAAACAAGCACTGTGAGCAAGGAAAGATCAACAGAGTTTTGATTAATGATACCTCTGAAAGCAGCATCAACAATTTCAACACGACCCCATTTGTTTAGTGCTGTTTTCACGTCAAGGATTCTGATGTCATGCTTCTCGACGAGGGCTTGTTCAAACTCCCTGAGATCGGTAGCTTTAGGGGCAAGAGTCGAAACCTCCTCGAGTGTAATGCCAGGTAGCTGAGCAAAGCGTATGCGTTCGGGCCCAGGGAGAACGGCTTGTGTAATATATGCGTGTAATCTCATCACAGCTAACGAGGGAGAAAGCCAATTGCGTGACGTTGCGATGTTGAGAAGAGCATTGAGTAGCAAAGGGGTATGAAGTAAGATTTTCCTTTGTTCTAGAAATAAACGCGTTGAACAGAAAGACAAACACCAGAAAAAGAAATCAAAAGCACCTTTCCGAAGGATAGAAGATTGAATATCAAGACGCAATAAATGAGCATAAAGCAGGATGAGGCCCTTTCGACTTAGTGTGTCATCTCCGCACACCTTTTTGACTTCTTGGTACTTCGAACCAGCCTTCTCTTCAATTTGTTTCTCGAGATTATCCAACGCACATGACAGTGCAGCTTTCCGCGCGGGAAATTCCCATTGGAAGGCTTTAGCAAAAGTCCCAAGGACTTCTTCGAACGAAGACTCCTCCTTTAGAGATTTGAAGAATGTACCTGCTGATGAAGCGTTGATCCCATCCTTGGTCTTTTGACGGCTTCCAAACCACCAACGTCCCTATACGGCAATAAGATTGTTATTAGTGAAGCCGTGTGAATCAAATACGTACCACAAGCGCGGGCAGAGCTCCTCCGAAAATGATCCCGTAGAAACCAAGTACCCATATATTATTCTTTCCCTCAACAATCCACTTTGGAATAGCAATACCCATTGATACATCGATCCGTCCATCAGGATTGCCATACTTTTCAAGATTCTCTCGGACGGTTTCGTCAGTGAGGCTGAAGCAATCATCAGAATCACTGATGAACATATTTGGGAGACACGAACGCTTTGTAGGCCTTGGTGAGCTCGACGAAGCGGTTTTGAATAGCCTCTATTGTCATATTCGCAGTGGCCTTGACTTTATCCGGATGACTTATAGACACGTCAATGAAAAAAAAGTTGAACGTGATATGTTGAATACGCACTAGAGCTTTGAAAGCTTCTTGTAATGTGACTTGATCTCCTTCTCAGCAGTCCCCTGCGTGCTCATTCAGCGTGAATCGTGATAACAAGTAATTTTACAACTCACCACCTTGAGGCCTAATATTTCAAAAGGGTCATAAACTCTGTTCTCCAGCTCTGCGTTGGCAACCTTATAGCCTACGAGTCCCAGTAATACCCATCCGGTAACGAGAAAATAAGTCCTAGGAGGTTTGTTACTGGACAGAACAGCGTAAGCAGAAATGCGTGAACCACACTTTTTATTAAAGGTTGGCTTCAAGGAGCTAACCCGTTGATGCTGCTGTATACATGGCTGACATTGACAGCCGGAGGAGAACTTTTCTAGACGATATATGAGAAGACGTATCAAACTTGATGCCCGAAGAACGCACTGGCAGGCCTGAAGGACAGAAGAGTGGTCGGCACGAGAACTAGAGCAAGAAAGGTAAGAAGGAAATAGGCGGCCATATTGCCCGCCTCATCATAGTGGTATTGAGCCATGGCTAGTGCAGTTCAGCTACCAAGAGCAGGACAGCAACCGCCGGTATATATGCAGTTCAAGGAGCACCAATGTGGAATTATGGAGAAAGAGGGAGTCGACGTGTTCGCTTGCTGGTCGTCACGATCGCGTGACAGAATCACACAACCTCCATCCTCGTGACCTTGGAAATTTCGACAACGCGCGCTCATCATGCGTCTAAGGCTGCAAACCAAGCCTCCTCTGCCCGAAGTAAAAGCTTGGTTCTCTCCACATCCTGAAGACGTGCCCACTACCATTGCCGAGTTTAAACGCTCAATCTGCCGCCAAATTCCATCCCTGAAATCACAAAAAATATCAGGCAATGATGTACTTTTACTTCTCGACGATTTCGAACTTCTAGACGACAGTCCACTGAGCGTCGTCAGAGACGGAGATCTAATACTTGTCAAAGCGCTGCCTCGCGTAACAAGCTATCTCGAGAGTGAGGCGGCCATATCTACCTCGAGTGCATGTATTAACCGTTGTCAGCTCCATCGCGTGTCAAAAAGAGGAAGAGAGCCTTGTCCACTTCAAGTCGACCTGTTAAAACATCTTCAATTGAACCACTACCTAAAAGGAAGAAAGAGCTGCTCGTCAAGCGACTTAGAAACACAGAATTGTCGGATGAATCCGATGTTTCATCGTCTTCTTCTTCATCATCCTCGTCATCATCCTCATCCTCATCCTCATCCTCGTCTTCTTCATCCTCGTCTTCTTCCTCGTCAACTTCTTCCTCATCTTCATCCCTGCCTCTCAGTGCAAAACCATCAAAGGTCAACTCTGTCGCGCAATCGTAAGTCCTTAGTCTTAACGCAGTCATGCAACTGCTTATACCGCTTCAAGTCAATATTTTGTGCCACCTGGGCATGGAAAGCCACAAACACACAGCCGCAATCTTCGCCGGCGTCTGAAGAAAAAACACGACAAAGCTGCCCAATCCGCCGATCCTGCCCCAGCTCCGCCGAAGAACAGTTCCGCTCCAAACTTGGTACCACTTGGGCCAAACACTAGCCGTATGCATGCGAGAATTGTAGCTGACACTGCGCTTCCCGATATCTCGTCGAGGGCAAATACGCAAAAAGACGACCTCGCGTCGAGACCACAGACAGAAGTTGATGCAGATGATCGCGATGCGGGCACTGAGCCACCAGCCCAACGACCCCAAGGGATAACCACCATGAACGTGGATGGGAGCAGCATAATGATGTCGACACTGCGAAACAAGAATAAACGGAAGGGTTTCAAGCAGTCTATGAATGCACCCTTACCACCCAAAATTGTATTTCAGGAAGAAGCTATGGGCGCATCAGAACAGACAGCACAAAAGCTGATGGCAGAGTTGCCTGGTTCTGAGGTTGCATCAGCGCGGCCGAGGCTCATACCACCTTCCGAGAAGCAGGAGCGGGGAGAGTTGCCACCAAGGATGTTTGTGACCAGTGTCGATGTGGAGGAGGGCTTGTGGGATAGCAATCAGCGCAAGAAGAAAAGAAAGCAAAAGCAGAAAACAGATATCCAAGAGAATGAGGAGACTTATCAGGATACCACAATGCTTGAGGAGGACGTGCAACTTGACTATTCTGACGAGGCTGTCGGTAGTGCTTTGGATTGGGATCGCGTCGAGAAGGGTTGGGACAAGTTTGTGGCGTTAGCTGATATTGGACAGTTGGCTGTAGGTACAGTGGTTGGGTGGAAGGTATGTTTACCCGTTGTAATAAAGTTGTCCTTGCTCATGAACGTTCCCAAGGGCCTCGCGCTCAATCCTCTTACGTTCTCACCAGAGGTCATGCTTTCGTTGGCTTCAGTCACTCGTCTTCCGGAGGCTAGTGCAGAGCTCCAAATTATCGTCATAAAGCCGTTTTCAAGATTCGGCAGCTCCGATCCGTCATTTTCGCGCCGACTGGCCGAACCTGAGGAAGGTGAAGAAGAGGAAATGATTGAACAGGAGCACACTTGGGACGACATTTTAGGATCACAATGGAAGATTATCAAACTTTAAATAAAGAATTATATACGTTGCATCTCTTCCGACTACATACAATTGTCTACGTCAACAAAGAGCGTGATGAGTGTGTGGGTACTTTTGGTAAAAAGACTACTTGGGAGTCGTTGGTTCTATTCAGTACAATATATGTCATAGATGATGTTACATAAATGATGAGTGACGCCGGGGATAGTATGCAAGATGGAAAGCAATACAAATAATAAAGGTACCTGTTAATGATCCACTAGGATACCGCTTATCCGGTTGTAGACTGCTTCAGGGTATTGTCTTGGAGAGAATCCATCAGCCAAAAAGTAACAGCTGGGCATTCGAAAGGAAACTTGCCTTGCTTTCAATCGCTGCAGAAGAACGAGTGCGCCATCCCGGTTTCCTGAACCAAGCTCTGCACGAACCATCGCCTCCCAAGTCGATGGCTGTAAAGGAGAGAAAAAATGAATCAGTTTTCTCGGATACTTGATTTGGAAACAAAAACACTCACTTCGCGATACACAGGCGTACTCTGGTCTACCGTAGGTGACATATTCGACGGTGAGTTGTTTGGCGCGGCAACGCCCTCTGGTGGATCCTCGAGAGACTCGAAGAGACGACGTGCCTCTTCGACGTTGTCAAGAAGGGAGTAGCCTTTGATCAGGGAGTTGGCAACGTAGGCAGTCATGCGCACGCCCTCCAATTGCATCTTGGTGATGTATTGCTGAATGAGGTCAATACGGTGATGGGCAACGAAAACGTTGAACAAGGCTTCGTAGACGAGGGCGTTGGGCATGATTTCCATGTTGTTGAAGATCTCGATGGCTTTGTCAAGGTCCTTGGAGACACAACCATGGGCGTTAAGGAGAGAAGCGTAATGAATATCCTGCACGGGTACTGTCTTGTCCGCTTTCAGTTTTTCCCAAGTGGAATTCAGTCCCTCGAGATCGACAGGTTGGATGGATCCATAAGCGTCTATGAGCAACTGTGATGATTTTCCATTTAGCGAGAGAAGAATGACAAAAAAAAATAAACACAGACCCTGTAGGTGTGGGCAGATGGGGCGATGTTAACCTTGCGCATCTCTTCGTAATAGTAGAGCGCACGAGCCCTGTCCAGCTTGACCGTGGTATACATCTGCATCATGGTATTATATGCAGGAATACGAGGCTTGAATTTCTTTGACTGAGTCATCTCGTCGAACAGCATCTCTGCCGACTGCACATCGCCAACCCGAGCACAAGCGCCAATGATCGTACCGTACGTCACGCTTGAGGCCTCGATATCGGCGCCTTTCATCTGCTGGAAGAGCCACAAGGCATATTCCGCCTTGCGTGCTTTGGCCAGCTTGGCAATGATGTTGTTGTACAAAAACTGGGTGGGTGGGACACGATATGTCTGGGATTCCTTGAAAAGCTCGAGGGCATTCGTGGCGTCGTCTGTCGTGTCCTTGACGTTGTAAATGAGCGCTCCGTATGCTTCCGCACTGGGCGCACCGCCGTTGGCGATGATGCGGCGTCGGTATTGTTGGGCGCCCTCCATATCACCTGACTGCGCACACCCGACCAGCATGGCGTTTTCAAATGCGAACCATGAGCCTTTTTGCGCTATAGGGTTTTTGATCGTCTGGAGGGTATTCTGACCAACGCTGTACGCAAAGTGCATGTCCTCCAAGCGCCCGAGGCGTCCGAGCCATTCAATGAGGATAACGAGCGGGGCTACAGAGGGAGCGCGCCCGGACTCGACGCCCTCTTTGAGCTTGGTAAAGGCAAAGTCGACAGCGGCTTCCATATCATCTTGGGAGGATTCTTTGATTGTGGTCATGAGCGTCCTGGACAGATAGGAATCTAGTTTCAAGGGTACGTCAGAGGTGTAGCCCGAGTCGATTGTTTCGGGGACGGAGACGGAATCTTCGAGGGCCTCGTTGAGAGCATTGACGTATTGCTGTGGGTCGTAATTGACTATGCGATTGAAACCGGTTTCCTCGATGAGGGCCAGCATGCCCTCGGCACCGAGACGTCGAGTCAGCTGGAGTACGACGTGTCGGACGAGGACTTTGTTCATATTGTCCAGAGGGACTTTGTACGTGGCCAAATCGCGAATGAGCGATGGGAGCCCTTGGTAAGCAAAGTCGGGTGGTAGTGGGTTCTCAGGGTTGGGGACGATGCTGTCGAATGTATCGGCAGCCATGAGAACCAGCTGCCAGTCGCCGAATTTCATGTCAGCGAGGGGCAGAGTGTCCGAGGCACGAGCGAGAGCGTATGACTGGAGGAAGAAGGGGAGGGAGTGGGGAGGCTGAGAGATACGGAGTTGAGCAGCGGTGCGGGCTAGCTGCATAGTGACCCAATAGGGAACGTTGCCTTGCGAAACCTCCCAGAGCCTGGTGGTGAATTTGATCTGCAAGTCCTGCATTTCTTCGAGTGTAGGGAAGGTGCCGAGCCCGTGGTTGACGGCTGTGGAATGTTTGAAAAAGTTGCCAATGTACGCAAACATGATAGCGGCGGCCTTGTCATACATCTTGCGGTTGAGATATGCAGTAGCAATCTCATCGGTGAGATTCATACGGAATTTGATTTGAAATTCTGGGGTATTGAGAACGCGTTCGCGCAACCAAGTGAGAGTGCGATCCAAATTCTGGTCATCCATAGAGTCGAGATTTGCCATGTTTGCAGCGTAGACGATGGTGCGTTCTGTGTTGCGGACGCGAGAGGGGGGGTCGGAGAGCCTGACGTGAAAGATGCGATTGAGGTCCTGGATCTTACCCTTGACGGCCAGAGCATCGAGCATGGCACCCCAGGCGACGGTGTCGGGCTTCATGGGGACGCCTGTGGGTTCGTAGGGATCTTGAGAGGTAGCCTGCTGGTCCAGAAGCCTGTCGAACCAAACGAGAGCGGTTTCGACGTCGTCAAGTTGGCAGAAACCAGTGAGGATAGTGGTAAAAGTGGCAGTGGAGACTGGAGGAGGATCTGCGACGACCTGGTGCTCGCCGATATGAGCGTCCAACATTTGCTCGACGAGGGCCACGGCCTTGTCAGGCCTGTTGAAGCGGAAGTAGGTCTCGATCATTTGGTTCCAAACAAGAAGGTTGAGACGGTTGGGGTCAGTACCGTCACGACCCCAGGGGGCGTGGACACGGCCGTTTTTGAGGGCTTGTCGGTACTCTGCAAAGATCTCTTCGGCACCGGGAAGCTGGTCAGCGTTGGTGTAGACGCGAATCATCTCGAGGAAAACGAGGATGGAGGGAAGGGTGTCGCTGCGCTTTTCGTGCTGGGCAAAGACATGGATGGCGGCATCGATGTTGGCGTGGATTGCACAAGAGCGGAGGAGGGAGGTGAAGGTGTAGGAAGGGAAGGGCCTGGGAGAGGGGAGAGAGATGACGGTCTCGAAGAGAGACATGGCAGACTTGAAGTTTGTCTCGCTACGAAGCATTGCGATACGCTTGAGGTCGGCCTGATGGTTCGTTTCCTGCTTGAAGCCAGTGAGATTGCGATGCTTGATGCGGACCTCGAGAGCGGTTATGGCCTGGTGGACCTCAAAGTCGCGTGCGGTGAGAGAGTCAAGGAGGGCGATGTAGGTGTGCCAGTTGGGAAGCAGGGAGTGACGGAGCATGTCGTTGTAGGTGTCGAGCATGAGGTTGAGGGGCTCACCGGGGCGACGGGTTGCTTGGATGGCCTGGAGGGCGATGTTGAACTCGCGCACACTGGGATTGACGACGTTTTGACGAAAGTCGCGGACGGCCTCTGCGACACGGACGGAATTGCCGGTGTTCTGCGCGTCGAGGAGACGTTTTGCGGCATGGGAGACCTGAGGGAGAGGGGCGTGGGAGGGCTGTGGCGCTGCTGGGGGGTCTGGCAGCGGCTGGGGAACAACGGACTCGAAGGACTCTGTGGAAGAGGCAGTGGTGCGCTCGGGCGCAAAGGCGTGGCGAGACCTGGCATGGAGCTGGACGGTCTTGAGGACGCCGCGGCGCTTGGGAAGGGACAGACTGCTGCGACGGGCAGGGGCGGCAGACGGGCGCTTGGGCTCCTCCTGGTCGTCGTACGACTGGACGTCGTGGGACGAGATGGAGGCATTTGCCTGGGTGACGGCACGGCCCGCGCCCTACAATAGAATGAGCACAATTGAATTGGAGACAAGGTAAGACCCACAGTGTAGCCAGTGAAGCGGCCGTACTTTGCACTGCCATTGGTGTTTCCGCGGTGGGAGCTGGCGGGGCCGTTCCAGGGCGCTAGGGCGGTGTTGGGGCTGGAGGACTGGTGGAGGACATTGCGGATGGTGTGCGTCTGGTGCTGGATCGAGCTGACGGCGCGGCTGATTTGGGTGGCCACTTTGGGCAGCATCGCAGCAGCGGCCAGCAGCAACGACGCCGCCGCCTTTTTTTTTTTTTCTATTCTCGGATCAACCCGGGTACATTACGTCATCACGCTCTTTGCGGCCACGGTGCCCACGACGATCGCCTCGACGTTGGGCGAGGCCTCCAGCTTGTGATACTGCAGGCCAGTCAGTAGACAGCAATAGCACAGTAATAGACCGCACCTTGCACACAGTGGCCCAGTCAGTCAGCCCGTGCAGCGCATCCAGCGGCGTCAGCGTCCCTGCAATCCCCGCCCCCAGCTGCCCCTCGCCCGCCCCGTCCATGCTCACCACAATCACCGCACTCGTCTCCGCCGACACCCCGTACCGCCGCAGCCCCTCCGTGATGTTGTTCGTCGGATTCAGCGCCCAGATCACCTCCGAGTGCACCGTCCGCGTCCGCAGCCCGTCCTGCGCCTCTGCCAGCATCGCCTGGTAGATCGCCGTCTGCAGGTGCACCCGACTTGTAATCTACAGCATCATAAGAACAGTCACAGTCCACGCGAGATCACAACACCAACAAGTCGCGCGTCAATGTATCCAAACTTCACCCCCCCTGCCGTGCCTGCCTCTACAATTCGCCTCCGCACCTCGCCCCCGTTCGTCACGTTCGTGTACAGGGCTACGTGGACCTCCCTCCGCGGCCCACCAAATTGCACAAACGAATACGTCTCCATAATAATGTGTTTGTCCTTGTTTCTTCCACGCAGCTCTCATGCGTTCCCTCCAACTGCCCCTGTCTCTGCTCCTCCTTGCTGTCGCCTCTAATCCGGTTCCAGTCCACTCCCACTCTGCCCTCCTCACCCCAGACACCTTTCCAATCTCTGGCCTCTGGTTCATCGAGTTCTTCTCTCCCTACTGTCCCCACTGTCGCAACTTTGCTCCCACATGGGACCAGCTGGTCACTGAAGCAGAACGAGACTCCCCTGCAGTGAACCTTGCTCAAGTCGATTGTTCCGTGCATGGAGGTCTGTTCTTCTCACCATCACCTTTGCTCTCTTGCTCATCTTCATCAGATTTATGTACTGAACATCATGTAATGGGATACCCTTCACTCTACATGTACAATAACGGTGAGAAACTCGATGCATTCTCAGGCGACCGCGACCTTCCCGCTCTCCACAAATTCATCAACAAATACGCTCCTCCACCCCCACCCCAACCCAACACCAAAGGCGACGTCCTCTCTCTCACACCCCAATCCTTCGCCTCTACCCTCGCCCAAGGTCCCATGTTTGTCAAATTCTTTGCCCCCTGGTGCGGCCACTGCAAAAAACTCGCTCCAGTATGGAAGCAGCTCGCTCATGCCATGAAGGGCAAGCTCAACATCGTCCAAGTCAACTGTGATGACCATTCCGCCATTTGCAAGGCTCACAATGTACAGGGGTACCCCACCCTTGTATACATCTCCAGTGGCGGTATCAGGAGCGAGTATAATGGTGGACGTAAGCTCGACGAACTCAGGAACTTTGCCGAAAAGGCTGCGTCGGCGGGACTCCATCGTATACAGTCCACCGAGCTGGATACTCTTGTGGCCCAGCACGAGGTCATGTATGTTCTTGTCCACTCCGACAATGCTATCCTCGTACGTCAGCCTTTGCGATCCATGCCCGACTCTTACTGACAGACACTTCCCCAGGACACCGTCGCGCCCGCCGCCGCCGTTCTCCTCGGCTCTCCGTCTGTCTACACACTCTCCGACCCCGCCCTCCTCGCCCGCTTCGACATACCCCAAGAAAGCACCTGGGCTCTCCTCGCATTCAAAGACCACGACCCGCACGTCCCCACCGCCATCCTCCACGAACGCGCCGTACCAGCGTCCACACCCCAAGACGCAATCCGCACATGGTTCCTCGAGCAGCGTCTTCCCACCACCCTCGAGCTCACGCAGGACACGTTCCAGGGCGTCATGAACGCCCCGCACGCACCGCTTGTCGTGATTGCGGCGGTCACGTCGGAAAATAGCGCCGAGGTGGCGAGACACATGAAGGACACTGGGAGAAAGTGGAGGTTGAGGACCAAGGGGAGTGGGCTGGCGTCTGGGAGGGAGGTGGTGTGGACCTGGATGGACGCAGAAAAGTGGAAGAATTGGATGAAGAGTATGTATGGGATTGTCGTCAAGGAAGAGGACGATGATTTGGATGATGTACCCGTAGTTGTTGCGGATCATCAGGTCAGTGTGCTAGCGAAAACTTGGGACGAGTGCTCATTAATTACCGCAGAGGCTGGTGTATTATGATCGTGATTCCCATAATCACAGACTCGAGGTTTCGTCCAGCAAGAGTCTGTTTGAGACTGTGGAAGCCGCTGCCGTAGGCAAGCTGTCGTACAAGCATTCGGAGAATCTGGTTGAGCGGGTTGCAAGAGTATGTTTTTTCTTGCCGTTGCTTCCGTGGTACTCATTGGTCTCTAGTACCTGAACACAAAGATGGTGAGCTTGGAGACGTACGTGGTGACATACCCGTGGCGCGCTGCGACCTTTTTGTGCATGATCTTCCTGGGCATCTTCTTTGTACTCAAACGCTGGCTTGCGGACGATGGAGATTATAGAAAGGTAGATAGGTTAGATTAATTATATAGCCTCGGACCGAGATGATGTTGATCAACATCCATAATCAAACAACACGGCTGCGAATTTTCGGTCAAGGCTTAAAAGACATGTCAGCACTGGCCCAGCGACTATCGCCTCCCAGGGCGACGTTTGCCATCCAAGCTCGATGCAAGTCCACCTCTCCATACGGTCGCACGCACGTCTGGAAACGGCGTGCACCCGTTCTCCCCAATCCAATCGTTCCCAAGTTTCCTCAACTCGTCATTCGCTCTGACGGCACCTCATTTACACACTGGACCACCTCACCACAGTCCTCAATACAGCTCACTCGAGATACAACCAATAACCCAGTTTGGAACACCGGTACTTGGTCGGACGCACGCGGCGTCGAGGAAGAGTCTTCCATGACTGGCCGTTTGGGCCGTTTCAATAGAAGGTTTGAGGAACTTGGAAAAGATAACACAAGTGGTGATTGGATGGAAGATCTTTTGGGGTCTGGAGTCGGTTCGGGCGGCGAGTTGTGGACAGGGTCAACAACGGCAAAGCAGAAGAAGGAAAAGAAACAGTAATTTGGTGAATATGTTACGCGTCTTTGTGTTTATATACTCTGACGTGCTTTTGAAAGGTTTTTTGTTCATTCGCGAGCATCGCCCCCGTCCAGTTTTAGAGAGTCAGGAGTTTGTGTACATGTAGTCTCGTAATAATGAGTTCAAGTTTGGTGCATCCGCAACAACCACCATGTCTACTACCCAAACAGATGTGATTTTTATCGATACCCTTGATTTCGCCGCAGATATTGGCCCAGACTGCTGGGGCAAGACACGCCCCCAACCCGTCCATGTCTCTGTCTACCTCCATCTCCAGCCATCCTTCTTGGATGCATCGGGTACATCTGACAATGTCCTCGATTCCGTCCACTACGGCCACCTTTCCAAAGCCGTCTCGAACAAAGTTGGAAACGCGTCATTTAGCGGTGTTGAAAAGATAATCTCTGTCGTTAATGAAGAGGCATTCACCCAGGCGGGAAAGGTCGCACAGGAAGTGCGAGTAGTGGTCGACTTGCCCAAGCAGATTTTGCTTGCGGAAAACTTTTCTGTCGATACCACCACGTCTGCATCGTCTACCTCCCGAAGTGTTTTTATCAGAGATCTCGTTCTTCCTGTCATCATTGGTGTCAACCCGCCGGAGCGTGAAGCGAAGCAGAGAGTGATCACAAACATCACATTCCATGAACGGCCCGGCTCAAGTGGAGATCAACGACCTTTGCTGAACTATCCTGCTATCGTAGCGGAAATAGTCAAGGTACGTTGTCGAGCCTCGCCATTCTTTACACTCCCTCACACCTCATTTACCAGACCATTGAGCACTCATCGTATCTCACGCTAGAAAAATTCGTTCTCGAGATCGTCCGTACAGCGTGCCTCGCATCTGACGACATTGACCGTGTCACTGTACGATCGCAGAAACCCAGTGCCTTGAGCTTTGCTCACTCATCCGGCGTCGAGATTACCAGACGAAGAATAGATTTCTTGTAGCATTATCTACGTGACCTAGTGGTACCACTTTTCCCTCAGCTTCTTTCTTTGGACCATAGGCCTGGTAATAATGATTGCCAACGCCAATCCACTGACAGTAAGCACTAGTTGTGCCTTGTTGAAGTTTTCGTTGAGAACGTCAAATGTATTGGATGGCGCGACACGGGTCAAGAACAAGTCCAGACCATAGGCAAAGACCAAGGACGTTGATTCTAGTAGAGTGGGCGAGGTTACTATGCGTTGAACGTTGGCCACCTATAAAGAACAATTTGTGCGGGATCGATGTATGATAGGAATAGAGATACCTCGTAAGTATGTGAAAGCACGCGTCGAGGATCAGACGCCAAAACAGGCTCATGAGACACAAGGAATTCTTCCTGCTCCTGAGCAGTGACTTTGCGGTGAGGCCGGCGAGGGTTCAGGAGATGACGTTGAATCGATGCGATCTGATGCGTTCGACTTGCAACTGACGGAATTCATGAGTGGGCTCCAACCACACAAAAGATTCACTCACTGATTAAATCTTTGACGGTTATGCCAAACTTGGTTGAAGTGGGCGCGAAAGCAGTGATGGCATGAGGAAGGAGGTAAGCTTGCTCGTATGCATGGACGTGGATGGTGTCGTTTGCAAAAGACGTCATGTCAGAACTAGAGGTACCGTGAATGATTTTCCTCCGAAGCAATGATATCGCACAACAGACCTTCTAGTCTTCTCGTCTATCCCACTGCCCTCGTACAATTCTACACTTACCAATCTCCAACCTTTTGAAAGGCCTACACCCGTCCAATCGGGATCATAGTATTGATATATCAGCCAATTTTCTACTAGCTCTGCCTTGACGTCACACGAATCTTTGCTGGTCGCCTTTTTCTTGCTGGGCAGAGTAGGTAGAGATGCGTGATAGACAATCGTGCCCTTCACTCCATCCACGACGTACAAGCCACAAGTCCTGCCTTTTTTCGTAGTGGCCGTTGCAGGTGCAGGTGCAGTCAGCAGTACAAAGAGGCTGGGGTTCAGATACTTGTACAGAGTTGTACGATTCCCAAGTACTTTTCCGAGTGAGGCTACTGGCCCATGAATTTGAGGTATCATCGTCTTTACGACCTCGTCCGGTGGTAAACCTAGCGTCCAGGTTGCATAAGCCACGAAACCTCGCTCCCCATCATGGCCCTCGGCACCGTGTTCTCCAGCATAGTGTGGGGCAATAGAATGACCCAGGACACGTGCGACGCCATCAGCATTAGTGCGGAGTGGAAAGTGTAACGAAGGCTGAAGGTCGTGGAGTGTTGCGCGAGTGTAAGGCGTGGACGGATAGAGGTAAACTTGAAGAAACTCGTCAAGCAGTAGAACAGATGTTGCGTATTTCTTCGGTGAGCCAACTGGTGGTGAGAGGAGGTATGCTTCGACTACAGGTCCAGGGACTACGTCAAAGCCTTGAAGAAGGCCATTAGAATCTTCTTGCGGTATAGATGTATCGACGTTGGTGGCGGAAGCTCCGGTGATGGCATTAATATGGAAAATAACAGTGTCGACCAAAGTCTGGCCCCAAGTTAGTACAACGTCGTCAATGATCACACGGTACACACATTCTCTGCACGCCGCTGTGCAACAATGATTACTTCTGGGCCCCTAGCTTCCTGTTCTCCAGTTGCATCCTCCGACTGAAATACGAACATCTTGACCGGTACAACGCTTGCACCAACCTCTGCGGCCCAGCCAAGCCCAAGTATGCGACTCCAAACAATGCGACCAGTACTTGAATCTATTCCAAAAATCTTCCCTTGTACTGTGGCAACGACAATGATTTGAGTCAGGCCAAAAGTATCACGAATGAGAGATCTCTCAGCGAAGGAGGCCGGCGAAGATGCGGAAACAGAAGTTGTAGAGGCATAAGACCCAGTGAGGAATCGTCGAAGAAACCCATGAAGATATCGCGGGAAATTCTGAGAATTATTCAATAAGTCCCAATACATTAACATGAATTGAGAGGTAAGCAAGCAACCTTTGCATCATTCACATGTCTCCATAATCTGCCAAAGAAATCTTCTCCTTCGTTTCTTGCAGTCACTCCTCCATTAGATTGACCTTCAGGGAGTTGTATAAACTCAGAAAGTACAATGGATGCGAGTGCCTCTTCCCGAGTCCAAAGCTCTGTTGAGTCAGAAGCAAGTTCCCATGACTGTACAGTACCACTGGTAGTGGTGAGAAGTAAAGTGGATGGATGTGTGGAAGCAGAACACGATAGAGCAGCCTGGAAGTACATCAAAAGGGGCGAAATTGACGACCGCAAGGAGACACACGTACATGTACTATGATTCCGTGAGCGCGGATGTCAAACGCAATCTCAAAGTCAGCACTGTTGAGCTTAGGATGGGCCCCAGAGACGGAAGTAGAGATGAGTGTTTGCAATTTAATCTTCTGCAGGAGCCTATGTCATTAAGCTTGTTTTGAAGGGAACAGACGGGACATGAAACGACGAACATTGATTTTATGGGACCGATATACTTGTCCAACTATAACCTCTCCAGGGTTCTCACCAAGTGAACCAATCCAAGTTGATTCTGTGATTTCTTCGTCGTTCTTTTCTGGGTTGGAGTTGTCAAGAAGCAATGCTTCAATACCCTCCATATTATCACCATTGAGACTGAGGAGAGTTGCCGAACCATCACTAGCAACAGCCACTGCGCTGCCAGACAGAGAAAGTCCAACATCTATGATGCGTTCATAGGTAGTGATAGCTCGGGTCTTGTGCACTGGTATATCAGGCTTTGCATCAAGCTCAGGTGTAAGTTTGAATGATCGAAGGAGGCCATTCTCGATCCATGCAACATGCGGATGGTCGGTCTCAGATGTGGAATTCGAGAGTATGGTGTAGGTGTGTTTGATGCTTGATGGCACTCCTCGGGAGTGAATGACAGAGCCGGTACGCGGGTCGAGAACGATAACGTGAAGATTCAAGGTTGTACTTGATCTTGTGAACGCGACGGCGTATAGAGCAGAAGAAGTAGAGACCAGATTTGTGAGAACAGTTAATCCACTGTGACAAGGTCAATGAATCTTTCAAATACAATTCATAAATGAGAACGGAAAACATACTCCTCACTCGCCCACGTCCACTGCACGATACCGGTCAAAGCATCAACGCGCCGCACGACGTGCCCATTTGTCAACACGTACGACTCGCCGCTATTGCCGAATGCAACATGTGCTCCAAGATGAAGAGGTTCTGCATTACGACCAGACTCCGGTGCGTGCAAACGCTTTTCAGAGTATAGAGCACCCGTTATACCGTCAAAAACGCGAAAGATAGCCCCGCCAGGGCCAGAAAGCGTCGCCAGACCTGGACACTTTTTAGAACAAACACAGCTAATAGCAAGAGAGGTCTCACGATTTAAATGTGGGTAATACCCCAATATCCGGTCATCTGCTTCGAATATATATCTCCAGACTTGTCTCGTCATCAGTTTGGATAAACGTGATAATTTTATGAGATGCATACCAACACTCCCGTCTTTTGGATTCAACGCTGTAATTACGTTGTTCGCTGTTGCAGCATATATGATTTCCGCACCATCTATAGGTTTCTCGGTGGAATTTGCAACAAAATTGAGTCGATGGAAAGAAGGGGCCGTCACGGGTGCCGCAACACGTGGTACACCGACAAGAAATTTGTGCCAATCGACGACACCAACGTCAGACTGGTGAATTGCCTGGATATGAGGTACTATGAGCAACAATATGGCACAGAGGCATGTCTGCGGCGACCACCTCATCAGTTATATCAGGTCTTGTCAAGTTGCACCTTGTCCGTACGTGATTCGTGCGTGATATGATTGATCGGAATTCAGGCATTCTCTTCCGCAACCACCAATGCTACGACGTTCTATCTTTCCGACACGCGCTCTTTCGCGCTCGTATGCCACCACCACACATCCACATGCCCTCGTTTTTCTTGAACACAGACAAGGAGTGTTGGATTCGGGCTCTCTGTCTGCACTCACTGCTGCTGAACAACTCGGAGGCAAAGTAACTGGGCTTGTCGTTGGTGCACCGGAACATGTGCAGGGCGTTGTGGAGAAAGCCAGAAAGTTCGTTCTATTTCAAATGACGTTTTTTTTTACCCATCGTTGACTTTTGATAGACTCAAAGGCTTAACCTCTATTCTGCATTCAGCCTCCTCCCAATACGCTGAACCACTCCCAGAGACTGTATCTCCTCTTCTGGAAAAACTCCTATCCGGCTCCACGCCATTTACACATATTGTTTCCTCGACGTCTTCATTTGCAAAATCGCTGTTGCCTCGAGTAGCAGCGAAACTTGATGTCCCCTCCGTTTCCGATGTCACTTCTGTGGCCCATGATGCTTCTTCCAACAGTACAACATTTACGCGTCCAATATATGCCGGGAATGCAATTGCAACCGTTCGAGCACCTTCATCTATTCCTCTTAAGTTCTTCACCGTTCGGGGCACTGCTTTCACCGCCGCGCAAGCACAAGATTCCTCCCAAGCCGAAGCTTCGTCCATAGAGCCTGTTGAGGTCTCTGATTCTCCTACGGAACATATCAAATCCACTTTCACCAAGTCCGATCGTCCTGATCTCGGAGTCGCTGGTCGGGTGGTGTCTGGAGGACGTGCCCTGAAGAATGCCGAGACGTTCGCCTCCACGTTATATCCACTTGCGGATGCGCTTGGTGCTGCCGTTGGAGCTTCGCGTGCTGCTGTAGACGCAGGATATGCAGACAACTCGCTACAGGTCGGCCAAACAGGCAAGGTTGTTGCCCCTGAGTTGTATATGGCCGTTGGTATTTCTGGAGCTATTCAACATCTCGCGGGAATGAAGGATTCCAAGCTCATTGTTGCTATCAACAAGGTGAGTCTACCTCTTCCTGTCATGAACCACAATTGAGATCCGTTGCGTGGATATTAAGGATCCCGACGCGCCCATTTTCCAAGTCGCAGACATAGGTCTCCAGGCAGACCTGTTTGAAGCTGTCCCAGAGCTTGTCGAGAAGTTGAAGGCATGAGCTCAGATAAGCTAAAGATGCATTTGAACCTCTTCAGAGGCTTCCCAGTCTGGCGTGGGCCTTCCATTATAGTGTTAAAGGTGTTTCTGGACTAGCGTAAAGAGGTCCTGATCGCAGAAAGATATAATATAATCTCCTTTCCCTTATCGGAAAAATTGTGACTCTGTGGCACCACCATTTTAACATCAACAAAAAAGGGTATTCAAACCCTTGAAAACCACAAGTGTTTATTGTACACAGTATGCAAATCAAACTGCATTCCGGAATGGCCTATACATTTCTAAAGTACTGTACTCCGAGACACAAGCTCGTTATCCGGAAATGTAGATTGTATAATGATATACGCGAGGAGAACCGGGGCCGATTGCGATTGCGAGTTGAGTCGCACAGTGGCAATGGTAACGTGTCATCATCATCCGTGATGATGAGAAAATAGGATGGTTAGGGCTATACGGTAGGAAAACAAGGATTGTGGGTGCTGCGACAATGCAGGTCGTGTGGTGCCGTAAAAGATACATGTCTGCGAGTTGAAGTGCAGATGGTGATGTTTTAAGGATACAACAGAGATACTAGACGCGACACATGCAAAAAAGAGATTGAGTGGGCTGAATGAAATCAGACGATGTCCCAGAGTTCTTCGAGTGCGCAGCAAAACTGGATGACAAAAATTGAGCAGAGACTAGACTTTCATGGCTTTTTAATCACCTTGCCGCATGCAACACTTGCACTCAGGGCATAGTCGCTGATACTTATTTTTTCATCGACATAAGCATCAGCAAAATCGTCTCTGCCTCGTGCCATAGCACCGACGAAGACTGCTATATTGTGAGTCGTCGGTAAAGTCGGAAGGTATTGGGAGAGGCGCTGAGTTGGGGCATCGCCAGAAAGTGCTAGGCCAGGTCAGGCCAAAATCGGTGACGAGGTATGCACACTCACTTAGCTTAATGGTATTTGGAGGTAGATGGTCCACGACAGGATTCTACAGTGCAACTAAGGAAAGCATAGGATAAATGGGGGTATCAGACGCACTTTGATGACCTTGAGCAGTTTTTCAGGTCCGTTCACCCCTCGGATAGATAATTTGTGCAGGAGTTGAACTGATTATCGCGATATATAAAGACATTCGCAAATTGTCGGAAAAGAAACGCACCCATCAGCCCACTGAACCTCTTGAACGTCCTTGGAATGCGAACATGGGGGTTGACCTCGATGAGCACGCCCTTCGCCGTATGGATATACACCTGCAGCAGTCCAGCCTTATTGAGAGGCGAGTCCAGAAGGGTCAACAAGCACTATCACAGAGATCAATCGCAGCACTTGATGATTCATCGATGGACGATGCTCCGCACCTGGTGAGTGATATCGGGCCTTGCATCAGCAATGTCTCGCCCAGTCTTGGCCAAGATGCCTTGGTGATCATCACAATTAAGCAAGGTATATTTTACATCTCCCTCTCCCTTCCCGTTTCTGCCTTTTCCTGGACCTCCGCCTGAAATTCTGTAAGCCTCGAGGCAGGCCTGTTCCAGAATCACATAGAGGCGGCGATTGGATGACGCCACGCCACCACGAGCGACATGCGCCTGTACAGGCAACATAGAAGGGTTTGCAGCTATGGGAATGGGGTTATGTGGATTTGGCTGAGCCATTTTGGCACGAGATTTTGAAGCTGGAAGCGGTTTTGTGGGCCGTTCAAGGGTAGAGGCGTTGTTGTAGATGGTGGTAAGTACAGTCGCTGGCTGAGCCTGTGTTGATTGGGCCTTGAGAGACGAATCGATTTGCATGCTCTGGGTTCCGTCAATTTCTGCGTCCGGTTTGTCAGAAGCGGGACTTGGGCTCAGCTGCCGCCTTCGCTGGTGGGGACGCTCGCCGGGAGTCGATTTTGGACGAGGAGGAGTGTCAAATGTGTCGGATTCAGAGAGCTTTTTAGGGACGGGATGATGGAGATGGTCTTTGTCGAGTGAATTGGAATGGCGACGACGACGGGCCGGGATCGAGCTGTCCATGATCAAATTTCTCCAGTTCCTACAGAAAAGGAGTTGGTCTAGCGAGACTTGCGTCTCTCTCTGTGCTCAATCTATAAAAGAGAGAAAGGAATGAAGATAGAAAGCTTCAGAACCCACTACCCACAACGGCACTTGCTTCCAAAACTTTTCACAACACGTGCCCACAATATGATGGCCCTGAGCGACACCAGCAGAAAAATCAAAGTTCACAACATCATTGACATAAGTAAATGGGATAGCCAAGTATCGTAAGGTATGTATTGAATATCCACAGCTGTCAAACAATCTTTCAACGTACTCAGAAACACTCTGTAAGTGGTGTCAGTGTCAAACCTCATATGGGAAAATAAACATGGAAAACGTACTGCGATGAACGATCCCAGGGCCAGACTCGTCGTACTCCTGCTTGGAGCACCATAGGTTTTGGAAGGTACTGAGCGAAGCCAAGATGGATCCACCGATCCATACGGAATACTTCCGCTCAGGGGGGGCAACAATCTTGACCTGAAGGACACCAGGGGTTTTCAGACCCTATATGATCATTGGATTACTGACTGACCTTCATGCTGGCAGGTGACAACGATGTCAACTCCTTCTGCATACGATCAGAGATACCAGGAAACATGGTGGTTCCACCAGAGAGGACTACGTTTCCGTAGAGGTCACGGCGAATATCGAGGTCGCACTTGAAGATGGAGTTGTAGCTAAAAGGCCGCGTCAGAACAATTCCGAAGTCACAATTACCGTCAGATACATACGTGGTCTCGTGGATACCAGCAGCTTCAAGACCAAGGAAAGCGGGTTGGAAGAGGGCTTCAGGAGCGCGGAAACTATAAAGTCACGTTCGACACTTGCAGTTTAAGCGAGACGCGACGTGAAAACTCACCGTTCATTTCCAATAGTGATCACCTGGCCATCGGGAAGCTCATAGCTCTTCTCTAGGGCAGAGGACTGGGCGGCAGTCTGGAGCTCCTGCTCGAAATCGAGGGCGACGTAGCAAAGCTTCTCTTTGATATCACGGACAATTTCGCGCTCAGCGGTGGTGGTGAAGGGGTAGCCGCGCTCCATCAAATTCTTAATCAAAAAGTCGGTCAAATCACGTCCGGCAAGATCGAGACGGAGAATGGCATGTGGCAGAGCGAAACCTTCATAAATGGGAACGGTATGGGTAACACCGTCACCAGAGTCCAACACAATACCGGTTGTACGACCAGAAGCGTAGAGAGAGAGGACAGCCTGGATAGCGACGTAGAAAGCGGGGGCATTGAAGGTTTCAAACATGATTTGGGTCATCTTTTCGCGGTTGGCTTTGGGGTTGAGAGGAGCCTCAGTCAAGAGGACAGGGTGCTCCTCGGGTGCGACACGGAGCTCATTGTAGAAAGTATGATGCCAGATCTTCTCCATATCATCCCAGTTGGTGACAATACCATGCTCGATAGGGTACTTGAGAGTCAATATACCACGCTTCGATTGAGCCTCATCACTTGACAGATCTCAACCAACAGGTCAAAGCACCATGGAAGCAGTAACTTACCCAACATAAGAGTCCTTTTGTCCCATGCCGACCATGACGCCCTGGTGACGAGGGCGACCAACGATGGAACTGAAACATGAGATCAATAGATAATTACGAGGCTAATGGATCCCACTCGACATACGGAAAAACAGCACGAGGGGCATCATCACCTGTAATTAGAGTCAGTAGCCGTGCTTGATACGTCGCGATTTCATATTCTATGTACCAGCAACTGGAATATACACGGGTTAATAGATAAACGCGCCGATGCTTTGATAACGTACAGCCAGCCTTGCACATGCCGGAACCGTTGTCAATAACCTATTTCAAGGCCGCGAATGAGAGACGTAAATGTATGGACGGGCGATCGAAACATACGAGCGCTGCGACTTCGTCTTCCATTGCTGATGTTTGTTAGAGGAGTGATGAAGATAAAAAGATGATAGGCGATGGAACCCTGTTGGGAGAGTTAGAAATTTATATAAGACTCTGCGCAGCCTTTTGCTGCGAACTGCGGCGAGTTACCTTTGCTTTCTCGTTGTTGGGCGGAGGGGAGATGTCACGTAGGCAAATTCCGAAGTAGTCTCACAAATGCGCTTATCCGATTGCATTAGGGCCGGTCTAACTGCGGAGCACTGCCACTCCGTTCTTGTCGATCCCATCAGGAGTTATTACTTTTCATGTGTTGAATAAGTAGCACCCACGTATGACACATGCTCATGCTCGTGATTTCTCAATAGCATAAGTATTTGAGCTCGTTCCCAGTCTCAAGTTAAGCATCTCCCAGCATGCCGCTCCCACCTGGCCCAATATATCTCGCAAATCGACTGCCCCCTCTCCTTGTTCCTCTGTTTTCCGTCTATCTTCTGAATCGTGTTCTGAGCTCTTATTTCTACATTTCTCTTCCCATTTGGGCTATGGTCATTTCTACAATCTCTACAGTTCCTCTCAGTGTCATAATACGATTTGCCTGTATCGACTTCATCAATCGCAGGAATGCTGCAGCTCTAGGCGCTGTTCTTCCTCCACACGTCAAGGACAAATACCCTCTCGGTCTCGGCACACTTATCGAAAGCATTAACAATCTTAAAACCGGGTATCCAGGTTAGCCATCCAACTATAGATGCCAGGTCCTCTCAACTTCCTTCTAGGCGAATTCTTCAACGTCTTGGGGGATAAGTATGGCAATACCTTTAATATCAGGATCCTCTTCGAAGATAGAGCAAGTCATCTCACTCCCTTCAAAAACACCTATTTACGTCTACAGATATTCACCGTAGAGCCTGAATACATGAAAGCTATCTTAGCCACCCAATTTGATGACTTCGAAAAAGGTCGGTGCTCCTCCCCCCGAGGGGTACAATTTCTGACCGTTCGTCTCCCCTCGTCAGGACCCATGTTCTACCACCAATTACACTCATTCCTGGGCACCGGCGTATTCAACTCCGATGGTATGTCAACTTCCATTCAATATGACCTCACAGACTCATCCTTCCGGCATAGGCGATATGTGGAGGTAAGTGCGAGACCGGCCGCCATTCATCAATATAGTCAAGTACTGGTATAAAGGTTTCACCGTGCCATGACCCGGCCCTTCTTTAGCAAGGATCGGATTACCCATTTTGACATCTTCGAACGCCACGCTCAGGATGCGATCCAGCAGCTCAAATCCAGGCTCAAGGAAGGTTTCCCCGTTGATATCCAGGTAAAGTCCTCTTCTTCATTTCTCGAGGTTTTTATATAGAACTCTTTCATCAGGACTTGGCATCGCGTTTCACCATGGACTCTGCTACCGAATTTCTCTTTGCAAAAGACGTGCAATCCCTCGGCGCTGGACTACCTTACCCCCATTATTCCTCTCTCTCGCGTTCGACATTCTCCGAAAGACATCCCGCAAACATCTTCTCCAAGGCATTTGATGAAGCACAGCGACACCTCGCGCTCAGGTCCCGGTTCGGTGCGGTTTGGCCCCTGTCAGAATTCTGGAAGGACAAGGTCGCCGAGAAAATGGGCCCTATCTTCGAGTTCATCAACCCCATTTTGACCGCCGCTGTCGCGAGGAACAAGGCAGCTGGCAACAACGAAAAACTTGGAGCCAATGTTGACCGTGAGGTGCAGGATGGAGAGTGTCTGCTTGATCATTTGATCAAGTATACGGATGGTATGGGCTTTTTCTCCAATTTCAATTCTGTTACTGTCATGGATTTCCCATGTAGATCCAATTGTTCTACGTGATGAGACTCTGAATATTTTGCTCGCGGGAAGAGACACTGTAGGTCCTCCAGGCTTGAACTGATGATTTGAATTTACATGGTGAATATAGACCACAAACTCCATTTCTTATGCGATCTATATGCTTGCCAAGCACCCGAATGTTCTCAGTCGTCTCCGAAGTGAAATCCTGTCGAAGGTCGGTAGTTCCAGCCGACCTACATATGATGACATGAAGGAGATGAAATACCTGCGCGCGGTAATCAACGGTGAGTGCAGTATCAAGCCCTGAATCACAGGTGTTCTCAGATTCTTCCCACATAGAAACTTTACGACTGTATCCTGCCGTGTAAGTGCTGTATCTCTCGCAAACCAGAATACAACTTGACACTGGATTTCAGACCCTTCAACGTCCGGTAATAACTTGGATCACAAGGTTTAAAAACTCCACTAACATCCATGATAGGACATCGAACAAAGCAACATTGTGGCCATCCAAGATAGGAGGAAAACCTTTCTACATTCCCGCCAATACCAAGTTAGTATGCAATTCTGTTGCAATAATTTGCATCCTCATACACATGCAGAATGCCATACAGTGTGTTTTTGATGCACCGTCGAACTGACCTCTGGGGCCCAGATGGTATGTTGCTATGACACTACCAGCAGTCGTCTCAATACTCAATCCTATCAGCAAATGAGTTCGACCCCGATAGATTCCTCGATGATAGACTGCGAAAGTATCTTACTCCTAACCCATTCATCTTCCTTCCCTTCAACGCAGGACCGCGCATCTGTCTCGGTCAACAGGTATGTCCTTTGTACAGTCTGCATGCGCAGCCTGATATTCTGCATAGTTCGCCTACCACGAGACGTCGTTCTTCCTCATTAGGCTACTTCAGAGCTTCTCTAAAATCACAATGGCACCAGAAGCGCAGCCGCCGGAGTCTCTCCCGCCTGCAAGCTGGGCTAGTTCGCCCGGTACCAAAAGTGATGAGCTACGGCCAAAAACCTATCTGACAATGTCGATTTTTGTGGGTGAAATTCTTGCAACCTTTTGTTTCGTGCTGAACACCATCCAGGGTGGGTGTTGGGTCAGGATGGAAGAAGATGTCGAGAGCAGAAATCAAACATAATCATTCATTCATTATTCGTAGTGTCCAAATACAACGTTAACATAGAATGAATGATTAAATATAATCATTCATTATAATTATTCGCAGTGTTCCAAATAGAGTGAATGTAATCAACGACAAATATCAAGTATCGCGCTCGACGCGTCAGCGGAAGAAAGCTCTATCCTTCATTTCTCTCCTCACCCCGTTTCTTGTTTCCAAGATGCCATTGGAGGCGACTATGATGATAATTGACAACTCTGAATACATGCGCAATGGCGACTATCAGCCTACCCGCTGGGAGACACAGAAAGACGCCGTCAATGTCGTCTTCCAAACCAAAATCGACGCTAACCCCGAAAACACGGTTGGCATAATGACCATGGCAGGAAAGGGGTGAGCATTCTCAACACCAGATTTGTACCACATATTCAATATCGCAAACGAACTCTCTGTTCAGTCCCGAAGTCCTTGTTACACATTCTAAAGATCTAGGCCAAATACTACAAGGCCTGCACAAGGCTTCTTCGAATATTAGTGGGCAGATTGACATCCCTACTGCCATTGCCATTGCTCAGCTAGCCTTGAAACATCGCGAGAATAAGAATCTCCGGCAGCGGATAATTGTCTTTGTTGCCTCGCCGTTAGAGGGCCAAGCAGCGGACGAGAAGGCGATGGTCAAGCTTGCGAAGAAGCTCAAGAAGAATAATGTTGCAGTAGATGTCGTCAGCTACGGCGATGGTATTGAAGAGACAACAGGGGAGGAGAAGAGTGTACTTCGGGCATTTGTAGACAGTGCAAGCAGTGGCGACAACTCGTATGTTCCGCTTTCCCTTCCGTATTACCCATCTCTGACTGTAGCACGAAGTCACCTTGTGTCAATACCGCCAGGCACACGGCTACTGTCCGATGCCCTGATCTCTTCTCCCATTCTTTCGGACGACCGAAGCTCCAGCATACCTGCCGAGTTCGGAGGCTCTGGTGATGCCGCTGGAGCGTCTGGTTCCGGTGGAGCAAATCAATTCGAATTTGGCGTCGATCCTAGTTTAGACCCGGAGTTGGCTCTGGTGAGGACAAATTTTTTGCTTGATTCCTTGTCGGCGCCGTCAACCTTCAAATTTAGGCACTACAAATGTCGATGCAAGAAGCACAAGCGCGAGAGGCGGCAGAAGCCGCAGCAGCTGCGTCGAATCAGGCTGAAACGACAATACATGCGTCACCCTCTCCTACAGCAGCGCCTGCAGAACCAACGGACGACGACGAAGAGCGACTCCTTCAGCAAGCTTTGGTTATGTCGCAAGAGGGTAATGATGTTGAGATGGAGGGTGGGGATGAATTTGATGAGGACGAGGACGAGGAAGCAGCAATTGCAAGAGCGATTGAGATGAGTATGCGTCCACAGGAGGATCAACAGGAAGACAAGAAATAGGTCCATCATTGACTATTAGATGACTTTTTCTCTCTCTCAACATCGCTTTTTATCTGCATATATGTATCTCTAACTCATAACTCATGAGGTTTTGTACTCCAGGCTCAGACAGCAGATTGCATCAAACCGAGAATCTTCCTGTTCATTATATGGCACATTCACTCAACTATCCCGCTATTTGTTGCTCACGTATCCAATATCTTTGAGATTGACTTGAATAGTTCAAGCAATTTCTTCGGCAAACATATCCCACAGTGCGTTAGCGATCAGGCTTCTATATGGGATCTTCGTGTCCCACTGCCAGATCAAATGAATCTCTAACCCGATTTACCAGCAGCAGCTATCATGTCAGATGTTCTATTTATCGGACTTGGGGCCATGGGTGGAGAGCTAGCTTGCCGCTTAGCTGCCCCACAAGGTTACACAACCTTCCTACATGATCTGAAACCTCTTTCTGTTGAAAATTTAACAAGCAGAATACCTCGCAGCAAGGGATTTAACATGTCGGCGCAGTCCGAGCCCCTTCCGAGTGTTGTGTATACCTGTCTTCCCTCTTCTACAGACGTCGAACAGGTTCTACAGACGTTTCTAGACCGTGTCAAACGTGGAACGCTGTGGTTCGACTGCACTTCTGGTGACCCATTCAAGGACAGAGAATTTGAAGCACTTTTGCGAGGGAAAGAGGCTACCTTCGTGGACGTCGGCGTCTCTGGAGGTATGACTATTCCTATTTGTTCATTCCTACTTGGCTGATTTAAGTAAAACCCTCGAGGCCCTCGGGGAGCCGCGGCTGGCTCGCTCACTGCCATGGTTGGGTGCCCGACGGATGTCTTCCAGAAGGTACAACCTTTCCTCGAGTCATGTGCGGAACGTATCGTGCACTGTGGCGACACGGGCGCTGGTCATGCCGTTAAAGCAGTGAATAACATCATCATGGGAACTAATCTTGTAATAGCTTCTGAAGGGCTGAGCATCCTTGCCAAGTACGGCGTCAGTCCAGCTGCCGCTCTTGCAATCATCAATGAATCATCTGGGCGAAGGTAAGGCGACCTTCATCTCGATCACGGTCGGACTCTTAGATTCAAACCACGCATGATAGCTGGGCAACTCAGGATAGAATGCAAAATTACATCCTGCCAGGGACATACGACTATGGTTTTCAGCTCTCCCTTCTCGAAAAGGACATGTCGACTGCTTTACAGCTCGCATCTGGGTGTGGGAACACAACACCACTCCTGACAAACTCTTTTCGTCTCGTCAGTCGAGCCAGCCAAACCCTAAGCGCCACAGCCGATCACACAAGACTAGCGGAAGTGGTCGCAAAGCTACAGTCAACGACTCTTGTCACTCATAAACAATCATCTGACAAACAGCCCAAGTCCCCGTCTATGCGTGCTCTGGGTATCAAGCTTGTAGTATTTGATTGCGCAGGCACGATCATCGACGAGGGTGGACTTGTATACAACGTCCTGAAACAAGTGATGCGCCGCGCTCCTGGCGGCTGTATCACATATACCGAGGAAGAATTCAACAGGTGGCACGGGGGAAACAAGATTGAATTGCTTCGTTTCTTTGGGTATCGCGCAGGAATGTCGGAAGAAGAGGTTCAGGGGATGTACACAGATTTTCTGAGTTCTCTCCAAACTGGATATTTTAGCTCTGAGAACAAAGGCGCCGTCACTTTGATACCGGGCGTCATAGAGCTTTTCTACGAACTTAGAAGGGCAGGCATCAAAGTTTGTCTCAACACAGGTATGTTACTGTACTTTATTAAACAACAATTCCAATTACCTTCTTGCAGGATATCCACACTCCATTGCAGATAGGTTGATACAGGTCCTCGAGCTGGAGGACAAGATTGACGGTTTGGTGGTTGCGGAAGATGTTGGCATGGGTCGGCCTTATCCTTATATGATACAGCATCTTGCGCGCCTACATAACATTGTAGACATGCGCCACATTGTCAAGCTGGGAGATTCAGTCCGCGATATTGAGGAAGGACGTTTTTCGGGATGCGGATTGGTTGTGGGTGTGCTAACTGGGGCTGATTCCGCCGAGGACCACATCAAGGCTGGTGCAGACCTTGTATTGAAGAGTGTAGCAGATCTGTCCGTCTGAATGCCGTAGACCGTAAATTTGTTCACATTGGCTAAGGTCTATGTTGTATGTTTAGTCTGAAGAGCAAGTATCTGTAGCGGCCCCTAGTAGGGCAGTCACATTTGTGCTGCCTTTGTGGAGTAGACTGGTCAAGATTTTGGACACTGAACACATCAGGTCCTCACACTTGTTCGAGTGTTCTTGTTGTTCAAGTGTTTTTGTTGAGCCAGGCTATAACCTTTCGAACTCCAGATGCTCAGGCTTATAGCCCTCGATACATTTAAGATTGACTATTTTCTGGATCTCCATGGATCCGTACAGGATATCTACGCAATCTTGGCGCCATTCAAAGCCGCTTACTTTGACTCTCGGATGTTTCTGTCTCCAGAGTCACGAGGTCCCGGATCCATTTTTGCCGGAGTCGCCGGATCTCGTGTGACTGATAATTGCATAAAATACTGATATTTAGCCAGCTCAAATCCGCAACTCTTGCTCTTGTTATGGCCGTGGATCTCTCTAAAGTTGTTGGCTTCACGCTTCCAGACCGCCCAGTCAGTATAATCATGTCTTCCGAAATCACGCGAACCCTATTGACGTGTTTACTTACATAGGTTGGATGGAACAAGAGGGACTTATTGACTTATGCCGTTGGAGTGGGCGCTAAAAGTGACGACCTTTCCCTCATATATGGTGCGTGGATCTTGTACAATATGTATGCCATGATGGTGACGACGAATTGTAGAGCTTGGTGAGACAGGATCAACTGAGAGGCCATAGACGTCTAACTTTAGTCTTCAGAGAAGTCATTTGCTGCACTTCCTACATATCCTGTAGTGCTTCAGCTCAAGGGTGACGGTCAAGATGTGAATGTGTTTGCAGAACGTGTCAAAGGACGGCCCATCCCTGGCATGCCGCCTGTAGATCCCAATCGTATCGTACGTCTCACTTCATCTTATGCCTGCTTCATATTTTTCCTAGCATCTTCTTATAGGTCCACGGGACACAATCCATTGAAATTCTCAAGGAGTTGCCGTTGGTCAGCGGACCTGGGTGGAAAATGACAACCCGCTACACCGGTGTTTCCGAGAACAGTGCGTGTTGACCGAGCATGATGGGATATATTGGCTAATCGGGTCGTTCAGAGAGTGGTATTGTAGTGACCGCTGAGAACGTACTCGTTGACCCCAATGGTGTTCCATACGCCAAGCTCTACGTAAATTCACTTCGGAGTATGTCTTTTGGGGTGCTTGACAAATGATTCTAGAGTTCTGCCTTCAATGTCGGGGCAAAAGCGAAGGGTGACAAATGCACCAAGTCTATCGCTGGTCCGCCCCAGGCAAAGCCAATACCCAAGGACCGTAAGCCAGATTGGGTAGTGAAAGATCAAACAACACCTGAACAGGCGATCGTCTTCCGCCTCAGCGGCGACTATAACCCTCTGCACATAGGTATGCATCTTCTACTTGTCAATTATTTTTTCCGAACTCGATTCTCATCGTCTGTTAGATCCTAAGATTGGTGTATCAGCTGGGTTCGGCGGTGTCATTCTTCACGGTTTGGCGACATTCGGCTTCGCTGCTCGGGGTCTCATCAAGGCTGTAGCAAATGGCGACCCTACGGCGTTGAAGCTTTTCGGTGTCCGGTTCACCTCGCCTGTGAAACCTGGTGATGCCCTTGAGACCTCGGTGTGGGAAGTCGGACCTGGTCCTCATGGAACTGTTGAGGTGGCATTCGTCACCAAAAATCTCACTTCCGGAAAGGTATGACTTCTTAACTCTTGTCCGATATCAGTTCTTTTTACATGTAATCAAAGATCGCGCTGGGTGGTGGTATTGCATATATCAGGAAAGCTCCTTCACCGAAGTTGTAATTAAATAATTCTCCAGTATATAAGTGAGAATCCATTTATATCGAATTATAGTTTTGCTTCCAACACGCGCCTTCGATCCAAAAGATCATCGGCTTCCAGGTAACACCCTTTGAGCCATCTATTTGTTTCTCCCTCCTTTTCCTGCCCATCGATGTCATTGAATGCTGTACGTGAATGTAAAACTCTACGATTGTCAAAGATGACTGCATCTCCCTCTTGCAGGGTGTAACGATATGTGTTTAAGGGATCGTTCAGTGCCTCAGTGAAATGCTTCAAGGCAGGATAGAAGGCATCGGGTGTAGACAGTGGTAAGGGCGCTTGAAACGGCGGAGAATAATTTATGTGGCTGATCATTCCCGGTGGAGTGCCAGAGGATGGATTAGCCAGCTCAATTGTTGCGTGCTCACGATGGAGGTGGTGCCCGTCATTTATGTAGTGAAATGCCACGGGCGTAGCCGCGAGGATATCGAAATCTGATGGATGGGATTTTTGAAGCAAAGTGGCGCAGTGAACAGCATCAACAAAGAGTGATTGGCCACCCTGTACTCTGTTTCGCAGGCAGTGTAAGATTTGATATCGAGGTGGATGCTCAAGATATCTTTTGAAATAATCAATGAGGGTTTGCAGAAGCACGGGGCCAAGACGTTGCTTACAGGAGATCCATATGGAGGCCTAGATCTAGATTGGTATATGCAACATTCTTGCTATTGCGAACATTTCTGACATCCCACAGCCGTCCATAAAATGTTGTACGTATGTGACCGAACATCTCCGCAAGGGTGGAGAGCTCGCATTTTTCGTCTGAGGTCTCTTTATGAGGGACGTCCCTCACAAAGAGTAAACCGTATCGACAGATTTGCTTGAGAGCAGCTAGCATTCCTTCGGAAGTTTGCAAGGATCCGTACGAGATGAAAAGATCGCGGGTTTGAGTTATAATTCTATTGTTCCAGGGCTTGCTCACAATTTGTTTGTGAAAGGCAACAAGATTTTTCCGAGAGGAGTGGCGCTCAAGGAATGAGATAGGGAAATGAGATTTGTGGCCATCCTTCCACTCGATTGCAATTCCATCATCCAAAAGACGAACACCACCTTCGATCGGCTTCACGTCCAACGGTATATCAGATGATTTGTGTAATTTTTGAGATGTGGTAGGATGTATGCACTCGGGAGACTGACAGGAGTCCCGCAGCCACACATAAGGGAAAGTAGCCTTGAGGGTGTCCACAGTAAGGGAAGAAGGTCCTTTGGTCAGAGTCGACCAGCTTTGCCGACGAAATAATCGGTTGAATGCAGGAACCCGTAAGTGTAGATTGGCCTGCCGTAATGAGTGACGTAGCAGGAGAGGATTGCTCATGGTAGACTTAGTCTCTGTCTCGAGGCTGCCTCGAAGGTGAAAAGTAACCCGATCAGGCCTGTAACGACAGCGTCAGGTAACGGTGTCGTCACACTATAGAGTCTTAAGTCAACCGGTAGAACTGTTGTAAGTCTAGATTGAAAATAAGAGCTACCGTAAGACATCGTCTACAGTAATTTATATACGACTCGGTAATTGCGATACCCGAGAGGCGGTCAGGAAAGAGAACGATATCACAAGTAAAGGAGCAGAAGTCGGTGTTCTAGAGTAAGTGCCGGTTACGGTCGTCACATACGCCCTCCTGATATCGTGAACGAGGTGAGGGATAGCTGGGAAGGAGTCGTGGGGATGTAACGGTGAGGTCTGACAATAATAAAGAGCGAACTAGGGGTCCGAGGTTGAACGTCGGAAAGGACAGTGGTAGCCTGGAAATCGGCGGGTTGCGAGTTGGAGCGCGGGTGTGATAAGATAATATTTAAGTTGAAAGGAATTGAAGTCGAAAGATTGTTGTTAAGGAGTGGTGGCAGTAGTGGACTCTACTCGGATAGGGTGGTTTGCTGAATAAACTGGTCGACAGGCATTTCGTCGACTGGATCGTTCGATCTATTGACACCACGTCCCTTCTTGGACGGCCCACTGGCTGAGATGGGCTTGAAGCCCTCGGATTTGGCCTCCTCGAGGCGACGCTTCTTGAACTTCTTTTCCGCCTTGCGGGATTCGCTGCGAGCCTGATTTCTGACGGCATCACGGTGAGGGCGAAGGAGGGCGTTCTTGACATTGGCCCACCCGTCCTCGTTGACGTCTCCATTCCCGTCGATGACGTTGAAGGATCTGAGCTCGAGGTAACGATTGTCGAAAAATGGGAATGTCAGAATGCTGCGCGGGATGGAGTAGTTATCGATGTTATATGTACCGGTCTCGGGGTCACGCGTAGCAAATTCACAGGGATTATCCCCCTTGGTTCGGTTGTAAGCGAGGGCAAAAGGCTCATATCCACAGGGTTCGACCGTGTTGATAGTGGGGTGGCGGCGGCGGACGTTGGAGTCATGGTCAAGGAAATGTAGTAGTTGAGCCGGATGGATGGTAAGGTTAGGATCGTCGGCCGCCAATTGCAAGAATCCGTCAGGGCGCATACCAAGAAGAGGGTGAGGTTTGTAGTGGCTTTTGGGACGGAAGTTGGCGTTGGCGGGGCAACTAATGGTGGCTGCCGCAGTGTCCATAGATTGCAAACAAGAGGGTGGCGTAATTTCCACAAAGAGTAAGGATAGAGGCTCAGAATAGATGGGATGTAAGGACAGGTGTTGCTGGGTCGTGTCGAGGGGGTTTATATATGTAGATTCTAGCTGTAGAGACCCCAAAAACACTTGAGGGTCATCTACAGGAGGCTTTCCAGTGCCAGGGGTTAATTCGGAGATATCGCTCGCATTCTGAGCATCGAGATAAGGAGCTAACAGATCTAGTTCCTTGACCTGATCGTAAGGTAACCAGGTTATATCCCCAGCACGCCATAACACCTCGAATATCGCTTGTTTCTTTGACCCTGCGTGATTAACAATCTTATCAGCAGCCCATTCTACATCGTGCTCAGGTTCAGTTTCAGACACTACCTGAGAATAAAGTCGACCGGGGAACCATCTATCATCATTGGGATGGTGTATCCTTAGCAGAGATGCGTGGAATACATCATGTATACCTCGCTGGAGCATGTGGGAGGGAAGTTGAATACGGAATGAGTGATTGCCGTAGTCTTTGAGAAGTAAATAAGGGCCAACAAACTTGGGAATTAGTTTACGTGCCAATCCCTTGGGAAATGTCATGTTTTTGGTTGACACGTATACAAACTCACCTTCCTTGAATGGTATAGCAGTTTGTTTTCTGTTTGCATTTCTAGTTTGCTTAATGCGCGCTGAAAGAATGCAGTCATGTGCATCCATTATTGTGGTCTTCAAACGTTGGGCAAATACACGGACACCAGGGTACTCATTCGTACTGGCAGAGTTCCAAATCATCGAGCGAGGCAATCTCCCATAGTTTAGGAAAAAAGGTGAATAGCCAGTGCTTTCAGATCTGGCTGTGTTAATTGCAAACTCAATAGCTGGTAGCTTGGATACCCAATCCTTCTGGGTGGGGTTTATGCATTGGCGAATCATCTGGGTTATGGTTCGATTAGCACGCTCAGTTATCCCATCAGTTTCAGGGTGGTAGGAACTTGACATTTTTAATTGTGTCCCTATCAAAGTATGAAGGTGCGACCAGAATATACTTGTAAAGTAAGAGTCTCTGTCACTGACAATTGCTTTGGGAAGTCCATGTAGTTTATATATTTCACCAAATACAAGTTCGGCAATGTGCCTGGCCATATAGTTTGTTCGACCTGAAATCAGGCGGACCATCCCTGTGAGGTGGTCTATAATTACTGTAAGTGAATTATACGTAGCATCACGATTTTTTGATCCAGGTAATGGCCCAACGAAATCAATACCAATTACTTCCCAAGGTTGGGTGGGTACAGGTAAGGGGTTCAATGTGCCATATGATTTGTGATTGGATGGCTTACTCCGCGCGCAGGTCATACAGGTCTCACAAAAGGTGTGGATGTCACTGCTCATGTGTTTCCACCACACATGTTCTCGTAGGTATGTCAGGGTCTTTCGAGCACTAAGATGTGCTAACATTGAGTGAGCCTCAGATATTATAATTTCCCGAACATTTTGACCAGATACTATTATTGCGGGTATGCATAACACTCTTTTCCCTTCAGTGTTTAAATAGAGTAGCTTATCATTTGTGTACTCAAAATTCTTATATTCACATGGATTCTTGATTATGGATGCCAACACTGGGTCGTTCTCATATTTACCACTGATGCTATTCAGTAGGTCAATCGGTTCTCGTCCTCCAGCCATCATCTCAGCTAATGATACTGGATTCAGGGGTTCAGTTAATTTGTGAAGCTTCTTTGATCGTTCTGATATTTCTTTATCTCGTGCCTGCTCAAGATCATCACTTTGCTTACGTGCTGGAATTCGTATGGTAAGTTTTTGTGTATCAACCTTGCCCTCCTTTCGTTGCTGAGGGCCATTCAGCATGAAATGTTTGGCCACCCAAGCTGCAAACTCCTTGGAGGTTTCGGGCCTCCCAGTCTCTGCTGCTGGTATGACATTTTGCCTGTAGGCTCGTTTGGGCCTCGTGCCACTTTCCTGTGTTGGTGGCATCAGCCCCTGTGCCTGATCGCAATAGTGATCAGCCTTGCTTGTTTCCGGGGGACTGACATTTTCATAGGTCAAATTCCCTGGTCTATTCTTGATGGCATTTGCTTCGGCTGACAAGTTTGTGCTCTCGCCCTCCATGCCAACCAATACTGGCATGGATATCAGGTGAGTTGCCAATGTATCATTATTTATTACATCATGATACGTGTATTCACTACGAGCCCTTACAGTACCTGGCTCATCAAATGAATACAATCATGACAATGCATCTGATAAGATGTTATCAGCACCAGGTACGTAAACAACCTCAAAGTCAAATTCAGAAATTTTTTCCAACCATCGAGCCTGTCTTCCAGAAAGATTTTTCTGATTCAACAGATGAATCAACCCCTTGTGATCGGTATACCAGGTAAATTTTGTTCCCTGAAGAATATCACGGTACCTTAACATTGTTTCGACACCTGCCAGCATTTCAATTTCATGCACTGGATAATTTTGTTGTGCGGAATTTAGCTTTGCAGAGTAGAAAGCGGCTACTTTGGCCTTGCGCCAGTCTGATCCCTGGCTGATAACACCAGCAATCCCTGTCCCACAACCATCGGTGACAACATTTACAGGGGCAGCACCTTTACCATAATCAAGGGGTTTACGGTGATGATCACGACATTTCATAGCTAAGCATTTAATATCTTCAAATGCGCGTTGGTGAGTGTACTCCCAACGGAAAGGGACAGTATCTCCTGTCAACTCATGTAACACTCCCATAGGAATGTGAACATGGTCAATATCATCGGCCAAGTATCCAGCTGCTCCTAAGAACCCTCGAAGTAAGTCACGGTTAGTTGGTGTCTTCCAACGTGCTAATGCATCAACCTTATCAGGGTCCATGCGTATGCCATTATTGTCAACCACACGGCCTAGAACTTTCAATTCCGGGCATAGGAATCTTAACTTATCCTTTCCAAGGTAAAGTTTCTCATGTTTTAAGATGTCAATCACAATCTTAATGTGTCGAACATGTTCCTCAAGTGTCTGTGAGTAGATAATTATATCATCAAGGTAGACGTCCATAAATCGCCCAATATATGCAGAGAAAATATGGTTCATTAATGCTTGGTAAGTAGCTGAAGCATTACAGTCCCCTTGTTGTACTACGTTGCTGACCATATTGCCATCAGGGGTCGTTACGGCAGTTCTCTCCACATGTTCTGGTATAATGCGAATTTGTTCGTAAGCATCTTTGCCATCCAATAGCGATCGATACCGACCTTTTGCCACTCGACGCAGGATTCCATCAATGTCAGGCAGTGGTGACGATCTTTTCACTGTGTTGGCATTCCGAGCTCTCAGATCAAAGACTGTGCGAAGTCGAGGTGATTCTCCTGATTTGCCTGGCTTGGGTATCAGCATCATTGGGACGGTGTTCCCACTGCTGGTGACCTTCCATCGCCCATTTTTGATGTATGCGTCGCGCTTCTCAGCCCATTGGCTCCGCATGGCTTCTGGACATCGTGATGGCCGCCAAGGATATATCCTATTGGGGTCAATCAAGTTTATTTCATGGTTAATAGCGTGTAATGGAGGTAAGGGTGTATCACTTGCCGATTTGCAGACTGGTTCTGCATAACGCCGAAGTTCCTCACGCACTACCTCTAGATTTTCTTCATACAATTCCATCGATCGTGAAGCAAGTTGTGTCACACCTTTGCCTTCAAAAGGTAATGATCGAGGTGATCCAACTACAACGCGTGCAGGGTTAATACCAAAGGTGACTTGGTGTTGAAATAAGAAAGGTGTACCAAGGATAAGGTCATATCCTGACAAGTTAATGATATCAAAGTACCGTTGCTCAGATACAGATTGATATTCAAACTTGGCCGTGGCACCAAAGTTGATTCGTGATCTTGATCCTTGTACTGCTAGTTGAACTGGGACAGGAGAGGTAAGTTCCTTTCTTTTGATGTTTAGTTGTTGTACTAGGGTACTTGAGATGAAATCCCCCAGAGAACCTGAATCAATGAGTGCACGCGCAGGGTGTCCATTGATATGTACAACTACAACAAGAGGTTTAGGCACCATTTGTGATGGGTCCTTTACATAGGCTGCATTTCGCTGTATAGAGGGGTACGTACCAGCAGGTATCTGCTGTCCATTCAGCTCAAGGACACGCAGACGCCCATCTTCTACTGTCAGATGGAGCCGGCCAAAAGCTGAGGCCCATGTCCATAGTAGATCAATCTCATACTCACTATCAGCTAGTTCTGGTGGTAGGGGCTCCTCAAACAAGCTGGCGATGTAGTATTGAGGGTCATATGGGGCAGAGTAGGCTTCTGTCTCCAGCTTTTGGAGGGATCGTACTAATTGTTTGTGATACCAGCCAGCCAGGTTGAACATCTCATTTCCCAGCATGGCAACATCAATTCGAGTTCGGAACCCAAGATGGTAATCAAATATGTTACATGTCGGACCTTCTGTGGTCACCTTGAACCGGTGGTATGATTGCACGCGGCCTTCTTCATCCCCTGGATATGGGGCACCATGCTCAAGTACGCGTCGGGCATTCCAGGTGTAAACATCCGAGGCAAGACATGTCTGATAGGCTGATCCGTGGTTAAGGGGAGCCCCAGTTTGAGTGTGTCGTATCTTTGCATACCATTCACCAATTGGAAAGTGAGTTTTCATTGCAGTATATCGACTTAGTACCTCAAAGGTGTCAAACACACCATCATGTACCATGATTTCATTATGAGATACAGGTGTTGCACGGAAACGCCTTCCGTGGAACTGGAGCACATTGGCAGGGTCGCCAGGGTAGGGTTGCATGGTTTCCAGCATCTCCTCGGCCTTGTTGCACACAGCATCGCCCAGGCGATTTCGTCGTGAGTCTGCATCTAATAAGATCAATTTTTTTTCTGCTGACTCAATATACATTTTGTAATGCTGAGGGAACTCCTTTGGGGGAGCCAGCATAACTTCGTCATCAAGGACAGAATTACCGAGTGAGTCAGTAGTCTGATATGATGATCCACTGCTTTCTTCTTCATCAGATGTAATTTCTAAACTAGAGTCGGAGACCGACTGCAGCAAAGGGAGGGTATCATTCTCACTATCGCACTCTCCTATCATTCCAATCGATAGTTCGGTGGTTTCTCCAAGGCTATCAACGCGCAATTGCTCGGCCCAATCTACTGCAACTTGGATACCAAAAGCTGTCATGCCTGGAGGCTTTCCGTTGCTTGATTTCATCCTGCCTTTCGTGGGGCAGTTCCGGGCAAAATGTCCCTCCTGACTGCAAAGGAAGCATTTATTGGCTTCCTTAAGTGTTTCCTTTTCTTCTCTGCTTAAGGGCATGCTTGGCTGATCACGGTTACGCTTAGGTGCATAAGAGTTCTCAGCCCGGAGGGAGGGTTTGTTGTTATTACTATTATTACCACTCCATTTGCTAGCTGGCATATGCCCAGGGTTGGTATTAGTCTTTCTACCAAAGGTTGATCGAAAGTTCTTTGCACGGTTGGCAGAGTATGGCTTTGCGGACTTGGAGGCATCATCCCGCGATCCAGAAGTATGTAAGTGGTTTTGATTTCGACTAGAATTATTATGGCGGGACTGACTGCTGTTTCCAGCATAGTCTCTAAAATCCACATTATCTGCCAGTTCCTGATACTCGGCTTCACGTACCATTGCCTTCCAAGAAGTATATTCCGGGTTCATGTGCTCACAGAGAAGTGCCTTACGGAGAGAAGGTCTGAATCTGTTGAATAACTTTACTACGCGAGCCTGCTTACTATCAGCGCCTACGATGGTAAACAATTCGTCGAGATCTGCAATGTATTCGCGAACTGACTTATTTCCTTGAGTGAAGCTATTGAGCCTTTCTTGTTGCTGATTGCGAAAATCTATAGGAAAGCAATAGTTGAACATTTCAACAAAAAATTTCCTTAACGACCAGCATTCCGGGTCAATCGACACTCTACGAGTATAGAAAGTGTAAGCCTTCCCAGTCAGGAATTCGGATAGCACCATGACCTGACGTTTTTTCTCCACATAGCCATATTTAACGTATGCCGTACCATGCGTAAGGTATTTGTGGAAGGCTCTAATGTCTACGCGGCCATCGTATTTCTCAGGCGGAGTGGATTTGATTATAGTTCGCCTCGATTGTTTGTGTTTCGACCTATGGGAACGACGACGGGATCCCCGGCAGGATCGGTGACGTCCACGGTAGCGAGATGATGAACTCGAACTCAAGCTACTTGATGAGCTGGAGTCACTGGACTCGCTGCTATATTCAGAGCTCGTTTCCGAATCTGATTTGCTGTCCGACGATGAATCTGAAGGCTCTGTATCTCCGGACAACTCACGTCGTTGTCGTTTCCCCAGGCGTTCAAAGGCCCGACCCAGGGCACTTTTAGAAGTGATCTGGGTTATTGGCTTTGTTGCAGCCATTAGGTCTGACTTGGTGCGTTTCTCTCTGCTATCTGGCTTATATCTTGTCTTATGTCTCGAACCATCTGCTACTTTTTGAATAAGTGCCGCTAATTTGTTTGATAGAGGTTCAGACCCAGCGCGGTCCTTCCTTCTGTTATGTGACATTTTCCTTTTCTTGTTACGTCTATCCATTTCGCGAGCTAACTTCTTTTTGTTGCGAAGGTAATCTAGTACTTCTTCTCGTGATACTTCCCGCTGAGCGTCCTCGCCCTCCACTTCCTCACTTCGTTGCGCGTCGCCACCGGCAATATCTCTGACATCGGCGGTTAGGGCGTTTGGCTCAGGAGATTGAGTAGGCGGCGGGGTCTCAAGGTTGCGTCGAGAGTTGAATTCAGTGAGCAGATCCTGTTGAAACTCAGGATCCATCTCGGGCTCATCTAGATTTATACCACCCCAGTTTCTGGGGTCAATAGTTTTTCCTTTGCTTTGCGAAGTTTTGCCAGCATTAGTGTCATTGTTAGAGAATGCAACTCTTTCCATTCTTCTGTCGACATATTCTCGTTCTGTTTGAGACATGTTGTTGCGAGCTTTCTCAATGGCTTCATTTAGACCTTCTGTAGGTGTTGTCTCAAATTGTTCTCGCATTTCCTTATGTTCGATAGCGGCCGAATCAGTAATGTATTGATCGACTATTACATCGCGTTCTATGGTAGACGCGTCCCGATGATCGTCACCATCTGAGACGGAACTCGTTAAACTCGAGTTACCAAAGCTGACGTTCGCTGGAGAATCGTCATTTCCACCGGCCTGAAGCTCGGCGGCATCCACAATTTCAGTGGGCATCATGGTAGGGTTACTACTCGTGGAAGTACCGTTGGAGGGTTCAAAACCCGTCACGTCGGTCATCTGTGTCGTGCTAGGGCCGTCCGTCGTTCCCAAACGTCTGTTGACCGGTCTGGTGTTCCTAACTGCAGTCGGGCTCAGTCGACGGACACTTCTTCCAGCTGGTTGGTTTTGTAAAGAGTATCTAGTAGCCATTTTGTTAGTAGGTGAAATTTTTTATGGTGACTCACAGTGTTGGGAGTCCACAGTTGATCAGACCGTGGGGGGCCAAGACACGAGAGTTGAGAGTTTTTTATAAAAGCTAGTTAGACTTGGGGCAGTTCAAAATATGTAACAACAGCGTCAGGTAACGGTGTTGTCACACTATAGAGTCTTAAGTCAACCGGTAGAACTGTTGTAAGTCTAGATTGAAAATAAGAGCTACCGTAAGACATCGTCTACAGTAATTTATATACGACTCGGTAATTGTGATACCCGAGAGGCAGTCAGGAAAGAGAACGATATCACAAGTAAAGGAGCAGAAGTCGGTGTTCTAGAGTAAGTGCTGGTTACGGTCGTCACAAGGCCTCTCACGTGCTTGTGACGACAGTGATCCGGTTTTTGAATTACTATCACGGTCGCCTCATAACCCATACCCCCTTGGTGGAGACTCGAAGCTATGGGTTACGAGAGAGTATGGCATATAGGGGAGACAAAGTAAAAAGGTATTGAAATGACCCAAAATGCTGTATTTTCAGTTTTCTAATGATTGTAGATGTATTGTACAAGAAAACTAGCTAAGAAACCATTTTTTGAGACTCCTCAAGATGAATCTGCCATTTAAAAGAGGCCAAAACATGATCTCAATCTTGGGCAATGGGATATTCCATACCATCAGTGTAGCTTTTGATCAGGGAAGCAGCTTGTAGAACTTCATGCTGTACAGGGTATGCATGAACCAATGCATCATCATTGATATTGTTGTCTCCATCAGCAATTTTTGTATCTTCTTGTGCTTTACATGCATTGAGGACAGCCTGACAAATAGCCTCCTCAGTTGCCTGTTCCATATGGTGTATCTCATCTGCCAGTTTGAGTGTTAGGTCCAGCTGACCTGGGGGGCTCTCTCACTGTAGAGCAAGCAACCCACTAGTCAGAGAACTACAATGACTAAGAGAACCTATGGAGTGTTGGAGTTGGATGGAGGTTGAACAGACAATCTGGAAGTTTGGGGTTGGTGAGAATAGTAAGTCTGGAGGTTGATTGAGGTCGGAGGACTTAGGAATTGAGCCAGAGTTTTATTGGGGATTAGAATTATAATTTGGGGTAGTAAGTTTAGTAGAGTTGAGTGTCAGGAAATAGATAAGGCTGGGAAACAGATAAGTGCTTGGAAACTAGAGGCTGGGAAATGTACATAGGCTAAAGGCAATATTGAGACTAGCATACTGACTATGGTGATACTGTATTTATAGGGAGGTGTTTGGGTCTTGGAGTGGTTTGGGGTGTGGGATGGGGATACAGGACATAGCTCTGGGGTATAGGGTGTGTTCTGAGACTGGGAGTGGGACAGGAGTGCCTAGCAGCACCACCAGGTGCCTTGTGCAAGTGCAGAACAGGTGTGGGGGTTCTACAGAGTAAGTTCAGAGTTTCCATCCTAACAGGGAAGGTTGTTGATGCAGACTTATGGGTTGATGGCAGGGGTCTGATGGCAGTTTTGATGGTGGGGTCAGGTGATCAGGTGGTTTGGGAGAAGTAAGTCAAAGGGGGGGGGTGTGATGGGGCCATGGAGGGTCATGACAGAACTGTCCCTCTAGCATGAAGACCCTTGAGACATGCATGCAATCATTTAGGGTTCTGGTCAGTTCTCTGGAGATTGCTGGCATGGTTGATGTTGTTGTTTCCACTCCAACAGGGAAGGTTGTTGATGCAGACTTGATGGCAGGATCTGGTGGCAGACTCAATGGCAGGGTCAGGTGATTGGGTGGTTTGGGAGAAGTAAGTCAAAAGGGAGGGATGGGGCCATGGAAGGTTGTGACATTGAGAGAGCCTCCATAGTCATTCTATATTGAGACTGAAGAACTCCAATTGAAACAAAAGAACAAAACTGACTGAGATAAAGCAAAGGAACAGGGTAAGTTTTATAAGAAGTGACAAGGAAATGATGAAAGGAAGGTGACAGAATATAAGAAAATTATAGTATTTCAGACCAAACCCTGCTGCTGCTTGTCTAATTTTGTGAATTTCTTCTCAGGCCTTTTAGAACACTGGAAAGCAAATCAATTCATTCCAGCTGATCTTTGGTCCATTTATTGTCTCATCAACTTGAATTACTATCAAAGATGTTGTATTAACACAGATTAAAACTGTCATGACCCACTCCCAGACCTCTGACCCTCTTCCACAAGCCATCCACTCCCCCTGGAGTTCCCCCCAGACCTACTCCAATCATTGTTCAACCCCTGACACCCACTTTGGCTAACTCCAATGCTCCTCCAGCAAATCCTGATGTGTCCCCTGACTCTGCTGCTTCTTTGGCAAACCTTGACAACCTCCTGGCAAACCATAGCACATCCCCTGTGGGCCTCCTCAGCTCCCCCTCTTGCCTACAAGGCCCTCAAGCCTCTCTGACACTTCCTCTGGTCCAGGCATACATCACTAAACTATCCCCATGACCCACACAACTCCTCCAGAGCTCTCCAACAACTGTGGGAGAGACTGCATACCCATCAGATCCCATCAGAATGTCACCATGGCCCACCCTCTGATCAGAGCTGACACCTGTCAACCATGTGTGGCTCCAATGAGCCCCACCATTGCACTCTCTGTCCCAGAGGAAGTTCAGTAGTTAGTATATAAGATGTAGAGTAGCATCTGTTACCTTAGTCTTGATATTACTTGGTTACTGTTTCTCATTCCATTCTGTGTTACATTTCCTGGTCTTGTCTCTGTTTCTATTTTTAGTCTCAAATCTATCTCTTTCTCAGTTCTGTCTTGTCTTGACTTTGTCTTGTCTTGTCCACCTCTGTTTCCTTTGTCATTCCTAAGTTCCTTTCAACTCTGATGTCATTACAAACTCCATGCACATGCTATGACCCTTCAAACATTTATACAATAACTCCAGACCTCACACTATGCTTGGCCCCAGAACCTATCACACTGAATTGATCCCTCATCAAACTCCGGCTCTGCTCCCATGACTTGCAAAGCCTCCACTGACCCTTGATGTGCTCCTATGCCACCTAGTGCCATGCAGGAAACCTAAGAAGAGGACCTAACACTAGTCACTAGATAGGGTAGCTGGCAGTAGGAAGTTAATAGTTGAGGGTGAGTCAGTAACCGTCGCAGAGAACTAGAGCGAAAGTTATGTTGTGGAGTGAAGTCGATAGAGGTTGGTAAATGGGTTGCTAGCCGTAGTCACTAGCATTGTTAAGTCGGATTAACTAAAATAGGCACCCGCAGTTGGCACCACACTAAGTCAAGGTCGAAGTCAAGGGAGGCTTATTGCTAAGCCAGAGTCGAAGGCAATAAAAAGAGCAAAAGAGGCAAAGTGAAATCTCTTGCTGGTAAGCTTAAAGATAGCAGTTCTCCGATTGTTCTTCTCTGTCCCTTTAGTGTCTATGTACAGTCAGTATTTATACGTTTCAAAGTATAGTATGGGAAAGTAAACAAATAGGCACCACTAGCAATGGCGTCTGTCACTATGTTTAGGGTGCATACAAGGCGTCAGCCTGTAACTAAGTGAAAAATCATAGGCGAAGTCTTGGCAGCACCTAATTGCAAATGAAACCAAAAAGTAATGAGTCCAATGTCAATATCTGAAGCGTAGACACCGTTCAAGTATGTTGGTAAGCTCAGCAAAAGAAATGATAGTAAAAAGGTATGCGTCTGATAATTTGTCTATATATAGTAAGAAAATGCCATTTCGTCACTAGAGTCACTGGGGTCACTAATAATTGTCACTAGGGAGGGTCTAGGCCTTGATGATTTAGGCCCAAGTTCCAGACTCCATGTGATGTTTCTCATGATCGGTAAGTCTTGTGGTCACTAAAGTCTCATGCTTCAGTCCAATCCTCAGGCTAAGTCTTGTGTGCTGAGTGTTGTGACTTGTGTCAGATTCAAGGTAGTCAGCTGCTGCTAAGTCCAAAATGCCAAAAAATTAGTGCTCAGCAATAACTGGGGCTCATCACTCTGCAACCCAAACACTTGCTTATGGACTTGTACCTGATGCCTGCCAAGCCTAACATTTAATATACTTGGTCTTAGACTTCCCTGGACCATCCCAGACTTGCTTGGACTGCTTTCCTTTACAAGTATCTGAAGTCCAAACCATCCCTGGAGTGCTAGGTTATGAGTGCAGGATATCATGTCTGCCTAGTAAGGACTTGCCTAGTTAAGCTGAGCCTCTGTGATCAGCGGAAACTGACATAATATCAAGACTCCCACTTATCCTGTTCTCAATATCTGCATATAACCCTGCATACAACCCTGCCAGCTACTCAACCAATGTTTATGGTAGGCTGGTACCTGAAAATTACTATGCCATGTTCTATTCAAGCTCCCCCACAGATCAGTATGTTCCTTGTCATTGGACCCTGGATCTGAACCAGGCATTCTATGCTCCTTCTTCCATCAGCCAGGAAATACCTCCAAGCTGGTGCTGCTCCCCAATGTTCCCTGCTGATGGCAATTATCCCTGCATGTACTTCAGAGAATTTCCTGAAGTACCCCCAGCACCACACCCAACTCAGCCTACCTCCCACCCACTCACTACTACACTTACCCCATCCCCACTGTGGTCCCAACTCCTCCAGAACAACCAGATAATTATTTCCCCTCTTGACTGCCATTTCCTGCTTAAATCCCTAATTATTTCCCCTCTTGACTGCCATTTCCTGCTTAAATCCCTCCTTCCTCTAGACAGCAACAAGTTGAAGTATACATCCAGCAGCACAATGAAGTCCTCCATTCCCTCTGCCTAGCCTCTGCAGAGTTTGCAAGATGCATTTGTGCCCTCCTCATTGGCTTAGGTTACCACAATACCCTCACAACTCTGGAGGTCTGGGCAGATTGCCTCCTTGACTTCCATAAATGCTATTTGCAAGGGACCCTCCTTGAGACTATGCAAGGCACCTTGGAAATTGACACCAATCTCTGGAATGAGCTCCATGCTCTGGTCAAAGAAATACACACCAGCCCAAACTTCCATCAGTTTGAAGATCCTCTGGACCCCACCCACTCCTTCCATGTACAATGAGAGGAACCTGCCAGAGCACAAAGCAAAGCTCTGCCCCCCATTTCCTGTCAGCAAGAAGGACTCAACACTGTGTCCAACATACTGAGGAACCTCAATCCTGCTGGAGGACTTGTTGACCAACCCACTACCCATACCTTGGCCCTCTCCACTCATTCCTAGGCAAACTCCATCCCCAGTGCCTTCTATATCTGAGACCGACTTGCTGCCCCTGAGCCCTGTACTCAGAGGCCCCCTTCCCACATTGACAATGACAACCAAACTCTCTTCTATATTGACAAGCCTGGCAACTCCAGCAAAGAACCTGCCCCTTGCAATGGCCCTTTCCAAGATAGACCTCCTCACTTTGACCTCCATGCTTCCTATGGAAACACTCCACCAAACATCTCCCAGCCCCACTCAAATGCCCCAGCTCCTCCATGTCAACCCATGGGCCCTGGAGCACTCCAACTCCCCTTTTCCAACAACCTCCCTTGTCCTCTGCCAGCCCCGCTATCCAACCCCCCCCACTGACAATAATTATTTTGGACTACTGACTCCCAGAGGACCCCCTCCCCTTGCTTGGCCCTGGGCCCTCCTCCAGGCAACACTGGCCAACTCCCAGGTGGTGGACCTCCTAATGGCAGACCTCCAAGTGGATGGGGCCTGGCCATGGACAACTTCCCTCCTAGGCTTTATAGTTGCAAGACTTGAATCTGAAGTCTGGGGCTAATAATGAGGTATGATTCTTCAATGGGTGTATAGAAAACAAGACAGTATTTATAGTAAATAAAATTGATGAAACCAAAGGAGGCATCAACAGTGAACTGGCAACATAGGTAAGTAGATGTACAACTTCCTCATTGAGATAAACTTTGCTCATCAGCTCTTGATCACTCTTTGTGGCAACAACCAGTCATCAATTGCATTGGCTGGATCAAAAGGACATGCTCATGCCAAATATATTGACATTTGTCACCATTATATCCATGAAAATGTTGATGTGCTCCTATGCTGCCTAGCTGCCATGCAGAAAACCTAAAAGGAAGACATAAACACTAGCAACTAGATAGAGTAGCTGGAAATAGGAAGTTTGTAAGAGTGAGTCAGTAACCGTCCTAGAAAACAAGAGCTAGTTAGTGTGGAGTGGACAAGTGAAAAGTGTTGCTATTGCTAGCCTGAATTGCTAGATGGTAACAAAAGGTCACTAGGTAAAAGAAGGGGAAAAGAACAAAGGCAAAAGAGTTGCTAAGGAAGGAGGAACTAAGTGGTAGAAAGGGAGTTGGGAATGAGGAATGAATGGAGTTAAAGTGTAATGGAGGGGGACAAATGCAAAGTAGTTGCTAGCCATAGTTGCTAACATGCTAAGTTGAAATAATGCTAAAGGTGCCCACAGTCAGCACCCACACTAAATCAAGGTTGATGTCATTAAGACTGTCACTAAGTCATTGGCAATGGCAGAGAAAGGAGCAATAAGAGATCTGAAGCTGGTAAGCATAGAGCTAGTGAGGGAGAACAGTACTCTGTTCATTGTTCTTGTCTCTATGTACAAGCAGTATTTATACTGTTCATAGGTATAGTAGTTAGAAAGGAAATAGTAGTTGCTGCCAGCAATTGCATCTGCCAAAGTGTTTATGATACATACTGAATGTCAGTCTGGTAACCAAGTATACATATGCAATGTTGATATGATGCATAAAAATTGTCAATCACAAGAAAAGAGCCTTTCCAACATCAATACCTGAAGTGTGTTTATAAGCTTGACAAGAAAAATGATAAGTAAGGAATCACACAACTGTCAATATATCCTTTTCTGGAGATGAGGTGGTGTTGTTGCCAAGTAATGTTGCTAGCAATTGTCACTAAAAAAGGTCTTGGCCTTGTCATTCTAGATCCAAATTCCAGACTCCACATGCTGTGGCTTGTAATCCATAAGTCTTGTGGTTGCTAAAATCCTATGCAAAGGCTACAGTCATTCCAGACCTTGGGGGCTAGGCCTCATTGGAAAGTCATGGCTTAGGGCTTGATGTTGTTCTGAACATCTGGGTGAGTATTGAGGAAGATGTGCATCACACAGTGCTGGTATAGAAGCCTGATGTTTTTTCCTTATTTGGTCATGGGCTTTGCACTCATCAGCAAAATGGAAGCTACAATATTTGGTAATGTGAGTAGAAATAAGAGTACCAACATGTTCCCACATGAGTAATTCAGTCATTGTATTATACTAACTAATAAAGAAGTTGAATTTCTGAGCTTGATGCCCAAATCAAGTAAAATCTCATAATGTTTCTGCAATAATTATGCCCAACTTGGAATAAGGGTATCTACCAGATATAGGATTATATTCCCCTCACCTCATTGAAGCCTTGTAGGATTCCATCATAAGGCAAAGACATTCTTCCCTAACTTATTTTCTTACTACAGAATAATGTGTCATATATTGTTGTTCATGCTATGTAATGTATTCTCAGCTATGTTTGCTATATCAATCTTCTAAAATTGTCCAATTAAGCAGTGTAGTACTAGAGCAATTATACTTATCAAGCAGTTGCAAATGCAAGTGAACCCATTAGTCCATTCAATCAGCCCAAACTCATCCATTGCCACTTCCACTCATATATCCATTCCACTCTCTATCCTCATCCTCTTCACCATTCTCTTCACCATCATAGTATTCTTTGTCATATTTGCCATCACCATCATCCTCACCTTGGCCCTCTTCACTGTTCTCCTTTGGATTCTAGTGTGTGATCTCTCCATTGTTGGTGGTGTACTGAATGGCAATCCTCAGTCCATTGGGATTCTGACTGTCCTTCTTTGCACAGATTCTTTGGTGGGCAAACATCATGAATGAGCTCTTCATGGCATGGGTGTTCCTCTTGGAGTGGAAATGCTTGATGCTGTTCATGTTGCAGAGGGCATTCTTGATAGTATGAGTGCTTACCAGGCTAGCAATCCTCAAGTTAATATCAGTGCCTATTATGTTCAGGCTGGCATACCTTGCACTGATGTTTTGGCTGATGCTTTGCCTTTGATATGATCTCCTTTGGCTGCACTTCACAACACTAATTCTCTTTCCATTTGCATTCCTTTTTCTCATGTCAGTGTTCTACATGCTCACCTCCTCTCAGGCCTTCATCCTCAAACTCTCTTGCATGATTGCCCTTTTCATGGTGGTGCTTGGCTGCATGCTTCTCAATCCAAGCTCTCTTGAGATGAGAAATGTCACTTTCAGGTGTTGGTGGTGAGGGAAGAGCTTTGCATTTGGGGTGAATCATGCTGTTCCCTTCATAGAAAATTCTAGAATGTATGTGAGTTAGCAGATATGGTAGGTACAAATATTACTTGTTCAAAAAATCTAGTGTTTTGTGTGCCCACAGATTGTCTGATGGATAAAACAGGTTGTGAATATTGTAGTAGAAGTCTTCAATCAAAAAGAGTGTCTTGCATCCTTCACTGAGTCATTGAACTCAGTGCATGTTGAAGCTGAAAGTATTATAACAATAAATAATATTACAACATTGTAATCTTACTTGGCATGCTGCATAGGCTATAATAGCAGGTGTAATGCTTGGAATGTTGTAAATCATTGCAATTTACTTGTGTAGTCACATGCTTCTCTGGCCTTGCAATACCAGATCCAAACAGCATGTGCTGGCATGCCTGAAGAAGCATATTTTATGTACTATTGTTGTTCTACAAGTTATAGGGCCTCCACTTGCTCTTCCACTGTGAATAACCCCAGACACAATCAAGACAGACTCATTACTCTTTGGCACACAGCAGTTTGCACATTGAGACAACCTAAAAATGTCCTCTGTTTCATCTATAAATCCACCTACCTTCCCAGAAGAATTGCAGTTTGATGGGACCAACTTTGTACACTTCAGAAATAGGGTACTCATTGCAGCACAAGCTTGTGGAGCATGCAGATACCTCAATGCTACTATCCTTAAACCAGACACCACCAAAACAAACATTAAAAGCCCTACAAGCACCACTGAAATGGAGACACAGGTCCCACTACCACCAGAACCCACAGACTGGTCATTGACAAACCCCTCAGCAAACAAATGGGACATCAGGGATGCTTGGTTGCTTGCACTGATCATCTACAACTGCAAGAACTAGGTTGGGTTATGAACCAAAATGGATGGCATGGCTGCTGAGGCTTGGAAAATGCTCCAAGATGCCTATGGGGTGGTATCTGATGATAAGACCCACTTATTGCTGAGCACCATTTTCAGCATTTTTGATTGGACAGCAGCTAATTATATTGTACATGACCTGGCACAAGTCATAACACTTAGCACATGAGGTCTAGCCCTAAGGTCTGGAATGATGTAGCCTGTGCATGGGATGTTAGTGACCATGAGACTTATGGATCACAAGCTGCATCATGTGGAGTCTGGACATTGGATCTAGAATGATGAGGCTGAGACCTTTCTTAGCAATGACTGCTAGTGACATTTCCTGGTGACAACACCATCTCCTCTCCAAAAAGGGATATATTGACAGCTGTGTAATTTCTTACTTATCATTTTTCTTGTCAAGCTTACAAACATACTTGAACATTGTCTACACTGCAGGTATTGACATTGGAAATGCTCTTTTCTTGTGATTGACAATTTTTATGCATTATATTGACATCATATATGTATACTTGGTTACCAGACTGACATTCAGTATGTATCATAAACACTTTGGCAGATGCCATTACTGGCAGCAACTAATATTTCCTTTCTAAATACTATACTTACAAACAGTATAAATACTGCTTGTACATAGAGACCAAAAACAACAGAGTACCGTTTCCCCCTCATTAACTCTCAGCTTACCAGCTTCAGATTTCTTATTGCTTTCTCTGTCCCTTGTCATAGCCAATGACTTAGCAACAGTCTTGATGACCTTGATTTTGACTTAGTGTGTGTGCCAACTTTGTGTACCCCTTAGTGTTATTCCAACTTAGTGATGCTAGCAACTATGGCTAGCAACTAGTTTGCATTTGTCCCCAGCCTACTTTGACTTCACTTCATCTTTGTTCCCAACTCCCCTTTTATTGCTTAGTTCCCCCTTTCTTAGCAACACTTTTGCCTTTGTTCCGTTCCCCTTCTTTTACTTAGTGATCTTTCATTATCATCTAGCAACTTAAGCTAGTGATTGTCACAACCCGTTCCCCGAAACCCCGCACATCGTCCATCAACCCCCCAAACCCCCAAAGGGACCCCCAACGCTCCGCCGAACTTCCGCCCATGCCCCGCGCCTACTTCGGCTAACTCCGATGCCTCCCCGGCTAACTCCGACGCCTCCCCAGCTAACTCCAACGCCTCCCCAGCTAACTCCAACGCCTCCCCAGCTAACTCCGACGCCTCCCCAGCTAACTCCGATGGCCCCCTGGCCAACTTCGGTGCCTGCCCTGCAGCCACTGACACTTACCCTGGGCCTCCCGAACCCCGAGAACCACCCCCGCTGTTCCCGATCTTTGCCACCCATCACAACTCAACACCCTGGTTCCTCTGACCTATTTCGGAGTATCACGACAACCTCGGGGCAACCCGCGTTCTCCAATGATCCCATCAACGTATCAGCACGGCACGATCCTTGATCACAACCGACACCCGCCCCCTCTGTCGAGCTCCGCCAAGCCCCGCCGCCACAGCCGACATACCCCGAAGTCCTCTGGTAGTCAGTATATAAGTCATCGAGTAACTCTTTGTACCCTAGTCTTGATATTGCTTAACGTTACCTATGGTCTGATTGTTTCCTTTTTGTGTTTCGTGTCTCGTTTTCTTATCTCAGTCTCCCGGTCTTATCTCAGTCTCCCGGTCTCATCTCAGTCTCCCGGTCTTGTCTTGTTTCCATTTTGTTATCGTTCTCGTTATCGTTTCGTATCTCTATTCGAATCTACTCTTGTCCCATATCAACACCATCCCATTTCGTCTGACGCTGTCTCAGTGACTCCGTCCAATCAGTGTGCCCAAGTCTTCATCAACCTTAACAACCTCATGAACTCCGCAATCACGATTACGAACCCCAACACTCCTTTACCAGGTCTGAACCTCGCTCTTCGCTCGGTCCCGGACTCCATCAGCTCCAAATGATCTCCCATCAAACCTCGGCTCCGTTCCCATTGATCACACAGCCACCTACTCCCTTGCTTCCACAAATCTCCCGTACGGCCTTCTGCCTGAACCCCGCCAAGACCGTCTCGTTTCCTCACAATCCGACTTCTCCGGACCTCCCCGGATCTGTCTGGATCACATCCCCCCAACTACCCGCACGAGCCACCATGGCCCGGAACGTCTTCGAGTGTTCGGGTACCAGTGCAAGGGGATCACGCCCGCCTAGTAAGGACTCGCCCAGTGCAGCTGAGCCCCCGGGGTCAGCGGAACCTGACAGTGATAGTGACACTTGGCATTTCACTCTTCATTCCCTTCACACCTATTAGCTCTTGCTTTCTGGGATGGTTACTTCCTATTGCCAGCTACTCTATCTAGTTGCTAGTGTTAGGTCTTTCTTTTGGTTTCCTGCATGGCAGGTAGGTGGCATAGGAGCAATGGGTGCAGAGAACCACTTGCAATCCAAAAAAATGCTGGCAGCTGGAGCAGACTTTCTTACCCATGTTGCCAACCTTTGCACCAAGTGGATGGAAGCTACAGAGATAGGGGTGAGGATTGACAATACCACATTCTGCTCCATAGTCTTGAACTTGCTTCTCAAGTCTTGGAACATGGTCATTGTCAGTACATCTGCCACTAGGACCTCCATCAACCTCATTGCTGGACTAATAGTTCACTGGGAGCATTTAAAAGTGCAAAGCAGTGTGGGTACTACTTTGGCAACTGTGCTCCATGCCACTGCCATCAACCATAGACCCACTAAATCTAAGCTTGTCTGCACAAACCCAAACTATGTTTAATATAATCAAACACATTATGAAGGAAACATGTTTGACTGCCAAGAATGGGGACATGGTAATTAAGATTCTCCCAGGTGAAAACCTTCTGATGAGATTGAACAGCAGCAGTCCTGTGTGATAAGATGTCAGACTGGTGGCTTTGGCACATATGAATATGTTTTCTTCTCTTGCTCAACCACTTCTTTATTCTGGTCAACATACTTATTGAGGTCTTCCATACATTGATGCTTTCTTTCCCTAAGAGCAGAATTATGCTTCTTGACCAACAACTGTTACTAGAAGGATGGAGAAAAGGAAGGTCAATTTCTACCAAGCTTCAGATATTGTGAACAAGCCTTAGCAAAGCTTGCAGCAATGCCTGCAGTGCTGAGTAACCCTGCCCCCACTGCCAACCTAGCTCAGGTACCTAATCCCAACCCTGCACCACAAGTGACATATGCCCTAGTTGCCCAATATACATTAGCAGTGCTGCCTACTTGGACAAACATCAATTCCCCTACATTTATAGATTCTGGAGCAAGTGATCACTGCTTTGTAAACTGTGATGAGTTCAGCAAATACATGCCCCTTCTGATTCCAAGGGAGGGTAAGGCCATGACTGAAGATGGCACTTTTTGCATTGCGGATCAGGGAACAGTGAAGAAGATCATCAATAATGAAGGCAGGATTTACAAACTGGTTTTTCATAACACTCTCCACACCCCTGGACTAGTGGCAAACCTGATTGCCATTGCAAAATTTGATGGTGCAGGCCTCTTGATTGTATTCAGGCAGGGCAAAGCAATAATCAAGGATGCAAGTAGAAGGGAGGTATTGTGGGGCAAGGAGCTAATAGGATGTACCTTCTTACAGCATTAGACACAAAGCCACAGATGCAGGCAATGGTGGCTTGATCTCCAAACATTCCTGTAGATCTTGACAGCTAGCACTGCTGTTTTGGTCATGCTGGTGTTGATAGTATCCAAAATCTGGTATGTAAAGATCTGGTTGAGCAGCTTGTTACTCAGGAGGAGCTAGAAGTAAAGGGGCTGTGCAAAGACTGCATCTATGGAAAGCATGCAGCAAGGCTATACAATGGCATTCACAAACTTGAGAAACAACCCAATGAGTGCACACATGTTGACCTGTGGGGACCAGCCTCAGTCAGATTGTTTACTGACACATCATACATGATGCTGGTAGTGGACAGACATACCACATGCATGACAGGATATTTCCTCTCATGGAAATAGCCCTGTCCACCTACCATACAGAGTCCAAGCATCAGACTGGTTAAAAACTGCTAAAAATCCAAGTTGATGCTGAATGCAAATGGCTCAATGAGTTGTGGCATGAGTGCTGCACATAGCATGAGATTGTTTTTGATGTAACCACCCCCTATGCTCACTCACAAAATGAACTTGCCAAGCACTGTATTCAGATGGTAATCAAAGGTGTGTGGTGCATGTTGGCTGAGAGTGGCCTCCCAAAAGACTTATGGGCTGAGGCAGTGTCAACTCAGATATACACCTAAAATCTTCTCCCTTTGGCATGTCATGCAGACAAAATCCCTGAAGAGAGTTGAACAGGTGAGAGACAGAGTGTAGCACACTTATGTCCTTTTGGCTGTGCAGGGTTTGTGAAGGTGCCAAAAGAGTTGGTGAAGCGAAAGCTCAACCCACACTCAGTCAAGTACTTGCTTGTTGGTTACTTGGACAATAGGTACAGGCTCTTCAACAGAAGGACATGTGACATCATCAGGTCTTGTGATGTGATTTTTGACAAGGGTAAGGGTCCTTGCTCCCTCACCATCCACAAACAGGAGGGCAATCTACTTGCAATGGTCAAGCCCACCCCATCCCTTGACACACCCACCATCATCATGCCTGATCAGCCAGTTGCTCCCTGTTTCAGGGCCACTGATCCACCTCTCCACCTGCCAACAGCTGAGTTGATTGCCAACACCAATTACAACTCTGATTTAGGTGTCCAAGCCAAAACCACCCCAGCTCTAATCCTCAAGACCCTTTCAACCACCCAGCCAGTTGCTCCTCACAGATTGGAACATCTTTGTGACAGGACAATGGAACACACTGCAGCCTACATAAACCTCAGTCAGTCATTCCTTGCAGCAGATGCATATGCTTTCCTGGCATCCATAAAAAATGCAGATGGGTATGACAACCTTTTTGTACTAAAATTGTACAAGGAAGCAATGCAGCCAGAACTCTGGAAGCCTGCAATTGATGAGGAGCTAAGGGTGATGAAGGAGCAAGGAGTGTTTTGCCTTGTCCCAGAAACAGCTATGCCTGCAGGAAAGAAAGTTATTGGATGCAGATGGGTATACACTATCAAGTATGATGCAGAGGGTAGAGTGGCTAGACAGAAGGCAAGGTTAGTGGCCAAAGAATATTCTCAGGTCATGGGCAAGGACTACAATGAAACATACATGGCTGTTGTTTGCCTCAAATCTCTTTGCATGACCACCACAATTGCTGCACAGCTAGGCCTCAAAGTATGGCAGATCAACTTTGTCTCAGCATACCTCAACAGTGACTCAGAGCTTGAGGTGTACATGGATTTACCACAGGGTTTTTCAGAGGGGGAGGAAATGAAGGCTTTGCTTCTGAAAACTCTCTATGGGATGATGCAGGGAGGTAGAAATTGGTTCTGGACCCTTGACACAGCATACAAGAGATTGGAATACCACATGTCTTGCACAGACACTTACATTTGATACCAAAAAACTGATGTGGAACACACCATCACAAACACATTTAATGATGATGTATTTGGCATGAGCACTACACCCAAAGGAGCAGTGCAGGTAAAAAAGAACTGGGGGTGATATATGATGTTAAGGATCTTGGCAGCCTGACTTTCATTCTGGGGATGGCTATTCACTGTAGTGCATCCACTGGCTCCATATCACTCTCATAATAAGCATATCTTAACTGAGTTCTAGAGCATTTTGTGATGGAAGATTGTAATCCCCATGCCATGCCTCTCCCTTCAGAAATTCAACTCACCAAGTCAATGTCCCCTCAGACCAAAGCTGAGTGCCACTTCATGGAAGACAAGCAATATTGCAAATTACTGGGAGTGCTGATGTCACAAGTAGCCATGCACCCCAATCTTTCATTCACTATAGGGTTGCTAGCTTGCTTTCAGTCAAACCCTGGTCCTGCATATTGGAATGTGCTCATGCATGTCCTAGGCTATGTTAAGGGCATGCTTGAGTACTATATCATGTACTCCAACAGCTGGATATGTATTCATGATGGCTGGCAGGGCTGTATTGTGGAGCTCAAAGAAACAGAACACAGTGGCATTCAGCACAACCAAGGCAGAGTACATGACAATGACATGTGGAGCCCAGAAGGTCTATGGATGCACAACTTCCTAGTGGAGATTGATTTGCCACAGCTCTTACCCATCAGTCTTTACATCAACAACTGCTAATTGCCCTTGCTGAATTCACCAAGAGACATGCACAAGCAAAGCACATTGACATTTTTTTTTTCTTTTTTTTAATCCATTTGCGTGTCCGAGGCGCTATGTGCCTATGTTACATGGTACATCAGAGTAACTACTGCTACAAGAGCCATGGGATGCATCATCCACCTGCATACGCAGAGAATGAATGAGCCAGAATGTCCTAGAACCGTTTTAGTCCATGCTCCCCTGGTAGGTACCTGGGTCATCGCGTGTTGAGTTACATTGTGTGGTTAGCTACAAATGCCCACCACTAATGGGTGGGCAGAGAGGGATGAGCTAATGGGTGGGCGGAGAGGGATGAGCATCTGGGCCGCATACCCAATCAATGCTGGAAAGAGATAAAATCAGTAGTCATGGTGGGCTCATGCTGAGAGCCATCATTAGGAGTAAGTAAGATGGGGTGTATAGGGTGTGTCTCAGGCCTGTTGCGTGGGGTTGTGTCATGGTAGGGGGGTGTGGGTGGGTGGCAGTGCTGGTGTGGGATGGGACAAGGGGGCGAGGGTCTTGAACTGCCATGACATGCAGATGTATCTGAAGAAGAATTTTAGAGCATAGGAGCGGGATAGGAGGACTTGGAGAGACTCAGCTTTGCAGTGTAGCTTGTATACCACATGGGTCTGGTGTTTGTACTGGTATTGTGGGCACTCAAACAGGAAGTGCCTGATTGTTTTGACTGCTAGTTCCCAACAGTGGGGACATGCTGGCATTTCTGAGTGCTTGATGTGGAATAAGTATTGGTTGAGGGGGATGTGTCCCGTCCTGAATTGCATGAGGATGGCAGATTGCTTGTGGTTGAGGTCTCAAACAAGGTGCATGTAGCCTTTTGAGGGTAGGGTGTCGTTGATCCTGTTGATCTTTGGGAACCTGAGGGACTTCTTCCACCTTCTTTGCCAGAGGCCCTCAATGTCAGTCAGCATGCATTGGCGGGTGGCCAGTATGCTGGCTGGAAGTGGTTTGGACTGTAGGTATACAGGGAGTGTCTTTGGGTCGCTAAAGGTGCCCTGGGCGGCGTCCTTGGCGAGCTCATCCACTCGGACATTGAGTCCAAACCCGATGTGGCCAGGGGTCCAGTGAACCTGGAGGTCAGTAGCGCCCCTGGTGCAAGCGGTCCACTTTTTACCTGCGCAGAGCGCAGCATGCCTCTCAGGTGTGTGGGATAGCTGGTTGACTTTGCGGTGTAGGTTCTCAGCAGCTGTATGTACATGGTCTAGTAGGTAATGGGCTGGGTGCGGGTGCTGGTTGTCAAGAGCCATGATCACGGCCTGGCTGTTGCTGCCCATTATGGCACCTCTCCTAATCCAACCTACCACTGAAGCCAGGAGGTGGAGGCCAAGGGTGAACCCCACTACCTCACCTTTGTAGACTGTGTGCTCTGCATCAGAGCCGAGGTGGTAGGTCAGTGAGGACTCCTCCATGCTATCCAAGTACAGCACTGCCGCCACTCCTATCCCACCACCATAACTGGAGCTGTCGCAGTACACAGAGATGGGGCTTGCATGGTGCGTATCAGTGGTGGTTGTGAGGGCCACTTCCTTACTGCTGCTGATGTGTGTGTGTGCTGAGCAACAGCTGGTAGTTGGGTCGTTGGTGGACCGGGAGGACTGTTTTGATCCTGGAGGAGTCAATGCCTGTGAAAACAAAGAGGTTATGCAGCGGAGAGCAGTGTCTCTTCACACGTCTGCTAGCAGCTTGGTGACTGGGGCTGTAGAGGGGGTGGGAGGGCAGAAGGGAGGATATACATACTGTGGCTTGGGAGAGGACCTTATGGAACAGAAGGTCTACAACTTGGTGGCTCTGCGCTGTGAGGGGCAGAGCTTTTTAATAATAGCTATTCAGCCTGACCTCCTTGTCCCAGCTGTTGGGGTGCTTACACCTGTGAACCAGACGTCAGCCACATACATGAAAGCAGGGACTGCCACTGTGTTGTAGAGCTGGCAGACCCAGCAGGGTGGCATTCCCCCTGATGCATGGGACAAGCATGCTATCTGCATCGTCCACCATGTTGCACTTGCTGCTATCTTCTGGGTGTGGGCGTTCCATCAGAGCTTGGGGTCAAAAACCACGCCAAGGTATTTGTAGGAGGTTTTGGCTCTGACTGTCCTTGTGTATACAGCGCCACCGAGAGTGGGCCTCAAAAGCATGAGGTCTTGTAAGAGGGCATCGTGGTGTGATTGAGGGAAGTTCATGAGTGCCAGCTTGCTGAGTTTGAACGGGGAGTTGTGGGTGGCAGACCAGTCAAATCCACCATCTCGCCGTGTCATCATGTCTGCAATGGTTGCATGGGCCTCTTGGAGCATGTCCACAATGGCTAGGAACATTACATTGTTAACAAACCTGGATGCTGTCTTGTTAGGGCTTTTGGAGTCAGCAACCAAAATCAGAGGGGTGTTGTAAAACATGTAAAACAGCATCAAGAGGGGGCAGCCTTGCGTCATTCCATTGGAAATGTCAATCCAGTCGGAAAGGAAGTCATTGAATTTCAGCCTGGTCCTCCTGTTGGTGAGCATCCATTCAGCAAGTTTTACATAGCATGTTGGCATCCCATGATTGCACATGTTGTGGATGAGCCAGTCCCAGACAGTGTTGGGAAATGCATCCTGGATGTCAAGGAAGAGAGTGGCCACAACCTTGCCAGCATGCCAGGCATTCTTGATCCTGTTGGTGACCAGGTGCATCACATCAGATGTGTTGTGACCAGGGCAGCCACCAAATTGGTGTACCGGGAGCATGTTATGCTTCTCTGCAAGGAAGGATATGTCAGCAGCAACTAGGACAGATAGGAGTTTCCCAACAGTGTTGAGAAGACCTATTGGCCAGTATGCTTTGGCCACATTGTAAGCTGGTTTCCCAGGCTTGCGCAGGAGTCATGGAGACAAGCCATTCCTTGTGGTAGACCTCAAGTTCCATGACCGCTCGGAAAATGTAATGGAGGTGATTGACCAAGGTGTCGGAGCACCATTTGAGCACAACATTGGGAACCCTGTCAGGGCCTGGTGCTTTGAAGGGGAGTAGTTTGCATATTGCAGCATGAATGTGCATGCGTGTGAAGAACTTAATACCCAGCAGTGGCTTGGGGTATGCAGTGGGGGGCATGGAGGTAGACTGGGGGGGCAGGGGAAAAAATGACTCAGCTAGCATTCCTGCCTTGTCAGCATTGTTCACCGCCAACCCCAGTATGCCTTGTGTCATAGTTTTAAGCCCAGGTACCCTGTTGCAAGACAGGTCTGAGGATTCCCGAATAGCATATTTGTTGGTGATGTAAATTTGCTGGGCATCAATTTCTTCTAGCCAATTGGTCCAGTGTTTCTCCCTGGACCTCTTGATGCAATCAGCCATGTCCTTGGACAGGCGTGCTGCTTTGGCCCTGGCTGGGTGATCCTCAACGTCCCAAAACCTGTATGCAAGGTTGTTAGTGCATCGCCTCTGGGCCTTCAGCCTTTCAAGGTCTTTGTTCCACCAACGCTTGGAGAATGGGCATGACATTTTCATTGGGACAATCTCGTCAGTGTTAGACACCTCAAGTATGATGGCCATGAGGTCGTTGACCTTGCCCTTGAACTCTGCTTCCATGGCAATGAGCTTTGCTGGTGAGCAGAGGGTGAGTTTCTCAGCGAGGACCTTGTTGAACTTGTCCCAGTTAGCCAGGCGGAAGTCCCTCGAGAGGGGCAACATTGCTCTGGGGAGTGGAAGCTCAAGCTCCATGACTATTGGGAGGTGGTCAGTAATGGGGGGACGGACTGGGAGAAACTGTGCAGAAGATGAGAGGGTCAAATTTGCCAAGCATCCTCCAGACGTTATTGGGGCGAGTCCACTGGCCTGCGGTGGTCTGAAGGGTTGGCATCTCCAGAGGGAGTGCCAGGTCCATGTCATGGTCCTTGAGCAGCTCGAGGAGCAGCCGGATGTTGTCCTCAGATGAATTGAGGTGGCAGTTGTCAGGCCATTCCCAAAGGGGATGATGCCTATTAAAGTCCCCCATCCAAACCATGTGGTCAGTGGCGGGGGAATAGAATGTGTGAAGAGAAGAAGAGAGGAACGATGAGAGGGCCATCAGTGCCTCATTGTGCGTGCAGTCGTTATAAACGTTGAACACTGCTAGGTTTCCAAAGTTGCCCTTGAGGCAAATCACAGTAATATCCATGGAGCATACTGGCAGAATTGAGTACACGTCTGTGGAGACGTTAGTGTTAATGAGGATAACAGATCAAGAGCGAGAGCTCCTATCATGGCAGTGGTCTCTAGGATAGACCACTCTCCAGTAGCTGGAGGCTTTAGTGTTGCCCAGGTGGTCGAGATATGGCTCTTGGATAGCAAGCATATCCCAATCCTCAGGGCATGCTGTGTTCAGCATTGCAGCCTGCGCAATGTCAGATTTCCAGACATTTTGCTGCCAGATGCATAGCTTCTCGGGAGATGCTGGTGCTTGCCTATTCATTGGGAATGGGTGAGGGCAGGATCAACCACTTGGTGCGAGACTGGGGCCTCGGGCTGGTCGCAGCCCAGGAAGGAATTGAGGGTACTAAAGCTCTTGTGGCTGGGTGCTTTCCAGCTGGGTCTAGAGGGGCCAGTGCTCCCGGTGGGGCCAGTAATGCTGGAGGTAGCGGGGGTTGGTTGGGTGTTTGGTGCTGGTTTGGGGGTCAGGGGATGGGGGCATGGTGGAGGTGGTGTGATGGATCTCTTTGGGGGGGCTTTGGCCCAGGTAGTCAGGTCACCTGTTGGGAAGAATGGCATCATGTTCTCAGAGAATTGTTTGTCAGTTTCCTTGCTCTTCCTCTGGAAGGTTGGGCATGCCTGGGATGAGCTAGCATGAGTTGACTTGGTCCCACATGATATGCACCTGTGCCTGATGGCCTTGCAACTCCGTTTGTTGTGCCTGGCACCAGTGCACATCGTGCAGCATTTGGCATTTTTGCAGTTGATTCAAATGTGGCCATATTCCTGGCATTTGTTACATTGGATGGGCTCCTTGAGGTCCTTGTGGGTGATGACCTGACCACCAGAGATGAAGATATGATGCCTCAGGAGTTCATTTGCCATGTTTGCTGAGCTGCAGGTGATCTTCAGCAAGGCCACCGCTTGGTTCTTGCTGCATCTGTCAGTTGCTTTGAGCCAGGAGGCTGAGGTGATGGAGCCCAGTTCAAGGCCATTTTTGTCTTCAATGGTGTGCAGGTGTTCCTGTTTGCTGGGGTCAAATTGGCCACAGCATGGAATGAAGCAGGCTATAAGGTTGTAAGCCTTTGGCTTTACCTTTGCGGAGTGGCCAAAGTTGGCTGTGACTATGTCCCACATTTCATCCATGCTGTAGCTGCAGAACCTGTAGGTGGCATCAGTGGTGGTAAACTCGAGGACATACGCACCATGCTCCGAGTAACTCAGCCCCAGAACCAATGTTTTCTGTGTTGTGCTCTTGAGCATCTCACTGTCTTCCATGGTGTCCATCGCTGTGTCCACACGGTCTACTTCACCTAGGTGATGATTCAGTTTGTCATGAAGGGCAGAGTTACTGGTGGTGGAGCGGTCCTTTAGGGCGGACTCATTAGCTGGGTCTATCTCGACAAGGACCATTCTCGCGTCATGTAGGATGCATTGCTGGAGTCTAGTATCCACCACCAATGCTGTCGGGTTGAAGGCAGGTGGCGGGAGTGGTGAAGTGGTCTGTTTCTGGGTGGGGGCAGAGGCTGTGATAGCTGCCTAGGTGGGGCGAGCTAGATGCTCAGCAGGTGCACTGATTGTTATGGGGGCAGACAGCACAATGGCGTCCAGCGACAATGATACTTCTGTGAGGTGCTCTGTCACCTTGTTGAGGGCTAGGAGTGCCTCCACCTGTCTGGTGTCTGCTGCTGCTGCGAAGTCTGCCAAAGAGTTAAGTCTGTTGGCTGCAGACTCAATTCAACTAAGTGCCTTGGATGCCACAAGGTCAGCGAGGGTGTCAGAGACATGGTCAGAGATAGCATCGTCTAGTAGAAGTGCTGCTGCCATGGTAGCGTTTCTCAGTTCAGATTTTTTTGAGGTCAGGGCTGCCGAGAGCAGGATGTGCACCAACTTGTTGTGGTCATAGGGTTTGCATGCTAGAATCCAGCCTTTCTTCTCGAGCCAAGCTCATGCATCAGACTGGGATTTGCTTGGCCCTGAGTCATTGGTGAGGAGTACCCTGATGTCCGTGGAACTCAGGCACAATGAAGGTGGTAACGGGGTCCCTGTGTAGTTGGTGTCACGACCCATCCCCTGGACCCCCGCACATCATCCAGCAACCTCCCGATTACCCAAAACCCCCGACGCTCCGCTAAACTTCTGCCCATGCCCTGCGCCTATTTTGGTTAGCCCCGACGCAACCTTGGCTAACTCTGATGCCTCCCCGGCTAACTCCAACAGCCCCCTGGCCAACTTTGACGCCTTCCCTGCAGCCACTGACACTTACCCTGGATCTCCCAAACCCTGAGAACCACCCCCGCTGTTCCTGATCTCTGCCACCCATCATCAACTCAACAACCTGGTTCCTCCGACCCATTCCGGAGTATCACGACAACCTCAGGGGCTCAGCTGCACTGGGTGAGTCCTTATTAGGTGGGCGTGATCCCCTTGCACTGGCAACCGAACACTCGAAAGCGTTCCAGACACTGATGGCTTGTGCAGATAGTTGGTGGGATGTGATCCGGACAGGTCTGGGGAGGTCCAGAGAAGTTGGATTGCGAGGAAACGGGACAGGCTTGGTGGGGTTCAGGCAGAAGACCGTATGGGAGATTTGCGGATGTGAAGGAGTAGGCGGCTACGCAATCAATGGGAGTGGAGCCAGGGCTTGATGGGAGATCAATTGGGGTTGATGGAGTCCAGGACCGAGCAAAGAGCGAGGTTTGGACCTGGTGAAAGAGTGTCGGGGTTCGTAATCGTAATTGCGGAGTTTGTGAGGTCATTAAGGTTGAGGAAGACTTGGGCACAACGGCCGGACAGAGTCACCGAGACAGCGTCGGATGAAATGAAATGGAGTTGATATGGAACAAGAGTAGATTCAGGTAGAGATACAAAACAATGACAAGAATGATAGCGAAATGGAGACAAGACAAGACCGGGAGACTGAGATAAGACCGGGAGACTGAGAGTAAGGAAAACAAAACACAAAACACAAAACACAAGGAGGAAACAATCAGACCATAGGTAACGTTAAGCAAAATATCAAGACTAGAGTACGAAGAGCTACTTGACGTCTTATATACTGACTACCGGAGAACTTTGGGGTATGTTGGCTGTGGCGGTGGGGCTTGGCGGAGCTCGATGGAGTGGGTGGGTGTCAGTTGCGATCAAGGGTTGGGCCATGCTGATACGTTGTTGGGATCATTTGGGAATGCGGGTCGCCCCGAGATTGTTGTGATACTCCGGAATGGGTCGGAGGAACCAGGGTGTTGAGTTGATGATGGGTGGCAGAGATCAGGAACAGCGGGGTGGTTCTCAGGGTTTGGGAGATCCAGGGTAAGTGTCAGTGGCTGCAGGGAAGGCGTCAAAGTTGGCCAGGGGGCTGTTGGAGTTAGCCGGGGAGGCATCAGAGTTAGCCAAGGTTGCGTCGGGGCTAACCAAAATAGGCACAGGGCATGGGCAGAAGTTCGGCGGAGCGTCGGGGGTTTTGGGTAATCGGGAGGTTGCTGGATGATGTGTGGGGGTCCAGGGGACGGGTTGTGACAGTTGGCACTGCTGGGCAAATTTTTGGCTGGGGGTTTGCCTGAACCAGACATACCTGCTGCCAGGGGAAGGGGGGAAAAGGGAGGGAGGGAAGCTTAGGGGTGAGCTGGAAGGCCTGAGTGTGGCCTAGCAAGGTTGGGAAAGTAAATATGCTGTCTAAAGACCTAGGGCTACCAGGACCCCAAGAGGGATGGTGGCAGTACAGGATCAAGAAGTGTCCTCCACATTGACATTAAGCACCACTATATCTATGAATGGGTTAGAGACAGTGACATTGAAATAAACCACATTCTATCCACCAAAAATATCACTGACATCTTTACTAAGCCACTTTTGTGCACCACTCACAAATACCTCATCAGTAGGATGGGCCTCAAGAACTGACACATTTGTGCTTGTTGGGGGGAGTGTTGAGCTATGACTTTGCTAGTCCACATCAATTAGATGTTTTCTTTTTATTTCCTTTTTAGTAAACATTTCCTTTTTTGTATATTCCTCTTTCTGTATGCCACATGACTTTTATTTACTAGCCTTTATTCAAATCTTCAAACCTTATTTTGCCTCAATAAAACATACCATACACAGATCTTGCACCCTCAGTTATCTTACACTTTGTGTCTGGACTCTAAGGGTACACACACTTATTACTTTACTTACTTTTTCCTTATTTACTAGCTTCCTGTAGATCTTATATACTATTGTTTTTCTACAAGTAAACAATACAGTAGTTTTACACTCTGTGTCTGAACCCTGAGGATCTTATGTACTATTGTTGTTCCATACATATACATGAGCCATGTAATCTAAAGGATATGAATACATACATTGATGAGAGGTGGGCCTCAGCAGAAGCCATGTAAAATGTTAATACTCTTCTGGGTCCTGCTATCCATGTTATTGTTAAGAAATTGTGATTTGTCATACATGAAAACAGGAAAATTGTCTGCTGTTACCTGGACACTGCCACCACATAATGAGAGAGGAAACTGATGAAAGAACATATTAGCCAAGTTGAGGAAAAGGCTGATACTCACTCTGCATTATATTCCTTGTAGTATCAAGCAGGGCACAACAACAAACCAGTATTGATATGATTGAAGCCACAAGATGTTTTTTCAATGGGCAGAGGGTGTGCAATTGATGGTACAAGGTATTTAATTGATGTGTTCTGGAGGAGCCATATCAGATTATGAGCCACTTTATGCATGTTACCAGTTTGTGCAGTGGTTGTAGCCATGATAAACTTCAACAGTGTTATGAAGCCAAATCTATGAAATAAGTAAATCATACACCACTTCTCAAGATCCCATACACTTCAGGAAATGTAGTGTGTTTCCTGAGAAAAAGGTGTTAGAAATATGTTTTTCAATTTCTGACACCTTTTTCTAGAGAAACATGCAAAATTTTGTATCAGAAAATTTCAGTAAATATATCAAATATACTCTTAATGTTTCTTTTGTAGAATGATAAATTTTTCTGTGTTTTATCCAAAGAAAAAATAATAAAAATATTTAAAATGTTCTTGATGATTTACTTGAGAAACACGTGATATGTTTCAGCATGTGTTTCTCAAGGAAACCTTTGTCCTGTTCTTAGTGTTGTATTTTGACAAACACGTGTTGGCATAACTTACAATACTTCTTGAGAAACACACAATCAAAAAATGTTATAATATTCTACAGAAACAATCTATAGAAACACATGTCACATTGCTCAGTGTGCAACTGTCGTTGATGAGCAAATCGATGGTTGCACACTGAGTGATGCGACACATGTTTCTATAGATTGTTTCTGTAGAATATTATAACATTTTTTTATTGTGTGTTTCTCAAGAAGTATTGTAAGTTATGCCAACATGTGTTTCTTGAGAAGAATACAGAGTGTTTCTCAAGATACAACTCTAAGAACAGGACAAAGGTTTTTTGAGAAACATGTGCTGAAACATATCATGTGTTTCTCAAGAAAATCATCAAGAACATTTTAAATATTTTGATTATTTTTTCTTCAGATAAAACATGGAAAAATTTATCATTCTACAAAATAAACATTAAGAGAACATTTGATATATTTACTGAAATTTTCTGACACAAAATTTTGCATGTTTCTTCAGAAAAGGTGTCAGAAATTGAAAAAAATATTTCTGACACCTTTTTCTCAGGAAACATGCTACATTTCCTGAAGTGATAGTGATGATGACCATCCAGTGCTGAACAAAGTATTTCTAGAGTTTTTTTTGCATGAAGCCATTTGAATGATCTTTGTGAAAGTGTTAAGGTGTAGAATCTTACTATGCTCAGCAGTAGTAGAAAAGTGCATATCATCAGCTTTAGTATGCATATATATATTCCAGGAACCATGCACTCATTTTCATCACTTATGTTACTATCATTACCCATATTCTGATTGTTGATATCAGTACTGCTTGGGTCAAAAATTCCCCTATCTATCAGTCCATGTATAAAGACAGTGTCAAGCTGGAGGGATGGATCAACAAGGTGAGGGATCACTATTCCTGATTGATAGAATGGTTGCAAGGGTCCATTGCTATGACAAAGTCACAGTCACAAAAGCATCAATGCTGATTTCAATTAAGGTTAGTGTGAGCCAAGTTATCTGCATTCATAGTTCAGCTGACCTTGTCCAGACCACTGTTATTCCCATCTATCTACATTTGGATTCCTGAGCTATTGTACTGCTACATGTATAGTATATATAATCTGCTTTGTATGTAACTAACTACTCTTCCATTTGCTCATCATGTATCAGTGTATGTATTGCAGCTGTTCTTTTGACAGCAGGTGGCAAGTCACTGCTCTTCAGCATCAGCCCACAACAGAAGCCTCTGGAATCTGGGCCTGGTCAGATCCCTCCCATGACCACAGTTGAGTCAAGGTACAAATCATCTACTGTGAGTATAGCCTTGAAATGTATGATTTCTATTATAAAATGCATCTATTTCACCAATATTAGATGATAATACCATTATTGATGCTCCACCAAGCCCTCTTCCAGAGAATTTACCTGAGCTTGAACCTGAGGTTTTACCCTCTCCTCTTCCTGAGAAGTGCATTTGAAGAACTCCACACCACCTGATAGAATTCCTGCCTTCAGATCCATGACCTCTGCAGCAATTGTCTAAAGAATATTCTAGATTAGAAGAGGTGTACAAAAGCAAGCAGCACTGTGCAGAAGTATCTGAGCCCTCTAATTCACCATCTTCTCATCTCCAACCACTGGCCAGACTATTGGAAACTGAGCCCAATGAAAATGGGTTTGTTCTGCCACTACATTCCACCATCTCAAAATCCTGATGAGGATATCACCATCTACCATTCTGCAGATGCACCTACATTTATGCAAACCTGAGGAACAGGCTTTAGATCCTCTTTCTGTCTTTGGTCCTACTGCTCAAGAGATTGAAACACAAATAGATGAATCAACCAGTCATTTGATCCCTTTTCTTAATGCATCTGTCTTTTGCCTTATGACCTGGTTCTATTTCTCCAATAAGTTTACTCTTGCTACTCTGGATCACTTGGTATGATCTGTCATCTTAGCTCCAAATTTCAAGCCTCAACACTTTATGGGTTTCAGTGCAATTAAGGAGAACAGATGACTTGATGACTTTCATATACCAGATACAAGTGGTACCAGCTTGCTTCTCTCATGGTTTGCTAGTGACAGATAGAGACAAGGATCTGTTAAACTTTGACTATCACTTACACAGATCCTATCAATCTGAAACTGATGCACCAACTCTTGAAATTAATTTTTTTCATCAAGATCTTGTGGAAGTGCTCAAGTCAGGTATCCAAGATTATGCTGCAAAGAAGTTTCCTTGGCATGGGTTCCAGCTCTTTTAGAAACCTTCAGAAAATGAACCAGAACAGCAGGTCTATGGAGAAGCTTATACCTCAGATTTCTTTCTAAAGTTGAGAGACTATCACTCCAGTTGAAGGCTGTGATCTTAAAACAGCTGTGGTTACATTGAAGCTCTATTCAGATGCAACTCAACTTGCAAACTTTGGTACAGCTTCACTATGGGGCACAACTCTCATGAAACAGTGGGAGAGAGCAGTGGCCACAGGAAGCTCCCACAAGAACAAATGGAAGTTGCAGAATTTATGACAGACCTGATTAAGAGAGGAAATGGTGTAAGGTCAGCAAAGATAATAAAAAGGGGCTGTTTCTTGAGGAAAAGAAAAGATACATGAGTGAGGGGAGATGCTTTGAGTGCAGAACTGCCCTAAAAACACAACAGTGAAAACCTCTAGTGCAGGTGACAGGCCTCCAGGAGTCCATAGCAATAAAATTTCAATTAGGTTCTTAGACATGGACAATGGACAGACTCAGCAGAGACTACAGAAGGCAGCTCTTCAGCTGGAATGCAGATCTGCTTAGCAGCAGGGCACTTCCACAGTATATATTTATGTCAAGTGTGCAGGAGGCTCAAACAGAGAAGCTGGAGGGAGGTGAAGCTATCAAGATGGAGAAGGGAGAGTTTTTCCATATCTATAGAGGGGATAGAAGAAGAGAATATTCAGCTCAGTAACCAAAGGAGTGAACTGATCCAGCACCCCTTTGCCATATATTCAGAGCACCTTCTGGAAAGTCAGCAACTCTATCCTAGGGATGAAGGATTCCCAGAAGATATGGGGAGATACTTTTCAGTACATTATGTGAACAACTTTCAGTACATAGTAATAGATGCATTAAGATGTATCAATTGATAACTGGCTAATAACCAATTTCCATGCACTCATAGCAATCCAAAACATGCATAGAGGACACCAGGTGCTGGAAATGCCACTATGGAGTACATTTGGTCCAGGCACATCAGGTGAAGTGGGTGCTTAAGAAGGGCAGATGTGGCTTAGTGCAGTATACCCTACTGAGAATAGGGACAATCACTGATTTGAGGTGACTGAATCCTTTGACTAGGAAATAGGATATCTATGTATCCACATTTACAGTTGAGCCCTGAGCTTTACCACTTTGTTAGCATTGAGTGTGGCAAAAAGGGAAGAAATAAACTTACAGGAATGGTACATTAAGAGAGTTATACAACAAGGGCATCTCCACAGAAATTCATCGGCAGACCCCTAGCATGATGAGAGGGGTCTGTTCTCACATTGACTGGAGAATGATTGGTCTGGAGGTGGGGATCCAGAAGAGTTTAAGATGGCCAGGCTCTTTCTGTCAGCCTTTGATAGTGTGGCAGAGAGGGTGCCTGGACCTAACAACATTTGAATATGATTAGCACAAGTAGCCAGGGAAGGAGAGTGGCCAGAGAATGAGGCAGCATGCTGGACATTGGAAAGCAGCATGTCATATCTGTGAGACCCATTGAAATGATCCCAGACCTAGCTAGTGGTGGTGTGGTGGTGGTGGTGGTGGTGGTGGTGAAGCTTGATGAAAGTCTGGTGTGGGCATTGCTTGACTCAAGATTCAATCGCTCAGGGGCTTTATGTCAACTACAGTAACAGCTGAGGTTGCAGAAGACCAACCTTGTTATGCCACTAAATGTTCTGATAACAGTGCAAGGCTCAAGGCCAAAAATCAGTTATTCTGTTACAGCCAGATTCAACTGTCACAAAGTGGACAAGGTCAGGAGTTTTGATGAATCTGTAGGATATGACAGACATATCCCTGGTGCTCTTCCAGGGAGTTTGAGTAGATCAGGACATTGTCCAAGTATACAATGACAAATATATTGTTCATATTGTGGAAGGTGTTGTTCATGAAATACTGAAAGGTAGCAGGGGAGTTTGTCATTCCAAAGGGCATTACAAGGTATTTGAAGAGGCCATATCATGTCTGGAAGGCCATTTTCCATTTGTGACTAGAGCAATGCAGATGTTGTTGTATCCCAATTGCAGGTTGACCTTCATGTAGATCTTTGTGCTTCAAAATTAGTCAACCAGGTCTCTAATGAGGGGGAGGGTATATCAATTCTTCTTGGTGACCAGGTTGAGTCCTTGGTAATTGACACATAGCCTTGAAAAACCATCCTTTTTTGGAGAGGCCAGTCTTTCTGGCAGATGGGGATGTGGTGGAATGCTGATTCAAGATCAAGTTTCAACATTAGCAAACCTGGCCCTGATGCAAGATTGTTTATAGCCTAATTGACTAAGTGGCCCAAAACCCTCTCTGAGTAGAACTACATCATCTGCTACTGCCCCAGGCATCTCAGAGAAAAACCCAATGCCCTCACCCAGAGACCCAATGTGTACTCCTAAAAGACTCTTGAAAGAGAGGGAAATGCCCTGAACAAAGTTGTGATCCTGCCAGAACATTTCCACTCTGCCCTGCTCCTTGATGAAGAAGGACTCCTTGACCAGATCCACTGAAGGACAAATACTTCAAGAATAACAACCCCCACAACCCCACAAACTGACCTGCACCTTCTCCTAGCTCTGGCCCCAACCAACTCTGCAGCCCCAACCAACTCTGCAGCCCCAACCAACCTTGAGAAGACCCAACACCCCTTCACCCTCTTTCCCAATACATCCTTCTGCTCTGTCATGGCCTGATCTACATACTGGACCTGTTCTGACTATGTTTGGACATCCTCTGTCAACACCACAATTAAAAACTCTGAGGCCACCCTGGAATCTGCAAAACCCTTTAACATGTCATGTGTATGTATTTCTGGCCAGGTCTCAAAAGAGGATACATTGCTACCACCACCCCTTGAACCTCCCAATCTGCCCCTAGGTATCCAAGCCAACCCACACAATCCCTCTTTCTCTCTGACCCCCCCTAACTTGCTTTTTAATCTCTCAAACCCTGCCACATCTTAGGGATCCAAGCCAACCCACACAATGCCCCCCCCCCTTTCTCTTTGACCCCCCTCCCTAACTTGCTTTCTAATCTCTCAAACCCTGCCACATCTTATTTACCCTTGTGCCTTGACAACATCATTGTTTCCCTGGACATCTCCAGTGCCTCCTTCCAAACTCCCTGATGCCCTTGATGCCATCACTTATCCAACCTTCCCAACACTCCTTTTACACCCCAACACCTTGATGCCATCACTCTCCAATCTCTCCAATGTACCCTGACATCTGTGACTGGCCTGCTTGGCCCCAGCCTTACTATCAGACAGCTAGAAAATTGTGCTTCAAACTACTAACAGAAAACTATGTATTTTTTATAGAGTTGGGATGCTTCTACTCCTGTCATCCTCCCTGCATGTCAGGTTGACCATCTGGGCATCTCTCCACAGTGCTGTCACATCCACTAACCTCAGCAGCCACCTCCATGGCACCCAACTATGGCCAAATAACTGCAACATGTTCCAACAGAGCTCCTGCAGCATGTCCACCTGAGTTGGCAGCAGACTAACAATGTTGGAAGCTTGCTGCTCCAGGACTTATCCTAGGCAAATCATAGAGTTCAATGACTCTCTTGGAGGAAATCCAGCTGGTCCAGACTGGCCCCAACCTATACTGAAAGTCAGTATTTAGAGCAGATCAAGCAGAGACTGTCACAGACAAACTAGCTGATAAGACACTGTCTAGCAGGGCCTGATGGTAGCAGAACCACCCTGCTGCAGTTAGTAATTTTAAACTTGAGAAATGACTCTCACTCACCAAGCAACTGAACTCAGAGCTCTGAAACCCAGTTGATGAGCCATTTGTGCTGTCAAGCCATCTCTGCCAGGTTCTCCAAATCACAAGACTCCTGAGCTGATGTTTGCACTGCTGCTCATTCCCATACTGTATTCCTACATGAACTCCTCTCCCCTCAGTCTGCCCTTCTTCCATAACCTCCTGATTCTAAACAAACAGAGCAACTTGAAACCCAACCTCCTGAAGATTTGTCAAACATGGCTCATCTCTTCTCCTTCTCTGCTAGGGCCTGCTACTGCAAGACCTCCAATGACTGCATGTCAAACAATTTCTGCCACTCCACCAACTGCTCCATGCAGCCCTTCACTGCCTCTTCCAGCTTCTGCACTGACTTGTTTCACCCATGGAGTTTGCTCATCAGCTTTCTGTTCTGTCCTAGGAGCTGCTTGTTCTGCCTCTGCAACATTTCCTGTCCTTGAAGAATCTTGATTTGCTAACAGAGCTGCATGCTTTTCAACAGTAACTTGGTGTCTAAAGGCTGGCTAGAGATGTGGGAGAAGAAACAGGTAAAGAGAGGATAGGAAGGAAACACTTTATAGAGTCATTTGGCTTAAGGCCTGGCTAGAGAATTTGCACAACACTTAACTAGACCCCACCTCTTTGGAGCTTGACCCTCCTACCTCCATCACCCTATCCTTGCCCCCAGGCTTGAAGCCTGGCCTCTGCAGTGGGAACTCAGTGGAACCAACCTTGAACATCTCTGACAAGCTCTCAGGAATGAATAAAGGAACTGCCCAACCCTTTCATTTGTCTACTGGTACCAGCATGGGCAAATCATCCCCCACCAGCCTCATCCACCTTGCCCCCTTCCTCTAGCAGGAACTCTGAAGGACTCACTTGAAGGCAAGGTCCCATAGTCCACTCCAACATTGGCAGAGTAATCACCACCTCCACTTGGAAACATAAATTGCTACCTCCCTAAGCAGAACCTGCCAACAGCTCTGCATCTGACTTCTGACCCATCATCTCTGTAAATCATACAGTTTTGGCACTACAAATTGATTAGTGATGACTACAAAGCAATGACACATGCTTATTTGGGCATTGGCCATGCACCATTCTCTGGTAGGGATGGAAGCAAACATGGTTGAAGACAGAAGACAGGAATTCATTGTTAAAGCCCACAATGACCTTATCAATTATGGTGGTAAACTCCAAAAGACTTCAACAACTTGAGCACATGCCTTGAGGGTAGGGAGGGTACTGTCACAAACCCCATCACAACCTCCAAACCTCAACCCACTCTACCCTACTACTTTACTCCAACTTATCTCCTCCACGACTCCCAATTCCACCATCAATCCCATCATCATTCCCATCATCATTTCCCCCATTGGCCCACCAAGCTTGCACCAACACCTTCTCTATTAAGCCAGAACCTCCAGATCTCTTTTGCAGAACCCTCATACTTGCCCTGCACCCACCCAAGATCCCAGCAGCACCACCAAACCCTGTCTTAGCACTGCTGCCCTGCTCTGGGTCTTGAAACCCATCCTAGACCTCAGAACTATGTCTATACCCCATTTCAAGCTTTGGGACCCTCTGAAGGAACACTACTATCAATATCATACTACCATAGTGAGTATACTAGTCTCAATATTGCTATAGCCTTCATATAGTTTCCTGGTACTTTTTTATTTCTCAGCACTTGTCTGTTTTCTGGCTTTATCTGTAAGGGGATGAATGCTCTGCAGGTAAACTCAGTGAGAGCAGGCAGGCACAAGCAATGAGCAAGAGCCAAAGAGGCACAAAGGCAGCTAAGAGTCAGGCAAGAGGTGAGCACAGCAAGCCAAGCATGAGTAAAGATGCTGGGGTTCTTACAGTTGGTTCAATGTGTAAACCAGGAGAACACTGCTATTGTTTGGTCAGAAGATCTTCTATCCTGCTGACTGGCTTATATACTACATCTATGGCTATGCTATGACTAATGCTATATGTAATAAGCAGCCTGGGCATACTGAACAGTAATTACTAACAATACATCAAAAGGGAAAATAAGGTCCAATGACTATGAAGGGCTGACTCATACTATCTAGAGGGTGCAGGGGCTTGGTGGCAGGTTGGTCAGTAACACTAGAGATGATGCTGTTCCTATTGCTAGGGCTGGATAGAGTCAAAGTTACCTATCAGCATTATTCAACAGGGTTGTCTCCTTACATTTCCAAGTATTATTTCTACTACATCTACAACTCCAAAATATAATCTAATTACTTGTCATATCCTCTTCACAAAGATTCTGGCTGCTCTACTGGTGGTTATCTGACTGCAATTGGTGGTGAAGCTATTGGATGGAGTAGCAAGCTTCAATCAGTTGTTGCTTCATCCACAACTGAAGCAGAATACATTGCTGCTATAGAAGCTGGCAAAGAAATCATCTGGATGTGGAATATTCTACATGGAATGGGATATTCTTCTACTGCTCCATCTCCCATGCTGACAATCAATCTGCAATCAGTGTTACCAAGAATCCAGAACACTATGGATGAATGAAGCACCTTGACCTCAGCTTCTATTGGCTCAGAGATGCAGTTGATCAGCAGAAACTCATTCCTCATCATATTCCTGGAACAGAACAAGTGGCAGATCTGTTCACAAAACCACTTCAACTCCTAAGTTCTACAACCCCACTTGTCTCTGGACTTAGCATTTTCACTGCTCCAAACTTGTGGAACATCTGTTCAACCTCCATTCAACTCCAGAACTCCTATTCTCACCTCCCTCTGGCCTCTGGATCATCCATTTGACTCCCATCTAACTCTGATGCTCCATAAGTCCCTTTAGTCATTGCAGTTCTCCAACTAGCAGGTTTCTTGCTCTATAGTGAGAGAGCTCTCCAGGTCAGCTGATCCTAACACATAGATGCCAGCATTGATCTTGTTTCATATGATTTTGCAAACTTTCTTCTTGAGGTCAGGTGAGATAGGTTGGTTGTACTGAACCAGGGAATGTGCAGAACTGTTGGTATGTGTACTGGGGAAAAGAAGTCTGTTTGGAAGCTGTTGCATTTGGAGTTGTCCCAAGCAAAGGTCTGATTTTGCTTAGTGACAAAGTCAATCAAAACATTGAGTTCATTACCAGTGAGAGAGCAAGTGCTGTGTTTGCTAACAAATGTTGTTTTGCACTTGTTGGTAAATCATTCTGTCAGTATAAAAGGGGGTGGATTTGGATCAAGTGTTGGCATGGTTGCTAAGGAGTCACCAATGATTTTGTGCTCAATGCAGAAATCTTTTGAAAGTTGGCTAACAACAGGCTTAGTCTTCAAGGTGACAGGCTTGTACTTCTTTTTCACCTGAACACCTTTGCATTGAGTCTTGTTAGTGACAAGGAAAGAGTATTGAACAAAGACATCCATAGTGATATTTCTAGGAAGAGAGTGGGGAGTTGTTGTAGTAAGTCCAAGGATTTAGGAAACATCTGTAGATATAACATAAGAATCAGTAGTAAAGGATTGAAAAGAAAAGGGGCTGCAGCATATAGATAAGCAAGAGAAGTTTGTAGGTTTTCTGTAAGTAAATTGTTTGTAAGTGAAATGTCATCTTTTAATTCAACACAAGAAATAAAAGAAATTTGGTTAGTCTGATGATTATATTTTATTGTTAGTGCTAAGTTACTAGTGCTGTTGCTAATTGTGTTGGTGGCAGTGGTGTCATCAATACTGGGGTAACATAATTTGAAGGGGTGGCCAAGTAGAATGTTATAGGCTGGGAATCTAAGGATGTGAATTTGCAAATAAAATATAATATCACCAATGGTATAGAGAGCACTGTGCACAAGGCCTAGCCATTAGTCCATAGTGCCTTTAGCACTCTGCATATTGATTGCAATGCTTGGATCATCAATCAAAAACAGGTCACTCGCAAGTTCAGCTGACATAAAAATGACCTGGGACCCACTATCAACAATACATTCAATTTCCTTGTGATTGTTGATAAGCATCATGATAAACTGGATTGACTGAGCTTCCTTGGCACTGATGGACCTGCTAGTTTCTGTATGCAAACACAAAGGATAGTAGACAATAGATACTAGGGTTGTTATGACACTAATACAAATCTAAATAGGATGGGCTCCTTCTGTCTCTTTAGGCTGGAATAAGGCAACTGCTGATTCTGAGTTCAGGGAAAGGGTATTCAGAAATACCATGCTTTGCTTCAAGTTAGGAAAATACCAAATGAATAGAGTATATTTGTATACAGCAACAGGGGCTGGAACACAGTGTATGAAGTACAAAGGTCTGGGTGAGTACACACAGCTGTTTGGGATTGCCACACAGGCAAAGATAGTCACAAACAGAAAGCCACACAGGCAAAACAAGGAATCTTGGTGGAGACCTTAGTACAATGGCATAACACCACATGGAAGTTTTGAATTACACAGAAAAACTACCTGAACACAAAACTCACCCATCTTCAATTACATGTGGAAAAGGTAAAATGTGGGGCAGTCAAAACTTGTATTTGTTGCACTACAGTACAGACTCTATATGAGGGTAGCACAAGTATGTCTATGTGCATGATACAGACTTGGCAATCTGGCTAACATAGGGTATAGGGTAGTTTGGACTACTAGGCAAAGGGTATTGAGAATCCATATGTTTGTTTGATTGAATAAAGCTGTTTCTGGGCTAAAGGTTTTTTATTCTGAGCATGAAGCATTTCTATTAGGGTGTACTAGGTTCTAGGCCACTTCTCAAGGCTCCAGCACTAGTGTCTGGGTGACTTGGTGGTTAAGTCATTGCACCACAACTGGCTAGACAATGTGCCCAATTCTGCTGCTCATATGAAAAGCTTAATTTTTGTGATCTGACAGCTTTCAGCCTAATCTTTGACATTCTAGTCCAAAATTCTACAAAGCCCTCAAGTTAGGCAAGTGGTGCCTGACTCCCCAATACCACCTTTGTTTGATCATGAATAAGGCACATCACCAAAGGCCTCTGATCTAGTGAGTACAAACCCTCTCAAAGTCATTCTCCATTTCTGCTTTGTCCTGCTGGCATATGCTCCTCAATACTCCTGGTAGCCTTTAGTAGTATAGCCCATAACCTCTATACAGCTGGTAATACATGGCTCCATTCAACAGGGAGATATTCAAATACCACCCACATCCTTGGCATGCATGCCTGGTTGCCACTACAATTGGGATTGCTATAGTTGCAGAGTCATGACTATTATGGTATTTCATATCTGTTCTAATAGCTGGTAACAGGTTCAATAATATAGTATTATTTGCAAAATTAATGTGAACAAGTATACACTATATCGGTGCATGTGAAAACAATGGGATCTTGACCTGGGGGTACAGACTCAATGTAGGCTTCAACTGGATCAATAGACATGACTGGCACTCTAAGATACCCTGGGCAGTAGCAACATTGGAGGACAGACTGAACATGGCATTGTTATAGGCAAAAGTCAGCAGGATTTTTTCAATGGAGGTGTGTTCTGAAGGTTGATTGGCAAAAGTGACATTGGTGGCTAAATTGTGCTTGGGGGTGACAGCATTGCAAAAGTAATTGTGAATATCTGATGAGAGAGAGCACAATTCATCAACTGAGACTGTAACCTTAGTTTGGAGGATGTGATCAAAAACTGCCTTGGTCTGTTCAATGTTGTAAATTGGGGGCATTGTTCAGTAAGTGCCATCTTGACACTTGTTATGGGCCAGCAAAGTTATGATTGTTAGATGGGATGTAGTGATTGAGGGTACTGAAAAAGAGGTGCAAAGGCAGCTGAGGGTCACAAGCACTAACAGTCAGAGTAGTGGTGGCTCAACAAGGGGCAGGTTCTGGCACTTTGTTGTCAGCAAGATTGCTAGGAGCAGCTGGAGTAAGTGGCTGGAGCTGGGAAGTCTGTGGGACTGGGTGATAACCTTTAGCAGATGGGATTTTTATACTGTCAAAGACCTCAGGGCATTACAAGGCCATAAGTTCCCTTTTTAGCAACTCAATGTGTTATTTGCAAGAAAGGGGCCTAGGTCCATTACTGTCCAAGTGCAAAAACATCATATATCAAAGTCTGATGAGAAGCTTGTTCTGCATTTGGGTCAGCATTTCCTGTCAAGTGTCCAGTAACAAGTTGTCCTGGGTTGTGTTGATGCCATTTGTCAATGTGCTCCATGAACAAGCACTTGCTAGAGAGTAGTTTGAATCATGGTACTAGAGGGCAGCACCACTTTTCCTTCAGCATTGTGATGACATTTACCTTGCTGAATGTAAAGTTACAGCTAGAAGCAGCAAACACAAACCATAGTGTGATGGGTTTTGCCACAGAAGTGGCACTCATCAGGGAATGCACAAGGATGGTTAGCAGCACCAGCACTGAGCAAAGCTTCCAAGCACTCAAGGTGACTAACAATAGTGGAGGTAGTGGCATGATTGGCAGATCCAGACTTAGCAACAGGGGCAAGTGTAGTGACAGAGGCAGCAGGAATGAAATCAGGACAGGAGGCACTAGAGGTGGCTGTAGCAACAGACTTAGAAGTGCTAGTGTCTGTGCCCTTCAACACCCACTTAGCACCTTCAAACATGTTCTTGACACTGTAAGGGTCATTAGAGTAGTGGTTAAGCATAGTGATCTTGAGGCAGCAGACAATTTTATACCATAGCAATTTGGGAATATCCTGCTAGAAGAGGCAATATTCCTCATTCTTGTAGAGCTTGCCATTAGCAGGGAGCCACCTAGTGATGCACTGGAAGTCACAATATAATCCAAGAATCTGCCAAGTGTGGAAATACCACTGGAGAAAGTTTGGGTAACAAGTTGTTTAAGGTTGCCAAGAGTATATCAGGCTATTCTATCAGTACCAGAGTAAAGTTGCATCACTGCTGCTTTCCATTCATGATAGGTGTAGTGATGCTCCTTAGCAGTGCCAGCAGGAACAAAAGAGTTGCCAAACTCAAGAATGCCAAGCCAGGTTTTTGCTGTGTCATAAGAGACATAGCATGATGCATACTCCTTTTTCTGAGTTTTGTTGGTGATTCCACAGTTGCCAAACAAATATTCAAGTTTGCAGAAGCATTCTGCTAGCTCACAAGAATGGGACTCATCCCACTTAGAGGTGGTAGAGTCATTGAATGGCAGCATGTGTGTATGGCAGACCAAACATTTGTTGTCAGCCATAGCAATTGTTGGATTTAAAGTTGGAAGGGGGATAGATGACAGTGGGAGCTGATAAAGTCCTGGAAAGAAGGTGGGCAAGTTGAGAGGCATTAGCAGTGAGAGAGGGGCACTAAGGAAACTGAGTGTGTGTCCTCCTGGAAAGAGGTTGTCAATTTCATTGATAAAGATGGAGTTGCAAATGGTGCTAAGTTTGTGGGCAAGGTGGTAAGGTGCAGGAGCTGGTGGGGTTGGTGGTGGGGTTGAAGGGTCTAAGAATGGGTTAAACTGGCAAGGTACTAGAGTCAAACACAAGCAGCAAAAGGCTTGCACACAGCTTTATGGAAGAATCTTGCTCTTTACTTACTCTTGCAGTGGGCTGCAAAATGATGTCCATTGCTATGCAGAGGATACAACAACTAGCAGATTTGCAAGTAAAATATCAATGGACTAAAGAAATGAGGGTTGCAAGTTAAGCTAGGTCCCAGAAAGCCCAGAACTCCATAGATAAACCCAACTAGAGTAGAACTGAGGTTGCCAGACAAAGGTCACTTACAAAGCTGGACAAAAGAGGTGCTAGGGATAGCAAAGGGGTGTTAGCAAAAGGGGACAAATAACAAAACAAAACTCACCTTAAGTGCCAGCACTAAATGTAGTCTTGATGAAATACTACTCTAAAGTAGTACTAGCAAAACAAAATGATGAGGGCACTCACTCAACAGAGAAAGCACTAGAGCACAAGAAGAAGCTTTGAATAGAGTGGCAAGACTTAGATCTGAAGTCTGGGGCTAATAATAATAATAACATGACAGTATTTATAATAGTAAGTAAAGCTAATAAAAACAAAAGGAGTCAATAATGGGAAACTGGTCACTAACAACTTAGGCAAGTCAGGAGAAATGCCATGTGAAAGTAAGTAACCCAAAATGTAGCTAAATTTGACACCTGGAATGACATTCAGTATGCTGGTTGGTAGGGTGTTGGGTAGCAAGTAAATTAAACTGAAAGAAGTAACAAGAAAACCATGTCAATAATACAAAAAAAGAAATATGGTTGATGATGTTGCTAGTAGGTTGCTAGAGCTCACTAGACTTCACAAAGGAAAGTTGTCCAATGGGCTGAGAGTCTAGACCACATGTGACAAAGTCATATAATCATTGTGTTGCAGAGAAATCAGAACTTCTAGAAGTTGCCAAAACAAAAGAAAAGACAGAAACCAGTGCTTAGCAAGAATAGGGTCTTATCACCCCCCTCTCTGTTATCTCTACTTTCCCTGACACCCCTGACACATCTTATCTCACTTTATTCTTAGCACCTGGGGCCTGGAACACCAAGATACAAATATATGTGTACAAAATGAAAAGGTTATGATACCTTTATGTGGGGCCCAGACTCACTTGCACCCACTGATGCTGCACTTTTCCCTCGACCTCCATCAGATCAATCACCTAGAGGCCACCCCATGGTACCAACATGTTGATGGAATCTGGTGGCAGCACCCATTGCTTGTGACTCTGACTGAATGACCAGGACATCTGCTTCAACCACTCCAACAGCACATCTACTGAGGTTGGCAGTTGACCAATGACATTTAAAGCCTTGTCCCAGCAAAACAATAGAGCCTGGTTGCCCTTCTGCAAGTGGTCCAACTGATCCAGACTGGCTCTGATCTGTGCAGGAAGATGATACTCCAGGCTGGTCAACTGGAGGCCATCACAGACAAATGAGCTGGCAGACACAACACTTTCCAGTAGGGGCCCAGTGATGCCAGAACCATTCTACAGTATCCCCACACTCACAGGGCAAAATGTTACTCACCTAGGGACTGTACCTGGAGCTCTAACATGCAAGTAACCAGCCACTCCCACTGCTGGGCCACCACCACCACTGGATCCTCCAACTGATGAGAACCCATGCTCTGCCCACAACCTGCTGGATCCTCACCCCAAGCCTTCCCCTGCACTTTGTTGCCATATGAGTCCTCTTTGCTCCAGACAACCTACACAGCCTCCTTGTCCCAGACTACCAAGACCACCTGCACTTCAACCTCATGGAGATTTGACAAATAAGCCCACAACTCCTACTGCCTCCCCTCTGCTAGGGCATGCCACCAAATAAACTCCAGTGACTGCATATCAAGGTGCTACTGATGCTTGGCCAACTGCTTTATACAACCCTCTAGTGCCTCCTCCAGCTCCCTGACCAATTCATTCTGCATTTACAACTCATGCACCAACTCCATGTTCTGTGCCATGAGCTGCTTGTTCTGCCCCTAGAGCTGCACTGCCTGCCCCCAAATTACTTCCAATTGCCAGTGGAGTTGAGCATTCTTGAGTGACAAATTGGAAACTAGGGGGCAGCCTGTGATGTGTGAGAACACCTGGGTAAAGGCTAGGTCAGCCTCAGGCCTACTGGAAAATCAGCATGATACTTTTCCTTATCCACCCCCAAGAACCCAGAGTTGCTGGGCCCTGCCTCCCCTCCCAAACTTACCTCCCTGGACTTGGACCACAGCAGACAGAGAGGAAACTTACCAGATGCCACCTCACACATCTCCAATGAGCTCTCTGGCAAAAATAGCAGGGCCACCCAACCCTTCCCCTTGTCAGCAACTCTTAGAACCAGCAACTTGCTCTCCACCAACTGATCCTCCTTGTCTGGCACAAACTTCAAAGAGCTTTCTTGGGGACACAGACCCACAGTCCAGCCTGACAACACCACTTCAGCCCTGGCCTGCAGAGTGGCAACCCCCCAACTCAAATTCACCATTGGCATTCCCATACCTGCACTCTGACCCTGCTCCACACCTCCAAACTGCATCCCTTGCCTCTGCACCACCACTGCCACCCCCTCCACTCAGAATAAGCAATGGAGGTGCCAGTAATGGTACTCATTACAAATGCAAGTTCAATGCAAGCTAGGCTTCAGGGAGGGAAATGTACAGTTGTCCCTATGGAGCATACAGTTTTGGCACTGGAGAGTTGTCAGTAAGGAGTCAAAGCACAATGACAAAACTCACTGGAGTGTTGGCAATCCACCATTCAAAAGTGGGGATTCCAGTGGACATGATGGTGAATAGAGAAGGAGGGCCAATTGCAGGAGGCCACAGCAGCTTAATCAGCTGCACCAGCAATCTCTGGAGACCTGGCCCCCACCCCTTGCACTAGTGAATTCCGAGGGTCTAGGTTACTGTCATGACTCCTCATTTTTGTATGATGTCCCATCCAACCTCCTCTGCATTGCTGAACACCCCATCCAATCACCCTGACCCCCACCATCAAGCCCCACCATCAGCTTGCCATCAGCCCTAGGTGGAACACCCCAGACTGGAACACCCCAGACTTGTCCTGTGAAACCCTCAGACCTATCCCACACTTGTCTAGGATCTTCCATCAATGCCACTGACCTTGTCTCAGCACCACCACCCCACTCTAGGTCTTGGAACCCTGTCAAGTCTTGATGCCACACCCCATATTCACACTTGGCCTCTGGCCCACCCCAAGAACCCCAGGGCCCCCAGTGCTGGGAAACTGATAAGTGCCAGGAAACAGATAGAGCCAGGAAACTGAAGCCAAGAAACATAGAAGACTTTAGGCAATATCAAGACTAAGGTACTGACTATGTTGGTACATAGTCTATTTTAACTGATTCCATTAACTATACCACTCCAAATATAACCTAATCATTAACCCTATTCCTAACAAAACTCTGGCTCAATTCCTAAGTCCTCTGACCTCACTTTGTTTACAGACTTAGTACTCTTGCCAACTCTGGACTCCCAGATTGTCTGTTCAACTCCTATCAAACTCTGATGCTCTATAAGTCCCCTTAGTCATTGTAGTCCTCTGACTAGTGGGTTGCTTGCTCTACAGTGAGAGCTGGACCTAACAACTACTTTGGTTAGCAATCTCTACATAGCCAGACATCCAATATGTGGTTCAATAGCTCTTGCAATTTCTTGACTCATACTCATTTGTTCATAGGAATGTGACCATCTGAGTTATATAATACCTCAAAGGAAATTGGACTCTGCAACTATGTCTGAGTGGGAACTTGCCTATGAACCTTGTCAGTTTCACAGACTCTGACTGAGCAAATTGTTTGGATACAAGTTTAAGCATTGGTGGTTATTCCTGGTCCTTGGCAACAAGGAAACAAAAAGCAGTGGTTGCATCTTCATGTGGGGTGGAATATATGGTGGTGTTTGAGGTGGCACAGGAGTGTATATGGTTGCAAATGATAATAGAGGCTTTAGGACATTCAGCAACTGGTGCTACCACAATACTATGTGTGACAACAATTCAGCAATCAACCTGTCATATAAAATATGTCAACATCAAGTACCATTTCCTGAGGCAGTGCAGAGGAGCCACACTTATGATGATGAGGGGTGTTATGATATGAAGCATATGCCATCATAAGTGTGCCTAACAATTGTCAAAACTCATCACTCATATAACACACATTGTTACATGATGGCCACTGCATTGTTACACCATGGAAAGAAGGAATAGAAACTTATATATACCATGTACATACTGACAAATACCCTCAGTCAGTCCCATTACAGACTGAGGGTAAGTCATCATTAATCATCTGTCTTGTACATCATACTTACTGTACTCTATGCTATTTACTTACACATCTGTGTATATCTAGGTGATACGGTCCAGATTCCAACAATTCTTGGTCTTAGAGATTTGGGGTTCCAATGCTTAGGATTGGAATGACAGGAAGTCAAACAAGCCGTCCGTGCTGACAGCAAGGTGTCAAAAATGACGGTTGATCTTATCATTGATGGGATCAAGTAATGTAGACAAATCGAATGAATGAAATCTATTAATGTCGCCGGCAAGCCACGATACAGTGCTAAGAGGGCGGGAGTAGAGTGCTAGTGTACTCTACACCAGTTTTGTATGATGGTTTCGGTTGTAGTAGTGTACTTGTATTGTAGCGTTGGACATTGAGACTTTCCTCGCATAGTTTGATTGGCGTGAGTGATAGGCAAGGTGTGAGAGTTACAGTTTCCTTTTTTGCTCTTCCGATCTCAACAAACCACAACAACGCCGAAAAAGTTGCAAAACGCTCGCCTCAATCCGATCTTCTTTCACAAAAGATGGCGACTGTCCTCACCTTGCCCATCACTGCCCCCGCTCTGTCTAAGGATTATTCGCCACCTGCGGCTTCATCGAGCTTACGTCTCTCTGTGCCCCATCCCACAGGACATCGTGTTCTTCTTCCCATCGGCCGTGCTCACCTCGATCATCTTCGACTTTCTCTTCTTCATGCACACGACTTTGACTCTTTCGATGCTCAGACTGCCACAGAGCGTGAGGTCAAAGCTCAACTTCTTGCGGCTGAGGGAGCTTCAGAAGATGATCTCGGAGTCGGTGATGAGGAAGAAACACCTGAGCTTCTAGCTCTCGATCCCAAGGAGTGGAAGGTATGTCTCTATCTTTCTTTTCTCCATAAAAAGGTAATTTTGGGCCTGGCGTAGAAACAAGACCATTACGCAGTCCTTGGTCTCTCTAAATTCCGCTACCTCGCAACAGCTGAACATATCAAAATTGCTCGTACGTCTTTCCCATACACTACCTTCCGACCACTGTTTCATAAAAAAACGTTATCATAGACCGCAAAAAAGTCCTTAAACACCATCCTGACAAAAAGGCTTCCAACGTTCCCTCTGAAACCATCCTCGGTATCAATACCTCCCGCAATACAAACGATGACACTTTCTTCAAATGCATCCAAAAAGCCCATGAAGTCCTCACCAACGACGAAAAGCGCCGCCAATTTGACAGCGTCGATCCCGAATTCCTTGAGATAGAAGAACAAATCACCGGTATAACTGAAAAAGAATTCAAAGCCAGAAAACTCGAGTTCTTCAGAACGTTCACTCCGATATTCGACTTATATACACGTTTCTCGCGCGTGCAGCCTGTTCCAGGCCTTGGGACAATCGATGCAACTAAGGATGAGGTGGAGGGCTTCTATGACTTCTGGTATAATTTTGATAGTTGGCGCAGCTTTGAGTGGTATGATAAGGAGGTTAATGAGGGCAGCGACAGGCATGTTCTGCCGACCTCATCTCATCTTATCCTTATTTAATGATCCTCCCCTAGCCGCGACGACAAACGGTACACCGAAAAGAAGAACAAATCTGAGCGCGCACGCAGAAAGAAAGAAGACACCGCCAAGCTCCGCATGCTCATCGATCTTACTCTCAGGTACTCTCTTTCTCTCTCCAGTATCTCCGTTTTAAACTCTGGCCACAGCCTCGACCCCCGCATCAAACTCATCAAACAACAAGAAAAAGAAGCTCGTGAAGCCAAAAAGGCTGCTGCTGCTGGTAAACCATTGAAGAAGACCAAAGCTCAGGAAGAGGAAGAAAAGAAGAAAGCAGAAGAGGAGCAGAAAGCAAAGGAGGAAGAGGCGAAGGTTCGTTATTTTCCGTCCCTCTCTGACCTGTGTCTTTCCTTTCATTATGGTAACACTCGACTGATGAACCGTTTAGGCCGAGCGCGAAGCAGCGAAGAAAGCAAAGGCCGCCGCCGCGAACGCCGCCAAGAAGGCGAGACGGGCGGCTCGTGTTGCTGAGGAGGCTGCAGGGACGTCTTGAAGTGTTCAGACAATGATACAATAATCTTCAAGGACCTTCATTCACACCTTCTTGGATGCATATGGCCATGATTAGAATTATACAATTTATTTAGATTTTCTGGTACATCCGCATTAATCTACAGGACTTGGAATTGGTGTACTTGCAATTCCAATTTCTTGACAGAAATACTTTTGAAGGGATTAGAGATTGTGAGCAACCTTGTGGGCCATGTGAAAGGGAATATCACAGAGGGAGACAGAGAAATGGGAGTTGTAGCCTTTGTTTATGAAGAACAGGAAGACTAGTCATAGAATGGAGTATGTTGGTATATGCAAACTTGGTAATAGGGAACTCAGTGCACCAGTTGTCTTGGAGGTAGTTTATATAAATTTGGAGGTACTGTTTCAAGGTCTGGTTGACTGCTTGGTCTGTCCATTGGTTTTAGAATGGTAGGTGGAACAGATGTTAGAGCAGATGTTAAGGGCCAAGCACAAGGATTGCCAAAACTTGGAGATGAAAGAGGGACCTTGGTTGGAGATGATATTGTCAGGGAGGCCATGTCTTGCCAAGACATGGGTGATGAATAGCAGAGGTGTAACAGGGATAAATACTGCCTGCTTGGTGAGGTGGCAGACAATGGCCAGGATGGAATTATACCCATTGGCATCTGGTAGCTTAACAATATGGTTGAGATTGATGAGCCAATTGGGCTTCAATAGTCTGAGTGGTCAAATGACAGGGGATTTTCAAGGTGGTTGTTAGGCATATCGATATGTTCTCTAACAAAATAAGAGAGTAGGTTAAAAGCAGCAACTGGTTGGTGTCAAAATGAGCCATCTAATTTGGAAAGGATGGAAGCACCACCATGGTTATGAGAGATTACTAATAGAAGTCCTAAGTAATAGGGGCACATCTTCTTATTGTAAGTAACTTCAATCTTAGTGCACATGGTTACAAGGTCACCATGTCTGAAGTTGTAGTTGTGTATAGTGGCAGCATGTTCTTGCTCAAAGCAAAGGGCATCTTGCTGTCAGGCACTGAAGACTTTGTTGTGAAGTTGTCCTCTGGTCATTGCTAGAGGTTGATAGTACATCTGACAATAAGGTTAGTAGAATAAAGTACTGAGTTTGGTGGGAGCTGAAGGGTAAGTGGCTTCTAGAATGTTAGCAGGGAAGAGAGAATGCATTCCTGTAGCTGCACAGTAAGGTGAGCAACCCATGCAACCCATGCACCTGCATACCATGATCTATTCTGACCAAAAGACAGAGTAAGTGGCACTACTCTAGTTGGACTGGTCTATCCACTACCTTGAAGAGGGCTTGCCAAACATCAAAGTGAGGTCACTCCACTATATCATTAGTATACTTGTTTTAGCCTGAGATGCAAATGTGGTTCAAGTAATACTTCTTTGCCAGGTAGGCTACAGCTTTGATAATGGGCAGTCATTTTTAGTAACAATCTCATGAAGAGCATCCCAGCAACAGATGATGTCTTTTGGAATGCTTCTTGATCTCTGACACCCATCATCCCTTTTGGGGTCCTGGTTGTTTTGAGACTGTAAGTAATGTATAATCAACTTCTTTCCTGCACCTCCCAGCCCAACAAGCCCTCCAGTGCCCTCTCTGCCCTCTCTGCTTCAGCTCTTCTTGCCCCATCACTCCTTGGTCTGATCAATGTCCTTGTTGACAAGGGCATCTTCTCAACCACCCCGAGTGGTCCCAACCCAGGTGGGACCCCAAAACACTTGCATCTCACCCCAACCCACTCCAACCTCAGAACTCTCTTGGCACAGGACACCAGCCTGATCAGATCCCTACCCAACACTTGCAAATGGCTTGAGTCCAATGGATGGATACTCATGGCTGAGCCCTACAACCAAGTGAAGATCATCAGCATCCTAGCCACCACAGCCCTCTACTCCAAGCTGGCTGAAATGAAAAATGCTGTCCTTGCAATGGCATTCCTCCTTGAGGCAGACGTCATGGATCAAATCTCGTCCTCACTAGCAGATGCAATCATGACTAAAACCATGGGTAGGCTCAGTGACTTGGTCAAGAAACTTGGCACCATGGCCAAGTTCCTCACAGCCAACAATGCACAGAGGGCAGAGTCCACTCTCACTCTTAAATTGACATCTGAGACCCTTGCTGGGGTATTCTCTTTGCTGGATGCTATGGCATCCAAGTTTGCAAATCCTCCCCAGCAGCCCATTGCTCCACCCACATGGGCCTCGATTGCTAAAACCTCAGCATCTCCACAACCTGCAACAGTCCACAGCCATCAAACATCAACCCCAGCATATGCACTATCAACCAACAATAAGATATGTGTCCAACAACATGTCATTTGCAATGTGTGTACAGTATTGATCAAGTTCAATCCTATGAATGACAGTGCCCCAACCAACCCCTCATTAACTGGCACCTCAAAACTCTGGAATGCCCTCAACAAAACACTCAAGACACTTGATGACAAACAAACATCTCTCAACCAGGGCAAGGACAGAGAGATTGAAGTCACAATGCCAAAGACACATGCAATAGGGCTGGAAATCATTAATAGCAGTGTGTACCTTGCTGAGTTTGACACCGCTGACTCTGCAGACAGATTCCGGCACTATGTGACTGAACACTGGGAGGTCATCAATGACATCTTTGGCAACTCCTTGGACATCATGGACAAGACATTCAACCTCATTGTGAGGTTTGTTCCATGCAAGGGCCCATTTGACCCAGACAACTTCAACAGCCTCCACACCATCGAGCTTGAAAACAGCTTACCCTCCATGTCCATCACCTCAGCACTCTGGCTCAAGAATCCTGACCTTAGATCCCCAAAGCAATCAGTTGCATCTCTCAAAATCACTTGCAACAACCCCAAGACCACCAACAACATGATCCATGGACAAATCTTCATCTGCAGCTGACAAGTTGCAATTTGCAAGGACATCTGCAAGCCCATATGATGCAACAACTGCCAGAAGTACAGGCACTTCCACAATGACTGCAAGAGCAAAGGTTGCTGTCCCAAATGTGCTAGTAACAGATGCTCTGCCACCTCCTGCAAGGCTGTCAAGAATAGGTCCATATCATGTGGGCCCAACTCAGCACATGCAAGCTCAGATCATAGCTGCCCAGAATTCTTGAAACACTGCAAAGCTCTTGATGCACGGTTCCCTGAGAATAGAATGCCATACTTCCTGATAACTGATTCCTCAACCTGGGCTACAGCTCTGCCAAAGCATTCAACTCCACCCATGGGTACATGACCACCAGCACCAACTGCCACAGCCACAACTTGGACACTCTCCCCCACTCCCACCAGACCCATCCAAGCCACAACACTGCCACAACAATGTAACACCACACAGAAGACACCAGCCAACAGCCACGCTCCAAGTCGCATGAGCAACTTGGATCAGTTCAGCTTCACCCAAATGAACACCCAGAAGTCTTGAGGTGCTGTACCCCTCCCCACCTCAATGAACTGATGATCACATGACCCACAGCAGCACCCAGGAAGATTTGCATTTGGCAACAAAACACTTGAAAGTCAATCTCAGCACAAGAAGATGTACTAGTGGCAGCCCACCTGGAGGATTGGGACATGCTCACAATTCAAGAGCCGTTCCTTGATTCCTTAGGTAACACAAAGGCTACCAGATACTGGAGAGTATTATACCCCTCTGACCACAGAAAAGATGGCAGCACACGTTTATGCTCAGTACTGCTAATCAACACTAACATTTCAACAGACACATATTCCTAACTAACCATCCATTCCACAGACATTTCAGCCATCCACTTTTCAGGCAAATTTGGCTTCCTCTTGGGCTTCAACATGTACAACAATTGCACACACAACATGGTCCTCAACAACCTTTCCACCTATCTCTCTACCTCTCTCCATATTGCCTGGCCCACACCTGGCAATCATATGTTATGGCTTGGTGACTTCAACCATCACCACCCCCTGTGGGAGTTGGCTAATAACCATCACCTGAATAGTTCCAAGGACTTTGTACAACCCCTCCTTGATATGCTGACGGCATATGACATGGAGTTAGCTCTGCCCCCAGAACTGCCCACTTTCCAGTCTGCAGGTGACAGGTGGACACAGCCTGATGACATCTGGTGTGCCCACTTATATGTTGACCCAATTATCTCATGCAATGTAGTCCCATAACTACATCTGTCTCTAGCTGATCACCTCTCCATAGTTACTGAGGTCAAGCTTCCAGTGCCCCACACCTCCTCACCACCATCTAAAGACTTTGCCAAGTTGACTGGCAAGTGTTCAATGCAGCTCTGACAGAGTGTCTGCAGAATGAGTCCCCAGCAGTACCCATCCTCACAGAATTGGAGTTTGACTCCAGGGTGCATGACCTCACCCAGATAATCCAGGAGGTCATAGCAAAGGACAACATTGTCCTGGTTTGCAAACCTTGCCCATACACCAAAAGGTGGTGGAACGACGATCTCAAATGGCTAAAGGCCCAGAGACATCAAGCCAATAACCAAGCCTTCAAGTTTCACAACATATCAGACCACCCTGTGAAAGCTGCAGCCACCCATCTATCTCGGGAAATGGCCGGGGCAATTTGCAAGGCTAAGGAAGAACACTGGATGAAATGGTTGGAGTCAATTGATGCTTGACAAATTTACATTGCTAACAAATACGTTGTGCAGGAGCCCTCTGACTTCTCATGTGACAGAGTCCCAGACTTGAAAACAATGTTTAATGGTGTCCTGACTGTCATGTCAACCAATGAAAACAAGGCCAGGGCACTAGCTGAGTCGTTCTTTCCTCCTCCTTCCTCTCCCTTCATCCCCCACATGGCGTATCCCTGCCCCATCAGTGCATCCCCTTCCTTTTCTAAAGAGCACATCCTTGCTGCCATAGGCAAACTTCCCCCATTCAAAGCACCAGATCCTGACAGGATCCCCAACGTAGTACTGAAACAGTGCACAGAGGTGCTTTCTGACCACCTTTATTTTATCTTCACTGCAGTGTTTGAGCTGGACATTTACCATGCCAGCTGGCTTGAATCCACCACTTTGGTGCTGTGCAAGCCAGGCAAAGTAGCCTACAACCTTGCTAAGGCTTACCAGCCCATAGGACTGCTCAACACTATAGGGAAGCTCCTTTCCACACTGGTTGCTGCTGACCTCTCCTACATTGCAGAGAAACACAATATGCTCCCACCAGGTCAATTTGGGGGCCGCCCAGGCTGAAACACATCAGACACCATGCATCTGGTGGTCTCAAGGATCAAGGATGCCTGGCATTTAGGTAAAGTTGCAACTGCTCTCTTTCTTGACATCCAAGGGGCCTTCCCCAACATGGTCCATGACCAACTCATTCATAACATGAGAGAAGCTGGCATCCCCACCAGCTATGTTTGCCTAGCTGAGTGGATGTTATCCAACTGCCAAACATGTCTGAAGTTCAATAACTTCCTCTCTGACTGGATCACCATTGACAATGGCACCACCCAAGGCTGCCCCCTGTCTATGCTTTTTTATGCTTTTTATAATGCTTCCCTTATCCATGTTGCCTGCCACCACAGCAAGTCCAAACTATTGTTGGGCTTTGTTGATGACGTGATGTTCCTGGCCATTGCAAAGTCTCTGACAGAGATGCACACCATTATTAAGGACCTCATTGAATGTGCTCAAGGCACATTCAAATAGTCTCTATCTCACAATTCCACCTTTGAACTTTCAAAACTTGCTCTCATGAACTTCCTGAGATCACACTGTGACTTGGTTCCCACCAACCTGACCCTTCACCGCTCCAACCCAGATGGCTCCATCACAGCACAGGTTGTCAACACAGTAGCGACATATAAATATCTTGGTGTCATTTTTGACAATGTAGTACTGGGTTAGAGTAATACTGATAGTTCTGGGGCTTTCTTGAAGACTTAGGCAGTCTACTCCAATTCCACACTGATGTCTTGATAAATGCTTGAAGTTGAAGGGGTTTACTTCCAAAATATTTCTATTCTAAATGCAGAGGTGTTTCAACAAACTCCAGCCTAAGTGATTCACTCCCTGGGAACCACTGAGCCTTTGCCTATTAATTGCCTGTCTATTTGCTACTCTACTTGGGCTATTTATACCTCTTTCTACAGTGCACAGACCACCCCCTACATGTGACTTTTGGTTCCATACTTTCCAGCCCCTTATTCATAACTGTTATTCTAATTCCCCCTTTTGGCATGCCTGTTTCAGTGCCACAGGCCAGTTCCTGGTTCCATCATTCCTCCTTTGCATTATTAGCTTCCATTTGCCCCATTTATCTCTCCCTCCTTTGTATTTCTTCCATTCATATTCTTCTCCATTCAGTTTCTTCCCTTGTTCCTTTATTTATTTCATATTCTTCCCCATTCAGGTTCTTTCCCATTCAGGTTCTTCCATTCATCTGTCCCCTCCCATTCATTCCATTCATCTTCCTTTATTCATTTCCTATTTTCTCCTTTCAGGTTCTTTCCCATTCAGGTTCTTCCATTCATCTTCCATTCCCTTCCCTTCATTCCATTCATTTCATATTCTTCCATTCATCTTCCTTCACTTCCTTTCAGTCAACATTCCAATCTGGTTATTCTTAGATCAGATCTAGATCTTGCCAGAATTGATGCCACTCAGGTGCTTTTGCCAGTCCCATGCTTCCCCTCCCATTACAGTGATTTGACTATTATTGAGTGTATAGTCTAGTATAGTCCTTGTCCTATCCTGTTCTGTATTTCTTCTGGTGTATTTAAAGGGATAATGTTGCTGGAACTTGTTTTACCAGGAGGCTTACAGTTTTCAGCCTTAATAAATGTTTGTTTTGACTTCTGGAGTTTATTATGTTTCCAATGATGTGACAACATCATATCAACAACAAGTTGAGGTGGGCAGCCTACACCCAGAAAGTGGTGGCGAACGTGGCATGGTGGACACACCAAGTGTCCAGACTCTCCCATATATCTGGAGGTATGCCCCCACACAGGATACACCAGTTGTATAATACAGTGGCAGTCCCAGCATTTATGTATGCTGCAGATGTCTGGTACACAGGTGTCAGCTTGAGCTCAAATGGCAGATGCTGCACAGGCTCAGTAGCAGCCTCAAAGAAACTCAACACAGCCCAATGCCATGCTGCAAAAACTATCATGGGTGCACTGAGCACAACAGCAGCTGACATGCTTGAACTTCATGCTAACCTTTTACCCATAAACCTACTGTTCCATAGAGTTCTCACTAGAGCCACAGTTTGCCTAGGCTCCTTGCCTGAGACACACCCAGTTAGCGCCCTGGCATGATAGGCATCTGAATGCCAGGTTAAACACCACCACTCACCACTACACAATCTCTTCTTATTTACAGGCATCAAACCCACATTCATTGAGACTATTACAGCCCACTAATGACACCCAGGCTACCAGCCATCTTTCACCACACACATTGCCACCTCCAAGGATGAAGCCCTCAAGGCAATCATGATCACACACAAACAGGCAACAATGGCTGTCTATTGTGATGGATCTAGTTTTCAAGACAGAGAGTAGGAGTGTTAGCAGTCCTATATGTCAATGGCAAGGAGGATTCTCACTTGAGCTATCACCTTGGCTCTGCAGCAGAGCATATGGTTTATGAAGCAAAGATAGTGGGCATCTCTATGGGACTGCATATGCTAACCAAATTCAACAAACAGCTATGAGGCCTCACCATCATAAGCAGCAACAGCCAGTCCACCATCTAAGCCCTGTCCAACCAATGTCCACACCCCACTCACTACCTCCTTGACACTGTCCACTCAGTTGCCAAATCCCTGCACAGAAAGCAAGACTGACTGCACACACCACCCCACCAATGCATTACAAGAGCCCCTGGCAAGAAATGAAAACCAAGGTTCCAAGGTGTGATTTGCCTCCAGATCCACTGGTCACTGGAGCATGAGGGCTTTGTACCAAATGAGCATGCAGATGAACTCACAAAAGAAGCAGCATGTGGGCTCTCCAGTCCCCCAGATGCCCTCCCACCATTCCTGTGAACCAAGACACTCCCCTGCAGTATAGCAGCAACACACCAATCTGAACTTACCAAAACACAAGCCCTCTGGAAATGATGTTGGAAGGATTCCCCACAGTACACATTGATCCATCAACTTGACAAGTCCCTACCCTTGAAGAGTTACATGCAGCTCATCAGCACAATGGACTGATGCAAATCAGCTATCCTCACCCATTTCCACACTGGCCACCTCCTTCTGAACCAACACCTCTTCAGAATCCAGTGTGCCAAAACACCTGTTTGTCCCCACTGCCACAGCATCATGGTTGAGTCAATCAAACACTTCTTCTTTGAATGCCCACAGTATCACCTTGAGCACCACATCCACCTTCTGTGCCCACTGAAACAAAAAGCTGAGTCATTGTCCTTTCTACTCTCCTCACCTGCTGCAATAAAGTACCTCCTTAGATACACAGAAGCCACAAAATGATTCAAAGTTGCACCCAACCCACCCACACCAACACCAGCCACTCACACACACTAAGACCCACCCCACTCACTCTCTTACAAAATTTTATATATTCCTTTATCCTATATTACTCACACCTAATAATGGCACATGGCCTTATGCCCACTAGAGGCACTGATTCTTCCAGCCCTGGTTGGTTCCATGGCCCTTTTGCTTGTCCTGACCTGCTTGCACCCACAAGCATTTGTTGTACATCCTTCTCGTGACAATCAATAATGATGTCCAGTCTCTCTCAAGGAAATACTAGGGGGGTGTGATTTAAAACAGTACTTGAATGTATCAGCCCACTCATTCTCCACATACATGGGGGGATGTGGCAATTTGTAGCCCTTGTAGTTAAGTAGTTCTTGTCAGTAGCTCCATGCAAAATGAGCACAACATGTTCCATGCATGTTAATAGGATTTAAAAAAAAAAAAAAGATGTCTTCAAAAATTCACTTGGCAATAGCAGCAGTGTTCTCATGTGAATAGTGATCTTGGATAATGTACTTGAACTTGTTTGATAGTGTTGACATAGATCTTGCTGAATAGAGGCATAGGCATAGTAACAGTTAGTGGGATGAGAACTTTGATTGTTTGGTGAATCTGGCAGAGGTGGCAAGTGTAGATATACCAAGCTATGTTAGTGCTAATACAAGGCCACCAGAAGCATTCCCAAAGAGCTGCCCAATAGTGAAGAGTCCTCTGTAACCAAGTTCATCATGCATGGCATGCAGAATGCAAATTATAATAGCTAGCATAACAACTTGTGGGCACCATTGCAGCTGCATCACCAGAGCTTGCCATCAGCTAAGAAAAACATGGTAGTGTAGCAAACAATGGTGGCATGGTCAGCCTCACTAAGGTCAGGGTACTTCAAGTTGTAGAGCTACTGGCAAACCAACAGAAGGTGCTCATCTTCTGCTAAATCCTTGGTACTATGGGCCACATCATCATAAGTCAAAGTTGTGCTGCTATTGCAAAGAGGCTAAGGCTTGTTAGTAGGATAGGTGTATAAAAGAAGATTCATAAAGGTCACTAGCATTGTCAGTGGTGTTGTAATTAAGCAGGGAGGTAAGTGGTAGTGATGGTGGTGGAGCATAAATGATGAGAGACAGTAGACATTTGTTAGGCACTAAGATATGGAGGAAGAGAATGGGCAGCTGGATGACATGTGCAAAGCCATGCATATGCACCACCCATTCCTGTAAACAGACTGGTCTTTGGACCATCACACCCTTGCCTAGATTAGTCTGCAGAAATTGGCACCTCTATCTGGCTGACCTCCAGACTGCCTGGCCTCTTCTTACTCCTTCACCATTTTGGCTCTCATGCCTAATGTGTATTTTGTACCTGGCACATGGTATATTATTGTCAATCATTGATCCTTCTACTACTAGACCCAATTAGTCAATTATTTGTAGTCATTAGCCTCCCTAAGTTATTTAGTAGTCTTGTAGTATTGAGGTGGATCTGGAGATAGGATATCCCCAGTTCAGACAATAGCATTGCTTTTGGGTTTATTTTACTAGTATAACTGTAAGCCCAGTATGGCCCCTTGCCTTTTGCCTTGCTCTCCACCTTTGCCTCTAATTGGATGCTTGGATGCTTGCCCCTTGCCTGCTGTGCCTCTGGCCAGCCTGCTTGTTGCTTGCCTCTTGACTAGAGTGTCAGGACATGAGTAGTGGGCTTGGCTTGGACTCCATGGCTAACATTCCCTTACAAATCCTTAAAGACATCATTGTTGCTATTGTTTGGAACTGGGTTGCTAGACTGCAAGAGTCATTGTGAAAGTCCATTAGGGCCATGGAAAGTGCCCTTAATGTGCACAACTTGAAATGGAACATCAGGATTGCTAAATGTTTAGAGTTCTGGAGCATCCGCTTGATATACTACAGCACATGTTGACTTTGATGATGAGATTGCAAACCCTAAGAAGGTACATGTGCAAGGCCTGTAGCACCCTAAACAAACTGTAGAGCTCATGCTTGGGCTGGATGAAGCAGGATCCCCTGTCATTAAGCATGATAGATGCAAATTTATAGCAACACTGTTTATAATTGTAGCTGAGTATGTTGTGGGGATCTTGGATTGCAAGATGAAGTTGATGTCATAATGAAAGATTGTTACTAAGTTTGTCCAGCCCATTGGTAGCCACCACAAGTTGGAGGGTGCCAAATAGAGTTGGAAGGTTGTTAAGTCACAAGGGTGGATTAAGTGCTTGTTATAGCCAATATAGAGGTTGAGAGTAATGACACAAACATGGCCAGTAAATGATTTAGCAATGTGATCTGAGAAGGGCTGGAGGGACAAATAGTTATGTGGTTTAGAGAAGCTTTAGACTGTGCACAAGTCAGAGCTTACTATTCCTCTTGAGAATGCACAACTAGCATGAATAGTAGGCTGGGTTGGAATGCCAGCACTGATCTTGTTACATATGATTTTGCAAACTTCCTTCTTGAGGCTAGGCATAATAGGTCAGTTGTACTGTACTGAGATGCATATAAGTGGAAAGAAGTTGGGTTGCAAGCTGCTACATTTGGAGTTCCAGATTTTGCTCAATAATAGGGTCAACCAAAACATTGTGTTTGTCACTAGTGAAAAAGCTGGTGTCATGTTCACTAACAAATACATCCACCTGCTTATAAATAACATCTTGACTATTTGTTTGATAATACTCTTGTAGGTACTTGTGACTAATGTCTTGCCCACCTTACTGTATATTTTGTATAGGTACTTTGAATCACTTGACCATGTCTTGTAATATCTGCACTGGCAGGACTGATAAGTAGCCTTGCTTGTACTATATATACAATGGTAAGATAGTGTATCAGTATCCTTGTAAGTTTCAATTTCTCATATATATGCACAAGGTCAGTTATTCCAGTTCCAGTCATGTCAACCAATTATTTAAATAAAAGTTGTTAAATACAATCTAATACTACTAATAGTAATCAGATTAGACTACAGGATTGTCAGGTTCCACTGACCACAGGGGCTCAGCTATACTGGATGAGTCCTTACCAGGCAGACACAATGTCCTGCACTGATAACCTGGCATTTGGAGAGGGTCTGGGCTTCAGATACTTGTGAAGATAAGCAAGGGGGAGCAGTCCAAACAAGTTTGGAGTGGTCCAGAGAAGTCTAAGACAAGATACAAGGAAGGGGTTGGACTTGAGGGGGCATCAGGCACAAGTCTGGAAGTGAGTATTGGAAGTGCAGGACAAATGGAGGCTACATGAGTGATGGGAGCAGGCCAGGGTTTGATGGGAGATCAATGGATGTTGATGGGTCTCAGAGATGAGTGAGTAGCATCCAGAGTTGGTTTATAAATGTTTGGAGTTTGTAATTGTAAGCATGGGGGTTTGTAACAGCATTAAGGTTTAAAGGACTTGAGCATAGTAAAGGAAATGGAGTCAAATGAGACAAGACAGAGTTGAGGCAAGATTGAGATGAGAACAAGAATAGATTTAAGTGAGATACAAAACAATAATGAGACAATAACAGAAGTGGAAACAAGACAAGACTAGGAGACTGTGATAAGAGAGAATGTAACATGGAACATGAAACACAAGAGAGAAACAATCAGAACATAGGTAACATCAAACAATATCAAGACTAGAGTATGGGATGCTACTCTATGACTTATATACTGACTACTGGGGCAGCTCCAGGGATAGCAGGTCTAGCAGCAGGGCTTGTTGGAGTCATGTGGAGCCAACAGGTGTTGGTTGTAATCAAGGAGTGGGCTGCAGTGATATGATGGGATCATGATGGGATCAGTTGAGGATGTGGGCTGTTCTGGGGCCATTGTGATGCTCCAGAGCTGGGTTGGGTAAGTCAGAATGACAGACTGGTGATGCACACTGGTGTCAAAAACAGTGGGAGAGGATCTTAGGGGCTCAGGAGAGGCAGGAAAAGCATTGAAGGCTGCAGAGAAGGCATTGGAGTTAGTCAGGGGGCCATCAGAGTTTGCCAGAGAAGTGTCAGAGTTACCCAGAGTGTGTGCCATGGGTAAACAAAGGTTGGGGGAGTCAAAGAGGGAGTGGGAAGGAAATCTGGAGCAGAGTGGCTGGGAAAAGGTCTGGGGTTCTGGGAATGGGTCATGACAAGGATCAATCTTTTTTTGAATATTTCTGCATGTTTGGCCTAGCCAGACCTCTGGTAATTTAATATTTTCCCTGTCATTGCATAGGCCTGATTAGGCCCCAGTTTGATCATGCTACAGTCTGATCAGACACTCCACACCTAATCAGGCTGATGCCTGATGCACAAATGTTGCTTTGGTCAGATGTGAAAATTGAGTCACTGCTGGGAGCCAAACCTGTTTTCTTACAAAAGACTTACTGGAGCTTCCATCTGGCACCACTTTAGAGTCAGAGGACCCCATGCCTGCTCAAGTGCCTCTGCAAACACCTCCAGCATTACCTCTGCCTGAGGGATCCTCTGGGCCTTCAGAACAACTTGCACAACTCCTGGCCTCAGGCTGGGCCTTGAAGAGCATGTTGGGGGTGCTAGAGCTGAACAACTAGAGGGCCTTGACTCCTTCACATGGAAAGAACTCTTAGAGGAGCCTGCCACTGTCATGAGTGTCTCTGGCAACCATGATCAATACAGCACTGGAGACAGGGTTACTGCACTTATGACAATGATACATTGACTCTAGCTTCTAGTGATTCTGCTGCCAATCAAACTCCTCCTGGCAACTCTCATACTTGGTCCAGACATCTATATGTTTCTTGTCAGATAGAGGAGGAGTTGGGAATGATGTTGACAATTCTGAAGATGACCTGGAGGAAAAGTTGAAAAGCACTAGGATACATCCTGACTTTTTATAATTTCTTGGGGGGACTTCCTAATGGACAATGACTCTGCTTCAACTTTGCTTCCCATGCCACTGCTGCTTGCTGCAGATTGATCAATATTATTCTAATTTTGATTCCCATGCCTATGCTGCCTCCTGGCCCATACTCCACACCTCAAGAGTCTTGATGCTGAAGGGGGGGTGATGTCATGACTCACTTCTGAACCTCCAGACTTCCCTCCAAAGCAACTCCTGCTTCTTCAAAAAAAAACCTCAATGCTCTCTTAATCTGCTCCAACTTTTGTTCACCCCCAGCACCTACTCTGGCAAACTCTGAGCTTCTCTAGTGAACCCTAGTGCTTTCTCCATGGGCTCTAGCACTCCTGACAACTATCACAGGCCCTGGCACTCCCTTAAACTTCCTTCACAAGTCCTCCCACCTCTCTAGTACTTTTTGTGGGCCTTGCCACCTCTCCAGCCTCCTGCACAGGCCCTGCCAGGGACTTGGTCAACTCTGACTCTTTTCCTACACTTTGCCAATCAACAACCCACATTAATGGATCACCACAACTGTCTGACACATCAAAACTAACTCACCACAACTGCCTGACACATTAAAACCAACAAACCTGCCTGTTCTGCATAGCCTTGACAAGCCATGCCCTTGGTCCCAGAAGTTTCCAGGGAGACCCCCTGACCATTATTTAAGTTGTAGAGTAGTATCAGTTATGGTAATCTTGATATTGCCTACTTATATCTATGTTTTCTCTCTAATTTGTGCTCAAGTCTCTATCTCTCTTATTTCAATCTCATTCTCTTCTTGTTCTTGTCTTGTCTCATCTTCCAGTCTCATCTTGTCTTGTCAGTTTCCATTTTTTCTTTGCCCTGTGCTCATTCCACACTCATGTTGAACCATGCACACCTCCAGAACCCTCTGAACTCATCTAGAGCACCTTTGTCACCTCATTTCTCTACCTCCTATGCCCTGGAGCACTTCTGGAGCCCAATTATATGAATCAGACATCATGTCCACCTGTTAAGGACTCACCCAGTGGATCTGAGCCCTCATGGTCAGTGGAACCTGACAGAAAAAAGTAATCAGGAAACCTGTCACTTAGTCTGCAAACAAATTTTCCCTAGCAAACATTCAACCAGTTTCTTTTGAAAAAAATTAGGCAATTAAAATCATATTTCCCAACCATTAAAGTCAGAATGATATCTTTTTTCAACTATTTTTCTAAGAGGAAAGATAATGGAAAACTTCATAATAGTTCCTCTGAGGTTTCTGTGAGATAAAAAAGAAATATGTCACTTAGAAACACAGAAGAAAAACTTTGAACTGTCTTTTTGTATGTTTCTTGTGTAAATATGACTTCTTTTTCTCTGAGAAACAGTAAAGGAAATCTGAAGAATTTTTTCAATGGAAAACATAGACAAAGATATATCATTCAAGTTTCTAAGCAAAGAAACACTGATCAACTCAATATCAAGTAGCTCAGGGAGTTGATTATCAAGTCCACATCAACTGGGAGTCAATATTGGCATTGACTCAAGGGAGTTGACAATATTGGCATTGACTTGAAGGAGTTGACAATTGTCCTCAATGTTCACTACAGTCTCAAGTTCACTTGACTGCACACTCTCCTACTTAACCTCCTCTCTAAATACACCCAGCACTACAAGGATAAAAGGGTATATTATTCTAAGAGAAACATAAAGAAAAATAGTTTAAAGTTTTCTATCTTTGTTCCTGAGGGAAAATGTTTTTTCCTATCTTTCAGAAACTCCACAGTCAGGATTACTAAGTTTTTTATAATGTTTCCTCTGGGAAAAGGGTCAAAAAAAGGTATCATTCTAATGTCAGAAACAGTCAGGAAATATGATTTTAATTGCCTGATTTTTTCCAAAAGAAACTGATTGAATGTTTGCTAGGGAAAATTTGTTTAGAAACTGGGTGACAGGTTTCCTGATTACTTTTCCTAGGGAAACAGGTTTGGTGCCAGTGGTGGGTTTGTCTAAAGTAAGCTGATCATGGCTAATTCCATCTGATTTGGTGGTCATCAGCATTTTTCCAACAGACAATGCAGCTGCATGTTTGCACAATACATCAAGATCCAGCAACCCTTGATCAAACTCAACTACAAACACTTTGGCCCTTTCAAGATACTCTGAAATATCTCCTCACCTAGCAAGCCCTGCCTTCCTCTGGAAACAAAGAGCCTCCACTCTGTCTTCTATGTCTGACTCCTCAAACAACATCACCCCAATACTTTTTCTAGGTGCAAACCCAAATCTCCTCATCTGTACTGGAAGACAATACTCTGAGAAAATCAACTGGAGGCTGTCTCAAACAAACAAGCTAGACACAACACTGTCCAGTTCCTGCAAGCAGTCCAACTGATCTAGACTGGCTCCAATCTGCACAGGAAGATGTTACTCTAGGCAAACCAACTGGAGGCCATTCCAATGAGCAGCAGATACAACACCATCTGATAGGGCCCAGTGATGCCAGAACCATTCTACCAAGATCAGTACCTCTGCACTTGCAGGGCAAAATGTTACTCATCTAGGAACTGGACCTGGAGCTCCAACATGCAAGTAACCAGCCACTCCCACTGCTGGCCACTTCTGCTGAATCCTCTGACTAACAAGAACCTGTGCTCTGCTCATGGCCTCTGACTCCAAGCCTGTTCCTGCACTGTGTCACCATATGAGATCTCCTCACCCCACTTTGCATGACCCTTTAGTGCTTCCTCTAGCTTCCTAACCAATTCATACTGCATTTGCAACTCACATGCCAACTACATGTTCTGTGATGTGACAGGAGCTGCTTGTTCTGCTCTCAGAGCTGTGCCACCTGCCCTTAAATTACCTCCAACTGCTGGTAGAGTTGGGTACTCTTAAGCAATGAGTCAGAAACCAGGAAGTGGCCTGTGAGGTATGTGCCACCTCAAACATCTTCAATGAACAAAAATAGCAGAGCTGCCCAACCATTTCCCTTGTTAGCAAAACCAGCAACTCACTCACCACCAGCTGATCCCTTCTCATCCAGCATGAACTCTGAAGAGCTCTCTTGTACTCTAGCCTAATGACTGTGTAATCACCACTTCAGCCTTAGCCCACATAGCAGCAATTTCTCAACTCAAACTCACTTCTATACTCACACTCTGACCTTGCCCTGCACCTCCAGACTGCATCCCTTACCTCCATGCCACCATCACCTCCTACTCCAACCAAAACAAGCAACAGAGGTGCCAGTCACAGCACTTGTTGCAAATGGCATGAGTAGCTCTTCAGAGGGGGAAATCTGCAGTCATTCCTGTGGAGCATACAGTCTTGGCACTAGAGAATTAATAGTAAGGGGTTAAAGCACAAGGAGTAAACTTTCAAGAGCATTAGCAATGCACTATTCATGACAATGGCTAATTGCAGGGAGCTACAGTCTAATCAGCTGCACCAGCAATTTCTGAAGACTTGGCCCACCCTCTGCACTAGTCTAAACATGTGTCTCAATGGTGTCAATGCTGATGCACTGCCAATGCACTCTAAGTCTCAGCTTGATGCCATACTCTGTATTTGCACTCAACTTCCAGCCTGCCCCAAGCACTCTAGAGCCCCATTATAAGTACTATACCAACAGAGTCAGTACCTCAGTCTCAATATTGACTAATGTCTCATACATTTTTCAGCTTTAGTTTTCCAGCCCTATCTGTGTCCCATCAGTTTCTGACACTCTATCTCAACTTATCCCCTAATTATTGACCCCATTCCTGATAAAAGTCTAGCTGAATTCCTGAGTCCTCTGACCTTACTTCATCTCTTAACTTAGTACTCTCACCAACTCTGGACTTCTGTCAAACTTGGATGCTTCATAAGTCTCCTTTAGTCATTGTAGTTCTTTGACTAACTAGCAGATTGTTTGCTCTATAGTGAGAGAGCCCCCTAAGTCAGCTGGACCTCACACCTAGTGCTTATATATGCTGAAAGTCAGCCTGCTTATATAACAGATTGTAGACAACAAGTTATATAACTTGCCATGTCAGGAGAGTGCATTAGATGATGACAGGTCAAGTCATCTGACAGCTTAAAGCTCTAAATTATACACAACACTGTTTAATGCTCCAGTCCCTACAGTGAGCCAATTATCATAGTAGTAGAATCATCTCATGGAAAGGTACTTATATGTAACTTCCTAGCTCCCTATGTAACTAGACTATGTAGCTCAGTGGTGAGAGCATCACATAGAGTACATATCCAAGAGTTCCAACTTCAATTCCTGTGGTCACTTTTCATTTTTAACAGTATAGTATTGGCCATATCAAAGCTACCTGAGTCAGTGGTAGCAATAGAGTCAACATTTTACCATTTTTTTTTCTTTGTCTCCATTTATTTCTTAAGGACCAATGAGGGCCTTGCCATATATCAGTCCCCACAATATGTACAGGTGTGATTTGTGAACACTCCCAAAGTACTCTGACTCAAAGCCTTTTTTCAAGCTTGCTAGTTACACCCTGCAGCCACTTTACTACAGTTTGATCTGTTTGGAGTTTAACAGCCCTCACATGAGTTCTCATACTATCTGCTGTTAACATGCTATCCCTACTTTACCTGCTTTAACACTCTGCAATGCTTGCTGGGCCAGCTTGCCCACTCAGCATGGGTCACAATTTCCATCCCTGATTCCAGACCCTACACTTTATTTGGCACAATGCTAGGCACTCTGCAGCTGGTTTCTTGACATCACAAACCTAGTATCTGTTCTGGGCTACTCAAAAGTGGATGACTGGCTGGAGGTCATGCAATACTTTGGCAACCAGTTCTAACATGGCTTGGCACTTCCCTTTCTTAAACCTACCTGCACTATGGCTCAACAAGTTTGACAGAGCTACAATTTTCATCCTTGCTGCACTGGATAATCCTTTCCCTTTCTGTTTAGTGGTCACATTGCATCTTTGTGCCCATGTGCTAAATAGTGTTAAATAATTCCTGATAGCCTGACTAACAAATTTCTAATAGCATGTGGATGAGTGGTGGCTTCCTAGCAGTGTTGAAATAACTCACACTGACCTTGCACTAGCAGATCATGTGACCTGCTTTGGGACATGATAGTGCTGAGAATAGGGTCTTCTCTAGACTGAAATTCTTTCAGTCAACCATTGATCACTTGCGTAGCATCCGCTTACCCTGTGCCTTCAATACTTGCTCCTGGACTTGTACCTGCTGCTTCATCAAGCCTGACCCTTTCCCCACAACTTGTCTTAGACTTCTCCAGACCACCCCAGACTTGTTTGGATCACTCCCCATCACTTACCCTCACAAGTCCCCAATGTATGGACCCTCTCTGAATGCCCAGTTATCAGTGTAGGACATCATGTCCACCTAGTAAGGATTTGCCCAGTGTAGCTGAGCCCCCATGGTCAGTGGAACCTGACAACTGTCAATGTATCCCTTTTTGGAGAGAAGGTGGTGTTGTTGCCAGGAAATGTTGCTAGCAGTCATCACTAAGAAAGGTCTCAGTCTTGTCATTCTAGATTCAGAGTCCAGACTCTACATGATGTGGCTTGTGATCCATAAGTCTTGTGGTCACTAAAATCCCATGCAAAGGCTACATCATTCCAGACCTTGGGGCTAGACCTCACATGCTGAGTGTCATGACTTGTGTTGGGTTATGTTCAATATAGTTAGCTGTCCTCCAATCAGAAATGCCAAAAATGGTGCTCAGCAACAAATGGGTCTTATCAATTTGCATACTCATAGCCCAGGATCAATGACCAGTTTTTACTTACAACTGGTGCACTGTAAGCTGCAAGAACCACAACAGCAACATTACACATGGCTCCCTTGAATCTTGACCAATCTTTGACCCATATTGAGAAGTCCAGAAAAGCCAATGATACCTCTATGCACAATCATGTTAAACAGAGTGCAGCTGAGAAGAGGGTGACAGCAGAGATCCAGTGCACACAAAAAAAGAGAGAAAAGAGGCCTTACAGCATGATATTGATGCTTTTATAGAAAGAAGGAAAAGCTGGCAGAAGAGCTAACTTTGAAGTACAACCCAGAGATTGAGAAGGTGCAGCAGATATTGAGTGCTGCATTCCACTTTAGCAGCACTGACATGTCAGTGCTTAGAATACCCTGGTTACTTGTCAGTTGCTTGTTATGAAAAAAGAGCTTGATGAGGGTAAGCTAGCTATTTCCCTGAGCCTCAAAAAAAATGTGCTTGCTATGTCTAGGCTGTGACAAATGCAATCATTTGACCCGAGCCAAAATTTAACATATTGTTCAGGAAAGAAATTGAGGAGTGCACAACAATGTTGACAAAGATGAACTACAAGAGGATCTGAAGATGTGTGCAAGGTAAAAGAGTAGGGTGCTTGTAGCTCAAACAGGGCAGCTGCTTTGTCAAATATCAAGCTGCTTTGTCAAGATTTCAAGAAGAGGTAAGTTCTCAACCACATAGAGTGAATGAGATGTTTACTTATACAAATTAAGTTGGGGATCTCTATGAGCATAGTGGAGCAATGACCTTTGCCTTCTGCATGAGGGACCATTACACAACACTATCATTCCTGAAAGGATTGAGTCACAGGGATCCCTGACCTTCATCTATGAAGTTCTGAACATGATGCCAGCAGAGCTACTGAGGTAGTTTCAGTTATGTGCATGTGAAAAAGATATCAATAAGCAGGATTTACTTTAATAGCTTGAAATAAGCTCACCTTTGATACAATGGCATAACTTCAGTCTGAGTGTGTCAACCTCACAAGCAGAGGCCTGCATAAGTATGCAGGCCTTCTGGATGTTCTGATGCTAAATATGATTTGCAGAGAAAATTGTTGGAGCCCATAATGTTACCATGTGTTACAAGAAATATGATGCTGATGTAGTCAAACATTATGGCATGGCACTCAGAGGCTGGCCCAAAGGACTTCAGTTCCAAAGTCCTGCTAAGATCACAGTGATTGTACACTGTGCAATGCCTTTCTGCTGAGTGTACATGGGTGAAGTATACATACAAGGAGAAGGAGGCACATACCAAGGCAAGGCAGCAGAAAATTGCAAGTGGTGAGGTGACAGTAAAGAAAAGGAAGTGAAGGTCATATGTTGGAGACAAGTGTAAACACCAGGAGACCGTGCATGAGATTCGCGAAGACACCGACAGTGGCAAGGATGACAATCACAAGGAAAAAGAAGAAAGCAGTGACGTTGATGTGCAACGGCCGCCGGTCATTTTGTGTCATAGAGTGAGAACTACCAGAAACCACTCTAATTAGACGTAGGTGACCCCCCTCCCCTACACCTCTAAATGAAGGCGTTGGGTGGGACACGCAGGTACGTTATGAAAGGTGCTGTACAACCTATTTACAAAAAAGGAAACAAAGTTTTTGTTCTGAAATCAATGATCCAGATCCACTGTACAGATAAGACTCAAAGTCAACAGAGTCAGTCAAAGTGCCACTCGTCGCATTTGTGTTACCTGGGTCTGTACGACATGATTGATCATCCGAAAGTCAATTCTGATGGCCCATTTGCATCTTCCATCTTCGAAGCATCATAACGCGTCAAGATCACCTACACGGTTCAGAGTGTGGTTGGTAAGTAACAACACGTCTCCAGCATGGTGTCTAGATTCCCGTTTCTGTTGGAAGCTCTATGTTAGTTTTGATAAATAGAATCGATGATCGTCACTGTTTTGAGGACCGGAATAATGGAAAGATAATACTCCGTTGTTAAGATCAGTTTTCTAAAGCCGCTCGTCGCATTGTGGTTACCTGAATCTGTACGACCATGATTGATCATCCGAAAGTCAATTTGATGGCCCATTTGTATAGACAATTGAAGCTGAAGGGACTTGTCCCACATTGTTCTCAGGGATTGTAGCTTCCAAGAGACATCATTCATGCTAGGAAACTCGGAAGAAGAGTATCCTAGGAAACAACCTGGGTTCTTTAGGCATCATGGGATTATTTCAATATGCCAGTGGAAACCCCAAGCGCAATAAAAGCACTATTATTACCACTCAACCCATCTCGACTCTCTGCAATGACACCCCTATCAAGATCCCCGCCTGTCCTCCCTATCATCGATGAGAACCTCCTTTTGTCTGATGCCATTGAATTTAATTGGAAGAACAATCCTAACCAGCCTTTCTATACTTTTTCTGACTCTGGGCATGATCCTCAGATTATCACTCATTTAGAATTCGGAAGAGCTGCACATCGAATGGCACGTTTACTGCGCCCTGATTCAATGGGACAAGATGGGGAGGTCGTAGCGCTCATAGCCCACACAGATGCCAGCCATCCTATATCAAGCAGTCATTGCAGGATTGATCCTCACCGGTTTTGTGGCATGTACCATCACCTCTTTGCGAGATTGAATATGTGTGACATTTACACCTAGCCGTTCCCAATTTCTCTTCGATTCTCACCTGAAATTGTGGCAGGGATGCTGATCAAGACTTCGTGCCATCGCGTGTTAGCAACAAATGCTGTGCTCAAATCATTTGTTGAGGATATGCAGGCTCATCTCGATCGGTACTCCCACAAGGTGGAAATAACCGAGATTCCCCCCCTTGCTGCAGCGTATCCTCAGCTCGCCCGTGAAGATGCTGATTATTTGTTTGAACCCTATCCCATTCTTCGACGGCCATCTCCTTCTGAAACATGTATTATTATGCACTCTTCAGGAAGCACAGGAATTCCAAAACCTATCCGGCAAACACATTTGGCCTGTACACGACTCGCTACACTGTCTCGTACATTGATTCAATACAAAATTGCGCATGATCTCATTGTTTCACGAAGCGGAATGGAAGGAGTACTCTCCTCATTTGGTGCTCGGGTGCATGGCCCTTCCTGCTTTCAATCCCTTCGCTGTGGTGTTGGAAATTTTCCACCCCGCATTTACCGTGATCACTATCGCCTTGTTTCCCCCTGTTTATATAACTGGTGGAATACCAAGAACCCCCTCGCCTCAAGCTATCATTGAGCATGCAAAAGCAACGATCGCGAATGCGCTTGTGGCAGTACCACCGGTGTTCATAGAGTCCTGGGCAAAGTCACCTGAAACCATTGAGTACCTCAAGAGTCTAGAATTCATTGTGAGTTTTTGCTCACCTGAGCCAGATTCCTTTCCGCTGACACCTTGCGACAAGGCATACGCTGGCTTGAACTTGATACCTAAGATTGGCAATCAGCTTGCCTCTGCGGGTGTGCGCCTGCAGTCCATTTACGGTGGTACAGAATTAGGCATACCGGTGTCTACTCTGCCAAACCGTGATGTAATGGATTGGGAATACGTGAGGTTCATCCAAGATGTAAATGTCAGATGGATTTCTCTTGGTAATGATATCTTTGAGCTTCATCTTTTGGCATGTTTGATTTCTTCAAATTTCAAGAGGTGAACTCTGACATGAAGTCCCAGGCATGTCAAACCCATAGGCCAGCCATACTGAATCTTCCTGATGTTGAAGGATTTGCAACGTCTGATATCTTCAAGCCTCATCCAGTTAAAGAGGGACTTTGGAAGAAGTATGTTTTACTTGCTCTTCTGTACTGTTGATTGGTCTTGATGTTGAGTGAAGTGTGGGGCGATTGTTTGACATAATTGTTCACTCTTCTGGTGAAAAGACCATCCCCAGGCCTATTGAAGATGTCATTATGGGTGATGCTTTGTCAGTGTTTGACTTGTCTCCCCTGAACATTCTCTGGGGCTCATGTTTTGTCTCAGTGTAAAAGGAGCTGTAGTCTTTGGGGAAGGATATAACCAGCCTGGAGTTTTAATAGAGGTTGTGGCGGATGCTCAAGTCGACACTCGTGATCAAGTTGAGGTTTCACATTTGCGTGACCAAGTCTGGTGTGTCCTGATACAATCTCGGGATGAATATCTGCTGAAGGAACATTCAGGCCAATCATTGAAGAAGCAAACAAAGAAGCTCCAATATTTAGCAAGATTGTAAAACAATTGGTTCTATTTACTGCTATTGGAAGACCCCTTCCTCGAACAGACAAGTTAACCATCCAGCGGAAGGTGGCAATTGAGTTATATGCTTTGGAAATCTCAGAAGTGTAGGTCATGTTGAGGTTCTTCCTTTGAAGTCATTCTAATGGTGTATATAATAGCTATGGGAATCTTTGATGCAATTGAACAACAAATAATGATATACAAGTTTGTATGCTATGCTGCTAATGAGAGGGAATAATACTAAGAGTCAATTGCGGAAGGAATAGAAGTTGCTGAAGTTCAGCCTTCTCTGGTGGACTGAGAACTAAATTGATAGTTGGAATAGAGGATCAGAACTGGAACTGGACTAGGAACTTTAAAATGTACAAATGACTAATAATGGGTTAGTTAGGATGAGAGAAAGGTGGTGCCTGCTCACCCTAGGTATGTATAGAAAACTCCACAGTTTGCTGGGTGCAGCAGAGAATACAATGAAAAAGTAGTGATCTGGACAGCATTGCCACTCAAAGGAGTTAGTGCCAGGCAGAGCTGGGGATCACATGCAAATTTACAAGGCAAATACAGAGTCCTCCATGACCATTCCTTACCCTTGGAATCCATAGTTGGCCTTGAAGTAAGGTTAGGTACAGCCAAGGCTGACTACCAGCCAATAAAACATATCATGAAGGAAAGAAAAAGGTGAAAACAAATGATAAGAGCAGATGAATCAAGTGGGTGAGCACTGCAGAGGTAAAATGTTGTTGTGGGGTGGATGGTGGTGCAAGAAGATGTAGAGCAAGGAGCCAGAGAAGGAAGCCCAGTGGGGAGAAGGGAGGCAAAGCTATGAACCTGCCAACTGTAGCTCTGCACAGATATTGGGGTTCTCATGGATGTAAATCTGTCATGTGTAGGAGGACTGATGACCTGGTGCCTGGATAACATCCTCAGACAGGCAAATGGAGGCATAGAACCCTGTCCTAAGGGAGTGTCCCTCAGGTTAATGACTGAGAACTGCAAAGAAATTCTTGTCAAACCATGAATAATGAGAAGAATGAGGTAAGTTCCATCTTCTCTCAGAAGTAAAGGCTATATAAGCCAAATGCAACCTTGCTCACCAAAGGAATCTCACAGTCATGGGAGAAAGGGTCTGCCTTGTAATATCTTGGGATATGGGAAATGGAACTGGGCCCTCTCTTTGAAAAAAAATTAGTGAGGATTGTTTGATCACCTTATACCAGTCAAAGAGGTTGGCCCCATTCCTTTGGACCAGCTCTCCTGAATGATGGCACCCATAGAAGCAGAGGGCCATAATTGTAGCAAAGAGGAGGCTGTCACACAAGCCAATTGTCAAAGCAATGTTAGTGAAGGTTGCAAAGTGAATGAGCTTAAGGGAAGCTTGCAACAAACTAGATCCACAGCAACCTTCTTTGAACCACAAATTGTGGTGGTAATCAGTGGGTGGGCATGATTTGCATTAAAGACTAGATAAAGGTCCTAGGGGAAATTCCAAACACCCTTGAGATATGTTGGCCATAAAATGAGAAGTATATGCAATATACTTGGAGAGAGTCTGATCTGTAGGATCAAGAGGGGACCTGCCTTAAGACAGAACATGATGTATTCATGGTTGCCAGTACCAGCATCAGCATACCCCTTGACTGTTGATTTCTTGAGGGCATATACCTGAAGATACAAGGCATGTTTATCAATGTCTACCAAGTCCACAGAGGGGTAATTCATGCAAGGGGCACATCAACCACCCAGAATACTGAAAAGTATGCCCTATACTCTACTGGCAGAAGGTCCCTCAGTGGAGAGAAGGGGCAGACACAGTCAGCAGTAGTACTCATCAAACATGAAGCAAGAGACCAGACATTCTCCTTACCCAGAATATAGCAAACATTAAGATTGATGCCCAAGCACAGGATGATACTAGTCACTGCCAACAAGAAACTGTCAGCAGAGTGGATAGCTAAAAAATGGCAACCATTTCTAGGGAAAAAATGTCAATAGTCACTCCTGGTGGGCAGGATAGCAAAAGCCTTGATTGCCAAAGACAAATCCAATACTGCAGAGTACTCCTACCTCTGCTCCAAACAAGTCTGCTCCCCATGCATCCTGGAGCATAGATGATGAGGCTTGGCTTCTGCAATACCTTCTTGATCACAAGTCTGAGGCTAGTGATGGCATGTCATTCAAAAAGCCAATGTTTATGGCAGCAGCTGCCCATGTTAATTATCAAGGGTGGTCCAAAGACCTCAGACTCCTGTAAAAACTATTGCAGCATGAGTAGCTCAAAAATCATCTACTTTCGGCACTATTGATACATTGTCATATTAGCTCAAGATGACTATTTGCAATAACTCAGGTTGGTCTTGGGATGATCAAGGCAGTGTTCAAGTCACACCAGAAAAGCAAGGAACTTGGGATGCATTTGTAGACAAGAATCCTGGAGCTGAGGCTTTTGCTGATGTTGGCTGAGTTCATCTGGAAGCTTTTGATCAACTTCTCCTTCTACTGCTTGTGGTACACATGTCTATTGGACCACTCAGGAACTTGCTCCTAGTGATGATGAAGGTGATGGTATGGATTCAGATTTGACACCAGGAGAGAAAGAGGAAAGTCAGGCAATGACAATGACTCTGATGTGTGTCACTCTTTCTATCTTTTTATCTCTATCCTGATTTTTTCTAGACCACTTTACCTTCTCCTGTCACTCCTATGCCACTTGTTTGCGAATGCAGTGCTATCATGACTCCTGCACCACAAAGTCAGAAGCAAACTCACACTGCTTGTAGAAGCCAGAGTCTTTCAGACATCCATTCAACCATGTGCAAGTTCAGCTCTATTTTTCAGGAGTCATTTATTCCTTTTCACTCTGGGCTTGAAGCCACATCATGTTGCAAGCAGTGTGCCATTATCCAAGCTTAGAATCTGGGGAAAGATTGGTTATCAACAAGGGCATGGTCACCTTTATTGGACTGCTGGAACAGGATATTTCTGCAGTTGACAGCTATGCAGTCTTGGAGAATGAGGACTTGTGCAAGGAGTGGATTTGATGCAAGTTAGAAAAAGAGAATGATCATGCATTTTATGAGTAGACAATTAATTAGATTTCTACCTTCCAATATATTATTCACCTGCCAGATCCTCTTGCTCTGCTACAATTGCCTGATAGCTATCCCACATATCTTAAGCAATCTGATATCAGAGTGCAGATGCATGAGCTTTTTCAATTGCAGTTGTAGGCCCTCAAGCCAGTGATCCAAAGATCTGATCTGTGGGTGGTAAAGAGCCAGGCACAGGATCCAGGAGATCAGGAAGATTGACAACCTCTTCTGAATCATGATCAAAAATGAAATTATGTATAGCTGCCAGTGCTGGAGGAATTTGGGGCTGGACATTCATGTCATATTCAGGAGGTCATGTCAAGATGGTGAACTGTTCCTTCAATACTCCAAATATGTGCTCAATTGTATTGCATGCAGATGCATGACACAGATTATAAAGCTCTTCTTGATTCTGTGGCCTGTCAAAGAGTTCAAAGATAAGACCACAATATAGTGCTCAGTATGGCATACCTGACATTTGCTCTACCCCATTCTGCAAGATGATACCTCACACCTTGATATGGAAACACAAGAGCATCACATGCACTAAATCCAGCATCAGCCAAATAATATTTTCCAGCTAGGACTGGAACTCTAGTATATTAATAAGCAGAATCTCACAGATTCAAATTGCATGCTGAACAGGTGTGAAGTGTTTGTGTTTGGAAGGCACAAGATTCTTTGAAAGGCATCAAACCTCTTTGGAAAGCATCTTCTTTGGCCCATACATGTAAATCAACAGAGTCATGCAAACTTCATTTTGAAAACCTTGACCTCCAAAGTCCTCATCTGCTCATCCACAGCCACTCATCACTATCTATCCTACCCCATCTATTGCCTCCACCATGAGGGTGGGCTTAGAGGATTAGTGAACACCCCTATATATTGCATATTCAAGAAACTCACAGATATGTTCATAACTTAAGTGGTGGAAGAAAATTCATAGGCAGCAGGACTCACACCTTGTCTTTGAGGCAAGGAAAAGCTTCTGCAACAATTCTCTGCCAATTTTAAAAGGCAAGCTGTTGATAACAAAGCCACTGAGTGGTTGGAAATCAAGGTGCATGCACACATTAAGGAAAGGAAAAGACAGGAAGAGAAGAGGAAGGAAAGGGGGCAGTCAAGAAGGCTAAGAAAGTAGGAAGACCACCAGGTCTGGCTCAATTATATGATCTGACACCTTCCAATGTATTGAAGTGGATTACAGCAATGGATCTGTCCCTGCCAGTGGGTCCATCTGCTCCAGCAGGTTTGGCTGCTTGAGCAGGCCTGTTGATGTGAGGAGCTACAGCATTGGTAGTAGATCTGTTGTCTCCACAGAGTGCAGCACCAGCAAGGCCAAAACTCTGGCTGATCAAGAAATCAGAGCCACTCCTTCCCCCTGGAATACATAGTGCAGGACCTCCTTCCTAGTCCTCCTCCAACTACAGTGTTGGAGTACCAGTTAGCTATATTTAACAAAGAAGACAGTGACCAGAATTTGGAAGATGAGGAATGCCAGCACTGGAGGGAAATTACACCATCAATGCAGCTGGGAAAATATCCTCAGACAGCAGAATGTTGCCCAGGGATATGCATCCAACATCCCTGCTGACTCTACCATACAAAGAAGGGGCTCCAGTGCATCAAGACAAAGGGTGGAAGCTTGTGCAATCCTTGCTGCCTTGCCCTCAAAAAAACCTGTAGCTTTGTAAGGAATCAGAAAGCAGAGGCAAAGAAGAAAAAGCAGAAGCGGAAGGGTAAAAAGGGTAAGAGGGAGAAGGAGAACATATATGGGAAACACAAGTTGGTATAGTATGTCAATGGTAAGTTTTTATCTCTTTAACTGAAAAAATTTTCTAACAATGGACAGAACCAACAACACTGGTTAGTGATCAATCAGCAGGTCCATCAGCAGGTCCATCAATGGGTCCATCAGCAGGTCCATTAATAGTGCATCTGTCAGGTATGCCTTGGATCTACATCTGCCAGGCAGAAGTGCCCCCAGCAGATTGCAAAGGAAAGGGGAAGAAGCAAGCAGATCCATTTCCCACTGCCAGAAAGGGCAAGGGCAAGACACAGGCAGATCTACTCCCACCAACCAGACCCATTGAGTCTATTCTGGAACAGGCCATGTCAAGATTAAACAAACAACTTGATGCCATCAATAAAGGACTCAAAATCGTTACTGAAGAGATGAGGGCAAGCTTTGTGTTAGCTATAGAGACTTAGGTTGCTTATGTCCACTGTTTTAATCAGACTCTTCTTAACTGTACAATTCCCCCTCCAAAATTGGCACTTAATTTGTCCCTTGATGTATTAGGTAGCTGTTTGCTATTTAACTGTCATTAGACTCATAGACTTTCCACAGAGTTGTAACAACTCTGATAAGCATATCTTATTTGAGCTGGTCTCCACTCCAGAATTGCTTGATTTCCTTTTACATGCCTGCCATGATGACTTTGGGAACAAGAGCCTGTCTAATAGAGGCAACTTGCTGGGTGCTCCTTGTGCTTGGTCCAAAAGAGGTTTCAACTGGTTGAGGTGACTGCCCTGAAGCACTGAGCCAACTACCTCCTATAACAGTGGGTGTTGATAGTAATTATCATCTGCACAACAACAATTTCCACTTCTGATTGTTGATTGGATCCTTGTTCAGCCCCCAATCATTGTGAACAAGATGTTGCACTGACCCCTGTCCCTCATTTACATGTTTGGAGCTGATGTGTTATCCAGCCAGAAGCAACAAATTTGAAGCAATGGCCAACCACAGGTGACTGTGACATGTACATGAGGCCTTGAGGGCTGACATGCTGGCAACATGTGGCTGTTCACATTTTGGAAAGCTGTATAGGTGCGGCATGTTATTTTAATTGAGGAGCAAGCAGGGCATCATGGAAAGCATGCCGAATTCATGAAGGGATAGGGTGGAGCATGTGTTAGTTCAACCCGTTGTGGCATGCTTTCTACTTCACCAACCACCCTCTTCTGATGAACATCTGTTTATTCCAGCTTAAGTTCCTTATTTGTGTGGTTTATAGTTTCCTGTTCAAATTCTATCATCTTAATTATGCTGTCTTTGATTTGTTGGTCTCTTAGAATGAAGATGTATTCTAGTTATGCATGGGTGTTATAAAAACTTGTAAGTCCAAGGTTGATATTTTCTATGCTTTGAATGCCCACTACTTAGGATTGCTCATTCAACATTTGCTAGAAAGTCCAGACAAGTACACATGACATGTCAGTATGGGGGAGAAAGTAAGGGAACTTTTGAAGTACTGTGAGCACGAAGTGTGATGACAAAGTTCTTGGTTATCGTTCGAAAGCACGGCACAAATCCTATTGAAACTGATAGTGAATTTTGTCAGTAGATCTACTGTAGAATGAATTGCTCGATCGTATCTGAGAGGAAACCATTGTAACACAGAGAGTCTAAGAGAACTCTATGCGTAGGATAACCTCTCAGGTCACCTCTCTTGGGCTGCCGCCATTCATCTAGTGCTAGTGCAATTCAACAATAGTTTGAACCCAATACTCTAAAATACTGGTACCTACATGCATTTGTTCAACAACTTGAAGTGGATGCAGTGGGCATTGAAAATGATGAAGGAAGCGCAACACGTTGTTTGGACTTCAAGTTTTCAGCACGGTTAAGGCTTGCGCCCTCCAGCCCGGGCCAAGTGTACCTGGATACTCGGCCAACAGCGGACTCTGAATTGTGTCGAAATTGTACCAATCTCAAACTATACCGTAACCACAAGAATTGAGCAGCTCTTAAATATATAAAGCTTCCGTTCCTGTCGCCCTTTCAACGATCGCGGCTGATCACTAAGAATCGAACACATTTAGTTGTGCAAATGCCTGTGTTGATCTTGGTCTGCCCTACGTCAAGGATATCAATGACCCGAAGGCTCCCCTCAACTTATGCGGGAAGTTTGACTGCACGATTGATCTTGATGGCCGGCGCAGCTCTACGTTCAATGCCTTTTTACCTCAATCTCTCGCGGAGAAGAGGAAATCCCATCTACACATCTGCGTGGGGGCGGCTGTGACGGCTCTGGATATCGACTTGGGTCAATCCCTCGTCAAAGGAGTCAGATATCAATCGGTGCATGGGACAGATGTAAACATATACCATGCCCGAGCCCGTCGTGAAGTTATATTGTGTGCTGGTGCTATTACAACCCCTCAAATTCTGCTCTTAAGGTTTGATCCTCAATCATTTGAGATCTCATTGTATACTCAAGTCCATCAGTGGTATCGGCCCAAAAGACAAAGTAAAACAACCTCTCAAGAAGGACTTGCCGGGTGTCGGAGAAAATTTGGTATGTGTTTGTCTTTCACTGGCAGCTTTATGCAACGATCAACCAATTTATTCTATAGCAAGATCACCTAGGAATGGGTATAATGTATAGCGTTCCCAACGGCGATTCTCTTCATGTTGTTCAAAAAAGCCGTTTCAGAGCAATTATGGAGCTCTTCCGCTATATCGCCTTTGGCGAAGGCCTTTTCCTTGCTCCTGTGACCCAGCTGTCAATCCTAGTCGATTCGACTCGGATCGACGATTCGGGGAATATTATACCCCAAGAATCTCTCGCATTGCACGATCTCGAGCTCATGCCGATCCATTTCAACTACAGTGACCCTCCCATTGCTTTTGACAATGGTATCTTCTCTCTAAAAGTAGGGCTTATGCGCCCCGCCTCTCGTGGATCAGTCACACTTGCCTCTGAAAACCCTCTCGAACGACCAGCTTGCGATCTCGCTTTCTTGAGCGACCCAGCCGACTACGTTGTTATGCGAAAGGGCATCAAGTTAGCAAAAAGGATAGGTGAGAAGATGCGCGAACGTGGTGCGAACTTGAAGGATCTGTACATGCCTGAAAGTGAGTCAGATGAGGATTTAGATGCGTTTGTTCGCAAGACGGCGAGGACCACTTATCATTATGGCTGTACATGTCGCATGGCGCCTGAGAACGATCCTCGTCCCGGAGTCGTTGATGACGAGCTCCGTGTTCATGGAGTACTGAATCTGCGGATTGCAGACTGTAGTATCATCCCCGACATGATATCTGCTCACCTACAAGCGCCGGCGGCAATGATTGCGGAGAAGTGTGCTGATTTGATCAAGACAGACTATGCATGAGGTTGTCACTGTTTTGTATTTCGTTCGGTCTTCGCCACTAGTACTTTTTACATCTCAGAAATAATTAAGTGTGAATGTAGGTACCATATCCCAGGCTTTGATGGTCTGCATCAGCAAAAATACAAATTTCTGAGAGATCTGTTTGTAAAGTGGTGAAAGGCACTAGCTGTACCATTTTCACACAACTGTCAAATTTGTCGAAATCACGAAACTGTGAGAGACTTAACCAAATGAAGTGAGGTTGGGTCTGGGTCTTAGCAACCAGACCTGTGTTGAAGGCATGGTCCATCCATAGCTTGTAATCGCTGAGTGATGTTAATATAGGCATGCAAAATTAAATTTTCTCATGAAGATTTAGTCTAGGCATATTTAGCAAATGACAAGTTATATATCTGACTAAATTTTTGCAGTAAGGTAGTAGGGACTTGTATGATAGCATTCTTTGGTATTTAATCAACTCTTTACATAGACTTGGCAATCGCATCAGAAAATGTACAGCATTTTCTTGAAGCAAAAGCAATATTCAAATTTTTGGATATTGTGCTTGAGCGCTTGGAACGGTGCTTTGGGCCCACATCAATCTTTGGATTTTTTTTTTCAAATTTTTAGATCTTGTCGGTATGACACCAGAGCCCATTTATTCAAAGTAATCAAAGGATCTCAGCGTGGCCATCCGGTGGATTGACCCATTGTAACATGTAGGATGATACAGATGGATACTACAACATGAATAGATCTATCATCAATAGTCCTTTCATACCGGATTGTTGAGTCCGGTACCGTCGGAATTGAGGAGAATTCAATGCGATCGAGCAGGACTCGGACATATGAGTCACGTATCGCGATTCAATCAAATTTCGACGGCTTTTGGAACCTTTTCAACACGCCGATTGCGAACTATCCTTTCTCCCATGTCAAGGTGGTTTGATTGAATTCGTGCTTTTTTGCAGCGAGCAAAAGAATGATCCTATCTTTTTCGCACAGAAGCTCCTCGTAACATTTGGCATATAATCCTCCAGATAGAAAACAGTCAACTGATAAATTGAGGGAGAAGTAGCACCAAGAAATTTCTCTGTTTGCTGCAATGGGAGAAGCCACTTCCATGGAGAAAAAACCTCTTCATACCTCAATTCCTTCATCCCTCAATTCTGACTGGCCAGCACTGGTTAGAAGAGCTGTTAAATGACAGGATTTACAATGAAGGCAAGCAAAATAACAAAAATTGATCAGATCATGATGGGTGTTACAAGACTGTGACAACATGTTACTCTGAATGCTAAGCCTACCCACAATCCAAACAGACTATTTGTCTCAAGTTAACATTTGCTTGTTGCAACTTTTGATAAGCCCAACTCTAATCTGAAAAGGCTTTTAGCCTTGTTTTTTTGAAGTCCTTGTAGCAGCAATTTCTGAAAGTCACATGTCTGTTTTGTCATCTTAGGCTCTCATGGTCAGTGTTGCATCTGACTGGTCACATGGGTTTTGGAATTGACTGGGTCAGTCATTTTGTTGGCAAAAATTTGAGTGGTCAGTAGGGTCAGTTGGCAAATTCCATGTTGAGATCAATTGATCTTACTTGTAAAAAACCAAATGGATCTGAAGGTAATTCTCTTCAAGACCTGAATGCACTCTGGATGCTCAATGGCTTGCCAAAAGGAGTGGGTGTGGGATCACCTTCATCAGGATAAAGAAAAGTGCAACTCACCAAACTTTGGTGCCCAATTGCAAATTTTGTACTGGTGCAGCACTGGTATTTGAAGATCAGCTTGTTCATGCCTTTGTCTCTGCCAGATGGTCTTAGAATTCAATCATGGAAACTGAAGTCATCAAGCTCTTTCATGATTATGTAACTGGTGCATGTCTTCCTGGCATGATAAGCTGTCTGGACCCATTCTCCAATGTCCTGTGGTTTGAATTGAAAGTGAACTCCAAAAGATGTTCAAGGATGAGTACTCAACAATGGTGAATGATGGATGGAAGGATGTCTTGAGGAAGCACATCATGGGCTTCATGTTTACAGTCAATGGAAAGATATGACTTCATTTATCATAAATCTAATATGATACTGAACAAATAGAAAGCATATTTGACCCATTTGTATGATCAGTCCTCAGAGCATAAGATGGGTGAAAACCTTGCTAAGCTCATGGAGAGTGAGCTTGAATATTTAAGATCAATTGGTGTTTTTATTTATTTTATTATTTTCTGTTATTTTTAAGGGAGCATTGAGGCATGCCCTATGTCCTCCTCCTGCAGTATGTACAGGTGTGATTTATAGACACTCATAAGGTACCCTGGCCCAAAGCCTTTTTAAGCCTGCCAGTTATGCCTTGTAGCCAATTTACTACAGTTTGATCCTGTCAGAGTTCATACAGCCCTCACATAAGATCCTCCACTATTTGCCATTAATGTGCCATTCCTACTAATACCTGATATTGCACTCTGGATTGCTTACCAAGGCAGCTCACCCCCTTGGCATGGGTCATAACTCTCATCCCTGATCCTGGACCCTACTTTGTTGAGCACAGTGATCCAGTGAAAGTTATCAGAGTTGCTGGAAATGATTGAGGAGATGAGCAAAAGGCTTGCTGTCTCATTTAGGAAAAATTCTTGTTTCTGCTTGCTGGAGTCACCAGGTATGTCTAAGTGTATTCAAGGGATGATGCATACAGAATTCTCAAACTTCTACAGATTCCACTAAATGTTGTGGACTGTAAAAAAGGCAAATCCTATTATTTCAAAAGTTATGGATGAGTCTGCAGAGGTTGTAAAATAGTTTAATAACATTCACATGCTCTTGGAATGTTCAACAAGGAGCAACTGGATATTCATAAGCATATGTTTGCTCTCATCTTTGCTGTTTTAACATGTTGGACTCTGCTGTTGTCTCAAATGCCTTTTTGTTGAAGACAGGCAAAGCACAGGGGACTGAATAGTCACTAAAGCTGAAGTCCAGAGTCAGAAACTGAGTGTATTGAAGTGTAACACACTAACCTGAAGTCCAGAGTCAGAAACTGAGTGGGGACTTCAGGCTTCTACATTATCTATATATACTGTAATGTAACTGAATAGAAGAGAATCCATGTGATTGAATTGAATAGAGAGACAATCACATGGAAGTGAATTGAATAGAAAGACAATCACATGAAAGTGAATTGAATAGAAAGACAATCACATGGAAGTGAATTGAATAGGAAGACAATCACATGGAAGGTACATGTGATTGAATTGAATAGAAAGATAATCACATGGAAGGTACATGTGATTGAATTCCCCCCTGATCCAGTCAATCTCCAAGCTTGAATAAGCTAGTAAATCCCCATTCCCTGTCTGCAGAATTCCATTTTGAGTAGAGGAAGTGGTTTTGTGAGTAGATCTGCCACTTGTTCTGTTCCAGGAATATGATGAGGAATCAATTTCTGCTGATCAACTGCATCTCTGAGCCAATAGAAGCTGAGGTCAAGCAGATTGATTGTCAATCAGCATGGGAGATGGAGCAGTAGAAGAGTATCCCATTTCATGTAGAATATTCCGCATCCAGATGATTTCTTTGCCAGCTTCTACAGCAGCAATGTATTCTGCTTCAGTTGTGGATAAGGCAACAACTGATTGAAGCTTGCTACTCCATCCAATAGCTCCACCACCAATTGTAGTTAGATAACCACTAGTAGAGCGGCCGGAATCAGGACAATCTCCATGTGAGGCATCACAGAATGTAGTAAAGGGTTGAATGCCAGTGTCAGCATTAAAATGGAGTCTATAATCCATTGTGCCTTTGCAATAGCGTAATAAATGCTTGACTGCAGCCCAATGCTTGGGTCCTGGACAGGGATTGAATTGAATAGAAAGATAATCACATGGAAGCTACATGTGATTGAATTCAATAGAAATGAAAGGAAACGTAAACATGTGTTGAATGAACTTGGAGTGAATGCTGATCATCCATAGTAGAATGCAATAAGCAATTCTAACACCCTGAGCTTGCTTGCTTGGCCCTGCCTCTGGAGATGCCCTCTACTTACCCTTGTCATGTGCTGTGGGGGCCCCTTCCCTCCCACTTTATCAACAACCACTGATGTGCTCCTATGCCACCTAGTGCCATGCAGTAAACTTAAAAAGAGAACCTAACACTAGTCACTAGATAGGGTAGCTGGCAGTAAGAAGTTAATATAGTTGAGGGCAAGTCAGTCACCATCCCAGAAAAACAAGAGCAAGTGTGGTGATGAAGTGTGCAGGAGAAAGAGTCACTATCACTAGCCTAAGTCGCAAGGTGGTAATGGGAAGTTGCTCAGTTGCTAGCATTGCTGAGTCGGGATAATGCTAAGGGCACCTGCAGTTGGTACCACACTAAGTCAAAGTTGAAGTTGGCAAGACTTGTTGCTAAGTTGTTGTCAATGGAGAGTGAGGGACAGAGTAAGCAATACAGGCAAAATGAGATCTCAAGATGGTAAGCTTAGAGATAGAAGGGTTTGATTCAAGGGAATTGGATTCAATATATGGTGAGTGTCTATGTACAGGCAATATTTATATGGTTCAAAAGTATAGTATGGAAAAGTAAGCAAGTAGTTGCCACTAGCAACGATGTCTGCCAAAGTGTTTATGGTTCATATGAGGCATCAATCTGTAATTAAGTAAAAACTATAAGAGTCTATGTGGCATATAATTGCAATAAATCTCAAAAAGAGCGTGTAGATGCCATTCAAGTATGTTTGTAAGCTTAACAAGAAAAATGTTAAGTAAGAAATTACATGGCTGGCAATATGTCTATATATGGGAGAAGAAAGCCACATTATCACCAAGGAGTCGCTAACAATCATTGCTAAGAAAGGTTTCAGCCTTGTTGTTTTAAGCCAAAAGTCCAGACTCCACATAATGTTCATCATGATTGGTAAGTCTTGTGGTCACTAAAGTTCTATGCAAAGGCTACATTGTTCCAAACCTTGGGGCTAGGCCTCACATGCTGAGTGTCATGACTTGTGCCACATTAAAATAATTAGCTGCTGCAAAGTCCAAAATGCTAAAAATAGTGCTCAGCAACAAATGAGTCTTATCACCACCCCACACTACCCCTGCCCTCTACTCCAGAGCCCCACCCCAACACCTTTCCCCTCCACTCTTCCTCCACCCCTTCCCTCTGCCCACCCCATGAAGGCCTGACCTTCATCAACGACCACCCCACACTACCTCCACCTACTCCAGAGCCCTGCTCTGACACCTTGCCCCTCCACCCTTCCTCCAGCTGCACTGCAACCCACTCTCAATCCCAACTCTGCTCTGCAGCAACACAGGCAGCATGCTGACTCAATGTGACAGAGCACTTTTCATGCTGCAAACAACATGGGAGACACACTGACATGTTCTGCTGCAACCCTGGCACAGGCTCCTCAAACTTGCATTGCTCCTCCCATCAAGTGCAAGGCACACACTATGAGGATGAGTTAGCTCTGACAGGGTGTTACCATACTAGTTGCTCACCAGGGCCACCACCTGGCACTTGAGGGTCAGAGGACCCCTTACCCACCCCATGGCCTCCACAAACTGCTCCAGTGTCACCTCCACCTGCACAACCCTATAGGCCATAGGAACAGGTTGGACCACTCCTGGACCAAGGCTGGGCCTGGAGTGCAAGGCAGGGGCCACCCCTGCTGCCAACTGCACTGGGACTTTGCCCAACAAAAACCCCAAAGGACCTGCCATGGTCACAGACAACTCTGTTGAGGCCCAGTAAGTAATTCCAGAATGCAAGGGGCAGAGTCACACTCATGACTACAATACATTGCCTCTACTTGCTTGCAATTCCAACATTCCTCAGACTCCTCAGAAGTGGGAGAGTCAGAAGATGCAGATGGAGATCACACTGATGGGGAATAGGCAGAGGAAGACATGGGAGAAGTCTGAAGGCTCCAGGGTGCATCCTAACCCTTTTCAATTTTTCAAAGAAGCTTCTTGGGTGACAATTCTGCTTTGACTTTGTTACCCACACCACCACTGTGGCTGCAGTTTGATCAAGATTGCTTATGCTTTGATTCCCATGCCCCCACCAATCCCCAACTCATGCCCCATGTCTTGAGAGTCTTGATGCTGAAGGGGGGATGATGTCACAATCCACTCCTGCACCTCTAGACCTCCCCTCAGGACACCCCACCTTCCCAGAATACTCCTCAACATTCCCCCCCAACTCACCCCAACCTTTGTTAACCCATGGCATCCACCCCAGCTAACTCCAATGCTTCCTTGGCAAATTCTGACAACCCCCTGGCAATTCCCAACACATCTCCTGTAGGCCTCCTCAGCCTCCCCTCTAGCTGACAAGGCTCCAGAGCCTCTTCAACGCTCCCCTTGACACAGATGCACCTCATTAAACTGCCCCCGCAACCTACATGACCCCTCTGGAGTTTCTCAATGACTGTGGGATGGACTGTGTTTCCATCAGAATATCACTGTGGCCTGCCCTCCAATCATAACACCCATCAACCCTGTGTGGCCTTTTAACTTCACCTTATAACACAGCAATTGCTCTCGTTCTCTGGGACAGTTACTGACTTGCCTCCAACCATTAACTTCCTACTGCCAGCTACCCTATTTAGTGACTAGTGTTAGGTTCTCTTTTTAGGTTTCCTGCACAGCACTAGGCAGCATAGGAGCACATCAACATAGTCCATCCCACAATTGTCAGGGAACTCTGGAGGAGTCATGTAGGTCATAGGGGTGGTTAAATGAGGTGTGTCTGTGTCAAGGAAAGTGTTGGAGAGGCTTTGGGGCCTCATAAGCTAGTGGCGGGGCTGAGGAGGCCTGCAGGGGATGTGTCAGTGTTTGCCAGAGAGTTGTCAGGGTTTGCTGGAGAAGCATTGGAGTTAGCTGGAGTGGGCACCATGGATTGATAAAGGTTGGGGTGAGTTGGAGGAATGTTGGGGAGTGTTCCAGGGAGGCGAGGTGTCCTGGGGGGAGGTCCAGAGGTGCAGGAGTGGGTCATGACATAGGAGGTTCAGAGGTGTGGGAGTGGGCTGTGACAATGTACTCTGCAGGTTCCATCATTTCCCTTACCCTTTCCAAAGCCCCAGGCCCCTCCAACACCAGGTACATGTCACTAACTCACCCCTGCAACCTACACAACCACTCCAGAACTCCTCAATAACTATGGAGCAGACTGCATTCTCATCAGATTCCATCAGAATGTTACCATGGCCTGCCATCCAATCAGAGCCAACATCCATTGACCCTGCATGGCTCCAATGAGCTCCATCATTGCACCCTCAGTCCCCAGAGGAAGTCCAATAGTTAGTATATAAGGCATAGAGTAGCATCTGTTACCTTAGTCTTGATATTGCTTTACTTGGTTCTCTGTCTCTGTGTCGTGTTTCTTTTCTGTTACATTTCCTGGTCTTGTCTGTGTTTCCATTTTTAGCCGAGATCATATCAAAGTCATTTTGAATACATTGAGAAAGACTGCCAATATTGTCTGTCTATCAAGAAATCCTGAATGGTTTACAAATGTAAGTTAACTTTAATTGAGGCTGGGTCTGGGACTAAGCATTGAGTAGAATTTTGAGAACCTAACCAAACAAAGTGAGGTTGGGTCTGGGATGAAGCAAGAGCTACAGGCCCATGCCAAAGGCATGGACCATAGCTCGTATTCTATATGAGGCAGATGTACATCATGTAATATTATTTATTAGGCAAGTGGGAATGAAGGAGGTCTAAAGATAAAAAATATGACATTATGTTCAGAATTTTTTTTTATACTCCTTGTAGATCTTGGTGCTAATCAGAATGCTAATGTGAGATGCCAAAAGCTCTCTTTTCTGCTACTATACAGGTAGTTTTTATACTAACTGGTTCATGTGAAGTAATTAAAAAATATCCTCTATACTCACAATAGTGGCACCTGTGGTATCTCTCACCAAAAATCAAAGCATATCAGTAAGCAATGTGAACCGTATCTAATGGCAATGACAAAATCTACCTATTCCAGCAATTCACTTTTCATAACTTCAGTAGTCCAGCAAGGGTCCTATTCTTAATTCTTCCCGATTCACATGCGGACCGTGCCAATGTCAATTACCTATGAAGAAATTATTTCATCCATGTATGTCAGCTCCCTATCCTATCCCTCTGGATATCAAAAGCCGTTGAGCCCGGACTAACAGCTGATCTGTGCTTCTTTTGTATGCGCCATCATCATAGTTGTACAATTCTCAGTGCTGAACCAACGCCAAGCGCTCAAATGAGTGTTACATATTCTGTGATGACGCAGAAACCCAAACAGTTTCGGCTAGTGCTTTGATCATTGAGGTGGCGATGATCGTGGGTAAAGAAACCCCTGATAGAACAGCTAAGTCCAAAAACTTATCAGAAGCACAAAGTAACGGTTGTCATGCCGTGAACTCTGCGCAAACTTCTGACAGATGTGATCACCCGCTCAGCGCTGTTAACGGGAAACTTTCTTGCGCTGAAGCTCTTCCTAGTGTGGTACATTGGCACTCAAATATAAACCCAATCATGGGATAGGAACAATCTCTACGGTTCACGGCATCCCTTGTTGGTATTACTTATACTTAGGAATCATCAAACCAGGTTTGATTTTAACTGTTCCTTTCTCAGCTTGACCTAGATGACTCACTGACCTGGTCAATTCCGATTTTTAATGCATTTGATCAGTCATATATTGATAGAAGGATGATCAAAATGTAAACCTCCTGTTGCTTGTTCCTTAATTGGGGGCGTAACTCGTGATGAACTGCTTATATTGTGGCAAGGAATTCATCCTTCCCCCATCTCCCATTTTCCTCTTGACCGCTTTCTCGTCTGTAACATGCCTTCAGATATTTTCATCTCATTATCAGTGTGCTATCGACTGCCACTCGAGCTCAATCTTCCGAGTCTGCCTTTGTCCATTGTCTGTGTAATCTTATTGTTGGTTATCCTCAATAGCACTCGATCAGGGCCAGATGTATGTTCGTTGTTTTCTTTACTAATACATAGCGTTCACTTTCATCTAGTTGAGTGTGATACCCGCATTTGGACCTCGCGGCCGCTTAACGTCATACATTGGCTCATATTTATTTTTAAGCAACACATGTGGCGTACTTCAGAAAGAAATCGATAGGCATAAAGGAAAAATGTTTCGTGTGCCCTTCCTTGATCACTGGGAGGTAGTTGTTACTGAAAAAAAATTTATCAATGAACTTGCCCAAGCTCAAGACAAAGACCTGTCCGTAATTGATGCGGTGGCGGATGTTTTGCAGACCGAATTTACAATGGGTCATTCAATTAAATATGACCAATATCACGTTGGTGTCATCGGATCGACAATGACAAGGAACTTAGTAGCTCGCTTTGATGATGTGTATGACAAAATCTCATGCGCTTGCAAAGATACTATCCATTACAAGGATATGAGAAATTGTAGGCAGTCGAATCACTAGCTTTCATGAAACTGATAAGACTCTCCTCTTCAGACGATTGGGTTTCCATACCTGCATTTGAGGCCACCTTAAATATAGTTTCACGGACTGGAAACCGCCTGTTTGTTGGTCTTCCTCTTTGTGCGTAGGATTTGTTCACTTGTGCTTTCCACCCTCAGTTGTTTTTCTTGATTACTGGCTGCGAGCCAGAGTATCTGCGTCTTGCGAGGAATTGGGCTATTGACGTTTTCATTGGAGCCTTTTTTATCAATTTTATGCCATGGATTTTGAAGCCGTAAGTCTATCATTACCTATCTGGAATATGTCCACTTTTTGGCTTACCCTTAGGCTGAGACAACACATTGTTGCATTTAGAAGATGTCACTTCAAGCACCCTGGTAAGGAATAGTTGAAGAAGACGGTCATGGAAAGAGTACTTCTCGACCGTGAATTTGGAATTGATCAATCAGACTGTCCAGTATGCATGGGTCTTTTAAGATGATACCGCGCAGCTTATGAGCAGTATGATAGAACGATGCGATATCATGGTTTTATGATGTGGCAAGCTTGCGATATTCCCTTGAATCTGTTGTAGACGAGATTGTTCAACGGATCATGTTTCTCAACTTCTCGGCAATTCACACATCGACCCATGTCAGTCTTCTCATGTTTGCCCATGGTTTTTCTAAAGGCGGCTTACAGGCTCTTACAAATGTTTTATACCATCTTGCCGAACATCCAGAAAGGTATCTCCAACCGCTGCGGGACGAGGTAGAAGAACTTGTTACGCGACAGGGTTGGACCAAGGCTGCGCTCCGTGATATGATCAAGATTGACAGTTTCATCCGCAAATCCGAGCGTTTTAATGGACTTAGCTCATGTAAGTCTCACCTTGGCACCTATACAATGATTTTACTCTGAGTTTGAAAGTGATTATGACACGAAAGGTCATGAATCCAAAGGGATTTACCTTCTCCAACGGCGTTCACCTGCCAATAGATTCCATTGTTTCTGTCGCCAATTACGCGACTCATCACAATGAAGGTGAGTAACCAAATATTCTCTTTGCTACTGTTCTCACCAGCTCCGCTTGAAGTGCATTACCCGGATGCCAATACATTCGACGGTTTCCGCTTCTCTAGCATTTGTGAAGCATCTCGAGGATTTGACGCAATATGACACCAAATAGTCCACACCACTCCAGAATATATGACCTTTGGCCATGGGCGTCATAGCTGTCCTGGTGAGTGTAGGATATACTGCATATTTTTTTCTTTGGTTTTCCAGCCTCTGATAAGATTGAAGGCAGGTCAGTCGTATCTCAAGCATAATATTACTTTGCATTGACGCTTCACTCCTTCGCAGGTTTTTTGCTGCAAATGAGGATGCCAATACATTCGACGGTTTCCACTTCTCTAGCATTTGTGAAGCATCTCGAGGATTTGATGCAATACGACACCAAATAGTCCACACCACTCCAGAATATATGACCTTTGGCCATGGGCATCATAGCTGTCCTGGTGATACTGCATATTTTTTTCTTTGGTTTTCCAGCCTCTGATAAGATTGAAGGCAGGTCAGTCGTATCTCGAGCATAATATTACTTTGCATTGACGCTTCACTCCTTCGCAGGTTTTTTGCTGCAAATGAGCTGAAGCTCGCCTTGGCTTATATTGTTCTCCACTACGACGTCAAACTGGGTAACAATTGTAATGGGATGAAACCCAAGAATTTGTGGCTCTCCATTGCCCTTATTCCAGACAAACACGCTCACATCCTTTTCTGGAAGAGAAGAGACCTGGAGATTGGTTTCTGATACCTATCACCTTCTGTGGTGGTCTATGTTGATTTTCCTCTTTTACTGGTGCCCAATTTTGGGTGCTCTCTGAATCTCCTTGGATGGGTGATGGTAGATTATGTGTTAAGACACACAAAGCAAACCTGCTCATGTATCACATTAAAAGATTCCAAACTGATATAGGGTTTCCTTTTGTAGCATTTAGCCATCAGCAAAAGTAACTACTAATGGAAGGCTTGTAGCAATTGAAAGGCTGGACTTTATCCATGTGACTGATAGATTGACTTTGTTAAATCCAAAGATATTGAAGGCCATGGCTGCAGGTACTCAAGTATCTCTATATTAAACAAAGTGGCATTTTACCTACAGGAGGGCCATTGTTGGGAACCATTTATTGAAGGGCACTCCAGTGACAGATGGATATTCTGAAAAATCCACTTGGCAACAGCAATGGTGTTCTTGCATTGCAACATACAGAATTTGGGGTAGCGGATAAGCAAACAGCAACCTTGGATGATGTATTTGAATTTGTTAGAAGGCAGCATGAACATTAGGCAGCACGAACATTGGATAGTATGAACATTGTATTGGCATAGATCTTGCTGAAGAGCAGTGCAGGCATAGCAACAGCCAGTGGGATGAGAACTTGAGTTGTCTGATGGATCTGGCAGAGGTGGCAAGTGTAGATATACCAGGTGATGTTGGCACTAATGTGATGCCACCAGAAGCATTCTAGAAGGGTTGCTTAAGTAGAAAAAAGTCCCCTATGCCCAAGCTTGTCATTTATAGCACACAGAATGTGAATATGGCTACTAGCATCAACAAACAGCTTGTGAGCACCCTTGTGGTTGCATTGCCAGAGCTTGCTGTCAGCATGGAAGAATGTGGTATCATAGTGAACAAATGTAACATAGTCAGCATTGCTACAGTGCCTAAGGTGCTTTGAGTCCTGGAGCCACTAGTAAATTATCAGAAGGCACTCATCTTCAGCCAAGGCTTTGGCACTATGGGGTAAAGCATTGTAAGTCAAAGTGGTGCTGTCATTGCAAAGGGGCTGTGACTCATTGGCAGGAGAAAGGCAAATGGGAGGGGAGTCATCAAGGATGCTAGTGTCATTAGTAAGGTCATTTAGCAAGGTGGTTGGCACTAGCACCAGCAGTGGGCTTTGAGCATCAAGAGGTGGCAGGCATTATTGAGGCACTGAGATGAAGAGGAGGGGTACTGGCAACTGGATAGCATGCACAAAGCCATGCATATAGTCCCAATCTTCAAAGACATTGTTGTTGCTACCATTATGAAGAGGGTTGCTAGGCTGTAGCAGTTGTCAAGAAAGTCCATCAGAGCCATAAAAAGTTCCCTTGATGTGCACCAACTTGAAATGAAACAGCAGAATTGTTATGATTCCAGCCTGCATGCTAGCAGAGGGCTGGATGCTGGGGTTCTGAAGCATACCCTTGATATAGTGCATGTCAACTTTGATAATGAGATTACAAACTCCAAAAAGATATGTACAAAGCCTGTAGCACCTTGACCAAACCATAGAGCTCAAGTTTGGGCTGTCTGAAGCAAGCTTCCTGGTTGTTAAGCATCATGGACCCAAAGCAATTATAGTGAGATTGCTTGCAATCATCACTACAACACTGGCAGAGGTAGAACCCTACTGCAATGTACAAGGTGTTGACCACTAGTATGATTGTGCCAGTGGATTCATAGTCTATGGGGACTAGGGGCTTAGTGTCTTGTAGAGCTTTTGACAAGGTTGTGTTACACATTAATTTGGTTGGGAGGGACACCAGCACATATGAATTTTGTCAAGTGATGGACTTGGTGTGCAAAGTTCTTGACAAAGATTTGTAGGGTGCCAACAGTACGAGGAAGGCATGAACTTCCAATAGCAACTGAAAAGGACCTGATCACTCAATTAGTGTCAGGGGACTGCTCTTATCAGACCCTCTGATTGTTTCCTTTATTCCAAGCTTGTCATTCATTGTCAACCTCCTATCTTCTGGCCACAAGTACTTTCAACCAGAGGCTATCTCTTTGTTATATTTGTATGTGGTCACATGCCAGGAGTCTGGAGATTGAGGCCATTTATGATGGATTTCCACTTGTAGATTAGATTCTGGATTTGGTTGTTGTTGAGTGTTTTTTTCCAAAAGCTCTAGAGTAAATTTTCTGAACACTGGGATTGGGAATCCTTAGACTTGTTCTCTTTGGATCTCCCTCTGCCAGGTGAGTAGCTAGAACTCTAGAACTTCTTGTAGATGCTGAATAGACTGAGCACAGAGCAAAGGTTTGTGAGCATGCTGCCATGATTTTTTCATGCCAAGCAATTTCCTTATGCTGATCTTGACCTCCTGGATCCTCCCCCTCTGGTGTTCCCTCATAGAGAGGTCCTCTACAAGGATGTCTGAGGTGTTGGGTGTGAACCTCAGGAGGAAGATGAACATGAAGGAGAAGCTGCCAGCACTCCTTAAGTCTCCAGATGAGACCATTGAGGTAGGTGATAGGATTTATGCTACAACCCTCTGCCCTTCTCCTACAGTGGCAGAGATCAGGCCAGTCAAACCACTTCTCAAAGTCTGGCCAAGGCATTTGCAGCAAACTCCTAGCCCAAGCCCTTTTGTAGCATGGTTTCTGGCCACCTCCACAATTTTGAGGACATATTCTCCAAGGTGTCACTTGATTCACTTCTAGAGCACAAGCAATGGGATCATGCAATTGAGCTGATACCAGATGCAGAACCCTCCATCTGCAAAGTCTATCCATTCATGCCCCATGAGCAGGATGAGCTGGACCTGTTTTTGCAGGAGAACCTTAGCTCTGGATGGATATGACCCTCTAAGTCCCCAATGGCTTCCCCAGTCTTTTCATTAAGGAGAAGGATGGGTCTCTTTGTCTGGCTCAGGACTATCAAGTCTTGAATGCAATGACAGTGAAGAATTGCTATCCCTTACTGCTCATCTCTGAACTTGTCAACAAACTTAAGGTGCATACTACTTCTTTCTGTTATTCCAAGCCTGCTGTTCATCATTGACCTCCTATCTTCAGGTCACAAGTGCTTTTGACTAAGGGCTATCCTTTAGTCACATCTGTATGTGCTCACATGCAGGGAGTCTGGAGATCAAGGCCAATTACAATGGGTTTCTATTTTTAGATTGGAGTCCAGGTTTGGTTGTTGTTGAGTGTTTCTTCCAGAAGCTCTAGAGTAAACTTTCTGAACACTGGCATTGGGAATCCTTAGACTTGTTCTTTTTGAATCTCCCTCTGCCAGGTGAGTAGCTAGAACTTTAGAACTTCTTGTAGATGCTGAATAGGCTTTGGATCTGCCTCTGTCAGTTGTGTGATTGAGCCACAGCCTCCAGCAATTGCCCTTACATGGTGATGTCAGGGGACCACACATTTCCAGATTATCATCTTGTTTCCTTCATTTCCAGTCTGCTTCTTACTCCCAGCCTCCCACCTTTTGGTCACAGGTACTTTCATTCCAGGGCTATCCAACAGTATGACTCTGGTAGCATCATGTGATCTGTGGCTCAAGATCAAGGCCCTTTATGGGTGGATTTCTGTTTTTGGGTCATGTGACTTTGATAATGACATCAGACTCTGTGCATGTGCAGAATCCAATGTCATGTTTCTCACAGCACTTCCCATAGTTCATTTCTGTAAATTTGCAGTTCTGGCAACCAGAATCCTTGGACTTGTTTTTTGATCTTTCTCTGCCAGGTATGTAGTTAGTTTCTGCTGTGCTGTTAAAAGACTTTGGATTTCCCTCTGCCAGTTGTGTGACTTAGCTACAGACTCCAGAGGTTGCCCTTACAGAGATGACTAGCAAACTCCATGAAAGAAGTGAGATAATAATGTATGGAGCCTGTCTGTATGAGCACATAAAGCTGGAGTTCAGTGTTCTGGCTAAGTGAAAGATGAGAGAATTTCTTTTTAAATGCAACAAGGAAATTGTTCCAGTCATAGGAAAGTGGGGAGTTTTCATGTTTGAGATAATTGCATTGAATGGGCATGCCATCTTTGAGATGTAAGCCAATGTAAAGGACTTTGTAATGATCATTGAAAAAGGAGGGAGGATGAAACTGGATGATGCATCTAACTTCAGATAAGGAAGAGGTGACATCATCATGTTTCCTGCTGAAAATGTGTGCATCTCTAAGTTTGACATGGCTACCTCAGACAGCAGGGTTCTGATAGGAGCAGTTTGACCAAGACAGCATGCAACCTTGTTCATGGCTGTTTTCTAGCATAGTCTGTTGTGAGTGAGATGAGCAAGGATTGCAGCAAATTTGGATGTGAGAGCAGAAGCATTTCCTGTCATGCCTGGAGCATGACTTTGCTCCATTGGTGGTATTGCTGTAGGGTGAAAATTGCCAGCAAGTTGGGTGAAGTTGACACCAGGAATAGTATGAAGGACATAGCTGTCATGGTTGAGAGGTGGTGGCTAGATAGTGGGGGAGTTGTAGTCTAAGGAGATAGAATTTGTGGTCATATAGTAGAGGCAATCAAACTTTGTCAGACTTGATCCAACAAAGATTAGATAAAATGCAAACATTTGATCAAGGACTTAATGAGATTTTGGGCTTGAGGAGACTAAAAGAGATGAGAGTGAACAAGAGAGAAGAGAGACCAGTAGTCAAATACAATGAGTTTATATAGAGAACTAGTAAAGAATAATAGACAATAAGGAGTTCATAAAATAAGGAGAAGTCTGAAATGTGTATAGGTCCATGAAATATAAGGGAGGAAGAGAGGAGAAGTAATAAAACAATGACAAATTAGTATATTAGTATAAAAGAAAAAAGGAGTTCAGGGGTGGGAATATATAAGTTGACAAGAATAGTCAGATGGTCTGTATGGATTTCTTGACACATATGAAAATACAAAAATCAGTGCTTAGTAGTAAGAATATGGTCTTATCAGTGTATGGGTTAGGAGACCACAAATTGTCAGTCTGCCACAGTCAACTCTGCCATCTCAGGAAAGACAGTCAGCTCTGCCCTCACTGGCAACTCAGTTTGCTTTTCTTTTAATGGTCCTGCAGTCTGCAGCCAAGGTGCCAATTATTATTATGCCAATGTTTGCTCACTGTGTGGATCTGCTGCTCATGGGGCACAGTCCTATATAGCTTGAGGACATCTTTCCACTCTCCACACCCTTCTATGCACATTAATGGGAGTCCACCTTGCAAGCAGCTGAGGTACTGGATTTATTTGTGGAGGTGCTGGAAGGCCTCTGCAATGGCTTTGATATTGGACTTGGCTTGTACTCACTTGATCAAACTTATACCTTTTCAAATCATTATTGCTCAAATAAAGCTCATGCATTTGTACTCTCTGAATATTCTCAGGAAGTGGCCTTGAGCAGAGTTTCACCTGTGTTTCCCTTTTATTTGACCTCTCAGCTCTTTGGTAACTTTTGTACAGCTCCACTAAATGTTATTGTTGATGCTAGAGGTAAACTTCACATCATATTGAACCTTCCATTTCTCTGAAACAAATTCTTTGATAGATGCTTCCCAGTTCAAGTGTGACTAGAGCACCTTCTCAGCTTGTTGGCTCTTAGTAGCAGATGCCCCCCCAAATGCAAGTGGCTGTCTTTGAATGTGAATTCAGCTTTTAAGAACATTCCCACTTGGCTATGAGACTAGTGCATGCTTGCACTCCTCCATCAATGGTTTGGTTCATTTTGATTTCAGATCAAATTTTGGAGTTTCCCCAGGCTCCTGGTGTTTTTGGTAAGGTTGCCAATGCCATTGTGCAAATTTTCCTACATCATGGAATCAATGCAGTTTTGAAGTGGGTTGAAGATTTCTTGTTCTTCCATTATGCTAGAATTGGAGGACCTCCTTGCACCTACTCATACAACAAATCCTTGATCCAGTCAATTGCTGAGGATTTGGGCTGGCCCAAGACAAGCATTTCCCTCTTGCCTCTTCCTTTCCTTACATTGGCTTCTGGTGGTCCTTGGCAGATAAAACTGTTTTGCTTCCCAGAAATATAAAATCAAAATACCTGCTCAAGTTAGCTGCCTGGTTGGTGGGTTCTGGCATGACACTAAAAGACATGGAATCTCTGATTGGGGGCACTCAATCATGCCTGTTCCAAATCAATCATTGTCCAACCAATCAAAGAAGCTGCTTAATAATATGGGCAGAATTATCCGATGTGATCCCCAGAGCAAGACAGATATAATATGTAAGTGAAGTGAGGTGATGAAATCATAAGTGAAAATTGGTGTAATACATTTAAATGAAAAACATTGTCACTTATTTGTTTATTTGGAAGGTGTGGGCAGGGTGGGCAAAACAGAGCTGACCCAATGCCTATGCACCCACACAACATGTTGATGGAAGTTGGTAACTGACAGCTCATGGTCACATATTTGTCACACATCAAAATATGTCTCCCCTCCTCCCATGCCTCCTTTTTTATAGACATCATTTTGTGCTGTGTATTCAAGACTTAATAAATCATATTCATCACTAATACATACTCCATCTGTTAGGCAGGTTGTAATTGTCTGAGCTCCTATTTCCTCAATGATTAGGGGTTACCTGTGCTGAAAATGCAGTCTCCACCCCAGAAACCCAGAGGTGGAGTGAAGCAAGGATAACCCCAACATGCTAACAACAATCAAGGTATGACAAAACAGGTCTGAGTAGCTCCATGTACATTGGCACAATTACTTCCAGTGATCCCCAATATCTCAGGAATGAATTGGAAGTCCATCTCCCCAAAAGTTTCACAATATCTGGTAGAACCCCCACCAAAAGTAGAGCCATAGTACCACCAATTCAAAAGCAGTGACCTGACATCATTGGGAAAAAGGCCCCTTCTAGAATGGGATTAAGCTATTTGAGCAACCTTCTTGTAAACAAGGCAATTCTTGTACTGTCACAACCTTTGTACATGGCAATAGATTCATCATAGTGAGATTTGTTTGTACATGCATGATGCAATAAAGCTGCTATAGGGTCATACAATCCATATTGACAAGTCATGATCACTGTTTCTCCTTTCAATTTTCCCTGTTTAGTATGAGGTATATGGAGAGTGTGTGAACCAATGTCATTAGGGTGCCCAAAGTTATTCCATGATGGTACATGTTCACAAATAAAGATGCCTTAGCATGCAGGGAGAAATTCACCTAGATGAGTCCGGGACCAGAAGGCTGTCAATGTGACAGCCCAAATGCATGTGTCCAACCCTACTGCCAAATCCAAGTTTGAATGAATGACATCCAACATACAAAGTGACACTACAGGTCATTGAGGTTGAATCAATTTGGGGAGACACAGGTTTTCCATACCATGCAAAGTATATGACACATGCAGAGAATGATTTCATGGTAACCCATTCTGAATATGCCAAGCCCTCAGGCCAGAAATCATGTTTGATGCCATTCTGCCAGCCAACTTTCCAGCCATGGAAGCCACAAAAAGACTCAGTAAATCTTTAGAAGCAAGAATGGCTGATGCCAAAGGAATTCCTTGCAAAGTGCAGAAGTCCAGAAATCCTTCACTGCAGATGCATAATGAGAACTAATAGAATTCCTCCAAGCATTAAAGATGACAATGTCCACATGCTCTTGTTCCTCTTCCATCAATTGATAAGGGTGGTTAGAAACAATGGATGCAGAACACAATGTCTTGTGAACAAGTGTATTCATAGACTGGCCCATAGATACCAGCCATGTTGGATCATGAACAGATATAGATGAATAGTGTCATTCATTCCCAGTGTTCAGACAAGTGTAAGAAACAGCATGCAGATACCAAAGATCTATATGCTGGACCCAAGGCATTGAATCTTGACCAAGTTGTACAATGCTGACCTTAATAGACAGAAACACTAGTGGAGGCTGACTGATCAAGTCCTGTTGTAATATCAAGTGTTATTTTTATTTAAATGACATCGGTTTAACAACAATATTTAATGACAAGCTACCACTGTTTGTCCTCTCAGAATGCATCTGCTAAAGATGGAAGACAACAGTAAATGTTGTATACACCATGCAATGATAAGTCCTATTGAAGGTCCAATTTTGTGATGGCACATCCATGAAGGGTGCAAGATAAGATAGAATTGCAGATGGGAAAGCCAACAGCAATTTTGAGGAAGGAAAATTTTCCCTTGAAGGTGTGTCTGCCTCATTATCTTTCATGGAAATCCAGGACATGGTCAGCCACATGGAACAACTCTGGAAACCATTGACAATATGATGCAAGACAAGGTTTTGGATAACTATTGCATAATTGTCCAGCCTGCAAGGCACTGACCACTCCTGGATTATTGGAATGCAAAATAATGTGGCAATCCTGGTAACCAGTCATGATGAGTGTCCAAACAGCCAGATCAATGGCAACTATCTCAGCCCACCCAATGTCTCTTCTATCTGTGTGCCAACCCAATCTATCACACCACCAGGTTATGTCCTCCAACACCATCTTGCCTGGACAATAACAAACAAAGGAAGACATTTTGTGACCAAACCCTGACTGAAATGCATATAGTGAAGGCAGATATGAATGCCCAGTTGGAATCACCAAGCACACATGATTCAATGTGCCTATCAAGGATTCCATGGTACACAAGCCCACTGCCATGCCCTCTTGCCATTCAGCCAGCTTTGCCAGATATTTCAGCCTCTTCCCCTTGGGTAGTGACACCATTTTTGTGTCCAGTGACCAAATAAATCCAATATATGTGTAGGTCAAAGATAAGGGGCTGTGCTTATCAGCAGCCCAAGGCCATCCCAAATGATTAGCAATGTTCCAGATGCAAGATTTGTTGTATTGATGTTTGTAAGGCACAATGCAGGAAATAAGATATTGGGAAAATATAAAGTTGTCTACCCACTTCAGCACAGCTTTGATGCTATGATGTAAAAATGTGCAGACAATGGCATCAGCCACCTTGCCAAAGATACCTGAGGCAGATGCCCCTCCAAAATTCAAATGGAAGTCAAAGTGTATAAGATTATCAATAATAACAGCAAGTTAAGTCTAGTCTTCAGGGCAAGTAGGAATATTTAGAAAAGCCAAATCTACATCAAACACAGCCACTTGCATGCCCAGTGGAGCATCAGTGACTGACAGCCAATAAGCAGAAAAGGTTCCCCAGTCACACTTGAAGACAGAGGAGTTGATGAATGAATTTATGGATGGTATGATCAGATCCTTATGAGGATGAGACAAGTCTAGCATGACACAGACTTTCCCCCCCATGCTAGCAACAACATTCAAAGGAGCAGTTCTGTAAGGGCCAAACAAATGAAATGCAAGGTCAGGTTGAAAACCCAGAGAAACACAAACAAGTTCAATTTCTTTGGCATATTTAGAGAGTACAAGATCATGATGTTCAGAAGAGCAATGATGATTGGGGGCAAAAAAGGAGAGTCCAAAGTGCAAGATCCTATACCAATATCAAATCCATTGCAAAGGCTTTTTGGCACCTCCATGAATTGGTCCAGAGCCCCTGCCTTAGCCAATGCCATCTCCCAATGGTCAGCATGCAGAGGAGTAGACAGAGAAAAGAGGAATTCAAGCAACAAACACCTGTGCCCCATGGGAGGTCAATCTGCACAAGTAGCAGACATGAGTATGAGTACATCCTGTACCTGATCTGCAGGATGGTCCACCATCAAAGGAAAAACAAATTGTTTCCCCAGTAGATGCACACCACCCACATCCCTCCTTTTGCAACCATTTGGATGGAAACTTGCAGTTTGGGAGCTTGTGATTGAGCCCCCCACAACCAATGCAGCAAAACTTCCTAGCCTAAGAAGTAGATGAAGTACGAGAGAAATCATGACCACTAAAGGCAGATGATTCTCCTCTGATGGCATCAGCATTGGCGACAGTAGTAACCATATCAGCCATTTCCTTCAGATGTCTAATGTTCTGATGGGATTCACACTTCTGCCATATATCCTGGTGGAAGTCTGCCATGCTGAAGGTGTGTGAGTCCGTCAAGAAAAGGGAGCACAATTGGCAGTCATAATATAAGACGACGTCGAACTCTACCCGGGCATTGGGTAAGGAGCATAAGCATTTGAAATGAAAAGTGAATGTTCCAGTGATGGCCTGGGCAATCGGTCCACCAGAGCAATCCTCTCCCTCAGCCCACAAATGTTTTCGCATAGCATCGACAAGGTTATCACCCACTCCACTCCATTTTTCAAAAGTCAATTTCCCTTCCTTCAAAACGTCAAAGGAGGCCCCAGGGAGCCACAGTTTCCTGTTAGAAACCACAAAGGACATCTCAGATGCAGGTGGTTCACGCGTAGCGTTGCAGCAAGCCTCATCCATTAAGACATCGAGAGGAATGTATTCCAACATTCCCCATTCTGACGCACACACTACCTTGTGCGGAAAAACCTTATCAGCCGCGGACAATCGGCGCCCCAAGGTTGGCAGTAAACATGCAAGGAACGAGTAGGCTTGGGCAGCACATTTGATGTACCCAGAGCCCTGTCCGAGTGGTCACCCAGGACCTAGAGAAGGAGGGATCGGAATTTTTTGGTATCAGGAGCCACTGCAGGGCGAGGAACCGGAGTGACAATGTCTCCAGTGTGAGCAACCGCGGGAGTGTCTAGCACCGCTGAACGAGGGGCCGGGGTAGCCAAATCTCCCCCGACCATCAGACCGGGTCTCTGCTGCAATTTGAACGGTGCCGCCAAGGGGGCGACCGACTCGCCACTCAGAAGGGGTTGCATCCCTAGACAATCAGATTCCAATAAATCATCATCTCTAGAAGCATATAGCCTCTCAACCAAATCTGAACAGGCGGAATCAGCATCCAGTTGTTCAACATTGAGTAGACCAAGTACGAAAAACCCTCCATGAACATCCGACCACTCAGATAAACAACGCTCACGGGCGCACATGTAAGACACATGCCCTTGAGCCATAATCAGCCGCATACGAACGCCCGCAATACACTGCACCCAGACACAGTCGGGTATCCACAATTCCTTCCCACACACGCGTCGATCCACGCAACGCCGTGCCCATGGCCAGTCTAGCCCAAAGGCTCAGTCGGGAATCCATGATTCCATCTAATACATGCGTCCATCCACGCGACGCCATAACCCCGCAGACTCTAGCAAGTGCATACCAGTAGAAGCAAGCCAATGACCCAGCTCACCCTGTTTGCCGACATTGCAGCCAAAACTATGCATGATGCGCAAAAAAACGTCGTCTGGCAAGGTCACCACCGTTTGTGCCCCCTCTTCCTCTATACCATAGGAGAGCGAGGCGAACGTTCTTCTGGCGAGCTTGACCGCGCCGTGTGGACGGACTCGGATCTAGCCCTTCGAGTATCAGGGGAGGATCTCACTCCAGTCTGCCAACGCCTACGCGTCCCACACGACGCGTTGATGGGGGTTGGGAACTGACAGCTCACGGTCACGTATTCGTCACACGTCGAAATACGTCTCCCCTCCTCCCGTGCCTTCTTTCGTATAGACGTCACATCAAGTACGGTGCCATGCACTTAAGTCCGATCTCCAACTCCATGGTTGAACGGCTCCTTTTCGCTACCGCCCTTTGCCCTCTCGCCCTCGCTTTCTCGAACACTGTACCATTTTTAACATGGTCCTCATACCCGTAGGACTTGCTCGTTGTCGTACCATCATCCAATCTTACTGAACCTCGTCATCCAGGTCCAAACCCCTTGAACAGTTGTCTTCGAGTGTCAAGAAATCGCAGACTTTGTTCCAGAGTCTTTTACTTAATGAGAATATATGTGAGCTGGACTCTGTAATTTTTGTCAGTCAAGAAGGAGTAGGTGCTTTCCTTGAGCAATGATGAATGTGGAGTTGACTATAAGTAGCTACACGCTTCCGACCTGCGTGCTCTATCACCTTCCTCAAAATTCGTTCGAATGCTCAGAGAATATACATCTCAGCGACAATTCCAATATGTTAGACCACAACAAAGCGCCGACCTCTCCGACACCGTAGAGACTATTGCGAAACGCTGCGGATTCGATACTATTGATCTCGTGCCTGGTGCTACGTCAGAACATCTTACGCACGACTCAAAGAACGTCATAAATATCAGGCTGCCATCACTCGAGGGTGAAATTGGTGGCACAAGGAAGGATAAAGCATCTCTCTACAGTACGCTTTCTGTGTAAATGATGGGTTGCAATTGCCTTCTGACCTCGTCTCATAGCTTCGCAGCTCGCGAATGATCTCGAATACCTCTCCTCCATGTACCCAAAGCATCTTGTCATATACACCGGCATTTCTGCAGCTACCTTCTCTGTACAACATGACAGCCGCCAACATATCGAGACGGAAGACGACGCAACACTTACCTGGCCCGTTTTCGACTTCGTGTCTGTACCCTCGAATACCACCCTTGCGCAGGGTGGCATTTTAAAACGCTACCAGCTGCTTACACCGGGGCTTATCACCTCCTTGCTCGTTGTGCTCTTTATACTTTTGCCGATTTTGTCATTCGGGTTCAAGGCACTGGCGAGTATACAGAGTCCTCTGGAAACGGAAGCACCAAACAAGTTTAGTGCAGATGAGAAGAAGAGACAGTAGGACTGTTGTAGTACATTTTCCTTCGCTTGTGCACTGCAAGACAAATGCTACCACAAACACTTTACTTCACTTGCGCATCAACAAATGCTACCACAAGACGCATGCCTTAGTATCATTTGGAAGGTACATGAATCAAATGTAGTATATAGAAAAAATATCGTAACCTGGATCCATCTATTCACACCGCGACCTAGTGTGATATTCAAACCAGCCTGTAAGTCAGCCCAGGTCGGTCATAGCTTGCTTGACCTCGAGACGCTCGAGCACGGCCCGATGTAGACTCGACATCTTCTTCTCACATGAAGCCTTATCCCTATCTTGCACAGCAGGGGCGTCAATGGACCGTAAGTGTGGGGGAACAATGATGGGTGTTTGGCGTGGAGGTGGTGGCCACTAATGAAGAATTAAACTGTAAATTGAGGATAAATGAACAAGAAACGCACTCCACGATTGGGCTGATTGAAGTGAAGTGCAGCCCAAGGTGGATAATCTTTTTCCAGACGCATTAGATGCTCTTCGAGGAATTTGAGACGCGCAAGGAAGGTCCGTGGTGCTGATGGAACTGAGTCAGGGGAGTCAGATATTCGGCGGGATTACCGGACAAAAAAAAAGATCTCCTACCAAAACGAACTGCTAGATGCGCCTCAATGTTCCCTAGCCTCTCATCGAGCCCTGGGTGTTTAGATGCTGTCCAACCCTCCTCAGCCTCAACCATGGACCGAGAAGACGAGCCCTGTGGCTCTTCCCCCTTAGCCTTCTGCTTGCCTTTCCCGCTGTCTTGAATGTCACTCGTGTGCATGGTACGACTTAGCGGTCCCTCCTCGTTCTTTGCAATGTCGTACTTGATTTGTAGATCCCTGTCCAGTGGCTTGGCATCTGTGCGGGCACAGGAAGGCGCGATTTCGGCGTTGTGATCGGCGAGTCGTTGGCGTTTTTGCGCAGGGGTGTAAACGAACTCTGTACGATTAGACGCGTCGTTACGGGTGCGGTTTCGGGCAAGGAAACGCGATATTTCCTTGTTGATCTGAGACACGTAAGATAAAAGGTATAACCGGGAATGTGCCTACGTACGGTGGACTGCGATCGTGGAGGCATGTTGTTTGTGAGACGAATATAGTCTAGTTTGCGCCGTTCCAGTGATGGCTCATCCATTCGAAAGGCAATTTTTTCCCCTACAAACAAAGCCTGAATTCAATTATAGTAATGCCTCTTCGACATTACTTATTTGGTATACATACAGATATGTTCTGTGTGAGGTCTGAAAGAGCTTCAGGAACGATGCTCTTCTCCCAGTCGGGGTTCATAACGAGTAGATCTGCTGTAAATCCAGTCACGGCTTGATGAAAACCAATGCGTACAAGAAATGAATGAATGACTTTGTCCCAGCCATGAGATATGTCGAGAGGAGAGGATGACATTTAGCACAGCCACATATTCAGGCGCTCATTGATTCTCATGGCGAACAGTGACTTGCCCACTGCCTTTGACGCTTCTACCTGTGTCAGGAAAGGTCTCTGCCCAGTGACAAAGCTCCGTGACCAAGGCCCTGAGCTCCTAGAAAGCCATTCGCTCTATTATGAGCAGCATGGTCGCGGGACAAGATATAAAGTTGTGTTTATAATGGGCCTCAATTCGAGCTCCTTCTCCTGGGGCCCGCAAGTCACACACTTTGGACGGTCTACAGACCACACTGCTCTTGTCTTTGACAACAGGGGTGTTGGAAACTCTGGATACCCTCGAGGACCTTATACGTGAGCTGGTCACACGTTTGACATCCAAAGCAACCTGACAATTTACAGTACTGCTGGAATGGCAGAAGATGTTATCGCTCTACTAGACTATCTTGGTTGGACTAAGGAACGCGACTTGCACGTCGTTGGCATCAGTCTCGGGGGAATGATCGCTCAAGGTATCTCTCGACTTTGAAATAGCTTCAAGAGCGCTAAGTCTCTGCAGAGCTCGCTACTAGGATACCAAACCGCATTGCCTCCCTCGTCCTCGCAGTCACCACACCTGGTGGCAGGCTATGGAACAACTTTCCCCCTGTATGTCCAAATCATTTTGTCCTCCAAGTCTCACTTATGGGCTACCAGTGGTCTGGACTCGCATCTCTCGCGAGACTTATGTTCATACAGGACCCCGCCAAAAAGGCTGGCATCATTTCGCAGATGCTCTTCCCCAAGTCCTGGTTAGATCTGAAAGCAGAAGATGACTCGGCGGGCAGAACGAATTACCAAGTACAGAATGAGGTGTGTCCCAAAGTACATCATTTTCCAGGCACATTTTGAATTCACCATCTCCAGGAATTCATTCGACGTGTAGCTATCACCCAACCCCAGCGATTCATTGGCCATATATCCCAGATGGCTGCTGGTCTCACTCACTATTGCTCTTCCGATCGCCTGCGCTACATATCGAGCTCAATACCGAAAGTCGTCATACTTACCGGAGACATAGACAATCTCGTCCTGCCCGCGCATTCTCTTGAGCTAAAGGCTTCTATGCCAGAAGCTGAATACATCCAATGGACAGAAACAGGTCACGGAATACATGTGCAGAGGAAGAAGCAGTTCAATGAACTGCTCGAACGGGTCTTTAGAGAAGGCCAAGAGCGTTCTAGACAACGCTAACAAATACCAATAGTTCCAATTTATACCAAGTCTTATCATCTATACTAGTGCTATATCGCATTCTGCTGGTTCCAAGGTCCCGCGTCGCTCAATGAACAACCCCCCGGACAATTACACGTCCCACCGAATTCTCGCGGCAAATTCTCGCGCGGTATCTGCGTGAAAAGCTCATCTTTATAAGACGATCCCAGAATATTAATCTTTGCCACCGTGACTGGATCCAACCACGGCTTGACGATGGACCAGACAGCTGAAAATGCCCAGGGTGCGTTGATAATGTAGAATTTGCCCATAGTTTCGGGATATCTATCTGAACTGATGCGAGAGGCACGCGAGACGTAGTCTTTGACGTGGTAAAACTTGGTTACCGAGACGTTGGCGAGATCGAGGATGGTGCAGGAGGTCTCTACGGGGTGGCCGAATGCCTTGGAGCATGCCGGGAAGCGCTCTTTCGAGGATTTCTCGTACTCCCAAACTAATCGTTTGATCTGTCGGTCCTGGGTTGTTACTTTGTACAATTCGTCGATGTCGAGTTTGCCGAGGACCTCGATATAGATTGGTCGGCCGTCCTAAGGATAGTTGGGATCAGTGTCGCAATGGAGACGGGTCAAGGTCATACTTTGTCGGTTTTGTGGTAGTATTGAGGGTACCACTTGTCGACTTCTACCTTTTCTTTGAAGTCGAAATTCCTTCATAGATAATGATTAGTGAATGCGGTGGAGTCGACGCGGAGGGTAGTTACTCGTGGATATCGTTTACACCTTCTGCCTTGCGCCACTCCTCCGCCTCCTTGAGCATCGCCTTGGCCTTGGCGAGATCAAACTTGCGTGCTCTAAGAAATCTGAGAGGATCGATGAATCAATAAGTATTGTAGCCCGAACATGAGGGGTGATGCCCTTGACCTGAGCAAGAACGCATCGTCCATCCTCTCGGGCACAAAGACATCCTCAGCAATCAGTTGCTCCTTGAAGGTGGTTAGGATCTGCTGCTGCTCTGCAGTGAGATTCCCGAGTCTGCCCGGTAGGGGATGGTAGTTGGGATCTGTGACGACAGACATGGTGGTTGTAGATCAACACTGTTATGGGGTAACAACATTTAGCCGCTGTCTCATTAGTTCGTCTACACGTCGTCTATGGTATATCTATCCTTAGTCTACGCCGCCACTCCGTTCTGTGCTTTGGTGTTCCATGGGCCTGCGTCGCTCAGATCGCACCCGCCTGGGCAGTCGCAAGTCCCTCCCAAGATGACCGGCAGGTTCTCTGCCGCTATCTGCTTGAGCAGCGTCTCCTTGTAGTTGCTGCCCAAAATATCCACCTTGGATACTGTCACCTCATCCAGCCACGGCTTGATGGCTCTCCAAACTGCCGAAAACGCCCACGGGGCATTGATGATGTAAAACTTGCCCATGCGCTCGGGGTATCTGTCCTGCCCAATTGACGATGCTTGCATGATGTAGTCCTTGACCCGATAGAAACTGGTCATGGACACGTTATGGAGGTCCAGGATCGTGCACGATGTTTCGACAGGGTGACCTACTGCTTTGGAGCACGCGGGCACACGGTATTTTGCGAATTTTTCGTATTCCTGAACGAATCGATTGATGAGGCGCTCCTGCGTCGTTGCTTTATACAGTGCATCTAGATCGAGAAAGCCAAGACGTTCGATGTAAATCGGTCGTCCATCCTGGTCGAACGTCAGACCCATGCGGCGACGACAAGCCACCAGACGTACCTTGTCCATCTTGTGGTAGTACTGGGGATAATACTTGTTGACCTGCTCGCGCTCTGTAAACTCGAAATCCCTTGAGAGGTCGCATCAGATGGCATACAACGAGGCACCACAGAAGACGCACTCAATGATGGTATCGACGTTCATGTCCTTCCTCCATTTCTCCGTCGCAATGAGCATCTCCTTTGCCTTTGCTACATCAAACTTTCTCGCCCGCAAGAACCTGCACACATCAAGTTTGATGAAGAAAGAGGTACGCCAACACACACCGCAGAAGCAAAGCATCGTCCATTCTCTCTTCTACGAAATTTCCCTCCTCGATGAGCTCTTTTTTGAACTTTTGAAGCGCATGTAGCTGCACCGCGGTGAGGTTTCCTAGCCTTCCCGGAGGAGGCTTGTAGTTTAGATCCGTGACGCCTTCCGGCATCGGGCTTGCACTGGCAGCTGCGAACTGAGGAGTTGCCATGGGGAATTGAATGAGGGACGTGTGGAACAAAAGATGGTGGTATGAAAAGAAGTCTAAGTAGAGTCGAGGCTCAAGCAAGCAGCCACCAGCTATTGCCTTTTTACGATCAACGTGATTTGATGCGGGCCGTACAGTTGCATTTTCCTCCGAAAAAAGTGGACGGTACGGTAATTAGATACATTGGTGTATGTCAGAGGCAGAATATATCATCTAATGGGCATGTCTGTGCATGGTGCGTGGACAAGATTATGATTACGCGCTAAATTCTGTTAGGCTTGGCGAACTGACGGTGACTACTTGCGCAAGAAGGGGATCTGGAAGCCTGACACCAACGCTCTTGCTCTATTCTGTGCACCGACACCGGTGGCATTTGTGACGAAATGCAGGTGCATACCATACTGGTTGGGGTACGAGTCCAGGTTGACTTCGATCTGGGGAAAGAGGCCCATTGCAGAGGGAGGGAGACCAAAGGAGACGACGCCCGACACGGCGCTGGGAGAGTTGACGGAGGACGACTGGGGTGGGAGGACAACGCCGCCAAAGTCCCTGATGCGGGGGAGGACAAACTCGACGAGGGAGTTGAGAAAGTCGTACATGGCGGGGCCCTTGAGGTCGACCTTGGCACCGACGGGGACGCCTGGGCGGATCCAGCCGCCAACGGCCTTCTTGCCGCGCACGACCTGGATGCCTTCGGCGGTGTGTCTGCCGCCAGCCCTGTAGGACTCGCCGGTGATGGCGCGGAGGGCCATGAGGGGGCCGAGGAGGTTCTGCTTGCTGTGGAGGGCGTCCTTCTGCATGGTGTGGATGGAGATCTTCTCGAGGCGGACGACGTTATGGGGGGCCGAGGGCGGCGGGGGCTTCTTGCCTATCTGGGAGCCGCCCACGGGGGGGTTGGGGCGGTGCTTGGTGTAGGGGTCTGCGGGGTCGTACGTGAGGCGGATCTGGCGGGGCGGCGGGCGGGGATGGGGCTCGTGCACGTACGTCATGTACATGGCGTTGTCTGCGAGCGTGGTGTGGTAGTGGTCCTCGAAGCGGGACTGCGCAAAGTCGCGCGTGAGGATCCTGACGTGCGGGATCGGCAGCTGCGTGCGCCGGTCCTTGCGCAGATGGCGTCGGACCTCGGGCGTGCGCCCAAACCGCGTCGGTGGACGCACAAGACGGCGGGCCGCTGGATGGCGCGCTACCGTCGACATCGTGGCCAGAAAAAAGCTGATGCCGCTGATGTAAGCAGCCCTCATGTCTCTCATCAGCGATACAGAGTACGTGCCTGCTCTTCGTCCTATGCGTCTAACAGTCTCCCCGCAGCTACCTCATCCACGGCCTGCGGCTCTCCTACCTGCGCGACATTGACGACATCTACGGGCCCCGCCTCATCACCCTTGATCCTTCTTACAACGCCAACCCATTCATCGTCGCCGCCTCTCTCGCCGATAACGACCGATGGCCAGAGCTCAATATGCCTGTCAGTCCTCAGCTCAGCGAAGACGAGGCAGAGCGACCGTCCGGCTTCCCAGGCGCCCGACTCAAGAGCTCACAAACTATCATGGGTAACCGCTCCGGCGCACTTGGAATGCGCGTCAATGGAAGGAGGTCCTCTCCCTCCCGTCGTATGTCTGCCACCCCGAGAGATGTTCAAGTTCAGAACTTTGTGTCTGCCGGCGCCCCCGTTCAAGACGTTTTGTCAAGTTCAGTGCCTGTTTCGTCCTCGACGCCTCTCGTCAAATCTCTCCCGGACGAGAAATCCGCCGAGCCCTCGTCGTTGAAACTCAGGATGCAAGTTCCCCTTGTGGAGGACCCTCCAGTCCCAAAGGTGGCCCAATTCATACCAAAGTTCAAAGGCGCTGCAGAGATGGAGAAGAGGAGACGCGCCAGGATGGCCGCACGACGACCGGCCGGAGCCCCTCTACCTCTGCCGCCCCAGAATTTCGATACAGATTCTTCCGATGACATCCCTGTTGCAGACGATTCTTCGTCTGATGGTGACTTTGGCGATGGTGACGTGGATAGCATGGACGAGGGTGACGATTTTGACTTGTGAGTGTCGTACAACGCGCCCTTGATCCACTACTCAAAATATAACAGTGGTTATGCAGGCCAGTCTACCGTAAACTCGGGCTCGGATGCCATGTCTGTAATCTCCGGTGCTTCCTCGGATCCCACATCTCCTTGGCCACTTTTACGCCCAAGGGCAACCTCCCGCCTCAGTCCGGTGAGCGAAGATCAGAAAACCTCACCAGACAATCCCCGGCAACGCGGCGTTGATTCCGTAGCGGGCACCTTCGAGATGATCACCCCGGCACACAGCAACCGAAAGCCCGAAGCAGGCAATCTCCAACCTCGGAGTCAACAACAGCCTCCTGCTCCGCCAGTAGACCCCCTCTTTGCCAAAAAGAAGGTACCAACTCTCAAGCCGCTCAAATCGGCGCTCTCGTCCATGCTGGCCTCTGCTGACGCTTCTTCCAACCCATTTTCGGAGATGTATGCGGCTGTATCGGGGCGTGGGGAGAGTGCTTCGGTCGATGTAATCGTTTACTTCCCCCATGCGACGCGTCCAAAGGGAAAACCGATGGAGCTCAACGTGCGGAAGGATGCGACGGTAGAAGAGGTCATCGGATTCTCGCTTTGGACGTACTGGTCAGAGGGGTGGCAACCGCGTTTGGATGAGGGATTGTCTGGGGAGTCGGACCCAAGGTGGGAGACAAAAGTGTCGGCCGTTGGATGGATTTTGCGCATTGCGGAAGAGGATGGAGAAGTAGATGATGATTTTCCGCGTGGGTCTTGTGAACACTTTATCTCATAGTCGCTGACTCTCATATTCCAAAGCGCCGGATCGCATGGGTAAGACATCAAAGTTCAACGCGGATGCGTATGCTGTGCTGGAAGCCACACCTGCACAAGGTACTCTTTGTTTCGAAATCGTCTTCACCCCGTTAATGCCCCATATCAAAAGCACAACAAAATCAGCTCCTCGACTCAAAGATTCAACGACATCCCTCACGGATAACGAAAAAGGCAGAGAAGCTGATTAATATCTCCGCTCCCAATCTCGGTGCCCCCAGCAGCGCCATCTTTGGATCGACCCTTGGCTCGCTGCCGCTCTCAACATCACTGGGACCTTCGTCCAGCCAAGGACCACCCATATTCCTACGCATCCGAATTGCCGATACCGCAGATACAGTGCACATTTCCACGACGATCCCCGTGTATGTTGCCGAAACCATGCTTGGATACTGTCCACTCTGGCTAAAAGTGTTTCTGCAGATCTGCCGGCATGTACATGCAAGAAGCTCTTGAACTCGTGTGCCGGAAGCGCAAGTTTGCGAATCCAAACGATTTCGCGCTTGTTGTGGCGGATATGAACATCTTGATTCCTCTGGACAGGACAGTGGCTAGTTTGCAAGGCAAACGAGAGCTGCTGCTTGTTAAAAGAAGTATGCTACCGCAGCTCGGAGATGTTCTGAAAGGCACAGGCAAGACTACAGATCCGAATGGTAACAAAATTCTGGTTTGGATAGAGGGTGTTGATTCATTTTACATGTAGCTTCAATCTTCAAACGCATGTCAGATACTCCGGACATCCAATACTCGTCAACATCAGCGGACTACGCAGCCGGTTATAAGGTGGGCAGTCAAAACTTTGGACGGCCAAGGTGCTTATGTTCGCCGATTATCATAGAAATATACAATATACCGCAAAGCCCCAATGTTACTTGCTCGCCAGGAGCGGACGCTTGCCATTGACGGTGTCTATATACATGTAAAACCTCCTCTTCCTTGGTGTGAGCTACCTGCTGACTTGTATCATACCGCAGATCATGCCCTCCTCAACAAACAAAGCAATGAAAGTCGTCTTTGATAGTGGAAAGACCTCATCCTATCATATCAAGAGCATCGCGGACTGCTCACAGTCCGCAAAGACTTCATCCATGTTCAAGCTTGTCTTGAATCGAGGAGGGACAAATAAGAGATACGATTTTGAGGCTGAAAGCCCTAAACTTGCAGGTGTGTGACTGGATTTTCGTCATGGTTCGTTCCGTCGTGCTGATTAGAGCAGGGGAGATCGTGCAGACGATCAAAAGTTTAAAGGCTTCGTTGGATCGATCAGGGACTGTTGTCAAGTCTCGGAAGAGCAGACATGTTGGGTAGAGATGATGTACGATATTTGTAACATAGTTTATATGGATGTTCATGTTTTCGTCGTGCTGAGATTTGTAGATTAGATCGAGATCACAAATTTTGTAGACGGATATAGCCGAGGGCAGGGGAAGGAGTCACGAAGCGTATGAATCGATATCGTTTCTTTATATCTACCTCCGTCTGTCGCCGTCGTCCATCTATCCCAATCTATCGCAGATCTCTCATGTCCGAGTCAGTCACTCCTCCCCAGCAGGACCCCGTCGTCGATGCTGACGCTAAAATCCCAACGACCAAGAGCGCCGGTCCGTCCAATCCTATCTTGTCGCTTGTAATTCACATATTCAACCAGATCTATAGCGAAAAAGGAAGCTAAGAGATTAGAGAAAGAGGCAAAGCTTGCTGCTAAGGCTGCCAAGGCTGCACCCAACGCTGAGAAGAAGGCCAAGGCGGAGAAGGCGAAGAAGGACGATGCAGCAGACGTTCCTTTCGTGAATACTACTCCCAAGGGCGAGAAGAAGGGTGCGCTACATATGGATTCTCCATTCACTCCAATCAGCTCATTATAGACGCGTCTGTAAAGATATGTCACAGCCAATGGGGGCTGGATACAACCCCATTGCCATTGAAGCGGCCTGGTACGATTGGTGGTCCGCACAGGGCTTCTTCAAGCCCGAATCAACAGAAAAGTACTTCCCCCTCAAAGACGGAGAGAAACGAGAGCTATTCGTTGTTCCAGCACCTCCACCAAATGTAACGGGCAGTTTGCATATCGGACACGGTCTCACGACCGCGATCCAAGATTCTTTGGTGCGCTGGTACGTTTCGCGAGTGCCGTATCGTTCATATTCGCGTTCTGAGATGCAATCAGGAATCGTATGCTTGGGAAAGAGACTCTCTTTGCGCCTGGGTTCGATCACGCGGGTATTTCGACACAAAGCGTGGTTGAGAAACGCCTATACAAAACATCGGGAAAGACACGACATGATCTCGGTCGCGAGAAGTTTGTGGACACTGTCAGGGAGTGGAAAGACGAGTCAGTCACCTTCTTCCCCAGTGCAAAGAATGTAAAAATTGACGATGGGTAATAGGTATCAAGCGAAAATTACCAATCAGTTGCACAGACTTGGAGGAAGTTATGACTGGGATAGAGTGGCATTCACCATGAACGAGGTGCTTGTTTTCAACTTCTTACAGTGGTAATTCCATACTCACTGAAATCTATTCGCTCAGACCCTATCTAAAGCTGTCGTCGAGACTTTCTGTAGGCTACACGAGGAAGGTATCATCTACCGTGCAAACCGTCTTGTCAATTGGTGTGTCAAGCTGAATACCACCCTTTCCAACCTCGAGGTGTGTATGCTAGCATCCAGACATTGATGCATCTATTTACTGCGTGAATAAAGGTGGAACAAAAGCAGCTTACGGGAAGGACGTTACTCAACGTCCCTGGATATGAAATCAAGGAGAAGTTTGAGTTTGGTGTGATCACAAGTTTTGCATATCTTATCGAGGGTTCAGGTAAGCTTCTTTGTTTTGTGTTCGACTCATCTCAAGCATGAATTGCCGTTCTTCTAGATGAACGCATCGTTGTGGCTACGACACGTCCAGAGACCATGCTCGGTGATACTGCGATTGCCGTCCATCCTGATGATCCTAGATATAAGGTGCAGTATCCTAATCTAGATGTACATGTTGCTGGCACCTGACTTGGACCTTTAAGCACCTGCACGGAAAATTCGCTGTCCATCCTTTCCTTGACCGTCGCATCCCTATTGTTACCGACTCAATCATTGTTGATATGGAGTTTGGTACAGGTGCTGTCAAGATCACGCCTGCACACGATCCGAACGATTATGAAGTTGGTGTGAGGCATAATCTGGAGTTTATCAATATTTTGAACGATAACGGAACCTTCAATGCCAATGCTGGAGAACATTTCAATGTGCGTGTTCTGTTTGAGAAGAGACCTGTCTCCTGATGAGTAGAGCAGGGTATGAAACGATTCCATGCTCGTGTAGAAGTCGTGAAGCTCCTGAAGGAGAAGGGCCTCTATATTGAGACGAAGGACAATCCCATGCAGATCCCGATCTGTAGGTGAGTAAGCACTTATATTGACACTATGTATGAAAATTTGACCGTGGCCTTGGGGTAGTAAATCCGGCGACTTGATCGAGCCTGTCCTCAAGCCACAATGGTGGGTGAATTGCAAACCCCTCGCAGAAGAGGCGATGAAGGTAAACCAACTTGGACTCATTTATATACAACGACAAACTTAAAAAAAAATTACCTCAAGCGTACACGAGCGGGCGAGTTGTTGATCCAGCCGAAGCAGTCTGAGAATGAATGGTATAGATGGCTAGAGGGCATCCAGGATTGGTGCATTTCGCGCCAACTATGGTGGGGACACAGGTGTCCTGCCTATTTCGTCAGAATCGAAGGAATTGAACAAGATGTATGACTCACTTATGCCACTAGACGAAGCTGATTGCGTCACAGATCAACGACGGTAAAAATTGGGTTGTGGGGCGCACAATAGAAGAAGCCCTGCAGCGTGGAGAGGCGTTAGCGGCTGGACGGAAGTTCACACTAGAGCAGGATGAGGATGTACTTGATACCTGGTTTTCCTCTGGCCTATGGCCTTTCTCCATCATGGGTTGGCCCGATAATGTATGTATCGTCGAACACCACATGTTTGATTCCTTTCTGACAACCTGACTTGAATCAGACCTCTGACTTCCACAGGTTCTATCCCGCATCACTCCTCGAGACCGGGTGGGACATTCTTTTCTTCTGGGTAGCTCGCATGGTGCTTCTAGGCATCAAGCTCACGGGGCAAATGCCATTCAAAGAGGTTTACTGCCACGCTATGATTCGCGATGCCCATGGTCGCAAGATGAGCAAGTCCCTCGGAAATGTCATCGATCCCATCGATGTTATTCAAGGTCAAACCCTCGAGAATCTCCATGCAAAGCTTCGCGAGGGCAACTTGGACGAGAAGGAGATTATCAAAGCGACAGCTGGACAGAAGAAAGACTTCCCGAAGGGTATTCCTCAGTGTGGAACGGATGCATTACGCTTCGCACTTTGCGCATATTCCGGGGGAGGTTAGTCATTCATTCTTCTTTGCTCGCAGTATGCTAATTTGCTGCAGGTCGTGATATTAATCTGGAAATCCTGCGCGTGGAAGGATATCGCAAATTCTGCAACAAGATTTTCAACGCCACGAAATTTGCCATGCTCAAGTTGGATGAATCGTTTGTACCGGAACCAACCTCAAAGGCATGGTCATCCCGTCTTCTCCTTGTTCTGTATTTCCAGCTGACAAAATCTGCAGCCTACCGGTAAAGAGAGCCTTGTGGAGAAATGGATCTTACACAAACTGAACATTGCCGCGGCGGAGATCAACACACAGCTTGAGGAGCGGAATTTCATGAATGCCACGACATCCGCCTACAACTTCTGGCTCTATGAGCTCTGTGATGTTTACATCGTAAGCCTTCCATTACTCTCTTCATTTTTCTCACTCCATGTGGTTTTGTAGGAAGCCATGAAGCCCATGACCGACGAGTCGGCGCCCGTTGAGACAAGAAAATCGGCTCAGCAAACACTATATACGTGCCTCGACTATGGTCTGAGGTTACTCCATCCTTTCATGCCTTTCGTGACGGAGGAGCTGTGGCAACGTTTGCCAAGACGGCCAAACGATTCCACGCCTTCAATCATGGTGTCCGCCTTCCCCATACACGTTCGTAACCCTTGTTTAGTACTACGCAACTCTTATATTCATATTCTCGTCCCACAGAATAATGCCTTTGTATTTGAGGCCGCTGACAAGAGCTTTGATCTCGTGTTCTCTTGTCTCAAGACCGGCCGATCGCTGGCAGCATCATACAATCTGCAAACTGAAATTCAGTGTACGGCTCTCATAAACTTTTGCAACACAGTGCTCATGGTCCCATATAGTCTTCCTACATATACAAAATGACGAAGAGGCCGCACTCCTCGAGTCACAGCTGCCCACGATCGTTGCTCTTACCAAAGGATGCAAGTCTGCAAAGGTCGTTCGCGAGTTGAACGAAATTCCAGCCGGATGCGGTGGTGCTGTTGTAATACCATCGGTTGCCGTTCACACACTTGTTCGGGTATGCTTTTCCCGTCTCAAAATACACTTGATTTGTAACACTTTCTTTTCAAGGGACTCGTCGATTTGGATGTCGAGATTGCGAGATGTGACAAGAAACTCGATCTAGCACGGATGAATTTGCAAAAGGTCGTAAAGGTGGAATCACAGCCGGACTATGCAGAGACTGTCCCCGAGAACGTGCGTCTTGCTAACGAAGAAAAGGTTTGTGATTTTCTTCTGTCGGCTAAGGTGTGGTGTTGATTGTGTTCCCAGCGCAAAATTTTAGAAGCCGAGATTGCAACTTTAGAGATGTCAAAGGGAATGTTCACGAAGCTAAAGTGATCACCTTGAAGATAGATTGATAATGTATCTACATAGTCGATGCGAGAGTATTTCTTTTTCTTGGTTGCGAGGGCGAATTTGTTTCCGTCAATCAATGATGACACCGGCGCTGTATCTGTCATATGCTGTTAGTAACGGAATTCGGTTCTTGCTCGCTTGCGCCACAACTTGAAGCATGGCTACAATAGATGGATATTTATACCGGTCAACAATAGACGTTGCAACTGCGTCCAATGTCTTGATCTATATGAAACACATGTACATGCTGCGCAGTTAATTTGATCAAAAATGAAGTATACGACGGGGATAGGAATAAATACACGTTACAATGGTAAAACAGGTGTCCATCTAAGCATTTCTACGTATGCATTTTTTTAGTACAGTCGGACGTAGGGTAGTTGTGAAATGTCCAGTGGTAAGATATAGTCTATGACGTCCTAATACAGCACAAGCACCGTGCCCACCACAAATCCAAGAACGAGGGAACCTGATATGAGCGGGCCACCAACTACGCCATTCGCACCCGGGATAGCGGTCGATGATGGTGCAAAGACAGCTTGCCAGGAGCTAAAATCCCAAATGGTGCCGGTAGCAGTAACGGTAGGCAATTGGGTAGTAGGGTTTGTAGGAATGAAGGTATCTAAAACGACAGAGGTGACTCCATTGATGATGGTGGTATACGTGAACGGTGTTGGGCCGCCCGGGCTAAAAGTTGTAGCTGTGGGCTGGCCGACTGGACCTTGTTCGCCCTGGTTTGCATCTGTGGTTACCGGGAGTGTTGATGTCGTCGTTGGGGTAGTTGCTATTACGGGGTCAGTGGTCACCACAAGGGTGGTGGTCGGTGAAGTGGTGGTCACACCCGCTCTGAGAGGGTAGGTTAGTTTTGCAAAGGAAAGAGCCATGGCTCAACGTACAAGGTGGAGGTGGTGGGGATGCCCAGAGGGTTTAGAGTGAGGACGCCAACTATGGTATTGCCGTTGCTGAGGATAGAGATCAGTAAAAGAGATAGGTCAGAGAACGTGTGGCCTACATATCGGTGGAAGTAAAGGTCTGTGCATGGGCGAGGACGGCGAGGACAGCGAGAACGGCGACAATGAGTAGATGGCTCATGGCAAGGACGTGTGGGAAGATCATAATTATTGCAATCAGAATGTGACATTTCTGGAAAATTGGCAGCCATGCATCGCTTCCGGCTTGCCCTGCGTCAAACTCAGACTCGTTCGTTTGCCTCGCAGCCTGCACCAACCAATGCGCCGTCTTCAAAACAAAAATTCGACTTAAAAGCCTTTCTGGCCGCAAAACAAAAGTCTCAAGCAGAAAAGGCTGCAAAACGGAAAGCGCCCCTTCGTGATGCTGCCATCCCCCACCGCTTCGTCCGTCTTGTCGAATCAGACACTGGCAAACTTACCACTCTCCAGCCACTTGCGTCTATACTTGCCACAATCAACTCGCGCTCACACTACCTGGAACTCGTGGCTGACAAGCCTGAGCCAGTCGTCAAAATTTTCGACCGCTATCTCGAAGTTACACGCGCCGCCGAAGCAGCACACAAAGCACGCCAGGTCGCACGTAAAAATGTGCACAAGGAGGTTCAGCTGAGCTGGGAATCGGCCCCTGCAGACCTTGCTCATAAGGTCAACAAGGTCCGCGAGGATCTCTTACGTGGAGCCCGCGTCGATCTCGTCTTTGCGCGCAAGTCAGGGCAGTCCAAACTCGACCCCGCCGCGATGGAACAACGCGCCTCGGAGGCTATCGAAGGCTTGCTAGACGTGTCTAAGGAATGGAAGGAACGCGAGGTACGCCCTGCTCGGGGTCTCCTCGCCGTATTTCTCGAGGGAACTGGAACTGCAGAACCTGCCGTTGATACCTCCGATACCACCAACTCTCAACCCGAGCCATCTTCTGGCAAGAAGTTCGCTCTATTTTCGGATACCACACTTACAGACCAGGAGCATTTGATACGCAGGATGCGTAAAGAACTTGCCAAGGGCAGCCGTGTCGAGCTTGTACTTTCAGCCAAGAAGACTGGCCCATCAACAATAGGCCTGGAAGACGATACGCTGTCTGTGAATGAACTACAGGTACGCGCAGGGAAACTCATAAAGATACTCAAGGGCGAGGCGAAGGAGTGGAGAAAAAGAGAGTACAAGCCCATGTCAGCAAAATTGTTCGTCTTTCTGGAGAAGGAAGGCGGGCCCGCGAAAGGAAAAGTTGTAGTGCACAAGGGCCCAAAACCCAAAAAGATAAAACCAAGCGACATTCCGGACTTAACTCTGGACTAGACTAGCATGGGCTAATAATAAATCATTGTTATTTGTTACACGCCTAATACATGCTGTTTTTTTGCTATTTCTTCACTGTTGCGCTCAAAGGCGGGCTGTGAGACGACTCAACCAGTCAGTGAAAGTAGTGTGCGAAAAAATGACATGACGCACCGACGTTGCCGAGATCCTTGCACGCTTCTTTGGCACGCTCAACAAGCGTCTTCTCACCCTCACGCACCCAGACACGAGGATCGTAGTACTGCGCAAGTTACGGGAAGTCAACGGCTATCCGACGGAACCAAAGATCACACACACCTTCTTGTTGGGCTTGTCGGCTCCCTCAGGGTTACCAACCTGCTGCAGCAGGTAATCCTTCTTGTTTAGGATGAAGTCACGGATACCACAGAGATACGCAAACTGGGTATCGGTATCGACGTTCATTTTGACCACGCCGTGGCTGACAGCAGTGGCAATCTCCTCCTTGGTGGAGCCAGATCCACCGTGGAACACGAGGAACCTGGAAAGAAAACTCTATCACCATGCTCCCCACGATTTGACATCGGTACTCACAGCGGCTTCTCTTGCTTGCCGCCGAGCTTCTGGCTGGTGAAGGCCTGGTGTTTTCCGAGAAGTTCGGGCTGAAGCCTGACATTTCCAGGCTTGTAAACACCGTGAACGTTACCGAAGGCAGCGGCAATACTGAAGTTGGGGCTGATGGCGCTCAGCGCAGCATGGACATCGTAGACATCCTCAGGTTGCGTGTAGAGGGCGGCATTATCAACACCAGTATTGTCAACACCATCTTCCTCACCACCGGTGATACCAATCTCCATCTCGAGCCAGAGACCAAGAGGCGCCATGCGCTTGAAGTACTTCACGCAAGTGGCAATGTTCGCCTCCTTGGACTCTTCCGAGAGATCAAGCATGTGAGAAGAGAAAAGAGGTTCTCCATGCTGCTTGAAATACGCCTCGTCGGCCTCGAGCATGCCATCGAACCATGGAAGGAGTTTGTGCGCACAGTGGTCGCTGTGGAGGACGACGGGGACACCATATGCCTTGGCGGCGATGCGGATGTGATGGGCGGCGGCAATGGCACCGGCGATGGAAGCTTGTTGCTTGTCATTGGCAACCCCTTTGCCGACAAAGTAGGCGGAGCCTCCTTGAGAGACCTGGAGGATGATCGGCGACTTGATATCCCTGAAGCTGAGTTGAAGAACGTCACAATAGGAGCACCTCACATCACGCACCTGGCAGCCTCGAGGACAGCATTTGCTGTTGAGGAAGAAGTGACATTCTATTACGAGTATAAGTCGATCCGACGCAAATTCCGAAACCAAGTCACTTACGATGGCCTATAAGAAAAACTTGAGATAGACCGTTGTCCGGAAACAATTGGAGACTTACTGGGATGGCAAACTTCACAGAAAAACGTCAGCCTCAACGCGATCTCAAAACGAAATACCAACATACGTTATTCTCCTTCGCGAACTCGAAGAGCTTCCTCACGTTATCGCCGGTAAGCACACCAGTCTTTAACCATAATCAGCTTCCATTACATCAATATGATCTAACATCGACATACTGGGACAATATCAAAGACACCCATGTTTAAGCGTTGAGAGAAATTCGAAGACGTGGTGGTTATCAGACAATCCAAGTCCAAGATTTTATCACATCTCCCCAGATTACATCACTGTCACGTTGTCACGTTCGCGTCTCTAGCGACCTTCCGACCGCGTCCGACATAGTAGGGTTCACCGGAACGAAATCATATGCTATTTATACCCCTAGCAGCCTTCATCGATTTCATACCCTGACTTTGTGGTCTATCAATTGTCTTGAGGCGCAGTGCAAAATTCATCTCCGTCAACATATATGCGCCACACCAATTATCATCTATCCGCGAACTCGTAAATATCGTGTTCTAATCGAGATCATCACCGGTATAACTCATCACCGTCTCTGGTTCATATCACCCGGAGAGCAAGGAGACCATATATTGAGAACGACCCACAAAAATGTCCTTTATATTGCCTACATTAGAGCATTTACCGCCAAAAACGAACATCAAGAGGGTTACTCAGGCATCAAAGAAAAAGTACAACAGCGGGGTCCAAACTACATATCCACAAAAACCAAGTAACCAACTAATAACCAGGTGACCATATGGTATGTGGGATTCAAAGGGAGAATTTTATGCATGCGCATGCGTACGCGTGAGATAGTGGGTGAATGGGTAGGTAAAAGTCTTGAAGGCCAACAGAAAAACGGATGGATGAAACTCAAGAGGGCGAAAGGGGTGGGGGGTGATTAGCAATGGTATCCGGTGAGTAACAGTTGACCATGGAAAGCAACTTGGATTCAACTGGGAGTTGGGTGGGTGAGGGGTGAGGAGGGGTTTTTTGTATGAACAAAAAATGGACCATAATGTATATGCAATGAATGAAAAAAATGAAATGAAGAGGTGTTGGTTCAACGCACATTATGTGAGTGGAAGCAAACAAAACGAGCACCAAACCCAACAGCGACAGCGATAGACCGTACAGCAGCTGATTTACGTCTCTGCAGCTGAAGGGGCAGGAGCCGGAGCTGGAGTCGGAGCTGGAGCCTGCGTCGCAGTCACCGCATCTCCCGGGCTGCCCCCATTCCCACCTTTAAGCCCTCCTCGAGTCAATCCTGCCGCCGCGAACCCTCTCGCTGCATATGAACCTCCACCCCTACCTCTTCCCCTCATCGTTCCACGCCCTGCACCCTCTCTCGTCTCCTTATCCGTCGCCTGCATGACTTGAGGGACAATATCATTAAGTTTCTATACATTATCAGCATCACGACAAGCGCTGTAAAGACAGAACCAACGCACCTCAGCATGTTTTTCAAGCCCTGTCCTCATCGACTCCTCATCCTCAAAGTCCACATACGCAATCTTAGCACGATGTGCAAAATTCGGGTTCGCCGCTGGCCAATGGATCTTCATAATCTACGCCACTATCACACTTGTCCACACGCGCATGTGAATAACAACTCACCTTACTCCCCACCTCGCCAAAAAAGAGCTTCACTTCCGCATCTGTTGTATTGAACCCATTTGGCATGCGCATAAAGATTGTCCACGGGTGTCTCGGCGGCTTGCCCGTCTTGGGCGTGCGCACGCCCGAGCTTCCTGTCTCCGTCACGGGCGACTTGGGTCCTGCATCCGACGACACAGTCACACCTGAGCCGCTCTCGGGTAACACAGGGGTAGTCGTACTCTGTGGCGTACCACTCTCCTTCTCATCTTTCTTATCCTTGTCATCCTTCTTCTCCTTGTCCTTCTCAGCCCTCTCTCGCTCTTTCCTCTCCTTCTTTTCCTTCTTCTTGGCCTTTTCACGCTCCGCCTTTTCAGCTGTCGCATTTGGGTTCGTACCATTTATTTTGGCCGTGGGACTGCCTTTATCTATAGTAGCCGAAGCGGGGGGAGGCGGGCTTTGTACCGCAACAACAGCGACCACAGACACAGGGGTGGGCACCGTTGTCGGGGCTTGGCTGATATTGGACGGGGGAAGCGTGGCATTGGGTTGGCTGGGCGTCTGGGCTGTGGTTGCGCTGCGTCTGTATGCAAAGTTAAAGCCTAAATGACCTTCAATAAAGTATGTTTAGACAAGACTAACGGACGCACCCTGGCTTTTGAGATCGGCACTGATCCTACCCTCCTTGATATCCAGTACAAGTGACCCATACGCGGCATCGCAAAGATTCCAATTCCAGCAGTTCTTCCATGCAGGCTCCTCATTCGCCGACGGAGACGGCACCGGGGGAACTCGCTCAATGACACTCAAAGCCTTGTCCATGAGGACCTTTTGGTGGTCATCCATAACAGCCTCAACCTGAGGTCTGACCGACTCCCAAACTCTATCAAATCCCTGCTTGCCAGCTATGATCTTGCGACGGAAACCTTCATAGTCACCCTGTACACTAAACTCATTGTATGACGTTGCGTAACGGAAGTGAAGGCCGGCAGAAATTGTAATGTCTGCTTTGAGGACTAGTGCAAGTTGAGCAATGATACCCTCACGACCAGGGCAAGCGTGTGTAACAAGTACACGTGTCTCTGTGTTATCATAGACGCGTTGTGCGGTGTCTACGAGTTCGCCAATCTGTAAGGCAGTGGTCCACATGGTGCCCTGACCGCCAGCAATGGTAGCGTGGCCATCACCATTGTCAAACATTTTGTGGGGAACGAGAGCGCCGCCAAGACCAAGAAGACGAAGCTTGACACCGCCAAGTTCGATACAACGGGTCGTGGCTTCATCAAGGACGTGAAGGTTGTCAATCGCGAAGGTGCCCTGGCGGAACTTCTCAAGAATGCGTACATCCTCACATGCACCCCAGACAGTGTATACCGGGACATGAAGCTTGACTTGGCCAGAAAGAAGAAGAGGAAACTCGGAGAGCAAGGAGATGTTAACGACACTACGGATAGCATCTATTGACTGGGCATTGAGATCTTCTCGCTGGGCTGATGGGATGAAGGGAGTGTAGGATGCGAGGTGGCGAAGGGTGCGGTCGTTTATACCATTTGGCTCGAGGCTGCTGGCATCTGTGGGGTGTGAGAGGTGATGAAAAATCAGTCAGAACACGTACCAAAGAAGCCAAAGTCGCCTGTGTGGATAATGGCGACTGCGTTGTGCTCGCGGGCAAAGTCGTTGAGGACGGAGAGATGGCCACGAATGTCGGCGATGCAGAGGACGCGGCCGTGGTGGGTGTCGAGGACGGCGGTCTGGGTGTTGACCTGGCGAGGAAGCGGAGAACGGGTGGGCGGGCGTGAGGCCATGGCGGTCGAGTGAAAACCAACAGTGCCTCGGTAATTCCCGACATCTCATGCTCCTCCACCAGGCCGACTCTCTCCTCGCCGCCCAGCTCAGCGTCCCCGCCCCCTTTGCCGTCGTCTACGCTCGCTTTGTCCCCCGTCCTCACTCTGTTCCCCACCAGGCCATCGACCGTGCTCGCAGGCAGCTCCTTGCTCACACCACCCTCCTCGGTGCCTTCCTCACCAGCGTCCACATCGGTCACAATTCTTTCATATATGTCTTTGCAGTCACTGACATCGACGCCACGCGCGATGCCACCCAACGGCTTGCCCAGCTCCAGCTAGACGGCCTCGCAGGTATGTATTCTGCACGACATCACGTCTAACCCTAACCCCACTCTACAGCCGATGAGCCATCCTACTTTACTTTTGACGATCTATATCCTTGCTCTCCTGCTTGCTCTCTGCTATCCAAGCCTTGTCCATCATGTACAAATACCACACGAGGCACTCTCCTGCCGCGCAAGCCTCTCCGTGAAACTTACAGCCATTTCCTTGAGGCTATCCGCATACGCTTGATCGATGATATCGCACAAGCTGCGTCCCACTCACGGCCTTTGCGGCCAGTCACACGTCTAAAGGGTGGTTTCCTACTCGGCATGCCGTCTCCCAATAATGAATGGTGTTCAAGTTGGAAATATCGTGTTCAATCAAGGTATTTCCGATTCTCATTTTCCTTCTGGCTGTCACCTGACGCTGCCAATAGACCACTGCTATTTTGCCAGTTGCAGGTCCACTTATGCCAATCCAGGTTGATTATACATCCTCTCCTTCACATCACAACTTTTCTTCCGTTGTTGTACTCTCTTCCTGTTCCTCCTGGAACACCAATTACACTACTGCCTCACGGCACACCTGCATTCTTCTTGACACACTACAATGGACCGACCTCTGCACTCACCAAACAATTTCAAGAGTCGCTACAGGGCCTAGGTGTAGGAAGCTGGTCATCCACCTCCAAGCCCTCCTACATTATAGCATGGATAAACGTCGAAAACAAGCAGGGCGAGGACAAGGGCATCGTCCTCATATATCCCACAGCCCTCTGCTTATCATTTACTCCTTCTTCCATACCCCGGCGTCCCCCACTGGAATACATACCCTCCCTTCCTACCGCGCTCCAGCCCTCGCCCCAGATGTCCGCTCAGCCTCCTCCGAGCTCAATACCCTCTTCCACACCCCACACCCCACACACCCCTCCCCTCACCGCGTATTCGCAGCCCAAACCAGTCCTCCCAAGTTCCCCCAGCTCCGACTCTGTCCGCGCCTTTCGTGCGCTCGCCCTCTCAAAATCCAAAGACATCCACCAGGTCGCGGCAGAGGTTGCCGGGTATGTCGATGCCGTTGCACGAGACCGCGAAAAGGAACGCGAGCGACTCAAACGCGAACGAGAAAACAACAACAACAGCGTGTCAACCTCTCCGAAATTCACGCGTCTCGCAACCGCCTCTGCGCCAACGACCCAGTCATCACCAATTTCATCCTCCGCTCCTCTTCTGACAACACCACTTTCCCTCATGTCACAACAACCTGTTGCGGGTACAAGTCATCCTCCACCGCCAAACTTTTATCCATCTCCACCACAAGCCGACGCGACTCCGCACACCGGCCCAACTTCTCCCCCAGTCTTTCTCTCAGCCCCGTCGTCCACCCTCGAGCCAGTTCCAATATCTTCAGAACCTCCACCTGCACCCGTTGTCCCTCCACCTCTGCAGTCAACCTTTGATCCATTCGGCTCAACCGATGTTTCTTGGACAACACAACCACAATCCTACCTCAGCATGAACATGAACATGGACATGGATATGGATATGGACTTTGAGATGAGCATGGGGATGGACATGAACATGTCCCCCTTTGACGTCAATGCCTCCAGTGACGCCACCTTCGGCGGGCCGAGTCGCACTGGCGACACTGGCAGTGGCGGCGGGCTCGACTTCGACGACACTGCATTCACAGACGATGATTTCAGCTTCTTCGATCGGCCTTCTGCACCTGCCGCTCCCGTTCCTCTTTCCCGAACCATGCCCAACGCTACAACCACAGCGATCCCCACCCCCGCTGCTGTCCAAACACCCCTGAGCTTCGGTGCTTCCTCCCCTCTTTTCACAACTGACATACCTTCCACAACTCCGCACAACGCCTCTGCGCCCCCTTGGGTATCCACCTTCGGCGCAGCGCACACCGCCTCACCTGCTGTTCCAGATCTCCTCCCCCCCTCTCCAGGACCAACTCCGTCGAGTCATTCGGCCCCTGCCACACCCACTGCAACTGTCCACCTCGAACCTTTTATTCGCTCCAATTCAACCTTCGACCCTATCCCCTTCGCAGACTACCACCGGGTCCTCGATGGTAAATATGCAGTCGGAAAATTCTCCCTGCCCAGCCCACCCCAATATCCCGACGATCGCAACGACACAGCAAGTCCAGGTAGAGTCGGATGGCGTAAGGACTACATGGCAGCAACCGATCCCCGAATCGGCGTCGTGCGTAAACTCATCGGTGTAAAACGCAAACTAGCATTCGAACATGGTGGGAAGGTCTCCAAAAGTCCTATCTCAACCTCTTCCCCCTCCTGGGTGGACGACTGGTCGTCTTCAGCCTCTACTAGCACTCCAAGCCCCGACGCCGAAATCGACTCCGACTCCATCTCTTCTGTGTCCTCCCGCTCCCCAAGTCCGAGCCCAAGCCCACCTCACTCTCGTCCAACAACCCCGCCACCAGCCTATCTCCCTCTAGGACCCACTCTCCTCTCAACTCACTTCACCCACTCTACACTCCTCCCTCTCAGCACGCCCCTTCGCCGCCCCTCCTCTCCTCTTCCCCTTCCCCCTCCCCATCCCCACATACATCCTGCCGCATCGGCTTTGACGCCTGTCTCGCCCGCGGCGACACTCGGTCAATCCAAGTCCCTTGAAGCGGCCGCGGGAATGGTAGCGACGGAGGTCGTAGAGAATCCCCCTTGGGCCGAAGCGTGGCGCGCTAGCACACTCGTCGCTGCTCGTGCGCAGGGGGAGGTGTGGCTTGCCGATGTACGTGCTATTTCACAACTTCTTGGGAGTGTTCCGGGTTTGGAGGGGTCTATGACTTTGGGATCACTTTTTTGTGACGTGGGCTCGAAGCGGAGTGAGAAGGAGAAAGAGAGGGAGCAGAAGGCTGAAGAGGGGAAGGGCAAGCTAAAGATGCTTGAAGCACCGATGATAACGATTGGGAAGGGGGATGCAGTTATACAGATTCTGCCTACTGCTTTGAGGTTTTGGCAGAAGCTTGGGTTGGGACCAAAGGGAGGAGCAAAGAATGGGACTGTATATATGCTGTTTGAAGATGATGGGGAGCAGAGGATGCAGCAGGTTGAGGCATGGTTAGAGAGTGTTGCTACCAATTATGAGGTAGGTTCAATCATTTTTCGTTCTCAGTATTTATTCAATAGTCTTAGGCACGGCATTTTGGCACTCTAATACCTGGCGAAAACTCTGCCTGTATGAGAGATGGGGTGTTACCCTTACGGTTTGATTCTTCGTTTCGCAAAACGTTAGGTACGTACAGTCGGATTGCAACATATCTACCCCTCTAACACTTCCTCGTCAGCTTCCCTCATCACAAGCCTCCCCGCATCTCAATTCACCATTCTCTTCATCGTCATTCCCATGTCCATAATGACACTCGCATCCCCTACCCTCCGGCAGATCTTCTCTGCTGTCACGAAAACCTCTAAAACCTACTCTGAGGCCCAAATCCACTTCCAATTCGTCCCAGAACAACTCCTTCATGATACCTTCACCAACCCCGCCTTTGACTTCTCTACCTCCGATATATGTTGCTCAATCTACGATCGCATTCTCGTACCGGTTGACCGCCTGATGTCTCGATCCTTCGAGCACGGTGTGCGTGTACGGAAGTATTTTCAGCAGCCAGCATTAACGCTTGCACGGCCGATCTATAACAAGGCGACTTTTGTGCGTGCGGCACATGCGTCCCTTGATGTCATGGACCGCGATACGTTCTTGCACGTTGGGTACCAGGTTAGTCAGTGTGGCAAATGGATCCTGGCGGCGTGCGTGGATCAGCGTGGTGAGGCACATGATTTGGGTGTGTGGTTGATGCAAACGCCTGGTGAGAGTGATCCAGAGGATGATTTGAGTGAGATGTCTCTTGTTCAGAAGGTTTGGGAGTTTGCAATTCAGTTTGCAAAGAAGGCGAATGTAGAGTGGAGAATGGTGTTCTCGAAACTAGGAGCGATCGGAGAGAATGAGCTTGATGGTATGTATTGACGTGTCCCTCATTGTCCTGTCGGGTTCATGACTCTTGTAGCCTGGACTAGCTGGATTGATAGTAACTCGCGAGGTCTACGTATATCAAGCTTCACTATACTCGCTGTTGAACCAGATACCCCTTGGACTTTTATTTCAACCCAACCACAGACTCCTGCCCCGACGTCGCCTCCGGCAAAGGCCCACAATCTTTCTCGGACCTTTTCGAGTGCCAAGGTACAGCCACAGAACATCTTCACTGACATTACATCAACCATCTTCGCAACAACTCCCTACAATCATCTTTCTCAATTTTACCCTCTCTCTTTTTCTGATCTTGGTATCTTCCTTTCCCATGTTCCCGAAGATGGTGGCCAGTCAGTCACCTCTGGGTTTGAGCAATCTCCTACTCTGTCTCTGCCCCACCTACTTCCCCTTCTACCTCGATCTTCTACGACACTAATCTGCATCCCCGCCACGCACTCTCCTACTTCAATTTCAATGTTGCACCTTCATTTACTCCATAGCATCCGCCAGCCTGGCTTCATATCCTCCGCACAAGACATCTCTTCTTTGCACACGGCAATCACACACAATTTCCACGAGCTCGCCGTCCTCGCCTACACCCGCTGGCGTCTCAACGTCAACCCGATCCTGCCAATCCATCTTGCTGCTGTGGAGGCAATGCAAATAGCTCTCAGCCATGATCAGTATGGCGCAGACATCACCGATAGCGCTTGACACCGGGTCTCTCAACTGAACTTGAATATTGAATACTTGAACATCTAATCCGCTTGCCGTCATTTTGGGCTCGCTCTCAATGTATATTGTTGTACAGGTATAATTCATCGTTGTGGCATCCCTGTTATCTTTCTGCTGTGCATGCCCTCACTTGGAACTTTACGTAGACTCTTGGTATTTATTGTATTCTTGTTCATATGAAGTGATTTCTATTAGAAGATATCAGGTCAGAAAGGACATAATCTCAATGACATGGTTCTATAACACTTCAATAGTACTATTGTGTAGTATATTTACAAATAGGCCTCACAAGTTGAAACAACTCAAATCAACAAAGATTGAGCAAGGGGGGAACAAAAATAAAGTCTATAATATATTAGAGTGAAATATAATCAAAATCATAGTAAAGACTTACATTTACTGACATTGACAATGACAGGGCTGTCAACACATTGATTGAAAAAAGAAAGGAGTTGACAAAATACAAAGACCAGACTGAACATAGTGAGGTTGAAGCATTGAGTTATACAAAGACCTGAGTGAATGTAGTGAGGTTGGGTCTGGATCTCAGCATTGAGTTGACAAAATACAAAGACCTAACTGAACATAGTGAGGGTTGAGTATGGATCCCAGCATTGAGTTGACAAAATACCAAGACCTGACCAAACATAGTGAGGTTGAGTCTGGATCTAAGCATTGAGTTGCCAAAATACAAAGACCTGACCAAATGTAGTGAGGTTGGGTCTGGATCTCAGCATTGAGTTGACAGAATATAAAGACCTAACCAAACATAGTGAGGTTGAATGAGGTCTGGGGTTCTGGGAATGGGCCATGACAGAAGGGAAGCAAATTTGCTAAAGACAGAGAGGATGAACAAAAGGGAGGGACAAAGATAGTTCACTAAGGCTGATAAGGACCTGGCAACAGCAAAGAGATGGGAAAAAGGGGTATAAGTGACATTGTTATAAGCTGGATGATGATGATGATGATGATGATGATGATGATTCATTTTATTTGTTTTGAGACCTATTTTTACATGGAGTAATCCTTGAACATTGTGTCCTAGGTCCCACAGTATGTAATGGGGGGTGGTAATTATGGACACTCCAGCTAGTTCTCCGGCCCAATCCCTTTTCAGCTGATGCCAGTTATGCCTCATAGCCACTTTTACTACAATTTGACTTCATCGGAGTTCATACTACTTCCCACCCTAAGTCCCACACCATCTGCCATTAACGTGCCATCCCAATTTCTAAACCCAGCTATACTCTGCAGGGCTTACTGAGTGTGTGTTGGTTTGTCCCATGAAGAACTCTGCTTCCAGCTCTAAGCTTCCATTCCATCACACCATTAAGGGTGTCATGACACACCCTTCCCCATGCCCAGACAATACTTTTTGGAAGATATCCTGAGATTCAGAACCCGCAACAGAATGGCCAGTGGGCTGCCTAGTGACAGACATGCCACACCAATTGGCTAGGCACCTGATCAAACTGGCAACTGCAGTAATTACCTCACCAAACCATCCAATGGACCACACAGTAACTTCGGCAGCCTGATCGAACTATTGACTCCTATCCTCTTGCTTACCCATACCTCAACCCACTTGGTCAGCAAGAACCCTGAGACCCTCTCCCAAATCCATTGAACCAGGGAAACCATTTGTTTTTGTCATCTGGTCACAAGCGTGGTGGTCACCATGCCTCATTGTATCACATGCTGAGTGGTTGTTCTGGGGCAGCCTGACCAACAAAGCCTTCCTAATCATCACATGCAGGTGGTGGCTTTCCAGCGGCGTTGAAGAACCCATGTGGTGTCTAAGGTGTTTTCCACACAGGCACACTCAGCCAGAGTTGAAACCCCGACCTTGCACTTGCAGATCATGTGACCCACTTTGGGATGCGATGGTGCCAGCTGAGCCACTGTGCCCCTAGCTGGAGGATGAACACAAACTAGTTGCTAGCCACAGTTGCTAGCATTGCTGACACAAAGACACTATAGAGCACCCATACTTGGTACCCATGCTAAATTGAATATGAGGTCACTGGGGGCTTGTCACTAAGCCATTCATTATAACAAGAGTAGGCAGAAAAGAAGTCTTAAGCTGGTAAGCTGAGAACTACTGAGGGTGAATGATACTCTTTTTCGTTCTGTTGTGTTTATGTACAGACAGTATTTATACTGTTTGTAGATATAATACAGTCACTGCCAGCAATGGCATCTGCCAAAGTGTCCATGATACATACTGGATGTCAGTATGGTAACCAAGTATTTATATGTGATGTCAACAAGATGCATAATAAATGTCAGGAACAAAAAAAGAGCATACCTAATGTCAATATCTGAAGAGTAGATGCTGTTCAAGTATGTTTGTAAGCAAGACAAGAGAAATGATAAGTAAGGAGTCATATAGCCTTTAATATATCTATTTTCGAGAAGTATTGTTCAAGACACAAGAAATGATAAGGGGTCACATGACCTTTAATATATCCATTTTCAAGAAGTATTGTTGTTGCTAAGTAATGTTGCTAGTGATCATTGCTAAGAAAAGGTCTCAACCTTATTGTTCTAGATCCAAAGGCTAGATTCTACATGATGAGGCTTGTGATACAGAAGTCTTGTGGTTGCTAGGATTTTATGCAATGGCTACATTGTTCCAGACCTTGGGGCTAGATCCCACATGATAAAGTTGCATGACTTGTACATACTCATGCTGTGTCCACATCAGGTGCTGCTCAGATAAGATAGTCCAAGATGTCAGTAATGGTGCCCAGCAACAATTGGGTCTTATCACCCAATTCTGTTAATCTTGGTCTCATCTGTCCACAACACTCTTTTCCAGTCCTCCACAGTCCAGTTCTAATGCTCTTGATTCAAGTCATAGTTGCTAATGTCTAGCTTTGAGCATAGGAACTTTCTTCTTTGTAGTAGACCAATACCCCTCCTCTTTCAGCACATTCTGAACAGTCTGAGGAGAGACAGGGTTGGAAATGATGTTGTTGGTAAAATTGGTGGCCTGAACAGCTGTATCAAGTCTCCCAGTTGAGATTTGTCAAACAATGGCCTGTTTGTCACATAGAGTAAGCTTAGCTGGACAGCCTGCAGAATGGTTTTCCTTGTCCACCTCTAACTCTCTACTGATGTGAAATTGAACTATTTGTGGTTGTTTGTCTCAGAGACTCAACCAAACAGTACCAAATCAACAAGTTTGAGGGCTCATAGTACATTCAAATTCACACAGCTTTTATAATTGAATGTAATTTGATTGAGATTGATTTTAAGTATAAGTTTAAACCAAAGTTCAAATAAAACACAAGGTTCAAGTATCAAATAAAACCTTCATTGAAGCTTAATTCATGTTGTAGACCTTGGTAATCTGCTCCCTAGGGACTCTGAGTTGCACACCAGACATTGCTTACTGACTTCAAAATCCCCCCTCCTCTTTATACTGCCCTCATGTGCATGGACCATGGTGCCCCGTATATGTCTCTGTCATCATTCCAGCTGTTCAATGCCCAATGCCAATGATTTTTGAGGTTCCATGTGCTTGGCACTGATGCAGCCCCCATTCCATCACTTGTTCTTCATTCTTTATTCTTCCCTTTTTCTTCACTAACCTTCTTCTCTCCTGTAGTCCCCATTGACAGTTGTTTACATGCTAGTTTGAGGGAGGTAGGGTAGTTTGTTGAGCAGGAAGGGTGGGGCAACCAGCTTGGCATTGGTTAAGCAGTAACTGGCCTGAGCTAGCATTGCCACTCATCAAGCAAACATCGGCTGTCAGTGTCAATCAATTTCAATCATTGACATGTCAAGGCCTCATTGATTTCTTCTTTGCTTGTGCTGCTGGCATCTGTGCATTGGGTTTTTCATTGATATTTGAACTATGGTAAGTACTTCCTTTTTGGCCTACAGTTTTTGGCTTGATTATACTTACAGTTTTCAGCATAATTGGGTATGTATTTAAGGTAAATACTTTTTCTTCATATTTTTGGTCTTTTCTTTCTTGTAAAAGGTAAGTGCCATCATAATACTACCAATCCTCTCAATAGTAGACTTCCCTAGACCAGTTTTGGCCCCAATCTGACATAGAGAATACTCTTGAACAAGGAGAGAAGCAACAGTAGAGCATTGTGCAGGAGAAGTAGCTTTCATGATGGTGGTTGAAGGTCAAGATGTGGTTCAACCAACTTGAACCACTCTCAAATATAACCAAACATGGTCACATGACTCTGTTGATATTCCCACACATGCAACTTACTCTTTATTCCTGACTAAAATAGGGATAGACTTGCAAAGTTGAAGATGCTCAAAGAATTGTTCCAATGAGTGAATATTTTAAAATGACCATTACTTCATCTCACTATGGACCAGAATGTGGCATCAGAGATGGTAGTGCCCTTCTCTGTGATGTCCTGCCATTTTGTGCAGGGGTTGGCAATTTGTGTAAGGAGGTCAACTCTATCAATAAATCTGGTGGATCAGAGAGTATTTTCTGCACCCTTTGCTATGAGTTCAGATATAGTAAGGGCAACCTCTGGAGTGGTGGATTGGAGTCATGCAGCTAGCAGAGGGGAATCCAAAGTATATTAGCAGAGTAGACAATGATATAATCAGTAACTAATCACCTAGTAGAGGGGAATTCAAAGAGAACAAGTCTAAAGATCCCCACTGCTTGGCATAGTGCATCAGCAGACAGTGGAGGCATGGGAACTACTGTACAGAAGGCTGGAGCTACTCCTAACCCTAGGACAATGATTGCTGAGGTAATATGGAGAACTCCAGGGTTCTAGAATGAGCCCCAGAGATGTTGAACAAGCTGCAGAAGCACTGGAATAGGTTGTGGAGGTCAGAAATGGAAGTCCTCTGTCCCCTGACATCACCCCCCCTCTAGCATGTGGCATTCTGATGCATGGAGTAGAAGTACTTCCTGATTGCTTGGTCTGCAGGTGAAATAGGGTAGATACCTTGTATGGCATATGGAGCATCTGGATGTCTCCAGTGGAACTCCTTGATGAGTCTGGGGGCATGCATGTTCTCCCATAGTTCCCAGGAGATATCCTTGATCCCATAGCCTTTCCACTTCACCTTGTATTGTAATCATCTCCAGAATAAACAACTATCCAGGATTTCCTCTACTTCATACTCCTCATTGTTGTTGACCACTATTGGGAGTGGCAGAGGTGGCAGATGCCACCCTGGAATAGGATCCTTGGGGGCCAGGATTAGTTTGACTATATTGAACACTGGATGAAGCTGGCACATCCTCATGGGGAGCCAGAGTCAATAGGTTAGGAGCCCTACTAGTCATTCCACTATGAAGAGTCCCAACTGGCAGTGTGACAGCTTTTTTGAGGGCCAAGTAGTTGTAATGTCAGAGGCATCTAGGTATACTTGATCTCTGAGCTGATATTTGTGCTCTGGGTCCTCCCACAGTTGTAATATTATGCCATGTTATTCTTTGCCTTTGCCAGCACTGCTCAGGCCTCTTCTTGTGACCTCTTCATCCAGTCCACAAATTTGTTTACTGCCTCATTCTCCAAGGATTGGGCCTGGAGTTCAAAACCCATGCACAGATGCTACCCAGTATCAAGGAAGAATGGAGAGAACTGGGTGGATGCATGAACATGGTTGTTGTAGTGGAACTCAGCATTGGGGAGGAGTTCATCCCAGTCATCCTGGCACTTGTTGTAGAAGAGGTGGATGTACTGCTCTAACTCTTGATTTATGCATTTGGTCTGGCCATTGGACTGCAGGTAGTAGGCGGTGGAGGTGTGGAGCTTCATACCAAGCAATCAGTACAGCTCCCTGGTGAAGTCTGCCACAAATTGTGGTCTCCAGTTAGAGACGTAGGTGTCAGAGAGGCAGTGGAGCTTCCAGATGTTTCTCTAGTACAGGCCCATGGCACCCATGGCAGAGCAGGTAGTGTGGGTTGGAATGAAGTGTGCCTGCTTGCTCTACAGGTCCACCACCACCATGATTGCATTGTAACCATGGGTATTGGGAAGCTCTACAATGAAGTCCATGGAAGCCATGCTCCATTGTTCTGTGGGCACAAGCAGCAGGTGTAGCTGTCCATAGGGGAGTTGGCATTGGGGCTTAGTCCAGATACACAGATTGCATGTACTAGTGTAGGATCCAATATACTGGGACATCTGGGGCCACCAGTAGTTCTGTGATACTAGCTTCAATGTCTTCCATTGTCCAGGATGCCCCATAACATGGGAGTCATGATGTTGCTCCACAATCCTCCAATGGAGCTCTGGAACATTGGAAACATAGATATGGTCTCTAAAAGTCAGGATCTCATCTCAGAGGGCCCATTTGTCTGTGCAGACCACTTTGGCACTAGTGGTACATCCTAACTTCAGCATTCAAGCTGCCTGCACAACAAGTTCCTCCTGCTGACTGTCTCAATTACCCTGCCATATGTTCCAGAGAATGTCCACCTCTGCTCCCTTGACAGCTAGATTCTCCATGGCTTGGATCATAAACAGTTTAGGGCAGAGTTATTGTTATCCTCCCCTCCCATGCCATGGTCCACTCTTTAGGACAGGGCATCTAGTTTCCCCATGCTCCAGCCAGGCTTATGGTGCAATGAGAAGTCAAAGTTGGTGAGGTAGAGGGACTATTGGGCCTGTTGGCAATTGAGCTTCTTGGCTGTCCATAAGTATTTGAGGTTCTTGTAATCTGTCTAGACCTCAAACTTGTGCCATGCACCTTCCAGGAAATGCCACCACTCCTTGAACAACTAGATGATGGCTAGCATCTCCTTGTTATGGATCTTGTAGTTCCACTCTACTGTGTTCAGGCTCTTGGAGTAAAAGGCCACCAGATGCCACTTCCCATCCTCTGGAGATTACTGCAAGAATATGGCCCCAGTAGCAAAGTCAGAGCTGTTGGCTTCTACCTGGAAGGGGGAGTTGTCATCCAGAATAAGGAGGATGGGTCTGGAGGTCACAGCACACTTGAGAGCATCAAAGGCCACCTGCTCTAGAGGTCCTCAACTCCATGTAACATCCTTTCCAGTGAGGTCAAATAACAGATGGGCATGGTGTGAGAAGTCCTGGATGAATCTCTAGTAGAAGTTTGCAAAACCAAGGAATGCCTGTACTTCCTTCTTGTTCTTGGGCTCCAGCCACTCTGCCACACCTGCTACCTTTACCAGGTCCATCTCTGTGGCTCTGTGTAAGATGATCAGGCTGAGATACTTGATCCAGGTCTGTTTGAATTTTGCACTTCTCTAGTTTGAGGTAGAGCTGGTGCTGGTGGAGGCATTCCAAGATAAGGCAAGTAATCCAACAGTGCTCCTCCAGCATTTTGGTGTAGATGAGGATGTTGTTGAAGTATACACACACTATGTCCTCCACAAGGAGGTCCCAGAAGATGTTGTTCATCATAGTCTGAAAGATGGCAGGGCTGTTGGTGAGTCTGAAGAATATAATGAGTGGCTCAAACAATCCCTGGTTGGTCTAGAAGGTGGCCTTCCACTTGTCTCCTTCCTGGATATGCACATTGTTGTAGCCCCACTGAACATCCAGTTTAGTGAAGTATCATGCACCCTAGAGGTTGTTAGTGAACTTGGAGATGAGGGGAAGAGGGTAGCAATTCTTTACTGTCATGGCATTGAGAATCTGATAATTCTGAACTAGTCGGAGTGAACAGTCCTTCTTCTTGATAAAGAAGACTGGAGAAGTCATCAGAGATTTGGAAGGGTGGATACAACCAGAGTCCAGGTTTTCTTGCAGGAAGGTGTCAAGCTCATCCTGCTCCCTGGGCATAAGTGGGTAGACCTTACAGCTGGAGGATGTGGAATCCAGCAGCAGTTCAATGGCATAGTCCCACCTCTTGTGCTCTGGAAGCAAGTTGAACAAGGCTTTGGAGAACACATCCTCAAATGAATGGAGGTAGGGGGTACAACATCTTGGAACTCTCAGAGCATGGCATTAGTAGTGAACACCTCTCTTGAACTTGGGCCTAGCATTTCTCCCTGTCCTCCACAGCATAGGCAGAGCACTTTCAAGGGCATCTGCTCATAGTCACCTTTCCCTTGGTCCAATCTACCTTGGAGTTGTACTTATAGAGCCATATGAAACCAAGGATCATGTCCTACCTATCTAAGCTAGTGACAGCAAAAATGGTGCGCTCTGCATAATTCCAATAGTGGAAGACCAGGTCAACTATGGAGTTGCTTTGTTAGGTGTTCCATTGATGTTGTAGACTGGAATGGGCTTGGAGAGGGGCTGTGTAGTCAGGCCATGGCATTTGACAAACTCTGAGTCTAGGAACAGCCCTGTTGCTCTGCTATCCAGAAGAGCTGTGACTTTGCAGGTTTGCTGGGTGTCTGTCATCTCAATCTCCACATCAAGGCATAAGGAGTTGGTGGACAGGCTAGAAGCCATCACATACTATTGGAGCATTCAATGCGCTTAGGCAGGGCTGTGCCAGCAGACTCTCAAAGGTGTTGGGGAGCTCAGCAAAGGCTCCAGAGTTAGTATTTGTACATCTGGAGAGAGATGCTGAGATTCTTCTATCTCAGAATGAAGGGCATCAGAAAAGGCAGTTTCATTTTCTATTGACAGACATGAGGACCTGTTAGCACCCAGTAACAGAGGCATATACCTCATCCATTGCTCAACTAAAAATCCTTCTCCAGCTCTGGGAGTGATGCACATGTGCTGATCTCCTCCAGGGTCAACTCCAGCATAAGCTTGTCAAGTGGTAGAGCTCTGGTGGCATCCTTTGTGGCTAGCAGCTGCAGGAGAAGTTCTTCCTGCTCCACTATGAAAAGGTAGCACACCTCCAGGCCCAGGGAACAGTGCCATGCAAAGTGCCTGGGCTTCTGGCATCTCTAGCACAGCAGCAGGGCAGCATAGAGCTGTTTGGCAGCATTCATATCCATGGGGATCCCCAGCAGCAGGGAGCATGCAGCAGGGATGGCTGGAGTAAGGGCCAGCATTAGGCAAGTAGGTATGGGGTAGTGGAAATTGGTAATCAGAGCTGGGCACAGCATGGAATGTGGGTGGCAGAGCTCTCTCTAGATCTCTATGAGTTGCCACTGGTTCCAGGTCACTTTGTATCATAACACAATCTTTTCATTGTCTGGGCGACTCTCTGCAAGATTGTTGATGTGTTCCACCAGTATGGGGTGCAGGCCATCCCAGAAGGTGAGGCATAATTGAAGGCTGTTAGGGTAAGCACCTGCTTGACCAGAGCCTGGAATGAGTCAATGTACTCATCCAATGTACACTTTCCTTGCCCATATTGCTCCATATCATATAGTGTCAAGGCTGCGGTCTTAGCAGGGTCTAACAGAAAAAACTCTGCACAGAATTCCTTCTCAAAGGCAGCCCAGTCCAGAAAACTTCCAACACCTCTGGGATGACAGAAAACTTGCAACACATAGGTGAAGGCACATCCTGTCTTTATATAAGACAGTACTCAGGCTATTTTCAATGTGTCAGAGTTGAAGGTGTCTCTACTGAGGTGAATGTAGGTGAGGCAGGACTGCAAGAATCACCCCCACTGGAGCAGGCACTGTCATATGCATCTGGTAGTGCAGAGCACAGAATCCATGGTCATAGGGTCACCAGAGCTGCAGAGGCAGGAGCAGGCATGGATGGGGCTGGTTCCACATCTGGAAGAGGTGCAGAGGTAGGAGTTAGGTGTTTGAGCAGTGCCTAGAGTGATTGGGAGATCAGATCTGTGGTTCAATGGAGGGTAGAGAGTTCAGTAGTGTAATGGGTGAGAGATGATTGTGTTAATTGCACCTGGGTTTCTAGGTGTAGCAGGTGAGTCCAGGCTTTGTCCTGTGGGGCTGGGGCCTCTAAGAATGTGTCTGAGTTGGCAAGCTGAGACATAGAACTTTGCAATGCTCAATTCTGATGGGGAAGCAACAAATAGTGGCTTGGAAGTTCCTTGCAGCTAGGAGGGGCTTTCAGACCAGTTTTAGGAGACTTGTTCTGCTGTAAGGGCAACCTCAAATATGTGGACATACACATTCATTATCCTGACAAACTTAGAGAACCAAAAATTCCTCAAGTCTTTGAATGACTGCTATCAAATTGTACACATTCTGAGAAGATTGGATGATACCCAATAACCACATTACATATGTGATTGTGAACTTGTCACAAATGTATGGCCAACAACAACAAGCAAGCTCTATTTACTCAAACTACTGATCAGGCATCCTGTTAGTCTACTACATACCATGTCTGCAAAAGACTGTCACTATTGGGTCTGTCAGGTTCTGCTGACTATGGGGGCTCAGCTACACTGGCAAGTCCTTATCAGGTGGACATGATGTCCTGCACTTATAACCTAGCACTCCAGAGGTGGCACAAATGATAGAGGCTTGTGAGGAGAAGCCAAGGGAAGCAGTCCAAGCAAGTCTGGAGTGGTCTGAGAAAGCCTAAGACCCAGTATATTAATAGTGGGCATTAGGAACAAGTTTGTGGGCACATAAATAGAATGCAGGGTACATGGAGGCTTTGCAAGTGATGGGAGTGGAGCTGGAGTTTGATGGGGGATCAATCAAGACTGATGAGTGCTGGGGCCAAATGAGGGGTGAGGTCCCAGAATTGTCATCAGAATGTTTGAAGGTTGTAGCATGTGTGCAGAGTCCATAATGATGTCAGAGATGAAAGGGACTTAGGAAAACAAAGGAAATAGAGATAGTCAAGGCAGGACAGAACAGAGAAAAGAAATAGATTCAAGACTGAAAAATAGAAATGGAGACAGAAGAAACATGAGACACAAGAAACCAGTTAAAGCAATATCAAGACTAAGGTAATAGATGCAACCCTATGTCTTTATATACTAACTACTGGACCTTCTCTGGAGTTTGATGTGGTGATAGCAGGGCTTGTTGAAGCTGTGCAGGGTGGATGGGTGTTAGTTCTGATTGGGGAGCAGGCTGCAGTGATATTCTGATCCAGATGCGGCCTATTCTGCAGTCATTGGAGAACTCCAGGGGGGTTGTGTGAGTTGTGAAGTTGGTTGAACAATGTGTGTCAGAGTCAGGGGTTGTGTTGGAGGAGCTCTGGGGCCTCATAAGCAAGAGGAGTGGCTGAGGAGGCCCACAGGGGATGCATTGGGGTTTGCCAGGAAGTCATTGAAGTTTGTTGAGGAAGCACTGGAGTTAACCAGAGCAGGTGCTATGGGTCAACAAAGGTTAAGGTGAGTTGGGGAAGTGTTTGGGAATGCTCTGGAGAAGCAGGGTGACTTGGGGGGAACTCTGGAGGTGTGGGAGCAGGTCGTGACAGGGCCTAGTTTTACCTTGCACTGATTTCCTGTCAATTGTCAGGTTCTGCTGATCATAGGGGCTCAGCTACACTGGGCAAGTCCTTACTGGGCAGATGCAATGTCCTGCACTGATAACTGGGCATTTGGGGAAGGTCTAGACTTTGGAGACTTGTAAGAATAAGTGAGGGGGAGTGATCCAAGCAAGATGCAAGTGATGGGAGCAGAGCTGGAGCTTGATGGGGGATCAACAGATGTTGATGGGTTTTGGGGCCAAGCAAATAGCAAGGTCCAGAGTTGGTTTAAAGAATGTTTGAGGTTTGTAATTGTAGGTGTGGGGTTTGTAAAGGCATTAAGGTTGAAATGACTTGAACACAATAAAGAAAATGGAGTCAAATGAGACAAGACAGAGTTGAGACAAGATTGAGATGAGAATAAAAATAAATTCAAGCAGAGATACAAGACAATAACAAGACAATAACAGAGATAGAGACCAGATAAGACCAGGAGACTGAGATTAAGGGAAACATAACACAGAACATGAAACACAAGATGGAAACAATCAGAAACACATCAGGTCAGGCAGGTAATATCAAGACTATGGTATGGGATGCTACTCTACAACTTATATATTGACTACTGGGACAACTCTGGGAATAGCAGGTCTGGCAGTGGTGCTTGTTGGGATTATGTGGAGCCGACAGGTGTCAGTTATGATTAAGGGGCAGGCCATGGTAATATACTGATGGGATCATAATGGGATCACTTGGGGATGCAAGCCATCCTGGGGTCATTGTAATGCTCTAGAGCTGGTCAGATAAGTCAGGATGACAAACTAGTGATGTATGCCAGCATCAAAAACAGTAGGAGAGGGTCCTAAGGGCTCAGGAGAGGAGAGGCAGGGGAAGCATTGAAAGCTGTGGGGAAGGTGTTGGAATTAGCCAGGGAGCCAGTGGGATTTGCTGGAGAAGTGTTAGAGTTACTTGGAGCCGGTGCCATGGACAAACAAAGGTTGGGGAAGTTGAAGGGAGAATTGGGAGTGAACTCCAAGGATGCAAGTGGGTTGGAAACAATGTTTGGAGTTCCAGGGAGTGGGTCATGACATCACCCCCCCTTTAGCATTGAGATCCTCAAGATGTGCAGCATGGAAAACAAAGTCAAGGTGTGATGAAAGTTTGACAAGCATCAGGATTGTCAGAGAGTAGATTCCATGCACCACAGTCATAAGTATGGTGTCCCTTTTGCTCTGGAGCAGATTGCTGACCCATGATAGAATTGTCCACAGTTGCAGTGAGTTCATCCAGCAGCTCTACTTATGCAAAGGATCTGGAGTGGGTTAGTTGGAGTGGCTCCACTGCTGCCAACCTGTCCTACAAATCAAGCTTGGGTCCAGGGATTGTTCAGGCTGTCTCAGAAAAGTAAAGGATGCCACAGAGAGAGGTGATGCCAGAGATATTTGCAGGGGTATTGGTGCAGATGCAGGGTCCCCCAATATTGAGTGGTGCCAGAATGAGGCTCCAGTGAGTCCTCGACCCTTTTTGCAGTGTTTGCTGATCAGTTGTTCCAGTGTGCCCTCTGTAGCCAGCAGAGGTAGCCATGTAAGTTCAACAAGCCTTCTACAGGGTCCCACCATAATATATCAGTCTGCCTTTCCTGCCATGCAAGGCACAAGAAGTGCTCAGTTTTGCTGAAGTGGCATGTGGCCTGCATTGCCATGGAGCAGGGGTGGGAGGAAAGCTGAGTGAGGGAACAGTTGGGGGAAGGACAGAGGACCAAGGTGCCAGAGAGTGGAGGCTCAGTGAGGAAGGTGGGCCTACTGTGGGGAGGTCACAAGAAGGAAGAGTCAAGCATACAGGACAAAAGAAAGAGGAGGGTGTCTCCACCCCCAGTGGTTGGGCCTAGCAAGAGGCCCTAAGGTGAGTTGTCAATGGCAGGCCCCCCTGTGCCTCACATATACTCCCTTAGCTCAGGGGCTCTAATGGGGCATCTATCAAGTTTTTCTAAGCCTGTGCCCTCAATTACTAAAACATTTCTCCATCAACAGGTGGAGGGCTTATCTAGAATGCTGACAATATGAGAGGGGGAGCTCTGGAGGGCAGGGAAGAATTGGGACCAGGTGCAGAGGGAGAGGGACATGCTGCAGTGGGACTGCAATACTGCTGTACAGGTGGCAACAGAGCAAGCATTGGAAGTGTAGGGTTTGTGGAAGCATTTGGTGCACTTGGAAACATAGTCCACAGAGGAGGTTAAGGGGCAGTGGAGCTTGCAGGAGGATGGTTTATCCCAGGCAGAGGCAGAGGCCAGCAGGTGATAGGAGGAGTGGTTGGCAAGCAAAGCAGTGTCATGTTCTACTGACCACAGGGGCTCAGCTGCACTGGGCAAATCCTTACTAGGTGAATGTGATTTCCTGCACTGATAACTGGGCATTTGGGGGAGTTCTAAATGTGGGGGACTTGGGAGGACAAGCAAGGAGAGGTGATCCAAGCAAGTCTGGAGTGGTCTGGAGGAGTCTAGGACAAGTTGCAGGGGAAGGAGCAACCTTGATGGGGTGTCAGGTACAAGTCTGGAAGCAAATATTGTGAGTGCAGAGTAAGTGGAGGCTACATGAGTGATGGGAGCAGAGCCAGAGCTTGATGGGGAATCAATGGAGGTTGCTGGAATTCAGGACCAAGCAAGTAGCAAGATCTGGAGTTGGGTTAAAGAATGTTTGGGGTTCATAATCATAAGCATGGAGTTTGTAAAAGCATTAAGGGTTGAAAAGGACTTGAGCATGATGAAGGAAGCAGATCAAACAAGACAAGATGGAGCTGAACAGAATGAGGCAGAGTTGAGACAAGATTGAGACAGAACAAAAATAGATTCAGGCAGAGATACAAGATGATAATGAAAACAATAATAGAATAGAGACAAGATAAGACCAGGAGACTGAGAGTAAAGGAAACGTAACATGGAACACAAAACAAGAGATAGAAACAATCAGGAACACATCAGGTAAGGCAATATCAATACTAAAGTACAAGGAGCTACTCTATGACTTATATACTGACTACTGGAGAGCTCTGGGGGCAGTGGGTGTGGTGGTGGGGTTTGGCGAAGTTCAGCAGAGTCAATGGGTGTCAGTTATGACCAAAGGGCAGACCACATTGATGTCTTGATGGGATCACTTGGGAATATAGGCTGTCCCAAGGTTGTTGTAATACTCTGGAGTAGGTCAGGAGAACTAGGGTGATGGGTTGGTGATGTATGACAGAGTCAGAAATGGTGGGGGATGGTTTTAGGGGCTCAGAAGAGCTAGGGGAAGTGTTGACAGCTGTAGAGAAGACATCAGAGTTGGCCAGGAGGCTGTCAGGGTGTGCCAGAGAAGTGTCAGAGTTATCTGGAGTGGGCATGGAGAGTGTATGAGGGTTGGGAGGATTGAGGAGGCATTGGGGGAGGGGGAACTTCAGGGAAGCAAGCAGGCTGGGAATGAGGTCAGGAGTCCAGGGAGCAGGTCATGACAAGCAGCCTCAGGAAATGCCAGAATTTTGCATAAGTGTGTCACTTGTTCCCCCAGAACTTGTTAATGGGGTTGGACTAGGCTGAATCCACAAGCACTGGGTTCTATTAAACAGGGCCTCTGCCATATTAGCATCAATCCAGGACAGGTTGGCACAGATGCCTAGAGATCACCTGCCAGAGTTGGGACAGGAAGTGATAAGGATGGAGTAGCTGCTGGTGGGGCATTGGCAGCACAATGTGGTGGCCCCAGGGTTTTGGTGGAAGGTGGCAGCAAATGCAGAGGAGGTGCTGCCAGGGCTTGCAGAGGTCCTAGCAGTGGTGAGGGTGCAAATGGAGGTGGACTTGAGAGTTGGGGCAGTGAGAAAAGGAGTTCTAGAGGGGAGAAGGGAGTGAGGGAGTGATCTGGACCTTATGTTCTTGCTCCTCTTACACTGTTGTAGCCTTTTTTGCACAATCTTATATTTCTAGCTTATCCATATTAATTTCTTGGGGCTCTGGTGAATGTGCAAAGTTTCGGATTGTGTGAGGAAATGAGTAAATGAAAACATGCAGGGGTTGCTTGTGGGAGTTGAATCCCTCATAAATCTAGAGGTGGGGGTTATACCCATTAATGCCATTTATATTAACTAGTCCTAGGGTCACCAGGGCTTGGCAGAGCATTGCAAGTGGGGGGTTCCAGAGTTTGGTGGGGGTGCTGGAGGTTTCTGTAGGGCTCCTAAAATGCTTTGAGGGAGTCAATGGGTGGGGTGTTGACCTGGGGTGTGCTTTTTAAGGGGTCAGACCAAAGTCATGAGTGGGTGTCCTCAGGTCCAGGATTATGTCAAGCTTTTGCAGTTGGGCTTGAAAGTCAGGTGGAGTTGCTAGAAGTCCAGCTGGAGGGAGGGCAAGCATGGAGTATGCTTGGTGGCAGCATTGATTTTGTCTCAGAGGAGTGGGGGAAGGGGGGTGGAGGTCCCTTGACAACCATAGAGGTGATGGAATGGAGGTCATCCTTGGAGGTGGGGTAGGCCAGAGATGGGAGTCCTTGGCAGCATAGCAAGGTGGAGCTCTGGAGTCATTGTTGTTGTTGTAGTGGACTCAACAGGGGACTGTTATACATGCCAGCTATACTATGAATAGTTAGCCCAGATGCAGAGGTACTTTCTTGAGTTTGGTTGGCTCATTCTTGTGGTCCATTGTTTGACAATGTCTGAAGGTTTGCATTTTAGCAGGGCATGATTGGGTAGGGGTTTGTTGAGCTCTAGAGTATTGCAATTTTTGTCAGAGATGTGCTTGGTTAGGAGTTTGCTGTGCTTTGGAGTGATTGTAAAGGGGCAGTAGAGTTCCAAGATGACTAGTCTTAGTGGGTTTCCTTGGCCCAGAGTTGGTGGTTTGTGGGTTTGGATATGCTACATGACATTCTTCCTCATTTCTGGCCAAAGGTAAGTCCAGAGATGGGTGGGGGAGTCTTACATATCTCTAGCATCCTCAGAGCTTGTGGTGCTGCTAGAGTTTGTCAGGACAAGTGTGTTCTGAGTCTGGGGCATGGGTCCATCCTTCTCAAAGTAGGGGCTGGTAGTCCAGAGACAGCATGGAGGTGGGTTGGTGGGTGATTCTTCTTAGCAGAATTGCTTCTAGTTGAGGTGCAGAGTGGAGATGGGTTCTTGGTTGCCTTCTCTGGGGTAGAAGTTGGGAGTTTGGGGTTGATACAAGTGTTAGTAGATTGTTGGATTTCTGTAGTATAGGCATTGGTTGGGGTAGGTTTTTTAGCGGAGTTGCATTGAGGATTGTATGGGTCTAGCAGTGAACTTGTTCCTTCCCAGGATGGGACTAGCAGTCTAGAAGTGGTGCAGGGTTTGGTTGGATCACTGGATTTGTTGGCAGGACTGTCTCTTGAAATTTGTGGTGCATGGGCAGAGTTAGTCTGGAGGTGAGCTTCATGGGTTGTGTCTTTCTCCAGAGTATGAGCCAATGGTTCAGAGTTAGTGTGGGGGCTGGTCAGGTGTTGGCTCATCAATGGGGTTATCTTCAGAGATGGTGCTGAGTGGAGAAAGGGGTCTGGGGGTGTGTTTTGTTAGTCTGTTCTTCTCAGAGCAGAAACCAGGGGTCTGGAGGCAGTGGGAAGAGTGGGTTGGGAGGTTGGCTTGTTGGCAGGGTTGTGGCAGAGGTTGCACTGGATGAGGGGGTTCTGGAGTGAAGTTTACCTCCTTATTCAAATCAGCACAACATGCAAACATTTAGCAGGGATTACTACTGGGTGGCAGAGTTCATGCTGCTCAGCCCCAAGGCTTCCTACTGGTCATCTGGTAGAGGTGTTTTAGGCTCCTTAAATTGACCATGGGGCTGCAGGGGCTGAGATTGTTTGTTGGAGAGGTTCTTGGGTCTGCAAGTAGCAAGTGGCAGAGTTGTTGAATTAGTGGCAGTGGTCCCCAGAATTGCTCTTAAATGTGGTGGGTGTGTCCTGGTTCTTCTCCAAGAGCTTGGATGGGTCAGAACCATTATCCAGACATGCAAAAACATTGTTTGTGTTGAAGAGCTGGTTGTCCACAAATGCTGGAGGGTGGTGGGGAAGTTAGTCACACAATGACATCACCTGAAACTCAAAGGAGGTCATGGCAGGTGTGGGGGCAATCTTCCATCCATGCTCCAGAGTGGTCTGGAGGTTACTATAGATGGAGCAGAGGTAGGTCTTGGCATTTTGAGGGCATTGTTGATTCTTTAATTGTTGAGGTGGAGTCAGAGGAGCCATTCATTTTTCTTGGTGTCTAGGTCAAATCTCTAGCAGAAGTGGTTGGGCTGCATAGCACATTGCCAAGCTTGGGGAGAACTACTTTGAGTGTCCAGAGTTTGTTCTTTCACTGGGTAATCAATTTTGTCAAAGATGTGGAGTAGGATAACAGTGGGGTTGTGACTCCAGTGGCAGAGATCAAGGCATGTAATGTCTTTGCTTGTTGATGGATGGAGATGGCAGTGGCATGAATTTAATCTCAACTCAGCAGTAGGTGGTAGCAGAGAATGCTACTCTTTTTCTGGGAGACTGCATCAGCAGACTTATAGTACTCCAGAGAAACTACTTGAGATGGGATTTGTTCCTCTGTTGCTCTGGCAGTGTGGCCCCTGTATGTAGACATTTTTTCTGGCAAGGATGGAGGGGTTCAAGGTTGGTAGTCAAGGATTTGAGCTTGTGGAGTGCATGCTACAGGAACAGCATTGATGGGTTGGTGTGGAAGATTCCCCAGATGGATGTTGGAGTTGAAATAGAGGGGTCTGTAGCTGTGTTACTAGGGTCTGGAGTTATGTGAAAGGGGTCCAGAGTTGCCTGGAGTTGTGGGTCAAGGCACCTTGGGCCTTTATGCTGATTTCTTTGGGCATTGAAGGAGGTTTTGGGAGGGTGTCCAAGGGGTGGGGATGTACTGGAGTTTCCAGAGTTGTCAGTTATTCCTAAATTAATCTGGCAAAGAAGGCCTCCAAGGAGCACTCAGAAGTGTGTTTGTCATGGTTGAGGCTTTAAGGTTTGAGATAGTAGGGTGTTGAGTTTGTGACAATGGTTCTAGAGGTGATGGTGGGGTTCTTTGTTTCCTTTGGAGAACATGTCAGCAAGTTCACAATACTCTGAGGAACTACTTTGTATGAGGTTCTCTTATTCCTATAGTCTGTTCCAGCAGGGTGGCTTCTGCATTTGAGTGTTCTTTTGGTAAGGAGGGCATGATTTGTTAGTTGAAGGGCAGAGGTCCCATCTTGTGAAGTGCATGCAGAGGGAGGCAGTGATGAGCCTCAGTTGTTGCTGAGCACCATTTCTTGGCATTTTGGACTTAGTGGCAGCTGATTATTTTAAATTTGGCACAAGTCATGACACTCAGCACACAGGGCCTAGCCCAAGGTCTGGACCAAGGTAGCCTTAGCATGGGACTTTAGCATGTGGAGCCTAAAACTTGAGCCTAGATTAGCAAGGCCTAGACCCTTCCTAATGACAATTATTAGTGACTCTAGTGACTCTGGCAACAAAACAGCTTTCTCTTGCCATATATAGGCATATTGCCAGATGCATACCTTGTGCTATCTTTGACCTAGTGTGGTGCCAACTATGGGCACTCTTCATGTTATTTCAACTTAGCAACACTAGCAACTGTGGCTAGCAATGAGTTTACATTCATGCTCCTAATTCTATCTCCCTATTTCCCCTTTTTCTATTACATCCCCTCACTCCCCTACTGCCATTTAAAGTTTGCTCTTGTCTTAGCAATTGTTCTTGCCTTCACCTATTCCCCTTTCTGTCACTAGCAATTCAGGCTAGTGATAGCAATCCTTCCAACTTCACCTTACAATACCACATTCACTCTTGTTCTCTGGGACAGTTACTGACTCACCCTCAACTATTAACTTCCTACTGCCAGCTACCCTATCTAGTGACTCATGTTAGGTTCTCTCTTTTTAGGTTTCCTGCATGGCACTAGGCAGCATAGGAGCACATCATTTTGGAGCCCACCACAAGGGCTTTTGAAGTTAACCATTCTGCTAGAAACTAGAGCTCAAGCAAAACATTGCTTAGAAAACCTTATCAAATTACCCCAGTCTTCCTTCTTGACTTGTCAGCACTCTTTGCCAGCAACCCATCCTAGAACTCTTGCTGACAAACTCAAAACTGCCAGAAACCTTTGTAATGTTAGCGAAATCCTTGCTGATTTTCCAGGCACCTTTATTGAAAGCTTCCTTGATGCACCCCTTTCTCCTTTAACTCCTACCAACTCTATCTTCTTTCCAGAAGCCCAATCAATCCCCTTGTTGCCAAGAAACCCTCCTCCTTTGCCAATTTCAACAATTGCTAATATGAACAATGACCCTGCTGCTCGCATGCTAGAATTCCACTGCGCAATGACACAACTGCACCTAAATGGGATGAGAGTCACCCCAGGGAACTCCCCCAATATTTTAAAGAACTGGAATACCTTTTTGCTGACTGCAGCATCACTGACAACACTCAGAAGAAGGAGTACACATCTCAATATGTCTCCTACAACATGGCTGAAACCTGGCTTGGCTTACCTGAATTTGGCAACAACATTGTCATTGGTAACAATGCACCCTGACCTTACACTTACCAAGAATGGAAGGTGGCGGTACTTAAGTTGTACCTGGCACTGACACTAGTGCTTGTTATAACCTTGGCAACCTGGAATGACTTGTCAATCAAACTTTCAATAGTGGCTTAGTGACTTTTGGCAGGCTCTCTGACTATTATCTGGATTTCCAATGTATTGCCAGATGGTTGCTCACTAATGGCAAACTCTATTGTAATGAGGAATGTTGCTTGTTCCAACAAGGTATTCCTATGTTGCTTTGGTCCAAAATTGTTTGCTGACTCAAAATCACTCTTCCTGACCACCATCCTGAGGACCCTTACAATGTCAACCAAGTCTTTGAAGGTGCTAAGTGGGTTTTGAAAGGAATGGACACCTCAATGACTAAGACCAGCAATGGCACCAGTGGCATTTCTTTGCCATTGCCAATTGCTAATGCACCAGTTCCTCCATCGCCTATGCCTAAGCAGGAAATGTTGGAATTAGCAACAACCATGGCAATTGTCAGTGCCTGGGAACATCTGGAAGCCCTCTTAACAAGCAGCAACACCCAACTTCACCAACAGTTTGCCAATAGTACTTGCCCCTTTTGTGGCAAAATAGGTCATACCATAGTCTAAGGTACTTGTATGAAATTGGAGCAAATGATTCAACAGAGTAAGATCTGTCACAACACTGAAGAAAAAATCATTTTACCATCAGGCGCTATGATCCCCAATCATTTTGGCAAATGGCTATATATGGAATGCATTGAGGAATGGCATAGGCTTAACCCAGGACAAATCATTACTAGCAGACTCTCTTCCAATGCTGACCCTGACCCAGACCAAGCAGCTATGCAGTAGTTGCTAATCCACAAGGTAATGCAACAGAATGTTGCTATGGGCCAGGTGCTAAGCAAGGAAGAATGAATTGAGGCTTTGGAACATGAACTCTTTGCACTCAGGCAACATGGTGAAAAGTTTGATGGTGTACAAGTTCCCCACATGGCATATTGACCAGCAAACAATACTCCTGTGGCAGCACCCTTGACTAGTGACACCTTGGCAACTTCATCCCCTTCCAATTCTACTCCAACAAATCATTGCCAATGAACAGCTGCCTGTCACTAAGAAACCCATCACTCAGCCTCCCATCCACCCATTTTCTGGCATCCCTGGTCACTATGTCCTGCTCACTAATAGGAATTTTGCTGCTCCTGACAGGTCTAACAATGGTGCATATCAAACTATGCCACCCATTTATGACATTGAGCAGTCCAAAGTGGTCTTTGAACAGGTTTTAATCACAAAGGTTACAGTATCAGTTGGCAAACTTTGCTCAGTATCCCAGGACATCAGAAATCAATTTAGAACAGCAGTTATGCCCAAACAACTTGTAGGCACTAGTGCTAACATGGTACAGGACCCCAGCAACATTTTCGAAAATGTTTTGCCAACTTTTGCTATTAAAGAACCATAGTTTTTGCTTGGATCCAACACCAATACCGCTAATAAACTTATCTTGGACAAGGCACCCCTTGCATCTGTTGACCCCATTGAAGCCTACATTGATTTGCTACCCCATGGAGAAGAGCCTGTGGTACTCACTGTCACTAAAGATTCTCAATCACTTTGTTCCATCATGATGCTGATCAACAACAAAGAGGAAGTGGAATGCATTCACAACAGCAGCTCCCAGATAATCTCGATGTCTGTGGAGATCACTAGTGACCTTAGGCTATCCTATGACCCCAATATTGTTTTAAACATGCAGAGTGCTAATGGCACTATGGACTGATTGCTAGGACTTGCTTGTAACATACTCTGCACTATTGGTGAGATCATGGTTTATCTCCAGATTTATGTTTTACAGTCTCCCACCTACAACATTCTCCTTGGATGCCCCTTTGATGTTTTAACTCAAAGTATGGTCAGCACTCTTAGTGACATTGAAACCACTATAACAATTATGGATCCCAACACTGGTCAAAAGCACACAATTCCAACCTTTCCATGCAACAAATCCAAAAGAAACAACTGCCAAAACATTCACTTCAAGACTGAAGCACCCCATTGCTTTCATTGCCAAAGGTATTAACAAAAAAGATAGTGACATAGCAATCATTATCAGCTATGACCATTCAACTGGTCTAGTGACTTGTATAGCTTCTTGCAATTTGGACAAAGACATTTTACTTACTAATTCTGACACCCAGACCAATCCTGTGCTAGCATATCTTTATGCTACTGCTAGTGACCTTTCTGATTTGTCCCTTCCACCTTGTTTCTATCTTGTTTCTACTGATACATCTAATCCCCTGATTCTTGGACAGACTTTACCCCTTGATATGAACAATACAGACACTACCTCTATCTATGTTAACCTTCCATTCCCTGCTCAATTTGTTACTAACAAACCCCCTAAGTGAAAGTGAGTCCAGATAAAGAAGAAGTACAAACCCATCACTATGAAAACTAAACTGGTTGCCAGCCATATTAGTGAGGACTTCTGAATTGAGTGCCAGATTATTGGTGATCCACTAGCAATGATCCCACCACTCAATCCTAACCTGCCACCTTTCATCCTGACAAAGCGATTCACTAGCAAGCAACAAGCAAAACTCATTAAGGACTACGATATAGGCTTCCTCACTAGCAACAAAATCAAAGTATTGGTTTACATGTGCCTAGGAAGACTCCAAATGAGGAAGCTTATGCCCCAACTTCTTTCCACCCATATGCATACCAACAATACCTCATGTATCTTGGGTTCTGCACAATTGTCCCATACCCCTAGGACTAGAAAAGGAAGTATGCAAGATTATTTGTGACAAGGTTAATGCTGGCATCTATGAACCTTTGAACTCCACTTACTGCTTGCAATGGTTCTGTGTTCTCAAAAAAAATGGTAAGCTCAGGATTGTGCACAGCCTTGAGCTGCTAAACCATGTCACCATTTGCCATTCCAGAGTACCACCTTTTCCAGACCATGTTGCTGAATCTTTCACTGGATGCATCTGCGGTGCCACTCTCAACCTCTACATTGGCTACAATAAGTGACTTATCAACTCTGCCTCATGTGACTTAACAACATTTCAGACTCCTTTTGGCACCCTTCACCTAGTAACCTTGCCAATGGGATGGACTAACTCTGTGCCCATATTTCATGATGACATTACCTTCATTTTGCAGCCAGAGATCTCCCATAATGTGCTCAGCTTTATTGACAACATTAGCACTAAAGGACTCAAGGACTGGAGGATTGTTGATGGTAAACTCACTAAGCATCCCACTAACCCACACATTTGCCTAAGATGCTAAGCCCCCTAGTTCCTATTAACTATGAATTGCCTGACCCTGTCATCTTAGTGGTTGACAATTCATATATAGCAGTTGGTTATTACCTTTGCCAATGCACTAGCAAGAATTGCAAAGAACATCACTACAACTGCTTTGGATTGATTATGCTAAACAACAGAGAGGCCAGATTCAGTCAGCCCAAGTTGGAACTTTATTGCCTTTATTGCGCACTACAAGCCTTGCAGATGTACCTTATTAGCATTAGAAACCTCATCATTAAAGTCAATGCTCATTACATTAAGGGTATGCTTCAGAACCCTGATATCCAACCCTCCACTAGCATGAACCACTAGATTATGGTGATTTTAATGTTTCACTTTGAGCTTGTTCATGTTAAGGGAACTTTCCATGGCCACGATGGTCTTTCACAATGCCCACCCCAGCCTGGTGATTCTCCTGTGGACAATAGTGACAATTCAGTTTACAAAGATTGGATTGATCATTTGCATGGGTTCATCCACCAAGTTCAGCTACCATTACCACTCCTTTGCCAAGTCTCAATGGCTTCCCATTGCCTACCTCCTCTGGTCAAGTACCCTTATTTGCAACCCTTAGTGACTTTTGCTAGCAATAAAGACACCACCCCCTGACTAGCTACCAATAATGATATTCAGCCCCTCTGCAATGATAGCACCACTACCTATAGCAATGTGCCCTGCAGTGCTAAAGCTATCACCAGTGATGCCCATGTACTCCTAGTCAAGAAATGGCTTCAAGATCTCACCAGACCCAAAGGCCTTAGCAACAATGAGTATGCCACTTTTGTCCACTATGCTTCCATGTTCTTTGTTACAGGAGGCAAACTTTGGCAAAGAAGTTGGGATGGTGCTCACAAGCTATTCATTCCCACCACTAGTCACCTACAAGTCTTGAAGGCCATGCACAACAATTTGGGACATAGAGGCCTCTTTGCTACCTGCTCAGCCCTTCTAGAATGATTTTGGTGGCCTCAAGTTAGCACTCATATCATATGGTACATCTAGACTTGCCACCTCTGCCAGGTACACCAGATGACCAAAGTTCTCATCCCGCCGACTGTTGCTACACCAGCACCCTTGTTTAGCAAGATATATGTTGACACTATGTTCATGCCACCCTCCAATAAGTTCAAATATATCATTAAAGGACGTTTTTCACTAACTCATTACCCCAAGTTCCGTATGCTAGCCAGAGAGAACACTGAAGCTATTGCTAAAGGGCTATACAAGGACATTATCTGTTGCTGGGGCACACTTGGCAAAATTGTTACTGACAATGGACCTCTAATCCTGAAGGCAGTCACTTACTTGGTGAAGAAGTACAACTTGCACCATATTTGGATCTCTGGATACAATAAGCATGCTAATGGAATAGTTGAGCAGCCCTATTTCAATGTTTGCCAAGCTCTCTTCAAAGTGGTTGATGGTGATCAGTCCAGGTGGAGTACAGCTACTTACTCTGTCTTTTGGTCAGAACATGTTATGGTTCGCAAGCAAATGGGTTGCTCTCCTTACTATGTGACAACTGGTACCCACCCTCTTCTGCTGGCTGACATAATGGAAGCAACATATTTGCAACTACTACCAAACTCTCTATTGTTGACAACTGACCTCATAGCCTGTCGAGCAATTGATCTTCAATGTTGCCAAGAGGACCTTGACCACCTTTACAGTGATGTCCTTAGTGCTCATTGCCTAGCTGCCATTTGCTTTGAAGCAGAACATGCTGCTACAATCTGCAATTACAATTTCCAAACTAGTGACCTTGTACTGATGAGGAACACTAGAATCGAGGTGACACATAATAAGAAAATGAAGCCTCGTTACCTAGGCCCACTGGTGGTAATTTCTCATAACCATGGGGATGCTTACATTCTTTGCAAACTAGATGGTTCAGTACTGCATTGCCCTGTAGCCACCTTTCAATTGGTTCCTTACTTTGGTAGAGAACACATAGCAGTGCCTAGTGACACTTTTGATGCCAACACCTTGTGACTCAGAGAACTCAAACAAACCAACCTTGTAGATGACAATGATACTGGTGACACTGCCAGGGAAGAAGAAAACTAAAACATACCTCTCACTAAACCCTAGCAACTTTTCTTGATTCCACTCAGTTTCTCACTGTTCTTGTCCTTATTATTCAGAAAAACTGTGAAAAATACCCTACAAAAATATTAAGTCCTTTCATTCTTGCTACTCTTTCTTCATATTACTTTTATTTAAGAAGCCTTTCACAGACACTCTACTTTACTATTCTCTTGTTTTTGATGTTGTGCTTGGCCACTCTGTCACTAGCATTTGGCACACCTTTGGGGGTATTTTGCCATGATGACTTACTGAGCATTTTCCTCCAAGCATTGCTAGCATCAAGCAACAGTTGCTAGTGTGTACTGCCTTATTAATCTTGCTTTTCTTGGCTTTCTCTCAGTTTCTGAACTGTAACGTGCACTATACATTTTGGGGCCTCTTAAGGGGGCCAGTCTAGGGCATACAAAACAAAAACTAAGAAGCCCCTTAAGGAGGCTAGTCTGCATCCATACTACAAAAATCAAAACAAAAATTATTTACAGAGGGCAGTGGTGGTCACTAGGCATTAAGGTCAGCATTGTTATCAGGAACATCCACCAAATCCTCCTCCTCCCAATCTCCTTCTCTGATGTTGTTCTCCTCCTGCCAGGCCAGGAAGGCCTGACAGTCATGCCAATATCCTGCCAATGTCACCAAGGTTTGCTAGGCAACAGCATACCATGCCCTCACCACTACCAACTCCTCTCTTGCTACCTCCAGCTCCCTCTGGAACCATTGTTCCACCCCTGCCATCCTCTTGTTAAAGTCTGCTAGTGACACCACTGGTGTTAGCAGCATCAGTCAAGCCAGATCCTTGCCCAGCCACTCCAGCTTGTCATTGCCAACTTGCTGTAGTGGTGTGTCGCTCCAGGTCCCCTAGCAAAGTTGTTAGCAATCAAAAAGAAAATGAAAAGGGAGAGACTTACTTGTCATTGGACCTTGACCTCCCCTGCCCCTTCATCCTCCTCCTTGTCCTCCTCAATGGCAACTGGGGCAGCCTCAAACTCTTCCTCACCCTTGACCTCCATGTTGCTTGCTTCTTGCTCAACCTCAGTGACCATCACTAAGGGAGTCGTCTCCCTCATCTCCACATCTCCCTCACCCTCCTTGCTAGCAACTGTCCATAGTTGCTTAGCGCTAGCGACCAAGGTGGGTCTTGCAGGTTGTTTCTGTGCTAGAAGCATGTTGTTGTCACTGTCATTGTCACTGCCATCATTGCCATCACCCTCCTTGTCGCTCTCTACCAGCTCTCTGCTCTTCACCTTAGTGACTCCACTACCTCCAACAACTGCCTCCCCCTGCAATGTCAGCAGGTGCAAGCTAGAGGGCTTGACCTCAATAGGCTCCCCTCTTCTCTTCAGCTCCCTCTGTCACTCCACAAAAGCCCTTGCATTTCTTACTGACACTGCCTTTGCTACTATCCTCTTAGCAAACTTGCTGTCCATGCTCCTCAATGATCATCCGCTGTGCAAACAGCTCCTCCTGGTGCTGTTGCAATGATAGCAGGGCTGGGCCCCCGATGGGTACCAGCAGCCCTCTGGGTCATTGTTGGCCCAGCAGTTGTCACACTAAGAAAAAGTTAGCAACTAATGAAGAAACAACTGCTAAGTGACTGACCGCTCCTTACATGTGCTTGAACTCTTGTTGCTTATTTAGCAACATGATCACCTTCCCTTTAGCCTTCTTCAGCACCAGCCCAGCCCCCAACCCAGTATCTACCATGGTCAAGGCCTTTTGCCAGTAAAGAAGTGTCACTAAGCACTTGTTGGAAAAAGTTTCTTCAATTTGTTCCTGCAAAGAAAACTTAGTGATTGTTGCCAAGAGTTAGTGAGAATAAAAGGACTTACTTCAATGTCTTTGTCATCCTCTTCTCAAGCCTTTCCCTTTCCCTTCCCTTTGCTCCTCGGGGTTGTTACTAATCTTGGTGACATCACCAAACCCCTAGCAACACTGCCAGCCACAGCTTTGGGAGTAGAGGGGCCCTCTTGAATATCCCTATGATCCACCTTCTCCTTGCCACTGCGGCCCTCACTCCATTTCTCCCCCCTCACCACTTCTAATGCACCTACTGGGTGCTGGAAGAAGAACTGGTCATTTGGTGACAAATCTTCAAAAAGCTAATGTACCTTAGCAGTGTCACTAGCACTAGTGACTGCTGGGGCACTTACCATCATTCCTGCCATCAAATCATCCAGCAAAAACTTCAAGGAGGGATTGACTGGAGCCTAGCAATCTTGTTAGAACTGTTGCTAAGAGGAAGAAAAGAAGAAAAAAACTTATAAAGTGCACATCAAATGGGCAAACCCATTCTTTCCCCTTGTACTGCTTATAGAGCTGGCAACACTCCTTCTCAACATTTGCCAGCTCTAGCCACTCAGCCCCACTCCCCATGGTCTTGAACCACTGAAGCCATGTCTGGAAGATGGTGGTGACCGCCAAGCGAGGATTCTTCACTAAGGACACATGGGCCAAGGAGAGCAAATGGTCAACCCAATCAAGGAAGGCATGGGCCATAGTGATTTTTTCAAGTTTAGAGGCAAGGTCAGCCATAGCAATAAGATCAAGATAGAAGAGGAGATAAGATGAGAGGAATAGGAGGTTGACAAAGTTCAAGCAAAACTGCCAGCTCTTTTTATTTGAAACTTTTTGGCACATAGACCAAGTGATCAAACACATGACTTTGGGGTTGACTGAGGGCAGTCAAGATTTCAGTATAGGGGAGGATGATGAGCCCCAGTTGTTGCTGAGCATCATTTCTTGGCATTTTGGACTTAGCAGCAGCTGACTATTTTAAATTTGGCACAAGTCATGACACTCAGCATGCAGGGCCTAGCCCAAGGTCTGGACCAAAGTAGCCTTAGCATGGGACTTTAGCATGTGGAGCCTGGAACTTGGGCCTAGATCAGCAAGGCCTAGACCCTTCCTAATGACAATTATTAGTGACTCTAGTGACTCTGGCAACAAAACAGCTTTCTCTTGCCATATATGGGCATATTGCCAGATGTGTACCTTGTGCTATCATTCCCCTTGTTGAATTTGACCAACATACTTGAATGGCATCTACACTTCAGAGACTTCACTTATAGTTTTTCACCTAGTTACAGACTGATGCCTTGTATAGACTATAAACACATTGACAGACACTATCACTAGTGGCAACTATTTGCTTACTTTCCCATACTATACTTTGGAACTATATAAATACTGCCTGTACATAGACATCTGGACCAGACAATCAAATCAAATAGATCCCCCTCAAACTGAATTCGTCTATCTCTAAGCTTACCAGCTTGAGATTTCACTTTGCCTCTATCTTCACTCTAGTCCCTTACTCGCTATCGACTTCAACTTAGTGACAAACCTTATCAACCTCAACTTTGACCTAGTGTGGTGCCAACTATGGGCACCTTTCATGTTATCTTGACTTAGCAGCACTAGCAACTGTGGCTAGTGATTAGTTTACATTTGTACTTCTGATTCTGTCTCCCTATTTCCCCTTTTTCTATTACATCCCCTCACTCCCCTACCACAGTTTAAAGCTTGCTCTTATCTTAGCAATGTGTTCTTGCCTTCACCTATTCTCCTTTCTGTCACTAGCAATTTAGGCTAGTGATAGCGATCCTTCCAACTTCACCTTACAACACCACATTCGCTCTTGTTCTCTGGGACAGTTACTGACTCACCCTCAACTATTAACTTCCTACTGCCAGCTACTCTATCTAGTGACTTGTGTTAGGTTCTCTCTTTTTAGGTTTCCTGCATGGCACTAAGCAGCATAGGAGCACATCAGCAGTGTCAAGCATTTTGATGCCAGGGGTTCCAGATCAATTGGGAGGGAGTGTCAAAGTAATGACAGAGGGGTCTGGAGTTGTCTAGCATTGTGGGTCATGGTACCATGGTTCTCACATTGACTTCTGGAATTTGTTGGGGGTGCCTTCAGGGTGCATTTCAAGGAGGCTGGGGTAGAGGTGCATTTTCCTTCCTTTCTTGGCTATCTTGAGGCTTGGGAATTCTTTTGGCTCCCTCTGGAGTTGCTGGAGTTGGGTCAGAGGTGTCAGGGCCCTGGAGAGCTGGAGAGAGGGGGTTGTATCTGTGCTTGGAGACTTCATTGTGGAGTTTGTCCAGTCAAACATTAGGTGGGGTCAACAGCCATTTAATCAGAGGGGTCCTAGCTGATTCTGGAGGTTGGTTCTGGGGTTGGGGGTGGAGCACTGGTCTTGAAATCTTGATTTATTCTTGGAAGAAGAGGGGTTGTTGGGTCAGGGTTCAATTCCAATAATGGCAGGGCTTGCTTCAGAGGGTTGACATCCTTGGAGTTGGGTGGGAGTGCAGTGTGGGGGTTGGATGGTTTACATCAGAGAATTGTTAGATCAGGTATTGGTGACATGTAGATTTTGATGGAACTGTGGGGTAGCCCAGGGGTGTTGGTGCTGTTTCTTGGGGAAGGTGTGGCATTGGTGGGAGTTGGTCTGGAGTCATGCAGTTATTCTGGTTGGGGTGGGGTAGGGCCAGCAGGTTTGGAGGTGTGGGACTAGGGTTTGGTGGTTGGAGATCTTGTTGTTGTTTGTCAGCAGGGGAAGTAACTTGTTCTTATGCAGCAGGTGATTGTCTCCAGCAGGGGTTTGCATTATTGTTGGGGAGATGGTGTGGATGAGGCACTGGAGAAGTCATTAAGCAATAGATTGATTTATCACCAGGATTGGTTGGGCATGGGGTTGGAGATGTTATGGTTGACCTTTAGTGAGAGGCAGAGCTGGCAGAGGAGGTGAGGAAGGTGTATGGGGTGCAGGAGAGGGTGGTGTAGAAGCAATGCAATTGGAGTTGAGTGGAGAGGGTGTTTGTGGAGAGAGCCATTGCATGGGGATGTGACTAGAGCAGACAGGACATTTGGCATTGGATCTGTGATTCAATGTGCCTTAGCCAACTGGGCAAGGCAGAACAAATTATAGTGGGTCTCAGGCATGGGCTGACCATAGACATTGAGAGTTCTGGTAGAAGTATAGGTGGAGCTAATTGCAGACATCACAAATGCAGTAAGGGGGAGTCTTGATATTATGTCAGGTTCTGCTGACCATGGGGGCTCAGCTACACTGGGCAAGTCCTTACTAGGCAGACACAATGTCCTGCACTGATAACTGGGCATTCATGGAAGGTCTAGACTTTGGAGACTTGTGAGGATAAGTGAGGGGGAGTTATCCAAGCAAGTCTAGAGTGGTCCAGGGAAGTCTAAGACAAATTACAGGGAAGGGATTGGACTTGATGGGGTGTCAGGTACAAGTCCAGAAGCAAGTATTGGGAGTGCAAGGTAAGTAGAGGCTATGCAAGTGATGGGAGTGGAGCCAGAGCTTGATGGGGGATTAACAGATGTTGATGGGTTTTGGAGCAAGGTCCAGAGTTGGTTTAAAGAATGTTTGAGGTTTGTAATTGTAGGTGTGGGGTTTGTAAAGGCATTAAGGTTGAAATGACTTGAACACAATAAAGAAAATGGAGTCAAATGAGACAAGACAGAGTTGAGACAAGATTGAGATGAGAATAAAAATAAATTCAAGCAGAGATACAAGACAATAACAAGACAATAACAGAGATAGAGACAAGGCAAGACCAGGAGACTGAGATAAAGGGAAACATAACATGGAACATGAAACACAAGATGAAAACAATCAGAAACACATCAGGTCAGGCAGGTAATATCAAGACTATGGTATGGGATGCTACTCTACAACTTATATATTGACTACTGGGACAACTCTGGGAATAGCAGGTCTGGCAGTGGTGCTTGTTGGGATTATGTGGAGCCGACAGGTGTCAGTTATGATTAAGGGGCAGGCCATGGTAATATACTGATGGGATCATAATGGGATCACTTGGGGATGCAAGCCATCCTGGGGTCATTGTAATGCTCTAGAGCTGGTCAGATAAGTCAGGATGACAAACTAGTGATGTATGCCAGCATCAAAAACAGTAGGAGAGGGTCCTAAGGGCTCAGGAGAGGCAGGGGAAGCATTGAAGGCTATGGGGAAGGTGTTGGAATTAGCCAGGGAGCCAGTGGGATTTGCTGGAGAAGTGTTAGAGTTACCTGGAGTGGGTGCCATGGACAAACAAAGGTTGGGGAAGTTGAAGGGGGAGTTGGGGTGAACTCTGGGGAAGTGAGTGGGTTGGAAATGATGTTTGGGGTCCCAGGGAGTGGGTCATAATGTTAATGGTCATTGCATTACCCTGCAAAGACACTTACTGGCATGGTTATAACTTGGTCTAAACTTCTGCAAGTTCAACAAAAACTATATACCCAAGTGCTTGCATTATTACTTGTTAGGAATTCACAAGATAAGGACCAAAATGATGTACTGGAAGAAAGAAAATCTGAATATCCTGTGAAATTGGGTTCAGAATACTACCAGAGGAAAGGATTGGAGAGGCCAGGTCCAATTACAATGCATTGACAAGCCTCAAGTCTTCCAACTGTGACATGCATGCCACAGTATCATATTGTTGAAGTAACTAAGATGCAAGATTGTACAGAGTCTTAACTTTTCCCTTGTATATTCATTCTACTTATGCCTTGTACAACCCTGCACAATGTCTGTTGCTTTTCAAGATTTAAAAGTCAAAAACCCTTATACAGTTGAGTTTTAATCAGTCAAGTTTAGTCAAGTTTTCATGTTTTTTCTGCTTCATGTAACTTGACTTCACAAGACTAATTGGTTGTCATGTGATAGCAAAGATCATTCAAGCTTGCTGCCTGAAGATTGGCATCAAGTGGGGCAAAAATGCAATGGGCAGGCCCCTAACTAAGATAGTTTGAATTTATGTTGGCTGTTTGAGTTTAGATATTTATGATTTAGCATTCAAAAAAGCAAAAGAACAGGGCACAGACAGCTATCAGTAAATGGTTCAGATAGAATGATGTGAAAGATGGTAATTATGCTGCAAAATAAGAGCTCAGTACATCTTATCACAACAATGGAACTAGCCCTCATCTAGGATTCTACAACTATGCAAAAGCAACAAGCAGAAAAGAACTACTTGGTACAATGCCAATGAACACAGCATTACCAACACAAGCATAATATAAGAGCAAGATCCACTATTAAACATTTATTTTATGATATAAATCAGAATGATCATTTTCCAGTACTGCTTGCTGAGCAGCTAGGACCTGTCGCTGCATCTCTTCAGCCTCCTTGAGCTTTCCAGCTCTTTGTAGAGTGATTCCAAGATTATTCATGCTTGTAATAGTATCAGGATGATCTTCTCCTAATATTGCTTGCTGAACTGCTAGCACCTGCTGCTGCATCTCTTCAGCCTCCTTGAACTTTTCAGCTCTTTCTAGAGTGATCCCAAAATTACTCATGCTGGTAAGAGTATCAGGATGATCATCTCCTAATATTGCTTGCTGAGCAGTTAGCACCTGATGCTGCATCTCTTCAGCTTCTTTAAGCTTTCCAGCTTTTGTTAGAATGATCCCAAGATTATTCATGCTGGTAAGAGTATCAGGATGATCATTACCTAATATTGCTTGCTGAACTGCTACAACCTGTTGCTGCATCTCTTCAGCCTCCTTTAGCTTTCCAGCTCTTTCTAGAGTGATCCCAAGATTATTCATGCTAATCAGAGTATTAGGATGATCATTTCCTAATATTGCTTGCTGAGCAGCTAGGACCTGTCGCTGCATCTCTTCAGCCTCCTTGAGCTTTCCAGCTCTTTGCAGAGTGATTCCAAGATTATTCATGCTGGTAAGAGTATCAGGATGATCATCTCCTAATATTTCCTGCTGAATCACTAGAACCTGTTGTTGCATCTCTTCAGCTTGCTTGAACTTTCCAGCTCTTTCTAAAGTGTAACCAAGATCATATATGCTAGTAAGAGTATCAGGATGATTATCTCCTAATATTACTTGCTGAGCAACTAGAACTTGTTGCTGCATCTCTTCAGCCTCCTTGAGCTTTCCAGCTCTTTGTAGAGTGACCCCAAGATTACTCATGCTGGTAAGAGTATCTGGATGATCATTTCCTGATATTGCTTGCTGAGCAGCTAGCACCTGTCATTGCATCTCTTCAGCCTCTTTGAGCTTTCCAGCTCTTTGTAGAGTTAGTCCAAGATTATTCATGCTATTAAGAGTATCAGGATGATCGTCTCCTAATTTTGCTTGCTGAGCAGCTAGCACCTGATGCTGCATCTCTTCAGCTTCTTTATGCTTTCCAGCTTTTGTTAGAATGATCCCAAGATTATTCATGCTGGTAAGAGTATCAGGATGATCATTACCTAATATTGCTTGCTGAACTGCTACAACCTGTTGCTGCATCTCTTCAGCCTCTTTGAGCTTTCCAGCTCTTTCTAGAGTGATCCCAAGATTATTCATGCTGATCAGAGTATTAGGATGATCATTTCCTAATATTGCTTGCTGAGCAGCTAGGACCTGTCGCTGCATCTCTTCAGCCTCCTTGAGCTTTCCAGCTCTTTTTAGAGTGATCCCAAGATTACTCATGCTCATACAAATATAAGGATGATCATATCCTGATATTGCTAGTTGTGCAGCTAGAACCTGTTGCTGCATCTCTTCAGCCTCCTTGAGCTTTCCAGCTCTTTGTAGAGTGAATCCAAGATTATTCATGCTAGTAAGAGTATCAGGATGATCATTTCCTAATATTGCTTGGCAAATAGCTAGGACCTGTTGCTGCATCTCTTCAGCCTCCTTAAGCTTTCCAGCTCTTTGTAGAGTGAATCCAAGATTGTTCATGCTAGTAAGAGTATCAGGATGATCTTCTCCTAATATTGCCTGCAAAATGCATAGGACCTGTTGCTGCATCTCTTCAGCCTCCCTGAGCTTTCCACCTCTTTGCAGAGTGATCCCAAGATTATTCATGCTGATAAGAGTATCTGGATGATCATCACCTAATATTGCTTGCCGAATCACCAGAACCTGTTGCTGCATCTCTTCAGCCTCCTTGAACTTCCCAGCTCTTTCTAGAGTGCAACCAAGATCATATATGCTAGTAAGTGTATCAGGATGATCATCTCCTAATATTGCTTGCTGAGCAACTAGCACCTGTTGCTGCATCTCTTCAGCCTCCTTGAGCTTTCCAGCTCTTTCTAGAGTGATCCCAAGATTATTCATACTGGTAAGAGTATCAGAATGATCATTTCCTAGTATTGCTTGCTGAGCAGCTAGAACCTGTCGCTGCATCTCTTCAGCTTCCTTTAGCTTTCCAGCTCTTTGTAGAGTGTAACAAAGTTCATTCATGCTAATAAGTGTCTGAGGATGATCATTTCCTAATATTGCTCGCTGAGCAGTCAGGACCTGTCGCTGCATCTCTTCAGCCTCCTTGAACTTTCCAGCTCTTTCCAGAGTATGACCAAGATTATTCATACTAGTCAGAGTATCAGGATGATACTTTTGTAATATTGCTTGCTGAGTAGCTGACTGTTGCTGCATCTCTTCAGCTTCCTTTATCTTTCCAGCTCTTTCTAGAGTGTGACCAAGATCATTCATGCTAATAAGAGTATGAGGATGATTATTTCCCAATATTGCTTGCTGAGCAGCTAGGACCTGTCACTGCATCTCTTCAGCCTCCTTGAGCTTTCCAGCTCTTTCTAGAGTGTGACCAAGATTACTCATACTAGTAAGAGTATCAGGATGGTCAATTCCTAATATTGCTTGCTGGGCAGCTAGAACCTGTTGCTGCATCTCTTCAGCCTCCTTGAGATTTCCAGACCTCTCCAATGCAAGTCCTAGTTTTCTTTGCCAGAACTGAAGCTCATGTGATTGTTCTTTTTCAATGGCATCCATGATTTCTTTCAACTCTTTCACTGCCTCACTCCACAATTCAGCTTCATACAAAAATTTAATAAAAACTTTAGCAGTTTTCAACTCTACTGATGTGTAGTGATGCAATCTTCTGACATGAGGTAGCCACAATTGTACATCACTGTAGAGAAAGGCCTTCTGTCCTAAACAATAATATATTTGTGAAGCACACTGATATGTCTCCTCCTTCTCTTTTTCTGTTAAGAACTCATGACAACATTGTTGAACCAGTGGATGTATTGTTATTAGATTGTCTCCAATTCTTTCAACCAATGAGTAAGATGCAAGCAGTCTAATTGTATCATCCATTAACAATTCATCCCATTTTCCATCCTGAAGGAATAACTTCAGAAGCCTTTGAACCTCCTGAACTTGATCTTGTTCACAAATGTCTACATTGTTCCATGCTCTGTGGAACAAGTCTATAGGAATTCTGCTATAATGACAAATACCCCAAAGGTTGAGTGTTGTCTTTGCTCTGGTGTCAAGTTTGTCATAGCTGATTTTCCAAGTTGAGTAGACTGACAGAGAGTAATTATCAATACTTTGCTTTGATTTATGTTCTAGGAACCTCTTTTTATTTGCTCTATACTTGTCAACATACTGGTGAAATCCCAGCCATTTATCTTGCAACAAATAATGACCAGACTGGACAATAGCTAGAGCAAAATAACCGAGTTCTTTGACTAGACTTCTGGCTTCTGTGTTCAAAGATAGCTCTGATCTACCACAAATTTTATACAGAAGAGCAATTGAATCATCTTCAGTCAACTCTTCAATCCTGTCATTTTGGTGAGGAGCATGAGCTTTACAATCTTGATTTCTTGTAGTGATTATAATGTTTCCATGTTGGCAGGAAGGGAAAAAAGTCTGTAGATCAATTCCTGGGTCATCTGCACTATCAAATATCAACAACCAATCTTTCTGTTGGTGGCACAGAATTCTGAGACCAGCAGTGAGATTTGGTTCAGAAATTTTTGCTTGACTGGCAATAAACTTGTAGAATTGTTCTATAGAAACCCTTGAGCTTGCATCAATCAAATATATAGATGCAAATCTAAACAACTGTTCAGACATAGTGTAGTATGTTATAGCTGCACCTCCCTTACCTTGACTTATACATTGCTAGAAACTGCAGCACAATTTGTGTCTTCCCAGCTCCTCCTAAACCATACAAAACATATCTTTTCTGTACCCTTTCATTCACTGACCCACAATCTGTGGCAAAGTAATTATCCAACTTTGTCAAGATATCTTTTCTTCCTGTAAAGACTTGAGTAGGTGCAGGAATTTGATAAATGTCCTCTATCAAAACAGCAGTTTGTGGATATTGAGGCAGCTGAGACCCCCTGAAATTTCCTATGGAAATCTTGCAGGGACTGACATGTAAAGCTTGCACTAGACTATCAAGATGGCCATCAACACTAGGATGACACAGGTAAGCCAAAGTGTGTGACTTGATCTCTGATAGCTTCTCTATATCATCAGAAGTAGCATTCTGTAGGCCTTGGTCTACATTCAGCCTATAAAATACATTCAGAATGTGCTTGAATTGGGTTGTCAACTCTGCAGCAACTTTTTCACTGTCAGTTGCAATCCTACTGACAATGTTCAACATATTCCTTGTAGCAGTAGATTGCAATGAGATTGGACCAGGCTGCCCAGCACCAATGCTCACAAGGCAGGCCACTTGTGCAGAATGACCATACACAGTTTCTACTTCCTCAAGAACAAGTCTGGTAGGATTATTAAATCCCAGATTACCACCAATGAAGGATTCTTGAAGACCCCCATCTTTAATTAGCACAGGCTTGAAAAGTCCAGGGGTAGCAGTGGTTGCACGTGCTGCTTCTATGATTGTACAGTTATAGCCCTGATTTGCACCCACTGTGTATGAACGGAAAACCCGTGGTGTTGTGTTTACTGATGGAAGTGCCACAACAAAACTAGAAATTCCGGATTAACTTCTATTCAGCAACAGACAATTGGACAGACCTCCTACAACACTGAGTATCTTGTAGCAGAGCATTTGGCAACAGTCCAGAAGACTTGATTATTGCCTTCATGCCAGCCTCAAAAACTGAGGCTTTGAACATTTCTTTTTTGTTTCTCCACTTCTTATCTGAAAACACACTAGACATGAAGTGAACATATTCCTCAATGGCCTGATCAATAGGCATCCCAAGCCGTCCAAGAATCAACGCAATAAGTCTGATATTAGTGTTCAATAACCAACGATATGGACAATAGGTAAATGATTTAGGACATACCCTCCTGTTCCAACACCACCAATGAGATCAAAATACTCGCAGGGTCTGGGTACTGTGTTGGCATTAGTGATGAACTTAAGCCTGTTCATGAGCTCCTGAATGATCAGCAACTCGGAGAGACCACGGGTACCGCCGTCGTCTGCGTCAATTGTGCCAGATTAGTATTATGAGTAACATGAGAAGATTCAGCCTACCAAGAGCTAGAAGCCTAAGCCCACGTTGAGTTTGTACAGACTCAGTAACGATATTCTGCATATGTATTACGATTTCGATCCTGGCAATAGTTCTGAAAGATGGGGGGAAAAGATGGGTGCAAACTTGCTGTATAAATCAGAGAATCAGAGCAACTGCTCTCACGCTTTGACCAACGCTGCTGTTCGAACACTGGAAAATCATTCCAAATGGAGCTCAAACGTGCTCATAGACAAACAACATGTATATTATGTTCGACTTAAGGGAGCGGTAAGTATGGCAACGACCAGAAAAGTTGGTCAACCCAGTCCCAAGCGAATACCAAAAGCGAAGGTGGCTAGTGCTCGTCGAAAGGCCGCACACTTACATCCGCCGGGCACTGCTTCGATCCAAACCCTATCCCACTCACTGCGGCTTCAGTGCTGCGTCCCGGAGCAAGCTTCCAAACTATTTACCAACCACCACTAGACGTTTCCAACACCACTTACTTGTGGTGGTATGTACAGTTCGCAGTTCCTCACCGTCCGGAAGCAGATACCGTGCAGATATTATTGCATATCAAACTCAATGGCACCGTCAAATGCCATCAAGGACATCAAGGACCAAAACAAAGCTGTGTCGCGATAATGACCAGAAATTTATCGCCAATGGGTATATCCACTGATGGTCCCTAAGAATCTCATACACGTTCACGATGAAAAACCACTAACTTTTCTTTAGTAGAGTTCGACACCAGGCAAGGTATGAAAGAGTGGATTTTGACGAGAGCAAAAATTTCGGCCATCATGTAGAGTAAATTGGTAGTAACAGTGAAGACCAATGGTTCGAATCTGGATTGAAGTCAGCGCTATGGCTCGTACCGAGGTGGACCCAGAACGTACAAGATTCACAGCACTGAGGATGTCATTTATTCAAAAAGAATCAGTCGAGAATGCCGAGAGCGAATGTGAAGACATCTGTCTCCAGTGTCACGAAGTATCATGACGCGTCCAAAACGTCACTTGGAAGTTGCACACGAAGTTGAGGAATGTTTGGAAGATGGAGTCGAATGTAAAAGCCAAGTCGGATCAGATCATCCACGAAATGACGAACAAGTTTGTGCCCTACAGTCACAGCAACTGAGACGTGCAAGGGCGGCGTTGAAAATTCCAAAGCCGGAAGACTCATGCTACTACGAGGCGTCAACCTCCCCATTCTCAACGATGACGGCGCCGGTCAAGGAGACACAAATGTGACAGTGACGACTCTCAATCCGTTTCCCGCGACATAAAAGCGTAAGGATATACATACCAGTAGTGACCGACAGAACAAACACGGGAGGTAGAACGACACTGCCTGAAGGGATCTTAAGAGGGAAAGAACGACACGCGACAGTATATACCAATACACAAGCCATCAAAGACCACAATCGTTTCAATCCTTGGCACGAACCAGGTATCAGAACTGCCGGAGAAAGTATCCCACAATATCTCAATGCGATTCGATACCCTGTACTTCAGGCCCATATATCCACATTGGGCTCGACGAAGGTTCGTCGACATGCTAGCGTTCTCAACGTCCTTGTGTTCCCAATTTCATATTCCATCCTCTCATAGTTCAGCCGGTCTGCGAAAGGCGAGGGGAAGAGAGATGGGTGAAGGAAGGACAAGAGATGGCGTGAGGGAAGGACAAGAGATGTGTGAAATCGACCGTTGCCTACTCGAGAACTCAAACTTGGATGGGGGGGAAGAGTCAGTGGACCATGACCATGGCCAAAAGTGCAAGAGCACTTTGTGACGCTGCAAGTGCCAAGGCATGGTTGCCAGCGCATTGCCCATGCCAGAATGGACGCTTCAATACGCCAGGACCAATCATTCATCGGCGAAATTACCGTGTCCCCGGCTGCATGCAACCACACCCTCTGAGCTCTGAGTGCCAGTGTGACGTCATGCTGTCACTGGAACCGTTGAGTCTTGCCGGCGACCACAAAAAGATTTTTTTAGCCAAGTCCGGATCGCAAAGTTTTTGCGATCCGACGAATAAGTTGTATATATTAGCTGAGCGCGGCGTCGGCTACACATGGTAAAGAACAATAAGAAGAGTTGAAGTGGAAAAACATAAACATAATCATGTATTGCGTGAGGGAAGAGAAAAGATATGTACAACATGGGAGAGGGGGGTGGGCGAGCGAAAAAGTATAATACACGAATAGATTTCTAATGAAAAAGAAAGAAATAATGATTGGTGAGGAGCCACGTTCGGAAATCCGACGAGCAAGGCTTACTGTCAAAGATTGAAGCCTATACAGCGGCACTAGCCTAACTGCGAAGGAGAGACAATCTTCTAAGGTGATAGATGAGCTGAGCTCATCGAAAAAGGTGAACTATCTCACCGTGCAGAGTAGAATAGAAAGATGAATAAGAAGAACTGAAAGAAAAAATTGGAACTGTGGGTGATACTCTGCACGGAGACAATCATCAGAGAACTATTTATCGGTGAGAGAGCGGCTGAACGCTCACCTGTGTTGCAGCGATGAAATATGAGAGTGTGAAGAATCAACACAGTGATAAATGAGACCTGGCCTTACTGTCATCTGTATGGCTTCCGCCATAAACAATGGCGCCATGCCGACGACGGCCAAGAGACTTTTGGAGTAAAGCACAAGGGATGCCGAGGTATGCGCCTGTTGCACAGAGGCCTCCAAAAATGCTCCTTACCCTCGGAACCCGCATTTACGCCGAATCGCATTGGCGATTTCTGATACGTTCCGGAGTAATACACGTCTTAGAGACACGACGTTACGCTAGGAAACACAAAACCACTGAGCACTGCAGTGAACACTGGCGAGAAGAAATCCGCAGAATCAAGTGGTCCATTGCGGCGAAAGAAGGGCAGTAATCATTTGACGGTGCCTCTTGCAAGAACAAAGCAAAAGGAAAGGCTTCATTCCTGGATCTCGAACGTTTTCCATGATGACAAAAGTCACGGTTGATGAATGATCGGATAAAATCCAACGAAGACTATCAATAGCTGCAGGTGCCCACGATGACAAAATCCAGAATACACTCGAAAGTACACTGCTGCTACCAAGTTGTTACTCAGAAGATTCTTGTTTTTCATGAATTTGCGAGCCCTCAATGATCACTCCGCCGCTCGTGCTTGGACATGCGTTCCTTCAGCGGTTTGAAACTGCGATCCCTTTCCTTTTCCGCGTTTCTTCTCGGTTCGTTTCTCCAACACACGGGCAAGCTCCACATTCTTGAGATTCTTTGTTGTTCTTGTTTCGAATGAGACAGCTCTGAAGCTTAGCAGCATGTCTAACAGCCTCATGGGTTTGTGAGAGATCAAATCAGCTTCATGAATCATAGCCACGATATACTCAGCTCCGCACCCACCGACTTGCTCCATCAGCATATCCCACTTCAACCCCAGTAGATACTTCATCATCCAAACATCGTTGTGCCAACGCGTTCCCAACAATTGGCCGCATCATCTCAGTTACTTGTCGTGCGACCTTCTTGTCCTTTAATTCGACCTAGCCCTCGATTTTGAGGTATATTTCTTCCCAAGATATACACATTTAAGATCTATTCAGGAAGGTAAGTGAAGGTATACGCGACATACCTTCTTGTTGTAGATACACGCGTACAACCTCTCCATACGGACTCATGAGATGCCCCACCCTACTCGGGCGCATCCCTGGTAGTGTATAGATGACCCCAGCGCGATCTTAAATTTTTTTGAATTCCTCTAAGGCTTTCCAAGTCAGTAATTTGACCGTTTTTTCAGCTAGCCGAGAAGAGCCCTCAGGGTCCATGCCGTCGCCCATATCGCCTGGTTCAAAAGAGTTCTCTTCATCTGAGCTACGGTTCATTTCTCCTTCACGAGCAGAAGCGTCGGAATGCCCCAGTCGCGAAGGACTAGCTTCAAATTCTTTCAAGTAGAACTCGTAGTAGCCTGAGATTACGATAGACAAGTGTAAGTATCAGCGATACTTATGGAAAAATGATAGACACTCTAATGTATCTCATCACATACCTGGACTTTCACTTGGTATCGACAAAGCGGAAATAGAAGAGTTCATGTCCGACTACGTTGGGAAGAAAGCAAAGATGATCTCTTCCCCAAAGTGGGGGTCGGGAGGAGACATCAACACTAGTAGAGAAGAGAACCAAGAAATCCTCGAGTCTTCACAATGACTGCTATCAAATTACACGCGTTCCGAGAAGATCGGATGATACCCAGTAATTACGTTACGCACGTGATCGTGAACTCAGCGCGAACGGTGTGGCGGACGACAGCGAGCAGTCCAAGCTCTATTCACTCAAACCGCTAATCAGGCATCCTGTTATTCGGCCCCCTACTACGCGCCATGTCTGCAAAAGACCGTCACTATTGGGCTCAGCTTCGCCTTGCTCTGACCTCCGGTCAATGGTCATCGCAATGCCCCGCGAAGACACCTACTGGCATGGTTCTACCTTGGTCTGAACTTCTGCGTAAGTTCAACAAACACTGCAAGGGATTCCAGGACGTTGCGCAAATTGCGTCACATACCCAGGCACTTGCATTATTACTTGCGGCCAATTCACAGGATGAGGACCAAAACGATGCACCGGAAGAAAGAGAATCTGAATATCCTGTAAAGTTGGGTTCAGAGTGCATACTACCAGAGGAAAGAGTTGAAGAAGCCAGAGCCAATTACGATGCATTGACGAGCCTCAAGTCTTCCAACTATGACGTGCGTACCACAGTATCATATTGTTGAACTATCTGCGATGCCAGACCTTACAGAGCTTGAACTTCGCCCTTGCATACTATGCTTATGCCTTGGGTAACCCTGCACAATGTCTGTTGCACCTTTCCGACATTCCAGAACTTCTCAACCTTCAGAACCATATACCCACTGATTCTACATCGACAACCACGGCTCATGCGCATCATATAGGCTTGCATGTCCCAAGCTTCTCAACTTCGCGCTCATTCTCATCGGTTGGTGGCAGTTTTGTGACCCTGACAGACTCTTCTACACCGGAGATCAGAGATGGAAGGTCGTGGGCCATGACCGAGTCGCTGAGGAGCGTCTGTTTGCAAGGTTCTTGCTCGGCAGTATCTCTTCAACGTTGGTACTGATACTTCTTGATTGAAGGCATGTCTCATGAAAAACTTTCTCCGTCCAATCCACAAGTCGCCCTGAATGCATATGGTACTGCCTTACCCCTCCTCGAGTCGTTAGGAAACATGCTGTCAGATCAAACATCCGCCGCATCAACTCCAACTCTTGCAACTAACTCGAAAGTGTTTACACACCAACGCGAACTCTGGCGTTGGGTAGAGCGCCTCCTCTGGCGGGCTATCGTAGTTTCTGCGACCATAGCGGGACCGACAACTACTTGTGAAGATGTATGGACGTGGTTTCACCACTATAGTGCATGCAGTATCCACTGGCCCGCGACATTCTGCACCTGGCACCGATCTACCATTTCTGCTCTCCATCTCCGAGCCGTAATCTTACGACACCACCCCATACACGCTTCACAACCAATATTGCCTACTGTGGGTAGTGAAGAGAAGCAATGGTTGCATACGGCACGAACAGTGGTAAATGATTATCGAGCAATTTTAGATGCCTGTACAAGCTTCCCTCGTGCCGGAGAACGGAATGTACGAGTAGAAGATTTCGTTGACCTCTGTGTAGGAGTGTGGGAGGCCGATGGTGCAAATAGCGAAGACGCAGGATGGGTGATCGATGTCAGTCATTCTTTTGGGCTGGATTTGGTGTCACTCACGCTTCCTTACGACAGATCCTTTGGTGGGCGACCCGCCTCACCTTCAATTCTCCCAAGGTTCTACGACACCTAACACTGATACTTCATGCTACTGGGGACACTTCCCTCGCTCGAAGAACACTCCTACTTTACTCACAAGTCGTCGGGAAGGCATATGAAACCAAACAAGCTAATACTGCCACGCCATTATCGAGCACAGGAAATTTCAATGACAGCGATATTGACAATGCTGATTCTGACTCAGTTTCCGATAAGGAATGGGTGGAAATGTTGATCTACGGTGCACGTATGCTCTGCCGGTGGGCAACGTCCCAGACTGGACTTGAAGGATTGAGGGAAGCGCGTGAGGCTGGTGTTTGCATTGAGAGGGCCAGAACAAGGCTGCGGATCGTTGGCATTGATGGGATTCGTCTGGCTGCGCGGGTCGATCTTGCAGAAGGCGTTTGGAACTTTGTTATGGCACTCAAAGGTGACTAGACCCTTGATTCCGCATTTTTCATCATCTAATGAAGAGCTGGCTTTCAGAGCAGGACACTCACACACGCCCAGCTCGTCTTGCGGCTGCGCACAAGTTCTTTGTGCAAGCCTGCTCCCCGACTTCTTTAGATCCAGAAGAAGCTTCCAAATTCACTCCCGATCCAGCGGCGTTATACCACCTAGCGCTGTCATTTGCTCATCCAGGACCAGACCATAACCTCGAACAAGCCATCCTACATGCTGGACGCGCCGCCGAGGCCGAACCTCGTGAGATCCGCTACTGGCATCTTTTTGGGCTCCTTCTTGCAGCCGCAGAGAAATGGACTGAAGCACGGCAGATGTTAGAATTAGGAGCAGCCATTGGCGAAAATGAGCCAGCAGAAGATGTCACTGAGGATGGTGCAGAGGACGGTGAGATTTATGAGCAGACCTCAAGAGTGAGTGACCCTGAAGAGAACCTGGAAGTACCGGAGAAAGATTTCCCGGTGTCTGCGAAAGCAATAGGTACAGACACCGGTCCTGAAGTGGTAGATATACCCCTCGCTAATAGGCATGCTACTCCGACAACAGTGCCGTCGGTTCAAATACCTCTCATCGATGGCACTCGCATCTCTCCGGCCGGAGCACTTCTTGCCCCTGTTCAGGACCATCCACCGCCATCAAAGGAGGACCTATTTGAATATGCGCTACAACTTCGGATGACTCAAGGTGTGCTGACCGAGGTAATTGCTGGTGCAGAGGGTGCAGAGCAGAAGTGGCTCGAAGTGTTTACCTGGGTGGCCGCACAACAGACATCCACTGTAGATCAAAACACACCAAGACGATCGGTAGATGATGGTGCAGCGACAACGGGCAGGTCGCCATTCATTAGTGTACCCACCGATGATAGTGCAGCGCCATATTCGCCCACCCACGAAAGTCATGAGAAACAGGACACCCCCGAGCCTATTCCTATAATAGCTGCTTCTACAACTCCTGATAGTGAAGCTCCTCAACATCAAACTGGGAAACCTAGTCCTACGAAGCGCTCGTCGTCATTTGATCGCGACACGTCCAAAGGAAAAAAGATGCAGCAAATGATTAAGTATCGTATGCATCAGGGACGTGCACGAGTTTCGACGATCTCAAGGAAGATTAAAACGGGAAGCCTTAAGAAAGCGAACTCGACACCTGGTATGTTACCATCCTCCATGTTTGACTGTCGTATTCAAGCATACTGCACTACTAGACTTCCACGCCATCCTGCGCCAAACGTCCTATCAGGCATCTTCGATCCACTCTAGACGCCGCCTCAGCTCGTTTCTACATAATCCGAACGATCGTACTCCGACAGTATCGCCTCCGCCTCTCCCCGTTCCACCTTCAGCCCCACCCCAGGATAGAAAGCGCAATTTACGAGTAGCACACAGGGAGCGACTGATAGCAGACTTGTGGTTGATGTCTGCAGCAACATTCAGGCGCTTGGGAAAGATCGATCAGGCCAAGGGCGCAATACAAGAAGCGGAGGTAAAAGATGAGGGAAATCCAAGGGTGTGGGTGCAAGTAAGTATGGTCCATACCTCTGAAGTTTACTCGTGATAACCGACTTTCTCTCAGTTGGGCCTATATTACATCACTCAAGACCAACAAGAACACGCGATAGATGCCTACCAAAAGGCATTGTTCATTAACCCGGACGATGTGTCTGCTTCGGTACACCTCGCACGACTGTTTCTCGCCAGGCATGAGACTCAAGCAGAGCTTTCGACCAGCACTGGAACGTCGAACGATGTGGATCTAACGGCAGGATTGTTGAGTCACCTTACTCGCGGAAATGGCTGGCATGTCCCCGAGGCATGGTACTATTTAGCGAAAGCATATGGGCTGCAGGGAAGAAAGAAGAGAGAACGGGAATGTCTGGATTTTGCTTTGCTCCTCTCAGCCAGTCGAGGGATCAGGGAGATCGGCACAGCAGTGGGTTGGTGTATATAAGAAATCGTGCTTCAGTTCATATTTTTTGCGAGGCTGGACTTTGCAGTCTCCGGAAACTTCTCATTGTTCGGGCTGGGCCATTACGCACCCACTTATATATACAGTACGTATGTATATCTCTTGTGGCATTTACGGACTACCTTATGCTTCAAGAGACTCCTCAGAAGCACCAGAGCCTGAAAGCAGGCCTAATTTAATTCCATATCTTGTAATCACAGTACATCAGATGTTGATTCGAAATAAGAATTGAACAAAAACCGATGGCATACGAAGCATTATGATGATACTAAGTACCAGCCATTTCTTTTGAGACAAGGTGTCAATGACAATGTTATTCTATCTAGCCCATGTATACTTGCATCCAGGCCCGTATCGGACGTGATCATGTATAAGCGGCAGTTCAACGCGAAAACGAGATAGGTTGTTCTGTTGACCATAGTTCAGCAGTGTTGAACTTCTTCTCATGACTTGCAACCATATGTTTTTATTGACGCGATCGGTGTCTCCGAGTCGGTGTCTTTCCATTCCACGTGCGTTTCATGCTTGCTAGCGTCATATTCGTAGGAGTAAAGGAATACATTATCAACTAGGACCGATACACTAAGTCGGTATCGGCTTTGACCCGCGTCCGAAAACGCGAACGCGATCGGTGTCTCTTCAAAACGCAATCAGTGTCTTTCCATCCGCGTGCACATCCAAGTCTTGTGCGCACTGTAAGCTTGTGTTGTAAGCAGCCATGCGCTTACAATTGGCCAGATACTGTCGTTTACTCACATGTACACAACACACAGTCTCAGTGTATACAAGGCGACGTGAATTTGTAACTGGGATACGCCACTTGCTGTTTTACGATCGCTTGGAATCACTTGACAATCTTTTGAATGGCGCACTTATGATTCCAAAATGGTAATGCCTAGTGAATTACCAGTGACCCTGATCTGTAGTGATGCGGCCACAGACCTGAGTTAAGCAGCTCAAAGTATACGAAGAAAAACAAATCATATCATTTGTAGGCTTTACCAAAATGATACTTAGTCCTCGGGAAAATCGTGCTCTAGTCGGCACTAAGGAGCAGCGCTTGGTGTTGGCTTAATGACAGGAGTTGAAATGGCCTCCGACCTCGGGCTCACTTTTCAGAACCTAGGATTGAGAAAACATGTACCTCTACTCCGACTGGGATCACTGAGTGAACCTGGATTATTCTCCGCGTTTATCCCAACGACCAGCCTTCTTCTCCACATGGTAGGTTCCATTAAAATAGAGACAGAACACCTCGGGATGGTCGTGCTCGGTACAGAGTAGAGATCACCATGTTTGGTCTCAATGGGTTTGTTCGCAAAGGTGAAGAAGCCGGGCTAGAGACATGATGGAATAAGTTATGCCAATGACCGTTAGCATATCATGATATTTTCGTCCTTCTTTCCGCCCTGAACGCATGATTATCGTGCGACGTCCGCTCACAGAAACTGATTAAATAAGTGATCTCCCCAAATTGCACCCCATTTTCGGAATGTATTACACCCATAGATCAAGGCAAAACTCGCGAGGAAGGATGAATGTGCTCTCAACACACTTTCGCTGCAAGTCAAAATATACATGCCAAAGTCATGTACTCCAACGCCCATTACCCGCTTCCAGGTTGAGATAGATAGTGTAGTGGTCATGACCAGACCACAAAATTGATTATGATCAACTATCAGCGCTCAACTGGAATGAAACATGGCAGGCTACATATAGCCAGGGCCCCGGGTAATTAGATGCGTTTCATACCAATACTTACGACCTTGGAGGATCGAAGTATTAAGAAAAGGAGTGCGTAGGATCATTTCAGGGTAGATTTTCCCTTTCAAGTTTCATCGCCACATGGTTGTTCCTTGAGATTGTTTGACCGAGCTTGCGCCGACAGAGGAAGGAAGATAACACTTACAGTGATACAATATTAACAATAAGTCATAATCTATATCTAAAGGGCGCCTTCGAACAATAAGGTTCTCGGCTTTCCAACCACAGGCGGAACAGAGAACAGGGCTGGCCTAACAGAGTCGTATTGATAAAGAAGACCTCTGGATGAACGAAACAAGCCACGTACATTGATGTGCCACAGTTAGCTGCGGGATTGCCCATGATAATACTCTCGGACACTCCAGCAATGCAATCGTTTTTACCGAAGGCAGAAGCATCGAACAAATGGTCCGTGGTCTTCTCAAAAGATGCCAACATAAGGACACTATCTTTCATCTTCGCCACGCCGAAGCGCGTAATACCGAGGACTTCACCCTACGATGACACTTGAGATAGACCGAGTAAGAGAAACAGACATGATGATCTCGCTTACTTTGTAGGTCATGACGTCGCCGAGTAGCATGACATGTCGCGGGTCAATGATCATATCATGAGACTTCATTGTGTATTGAATCTCATTAATAATAGTTTTCCGCGCAGCCTCGATTCCAAGGACCTGGGCTACTTCGATTACATGATTCGACGATGTCTGCTCGCCAATCACACCTGACAAAAATGGTCAGCCGTGAACTTGACGCTGAGCAGAACATCGATGTTATACCCTCGGCGACCATGCATTTTTGTAGACCATAACCTTCAACCAAGAGTTCTTTGTCTCCTTTTTTGCCCCGTGCATCTGTCTTCTCCTTGATATTGATGACTGCACGTTGAATGGTGTGAACACCCTAGGAACAATGAAATCTAAATGCGAGAACACAGAGGACACCAAACATACCTTGACGACAACATCAGATAGGCCGCGCTTAAGCTCGCGAAGTCGATAATATTTGTCTTGAGTATCGACATAAATTCTAAGGCGGTTTTTCCGAGGGATGACGGTAATGGACTTAAGAGTATTAACGATAAGCAATCATGAAGAGCGTTCACATGTAGAGACCTTACCTCTTGTTTAATTTTGAGTTTTTTAGCGGCCACGATTGCCCATTTGATATCGTCCAGAGTAAGTTCGAGCTGATGACGATAACTGATCAAAGTGCGTATCCCAACGGTTGAAGAGTACGTGACTTACTTGAAGCTTCTGAATGGCTTCCATATCAACAATCACACCAATGTATGTGTACTCGGGAGCCCAAGCTTCTTCTAGTACACTAGCAATCTTAGTCGTATTTGAGCGTCAAGCCGACGTTTCGGAAAATCAAATGACGTACATCTCCCAACAGCGTCTTCTCTAGACGACCTTTGACGATACGCGCAGAAGCTTCACTGTCAGGTGTCACAAGCTTACAGCTTATGATAGGTGTACTGATGACCTTAGCAGCGTTGATGATCTCCTTAATACGGGGTACACCAAGGGTGACATTCATAGATGCAACACCAGCAAAGTGGAACGTCTTGAGGGTCATCTGGGTTCCCGGCTCTCCGATAGATTGTGCGCCAACAGCACCAACAGTAGAACCTGGTTCAATCCTCGCCTTGACATATTTCGTCCAGCAAAGATCCAGAAATGTCCTCAACTGAGCTTCAGTAACTTTGGATTTGTTATCCACGACAGCCTTGTCCGCCTCTGCTCAGACTGAATAAGAAGAGGAAAGAAAACTTAATAAACGTCTTACCAGAGGCACCCATGGACAGATCTGTTTCCTCATCCCACTCCTCTTCCCGCTCAAGAGCCTCGAACATACCCTGACTCTTACGGGCATTGGCGATTTTGTGGACAACATTATCAATAAGGAAGCCTCGGATCGTCGCCATATAAGCTGCTGGGCATTCACTAACAAATCTCGGTGCCGACATCTCCTTATCAGCGATTTCGAGAGCCTCGAATGGTAGGAGGCCCCGACCAGTACGAGATGCGATAGCCTATCTGTCAGTGAGAACAGGCGAAGTGAACAATCTGAATCGGCTTAACGTACACAAGCGTGATTCCAGGCACGTCCGAAGTCCAACGGGTGAGGATCTCCCTCAAGACAAGCGGGATCCAATCCATCATCGCCATACACGAACTGCACAACGCCTCCTGTAGAGTTCCTAACTGACAGGTCATATTGGGTGGTAAGATCCTCCAAGGCTTTCATCAAACGTCGTTGCATGTAACCAGTCTCAGCAGTCTTGACGGCTGTGTCAACGAGACCTTCGCGGCCAGAAATGGCGTGGAACAGGAATTCTGTCGCTCGAAGACCAGAGTAAAAACTGTTCCGTACGAAGCCTTTTGATGGTGGCTCTTTGGATTTTTTAGGGAAGTGAGGAAGTGACCGATCTTGAAAACCATCGGGCACACGATGACCAGCAATAATTTGTTGTCCGACACAAGCGACCATCTGAGAGACGTTGATGACGGAACCTGGGGTGGTTCTTCATTAGCTATACAACTTAGGAAAACAGCTTACAGACCTTTGGAACCACAGGTGGCCATGATCAAGGGCGCGTTCTGACGACTGAGCTCTTTCATGCATATTTGGCCGACTTCTTCTCGAACTTTGGACAAGACCGACGAGATCATAGCTTCTAGAGTTTGCTCCTGATTACACCCGGCTTTGTTCTCAAGTTTACCCTTCTTCGCCCGTTCAATGAGGTCTTGACAGTCTGAATAGGCCTTCTCGACAAGATAGTCTTTCTGGCGATTGAGTTCAGGTCCAGGGATGACATCATTGATGCCCAATGAGAATCCGTAGTTAGCTTGCAATATATAAGATTTTGGAAACACAGAAATAGAATAGGACCCACCAAGGTAACGGGCACATAATTTCGCTAGGCGATTCATAGCCGCAGCCGCCTCATTGGGACCATAATCACGCATGATGACACCGAATATCGACTTCTTCTTACCGCTGCCAACTGTCGCCTTGTCCATAACTCCACACATGATCTCGCTATTGACAATCACTAGCCACCCGTCATTCGGTGAAAGATCTGCCAAGGGATTCATCTTGTAGTTCGCAGCCTTCGCCTCTTCCCATTTATGGCACTTGGACTCGACATTCACAAATATTTTTGACTCCTTATTGGGCCGCATGAGGACGTTGAATATTTGTTTTCCTGTCCATAGTCGGACTGGCTTCCATATCGTCGGGGGAGGTATATCAATCTGCATGTTCGCATCGCCGAGATAACAACATATTTGAGTGAACTGGCGGCGGTCAAAGAACCGATCTTTGCGAGAGATCAGGAAGGAGGCGGTGATGAAATCCTGGATAGCGGCGATAACAGGCTCGCCATTACGAGGCGTGACGAGATTGTGTTTTATGTTCATGAGCTCGAGGGCCTCTGTCCGTGCTTCTTCCGTCTGCGGTACATCTATTATTACCAGGTGAGTCAACGCCATTTGTATTGGAGGGTGTATACTGACGCAAGTTCATTTCATCTCCGTCAAAATCTGCGTTATAAGGTCCACAGACACACTCGTTCAATCGGAAAGAACGCCATGGTCTTACTTTTGCCTGGAAAAACGGACAATTGGTACATTGGAGCTTGGAAACATGATCAATACGCACTCGGTGACACATAATCGAAAGCTAACACTCTAATCAGACAGTAGAGAAAGGTAGGGGTGAACAACGATCACCTTATGTAGACTTGGTTGTCGGTTGAATAAGACGACATCTCCGTCTATGACATGTCTCTCAACGACATCGCCTACAGCCAATCCTTCCGCAATCGCATTTCGATTTCCGAATTTCAAGAACTTCTTGTTCTCGCCACGAGCCACGAAGTTCGCTCCGGGATGGACATCCGGGCCGTTTCGTACTGCCTGTCTTAGCTTCTCCATATTATGTGGCGTCACGCGCTCGGGGTAGGTGAGGACCTTAGCTACTCGTTCCGGCACGGCGACCTCGTCAATACGTAGATTGGGGTCAGGTGAAATGACAGTACGGCCGGAGAAATCCACACGCTTTCCAGAAAGATTGCCACGGAAACGACCTTGTTTGCCTTTTAATCGTTGAACGAAACCACGAATCGGCTTTTGGCCTGGTTGTGATGGAACACCAGGGAGCTCAGAATTGACATACATGGCGACAGATAGCTGGAGGAACTCCCATTGTTCCTGAAGGCCAGTGGATTGAGAACAGTAAAGTGTAGGCGAAAGAGTAAAGTCACACCATGAATTGAGGAGTGGGAGACCCTTTGGCTAGGCCTTGTTTAATCAATGCATTTGTGAAGACGATCTCTGTTAGTTTCACGGTCAGATCGTCTTCGTTCGATGCTCCATCTTGCGCGACAGAGGGGCGAATACAGACTGGAGGTACGGATATATACTGCCATATAAACTCTTCGGGTCGACCAAAGGCAGGCTGCAATCCTAACAATTCGCAATCCTGGTACAGAATATGCATTCAATAAAAAGGCAAAAGGATCGGAACAGCAGGACGAACTTCATCGGATATCCTCCGGAACAAATCAAGCACCTTGAGAGGGTTGAGGTCTTCATGGACTGCCTTATTGATGTATAACGCGAGCTCCTTCTGCGCTTCTACCGCTGCCGTAAAGGTCTTTTTCCATTTCTCCATCTCCTCTGCGGTCTTTTTCGCACGAAACTTGTCGTGGATAATTTTGAGTGCGCCTGCCTTTTTAACGGCACCATTCGTGGCAGAACAATACGGACAGTAGACACATTTTCGGGCTAAAGTATTGACTGCTTTTGTCAAAGCCTGTCGTTGTATATTTTCAAGATTTGGACGTCGGAATCGTTTGAGAAAGACTCTACGGTCCGGTTCCTCTAGAAGGACACGCGCGCATGTCTACTAGGCGTTGAACAGGATTAAAGTATGAATGAGTCTAAACTCACTTTGCAGATGGCTTGCAATATGCCGATAGTATGTTTGAAGTAGCCAATATGAAATACCGGAACAACCAGCTTAATATACGCGTAGTGGCCGACACAATTGACGGAAGATTGACCGCAAGTCTCGCAGAACGCGTTCTTGTCAGTCGTTCCCTGCGATAGACCATAAATTATCTGCCTATTCAGTAGGAAGGACGTTAACATACTAATCGACGGTCAAGGACGCCATCTTTGACTGGCAATCGATCTGTTGCGGTATATAGATCTCGATGTGTAACTTCAAACTCGGATATCTTTACAGTGTCTTGTGCATTTAGCAGGCTAAACTGTAGCTTCTTGCTATGAACAGAGAAATAAGCATAGTTAAGAATATCGAGGTCGGCATATACATACATGACCTTCGGTGCCTGATGGGACACCGCTTCCTTCATCTGAACCTTCCAAAGAACTACTTTTGTCGTTACGCTAGGTTCGTTTCGTGATACCCAAGAAAGATCTGATATATCAAAAGTCGTAGAATTTTCGTAAATATGACAGGTCAGACAAGGACAAGTGAAAGGATAGCCAAACAGCAAACGCCGATGGTGCACGGTTGCCGATTTCTGAATCCAGAAATTATCGCTTTGTGACGTGACCGTGATACGATCGCGTGACGACTTGCGCGTCCCTCACTGCAGACCTTGTCTTCTTAGCCATGTCAAGAACATCCTACGACAGGTACGACTTTGATCTTCAATCCGCTATAACTCTCTCAATCAAAAGTCTAGATATCTTACTGTCTTCTCTCCCGAAGGCCGGCTTTACCAAGTCGGTGGGTGCCAATTCAAGTTGTTGGGGATCTTGCAATTCATTAATACCTGATTCATCAGAATATGCATTTAAGGCTATCTCAGGATCAGGCCACACAGCGGTAGCAGTTCGAGGGAAGGATACGTCCATTGTAATAACGCAACGGAAAGTCCCTGTGCGTCTAACGATCGCACGTACTATCCATAACAGACTAACTTGCGGACGAAGGACAAACTTCTTGACTCGTCGACTGTCACTCATCTATTTAGTATCACACCTTCAATTGGATGTGTGATGACCGGTCTCATTGGTATGTCCGGCTCCACAGTGAAAACTGTGTTCGACCTGAGCTGCGCTTCACAGCCGATGCCCGCGCCCAGGTCACCCGTGCGCGCTCAGAGGCGGCGGACTTCCGTTATAAATATGGTTATGAGATCACCCCTGATGCCTTGGCACAACGATTGGCCAATATCAACCAAGTATACACACAACGCGCTGCTATGCGGCCGCTAGGTATAGGTACGCCATTTATATTCCACATTCAACCTTAACTCGATCCACTTTTCAGCCATGGTCCTCATTGGCATTGATCCCGAGGTTGGCCCCCAAGTCTTCAAGCTTGATCCCGCTGGTTACTTCGTTGGCTTTCACGCAACAGCTGCTGGGCAGAAGCAGCAGGAAGCAATGAATCATCTCGAAAAGAAGTGGAAGAAGCTCGATTCGGGGCGAGGTGCGGACGATGCAGCAAAGGCTGGGAAGACGCTGAGTCGGAACGAGGTCATTGAGGTACGTTATCCTTTCACATGTCCGACCCCGTATCTCAACTTTTCGTAGATGGCGATCGAAGCTATGTCAACCGTGCATGCAACTGACTACAAACCAGGTGAAATTGAGATTGGGATTACGTCGGCGAGCCCAGACGAAGATCCAAAAACAAGGGGCTTGTGGCGAGTCATGGGCGAAGCTGAAATTGAGCAACACTTGCTGGCATACGCCGAGAAAGATTAGTCAATATACCGTTTGGTCTTCGACTCTTTTTTTCACGCAGAACTGAGGTTTTGGTATCCTGTAATAATAAGAACTACAATTATAAGTCGATCCAATTAGTGCAAGGACGCGCCGCCTGTCTGGCAATTCAAGAGACATCATTAGCGAACTAAGTCGGCGATGGAACACCCAGAAGCTCACCATAATAGCTTCAATCTCTGCCTCCTCGATATCCTGCTTCCATAACCGTTCAGGTGCCTCCCAGAAATCTTTCAATAATGCTGTCGAAGCAGGCGTGGACGTCTTTACTGAAGCCTCAATCTTTTTCAGAAACTGGGAGAATTGGCTCTTGATTTCAGCGGGGGCTGCCGGGTGTGCGTGGGGCACACTCGGTGCTGGAGGTGCAGTTAAGTCATGAAAACCTTGGCGAAGTCTGATAATATGGCTACTTACTGTTAGGAAATGTGCGTTTCCCAAGAAATTTTATGAGTGGTTGGTGGGCTCGGGATGACAATACGCGCAGAGACGGGTGCATGATGAAGGAAATTGCAAGGGCAACCCGGCCCAGCCGACTAAATCAGTTGCAATTATTTACATGTACACCAAGTCTGAATGATACATAGGCAGAATTGAGACTTTTATATCTGCCTTTCACAAGAATGACATGGACGGCGTTTATAACAAAATCTACATATGCGATGCAGATGTCTTATCATTTGCTGTGAAATGAAAGGGAAAGAGAGGCAGAAGAAAAGAAACAAAACTAAAACAAAATGACAACTGTGAGATTCGAACTCACGCCCCGGAGGACCAGATCCTGATTCTGGCGCCTTAGACCGCTCGGCCAAGTTGCCTTGATTAAGTGAGGAGCATGTGTATATGTGAAGCACTATAAATGGGTCATGGCTGAAGTGCCTCCAGGTCAAAAATCAAGCCCAGTCTGCGTGTACGGAGCTGCAGGATACTTCCAGTCATACACTTCTCAGTGGTCCAGACGCCAGATAGGGTTCATTGTCAAAACCTGTGGAATATTGTCATCGACACAACTACGCTACAAGATAGCCCTTAACACAATCTTCGGAGAGCCGATGATAATTATCGAGTAGATCATGTTCCAAGGCGTTTCTTTTAACCAAAGTATACACCTTGATGTTGTGCGAAATTCAGCCTCGCCTCCTGACGTCGCCCGGACTTCCTGCACCTATTGCTGATATTTGAGTCAAAGCCATTTGAAATCTGAAGACGCCCGCCACCCAAACTTCCAAAAGTAATGAATGATCCACTTACATTGATCAATGATCACTTCATCATCTGTCAATTCCACACCACATTGACAATCCGGTAGAAATTAAAGGTACCGGGCTTGAACCCATAGTAGCTAGCAGCTCTGAGCATAGGCAGGCATCTTCACATACAGGGAGTCCAACCCAATGCTTTTCAATGCCTGAGTTATTCGCTTATCATCCATACCCTTGAACTGATAAATCCGAGCGGCCAGAAACATGGCCACGCACTGGGTTGTTACAGCGCACATACGGGATGGCGACTGCATGAATGAAGGAAGTCGACAAATGCTGCAATTTGATATTGCAACTTTCTTCACCCAGCTCTACAAATCCGACATCGGAGGTTTTCGATCGAATGGTAGGGCTCCTCGTCAACAGGCATATTCTTTGCGGCTTGCAAGAAAATCTCGAGGGAGCAGTGGACAAAGCTTTTGTGCAGACTTAGGCGTTGGACGAGCTGAGTCAAAGATCGCAGCGAGAAGCTTGGGCCAACTTATTACCCGATCCGAGGAAGAGCGTCAATCGCTCCAGGTTCGGGAGGGCACTGAGAGTATTCCAGGACATGAAATAAATACACGGCGCTGTGAGATTCCGAAGATCAGAGAGGCGCGGTATGGACTTGGTCTGCCGAGAACACATCTTCTGTGACTCGACGTCAAATTCGCGCAATGACAAGCTGACAAGACAAGAAATCTCTCGTAGGATACCCGTAAGTAGGGGAAACAAACTTTCACCGGCGACGTGAAGTTCGGTAAAATAAGTTAGTGAACCAGATGTACTTTCAAGGACATCCAGATGGGTGATTTGGTAGCCCGAACGAGTAAACCACGTTTGTCAAGGGTTTTGCGGTCGAGAGAAGGGGGGAAAATGTAAGCATAATTACTGCTGCTATGACAAAAACTAGGTAAGGACGCTGATCCGCAACCCTTCCGCGTCCTTAAAAGAAAAGCATGTATATTTTTGCGGATGAACCCTTTGATTCAGAGAACAGGATCTCTTGAAGATGTCATCAAAAATTCTCCATCTTATGTTTTAAAGAGCTCGGCTTATTCTGGGAGAGGTCACTGGGACGTATCGCATGTAAAATTCAAATTGAACTTGCGAATTGTATGCAACGCGAGAAGACGAAGCAATTCATTTAGAAATTGGCACACGACGTCAAATTTGTTCTGTTGGAGTTCACAAGATAGATGATAGATAGTTTGGATCGACGGGCAACACGCGATCTTACGCGTGTATGATATGGATGATGTGGTGCACAGTTTGCTTCTGACGCGATTGAGGCTTGCGACGCATATAGACAAGGGGAGCCTATGGATCAAGGGTCAAGAAAAGAATTAGAAAAGACAAAGAAATAGCAAAAGAGACTCACCTGAGGTCGAGGAACAGGCGAGGGGATGGCAGGGATCGGCGTCGAACTGAAACGGGGATCGATCACAACAAGGTTGCGAGGATCTTGCCCGTGTTCAACCTGATAGAGGGCGGGACGGAAAAGTTCACAATTGGGAATGCATGGATTATTGATGTAGGCCATGACTTCGTCAACACTCTGAGGGAGGCATTCAAATGACCAGAAGTAGTGCAAGACAAAGAAAGAGACGGAGCGGTGGCGGCGCAGGAACTGGGAATGGGAGTTGAGTTAGGAGGTAAAGATCCTCGGTGCGGGTGTACTGGCAGATTAGATCAATGATTTCTTAGAGGAGTTCTGTGAATTTCGAGGATCCTTCGCGTGAGATACGTTTGGCATGTACACATCCATTCTTCCAAGTGGAAGGATGAGAAGGAATCAGTAGTGACGACAGGAATCCTTTCCGACGCTTGTAGATGTAGATGAAATCTCCTCCATTGTACTTCAACACTAGTTCCCGGCATGAACTACGAACAAGTGTTTTTCGCACCAGTCCCAGTAACCGCACATCACTTTGACTGAAGTAACCTGAGAGATTCAGTGTAAGCTTCTTGGCGGTCACAAGCTTTTCTAGCAAGCCAAGAAGGGGTCGTAATGTGATTTCGAGCGAGATGAGTGGGTAGACGTAGTAAGTGCGATAGTCGCAGATAAGGTGTTCCATGGCTGAGAACATAGGGTTAAGACAACGGGGTATTGAAAGCTTTTCAGAATGATGCAGGCAGAATTGTGACATGGAGTTGTGGGTTAGGTCCAGCAACACTATAGTGTCGAGTATGATATCATGCGGCCTATGAGAGACTAAGCCCACAATAGATGATTCTTCATCGTATGCCAAGGACTACTCTTGTTAGGCGATGCTGCATGCTGAAGTGCAAAGATGGGGAAGAAGCCTGAGCATGCCATAAAGTGATGATCGCAGGCGTGTACCAATGCCCATGATCTAGCAACCAAGAATCATGAGCGTCTTTTAGTTGTTACGACGATGGCAGAAGGCATGTTCCAATCTCGTTGCAATGTCGATGATTTGGGGACATCTGATTCCTCCAGTCCAGGCTGCGTCCGGTCAGATACTTACTGACTCTACCCTTACATAAACAATAAGTCGCTTGAGTTATTCATAAAGTGTAGTAAGTTCCGAGTAAGTATGTACTGAGCGCTCTTAGAAGGTGTTGAATACGGTCATGGATGAACCAGGATGACAGAGTTCTGGAAAGGCGTCAGCGACCCTGGTTGGGTGCTAGACAATCGTTACAAACTCAGCATCAATTCTCTCTATACGGCGTAATAATGATCGCCAAATATTGACGATAGGTCTTGATCGTGTCCTGAGTTTCTGTTTATTCAAATACTATCAGTCTTCGCCTCCCGACTCCTCATCCGCCTGCATTGGCGGCCAAAAGCTTTCGATTTCATCATACTCTTCCGCGAGATGCTCTTCATCTGACGCTTGGTTCCGCTGAGGTCGAACACCAGCCTCCTGAAGTTTACGTACGGTTTCCCAGAACACATCCTCAGCAGATGTGGCAGCTGAATTCGGCAAATCCGGGAGTGGACACGCAGGTATGAGAGGAGTGGGCACGATATACGTATGGGGGTGAGCGCTAGAATTCTCGGGCACAGGCAGTGAAGAAGCTGGGTCAGGATGTTCGATGTAGAATACCGTAAAAAGTGGTCGAGGTGATACGTCTTCCGACGGTGATGAGGGGGCCCGGTCTGAGGAAGACGGTGGCGAATTTAGCTGAACCGCTGAGGTTGAGGGTGTCGACTCTGTTTGAAGGGAAAGCGTTGCATTAAGGTATGGTCTCAAGATCTCTTCTGCAGACGTGGACTCAAGTGGAGGTGTTGAAAGAGGGAGGGTGATATATAAGATCCCTGAGATGCGGTCAACCAAAATCTGAATGAGAGAAGTGAAGAAAAACGGACATTTTCCTCTTGGAGTCGACATAGTGCCTTCACCTGTTACAAGAATTGTCGCTGCAGTAGTTGTTGAACCACCAGTGACAGAAGACGGCGGGAATACTATCACACCGGCATCAAGTGGAGCTGGTGCTTTCGGAGAAGCAGCCGAATCTGGACTCGCTGAAGCTTCATCCACATCTTCTGCGGGTGGAGGTGTGTTGGTGGGAGGGAATATAATTCCCTGATCAATGATGACGATACCTCGGACGACGGAGAAAGACGAAGGATTAGAGTCCCCGAGAAGCTTCGTAAGGTGTGAAAGATGTGGCGGCAAATGTGTAGCAGATGATATAATGACATGAGAGGTCAGTGTGTCCGGAAAGTCGTCCAATGTCAGAGAGTAGCGGCAAGTTGACTTATCATCATCAGATAAGGCGTTTTTGCTGGAATAATTCAGTGAAGAATGAGTAATCGAAGTTATACGCCTCCCAAGAATATAGACTCCTCCAGAGACAGCAGAAGCACGGCAAAACCCTTGCGCAATCTCTCCAGTACCTCCATAGTGCCCAACAAGAAATGGTGATGGACCGTATCTGCCAACTGAACGAAGATATCCCCGTATGCGATGCAAAACCGGTACAGCAGGTTCTAAGAGTATGTCAAAAACCATTGAACACTCAAACATATAGCCTACCTGTGGGGCTGGAGCAAAACGCCAGCGCAAAGACAAGAGCTGAATGAAGATCATCTTTGAGAGAGAATACATTGGATAACAGATCAGCGAAAGACATATTGTCTGTGCCTTCTAACTCTTTCTCGTTTTCAAATTCCCCCGCAGCGAATTTAAGAAATCGCATTAAACGCCGCTTGTCAATGAGGGAAATATGCTTGTCCTTGAACACATCTTCTTTTGATCCTGGTACACCTTTGATAGTCCCTGATTTGTAGACCCCGACACGCTCTAAGAGACGAAAGCCTCCGTACTTGGCCACACCAGAAGAAATCAGGGAGGAGATTACAGGACCAATAGATGTTATGATAGATGGTGACAAACAGATAGAGTACTGTCGTGTCTGAGAGGGTATTCGGGCTGAGCGCGAGACGGAGGTGTACTTGGGATTTTGGGATGATGCCACAGTGTCGACCCACTGCACAAGCTCATCAAGGGATATGCTAGCTTCGTTGCCACCATAGTAGGAATTTTCGTCAATATGTGCAACTTTGAAGCCAGTCTTAGAAAGGGCGCTGAGCAAGTGCGCTCCATAAGACTTAGATCGCAGTATGGAATGACGTTTGGACTTACGCTGCAGCGATTGACTCGGCAAGGCCAGTACCTATAATAACAACGTCAAAGTTTCCGTCCATGGGTGAGACTTAGACTTGAGTACTTGAGTGAGTACTTGGTTAAGCAGCCGCTGAGGAACTGATAGTGGATGAACAGCACAAGCCCTCAGATTCGCGGTGAGATCATCCATGATTAATTGATTGCCGAAAGAAATATCATCACATGACCTTTTTTGACCGGCCCTAAGCACAACTTTTTTGCCCAAAAATTTCCATTTAGAAACTAGCAGTATCATCTCTCTATACCTCCTCCACAAAATGGCCAAGTCAGACAAGAAGGCTGATAAAAAGACCAAAGCAGTCACCACCAAGGTCGACAAGAGGGCCTCTCCCGAAAAGTCCGCCGCCAAGACCAAGGAGGTCGTTGCTAAAGTCGAGGTAAATTATATGTATGTTTATGAATCTGGAATTCCCGCTGATACTGTTATGCAGAAGAAGAAGAGCAAAGAAAAGGCTTCGGCCAAGCCCATCAAAAAGCCAGAGACCAGTGATGAGGAGTCGTCTGACAGTGAGGAAGAGGCCAAACCCGGAAACAGCAAGGTGTGTGCGCTTCGTATCGTTTGACCAGCATTGATATTGAAACTATCATTTCTTATAGGGTAAGGAGGGTTCTTCGGATGAAAGCAGTGAATCGTCATCGGAGGACGAAAAGCCTAAGGCCGCTCAGGTCAAGGCGACGCCCGCGAAAGCTGGACCCGCTGCCGACTCTGACTCTGACTCTGACGACTCAAGTGATGAGGAACCTGTACCCAAGAAAAAATCCGCATCTAAAAAGGCTGTGCCTGCTTCCGTATCTTCTGCAAAGAAGGCGGCTTTAACACCTGTTGCGAAAAAGCCCGCCCCCACACCTGCTACGAAGAAGGCCACTCCCACAACAAAGAAGACTGAATCGTCCGATGATTCTTCTGAAGAGTCGAGCGACGAAGAGTCCGCACCTAAGAAGAGCGCCCCTACGCCCGCCATTGCCAAAAAGGACTCATCCTCTGAAGAGTCGTCTGAAGATGATTCTAGCGAGGAAGAGGCCGCACCGAAAAAGAAAGCCCCGGCTACGGCTGCTCCTCAAAAAGACGAATCCTCTGACGATTCGGACTCGGATTCGAGTGACGATGAACCCGCACCGAAAAAGAGCGCCCCGGCACCCGCTGCCGCCAAAAAGGACGCTTCATCTGATGATTCTGATGATTCTGACGACTCTTCAGAAGATGAGGCACCTAAAGCTAAGGCTGCCGCTGCCGCTAAGAAAGCTGAAAGCAGTGATTCGGATTCTTCGAATGACAGTGATGTCGATATGGAAGACGGGACAGCTGCAGCCCCAGCCAAGTCAGGTCGGTTTGCTGTCCCTTGAAACGATGTAAATGTTTGATGACTGATCGTTTACGTTGTCGCAGGCAAGCGCAAGGCGGAGGACTCTGCTCCTGCACCACCGAAAAAGCTCAAACTTGCCAACGGTGATGCTGCTCCTGCCTCCACTGCAGACGGCGCTGAAGAATCAAAATCCATCTTCGTTGGACGTCTATCATGGAACGTCGACAACGACATGCTCGCAGCTGCATTCGCGGAGTGCGGTGAGGTCGTTTCAGCTACTGTTCAAATGGACCGAACGACTGGTAAATCCCGTGGTTTTGGATACGTCCACTTCGTGACGGCCGACGCCGTTGAGAAGGCACTTGCAATGAATGGACAAGAGATCGACGGTCGCCCGGTGAACATCGACCGCAGCACACAACTCGACAAGTCTCAGGTGCGAGAGAAACGTTCAAAGGCATTTGGCGACCAGATAAGCCCACCAAGCAGCACACTTTTCGTGGGTAATCTGAGCTTCAGCGTCAACGAAGATACTGTCTGGACATTCTTTAACGAGTATGGAGTTAAGAGTGTACGACTCCCTACCGATCGTGATACAGGGCGTCCCAAAGGCTTCGGATATGTTGAGTTTGAGGACATCGAGGGTGCCAAGAAGGCCTTTGAGGCTCAGAATGGAGCAGAGATTGAGGGTCGCGCTATCCGTCTCGATTTCTCGCAACCACGAGACACTTCTGGTGGCGGACCGGGCGGTCGTGGTCGTGGTGGAGATCGTGGTGGTCGTGGACGGGGTGGCTTTGATCGTGGAGGAGGACGAGGACGTGGTGGTGGCCGTGGTCGCGGCGCTCCCCGTGGTGGTGCACGCTCCGGTGGTATCGCTGCCTTTGAGGGCAAGAAGACCACTTTCTGATTGCTCACTAGTACTTTTTTCGTATTCATCTTATTCTCATTATTAGGATTGTTCATGCTTATTATAGTTTCATCTTGTTTATCGGCTGTGCTTTCGATTTATGGTTTCGAGGTTTGACGTCATCCGTCAGATATCTTGAATAGTAGCAGGAATCATAATAGTTTGTACATTGAACATGTATACAACTGGACAATGTGTCTAGATTGGCATTGAAGCGGACCATTCATGCATCGCTTTCTCGACCTCAGCGAGTAGTTCCAGAATTATAGGATGATGAAGACTCGAATCAAGACAAGATCTCGACGCGTATATTTCGTCTTGTGAATAGATGGAGGGTATCGAAGACTGAGAGTTCGAATCACCGCTATGAAGCCCAGGAACTGAGGATCCTACGTCGACGAAACCAAGGGCGTTTCCTGTACGAACTGCTGAAAATGTAGTGAACTTGCTATGGTTGACAGATTTTGATGACCGGAAGGGGAAAGCCCGCAAAGAATGAGATTCGTCACAAAGCTGCCCAGAAGTCTCGCCAGACGACAGGTCAGATCGTTCGACAGCAGGGACGTAGAGAGACTGGGTATAGATAGCGTGCCTTCTGATGGAGTCCTTCTTGGTCAGGTTGGGACGATCTGGCCGTTGCACGAGCTCAGTAGAAATAACTTGGCCTGGCCTGTGTTTATGGTCGGCGGAGAGTGTGTTTGTACGCTTACGGCAGCTGGTTACACGGGGGAGAGGATTCGCTCTCAAGTCATTGTCCAGATTCGGCTTCGCGCGGAGGTTCCCAAGACTAGGGGATTTAAAATGAAGCTTGTTGTGATTAGGCGTCATCTTCGCTGAAAGGTTAGAGCACTGTTCACTAGTATTAGGCTGTTTACTTCGTTCCCTGAGTTGTTGGCTGTCAAGACGAACACCGATAGCCACAACATGACTATTGAGAGATACAGGCGTCTCCAAAGAAGAAAGACCCTGGGCGGGTATGTTTTTGTTCCGTTCAGAGAGTATTGTCGGTCGCTCTGATGTGATGGTCTTGGTGAGGCGGTCCTGAAGCAGGCTTGGCGGCGCTGGATCATTCTCGTTGACGCGGCCCTTCAAAGAATAGAGGGTCGCTTGGACTGTTCCTTGTACTCTGCTAGACGCTACTTCTAGGGATGGATGTTCTTGGGAAGACTTTTGGTTGACGGGGTATTTGCTAGCGTCGCGAAGGGGTACAACTTGGAATCTGTGCGGGTCACGATCACGTATAGCAATGCGTGTCTTCATCTTCAAGCGTTCAGCACTGTCCGGTTTGGTAGGAGAGGGAAATGTCGGTGTTTTCAGGATTTCTGGCGAGGGAAGCTGGAGCATCGAAGGAAGACGAGGAAGAGGTCCCCCTGTATTGATTCTTTCCCGCATGGCGGTGAGAAGAGCATCCCCAAACTCGGGAGAGACGGTCCACTTGTGTTCAGCCTGTGTAGATCGTGAAGACAATGGAGTGGTGAAGTCAGCCATGGATGTAAAAGTTCGCGCCCAGGCGCGAAAGGCTAAAGTTATCTAGTTTGAACGAGTAGAAGCTTATTATAAGAATATCCATTACTATTTAGATTCAAAGGGACGATCGAGCTACCGTGACCGAAAGATGGTAGGTAACCTTTATCTATGGGACAAACTGATGAAACCTGATTGATTCCATTCTACATCCTCTCCAATGGACGAATACTCAACAACCTCATTGCCGCCGCCAATACATCCCTCGCACATTCATACATATACAGCCTCGCCCGCGCCTTCTCCGTATCCTCCTCTCCTTTCACAATAACCGTCTCCCACGCACTCGAAATCGCATGGCTAAGCCTGAATGCAAACGTCACAATTCCGCTCGCCTCGTGCGTCCTTAAAGCCGTCTTAATTACGTCCGGGTAAGAGCCTAGGAGGAACACGATTTCGCGCGCGTGCGGCATGGATGCAAGGGATTCGGTTTTGATGAGTTCGGGCCTGGGCAGAGGGAGGAGTTGTGGGTTTTTGCGGCCTATAGAAGCAAGGCGAACATGGGCGTATTGCAGGTAGGGGCCTGTGTCACCTTCAAATGAGAGCATACGTGACCAGTCGAAGGTGTAGTTGTTTATCCTACAATTGATTATCAGAATTAGAAAACAATTGGAGTTGGTAAGGTAACTCACCGCTTAGCAGCCATATCTTGGATCTTGACCCCTGTTATACCAATTTCACGGGCGGTGGTCTCTGGGTCCTCGACAGCTGCGAACTTCTCTTCGTTCTGCTTCATCTGGTTGTACATAACCTCCGCGGCCTCTTTGATAATCTGATCGAGGAAGACGACAGTTCCTTTACGCGTGCTCATGCCCTGCACAAGACCGTAATTAACGTGCTGCAGTGTCTTGGCCCATGGGAACTCCATGAGCTCGAGAACCTTGAAGAATTGTGCGAGATGCAGATCCTGTTGCGACGACACGACGTAGATCATCTTGTCGAATTTGTATTTCTCGTATCGCTCGATGGCACCGCCGATATCTCGTGTCAGGTAGATCGAGCTACCATCTACGAACAACATTAACCATCAAATCGTGAGATGGATATCTTTCTCCCACCTTTCTTCCTAACAACAGCCGACTGGAGCTTCCACTTCGTAAGATCCACAATCTTCGCGCCATCCGCATCGCTGATCAACCCCATCTCGTTCAGCCTCTCCAGTGCCTTATCCTGCCATTCCTTCCCGACCATACTCTCCCCATTATACACATCAAAGTGTACATTCAGACGATCGTATTGCTCCTCATACTTCTTGACACTAAGCTCTCGCCAGACACGCCAGTTCTTCAGTGCAGACTCGTCACCGTCCTCCATACGCTTAAACCATTGCGCAGCCTCAGTTTTGACGTTGGGATCGGCCTCTGCGTCCTTGTTCACCTTGACGTACACGTCAAATAGGTGCTTGATCGCGTCTTTTTCGAGTTCTTCTTGTGAGCCATACTTTTCGAATCCAGTCGCGATGAGGCCGAACTAGTGAGAATATCAGTAATTTTCTCAAATGACATTCTCATCCGAAAGCACCTGTGTGCCCCAATCTCCAAGATAATTCATCCTAACGACTTCCCACCCACACGACTCGTACAAATTCGACAGGAATGCGCCGATGATAGTGCTCCGTAGGTGACCGACGTGGAAAGACTTGGCGATATTAGGACTAGAATACTCAATAATGACTTTCTTCCCCTTCCCTGACGTGTTCGTGCCGTACTCTGGCTTTTTCGACTTGGTTAGGTGTGTTCGCGCATGCACCTGGTCAAGAACACGGCGAACAAGGGACTCAGAATTTAGCTGGAAGTGCAGGAACGCCTTGTCATGCGTTACGGATGATACCCAATCGTCTGATTCAAACTAGAGCCATGTTAAGAGATTTTTCGTTAAGACAGAATGAAGTCATACTTTACTGATGACCTTGGCTGCAAGCTCATCCAGCTTCCCAGGTAGCTTGAACCGCGGTAACGCAACGGTAAAATCGACTCCTTTCTTTCCATAGTCTACACCCGAGTATGCCTGCTCTATCGTCAAAGGAAGAGCCTCGGATACCTTCTTGGCAATGGCTGTCCGGAAGGAGTCAAAAATGCATGTTGATGAGTCTGCGTTGGAGACGATGGGAAGGGCAGAGGATGCCATAAATGTTCGTGTAGTTCCAATGAGCGGGCGCAGGGAACGAAGGGGTCGCTTGAGAGAGAAATAAAAGGCCAGGACGAGAACGAAACGACGGTGATCGACTCGATAAGATTTTTTGTAGTCACAAGGCAAGGAAATGCTGATCGGGTCGGGGGTATTTTTAATATGTTCTCACGCTTACGATGGGAAGGCGACTGCTGGCGACCCCATATATGAAACGTGACCTAGATATGAAACAGCGCAGGTAAAGGCCACCACCTACTTGTCGCAATTCTCCTCAATTCTTTCGTAAATAGCTACCCAGGGCGGTTCACAGCCAACCGCATAGCCCGCTACTTGCCAAGTAAATCGTTCAATGTCCCTCTCTTCCCCTTCCAAATAAAGACAATTTCTATCTGAAATCACTTCCAGCCACTATATGTCCTTTGCGGCTGACCCCACAATGTACCTTTTTTTACAACACAGTAACTTACCAGTTAGCCGCCTCTCCATCCACTTAAATACATAGAAGTATGAGATTATATCGTCTCTTCTCTCTTCATAATACAAAGAATAAGCCGAGTACGCAATATCGAATGCCCATAAGCCCAACCATTTCCTCAACACTTAATTTATACACATATCCAACAACATTTTTTTTTGCATCCTCGAGAACAGCTTAGTCTACGTGAAGTTTCCACATTATCCCAAGTCAATATGCAATTATGCGAGCTTTCACACCAGCATATTGCCACCACACTTGACCAGGCCCTTAGACTGATTTGGTTTTACTACAACGTCACTCCTTACTCTATTGCATGAAACAGGAAGTCTTGTTTCCGGTTCTTTTGTGCTTGTTCTCTTGAACCCTTGGTCTTTTTACCTGTATGATCTCAACATCTACATTCCTCATTCACAGAAAACCTACATGCATACAGCACTTACATCACAATTCTCACTTGTGGAGGTCCACAATTCTGCACATGAGAGTAATCATGCTTATGGCCAGTTCCCCAACACCAACAACATATTGACTTTCCAGGAACCAAGGGAGGGACCGACCCAAGACATATGACTCTGCATCCAGAAAGGCCTTGCAACCAACGAGACATTGTACCTGGTCAGGGAAAGACAACAGAGCTGTCAGGTTCCGCTGACCTCGGGGGCTCAGCTGCACTGGGCGAGTCCTTACTAGGCGGGCGTGATCCCCTTGCACTGGTAACTGAACACTTGAAGACGTTCCGGGTACTAATGGCTTGTGCGGATAGTTGGTGGGATGTGATCCGGACGGATCCGGGGAGGTCCAGAGAAGTCGGGTTGTGAGGAAATGAGACGGTCTTGGCGGGGTTCAGGCAGAAGACCATAAGGGAGATTCGCGGAAGTGAAGGAGTAGGTGGCTGTGTGATCAATGGGGACGGAGCCGGGGTTTGATGGGAGATCATTTGGAGTTGATGGAGTCCAGGACCGAGCAAAGAGCGAGGTTCGGACCTGGTGAAGGGGTGTCAGGGCTCGTAATTGTAATCGCGGAGTTCATGAGGTCGTTAGGGTTGATGAAGACTTGGGCACAATGGTCGGACGGAGTCACCGAGACAGCGTCAGACGAAATGGGATGGGGTTGATATGGAACAAGAGTAGATTCAGGTAGAGATACAAAATGATAATGAGAACGATAACGAAATGGAGACGAGACAAGACCAGGAGACTGAGAGTAAGGAAAACAAGACACGAAACATGAAACACGAAAAGGAAACAATCAGACCATAGGTAACATTAAGCAATATCAAGACTAGAGTACGAAGAGCTACTCGACGGCTTATATACTGACTACCCGGAGGACTTTGGGGTATGTCGGCTGCGGCGGCGGGGCTTGGCGGAGTTCGACGGAGTGGGCGGGTGTCAGTTGCGATCGAGGATTGGGCCACGCTGATACGTTGATGGGATCATTGGGGAACGCGAGTCGCCCCGAGGTTGTCATGATACTCCGGAATAGGTCAGAGGAACCAGGGTGTTGAGTTGATGATGGGTGGCGAAGATTGGGAACAGCGGGGGTGGTTCTTGGGGTTTGGGAGATCCAGGGTAAGTGTCAGTGGCTGCGGGGAAGGCACCGAAGTTGGCCAGGGGGCTGTCGGAATTAGCTGGGGAGGCGTCGGAGTTAGCCGAAATAGGCGTGGGGCATGGGTGGAAGTTTGGCGGAGTGTCGGGGGTTTTTTGGGGGTTCGGGGGGTTGATGGACGATGTGTGGGGGTTCAGGGGATGGGTCGTGACATCACCCCCCTTCAGCATCAAGACCCTTCGAGACGCGGGGGCAGGACGGGGATCGGCGGGGCATGGGAGTCGAAGCCGAGCAATATTGATCAATCCGCAGCGAGTGATAGTGGCATGGGAGATGAAGTCAAAGCGCGGCCGCCATTTTGTCAGGGTTCTCCTCAATCAATTAAAAGCTTTGGGCGTGCCCCGGGGTTTCCCAAATTTCATCATGTCTTCCCCCAGCGTTCCAGTAGTCTCTCCCGCCGATTTGGACGAGGTGGTGGTGTACGACAGTGGGGGTGAGGAGTTCAAGCGTCAGCGCTGGGGTAGCGTCAGGGACCGGAGTCGTAAGTGTTGTTGACTTTTCTTTTCGGGATGATTGACGGGGCTCCTGTAGAATCGTCCATGGTAGTAGTAGTGGATTTTCCAGGGGTTCCAAAATGGACCAAGTTTTGTCCCGCATTGCCAAAGGGGAAGGGGGCATCCTTGGCGATGGTTTGGGAGAAGCGTCGAGCCTCCCCCCCCTCGGGGGCGGGACCCAGCAAGAGGCTGCATGGGCGTGAGTCATTGGCGGGGCCTCCGGGGTCTTCCCTTTTTTCTCCTACTCCGGGCATCCCCTCGGAATGGTCGTTGAGTCCCCCCGCGCCTATTCCTTCGATCACGGAGGTCTTTCTTCGCAAGCAGGTGGAAGCTTTGATGACATTGTTGGCAGTACGAGAGGGTGAGCTCCGACGGGCGAGGGAGGATCGTGACATGACGTGGACGGAGAAAGAAGCGATGGAGCGGGAGAGGAACACTTCGGTGTGCGTGGTGACGGAGCGAGCGTTAGAGGTGCGGGGCTTGCGGGAGCGTCTGATGCAGATGGAGGGGCAGCCTGTGGGGGAGGCGGAGGGGCGGGGACGAGCTCCGGAGGGGGATGCGCTGTGGGTGGAGCTGGAGGTGGCGAGGCAGAGGGAGGACTGGTTGGCCAACGAGGCTGCTTCGGGGCACGCAGGGATCCTTCGTGAGTTGTCTCCCGTTCCTCCGTTCGTTACTGACGGTTCATTTTCTGGGTTTAGGCTGGGTGCGGGAGCATTGGGTCCTCTTGGACGGTGCCTCCACGGCGTTTGCGTTGATTCAGGACAGGTTGACGCAGGGATCCACAGTTCAGCCTCCGGAGTTGCAGCAGGGAATGGCGCAATTGGAGAGGTTGTTGGCGGGGCATCGGCGATGCAATGCGGTGGCCCCGGGGTCGTGGTGGGAGGTGGCAGCTGACGCGGAGGAGGCGTTGCCGGGGTTGGCGGAGATCTTGGCGGTGGTGCGGGCCCAGATAGAAGTTGACCTGGGGGTTGGGTTGCCAGTGGGTCTGGGGAGGGGATGAGATGGGTGCAGGCCTTGTTTCTTGCTGCTCTCGGACTTGCTGCCTCCCTCGCCTATTGTATATATAATTTTTGTACGCAAACATGTTTGTTTCTTGGTCCCTGGGCATGTGAAGTGAGGTTTTAGTTTGTATGAGGGTGAAGTAAGCAAAACACGCAGGGATGTGGAGAGGGAGTTGAATCCTTAGTGAGTCCCGAGGCGGGGGTTGTGCCTGCTAGTGCCTATCTGTGCTGGTTACTCCCGGGGTTTGTCGGGACGGGGTGGGGCATTGCAGGGAGGATTCCCGAGGTTCGGCAGGGGTAGTGGGAGTTCTCCGGTGGAGTTCCGTGGCATTTTGGGGTGGTGTTATTGAGTTCAATTCTCGGAGTTTCCGACCAGGGGTGTAGGGGTTTTCTTTGTCTGTGGCGGGGACGTGCGCCGTATTGGTATCGGAGGGCGGACCTTCGAATCTTTCACGGTGCCCAGTGGGTCCGGGGCTTTGGTTTTCTTGGTAGTGCGGTTGGCAGGGGGAGCGGAGGTCTTCCCGTGATCTGGCCCTTATGCCTGCACTGGTGGTGAAGGCAGCGGGGCCTTCTTCATTGGCGGGGTTCGGTGAGGCAAGGTTCGTCCTCGTGGCGTAGTTGGTCCAGGTTGGGATTGTATCCCGGAGTATTGTGTCTGTGGGCGGGCATGTTCGAGTGGTGCTTTGGTGTGCCCTGGAGTGTCGATGACCGAGGGGGTAGGATGCGGGGTGATCAGTCCCGACCAGTTCCTTCGGGTCCGGAGCCAAAATTTGAGGTTCTGGATTGTCTGCGTGACATTGCTTTCCTGTCCAAAGATAAGTCCTTAGACAGACAGAGGGATCTTACGTATTTCTGATACTTCCTTGAGTTTGGAGGTCTGGGGGTCGGTGGTTTCTTCATCGGGGAAGAATTGGGTGGTCCCAGAGTTGACACAAGGGTCACTCGGTGGGGGTTCGTTGGTTGTTCATGGTTGTTGGGGCAGCGGGGAGGTTGGCCGCAGGGAGGCACTGGGGTGGGGCTCCCCGAGAGTCGCGGCAGGGTCGAGGCAACTCTTCATTCGTGTTCCGGAGCGGCCCGGAGATTGTTGCAAGTGTGGGGGTGGCAGTGGGGAGAGGCACTGCTTGCTTTTCGCGTGTGGCCTGCTTCTGGGTGCTCTGATGGTGTGGTCCCTATTCAATGGACATATTCTGGCATAGGGGCGGAGCTTGGAGCGGGTGGTGATTTATGTTGTGGAGTTGGGGTCACCAGGGCGTTGTTGTTGGGCTGGCGCTGTGAGTACCCTCGCTCAAATGTTGTGGTCGGAGCGGAGGCCCTGGAGTCGTGTTGCCAGGGTCCGAAGCTGTGTCGAGGGGTTCGGAGGGGGTCAGAAGGGTGGGTTGGGCAGTTTTGGGCTGGCGCGGGGTCGTTTGGGTCGTTGAGACAGGTGGGGAGGTCCTCTAGGGATATCGGAGTATGTGCCCTTTGGGATTGTCAGGTCGCGTGAACGACTCTCTGGGTGATGGTGGGCTTCTCCCTCCCTTATATGAACATGTCAGCAAATCTAGAGTACTTAGGGGAACTACTTTGTATAGGGTCCTTTTTCCTATAGCTAGTTCGGGGTGGCTCCTATGCTGGGGGTTCCTTCGTGGGAGGTGGCGGAGTCTGGTGGTGGAGTTTGGGTTCGGGGGTGGCATGCGGGGAGGTTTGGCATCCAGGGTCCTTGTTGTCGGGGGTTCCGGATTGTGTGGGAGGTGGTGGTGAAATAGCGGCGTGGCCCGGAGTTGTCCCTTGTTGGGAGTGGGGTACCGTGGTTCTCCTCGTTAACGTCTGGAAGCTCGGGGATGTCTCGGTCTTGTGCCGGGGTTGTCGGGGTTGGGTTGGAGGTGTTGGGGCCCCTTCATTTGTCAGGCGGAGGTGACGGCTGAGTCGACCGAGGTCCGGAAGCAGGTCCTGGGGTTGGAGCATAGCCTAGGTCAGAGGTTCTTGTTCTGGGGTTGTTGGGTCGAGCTTGATTTCGGTGGTTTCGGGGCCAGTTGTCGGAGGGTTTAGTTCCTCGGGAAGGGGGGGGGTCAGGGTGAGGGTCGGGGGTCGATAGTAGGGTTCGGTGATGTTGTCGGCGGTTAGTCGCATTTGTCGGTCTGCAGAGTTGCCAGTGGGTCGGCAGATCCACAGGCGGGCTTTGAAGAAGCGCATTCTCAGTGGTCTCATCGGGGTTGGCGATCCTCACGCAATGGGTGACTGTTTCGCGGCGGGTTGGCGTTATTGTTTGTCGGAGGGTTGGCGCGGTGCCGGAGACATTTGTTGCTCATTTGGTCGGATGGTCGCCGGGTTTTAGGGTGCCATTCTTTGGATGACGTCAGGGTCAGCTTTGTGCAAGGGAACGGATTTGGCGGAGAGGGTGAGGGTGAGGGTGGGAGATGATTTGAGGGTTTGCGTGAGGGATTGGAGGTTGGGTGGGAGTTGGGGAGGGTGTCCGCAGGGGAGCCGTTGTATGGAATTAACCGGAGCGGAGGGGACGTTTGGTGTCGGATCCGCGACTCAATGTGCCTCGGCAAATTGGGCAGGGCCATATGAATTAATAGGGTTTCCAGGCATGGGTAGACCATAGACATGGGAGTTATTCGGTCATGTGTGTGGAGATAATGCGGGCATCACAGATGGGGTAAGGTAGAGTCTTGATATTATGTCAGGTTCTGCTGACCTCGGGGGCTCAGCTGCACTGGGCGAGTCCTTACTAGGCGGGCGTGATCCCCTTGCACTAGTAACTGAACACTTGAAGACGTTCCGGGTACTAATGGCTTGTGCGGATAGTTGGTGGGATGTGATTTGGACGGATCCGGGGAAGTCCAGAGAAGTCGGGTTGTGAGGAAACGAGACGGTCTTGGCGGGGTTCAGGCAGAAGACCATAAGGGAGATTTGCGGAAGTGAAGGAGTAGGCGGCTGTGTGATCAATGGGGACGGAGCCGGGGTTTGATGGGAGATCATTTGGAGTTGATGGAGTCCAGGACCGAGCGAAGAGCGAGGTTCGGACCTGGTGAAGGGGTGTCAGGGCTTGTAATTGTAATCGCAGAGTTCATGAGGTCGTTAGGGTTGATGAAGACTTGGGCACAATGGTCGGACGGAGTCACCGAGACAGCATCAGACGAAATGGGATGGGGTTGATATGGAACAAGAGTAGATTCAGGTAGAGATATGAAATGATAACGAGAACGATAACGAAATGGAGACGAGACAAGACCAGGAGACTGAGAGTAAGGAAAACAAGACATGAAACATGAAACACAAAAAGGAAACAATCAGACCATAGGTAACATTAAGCAATATCAAGACTAGAGTACGAAGAGCTACTTGACGGCTTATATACTGACTACCCGGAGGACTTTGGGGTATGTCGGCTGCGGCGGCGGGGCTTGGCGGAGCTCGACGGAGTGGGCGGGTGTCGGTTGCGATCGAGGATTGGGCCACGCTGATACGTTGATGGGATCATTGGGGAACGCGAGTCGCCCCGAGGTTGTCATGATACTCCGGAATAGGTCAGAGGAACCAGGGTGTTGAGTTGATGATGGGTGGCAAAGATTGGGAACAGCGGGGGTGGTTCTCGGGGTTTGGGAGATCCAGGGTAAGTGTCAGTGGCTGCGGGGAAGGCACCAAAGTTGGCTAGGGGGCTGTTGGAATTAGCCGGGGAGGCGTTGGAGTTAGCCGAAATAGGCGTGGGGCATGGGTGGAAGTTTGGCGGAGCGTCGGGGTTTTTTTGGGGGTTCGGGGGGTTGATGGACAATGTGCGGGGGTTCAGGGGACGGGTCGTGACAAGAGCAATATTGCCAGCGAGTTTTTGTAGAACACCAGACTTGATTTTGGTCTGGTGCAATATAAGCTGGAGCAAATAAAAAAATGAAAACACACCAGTGTATAATGTGTATAATGTTTGCATATGTGGTAGTACAAAGCAGGTAAACAGCCTTGCAACCCATGAGAGGCAATGATAAGAATGAGATCAAATTTGGACCCCTGGATGAGAGTAACACAGACCAACATGTCATATTGAATATGATTCCATGCATGAAGCTCTGCAGGATAGGCTGCCCACATGTGCCTTTGAACAGTGTCCACAAGGTGTGGGCAGTCAAACCTGGTGGCCATATGCAAAATAGATCTTATTTGGGCCATTGTCAACTTATTGTCACTGAGAAAAGGGCTAAGTGAAGTCAGACCTGCAATGTAGTAAGGGTAGAAAATGTGTCATCATACCTGAAACCATAAAGTATATCAACAAGATAGACAAGGTCATTGGTGGTTTCTGAATGAAAACAGACAACTAGAGAAGAAGGGCAAGATATAGGGCAATTTGCCCATATATCATGGAAAACATGGGAATGCAGAGAGAGAACACCAGAATGAACTATCCAATGTAGGTTACCAGCTGAGAGGGTTAAATCACCATCTGCAAAAGAAACAGGAATAACTGGGCAAAATTGGAATCAGGACACTATTGTCATTGATGTGTGGGGTGGTATCCATGGACACCAAAACAAGGATGGGGAAAGTAATTAAAATCAATAGTAGTTTGGTTATAGAAGAGTATTTAAGGGAACCAAGACATCTATAGGGGAGGATCAATAATACAAAATACCAATGCAGGCCTGTATTTGTATTCACAATGGATTTTAAGGGAAAAGGGGTAGAAAGGACCAGTTATTGTATATAGAATTGTATGGAGGGCATGGGAAGCACACATGATGAGAAAAAAAGCTAGTTGATATTTTTCCTAGACAGACAGAAATCCACTACTGAAGTAGTGGTAATTATTTCTAGTAATACCATATATATAATATATAGATCCCTCAGCTCATATTCTATGTATGTAAAGCCAAAAAAAAGTAGTAAAATCAAACTTGTGAGGATGGTCAATTTTTGCTATCTCACCTACTATTGTCAGAGGGTTATGAATCTAATTTTTTCCAAAGTTGACATGTAAGTAAAGGTACCCATATCTACTGATCTAGCTTGATTTGAACATATGGAATGCATATAAGACAGAGAAAGCAAGCTTTGAACAATGGAGCAATGGATTGGCATGACAAATATTTAAGCTCAGCTTGGCATCTTACCCTGGACTCATTGCAAACTGTGATGCAGAGTCCTAAAGTTTGGCAGGGTCACAAACCTGTCATGTTTCATTTTACATTCTTGCTTCCAAGATTAGTTCTCACAAGGCAAAACACATGGGACCTCAGCAGCATATTGTAAGGGCGACTTCCAGGGCAGCAGATTGGAGTCATGCAGCTAGCAGAGGGGAATCCAAAGTATATTAGCAGGAGTAGACAATGATACAATCAGTAACTAATCACCTAGCAGAGGGGAATCCAAAGAGAACAAGTCTAAGGATCCCTGCTACTTGGTGTGGTGCATCAGTGGGTGGTGGAGGCATGGAAACTACTGTATAGAAGGCCAGAGCTAATCCTAACCCTAAGACAATGATCAGTGAGATAATATGGAGATCTCTGGGGTTCTCTGGAGATCTCTGGGGTTCTCTGGAGATCTCTGGGGTTCTCTGGAGATCTCTGGGGTTCTCTGGAGATCTCTGGGGTTCTCTGGAGATCTCTGGGGTTCTCTAGAGATCTCTGGGGTTCTCTGGAGATCTCTGGGGTTCTCTGGAGATCTCTGGGGTTCTCTGGAGATCTCTGGGGTTCTGAAATGAGCCCCAGAGATGTCAAACAAGCTGCAGAGGTGCTGGAATAGGTTGCAGAGGTCAGAAATGGAAGTCCCCTGACATCACTCCCCCTCTAGCATACAGCATCTCAATGTGCAGAGTAAAAGAAGTCTTTGATTGCTCAGTCTGCCAGTGAAATAAGGTAGATTCCTTGTATAGTGTGCAGAGCATCTGGGTGTCTCCTGTGGAACTCCTTGATGAGTCTGGGTGCATGCACATTCTCCCATGGTTTCCAGGAGATACCCTCGATCCCATAGCTCTTCCACTTCACCTTGTATTTATTGTAGTTGTCTCCGGAATAAATGACTATCCAGGATTTCCTCCACCTTGTACTCCTTGTTGTTGTTGACCACTACTGGGGGTGGCAGGGGTGGCAGGCATTGCCCCAGAATAGGATCCTTAGGGGCTAGAGTCAGTTTGACCACATTGAACACTGGATGAAGCTGGCACATCCCCATAGGGAGCCAAAGTTGATAGGCTAGGGGCCCTACCTGCTGTTCCACCATAAAAGGTCCTAACTGGTGGTGTGACAGCTTTTTTGAGAGTTGGGTAGTCATAATGTCAGAGGCATCCAGGTAGACTTGATTTCTGGGCTGGTATCTGTGCCCTGGGGTCCTTCTGCAGTCATAGTAATGTACTATGTCATCCTTTGCCTTTGCTAGCATAGCTCAGGCCTCCTCTTGTGACCTTTTCATCCGGTTCACAAATTTGCTTACTGCTTCATTCTCTGAGGGTTGGGCCCAGAGTTCAAAGCCCATGCACAGGTGCCATCCAGTGTCAAGGAAGAATGAGGAGAACTGGGTGGATGCATAGATAATTGTTGTATTGGAACTTGGCATTGGGGAGGAGTTCATCCCAGTCATTCTGGCACTTGTTGCAGAAAAGGCAGAGGTACTGCTCCAACTCCTGGTTCACATGTTCATCTGGCCATTGGACTGCAAGTGATAGGTGGTGGAGGTGTGAAGCTTCATGCCAAGTAGTTGGTAGAGCTCCCTAGTGAAGTCCACCACAAATTGTAGTCCTTGGTCAGAGACATAAGTGTCAGAGAGGCTGTGGAGCTTCCAGACATTTCTCCAGTACAGGTTTGCAGTGCCCATGGTGGAGCAGGTGGTATGGGTCAGAATAAAGTGCACTCACTTGCCATACAGGTCCACCACCACTATGATTGCATCATAACTGTGGGCATTGGGAATTTCTACAATGAAGTCCATAGAAGCCATGCTCCATTGTTTCACAGGCATGGGCAGCAGGTGTAGCTGTCCATAGGGGAGGTGGCATTGGGGCTTGGTCCAGAGACAAAGATTGCATGTACTAGTATAGGACCCAATATACCAGGACATCTGAGGCCACCAGTAGTTCCATGATACCAGCTTCAATGTTTTCCATTGTCCAGGGTGCCCCATGATGTGGGAGTTGTGGTGTTGCTCCACAATCCTCCAACAGAGCTCCAGAATGTTGGGCATGTAGATATGATCCCTGAAGGTCAGGATCTCACCTCAGAGGACCCATTCATCTGTGTGGACTAACTTGGCACCAGTGGTATGCCCTGACTTCAGTGTCTGAGCAGCCTGCACAACAAGTTCCTTCTGCTGACTGTCTTGATTACTCTGCTGGATGTCCCAGAGAATGTCCACCTCTGCTCCTTTGATGGCTAGACCCTCCATGGCTTGGATTGCAAACAGTTCAGGGTGGAGGAGCATGATGTTGCTGTTATCCTCCCTCCCTGTGCCATGGTCTGCTCTCTAGCACAGGACATCTGGTTTTCCCATGCTCTGGCCAGGCTTGTGGTGCAATGAGAAGTCAAAGTTGGCAAGGTAGAGGGACCACCGGGCCTGTTGGCAATTGAGCTTCTTGGCTGTCCAGAAGTATCTGAAGTTCTTATGATCTGTCCAGACCTCAAACTTGTGCTGTGTGCCTTCCAGGAAGTGCTGCCACTCCTCAAACAACCAGATGATGGCCAGCATCTCCTTGTCATGGATCTTGTAGTTCCACTTTACTGCATTTAGGCTCTTGAAGTGAAAGGCCACCCTGCTTTGTTGGGTGTTCCATCAATGTTGTAGACCAGACTTGGCTTGGAGAGAGGCTGCATAGTCAGACCATGGCATTTGATGAACTCTGAGTCCAAAAACAGTCCCATTGCTCCACTATCCAGAAAAGCCATGACTCCATGGGCTTGCTGGGTGTCTGTAGTCTCTATCTCAACATCAAGGCATAGGGAGTTGGTGGACAGGCTGATAGCCATCACATACTGTCAGGGCATTTGACATGCCCAGGCAGGGCTATGCCAGTGGATCCTAGGTGTTGGAGAGCTTGGCAGGGGCTCCAGAGTTGGTATTTGTACATCTGAAGGGGAACATTGAGGTTCTTCTGTTTCAGAATGAAGGACATCAGAAAAGGCAATTTCATTTTCTATTGACAGACATGAGAACCTGTTAGCACCCAGCAATAGAGGTGTACACCTCATCTGTCACTCAACTCAAAAATCCTCCTCCAGCTCTGGGGGTGATGCACATGCACTGATCTCCTCCAGGGTCAACTCCAGTATAGGCTTGTCTGACAATGGAGCTCCAGCAGCATCCTTCACAGCTAGCAGCTGTGGGAGGAGTTCCTCCTGCTCTGCCATGGCAAGGTAATGCACTTCCAGGTCCAGGGGGCAGTGCTGTACAAAGTGCCTGGGCTTCTGGCATCTCTGGCACAGAAGTGGCATGGCACAGAGCTGTTTGGCAGTGTCCACATCCATGGGGATACCTGGTGATAGGGGATGTGTTGTGGGGATTGCTGGAGTAAGGGCTGGCATTGAGTGAGCAGGTACAGAGTGGTGAAGATTGGTGATCAGAGTGGGGTGCATCATGGAATGTGGGCAGTCCCCCCCAGACCCCCCCACTCACTCCCAATGACTGGAGAGATGGAACTTTCACCCTGACTGCGCATTTGGCAGCAGAACCTATATAAGTCCCTCCCAGCTCAGGAGGCCTTACTCAGTACAGCTTGACCGGGTGACTGGGACATCCTGGCATTGCAGGAGCCCTACCTTGACCACCTCGGCAACACTAGAGCCACCTCAAAATGGGTAGTTCACTACCCCAAGGACAGTCAATGCAACAGCAATTCTCATGCACGCTCTGTTCTACTCATTAATGCTGATATCCCCACAGATTTCTATACCTTCCTCAATGTCCCCTCCTCAGACGTCACAGCAGTATGTTTTTGTGGACATGAGGGTCACCTGACCCTCATCAATGTCTATAATGACTGCACCCATAACAAAAGCCTCAATGTGCTATTGTCCTTTCTCTTCTCGTGCTTCCCTCTTATCTGCCCGTCACAGAGCGACCACATGCTCTGGATTGGCAACTTCAACCGTCACCACCCACTATGGGAAATGGCAGAGAATCGACACCTAAATTTGTTAGAAGCAGATATCCAGCCATTCCTTCACCTCCTGGGCTGCTACCATATGGAGCTTGCGCTTCCACCAGGCCTACCCACACTCCGCACAGCCCATGACACATGGACTAGGCCAGACAATGTCTGGAGGAGGAATACTGACATAGACCCCATCATATCTTGCTCTATCGTGCCCTCTATCTGCCCTCCAACCACAGACCATCTACCCATTGTTATGGTGGTGGAGCTCCCTCTCCCATGCACGTTCCCCTCTCCCTCAAGGAACTTCCAAGAGGTTGACTAGGAAGTATTTAACATATTGCTGAAGGCAAAGTTAGATGTACAATCCCCTGCCTGCCACATCAGGACTGCAGAGCAATTTGCGGCCAAGGTAACAGTGCTGACGGCGCTAATACATGAGGTCATGAGCTGCAATGACATAGTTCCAATGTACAAACCGTGCCCATTCATCAAGCACTGGTGGACCAAAGAGCTGACGGCTCTTAAGAAAGCACAGACAAAGGCCAACAACCTTGCTTACAAATACCGCAGCGTTGCTGACTATCCAGCCAAGGTGGAGGCCAAGCGCCTCTCTCAGCTAATGGCTGACACCATCTGCAAGGCCAAAAATGACCACTGGGTTGACTGGCTAGAAAACATTAGCCCTAGCCAGATCTACTTAGCTAATAAATATGTAGCACACAAGCCCACTGATGCTTCTTGTACTAGGATCCCAGAACTCTGAGCCTCTGGCATGGAGACAGAGAATGTCACCACCTTGTTTGCTCAGAAAGCTGAGATCCTAGCTGAGTCTTTGTTTCCTCTCCCACCTCATACATATGCCACTCTCGCCTCTGCATACCCTGAACCCCTACCCAGTGTCAGGTTCCTTAGCCAAAGCCGCATAAGGGCAGCCATTGATATGCTGAAACTATATAAAGCGCCAGGTCCTGATGGGATCTCCAATGTTGTCCTAAAATAATGTGCGGACACCCTCATTGACCATCTGTTTTTTATATACCATGCAGTTTTTGAGCTCGGGGTCTACCATGACTCCTGGCTGACGTCCACCACGCTAGTCCTGCACAAGCCAGGCAAGCCGGACTATAGCAATCCCAGAGCTTACCGCCCAATTGGTCTTCTCAATACCATTGGGAAGCTCCTCTCCACCATTGTTGCCACTGATCTTTCTTTCCTCACAGAAAAACACAATATGCTCCCAGGCCAACAGTTTGGCAGATGCCCCAGATGCAATACAATGGAGGCAATGCACATGGTTGTCACCAAGATCAAGGATGCCTGGCATACAGGACATGTAGCAGCCACCCTATTCCTAGATGTACAAGGCGCCTTCCCAAACACTGGATGTGACCACCTCATACACAACATGCACAAACACCGAGTCTCCAAATGCTACATTGAACTTATGGAACACATGCTCATGGGCCAACAGATGGTACTCCAATTTGATGGCCAAGATTCAGACCCATTTGACGTACTCAATGGCACTATGCAGGGCTGCCCCCTGGCAATGCTCTTCTACGTGTTTTACAATGCCCCACTCATACAGGTCGCCAACGAGCCTTGCAAGAACAAACTTGTCTCTGAATTTGTGGCTGACACCATGTTTCTAGCAACCACTAAGACCCTCCCCAACTGTCATGACATCCTAGCCGACATGATGCACAGGGCAAGTGGCAGATTTGACTGGTCCCTCTCTCATGGCTCGCCATTCAAACTATCAAAGCTTGCCCTCATGAACTTCCCCTGCTTCCAGCTTGACAAAATCCCAGATGATCTATCACTCACGCACATCAACCCTGGGGGCGCTGCGACCACTCAGCTTGTCAAGACTGTCCTCACGTATAAGTACCTGGGGGTTGTCTTTGACACCAAGCTCCAATGGTCTGCCCACTCCCAGAAAGTCGTTGCACGAGCCGCCTAGTGGTCACAGCAGGTGATGCACCTTTCCAGGATCTCTGAGGGCATGCCCCCCCACCACATGCGCCAGCTCTACAACACTGTAGCCATTCCTGCCATCACCTACACTGCCGAGATTTGGTACACAAGCATTCACGCCTCACCCTTAGGACTGAGAAAACAGGGCTCTGTGGCTGTCACCAACAAGCTCATCCCATCTCAGAGGCGTGCCACGCGAGCCATCACAGGAGCCCTCAGCACAACAGCAGGCAACATGCTTGACACACATGCCTGCCTCCTCCCAGTCAAACTCCTCTTCAAGAAAGTGCTATTCCATGCAGCGGTGCGTCTCTCCTCTCTCCTTCATTCCCATCCCCTTTTTCCCAAGCAGCCACATGATATATTACCAGGCATCATTCCCCACTCCATCACCTCTTCCATTTCACCGCCGTTGTTCCTAACACCATAGAAACCGTCAAGCCCATCCAACAACAACCAAATTATATACCCACCTTCTCAACTATCATAGCGGATGACAAGGACTCTGCCCTATCGCTTGCCACCAACAGCTTTGCTTCAGCCCCCACAGCAATATACTGTGATGGTTCAGGCTACAAAGATGGTATTGGCACCTCTGCAATACTGTATGTCAGAGGGGTTGAGAAGCAGAGCCTATGCTACCACCTCGGAAGCAAGTCCCAACACACCATCTATGAGGCTGAGATTGTGGGCATCATCCTTGCCCTTTACCTACTGACCCTTTTCACAAGCAAAATTACTGCACAATCCATAATTGGTAGTGACAGCTAAGCAATGCTACTAGCACTAAACAACCAGTGCCCCCACCTGTCCCACTATCTCCTTGACCATGTCCACTTGGCAGCTGAATGCCTCCATGCCAAACAAGACTGCCTCATACGAGCACCAGAACAACAATGCGCAACCCACGGAGGGACCCTGTGGTCTGACTGCACCTGCAACATCATTAACCTACAGCTCCACTGGACCCCTGGCCATGTTAGCTTCCAGCCCAACAAACGCACCGACCAGCTCACCAAAAAGGCTGCCAAGGGCTACTCAAGCAGCTCCAAGAAACTTCCTCCACTCCTCAGACACAACCTACTGCCAACCAGCATAACTGCAGCATGCCAAGCAGCACTGATTGACCTCACTGATGAAAGGAAAAACTGCTGGAAGTGCTCCCCACGCTATGCTGACACCCACATCATTGACCAGTCATTACCATCAAAGAAGTTCCTTCACCTGGTCCAACCCCTTGACCAACAACACTCCACCCTCCTCACACAACTCTGTACCCACCACGTCCCCCTCAACCAATACCTCTTCCACATCAGATGCTCTGAAACGCCAGTGTGCCTGCACTGCGGAAACCTCACGGTCAAAATGGTCCAGCACATCATTGTAGAATGCTGCCACTACCAATTCAAAAGACATTGTTACTTATGCCACAAACTACGACATAAAGCTAAGTCCTTATCCTTCATGTTTACCAAGTCGACTGCACTTAATCCGCTCTTCCAGTTCATCCACGCCATGAAACACCTTGAAAGACGCAAACCACCAACTCCAACCCCACCGACAGGTCCGCCAAGGCCTGCATAACCCTCTCTACTCCGATCTACAAACCTTACAAACATTACTAATATTGGCTCCAGTATATCACCTCTCCCCACCCTCTCACACGCACCTCCTCCAGGTTGAGGGCACTACTGTGCAGCTTGACTCCCCCACCCTGACCATCAGTCAGCAGCCTCGTAGCACCCAACATGCTGCAACAAAAATTCCTAGGTTATAACAGGGGAGCGCAACCAAAAATGACAATGGAACATCGGCCCACTCATTCTCCACGTATGCGGGGGGGTGAGGATTCTTGCAGCTCTTGTAGACTATAGTAGTACCATGCAACATGGCCATAGACTCCAAGCATGAAATATATTGATAAAAAAAAAAAAAAAAAAAATGTGGGCAGTGGAGTTCCCTCCAAATCTCCATGAGTTGCCACTGGTCCCAGGCCATACCTCATACCATGATGCAATCTTTTCATTGTTTGGGTGACTCTCCACAAGATTGTCAATGCATTCCACTAGCATGGGGTGCAGGCCATCCCAGAAGGTAAGGCATAATTGAAGGCCATTGGGGTAGGCAGCTTGCTTGACCAGAGTCCAGAATGAGTTGATGTACTTGTCCAACATATGCTTTCCTTGCCCATATTGCTCCCTATTGTGGAGTGTCAATGTCATGATCTTAGTGGGGTCTAGCAGGAAAAACTCCATGTGGAAGTCCTTCTTGAAGGCAGCCCAGTCTAGAAAACTTCCAACACCTCTAGAGTAATGGAAGACTTGTAGCATGTAGGTGGAGGCATGTCCAGTCTTCATGTATGACAGTACCCAGGCTATTTTCAATGTATTGAAGTTGAAGGTGTCCCTACTGAGGTGGATGTAGGTGAGGCAGAATTGAAGGAATTGTTCCCTGCCAGAGTGGGCACCATCATATGCATCTGGTAGTGTGGAGTGTGGGATCTATGGCTGTATGGTTACTGGAGCTGCAGTTACAGGTGCAGACATGGTTGGGGCTGATTCTGCAGCTAAGAGAGGTATGGAGGTAGGAGTTAGGCATTCAAGCAGTGCCTGGAGCAACTGGGAGATAAGATCTGTGGTTTGATGGAGGGTAGAGAGTTTGGTTGTATAGTGGGTGAGAGATGACGAGCTACGCCCTGTGCCTTTGGCATGGGCCTGTAGCTCTTGCTTCATCCCAGACCCAACCTCACTTTGTTCGGTTAGGTCCTCGATATTCTACTCAATGCTTCATCCCAGACCCAACCTCACTTTGTTCGGTTAGGTCCTTGTATTTCAAACTTAATGCTTCATCCCAGACCCAACCTCACTTTGTTCGGTTAGGTCCTTGATATTCTACTCAATGCTTCATCCCAGACCCAACCTCACTTTGTTCGGTTAGGTCCTTGTATTTCAAACTCAATGCTAATTCCCAGACCCAACCTCACTTTGTTCGGTTAGGTCTTTGTATTTCAAACTCAATGCTTCATCCCAGACCCAACCTCACTTTGTTCGGTTAGGTCCTTGTATTTCAAACTTAATGCTTCATCCCAGACCCAACCTCACTTTGTTCGGTTAGGTCCTTGTATTTCAAACTCAATGCTAATTCCCAGACCCAACCTCACTTTGTTCGGTTAGGTCCTTGTATTTCAAACTCAATGCTAATTCCCAGACCCAACCTCACTTCGTTTGGTTAGGTCTTTGTATTTCTAACTCAATGCTTTATCCCAGACCCAACCTCACTTCGTTCGGTTAGGTCTTTGTATTTCTAACTCAATACTAAGTCTCAGACCTCATTGGCTAACTCTTTGCATTCTCTCAACTCATGCTGACATCCAGACTTAACCTTACTTCATTCAATTTCTCAGTATTTCTTTTCTATTACAATTCAATGCTGAGATATTATATACAAACTAATCATATATCTATATTATATTGTCAAGAAATCACCAAAGTCCACTGGTCTATATTGAAAAGTGAAAGATTATAAAAGTTAGTACTAACAAAGTAAATTCATAAATGTCACACTTACATTTGTAAAACATTGAGAATATCTATACTATACTGTCAACTCATATACATTAGGTGCTGAAATTCACAGAGGTTAGCAATTTGGTGTTTCAATCTATCAAAAGTTACACTTACATTTGTAAACCATTCAGGATTTCTTGATAGACAATATTAGCAGTCATTCTTGATGTATTTTCTGAATCTAAAATGACTTTGATACGATCTCCTGATGTGCACCGAGAAAGTGCAACATAAAGTTGGCCATGTGCAAAGACTGATGATTGAAGGTCCAATCCAACATGCTTGACTGATTGACCTTGAGACTTGTTGATTGTCATAGCAAAGGCCAATTGAACTGGAAATTGTCTCCTGCGCAATGGAATTGGCAAATCTTCTTCAGAAACATCCATGTTGATTCTTGGAATTAAAACAACTGATCCTGCAAACTTGGCATCTCCACTAATGATTCGGCATCTAAGAACTCTGGTGCTGATGTGGGTGACAATCATTCTTGTTCCATTGCAAAGTCCTTTGGTTGTATCTAAATTTCTGAGGAGCATCACAGGAACACCAATCTTGAGAGCTAATTTAGCCAAAGGCAAACTACTGGCTCTCAAAGAGTTAAGATATTCCATTGGATACAATGCCAGTCCATTATCAGACATGACAGAGTCTGCACTCTGCAAGATCTTCTCTTCTCCTGGACATTTCTGCAGAATTTCTGAATTGATATCCTCTATATCAGAGTTCTTGCTAGAGAGAATAGTTCGATCCAGATAATACTGATCATTTTGATGATGACTAATATGAGGATAAGTGGAAGAGATTAACCCAGTAATAGAATTGTCAATGCAGATCATGGTTTGTGGAAGTTGTACTGTTTCTCCAGGCCCAAGGTTTTTTCCAGCACCAACATCCAATAACCAAGCTGCATGAGCAATGTTATCAGGAGTCTGATCCAATCTCATATTTTGAACTAAGTAGTGGACTTGAGTCTGATCCCAAAGTCTTCCTCTCTTGAGTGAAGCAGCAATCATCTGCTGCCTGAGTCCTCGTTGGATAACTGGGAGAGTTTGCCTAAAATCTCCTCCAAACACCACAGTCACTCCACCAAAAGGAACATCCTTCTCCAGAACGTCTCTGAATCCTCGATCTACAGAGTCAATGGCATTTTTGTGTTGCATTGGGACTTCATCCCAGATGACAACTTTAGTCCAGAGTAGGAGTTGAGACAATTGAGTTCCTCTTTTGATATTGGCAATGGATGTATCCAGAGCAGGAATGGGGATTTTGAACCTTGAATGTGCAGTCCTACCACCCTCCAGCAATAAGGCAGCAATCCCAGATGATGCTACACATAATGCCACATCTCCATTGGACCGAACAGCAGAAGCTAGGGTATTGCAGACAAAGGTTTTGCCACATCCACCTGCACTGTGAATAAATATCATCTTGCCTAGATTGTTGTCTACAGAGTCCATAACTGCATCAAAGGTTTCTAGCTGCTCAGCATTGAACTTGGCCTTGTTTTCATCCACTCTTCTCTTCAACTCCTCAACATCATAATCAGTTTCCTCTTGCAAAAGTCTATTGCCTAAAATTATTTGATCAATCTTAGAGTCAACTCTCTATACAATAGCCACCTTACCTGGAACTACATTCCAAACTTGTTGAGGTTCTGGCATGTTGGGAAAGTCTTGAAGAGTCTTGCCAAAATTCTTTAAGTTGTCCTCAATGAGATGAAGGCCATAGTCATAGATATCATCATCAATAAAGACTCTGCCCCTATACTGCCATATATTTTCTAATCTGTGTTGAAGATCATCACAAATGAAGTGCTTGAATTCATCCCATAAAGCTTCTGGAGTGACAGGAACACAATGAAATAGGATAGTGCAAAAGAGCTGTCTGAGAGCTGATCCTGGTTGGATTGGAGCAGCTTCAGCAAGGCATTGCCTCCATTCTGCATCATCTTCCAAAAGACCAAGAGCCTTGCATGCTTCCTTGTAGGTTGGATAGATATGACCATTGACTGTCCTGAGATCAGCCCATGATGTTGCATTGGTCACAACTGTGAGGAGCATTCTGAGATAGAACCTTTCTCCCTGCTTGGGTGAAGCAAAGTACATCCTTCCAATAGCTGTTCCTCTTTGCCTCTCCTTCCAAGTCCTTTTAGAAGCATCATAGACAAACTTTGTTGGAAAATTCTGATAAGTAGTATTGTTATTAGGGAATTTGGCATTAGCTTCAAACCAAGCAGTGAGTGTGGTCTTGCTTGCATTAGGCCTAGCAGCTACCACTTCCAAAGGTTCATTATCCTGAAAGTAGACTTCATGTTGGCCTTCCAAATGCACAGATAATCGATACACAGGAGGATATTCTCCATGCATGTTGAATTCAAAGATGTGCCAGCAAGATTCAGCTGCTGAGATGTATCTAGCATCCAAGTATTCCTTGATTTCATCCCTCTGTTCCATCTGCTCTCTGGAAATTTCCATAGTTGTCCTATCATGGCCTTTGTAAATGTATTTGTGAATGTACTTGATGGCTTCCACTGAGGCACAGACCTCTACATTGATATGGCATTGATACCTGGCTGAGAGATAAGGATTATATGGAACAACATCACGATTGTCATAACGATAGCCATTCTTTTCAAAAAAATGGCCATTGTCAGGTCTGGCATATTGTGGATAGCCATCATCACCATACAGAGTAGTTTCCTGAAATTCCTTGGGATATTGCTTTGAACATTTGCCATCTACCATGCACTTTGCATTAGAATGAGCAAGTCCACATGGACCATGGACCATATTAGTAGTAACAACCTAATAGTCAAGTTAAGTAGCTAGAATAAATATTTAAACCAAGTTAATACCTGATACAATTGAGGCTGAGCCACTGGATCTGGAATTTGGGCAGAGACAATTGAATCCACATCAGATGCATCCTTAATTCTGTGATGATTATGGAAAAAAATCAAGATATGCATGTGTGGAAGTCCTCTTTTTTGGAATTCAATAGTGTGGACATGTGCCACACATCTGCCAAAAAGACCTTCTTTGATCTCTTTCACTACAGCATTTTTTTTGAGTTCAAATACTCTGGCTACAATATCAGGTTGATCAGCAGCTGTTTGTTTTTTTCTATTGACTGTAGGTTCCTTCAAGAGAGCTTCTTCAATTTCTGACCACTTTGGATTGGCAGTCATAGTCAAGAAGAGATCAGGTTTACAAAAATGCCTGCAAATAGCCATAGAGTCCTGGAATAATTGCTGCATCTGTCGTTCACTTCCAGTATGAGAAGAAGGAAGAATGACTCGACGGCTTTGTGGAGTAACTTCTTCATCTCCAGCAGCAGCATCGACTACTCCCTGATAAACTTCAGCTCTAATCTTCTTCTGATTATGTCGAACCCAATTCAATCTGCTTTGTTCAACTGAGGCCCATGCATCAACAACATATTGCTGAAATAGCTTTCCACTCCAGAGTAATGCAGCCTTGGTTTCTAGAGTTCTTTGCTGAAGCCTATATGCATAGTATGAAGTTTCTGAAACATTATTTGTTCTTTGTTGCCCTTGTGGTCCATGCCTAGCAGGAATATTGATGTGATATCCAGGCTCTCCAGTTGGAAAAATAATAGTGTAGTGCAAGAGAGTGTAGTGTGGATGTAAGTGACTGATCTGCTTTAATTGACCTCCATGCAAGTGCAAGACTATATCACGATGATTTGATCGTTCTTCAGAGCCATCTCCTGGAATAATAGCAGCAACCCCTTCTTGATCATTAGGATTGTTATGCCGCCGACGATCCCCAAAATCAGCTCTGAGTGTAACAGAAAGCCTTTGTGGGTGGCCTTCTGGAACTTCTATCATAATGCGCCTAGCCTGCTTGTATAAATCAATAAATGGATTGACTCTACCAAGCATATCTTGTAAGGAGGCCATTATTTGTAAATCTAATGTTGGATTCTTTTGTTGACGAAAAGCCAATTGCTCATTATGATCATAGAAATAGAGTTGTGCATATACAGGATGATTGCCTTCAGTAGAAAGCAAAGCACCTGTGAAATGATGGAGTTCTCCATTGATTCTAAAGCTGTAAGGTCCAGGAGCATTGGTGATAGCATGATCAATTTTAACTCCCAGAGATGTGAATGCAAAGGCTGCATTATATTGACGAATAGATGCTTTAAAAGTATTAGAAAGGGGATGGTGGCCATGGAGTAAGTTTAATAGCTCTGGTGGAGCATCTTTAAGTCTGGGCAAATCCACTTGGCCTTGTAAGCAGCACATGCCAAATTTGAGATTGTTTCTAGTGGATTTAGAGAGCTTTTCTGCATCAAAATGTAGAGCATGACAGTGTGGACATATCAAACTCATAGGACCAAGGTAATGAGATGGGTGTTCATTTAAATAAGGCTGTCTTCCTCTTGGAATAGGCTGAATAGGGCCAGGCTGTTGTACAATTTGTGGAATAACAGGAATAATAGGAGGTTCCAGTTGTTCTGCTAGTGGATCATTACAGGTAGAGGTTCCAATTGTTCTTCTGGTCTATGTTCAGCAGGATTAACATTTTCCAAGTCATCTTCAGCAGGTATGTCATTCTGAGGACCTAAACCATTCATTATTTGTTCTCCAAAATCATTCATATTGTCCATAGGCTCTTCAAAATATTCAAGAGGGTGCAGCATCATTTCATCAAAGGCTGCATGAATATTTTCCAGCTCAAGATCATCTTGAGGAGCAAAGCCATTGAAATCTTCTTCTAAATCAGCTATATGTTGGCCCTCCCATAGTTGTAAAATTCTCTGAGCTAAAAGATGATTAAAAGGCCTATGTTCAGGATCTTGCTCTGCTAATATCTGCTCATATCTCTCTTGTCTCTGTCTTTGCTGAGCAGCAAGTCTTTGTTCCTCTGCTAATCTCTGATTATATCTTTCTTGCCTCTGTCTCATTTGTTGCTCAGCAACAAACCTCAATCTTTCTTGCTCCACTGCAGCTAATCCCTGTTGTTGTTGAGCAGCAAGCCTCTGTCTATTTTGTTCTTGAGCAACATTTCTTTGTCTTTCTTGCTCCTGAAAAGCTTCCAGTGCTCGTTGCTGTTGAGATGCATTATAATTAGACATCATTTCTCTATAAGCAATGTCTCCTCTTGTCAAGTTATTCAGTGCAGGATCAGCTTAACCACTGGAGATATCATGTAGTGGTCCAGGAATCCTTCTGTGTCCAGAAGAAGTAGATGCAATAGTAATATTAGGAGCAAGAGACACATGTGTTTGTCTGCTATGTCTAGGCTGATTCCTTCTGAAAACAGGTACAGCAGGCACATTTTGAGGAATAGGGTTTTGTAATGGAGCATCCCAACCCTCAGGTAAATGTGTTACAGGAGGTATATATATTCTGGCCCACAGGAGCATTGAAAGAAAAGGGATCATCAGCAATGGCTGGCTGCCTCATAGGTCTCTCAGAAGATCCAGAAGCCACATTATTTATAGGAGGGACATTAGTGCTCCTACTCTGTGCCATAGAATCAAAATGCACAGGTGGCATAGGTGGCACAGGTGGCATAGCAGCATTGAACTGTTCAACATTATGAGAAGAAGCTCTATTACCTCTGTTTGCATGTTGATCATCAGAATCAGTCATTTGTAATTGTTGTAGTCTACTCTGAGAGCGAGACTGTTGTCTCTGACTCTCAGGAGTACTGGGTGGTTCCTGAGCAGGATGTTGCCTAAACTTTGTTGATGAAGAAAGAATAATAAATAGTTCATAAACACTCACATGACAGTACCTTTCAAGGAAAATTGATAGGAAGTATTGGAAGCCCCCAATAAAAAGTGATGATTAACCCTAAATTCAAGCTGATGATAACTATTATAATTTTTTAAAAAAATTAGATACATACTCAACAACTGTCCAAAAGTGAAGGGTTACAGCAGTAAAGGCCAAAGAACAGAAACTACCAAATTATCAGTCAAGTACAGTCTTTAATAAGCAGGGAACATTTCTATCTTACCTGAATGAGAGCCACATATAAAATGGCTCAAATATAATTTAAAGATAAAATCCAATCCAAAATTCTAATGAAAGAACATGAAGATCAACTTTCAATCAACCCAGAGAAAGAGATCTACCTTAAAAGCAGAAAGCCAATAACTGGTTAGAAAAGAAAATGGATAATACTTGAATTAGTTCTCAGACAAATATAGAAAAAGCATACCTGCAAAGCTACTGAACACTCAGAAAAGGAGCCTAATAAAGAATGTAGTGAAGTCTGATTTCAACCATGATTAGTCCATAAAAGTTACACTCAGAAAGGGAGTATACCTGTCACGACCCGTTCCCCAAAACCCCGCACATTGTCCATCAAACCCCCGAACCCCCAAAAGGACCCCAACGCTCCGCCGAACTTCCGCCCATGCCCACGCCTACTTCGGCTAACTCCGACACCTCCCCGGCTAACTCCGACGGCCTCCTGGCCAACTTTGGTGCCTGCCCCGCAGCCACTGACACTTACCCTGGGCTTCCCAAACCCCGAGAACCACCCCCGCTATTCCTGATCTTCGCCCACCCATCATTAACTCGACACCCTGCTTCCTCCGACCTATTCCGGAATATCACGACAACCTCGGAACAACCCGCGATCCCATCAACGTATCAGCGCGGCACGATCTTCGATCACAACCGACACCCGCCCGCTCCGTCAAGCCCCGCCAAGCCCCGCCGCCACAGCCGACGTACCCCGAAGTCCTCCGGTAGTCAGTATATAAGTCATCGAGTAGCTCTTCGTACTCCGGTCTTGATATTGCTTAACGTTACCTATGGTCTGATTGCTTCCTTTTTGTGTTTCGTGTTCGTTTTCGTGTCTTTTTCTCCTTACTCTCAGTTTCCCGGTCTTATCTCAGTCTCCCGATCTTATCTCAGTCTCCCGGTCTTATCTCAGTCTCCCGGTCTTGTCTCGTCCCCTTTTCGTTATCGTTCTCGTTATCGTTTCGTACCTCCACTCGAATCTACTCTTGTTCCATAATGTCTCGTCCAACGCCGTCTCGGTGACGTCGTCTGACCCTTGTGCCCAATTCTTCATCAACCCTAACGACCTCACGAACTCCGCGATTATAATTACGAACCCCGACACCCCTTACCAGGTCCGAACCTCACTCTTCGCTCGGTCCCGGACTCCATCAACTCCAAATGATCTCCCATCAAACCCCGGCTCCGCCCCCATTGATCACACAGCCACCTACTCCCTTGCTTCCGCAAATCTCCCGTACGGCCTTCTGCCTGAACCCCGCCAAGACCGTCTCATTTCCCCACAATCCGACTTCTCCGGACCTTCCCGGATCTGTCTGGATCACATCTCCCCAATTACCCGTGCAAACCACCAGGACCCAGAATGTCTTTGAGTGTCCGGTCACCAATGCAGGGGAATCACGCCCGCCTAGTAAGGACTCGCCCAGTGCAGCTGCGCCCCCGAGGTCAGCGGACCCTGACAATACCTAGCCCAATTCAGCTTCAATATAGAAACAACCACCAAAATCAGCCATTGAACAATTAAGCAAAGAAAAGAAAGCTCACCTGAAAGAAGAGAAAGCTACTCAATGCTCAGAAAAAGTCTAAAGAAGGATGCAATAGTGAAAATCTGGTTATCAGCTATGATCAGTGATTGGAGATGACAAAAAGTAGAGCATACATGGCCAGTTAAGTGTAAAAACCTCCAAAAGAGGGTCAGTAGAGTCTATCAGGCCAATCAAAGTTTCTTCCCACAGTATCAGAGCAGAGAGAATGGTTGATGCTTCAGATTGGAAAGAGAGGTCAAAAGAAAGAGTGATTCGGTGTGATGATTGATCTTTGCCACACACCAAAGGAAAAGGCCGAAAATTAGAGGCCAGCCAAGTTACATAATTTTACATAAGCATTACATAAGGAATCTTCCCAGGTTATTGGAAGATTGAGGCACAGCCACTTTCCCAGGGGTCGTCGCATAGTATATAGATTGCATTAATTGTACCTGGGTTTCTGAGGGTGTGTCTGGGTTGGCAAGCTGAGACATAGAACTACCTGGTGCTTAATCCTGGTGGGGAAGCAATATATAGTGGCTCAGAGGTTCCTTGCAGCTATGAGGAGCTTCCAGACCAGTTTTAGGAGACTTGTTCTGCTGTAAGGGCAACCTCCAGAGCAGCAGATTAGAGTCATGCAGCTAGCAGAGGGGAATCCAAAGTATATTAGCAGGAGTAGACCATGATACAGTCAGTAACTAATCACCTAGCAGAGGGAAATCCAAAGAGAACAAGTCTAAGGATCCCTACTGCTTGGTGCAGCACATCAATGGGTGGCAGAGGCATGGGAACTACTGTACAGAAGGCCAGAGCTAATTCTAGCCCTAGGACAATGATTGGTGAGGTAATACAGAGAACTCCACCATTCTCTGGAGATCTCTAGGGTTCTGGAATGAGCCCCAGAGATGTTGAACAAGCTGCAGAGGCACTGGCATAGGTCATGAAGGTTGGAAATGGAAGTCCCCTGACACATATTCTACTACCCACTGTGTACCAGGCACTTGAAGGCTTGGGAAGCTTCCAAACTTGATACCAATAAACTGATCTTTGGTTGCTTTATTGGTGTTTCCATTCATGATTACCTAAAAAATTTGTATGACAGGATTGATGTCTAATATAAGGCCTGATAAGCTCTAATGTACTTGGTTATAGCTTCAATGTTACTGATCATCTTCAGGCATGCTGAAAGCTTTTTTAAGTGGGCAAATATCATATGCAATGCAACTCAGCGGCCCATCCTATTCCTTAAAATCATTTGATTAGTATCAATGTCAACTTTTTACTATAGCTCAGTTCTGCTACACTTTTGTCTTCTCAATAGAGGCATGAACTCAAACTCCCAATTCCTTGATATACCAACCTTACTATGCACATCAAGAAATTGGACCTCACATCTATAGCCACCTTTAATTTGGGATTCAAGCTGGAAAAGTCTAGCCAAGAACAAATACTCCTTTTGAAGTATAACATGAGACAAATTCATTTCAATTGCAATACTACCTATATCACACAATTCTTGCATGCTAAGTTCCCTGATTTTCATGATGCACTGAAATATGATGCACTGAAATGTATGTTTTTTATATCAGCCATGTGGTCTGCTTATATAACACCACACACATGACAAAACATGAAAAGTGGTGATGATGCTTTAATAATCCCTTTCCAATACTCTTTCAAATCAAGGTTTATCAAGCATCACTCATCTGTTTTCTTCAACACAATATATCTAACACATGACCACCTGATCACAAACTATACACTGTCCAAATCAGAAAGCCTATGGATCCTTGGGAACAGGAGCTAGCATACAGCTATCAGCAATCCAACCTATCAAAACATACATATATGTCATAGTAGTGAGCAAAAAATCCTGTTTCAGCCTGTTAACAAAGGATTATCAACTTTATACATTCCATGTTAATACTGCTTTCCAAAGCTTTTTCCATTTCAAGCCAATCTTCAATGCTCTCTTCACCAATGGTTCCATTAGCATAATAAATTAAACCCACCATCCTGTTCCACAGACTGTCATAATGTAGTAAACATCCATTGAGAGCAGGAAAAGTTTGAGAGATGATCAGAAATAAGTTGACTCTAAGGTATAAGAATTGATTAGTGTCAAACTATAAGAATTCACACTTTCAAGTCTGAACATACACTTTGAAATCAGAAAGCCAGCATACAGCTATCAGCACTCCAGTCCAAATATAGCCTCACTTTGTTTGGTTAATGATTTGATTGTACAATTCAATGTTGGTACCACCTAACATCATAGAATACACATTCCAAGATTAGCAATCAAATTCAAGTCAGATTTATAGTCAAAACATATCATATGTCATAAACCTCACACAAGTCCTCCAGAGACCATAGTTGCCTAGGAATATTCATGGGGCAACTATTCTCCTTTCTAAAGAATAAGTAGAAGCTTCTAAGAGTCAAAGAAACATCTTATACCACTTTTTTGGCCATTTTTGATCATCATTGTTCTGAACTTTTTTGATAAGAAATACATGCATGAGAGCTGAGCAAGCTGCTCATCTGCCAATATGAGGAGCTTGGGCTCTTTAGCTTTGGCCTTGCCCTTCTTTTTGGAAAAGAGGTGCCACTTGACCATCTTCTACTCAGTCAACAAGGAGGATTCGACCTCCTTTGCCAATATGGAAGGCAATGGCATGGTTGCCTTCTCCTTGCCTTTACTCTTAGCAGGGGCAGCCACTGGATGCCCTGACATACTTGACAAAGAAGAAGGGTACTTGACAAAGAAGAAGAGTACTTGACAAAGAAGAAGGATATTTGACAAAGAAGAAGGGTACCTGACAAAGAAGGAATGTCTCTGGCATCCTTTCTCAAGTGAGAAAAAATACAAAACTTGGCATACTCATACTTTTCAGACTAGAAATGTAAGGGTTTCATTTTCTAACAGATCTGTAAGATATTGGTGGAAGCCAAAGTCATCCAAAATCTCATTTCATATCTGAGTCACTGACAGTAAGGGAAGCTCCTACAAAAACTTGTCCAGAAATTTCTCAGAATCTACAATAACAGACAACATATGGCCTAAAGAAAAAGTCTCATTTTCTTTGATTTTTCTTTTATCCTTTAGACAACAGTGCTACACTAAAAGCCATGTACTACTGATATTTTTCCACTGGAATTTCTTAGGACAGTGCCTTCAGCCACCTGGGGCTCAGCTCATCTTGTGTATTGTTGCCTTGTCTGGCATATTGACCAACATCTAGGCCTTAGGTGAGGAATATGGAGTTCAACAAATTTATGAGCTATCCATGCATGTAACATCTCAACGCATAAATTTACGTTGAAAACTGTCATACACCAATCAAATGGCTCAAATGGTATTTCTAACACTGCACTGTCAATCTTTCAGAATTTTGCCTGAATGGGCCTCAAGTCCTCAAAGTTAGTACTTAGATTTTGCAAAATTTCCCTCTTAAATCTGCTATTTTGCAGACAAGTTTGTCACAGGAGCTTTCTGGGGATCTTGCAATAGTAAATGATTTCTTTTGTAAATTACAAGTGACTGGCATAGCTTGCTGAGATCAAAGAACCTCAGGCTTGTCAGAAAGCCTGAAACACTTCCATTTCCAGATTGTATGGTGATGTGAAATTGGCAAAATTGGCTTAGTTTTCAGACTCAGCTCAAAACTCCAACTCACAAAGGTGTTCGGGACTTTGTTTCACATAGCTCACTCTAAAAGTGTTGTACAAAGTAGATTTTTAATTGATTTAGATTACAAACTCAACCGGGTCAAGTCTGATCACAAGGCTCAAGCAAAATATAATAAATTTTAAGCCTGAAGAAAATAATAGTTTATTGGCCCAAGAAACCCGCTCCCTGGGGATTTCCAAGCTGTAGCTAGTACTTTGCTTGTCCAATAGGCTCAGAAATCCTCTCCTTTTATACCCCTCAGTCTGTGCACAGACCATGGCTTTTCCACATGTTTTCATCATCATCTGGGAGTGTGGTCAACTGGTTGGTGGGCTGGGCTGCATGGTCGGGCCTTGACATGCACTTATTTTTGGCATCAGCAATTCGGATTTGATCATGCCAAGGCCTAGGCTGCTCTTTTGTCTGTCCCTTTTTCTCCCCCTTTGTCTTCTCCTCCTGCCTGCTGATCCTTATCAATGTGGACTTGAGGGCTGTTTAGTTTAAGTTGGTTGGTCAGAGAAGGGAGGGGCTAGCCCTGGATGGAGGGGAAGCTCGGATTGTTAGCTGAGATCAATTCTTGGCCCCTGCCATCAAAATTTGATGGCTGGCTTCCCAGCTGTTGTCAACTGACTTTTGGGTTCATCCTTGGTTTTACATGGGAGGTTTTACTTTGAGGTATGCCTTACGGTCACAGTTTTCAACGTTTTTCACCAGCTTACAGTTTTCAGCTGTTTTTATTTGTAAAGTATATTGTTTTATAATATACTTTGACTAGGCTTTTTCCTCTACCAATCTCATTGTTGAGACCGGTGTATCACTTCCCCCACACCACCTACTGACTGCCCTCAGTCAGCCACCCAGTTTGGGTAAGCCACCTAGATTCCGATCTCTGACTTTTCTCCTACAAAAATTGTTCTTCTTCAAAAAAAAAACATTTTTCTCCCTAGAATCCCTTTTTCCTCTGACTACCACTTTCCGTATGCAAAACCCTTGCCACATGACTTGGCCATAAAAGCATTTGATGCCCTCTTGCTACTATAACACCTGAGAATGAGTGCCTTTTAAGTTTCACTTATTTTTCTAAGTTACTTCTCTTAAGCATCAATTTTCAAGGTTATTATCCTGGACACTCAGTTCTTGATCTGATGGCTCATGGAGCTTTATAGATCCAAATGAAATGTCAGGTATAGCTTTCTCTGTAGGTCTTTGGATTTCTTCCCTCAGCTCTTTTAACTTTTCTGGAGTGATATTCACCCACTGCTCTAGGCTTTGGAATAGCTCCAATTGTCTTTGAGCTCTGTAAGGGACCACCCTAAATGCTGCCACTCTGGTCTGCCAGACTGAACCATCCAGTTCTGCCACAATGTAATTACCCCCTCTAGTCTTAGCAATTACTACCATTGGACCATGAAAATGGGAAAGCATTTTAGCACTGTGTGAACTTTCTGTAATCATATTTTTGACCAAGACCAAGTCCAAGGGTTTGAAGTTGAAGTCTTTAATAGAGTTTTTATGCTCTTCTGCAAACTTCAAGGCCCATTGGAGTTTGTCCTTCCCAACTCTTTCTCTCATCTCTTCTATATGTTGGTGGTGCTTGGCTAAGGCCCTAGCACAATAACCAATCAACTCTTCTGTAGATAATGGGCCTTCTGGTAATTCTATTAACCAGGTAGCCTCTACCAAGTCCAAAGGTAGAGTTGGATGAGCTCCAGTGACCATGAAGTATGGTGAACATCCAAATCTCTGCCAAATAGTAATGTGATCACTCCACATTACATGGAAGAAGAACCAAAATCATTTAGTGCGATCTTCACAAGCCTTGAATAAAGCTTACCTAACATCCCAATGTGGTCTTTCAATTTTGCCATTAGCTTGAGAGTTGTATGGAGAGATGGCAATGCCCCTGATTCCATATTTATTCTCTATCCAAGCTGTGACCTTTTTGAATTGTCCAGCATTGTCAGTGATGATCTCTGCAATGCAACCCCAGTGACAAATCACATCCTCAAACAACTATTGACCAATTGTTTTATGGTTTTCCTTGTGCAGAGGCCTCCCTTCCATCCATGAAGACAATGCACCCCTACCATGGACAATATACTTGCAGCCATTGGAAGCTGGAGTCATGTGCATGGTATCAATGTGAATTGTTTGGAAGATAGAGGGTGTATAGGTTACTGTGGGAGCTCTGTTTACAACTGTCTTCTGATGTATCTGGCAGTTGTGGCAAGTCCCAACATACCACTGTACATCTCCATCAATCCCTGGCCACCAAAATTGTTCTTATATTAACATTTTGGTTGCATAAGTCCCTCTATGCCCTAAGGCATCATGGGCTGATTTAAGCATGAACATTCACTTATCAATAATTGACTACTAGCTTATGTCTAGCCTCATGATTGCATTTGTACAGTCTCCCCTTTTGATCAAAGAAGAACTGTCTTGCAAACCTCTTGAACTTGTCTGGGTCCCAGCCCTTCAAACCTTCAGGTTCTTTGCTTGGGTCTTGTAGCCAGCTTTGTACAATTGGTAGCAAGTCCTCCCACTGTTCACTCTCACCCCCCTTCCTATGTTCTAAGTAGGCTTGTAAGTCTGCTTCCTTCTCTTCCTCAGTACCTTCTGTGGGTAACAGAGGCTGAGAGAGAGATAGTACTGCAACAGGATCTATTCTAGATGTCTGTTGCTGACTTAGAACTGCCTTCCTAAGTTCCACCTCTTGAGACCTTGCTCCATCAAGTTCCTGTTCAAAGTCTGATACTTCAGTAGCTACTGTATGTAGATAGCCACCTCTAGTGTCAATTTGATCTGCAAACTCTTCAAGTGCTAAAGGTTCCCAATCCTCCCATCCTGGTTCATTATTGGTTTTAGCTGGATATTCAAAGTGCATAGTCTTTGGGTTGTCCACCAACTCTGGATTAACAGGTGGGTACTCCTCATCTCCTGGCTGCTTGAGCCTCCTCGACAGGCCATCCACACTAAAGGTTTTTCCTAGCACATGCCTTAACATAAAATGATAGAGTAGTACATCCTCAATCCATCTCATGATAGTGGCATTAGGTCCTACTCCAGGATTGCTTAGCATTCCCTTCAAATACTTGGCATCTGTCTCCACTACAAGCTTCCTACAACCAACCAGCCAATACTTATTAGCCTGCAAGGCTCTCATCAAACCATAGAGTTCTCTTTTTGGTTGTGAGAATCTTGCCTCCCTCTCATTCAAGGTGATGGATCCTAGCTTAGCACAAGTGTGTTGCTTAGGATTGTCTGGAACTTCCTGGAATATTCCAAAGCCCACTGCCATCCAAGAAGTGTCAACTGATAAGACCACTGCCCCTCCTGACTCATAGTCAAGTGATTTTAGAGGTGCACTTTCAGCTAGCAACTTCTTCAACTGAGACATTGCTAACTGCTGTTCCCCACCCCAAACAAATGGTGTGTGATTTTGAGTCAATTTGTTGATGGGTGCAGCCACTTTAGCATAGTCTTTAATGAACATCCTAAAGGTACTACAAGTACCTAGGAAAGCTCTGACATCTGACTTGTCCTGGCAATCACCCCACCCCATAACAATGGCCAATCGCTTGGTCTCAGGTTTCTGTCCCTCATAGGAACACCTGTGTCCAACCACTACAATCTCATCTGCACAGACTACTGACTTTTTCCCAGAGAAAGTTCCTCCAGCATATTTGATTCTTTGTAACACTCTGTTTACATTCTGCAGATGTTCCCATACAAATCTCCTAATGCCTGGGTTTTCTGAGATAACCTCATAGCCTCCATCTGGCAATTCATACCTGTGAGGTGGACCTCTGATTGGCACATCATCAATATATGGCCAAGTTATATGAGGTATCTCATCTTTCAAGATGAAGGTAATGTCATCATGAAAGATTGGTACTGAATTTGTCCAGCCCATTGGCAGGGTTACCAATCTTAGAGCACCAAAGGGTGTCTGGAAGGTGGTATAGTCCCTAGACTTCACATCCAACACTCTCTCATCATATCCCACATACAAGTCAAAGATCCCTCCACAGGCCCTGCCAGCAAAGTGACTAGCTAACTCTTCAGTTGCTAGTGGCAACCCAGAATGTGCTATGGTCACTTTGTTTAAAGGTTCCAAGCTGTGAACTATCCTCAAACTCTCACCATCCTTCTTCAATACTGTGAGCCACTGGGATCTGTATGAAGAGTTGGATGGCTCATACACTCCTGCCTCAATTTTCTGCTTTATCATCTGGCAGATTTTATCCCTGAGTCCAGGAGCAATGGGAATGTTCTTCAATACCCAAGGGGTGTGAGGAATTACTAGCATTACTACAGGAGGGAAGAATTCCTCCTTGAGCCTACCTCTTTGAGAATCATCCCATGCAAAAGCCTCATTCTGCAGCATCATTAGATGATGTACTGCCTTCATCTCTTCTGGCCATAGGAAACCTTCACCATGTGCTTGGTCAATGATCTCCTTGCACTCAGCAGTGTACCTCCCTGTGGGTTTGAAATCAGGTGGGTTTGGGTCCAACTGTGGCATGTCTGCTAGTGGATCCCCAGTGATACACCTTTCAATTCTAAACTCCTCAGGAGAGGTTCCTAGTACAGGTTTCACCTTTCTAGCAATAGGTTTGTATTTCTTAGAAAATACTTGTACAGTTTCTCCCATACCTGCTTCTAACACTAGGCTTCCCTGCTGTACTAAGATTTCTTCCAACTTCTCTGATATCTGACACAGCTGCCCATTTAGATAAGCTGCTAATGTCTTCTCATCTCTTCCTCCCACATCTCCCTCTGCAGCAAAGGCCTGCAGATACACATCTCTCAACTCCTGGTTCTTGAACCCACTATGATTTATAGTGTATCCAGTCACCACTACTTCATCATTCTTCTTCTCTCCAATCATTACTGCCACCTCTCCCTGGTCACTGACCAGATCATTGAGAATTAAAATTTTGGATCACTATCTCCCCCAACACCTGCCTTTGGCACCTTCCCTCTTTGAAGAGTAGGCAGGGCTGTCCTGCGACCAGTATTAGGATCTCTGATAGTTATGATGGCACTGCCATCTTGAAGATTTTGTATGTTGCTTTCTGTCAGTGTGTCAAAAGGACAACCCAACAAGACAGTATAAGCTGGCTTGACAAAGATATGCACTTGTAGATAAATAGTGAAGCCTTCAGCAAAGTAAATGGCACATTTTTGGCTAAACCAACTGATGTATTCACTTGACTGTTGGCACTTTCCATCCTTAAGCATATGTCTGAATCCCAAGTTAACCCTAAATGAAGTGCCTCATCTAGTGCCATACAGACTATCTGAGAACCACTATTTAGAATTGTCTCTACTTGTCCCCTCTGATTGACAATGGGGTTCAAGGATCTCAACACTTGCAAATCTCTAGCCACATACACCACTACTGGCTTTTCTCCTGGAGGGATATTTTCCAAGTAAGTGGCCACACAATCCTGATGCACTACTGCACCAGTAGGCAAATCATCCTGTGTCCCATCTGCAATGAAATAGGTTGCCATTGGTAGGTCATTGACATCTACTTTGTCAGGTGGTTTCTTCTCCCTTACAGTCTGCTGTTGAACTGCTACCCTTGGAATATTAGGATCCCTAGCCTGAGTCCCTGTTTTGAGAGTCAATTTTTATATCATTGCTTCCCTTAATCCAGGAGCCACATCTAACAGTTCTCCAGTACTGAAAGGTACAGTAGCCTCCCAGAGCTTATCAATGGTCCTATCCCACTCCTTCCTCCTTGTTCCTGTTAAGAAACTTTTAACAGTGTCCTGCACTGGCAAGTCTGGTCCCTTATTGAGGGCTGGAACCTTCTCAAAAGGTAGGTCCAGTTTTGGTGCAACTCTAGGTGGAATCACCAGAGTTAGCTTTTCTTTCCAGGGTTTTTCAGGGGTTCTCTCTGGCAATGAGGATACTCCTGGTTGAGATGCCTCTTTCTTAATTGCCTTCATTGAGTTATTTAAAAATCCTTAGAGGAAGATTTCTGTCCTTCAGGACTAGCTGTGTTCCTTGTGTTGACCAACACACTGAGCATCTCAGCCATTTTATTGAAACCTTTCTCCAAATCTCCCAAGTGGTCTGACTCCTTATATTGAATGCGCTCTAGCATGTCATCCCTTGTGTCTCTAGCAGAGTTTACATAGGTAGAGTAAGTGACTGTCTCTGGGGAGTCATCTTCTGGCCATCCAAAGTACATATTCACCTGCTTATCATGTACTTGTGCTAGTCTAGCATGAGGAGATATACCAGCAGGGTCTCTGGGTAGAGGAGCACCACTAGGTAGTCTGGCTCTCCCCTCTAACAGGATGATCCATCCTTTTTGTACATCTCCCTTGATGACTTCACACTCTGAAATTCTATGTCCAGTTTGCCAACAATAGAAGCAAGTAACACCACTTCTCCCAGAAGTTGGAAATGTAGGAGGCCCTTCTGCCCTTATACCCTGGCTCCCTTTGGTATTTAAGAAGGTATTGTGCATGTCCAACTGACCAGCTTGCAAAGCTTGCATGGTGCTCTGGATGCTCCCCATTTGTTTCCCAATGGTAACCACAGCATCTTGGAGATGAGCCATTTTCTCCTCCACTTCCTCCTTCTTAATGTTCCCCCTACTAGTTTCCCTCTTTTCTATTTTCTCCTCTCTAGGGCTCCTTACAGTAGCACTATCTATCAAGGTCCCCACTACTGTCAGCACTTCTGATAGGTCATACTTGTTGTCCTTGTGCCTATTTCTAGCAGGGTCTTTGTAGTGGCCATATCTACTGATCAACCTCTCCTCAATCACATCTCCAAAAGCTGGTGTAAAGCATCCCAGGAATTGTCTACCAGAGACCCATTCCCAGTGACATTAGCCAACTTCTTAGCCTCAGCTCTAAATTTTCTTATGAGAGAATGGATTTCTGTAGTGTCATTCCTACTAAGTCTGGCATGTTCTCTGCAGATTCTGTCCAGGTTTGCAACACTACCTGTGTCATCCACTGCTTCTGGATAAGACTCCTTGATCTCTTTTTCAAAAGCAGACCAAGTATGGTCATCTCCAAAGGAATCAAAGCCCATCCATTCCTGTTCAGTCTGAGCATCCACATATTCAAAGATTCTCTTTTTCTTTTCCTTATCTCCTTGGATCCCAGCATGCTCAAACAGAGAGATCATCCTTTGCAAAAAGCAATGAACCTCAGAGGGCTCAGTATGCTTAAACTTAGGTGCATCCCTGCTGACAGGCAGTGGCAGTTTGTATCTGATATTTTGCTCCATTATTGAGGCAGTAGAAACTGGTTGAGTAGTAGGGCACAGTTCTTTTAGTGAGCTTGAAATTACTTTCTCAGTCCAAAGTTTTCTCTTTCTGAGTAAGGTTTCAGAGTCAGGCAAAAAGGACTTTGAACCACTGCTATTGGTCCTAGTTTCTCTTTTCCTTAATGTAACAGAGTTTTTCACCTTAGTTGCAATAACTTCAGGTGTTTTGGGCCAAGACCCAGGTGGTGCAAAACTAATGTTTCACAAGGGTTGGACTTCCTCAAGGAAATCCAAAAAAATGAGTTTTTGTGCAACAAAAACCCCTCGCGGTGGGCTCCAGATGATGCGAAATCGGCGAAATTGGCTTAGTTTTCAGACTCAGCTCAAAACTCCAACTCACAAAGGTGTTCGGGACTTTGTTTCACGTAGCTCACTCTAAAAGTGTTGTACAAAGTAGGTTTTTAATTGATTTAGATTACTCAACCGGGTCAAGTCTGATCACAAGGCTCAAGCAAAATATAATAAATTTTAAGCCTGAAGAAAATAATAGTTTATTGGCCTAAGAAACCCGCTCCCTGGGGATTTCCAAGCTGTAGCTAGTACTTTGCTTGTCCAATAGGCTCAGAAATCCTCTCCTTTTATACCCCTCAGTCTGTGCACAGACCATGGCTTTTCCACATGTTTTCATCATCATCTGGGAGTGTGGTCAACTGGTTGGTGGGCTGGGCTGCATGGTCGGGCCTTGACATGCACTTATTTTTGGCATCAGCAATTCGGATTTGATCATGCCAAGGCCTAGGCTGCTCTTTTGTCTGTCCCTTTTTCTCCCCCTTTGTCTTCTCCTCCTGCCTGCTGATCCTTATCAATGTGGACTTGAGGGCTGTTTAGTTTAAGTTGGTTGGTCAGAGAAGGGAGGGGCTAGCCCTGGATGGAGGGGAAGCTCGGATTGTTAGCTGAGATCAATTCTTGGCCCCTGCCATCAAAATTTGATGGCTGGCTTCCCAGCTGTTGTCAACTGACTTTTGGGTTCATCCTTGGTTTTACATGGGAGGTTTTACTTTGAGGTATGCCTTACGGTCACAGTTTTCAACGTTTTTCACCAGCTTACAGTTTTCAGCTGTTTTTATTTGTAAAGTATATTGTTTTATAATATACTTTGACTAGGCTTTTTCCTCTGCCGATCTCATTGTTGAGACCGGTGTATAATCGGGGATTGATACACGGGAAGCTCCAGAAGGCTTAAAAGGCTGGACGTTACTCGGGGTCCTATGATAACTAGTATGGACCCCCTATCCACTGTTTCATCTCTTTGCTCCCTGGCTTTGGCAATCATTACCTGGATTGATCAAATGAAAGAACAAAAGGAAACTCTGTCTGCAATAGCGAGAACCGTCTCGACTATTCATTTTATGTTGAGTTCTTTCCGAAAAAACACGGCAAATCTCGAGCTAGAACCCTCACTTCTTAATGCATTCATGGGACTTGGTGATATTCTCAGTCGCACGAGGGAACATCTCGCCATATACGACAAAAATGGTTGGGGTGGCTCAAAATTTAACAGCTATCTTGACTTTTTACTTCCCTCGCGAGTAACCCAACAGCTCATCCGGGATGAGCAGCAGCTTTCGCATCAATTGACCATTATCCTCTTTTTCTTTTCCACTTCCTCATTCATCCGAGAACTTCATTTGCCGGCTGCAGTCGCAAAGGTAGACCTTGTCTCCTTTCGTCCGATATGGAATGAGGATGTCCGCGTCTTCTGGTGTGATTTTGTGGGTGCAAAGGTCAGTTCACTATGGTCTAAACGATTATCCTAGAAAGTCTCATCAGATGAGATTCCAGGTTCTGTTTGCACAGAGTGACCGATTCTTGGAAGCTTTGAGATATCGGTTTGGTAATCAGTTGAACGATGCAGCTCGACAACGTTTCTTTTTGCGTCTTGATGAGTTCAAGATTGGAGGAGTCGCTATTTCGACCTTGGAGTGTTTTGTCGGCGATGACTCGCTTGAACAGGCTGTAAAAAAATTCCAAGCACTCGGTACAACCAATCAGATCCATCCATTCTTCTTAGAAATGCTGACATCTTTTGTTTCAAGACACCAAGCGACCACTTGCATGGCCTTTGAACAATGAGAAGAGACTTCCTCTGTTAATCTGGGTTGACGATAGACCGGAGAATAACTCTGCAATAGTGCAATTCGCAAGACAGGCCGGTGTTTGTGTCCTCGAGTTTCTATCCACTGCCTTTTTGAAGGCATGGATGGAGGAAAACCAAGGTCGGAATCAACCTGGAATCTTCAACTAATATCTGATTGAACATATCCGAATAGATTTTTTGAGAAGCAATGACCGTGCTGATAGTGTTCGCTTCATCTCTGACACCGCTCGATTTGAAACCGATGACCAACGAGTCGCTCAAAACAATAACTCTTATTTAAATATTGCCGCAGGAGAAAATATCGCGCGTTATCTGAGGGGGTATTCATACCGTGCTCCCCTCCTGATTTTCTGTGGCACTGGCATCATTTACACTGGATATGTGAAGTCATACGACGCTACAGGTTCCACCTGCAGCCCACCGATCGTTTATCAATATATCACGGCGTTGAGTCAACGAAGAAGGGACGACAAAAATTGGCATGGATATAACGTTGTCGCTAAGTAGTGATATTAGTTAGGCATTCTCACTAGAATATCTACTGGTCGATTTTTTTCATTAGAGTCAGCTACCTTCTGTTCTGTTCTGTATACTATGGAAGGTCTCACTAGTATTGATTTCTGCGAACAAGAAACAGGAGGCTCAGGCTCGAGAAGAGTGAAAACCAGTGACGACCTGAGAACCACTTGTTTCTGTGGAGAGCACTCGCCAAGCTTGAAACAGAGTTGCTTCAACTCTTGATAGCTTGTATGATCAGATAGGAGGATTTTGAATTGTTCAATGAAGTGCTGTTATACAAGCGGCTCTTCGAGGAGAAATTGAGAAGAATAGTAAGGACAAAAGAAGGGTTGCACATGCTAAGCCCGACAGATGAAAATACTTATCAGATAAGCAAAAAAATATTGATTCGTGAGATAATTCAGTGGAGCCAAATAAAGGTCAAATCATGTTTGTTTCGTTGGACAACCATGGCGCCGGGACCTGCGCCTGATTCTCCACGGTCTTCTCAGTCACCGGCACCTTCTGGCGCACAAGGCGATTTAGAGCTGGAACTCCTTGGCCTTGCAAATGCGCTCTATAACCTTGGTACCACGATCATCAATGATTCCACAAAAGAAAGAGATAAACCCGGTGGCGGAAAGCAGGTAGGGCTCCGAGTGTGGGTATTTTTTCTGTAGTTCAGGCACCTTCTAACACTCAATTTGCAGGAATGAAGTGGTCAATCACCTCAGCACGATCGATGATATGGCACAGCACATCAAGACAATGATTCCTTTGCAGGTTTTGACTGAAGTCGACAATTCTAGGAATCCGATGCTGTTGACGCGAGAACGCATCGAGCGTGCAGCGACAGAGAACCAATACATGAACGGAAAAATTGCTGCAATAAATGTGAGTTTATTTGTCACTGGGCTATGATAGCAATCTAATGTTTCTGCAAAGTCATATCGCAACTACCTCAACGAGGCATTAGTTCAGAATTTCCCGGAGCTTGAGGAATACTTTCATGCTCGTCCGGATGAGATTCAGTTGCCAGTGGATCCGGTTGCAAACGGTGCGAACGGTAGCATGCACGTGCCATGATGATTCACTTGTCAATCTCTTTTTGTTGCAAGCCGTGTCATTCTATCGCTTTCTTATCACAGGCTCAACTTGATTTTGGCATTTCTCGTTCCCATGAGTGTGTAGGAGGTCAGTGTAGTGACGAATAACGTGTAGATATGTAGCTTTGTAAGATGTGTAATGAATTGAATGTCAGTCGGAGAACGGTTGCTACCCAACTCGTAATTAAATATTAGCTTCTTGCTCTCGATCCTTCACGACCTCGACGCAACCTCAGGCAGGAACTCAACGTCAACGCCCTCTTCATACCCTACCAATCACTCTCTCATAATTGCGGGCAGTGTAGCCCTAATTACCTTTTCTGATCGTGATGGCGGACATTCTACGATCATACACAGTATTATCTGTCTCATCGAGTAGGTTGGAAGTATCGACTGTCCTTCAGTCAATTATCAGCGGTGCGTTGAGCGGATAGACCTCTATGGGAAGCTTATAGGACCCTTCCAGCCCCGCCATTCACGATCGATGATTCGAGCCGGACAGAGCTCATGAAAAGCCTGCTGCGAGATCTCAAAACGGCCTCCGCTAAGAGTGGTTCAAAGCCTCTCTCGCCCAAAGGTGTGTAGTTACCCTGTTCGAAAGATGTCCCAATCTTGTGGGCGTTGATATTAGATGCCGCTCAAGCGTTGTTGGCTGTGAAGGAACTTGGCAAGAACCCAGTTGGCTCACAATTCATTGCGACCCCTGAAAATCTGAAGACTCTTCTGGAACTTGCTTTATCTTTCAAGGATGACCCAGAAGCCTCTAGCGAAGCCCTCAGGTCTGTGGCCAATGCATTATTTCTCGTCGAGAAAGCACGTTCTACTATATTGGAGAAAGAAGTTGATGGAGGGGTCCTTGCTCTCTCCATGCTTGAGGTAGCACGTTATCGATCTTTGAAATGATTATATCTTACTTTTCTGCTTCAGAAAACCACTATACCTGACCATATCTTCGTCTTATCACGTATTCTCTTCCTCATTACAGTACCAGGCCCTTCGTTCATCAAGAATCTTGTGGAAGACAAGTATAATGGGCACAATGCGATTGAGATAATCAGTTCAAAGCTGGATCTTCTGACAGTTGGAATACTCACTGGAAAGAAGATGGCACGAGAAGCTATGTCTGATATCCTCAAATTTACTTTCAATGTCCTTCTTTATTATCCAAAGATGGTCCGAACTGAACCACAAACCCCAGAGGCTAACAACCCTGATCAAACACCTATTATTGGCGATTTTTGGAGTTCTAAATTGGATAGGTGCGCTACTTTCTCCCTTTATCAGCCTTACTTTTTAGCTTATAAATCCCAGTCTTTTGGCACCAGCTCTTCGCGTTTTCACATCTCTACCACCCACTTCTCCAAATCCTATTGCTGCACCCCTTACTCATGTTATCCACACACTAATCACAATACCCATCTCGGCGGAGCTACGCCCTATTTGGTTCGGCACTAATGTCATCGCTTCGCACCGGGCTTCTGTATCCAATAGCCCGAAAAACGCATCACGATCCCAGACGCCTCAACCCGTTTCTACGTCAAGTTCGAGCAGCGGTAATGATTCCCCGCAACCAACGCCGGTCTCTCCGAAACCCAGTACTTTCGATCGCGCATTATCTGTCCTTGCTGCTGGTCGACGGTCATTATCTCGCTCACCTCCATCTAATACCACGGCCCCGACGAACGTTGTCCAACGCACATACGAACTAATGGATACCGCGTTTGCGTATTTCTTCCCGGATGTCGTCGATGTTGATGACGCATCCGTGCGTGACCGCGCTAAGCAGGAATCACCCGACAACTCACTCGATGACCTGCTCTCTCCTTTGGTCGTACTTCTCTCCAGAATATGTGCCGCGGATGAGGTATCCAGAGTTCGCGTACGACAGCTGATTATCCCTGATGGCTTGGATCGTTCATCACCGCTTGAAGGGAGGTCTGATATGTTGGGCCGTTGCCTCAGGCTCATGACTAGCGTCTATCACTCGAGGTTGAAGGATGCGGTCGGAGAGATGTTGTTTGCCGTCTGCGATTCCGATGGTAAGTTTTACCGAGGTCTTCGTCTACACATGCTCATCGTACCCATAGCATCCGTCCTCTCTGCTCTCGTGGGTTACGGAAACGTAGCAGGATTCCTGTACAACAAAGGTGTCCTTAGTGCCCCTCCTGCACCAAGTGCTACAACCAGTACGTATACCCCAAACGCTGCGACGGCTTCGATCAATCCAATCACTGGAACGACCAATAACACCAAGCAAGATTTGCCGGAAATGACTGAAGAAGAGAAAGAACGTGAGGCGGAAAAGCTGTTTGTATTGTTTGACCGCCTGGAGAAGACGGGCGCCATCCCACCCAGTCAGAACCCTATACGTAAGGCGATCCAGGAAGGCAAGATTGGCTAGGTTTCTTAACTATGATATCTACTACATATATGGAGAATATTCCCTAATATGCTATCAATGAAACTGTTTGACTGTTTTTTTGCGAGTAGCCACCGTATGCAGTAGTCCCTATACTATAATATTTGACAGACCAGTTGTACGTTATCACTTGTACAGTCAGCTGTTTTATGCTTGTAACCAGTAACAAACTTGATGTTAGCTGCTCTACGGATTGACTATATATTCGTGAACAGCTACTCAGATAACACTTGGTTTTCATTTGTGCATGAGCAGCATTGGAGGATTATGATTCTATCTGTGGGGAAAGCATATGGTATACATTGCGCTGAAATACCAGAAAATTACAGCTTGAATGTGCTTGACCTTCAGACATGACAACATCAGGTGGTTGCAACACACGTAGGCCAAATTTTTAGAGAAACAAAGTCAAGGAAACATAGAGCCTAGGCAATCCAGATAAAGCGGGATAAAGAGGCTAAAAGAATGTGAGATGCTACGAACGGGGTACCAGTAAAGTCGATATGCAAAAAGAAGTGGAATCACGCCAGGCGGTGCAATATACATAATGTCCCTGTTTAAGGACTGTTAAAACCAACCATGTGCCAGGCTCTGGACGGCAGAAATCGATGATTTTGCTTTTAATGTCATACGCAAGTAGAAAGATTCTGAGAACTGGATGAGAAAGGGATCGATGAGAAATCTGGAGGTTGTACATAGGAATATGCTGTGCAGGATCTCTCTCAAGATCCGAGGACTGAGCAATCATTTTTGGCGGTAGTGTCGACTAGAGGGGAGGAGATAAAAATATGTTTTGAGTTCCACGATCGAAAGCTTGAGAATCAACAATTCTCTTCGGTTTAACTTGGAGACATATAGTTGTGAACCAGTGACTGAGGGTAACCGAAGCGATGAGTTATAAGTCCGCTAAACGAAGGCACGGGATGAGAGCGGAACGCGTTTCGGACTGAGCAACGCGGTCACATGTCCCTCGCACTTCTCGGAACCGCACCCCACCATCTCGCGCATCCGTACCTTCTCCGTAATACTTCTCTACGCTCCTCCTCCCTACGGCTTTCTTAGATCCTTGGTTTTGAATGCTCCTTACGTCTCCTCGCCTTAATCTGTTATTCGAGGAGATAAAGACATAATTTGAGTTCCACAATCAAAAGCTTTAGAGTCAACCATTTTCTTCGAGGGTTAACTTGGAGACATAGAGTTGTGAAGCAGTGATTGAGGGTAGCCGAAGCGATGAGTTGTTCACAGATACTAGATACTTGCACCCGGTTTCCCGAAACAGCCGCCTGTAGTCCTGATACTGAGACACGATAGAGACAAAGGGGAGTGTATGTATTGCTCCTGTTGAGGCCAAGAAAGAGTGAGAAGAGGAGAGTGTAGATAATAACGAGGAATATCCCAAATTTTTTTACGACGATTGGTGTAGGTCTCTTCCGTTCTGAAGGAGTTTTTTTTTAACCGGGTGCACGTGATGTTGATGGGCGCGGGATGCACGATCGTCGATTGAACAGACTCAGACTGACGCAATTTCGTGTTCTTCGATGGCCAGATGTCCTCAAAACCCATCCGACGTATTTTGGCTTTACATATCTCAAGTACGACCAATTGCTCACAGCTACTCTCAACCCTCCCAACTACGAATACTCCTTCTGAATAAACTTCGCAATCGTCTGGAGCTGTATATTCGATGTCCCCTCATAGATCGCCCCAATTTTTGAATCCCTCCAAAATTTCTCAATGCCCGTCTCTCTCGTGAACCCAACACCTCCAGCCCACTCAATAGCAGATCCACTAACTTTCTGTGCAACTTGACTCGCCCAGTACTTTGCCATTGCCGCCTCCTTCGTGAACGGGCGCCCCTCCTCCTTCAGTCTCGCGGCATTGTAGGTCAGCAAACGTGCGGTCTCAAGCTCAACGGCGGCGGAAGCAATTTGGAATTGCATCCCTTGAAAGGTACCAACAGGCTGTCCAAATTGAGTGCGTTGATAGGTGAAGGGGACGGCCTTGTCGAATGCGCCTTGTGCAAGACCGAGCATTTGAGCGGCAATACCAATGCGGCCTAAGGCGTGTGGTCAATTGGCTAATATCGTACAACAAAAGGGTGCTAGATACCTTCGTTAAGAATTTCAATGGCAATCTAGGGATATGAATTCCATCAAGATGAAAAAAAGCCTTGTTTGGGATGCGTACCTTATAACCCTTCCCCTCTCCGCCAATGATATTCTCCTTTGGCACTCGTAGATTATCAAAATTTAGGGAACACGTTGACGACGCGCGAATTCCCAGCTTCTCCTCCTTCTTCATGATTTCTATACCCATATCTTTTGTTGCAACAAAACATGTGATACCCTTGTACCCCTTGGTTGGATCAATCTGTATTCTAAGTCAGTCTACACGCGATAAACACGCGGATGCCCGGAAAAGCGCACGTTGGCAAATATGAGGAAGATCTCAGCTTCATATGAATTTGTGATCCACATCTTCGTACCGTTGATAATCCAGTCGTCGCCATCCTTTGTCGCACGCGTCTGTAATGCGAACGCGTCGGAGCCTGACCCTGGCTCTGACAGACAGAATGAAGCTAGCTGAACAGGGGCATAGGTAACGAATTCTCAAATAACATTCGAGACGACTGGATACGGACCCTAGACTCTGCAAGCTGTGGTAGCCATTTCGCTTTCTGTTCGTTTGATCCATACGAGCGGAATATGGTGTTTACAAGCGTATTGTGTACATCGCATAGGACAGACACGGACGGATCAACCCTCGCTAGTTCTTCAATAGCAATTATAGCCGAGGTGAACGAACCACCTGCACCACCGTGCTCTTGACTTGTCTCAATGCCCATCAACTAGAGCCACGTCAGCTCAGCACTAAAGCTTGAAAAGACCATTAGATAAAGTAACATACCCCCTGCTCAAACAACCCCTGTATGATAGACGGGTCCATGTTCTCCTTCTCATCCATCTCACGGACTCTGGGCCCAACAACGTCCGCCGCAAAGCGACGTACTGAATATATGTAAGTTTCAAAGGAACCATCGAAACATAACGCGCACCAGCTTCGCGGAGCATATTCTCCTCATCAGTGAAATTCTTCAAGGAACCTATGGAACGAACACAGGGAGAACAAGAGAATACCCTACAGTGAGCTCTATTAAGTAGACGAGACGCTCGTAGAGAGGACCTGAAGGCTGTAGAAGCCATGGTAGTTGTGGAGAAGGATCCGAAGGTATCACATGTTATTGGAGATTAGATCGTGCGCGAACTTCGCTCGTCACGTGGTAGAATCGCGGCGCTCTGTAAAGCACTGTGAAACCCCGCCGAAATTTATCCCACGAACAACACACGGGCGCCTGATTCCGAAGACTGGAATTTTCTCTGCGTCTCAACAACTACCTTTGACGCGCGGAACCAAGTCTTCGTCCGCAAAAAGTAATGAACTGATACCGCACTTCGCAGTCTCGAACTGTGACGCGTGCAGAAATCAAGGTGCTTGTTTTCCGCTTACATATGACGATAATGAGGCTGACCTTAATAAATCACCTCCAGTAGTACGCGACTTGACGCGATGTGTCCCTATGCCGCGCTAAGAACCGTAAGGTTTTTTTTTTTTCACTTCCTCAATCAGACTAAAACTCCCTACGAATTGCAAAATTGGACTTGTGATAACTTTCTTTCTCAGGCTTAGAGCCGCGATTGATTGTTGCAATGAGCAAGTGTCGTTGCTTGTGTTGACAAAGGGATTGCCAACATTAAAACAAGGATTTCTGTGTGACCTGGGCCTCTTCGCACATATACTAACCCTTGGAAAATTTGCATTCTTGGAAATTTTAGGCTCTATTGAAGAATCATTGAATCTACTTCAGCATACCTACCATCCACCTATACCTTGTCCTTTTTGACATATAAACCGATTGCCTTCGTCATTCATGATTCATTCTACATTCGGATGGTTTGGTCCTGGTACTTATGTAAGTTCAAATATTGATCAGCTGAAGCCAGATCTCGCCAGGGCTGATGAGCTCCTGATTGACCTGATTATATCCTTCGACACGCGTGGTGGCTCATGATGCCTGAATCTCAAAATTTATGTTGTGTCCGCAATAATCGTCACCCCTTGTAGTAACGATGCCCAGATCATTGGTTCGATTAATTAAAACGTAAGCTCAACCACCTGGCATATTCATCAGATGAGAAGACGGAGCTTGTAAGCTATACCCAGTCAATCACAAGCACTCCATATGGGTCCTGTGTGTAGATGCGCTACAAAGAATCATGACTGATGGTCCCACTAGCCATTGCTAATGACAGGTCCCTGATGGAGAATCTCTCGGAAATACATTGATATTTCTACAGCTAACTCGAAGGGAATGAATGACTCATAGATTGGTTGGCAGATTGAGTATGACGGATCTAGAAAGAGTCGAATGAGATCCATTTATTCCAAATCTCTTCAAGATCCCGTAAGAAGCCGAGTGTGATAATTTGCATTCATCTCTAGTCAGGACTAATTGGATGGAAGCACGGATGTACCCACAATGCGAAAAGTGTAAAAACATAATCGAAAGAAGCGGATCGGTACATATGTAAGAGGAAAAACATTCAACACTTTAAATTTGGCTGTCAGAATACGTCACCGGATTCGCGGCCACATGACTCACCTAGAAAACTCCAGGAATGAGTCTATATGGAACTCGCTTCGCCCATAATTCCCATTCTGCTCCAAACTTCATCTGCAATATCTTATCTTCTGGACTGAGACGAAGCAGAAGACTTGCGATGACAGCAGCGGCTATAGTAGACCACACACACAGCGTAAGCTTCCCAATAGTGGTTTCAAGCAGCCCACATTCTGAAACCCATGACCCCGAGGCGTGGTGGAAGTAATATCCCAGGATCGTCAAAATAAGACCAACATAGCTTGGATGTCGCACAAAAGCGTATGGACCGTTCACAACTAGTGTGTGGTTCTTTTGGATGGAAAGCTCAAACGTGAACAGGTGACCTAATGTACGGAAGCTCTGAACACGTAGGATAGTGCCAAATGTGCCGATTACGCTGCCGAGGAGGAAAAGAGGAGTAACTCTAATGCGATGCGGAGACGTTTTGTTTAGCATAAGAGCACGAAGGATGTGTTTCGCGAGTACATTGGTAGGAAAACGGCTAGCTGTAATGACGAGTATCTCGACAAAGCATACAGACCAATACGTCGTCTATTGAATGACACTGTAGTTCATACCAAGAGTCAATGGCTCGTAGCTCACCCTTAAAAGACGACATGGCCACCCCAGAGACCTTAGAAATCTCTCTCTCCAATCCGGTATGATAAGATCGCTACGTGGGACTGGCGGGTTGGGAGGAGTCGCATTAATCTTCATATTGACAGCGTCAAGGAGGATCAAAGGGACCTTGATAAGAGACATGGCTATAGAAGGTGGAAGGTAGTCTCAATTACAACGCATAACTTCAGGAGATGAGAGGTACCTTATATTGCGAGCCGTCCATCGGAAGATCGACAAGGACGCTTATGGAACGGCTGCCAAAAGAAGCATTTTGAGTGACCAGAACAAGCAGCAGTTGATCACTTGCAAGTAGGCTACACATGTATAGCGGAATTAATGTGACACCGAGCAGAACAGATCTCAGATATAGCCCTCTTCCGACCCAGGCTTCGATGAACCTGGCTATCACTTCAGATCTGCCTGAAGAGATGGCTAGATAATCAGGACAGATGTCAAAAAGGCCTTTTTTAGCCTAGGATGGCCAGTTACGCGAGACATCAGACCAGTAGAGGAAAAGGGGATTTCGCTTTACAAAGGAAGAACGTCAAGTGGCGCATTCATTCCTCTCGCAGCCTTCCTCGGGCCGGAAACAGAAGCGAAGTATTTTGAGGCTCATCAAATTCCGAACTGAACCTAAGGACACAGATACAACGGCACTGGAGGCGCTCTTGTTCTCTGCACACGGAGATTCATATGTAAAAACCACGTTTTGAAGATTCTATTGTTGTGGGCTAGTGGTTGTGGGCTAGTGGTTGTGGGCTAGTGGTTGTGGGCTAGAGAAATCCGACAGATTACCGTTTCAACATCATCACAGCCGCACAGGCAGCTAAATCGGTACTTGCCACCATCCGTGTTAGCTTGGGGGCGCTGATCGTGATCCGTCTTCTTTCTCCTCAAAGATAACAGATATACGAATACTTTGAACTGATTCGGGCCGAGTACTCACGATCATAAGCTTTGACATTTGACTGTTATGCCGGTTGAACTTCTAGCGAGCTCTCCAGCTTGGTCCAGCTACCGGCCCAGTCAGTTACCAGGAGGAAATTAAGTCCATCAATATGTAAGAGACCAATCCTGTGCCAAAAAAGTTTTATGACATGATACCCAGAAAATTCCTATTTTTATGGACCAAAATGCTATATATACTGAAGGACAAGATGACGGCAGGTACATACCGTGCTGATGCTTTGAGTAGACCATGATGGTCGTACGCAGTGAGGAAGCCGGGCCGAGTCGGCTAAGCACTGAGACCGAAATTTCCGAGTCAGCTGCCACCTGGATCTAAAGCAGTGACCTCATCAAGCGCCCGTTGAAAATTCCTGTTTAACCAGCATATTGGACGGCAGGCCTACCAATACGAAGATGAACTTTATAAACTGATAGGGGTGTGTGTGAGATGTCGCCACTGCAGACTTCAACAGCGTTTCACTGATGATTGTCATTACAGAACTCACACAATGATCACTAAACTTCATGCTTTAACAAGTTAAGCCAAGGTCAATATGCACATCATGCATTATCACGATGGCAATGTGTGTCTCGTTGACGATATCATGGTTTTTTGTCCACATTTTCATTATATATTCTTCGACTCTACTTTTGTATCATTGTGCCGAACTAGAGAGGAACGGCATCCGTTGTTCCCCCCCCGTGAGGGCATATCCTGAATCAGGACAACAAACCTTGTATCTCCGAAGCACAGGCTCAACTCTCTTTTCTTGGAGAACATGTGGGGTACAGGGCCGTACAGTCCAAGATCAAACTCGTAGTTTTTTATTCATCACGACCTCTTAAGGACGGCTGTCCGAGCCTCTATATTCGACAACACCGGAATTGTAGAATAGACGATATTGGACAGACATAATGAATGTTCAGTTATATCGGTGGAGCTGGAGTTCGTGGTTTCATCCGTTCAAACCGGTCCCCTCGGAAGGTATGATCACAATCACCTGGACCTCTCTGGCAATTTTCTCACCTTACATCGAGAATTTCTAGATGCGCGATTTCGAGTCATGCTAGATCTTGTCAAGGGTAATTACCTATGCAGTCATTCTTGTCATGGAGTGTATATGAATCAGCATCATTCCTGCCAAACCGATACTGAGAGCCTATACGACAGAGGAATGAACTTTCAGAGTCTGTCGTGAATGAGAGAGAACAACTGAAGATGTCGTGCCACGGCCAACGCGTCTCGATGTCGAAGAACACGTGACCATGTAGTGAGATGAAAAGTATCTAATCCGTGTAACAATTCCATCATGTTTGGATCACTGTCAATTACTACATCCCGACGGCGCCATATACAATACCTGTCAGTCTGATTTTCGGAGCCACACAGCGATCCCAGGAGCGTTATGTATATTATTTATGACAGGTTGAAAACTTCATTAGGCGCTTTTTCTCGATTTGGTTCTTGTTTCTCATCAAGTGCGCACTTGTTGATTCTTATGAAGCACAAGGTACCCCGCACTGTGTCATGCATATGCCTTACGAAAGCTGAGGAATGTAGTAGCAGACTCTTCTGGAGTGTGAGCATACACAAGTAGTAGCAGACTCTTCCAGAGTGTGAGCATACACAAGTAGTAGCAGACTCTTCCAGAGTGTGAGCATACACAAGTAGTAGCAGACTCTTCCAGAGTGTGAGCATACACAAGTAGTAGCAGACTCTTCCAGAGTGTGAGCATACACAAGTAGTAGCAGACTCTTCCAGAGTGTGAGCATACACAAGTAGTAGCAGACTCTTCCAGAGTGTGAGCATACACAAGTAGTAGCAGACTCTTCCAGAGTGTGAGCATACACAAGTAGTAGCAGACTCTTCCAGAGTGTGAGCATACACAAGTAGTAGCAGACTCTTCCAGAGTGTGAGCATACACAACACTGTCAATATTATTTTGCTGGCATAGCAGTTGTGGCGTAAACCTGGGTCCTACAGATGCTTAGGCCAACGAATTGCGATCTTACAACCCTCAATAGAAGATTATTTGAGAAGTTTACTCATGTGGTTGTATCAGGATTTTCTCAACATATCACGCTTTGCATTTGCTCTAAGGTCCGCCGAATAGTCGCCGGGCACCCATAACCTCGCCGAAAGAGAAAGGAAATACCGTTAGCTCGCAAGTTGCCTGCAATGAGCCAAAACTATGCCGTCGAAATACATATCAGCTCACTTTCACATACAATTAGCTAGGAAAAGATGAGTACGCGTTAGAATTCGAACACGTGATAAGCGGGGTCCATGTAAAACCCTGTGCCTTAACCGCAGATGCTCAGAATTCAAAAAACTTGAATTAAGTCAATACAAAATTCCTATTCTGGAATAATAGGCATAAAAGTTGGCTGTGCGTAGTTATGCGTGGGCGCCCACAATAACTTGAGCTTGAAGGTCATTTGTGGGCGATCACAAGAGACGAATACAAAAACAACAAAGGTATTGTCTCTTATTACAACGGTTTTCTACAGTTCTTGTCACAATTAAGAATACAAGGGATTCAGACTCAGTTGAGATAGTCAATATAAGAGGAGCTGAACTAACTGACGCTCCTTCATTATTATTGACAAAGCGCCTCGAAGTCCGTTTGTGAAAACCATGTCTAAGTTCATCCGAAAGCAACTTGGAAAACTCTCTCCATCGCGGGCTTTATCTTTCGTTCGCCGACCTGCTGACAAGGTCCCTCAACTCTTGACGTCCCTGAAGGACTTCTCCAATGCCAATTTCGAGAGGCTTGACCCGAAGATACCCATTGAAGAAGAGACATTGCCAGGCTATGACCAAATGTGGCCCTATTACTATCCTGTGCGTATCGGTGAAGTGTTCGCTTGTCGTTACCAGGTTGTTGGAAAGCTTGGCTTTGGCATGACTGCAACTACTTGGCTGGCTCGAGATTTGAAACACTCCCGCTACGTTGTATTGAAGATCTACCTCGAATCACGCTTCTTGGGATACCGTGAGCCGCCAGAAATAGCTGCCTACGAGTGCTTGAATGCGGGTCCCAAGGACCATCCAGGTCGAAAAGCTATCCGTAGGTTACTCGGCTGGTTCACAATCATGGGACCCACTGGAAAGCATTATTGTCTTGTGCATCCACCGCTCTGGGGCAGCCTCTCTGACTGGTTAGAAACCCAAAAGTCTTGCATTTGTACCGGCTGCACCAACTTTCCGCGTGTGACCGCTCATATGCTTGCCGTGATCCTCAGGCAAATCTTCCTCGCACTCGATTATGCCAAAGAGTGTGATATTGTCCACACAGGTCAGAGTTAATTTCCCATCACAATACGAGAGACTATAACCATAACCACATAGACATCAGCGCAAATAATGTGATGTTCGAGATTCAAGATAATTCCGTTCTCGAAGAGATTGAGCGGGCAGAGCTCGAGGATCCAATGCCTCGTAAAGAGATTCATGGAAGATTCATCTATCAATCTTACCTAATTCCACTTCCTAAAAACGCGGCTGGCCCGGGCTTGCCACTCCTTTGTGACTTTGGCGAGGCGCGATGTACACAGAAAGAACTTCGTAAAAAGAAAGAATTTCTTGGAGATGACATCTTCCAACCAGATATTTATCGAGCACCGGAGGTTTGTCTCGGAATGCGATGGGGTTTCGAAGTCGATATCTGGAATGTTGGTTGTATGGTAAGCAAGTCGACACCTGATACATACAGTTTACTAACAGACATAATTATAAGATTTGGAATATATTTGAAGGGAATTCCCTATTTGATGGTCAGGATCCGGGGCTCCAGTACAGATTCAGTACCCGAAGTCATCTAGCCCAGATGGTTTGGCTCCTAGGTCCTCCGTCGCGCGAGTTTCTTATGGGAGGCTCGCCGTGGTCCATGAAATATTTCGCTCCAGATGGCAAGTACACCTCTTCCTGCTTTTTATTGTGGCCGGCCTTGACATGAGATCTCAGGTACATTCAATGCCGGACTGATGATTCCAACAAGAGGATCCTTGAGAGAAGTAGAAACATCCTTGAAATTTTGGGAAGGGGAGGGAGAAGACAGAGATCTGTTTATTCGCTTCATGAAGAAGATGCTACAGTGGGATCCAAAGGATAGGCAGACGGCAAGGCAACTACTAGAGGACGAGTGGCTTACAAATAGACTGAAGCGTGTACGTAGGCCTATCACTATCAGGCCACCAGCTCAAAGCCGCACAACTCATCAAACGGCTCGAGTAGGTAGAAGTCCGAAATAGATACCAAGATTTCGATATTCCAGGCTATGCAGCTGATTGATTTGAATCACGTGTGTACCGACCCTTCTGACGTCATCTGAACTGAGAATGATCATCTCTTGCTCGATTCGTCAGTCGAGAAGCAACTCGTGCTGGCCCGCAATCAAATCGTCCCAGATTTGGGTTTCATCCTCTTGAATTTGTGTCATGATTTCATGAAGATGCAACCACGAGTCGACATCAGCGCTGCCCTGACTGGTGGATGATTTTTGCTCTTGGTTTCACTGGACGACCTCCTACTCATGCCAACACTTGATTGTCAGCCGCCACCTCCTGTAGTTCTACCCGTCTCCATGCGCCCCAATCTCAAAAATGAGACCAGCAGGACAATAAAGGCCCTTCCTGTGGGGGAACTAAGGCAATCACCAGGGCGTCCTCTATGCTTTGGACACCCGTTTCACGCCCACACTCAAGGTGCCGATTATCTTTCCATGGAAAAAATGTTTCAGGGAGATCTAGGACCCGGTGCTTGCTTGGTATATTCCTTTGAGGGTGTTTGTTGAACGATTGTTGGTGAGCATTCAAAGCTTTCCTCCATTTCTTCTCGGTTTATTCACATACTCCCTACAAAGACAAGATCTCAACGTTGAGGCCTGAGACTGAATCCCGAGGTCCCAAAAATAGCGTACCTTTTCCATTGTGAAACCATGGACGAATGACGTCTCGCTACAACAACGTGTTGCACTATTTCGACCCATTATTGAACGAGAAGGGCCTGGAAGACCTGTCACTACACCTTCTCCCAGCACCTATATATACAATCAACTTAGAATGGTGTCCGAGTCTTCTCTTGATTGTTGGATATCCGTGTCAATTTATTTGTGTCGTAAACCAGGCTTTCACAATTAAGTTTCAGTTCGGCTGCCAACGCACCCTTCGCTCCAGCATTACGTGAAAAGGTGGAGAGAGTGATTCGCAAGGAAGGCTTCTCCAAAGTCTCATTCCACAAGACGGTCATACCTGATAGCTTTATGATCAAGGAGTCCGAGAGACTCGAAAGGAACGGTGCATTCTTCAACCGGCTCCGTTTTTATCAAGGGATTGACGCTGTCTCATGCGGTAGTCGTGCAACGAAGGGCTCTGAGAATTTCTTATCGTTGTGGCCAATTTCGGCGTTTGTCATCCATCATGACGAGGTGAGTAGAGTGCAGCCAAAAGCAGCTGTTCAAGTTTCGTTCTCTTTGGGAGAATTATCCTGTCTTTGATAGATACATCTCCAAAATGAGGAAGGCGATCAGAAGGATTCAGCAAGCATCCATGATACTTATGTTGCCCTCATGGTCGACACGCATGGTAAGTCCCTCTTTGAATCACTTGTTTTGTTCTCGCCCTGGACGATTCTTGGTCATCAACAAATCAAAAGCTTTACCTACTCACAATTTGCTAAACTAAGATGTGTCATTCAAAGATAACGGTACCTGGCCCCGGCCGATCGCTGGTTCAATCTGTCAGTTCGGCCTGATCTCAAGGTAACAATCATGAAAAGGCGCCCTTTGGGGTTTCAGTAGAACCAGGTGGACTCTTCATAGTATGAACCATTGTAAATCTACAGTGATGGCGAAGGAAATAATATTCTTTTGACCCTAGTAAGTACTTCAAACCTCAACCACCGGAGACGTGCGGCGCATGGAATGGCCAGATAGTGTACAAGGTGCCACACTAGCTGTCAAGGAAAGATGATTGAAGCATCAGTCGCTGCACAGTTCAATGTATCTTTATGGTATAGTCGAGAACTCTTCGATTGCCAATCAGTACTAGGAACCTCCACCACTTTGTGCCCTCATCCATTCCCCGCCCGGAGTATCCCCACACGAAATACTAAACGAAATCAAGAGATGGAAAAGGTCGCTACACGAAAGAGAGATTTTACAGCCAATACTTGAGCCTTTCCATCCGCTATGGAAGTCCATTTTCCCTCCATGCAAGACTTTTGTTTTAAGGTAAGGAATGAAGCGATAATTTGTTTCTGGAAACCTGCAGTGACGGACTCCAAGACAAGGCTCATAGTGGATCCCATTTCTACATAAACTAGCGGATTTACCAAGTCTGATTCACTGAATAACTTTTGAATACCAATAATCAGATAAACACCATGTACATCATCGGACTGAACATACTGACACCTAGACGGTGAATAGGATGGGGCTTCCAATGATATCTACCTCTGCTTGTTTCGATCATGGTTGCATCACTCATGTTGGAGATGAATGAGCACAGTCGCGATCTTCCATCTCTGAGAGATGTCATACCTTCCATCCGGCAGTTTTACCCAACCAATTGTCGAGCTTGAGTACTTTCCCATCGTAATGATCAGTGAAAGTCATAGTGTCAGACAGTAATGATCTGCATTTGATGGTCGCAAGAACGCGTTTCGTTCTTGCGTCTTTGATTTCGGTGCAACTGGCCGCATTGTCGACTGTGGAAATCGTGTACAGAGGGCGCCCTTGTTCCTTTAGCACCGCATTAAGCATACTGTGCTTGCTGAAAACCAGTCGTAAAGGGGAGGGTTTTACTAGAGATCGGAATGTTGAGTTCATCCTTGCGCGAACGTCAGGGACTCGAGAAGCAGAGGTCTTAATATAGATAGATCATGAGGCCATGCAAGACTATGCTTCCAGTCCTTGATTGTAATAATCAGCCAAAGTCACAGTTGTCAGACAAGAACGAACGATCTGCGTTCAGTGATGCCATGTGGTTGAAAGAACACCTCGGACTTTCATTCTTGCGTTTGATATCGTGCTTATAAACAGGCCGTCTGTTCGGTAAAACCATATCAAGTATGCTTTTCTTAATGAAGAGGGGTTTACTAGAGTGAGTGTTGGAATCATCCTTGTTAAGACTTTACGGCCTTAAGAAGTAGAACTTCTGACTAGGCATGCAACAAATGGAACAATGGACCGACTTCGCACGCGCAAGCAAAATCCAATAACCCGTATTTGAAAACCTCCAAGCTGTGCTAGATGTGTAGAACTGCAAGAGCACAGATTGACTCAAGACTGTTCATCTGCTCTTGCATTCGACAACCTGGTTGCACTTCTCAACACGTACTAAAGGACTAACAATCCGAAGCTGACCACCATATCATTGCTATATTGATATTGAAGAGAAAAATTGTAGGAAATCAAATCTTATGACCCATTACTCGATGTATGAACAGACTACCACTTCAATCTGAATGCTCCCTCGTTGCTGGTCCAGAGGGATCGAGGTCTTCCAGAGCCTTTAGAACAAATTCTCGACGCAGCCACTTGTCCTCGGGCGTTAACCACCAACTGATGATACCGAATATAGTGACAGCACCAAAAATGACACAGGCCTAAATATATGTAGGTCAAAAGCCATGAGATGAACAATTTCAAGAAGATGACTGACAAAATTGAAAGTTTCGGCAGTTACAGGGAAGAAGAATGGAGAAATCATCACCTATAAAAGGTCAAGATACAGTTAGAAGACGACGAAAAACATCACTCACAGAGAAAACGATAGCATTGAAAACAGCTGCACAAATGTAGAACGGGATGGCGAACTTTCCAAGGTAGAAATACGACGACTTGAATCGACCAGGCGTCATTGTCAAACGCAACAAAGATATAAGCCCATATGCAGCGATGGTGGGGACTCCGCCCGCAGACACCAACGACGTGAAAGCAACCTGGCTGGGCAAAATTGTGCAAAGGATGCATGCACCGAAGATATAGATGACCGTAATAGCGTGTCGAGGCTGACCTAAAGAGTCGACCTTGCCGATCCAGCCGGACAAAGGGAGTACACCATCACGGGCGACGGCGAACACAAGACGAGAAGCAGCAACAATGGCAATGCTTGTGTTCTGTAATTTTTTTTATGATTCAAGAGAGGAAGCACGGGTAAAGAGTGACAAACCATGATCAATCCCAAGGCGGCAATAATCGTCATGAAAACACTTCCGCCTTTTCCAAGAGCAAGCGCATAAATTTGAACAAATGGCTGTGGAGCACCAAGTGAAAACAAGGTATCATAATCGGGTGTGCAGAACAAGAAGAGGATGGTGGTGATGAAACCCAAGACACCAGTTGCGATGGCGCTGCTCAGGATACCTTTGCCAGCAATGACTCTAGCATTCTTGGTTTCTTCAGCAATGTGCCCTGAAGCATCGAAGCCAGTCATCGTCCCAGCAGTAAAAAGGCTGGCAAGTATTTGAGCACGGTAACTAGATCATTTGGTGAACAACTCATACAAGGAAAGGATCCGATTCCATCCGGCAGGTGCCCCAGTGCCATTATCTTGGGAAAGTATGAGATTATATAGGTGTAACGTATGAGTTGAACACGCACAGGTTTGAGTGAATACCTCGCCGGCAGTGCGAAATCCATATGTCTTAGATACACCAATCGGAAGCCAGATCAGACAAAGAAAGAAATCGACCATCATAAGAGCAAGGGAGAATTTAAACACAATAGAATAGAATCGCGGAGGAAGATAGTTGATGGCGACGGACACTAGCAAAATCACTTCAGATACCGCCCAAATAAAGGCTCTCCACTTGACATTATCGTTCGAAATGCCACCGGGAAAGTCTACTTCCCACACGGCAAGCTGAGAAACGATATAGTTTGCCGTTGTCTACTATATATTAATGCCTGACGAACACAGGGAAAAGAAGGCTACCATACCTGACAGTTACCGGCAGTGAAGGTCATCCACGCAGTACAGGACCACCAAGCGACGATAAAACCGAAGAACCGGGCGTACTTCGGACCGGCGCTCTCAGCAGCCCAAATATAGATAGAGCCACTTAAAGGAAGGGCAGAACATATTTCTGCGAGTACTGCCGCGGTGATTGTCATGAAGACAATAGTGATAACGTACGACGACCTGTAGTACACCCATCAAAATTGGAAGCAGAGCTAGTATGTCATTTCATACCATATGGCTGCCGGTCCTCCTGCTAAAATGCCCAAGAAGATAACGGATCTAATCCGTTCTTGTCAGACAAAAAACCAAGGAGGAAAACGAAAACATACCTGACGCCTCCAATAAAGTTTAAAGCGCAGAAGCTGGCGCAGAAGCTTTCGACTAGATGCCAAGTTCGATGAAGTTGCTGAAAGAGCATTGAGTTGTTAGTAGCAGGACACGACCGACAACGCAACTTACCTGTTTATAACCAAGATTACGCTGGAAAAAAAGATGGATGCGTCAGCTATCTGGTCAAGACCCCTTGCGTCGGGGTCAAAAACAATGGTGATACTGGGGGCTTCCCTACGCAGGTATGAGCGCTGTTCAGGTTCGAGCGGTATAATCTCAATCCCCTCTGATATCTTTGACATACTGGTCTCTGCACCTTGAAATGCTCGAGACCAAGACGCCAATGACAAACAAAGAGGATACCCGCAGCCACGTATGCCAGTATAACTAGAAATACGATGGACGTTACCAGTAGCAGTTCACAGTGCGTAAGGTTGATCCCAGGAGAAGGCCGAAGGTCATTACCAATTGCAACTCGTCTTGATCAACTGTGACAGCCTGCTCTTGATCATTTTTGCTGATGTCCTTGCGAATAGACGACGAGGACATGAGGAAAGAAAGGTGAAGAAGCGTCCAAGAGGAACACAAAGATTTGATAAATAGTTGATTATGTAATGATTTCCGTATTCCGGTTTAGTCCGCGCACAGTTATGTTTCCGACTCCGCTTCCTTTTTCATTTACTGATTGTTCAGCTCATGTCAGGCCTGGGTGGGAACTTTTTAAAAGATATACTATAGAGAATATGAGAAGAATATCAGAGCGGGCCCAGCAGCCCGTCGTAATTACACCTCCGAGTCCTACCAAACAGCATTTTGCCGATTTGAACCGGTGTGCTGATATCTGAGCTCGCATGACATTCACCCCTGTTGGTGTTGGATAAATTTTAGCAAACTCCTTTTTCTTTTCTTACTCTTGTTTTACCGTGCCTCGAGGAGCGATGGAAGGTCGGTAATGAGAGGCATGGAGAGTTGGGACCGGAGGACAATAATTGTAGATATCAAACAACAAACAAGTAGCGGGTTCTGCAGCTGTTGGGCGATCTTCATGATCATGAATACAACTCTAAGGTATATTAAATCGCTAGACGGACTCGTGAACAATCGTTCCTACGCAATAGGAGGTTGCACGTACCGGCTTCAGTGCCTTGATGAGATGCCACTCCTCCATTGAGACATCAGCTTTGAAGGACTCCTAAAGGGAATGAGAGGTGTTAGACAACTGAACGCTACCATTACGCAAAAATGTACCTTGAGTACATCGATGCTTTGTCGGCTGATGAGGCTGAGAATCTCGTCCTTGTCATCGAAGTGTCGCCCATACATCTTTGCAGACTCATATACAGCATGCTCGATCTTCACCGCCACACCCGCGCCAGCCTGAGCCTTCTTCACAATCTAGGGACGAAATAAGAACGAGTTCCGTTACGCACGGCGCGAGAGATAGGCTTACATCGTGAGTCTTGTGGTTGATCTCGAGTGACGTGCTAATTGCGAAGTTGATCAGTCAAGGTGAAGGCGAAGAAAAAGAAGATAGTAAGGTACATTTTGCCAAGAGAGATAATATCCTTCTTGCCTGTAGCTGGATCTGTCTTGACCACAGCTAGGGGTGTGCCCACACGCAATGAACCATCCAGAATATCGACACCTAAAATGATCGGGTCGCGCTTACAGAAGGCTGCGATAATCTTCAGCCGGCATGGCCAGACCGCTTGGGGTGCGGCGTCTCTTCGTTTTGCTTCCATAATCTCCTCATTGTATGCCTTGAAAGAGTCGAAAAGATGGTAAATAATGTCCGCTATACAGGAACTGTGATCAGACTAACATACTCACATCTGCAGAAAACAAATATTACCTTTGAACAATCGAATCCCCATTTCTTCAGCGAGACGTTCGGCTTCTTTGTCGACAGTGACATCAAAGCAAAGTATACAAGCAAGCTCTTTCGCCTTCTCCAACATTGTCGCAGCACGCATGATGTCTTTCTTGTGCACAGGACCGATGTTAATTCCAGAAACGGGAATCTTGCTGGCTTTGAGGAAATCAAGTAGCGCTTCGAGAGAACCAAGGGTCGAGGCCTGGACGCAGACACCGCGGCCAGACTTGTCGATGCTATTGAGCAGAGTTGTTAGGTCCGACATGATTTCCTCTTTGAGATCTTCTTCGTCATCATCAGGGCCAACGACGAGCAGGCGCGAACCAGCAATGGCTTTTTCAAGGTCTGGGGCAGTAATCTTCACTCCAAGCGCGGCCTTAACTTCTTTATGATGGACATAGGCCGACTATCGCAAGGTCAATATTCCCATCAGATGTCGATAAGGGTGGAGACGTACTTTAATGCGCAGTTCACGCAATGGTTGTGGAGTCAACAACGCCCTAACTTGTGTCACAATGGGGCCGTTCAAACCGCAAACCACAATCCTATCTCCCTCTCTCAAAATGCCATTCGACAACACCACATCAATCGTGGTACCAAGACCCTCAATCACCTTCACCTCGAGCACAGTACACTCCAACTCTGACAGATACATCAGGCGATCGCTCATGCGCTGCTGCGTGAGGTTCACGAGGAGCATGATCATGTCGGGAACACCTTCACCCGTGATTGCGGACGTCGGGACGAGAGAGACGTTACGTGCGAAATTCTTATTTTCATAGTACAAGCACGCATTGAGACCCTCCTCCGCAAAGGCGAGGATGGTCTTGGCAACACGATCCTCGAATTCGCGCTGAACGGCCTTGCTTTGCTTTGCTAAGGATTCGCGGAAAGCTCCGTCGGGGGTAGGTTGCCAGCCGTACATACGATCGATCTGGATGTCCAGTATCAGGAGTGATGGGATGGATGCTGAGATGGCCTTACCTTGTTGAGCGCGACGATGAAAGGCGTCTTTCTATCGCGAAGGAGGCGGAGGGACTCTAGAGTCTGAGCTTCAAGTCCGTGCTAACCGTGACATCAGAAAACTTCGAGATATGCGGTGAATAATACTGTATTACCATGATATCGACCACGAGAATAGCAATATTGCATAGAGAGCTTCCACGAGAACGTAGATTGGTGAACGACTCGTGTCCTGGGGTATCGATGATGAGGAGTCCAGGAATTTTATATTCTTGAGTTCCCTCCTGAATTAAACTCAACATTCAGTCACAACCAATTAGAACTGACAAACCCACTTTGTTCATGACGACAGTCTTGGTCTTGATAGCCTCCACAGGGAAGTAAGTTGCACCAATCTGCTGAGTGATACCACCCGCTTCGCCTTCCTGGACATTAGTTTGGCGGATCTAAAACATTCCTAGTGAGACAAGAAAATTCAGTCGCTAGAGGTCAACACACCTTATCCAAAAGCTTCGTCTTGCCCGTATCGACGTGTCCCAAGATACAGCAAATAGGGCTCCGCAGGTTATCTTTGCTCCTTGCTGCCAGCGCCTCTTCATGTGCCTTCCGCCGTCTCTCAGCCGCTTCCGCCTTGCGCTGCAAAACCATCTTCTGTGCCGTTGTAAGCTCCTCTTCCGATGAATCCTCCGAGCTGTCCTCGTCTGAATCCTCATCCGAGTCATCATCTGAGTCGTCCTCCATATCTACTTCTTCTGACTCCTCTTCTGAATCTTCCTCCTTGTTCGCAGAAGGCATGCCATTTTTAACGGGAGCGGCTTTCGTAGGAACAGCTTTGGGAGGAGGAGATACTTTGAGAGGTGCTGCCTTCGCAGTAGGTTTCGTTGCAGGCTGTGCTACTTAACGATTAATGTATGAGAACCCAGCGTCAGAAAAAATGATCAAACTATCTTACCTTTTGGCTCAACTTTTGAAGGTGTAGGCGCTGGTTCAGGTTTGACCTCTTCTTCCTCCTCACTCGACGCGTCCCAGTCGTCTTTGGTATCCGGAGCAGTCTTCGCCGCCGGCTTCACATCTTCCTCCTCGCTTGACACGTCCCATTCGTCTCGCTCTTCCTCAGCTGGCTTAGCCTCCTGAGGTGGCTCGGGGGTCCGTGGTCGAGATTCAGGCGCAGGCGATGCGTCGTTTGATGCGACATCCTTGACACCAGGGCCTTTCTTCTTACGGGTTCCGTAGACGATCTTTTTCGGCGCGCCTGTGCTGGCGGACTGTTGTAACCCCTCGATCTGTACACCGGAGGCGAGTAACGCTTGTCTACGGATTTCTGCCATTTGCCTCTCTTCCTTTTGTTTCTTGGTGAGCAGCCGTCCCTCCTTCTTCGCTAGCTCCCTCTTGGCCTGGAAGCAGCGCCGTCAGATAGGGATAGTACAGTCGACAGACAAAGAAAGAATACCTTCTCCTTCTCCTTTTTCCTCTGCCGCTCCTCCTCCTTCCTACGCTCCTCCTCAGCAACCCGCCTCTCCTCCTCTTCAATCCGTCTAAGCTCCTCCTCCTCTTTCCGCTTCGCCTCCTCTTCGAGACGCTTCTTCTCTTCCATCAACGCCTTCAATGCGCTAATACCGCCTTTCTTCTTACCTGCTGCGGCTGCTGGTACAGGCGCAGCCTCGTCGTCTTTTTTACCCTTCTTTTTCTTCTTCTTCTTTGACTCGGTCTTTCCACCTACAGGCTCCTCTTCCCCATCATTGCCATCCTCTTCTTTCGCCGCAGGAGTGAGTGCAGGGGCAGATGTAGGAACCTTATCAGCGGGTACGTTGGGTTCAGCTGCTGTGGCTTCTGCTTTTTTGGCAGCAGCTTGAGCTTTTTTTTTCGCCTAGGAATGAAAAATGATTGGTGGATATGAACAAGAAACGAAAAAATATGATAAACCTTTTCACGCTCCTTCTTCAGCTTCTCTTTCTCTTTCTTCGACAAAATTTTTGGGCCACCCTCGTCCACATCCTCAGTGATGTCGTCTTTTGGTGCAGCAACTCCAGGCTCCGCAGATTTAGCAATGGTAGATTTTTCAACTATGTTGTCATATGTCAGCCGAAAGATGTAAATAGCAAAGAATAGTATGCGCACCTTCCTCCTGTTCCCCCTGTTCCTCCTCGTCCTGGGTTTTTACCCCTTTCTTACCCTTCTTATCCTTTTTCTTCCTTTCCTTGACTGGACCCCATTCATCGTCAAGATCGTCAGCAGTGACGGTCACCGGCGCTGTGGATTCAATGAATGGCTCTGCGCCCTCATCGACATCAGCGGTAGGCTCAGCGGTATCCTCCTCAGCCTTGCCTTTCTTATCCTTTTTCTTCTTCTCCTTGACGGGGCCCCATTCGTCGTCAATTTTGTCAACAGTGACCGTGATCGGCGTCTTAGATTCAAATGGTGGTTGCTCGCCCTCTTCAAGATCGGTGGGAGGCTCAAATCCACCCTTCTTTGCCTTTTTCTTATCTTTCTTGCCCTTGGCCGCTGTAGCCTTCAGTGTTGACTTCACAGCAAAATTTCTTAGAATTAGATCTTTAGGATAGCGGACAACGCACCATGAGTCCACCGAAATCCTCTTCCTCCTCCTCAACGGCTGAACTGCTGTCCATGTTCAACGCTGCAAATCCCGAGAAACCTGCTTGGACCTTGGGGCGATGACCAAAATCTTCGTCGTCCTCTGGAGGCGTGGCAACGAGATTGGGTGCAACACTCTCGCCAGCTTTCTCCCTGTAATCAGATTATCATTAGAATTGCTTGCGAGAAATTGTGATTGATGTACCAGAAGTCGTCATCCCCCTTCTTTCCCTTCTTTCCTTTGTTTTTGGGAGCCATATAGTCGTATTTTGTTGAGAAGAAAGGAAAGACAGGGTAGTAGAAGTCAACAACAGAACTTTGCGCACCTCAGGCTTGTGATCGGGCCCGAATTGTGTCCCGGATGGTGCACGTGCAACCAACGACGCTTTGAGTTCAGACTCCATCACCGTCGATCACGATGGGTCTCCTCACAATCATACGCAAGAACAGACAGAAGGAGAGAGAGATGAGGATTTTGTTTCTGTATGTCTAGTGTCATTCTGCGCGAGAGTGGGTGATAATTTTCCCAGCGGACTCGATAACGCAGGCAAGACTACGATTTTGAAGAAACTCAATGGCGAGGATATCAAGAGCATTAGCCCGACACTTGGGTTCAATATCAAAACTTTTACACATGGCAAGTGAGCACTTAGTCCCTCAGCTCTATGCCAATAATCATCCTCAATATTACTGTGACCAGATACACTCTCAACATCTGTATGCACTGCCGATTATTCCTCGTTGTGTCCATAACGAAGCAAGTTTCTAGGGGACGTTGGTGGCCAGCGTACCCTTCGACCCTACTGGCGAAACTACTTTGAGCAAACGGACGCATTGGTCTGGGTAGTCGACTCCAGTGATCGCATGCGTATGGCAGATTGCAAAAACGAACTTCACTCGTTACTCACTGAAGATGTACGTTTCACTGCTCTGGATAGCCTGTCATCCCTCCCGTGGCTGGTCATTCTCACTTCCTGATTTTCTCGATGACAGCGGCTCGCAGGCGCATCCCTTCTTGTTTTTGCTAACAAGCAAGATTTACAGGGCTCCCTCAGTGCAGCAGAAATCCAGCAGGTATGTCACCACTCCGGTCTTATGACTTCGATCCCACCCAGTATGGTTTGCTATATTATAGACCCTCGGTCTTGGATCGATAACAACTCATCATTGGAAAATATGGCCCTGTAGTGCCGTCACGGGTGCGAATCTCGTTGAGGCTCTTGACTGGGTCGTAGGCGATGTGGCAACAAGATTGTATTATAGCTCCGTAGCGCCGCCGGTACATCGGGCAAAAGAGGCGCAGGGGCAGGAATCAGCAGTGGCTGCTACAATGGTTTGTGCAACAGGTGGAGACTCGACGATGTGTAAATAGCAGTAGCGTGGCTCTTGTGTCTGTGACTCAGGTTCTGTCGGTGAGACGCGCTCATATCCGATCTTCTAGGTGCCCAGCTTCAGGGAAGCTCTCTAACCGAATCTACACCAATGTAATATTTGCAAGCTTTGGTGTTCGTTACGAAAGAGAACGCAGATCTAGCTCTTCTCCATGTTAACGCACTCCAGCACTCCCAAACTATTCAATCGTACCAAGTCTACACGCGGAATATTTTTTTTTCCCGTTTTAAGTATCCAAATTGCCAGTGACGGAGATCTTCCATTGTGACATAGAGCTACAAATCTCGACGTATGTCTTCTTACGTCCCACCTTCAAGCTTCCCACAATACCTTCGCTTTATCTATGGACTTCTATCTCGGCATTCACGGCCTTTTTTCTGATCAGCGGTGACTCAATCAACGCCTCTTTTTATCTCTTTTTATCTGTCTGATGACCAATAACGTTACGTGTGGAGATCGGATGTATGTTCAAAAATCCCACATTGTACCTTTCGTCTGTCATTGACATCCAGTCAAACTTGCGGCGAACAAATTTTGGTGCCGTTGCATCCTCTGCTTCTGCAGTTTCGTTCTACCCCATTTTGGCATGTCTGTCAAAGCCTCTTTGTGGTTCGATCGTGGCTTCTCTAATATCGTACGGCATTGACGACGAAGTTGATTGGGCCTGTGAGTAGGTCTAGAGCCGACTGGGTAGAGTTTGGGACAAGATTGGGGCTGAGGCAACCATAGAATGGGCCCTTCGAGAGTGTCCATAAACTCAGCCCACTCAGCTACGCAGGCAGTTGTGTGTCGGACGTGAGGACGTGTGCGGAGCTATTAACAATTGACTCTCACCTGGGAATGCTGAAAGAACCTCTTAGAGCACAATGGAATATTCGCTGAGCTTCGGTGCGCGTTAGGTGACCGTCGCTCCTCATTCTATCGGCGTATACTACCGCTGCTAAGTACTGGCTAGTGACGCGCATAGCTTTTTACGTGTGCAGTGCGTATGCTCTCCCAGTGCTGCACGAGACGTTACCGCTGTATGACATCCGCACACGCTTCCGCCCTCACGATTGGCCGCGAAAATCTGTCCTTTCCTGTCCTTCCCTTGTCTGCTCGTTTCCAGTCCCTGTTCTTTTTGTCTTCCTGACTGTGCTCTCCAGCCTTCCTTTCGGGTCCACCCCCGATCGCTCCACGTATTGCTGCCGATCGCCGCCCGCTCTTGCCCCGCTTTACTTACGTTCTCATATTCCATCATCCCATCCTACCCAGCAGATTTGCAAACCATTACCTAGACTGGACATCACCTGTGTACCTGTGTTCTTTTCCATCTGAGTCGGACAGGCACCATGCGAAAGTTTGTCCAGCTCGAGGCGGATGTCGGGTGGAGCACTTTGATCTGTATATTCTTTTCCCTTGCCAAAAGAGTCAGAACTTAATATGACGATGACACGAAATGCCAACCCTGCCACTCCCTTCCCTTGACTTTTTCTCGGCGTGTCTTCGAATTCTCCCTGCTTCTCCCGATCTAGGATCTGTGTACATGTACATGTACCGTGTATCGTGTACTATCTTAAGCATGGAACGGGTACAGTATGGTATGATGATATGGTCCGCAAACGAGTGGGTCAGCGATTCTTCTTCTTTGACTTTCTTTTTAGGCGGTTCGGTGCGTGTGTCATGCTTCGAAGAGGAAGTTCTGCGGGCGACACGGGGTGGGGTGACGCTTTTCTTTTTCCCGCTCCGGCACAACAGAATTATCGATAGTCGCAGCCTTTCATTCAGTGGATATGTTGTCTATATGTTGACTATACCATCGACATTCCTTTACTGAGGTTTGTTTGTGCATCGCCTGCTCATTACACCAGTGGCAATAGCGATCGACGAGGGGAGTATGGAGAGAGGTACCTACGAACTCGTATTAGGATTAGCAGTACTCATATGATCATAACGATAAACTTTTGCCTAGAGTGTTCCTCCATATACCTTTCGCCTCTCTTTAGCGAGTGTCGGGCTACAACGCGACCTCCTGTGTGGCTGTTACGAGCTGTCGATCGTACTCGTCGTATGATGGACAGTGGTGCGTAAAACAGACTGATAGAGAGCATAAGTCCTTCACCAATACTGCATGCCTACAAGAAATGTGCGAGCCGTTTGTTATAAATACCGCCGTAATATTACACATCAACATAGGCTTCTGCGCCGCCATGTTGTTATTTGTCGTCAGGAGGCATAATGCTGACAGAATATGCTCAATAACCTTCATGATCATACTTTTCGGCCATTTGTAAATTGTGTAGGCTTTTATGCTCAAAATTTTAAGTCGAGCCATCCTAGATTTGGGTATCGCGACCCTTGTTAAAGTTTGAACGGGAGATTTGTTGGAGGAAAAGCGGAACACGGTCACATGCTAACAAGGTGGCGTATACAAGTGGTAACGCGTGGCCAAGATCCACGCATCCCGTAAGGTCTAACAATGGATGATTGGTGCTGTGCTGAACGCTTAGAAAGACAGTAGAAGCTATGTCCGTGGTTTATCGCCAGCAGAACACATTTTGCTCGAGGGCGGTTATACGAAATGCCAAATTTGAAGATTGAGATTTGAGATTTACCTTGCCTGTAATGGTCACCAGGTGTTCAGATCTGCGATCGCGGGCGTTGATTAACAAGAAATGGACCAGAAAAGAAACTACTTGAGGTCTCAAATTGGTGGCTTAGTTGTTTGCAGGTATGTTCCGTGGAGGTTGGATTCCTCGGCGTCAGCCATGTTTCCTCGGTATGTTTTTCAGAGAATCCGCGGTGAGAGTCGCTGAATCTGAATGTTTGGATGGGTTGATCGAGAAGAAGAATCCCAAAAGAATCTGTGTAAAATCCCAGGGAAATCCTGATGGCACGTGTGGATTCCCAATGGGGACGTGCGAATCCCCTCAATTCTGCGGATTGCTTTGGTTGCGGATCTGCACTTTCATCTGGCTGATGGCCCAGCTTCGACTACAGGAACCCGTTTTTCTACCGGCTGCTGGCGCGCGTTATAAAGGGCTGCCTTCTCTTCCTCTTTCTACATTCCGTCAGCTCCTCTCTTCTCAACAATGGCAGCCTCTACTCAGCCTTGTGTCCAGTTCTCGACCTCCTCGAAAGCCCTCCACTCTACCTCACTCTTCTCATCATCTACTCTAAGCCCACGGTCATGGGCAATCTCTCTTGGTACGGTTTCAGACGCGTGTGCCAGACTCGACGCTTACGCTCTTCTAGCACGCTATTCTATTCTCTCGGTCCTTGGTGACGCCATAACTGCCGGTCACCTTACAATTTCCGACTCTGAGGGTACCCGCTACTACGGGAGACACCAAAAAGGATGCAATGACGTCCATTTGAAAATCGTAAACGACAACTTTTGGCTTCGCATCCTTCTTTCTGGCGATCTCGGCTGTGAGCTATCAGTTTGACGTTTCAGCTTGAAACGATCTGATCATGTCGACAGTCAGCGAGGCTTACATGATCGGTGATATCGAAGTTTCTTCGCTCAAGGCATGTATGGACGTATGTCATCAGTTTTATCTTCATCCAGCTCCAACTTAAAATCATCTTCTCTAGCTATGGCTCGACAATCAATCTGGGATGGAAGATACCCTTTCTTCAGTCGTTGCCCGCGTCTCTGCAGCATTTTCTGGTCTCTACAACTCTTTTCTTGGTCAGACTCGTTCGCAGGCCCGCCTCAACGTTATTGCCTCTTATGATCAGTCCAATGAACTCTTCAAAGCCTTTCTTTCTGCCGAGATGATGTATTCCTGTGCTCTCTGGTCAGATTCTGAAGGTGGCGTTTGTGGCGATATCGAAGATGGCCCTCGACCAGGCGATCTCGAGGCCGCCCAGCTTCGTAAGATTCGTCACGTTCTCACCAAGGCACGCGTAAAGCCTGGCCATCGCATTCTCGAGTTTGGCTCAGGATGGGGAGGATTGGCTATTGAGGCTGCTCGTACCTTCGGCTGTGAAGTCGACACCCTTACCCTCTCTGTAGAACAAAAAGCGCTCGCGGAGGAACGCATTCGCGCTGTTGGCCTCGAGGGACGTGTCCGCGTTCATCTCCTAGACTACCGAGAGATCCCTGCTGAGTTCGAGAAAGCTTTCGACGCGTTTGTGAGCATAGAAATGCTTGAGCACGTCGGTGCCAAGCATTACAACACTTACTTCAAACTCGTCGACTTTGCACTCAAGTCCCGCGATGCCACTGCTGTTGTCTCTGCTTCCACTTTCCCTGAATCACGATTTACAGGCTATCAAGCCGAGGACTTTATGCGTCGCTATATGTGGCCCAATTCCTGCCTCCCCTCTGCCACTGCACTCATTACTGCCGCACAGACCGGTTCCTGCAACCGTTTCACCCTCGAAGGCGTCGAGAACCATGCTGCGCACTATCCACGGACACTACGCGAATGGGGCCGCCGCCTCAACCGAAACTTGAGCCAAGACGCGGTTGTAAAGGATTACCCCGCCCTCCGCGAACGCACAGATTATGATGCGTTCAAGCGCAAGTGGCACTATCTCTTCGCGTATGCAGGCGCAGGCTTTGCAAAAGGGTATATCACATGCCACATGCTCACGTTCATCCGCCCCAACGATACGCCCGGGCGCTGCGACTGAATGAGAGTAACGACAGATTGTTTTGCTTAATTTTTCCCTCCTCTACCCCCCTCCTGGGTCTCGCCAAGATATCACTATACTAGGGCTACGCTCCGCTCCCGTCATCAGTCACTTTTCACACCTCCCTTTACAATGTCATATCATGTCTTGCGCCACGACTGTCACGCGTTGATGAACACGAACGCCCGGCACACATCGTACATTCTATTTTGCTTACTCCTTGGGCGTCCTTATGCAAGGTTTGCTTATTAAATAGATCTTTTCCCCTTCATTTGAACTTTATGTCTTTGGAGGAGGACTATATACCCATCCCCACGTCATCTCCGTCACCATCATATGTATGGCTTGTATATAACATTAGACTGCATCGGTTTAAAGTTCTCTATCAGTCTCTCACCATGTCCGCCTAACTACCCAATTTTTTACTTATTCTATGCAAAGAATACATCCAATTGTACATGTACATATATTCAATGGAATCATATATTCAGCTCTACCAAGTCATATGAAGTGGTGGTAACAATAGATACAGAAGCTTTAGTTCAAAGGTAAAGCAAGCGTACATGATTTCCGGGAATATTACTTGATTGACAAACTGAGAGTTAGTAATTTGGGGCGCAACCACGTTCAAATTCGGTGTGAAGATCTTGTTTTGTCAAAGACGACAACTCGTAACTATGATCTGTATTCGTGAAGTAGCAACATACCTCGGGCTCGGGCCATAGATTTTGTGACTCGAACACTGCGAAAAACCTACGCTTTGTCTACCGTGGTCACAGCGCCCGACAACATCGTAACTGAGATCTGAGGTATGACTCCTTATTGTAGGCGATGCAACTCAGCACAGTACAATGATTCGTTCGGCGCCACGAAGACATTTTACATCTGTATACATATACTCATACGACTCAGAGAAAATGGGTTCACTGCCAATTCGAAAATTGAGTGCGTGGACTATGCTGGGAAAAAGTACCTATAACCCGTCCGACTACTAGTAGTAAGAGCTAGTAGGGTACCTCGATCGATATTAATACACGAAAAAAAATCAAAGAGAAATATAGCCATGTTTTCTTCTTCAAAGAGCTTCCGTGTCTCGAGATGTCAAAACAACTAACTCCTTCTCGGTTAATGACTCATTGTAATTGTAGTCGGTATCACGATCATAGCGGGCAGTCGTCGGCCCATAAAAAAGCCCATACATGATGCATGATATGTGGGACCAAACAGTAACTCGGGGTATTCTGAACCCGTGACTGGAACGGTCTGTCTTCCCATGTCTGGGAAGTGAACAACCTGACCTATGTTCTCCTTTCGGCTGACACATAGATGTCGTGTTATTGACACCGACTTCAGAACGTGACTTCTGGTCCGTGGATGGGATTCGACTTATGCACAAGACATTTTTGGTGCTCTTGATGTCGCAATGAACATTATAAAATGGGGTATACGAGACAAAGTACGGCATGGTGGGGAACAAGATAAGCTGAAGCACAAGCGTGGTATCAGAGAGTAGCTTGGTTTTGCGAGGGAAATGGGAGTGACCAAGGCCGACCAACATGGAAGGGATTAAGATTGATGATGGGACAGATACCAGGGACCAGAGAACGGATAGGATAGTGAATATGATGCAGAAGGCTGTATGGATAAATAGAAATCATACATAAAAAGAAAGAGCCCGCGGTGATGAATGCAAACATCTACTGAGAGAAAAAAGCGAACGTAGTGTGTAGTAGAAGTCGCACAGCAATAACGTGTAGAGTAATAATGTAATTAATCCGAGAAAAAAGAAACCGTGGCAATTCGTCAGTCGTCAAGGTAAACGTGTAGGATCAAGCTTGCTAATCCAAGCTTGAAGCTCCTTCGCACTAGCGGCTGCAAGTGCGTGAGAATTCGATGCAGTAAAGAGAGTGAACGAGAAGGGTTTCTACAATTGTTTATTGATCAGTTGATTGACAGTCATAGAAGTATTTCTGTAGGGGACTTACCCCAAGTAAAAATTCCTTATGTGGATCACTTTCCACGTTGACACCACTGAGGCTGACTATACCTATCTCTTCAAGTTCGTTCGAGTGTTTATAGATATGGAGATGTGGTCTGGACATCGTCCGAGTCACAGTCAGCAGATGGTGATTTGGCAGACTGCAATTATTACCTTCGAAGGACAAACCATCGCCGCTCCCAAATATCCCTGCTGGCGTCAGTCAGAATCATCAAATGACCTTTCTTGGTCGCGCCATCACTAGCAGACTGTCAGTGTGCAATGAAATGAGGAGAATATAATGACACATACTTGCGGGGTATCAGCTTCGTGTCGGAAGTTAGTTTCAATCCTTCTCCAGATCTTGAGTCTTTCTCACGCTGCTCGAATAATGGAGGTTCGTCAGTCTCACGAGGATCCTGTGTCAAGACGATCTGATTATGAAGTCTCAGCGTGAGTCTATCCAATAGAGTTAAGGAGTGATCACTCTTGCTTACCTTCGCACGATGACCAAATTGCTTTTGCCATAATGTCAGTGATTTGGCAAGTATGGAGTCAGCGCGCCAAGCGAGCGCATCTACTGCTAGAGGACGGGGTTCATAGTTGGCAAGGAGAACACGGATGGCTTGCACGTCAGCAGCTCTGCGCTCAGTTGAAATCAGACGTCCATAATCTTCAACGACCGATATGCCGCGGGGTCTCCATCCACCCAACACCTCCTCGCCTCGAACATACTTCTCCGAAGTATCAACGCGCCACAGGTCTTTGGGCGAACGGGTGAGCGGAGGTGATAGACGAACGCTAAAGAGATTGCTTGTCTTTGTAAGAATTTTCGTCGAACCGAAAAAATTGAGAAGTTTAGAAGGTGGACTGGCATCACGAGTGCGCATAGTGATCGCTGCATCCATGCTAAAGTACACAGGTTCAGCGCAGGTTTCGACTACCACAGCAAAACTAAAATGAAGGAGAACCCGCTGATTGGCTGCAGTGACCCTATTCAGTAAGACAGAGTCGTGGATACTCGAGTCCCAGAGTGCTGATGTTTCTAGTATCCCGGTCCCATCAGGTCGAAATTCTACGTTCTGTCCTTTCATCAACGGCAATGTAATGAGAGCTTTCGAAGTTGACTCATGGGTACGGCCTTTTGCATCTAGTAGGCGAATATTGCCCGCGCGCACTTTTATAAATTCTGCCCATGGAAGTTGTGGACCAGAGTTGGACGAAAGAGTCAAGTTAACCCGCCGCTGCAGCCCTTGATGCAATAAGAAAGAACCGGCATCAAGATCACCTTGGGATATCACCGACACTGGAGCATAAGTTCCATCTGGTCCCAGTTCACATATCTGCAACCATGCGACAACGTCATGAACTTGTTCGACCACAAAATCAGTTTCTGACCGCCTCATGGGAGGAAGTGTACTGGATCGGCTTGTATGATTTCCAGGGCTAGGTGGAATATACTGTTTTTGCTCCCGCAATTCGTCCCATCGTTCCAGCCGTTCAAGATATGTAGACTTTACTGACGCGAAGAATTCTATAGGTGCATATCCCTGCTTCAGATGATTCAGAACTTTTGTGGGAGCGATAATGGAGAAGCTCCGACGGAACTTAAGATCCGAAAGAGATCCATTTTCGAGATCAACTATGGAAGAAGGGAACACCTCCTCCGACGATAGGTTGGGCCCTACGATAGATGACAGGCGAACCTGTAGATGAACTCCGGAAAATTCATAGGAGGATAACCCTTTTACTGTATCCACTGTCAAAAAGAGTACTACTTTGCTGCCAGGAAGGATAGTGCTTGGAATAGGGGAAGGAGCTCGGGTAGAAGCACTGGAACCATTCAAATATTTAGCAGGCAATGTGACACTGACAATCTTGATATCCACGCGACATGACCCAATTGCTTCTGACGTATAACGACAGAATATGGGAATAGTGGAAGATGATGATAATCGGCGGGAAAGAGGAGCGAGAGATATCAGGGCATTTCCAATAAAAGAGTATTCTGGAGGTGGTGAGTCGTAGAAGGGTTCATCCGAGGAAAAATGTTGTGTATAGGATGGGCGGTCGATATATGTAGTCAGATTCCGCATTCGTTGTAACTGCTGCTGCATTCGATCAAGGGACCAAGAATAAATGGCACCGTGTCGTTTGTCGATTATTTTCACGGCGACAGACGGTTGGGTGGAAGAGGTAAGTATAGAATCGGCGACATCGCCGAATTCATCCAAACCAGCAATGGTATCAACAGCTGATGTAGGAGCACCGAGAGAACCGCCGGTCGCAATGGTGAAATTGAAGGACACGTCCTTACCAAGTTCTTTGCTGCGCAGAACATGAACTTCGAAGAGTGGTGACTTATTGTGTGAAACATACCTAATGATATTAGCTTCCTTAATCATCACAGCACTTGACAAGGCCAACTCCGCCATTGAGAAAGAACGATGAGCTCTCCACTGGTCAAGGACTTTGCGAATTAACCTGATCTGCTTGGCAGAATATATCACAGGTTCAAATTCTTCGCCTTTAAGTTCTTCCCCTCTTGCACGGGCATCGATAAGACGCCTCACTTGGTTATGGACCAGCCTCAACTGGTGCTCCATGTGCTCCTTTTCAACTTTTAGATCCTCTGCCTCTGCTGACGACTCAATTATTCCTTGTAAACGATCTTCAAGCACATGTTGAGCATCCTTGAGAGAGTCGTCAAAGACTGCGGGACTACCATGGACACTTGTGTCGTCCGTGGCAGTAGCATCACTCGAAATCGGCCGGCCTGTTTCGCTCCATACGTCGTCCATCATCTGACTAAGACTACTTTCCGGTCGTGACGGCTTTGAGTTGTGGATACGCATGGTCTTGACCTTCGTGATCTTCTCGTACAACTTATTAAGATCGTCGTCTGGAAGATTGTCGAGAGCAGGATCGAAACCGAGGCGAGCAAGGGCTGCTTCCCGCTTTGCAAAATTCCAGTCCACATCGATTTCGTCAGCCGAGGTTGGTGAGTCCGGTCGTGTCGAGTTTTCGCCTTCCATCTCCCCAGCCGTAACAAACAGGCTTAAATTGGACTTGGCCGTCACCCGATCTCTCTGTTTGCGGACCTCTTCCGGATTGTTGAAGCGAAAGACATGATTGTCACCTAGAAAGACATCAGAAAGACACAGAATAGTACTGTATTGGGATTTCATACCGAGGATGATGCGAAAACCAGAACGGAGCTTGTGCGTCTGAATTTGTTCATCATGAATAAAATGTAGATAGATACACTCAGACATACCGTTTGTGGAAGAAGTTGTTTGCCATTAAGGAACTAAATGTTGCAATAATTATAACTGCTCAATGACCTCCAAAATAGAAAACGAACTGACCGTTATGCTCTGCGGGAGACATTGAATGGTGACCTTGCCATCTGCGTTATCAAAATGGCAGTGCTCTTCCAAGATATTGTCGCCGCTAAGACGGATTGCAGCTGGCTTCTCGCTATCCAATCGACCAACCTTGAGAAATAGGCATTTAGAATGAAGTCACATGAAGACAAGACTCGGGGACAGATACGCACAACAGTCTTCCCGGGTTTGAGCTGATAAATCAGACATTCGCTCATAAGTGGGTCTGTAAGACACTCAAATAAGATCCCAAAATGCTTAGAAAATCTCATAACTGAGCACGTGAGTCATACCTTCGTTCTATATGAAAACCGAATCGTCGAGTCAGGCCACACAACTTCATCTACACGAACAAACGGGCGCACCAAGTTTACAAGATGTGGCATCTGTACTCAGAAGCTAAACACCAATTACTGTATCCGCGTGAGGTTGAACACGTACCTTCTTAGGTGTATGAACACCAACAAGATCCCTATCAACACTGATACCTAACTCCTCAAGTGCCTTCTCCCGTTCCTTCTGCACCTCCTGTGTCCTCTTCATCTTTTCCTCCCATGTCTCGTTTAAGCTCTGCATGAGCTTTTCGCTCGCCTCCATCTGCTCTTGGAGCTCTGCTTTCGTCACAGTCTTAATCCGTCCATCCTTCGTCTGATACGTGACCTTCTGCTTCTCAGGCGGGACCTTGGGATCAAAGACGTCCTCGCCATTTGATGCCGATACACGGGCTGCGAACACGAAAGAGACGGCACCGCATCCGATCGTTAATAAAAAGAAAGAGAACGAGAACGAGAGAACACTGCGATGCTATCGTACTTACCTCTCAGCATCTCAAGCTCCTCTTTCAGTTCTCGTACAAGCTTCGCGTTGGGATCCTCATTCACCACTGCCTTGTTCTTGATCTTCTTGGCCTGATCGGCATATCGTAATGTACTGAGTGTTTCTTCATAATCAGCAGGCGAAATGGCAGCGATCATAGCCGTTTTTGAGTTCCCGCCCAAGCTGTCTTTAAGCAGCCATGTCAGGACCTAAAAAGTCAGAATCAGCATGCCCCCTAAAGACGCGGATGAGGAAAATCAGAAAGGGCAAAAGGCGGCGCACCGAGTCGCGGTAGGGAATGAATTCTTCGGCCCTGCCCTTCTTGCCCTTCCTCCCGTGATCTGCTTGGCTTGCCATTGCGAGCGCCGAAATGACCTTACCCAGCGTCGTCAGTGACTTATTAATGTTGGCACCTTCCTTCAGCCGCTGGCCCGTCGCCCCTGTTGAGTTGGCGCGCTCCGACCCCGCCAAGTCGACCAAACTTCACATGAGCGCAAAATGAGGAAAGGATAGTCCAAGGTCAGTGCACAGGGACGTACTTGATCCTAGATACCTTCTCAGTGTCCATATTGGTCTCAACATCATGACGTTTCATTGTCAAAAGCAGAGTAAACACGGCATGGGAACGGGACGATCTAGAAAGAAACAATGGAACGTCGATCAACTGCACGCACGCGACACGTTACGAGAGAAGCGGGATTAGAACGTACGTCTCATTCATGTTGGTGGCGGCGACGGTCCGCGCCTTGTTCCCCTCGTCCATAAGAGTCATCATTTCATCATAACTGCTCACGACGAGCTTAGAAAGATCTTCGACGTAGGGTCCAAAGATGGGGTGCTCGCGAACCCTAAGGTTCCCTGTGTTCTTAGGATTCAGCAGGTCCCGGACCTTCTCGTTGTAAATCTGAAAAAACATGTGAATGGGTGAGAGGTTTCTGGGGTTTCAACCTGGGCGAACCTCGATATAGGATACTTCGACTGTGAATGAAAGGTTGGAGTCTGCGCTCCGTTTGGAATCTACTCGAGCGAAGAGTTCTTGACATGTAAGAGGAATGATACCTTTGTCCGCGCCATCTATGGATCGATGAGTCTTTGAGCGGTCGCAAGACCCATGAGACACGCACAGCCCATCATACTGCGCGGAGTAGGACGTCAGCCCTAACAACACGATTTCAAAATACGACACACCTATAAGACTTCCCAGATCCTACACCCCGTCAGAATGTCCACACAATCAGCCAAAGCCACTCGCTAGCCCGATGCCACGTACCAGTTTGTCCATCTTGACCCCAGATAGATCTCCCTAAGTATCAGCCTCCAAGTAGCGAAATAAGAACTCACAAGCGAGGATACACGCATTAAATCCAGCAAACCCATGGTCCAACAATTCCTTTCCCAAATCATCATACAGTGTCCGCTGCGAACAATACCCAGGCTCGTCCCGCGGGCCTGCCGACCAATAACTCTTGTCAAAGCTGAACGCCAGTTGCTTTCTCTCTGTCGCGCGCTTCGCGTCCTGCGAGGAACCCGGCTCGGGTGGGTCGATGATCGTTTGGTTCCCTGACATCCGAATGAGACATCTGGCGCCCCGCCCGAGCTCTGCGGACCGTTAAGATAAGCCTGTTGAAGAAAGGGTCGTGTAAAATGAGCGTGGGCGACACGCACCGCGAGCATTGAGAGGCCGGCAGCGGACGACAACTTTGATGTTCCCCTCCCCTGCTTCGGCCATTGTCTATAGATTAAAGGAAAAGAGATAAAGTGAGCGACGAGGGAGACACGCTCTGCCTAGATCGGAGAGCCAGTCGGATTGGGTATATATTCTGCAGAAAAAAACAACCGTGGTGGGTTATCAATCAAAGCGGCAAAGCGCCCACAGCACGAGCACGAGTTTACACGCGTCTGCTTCTGGTGTTGTGATTTCGACGTTGCGAATAAATTGATGATCTCCTTGCAAGGTTTCGGTTTTCTCTCTTGTTCCACGACATAAGGTTATTGTTCTGGAGGCAGTTCGTCATGTTTTTTGGAAGCCATCTTGAGGTAAAGGTCCAATGATAACTGATAAACGAGAAATTTAACTGACAGGAGCCTAATGACATGTCATTCGACCATTAACAACTCAATTCTAATGTCAATCTACTATAGTGTCGGAACGAACTGATACCATCGTTATCTCCAACACCCATCTCGTCAATTTGTTGTAACTCGTACCCGGACCTTGGTATTTTTTTTTACAATTAAACTCGCGAACAATCCATCTACCGATGTTGACACTCTGCTATCATGACTTGTGGCATCCCACCATACCCACACGGATTTCTTTCCATACAGACTTACGACAAGATTCCGACACACAATTGTACATGTACAACTGTACTTAAATCATCGTAATGTATTGCCCAAGCCATCCAAAGTGGTATGCAAGTGTGCCGGTGCGGCCTGATGTATATGCTTAACGTCTCAGGTTCTTACAATCTAAATATAGCGAAGATGGACCTACATCAATCACAGCAAGCCTTCGAGCCACTTCTACTCCCTGGGGATGTAAAATTCCTACCTGGCGCAAGTTTACTATCTAGTCATAGACTGACTTAGACATTTTCCTCACCTTTCTCCTATCTGTCGGGGAGAAATTTCCCCGAGACATCCAAACGAGCCCATCGGACTAACCAGGAAAAGGAACAATCGTGTGCCTACCACTGCCTGAATGCGCGGGATAGTTTACGGCATGCACGCGGGACTTCTTTAAGGCTGATAAGTGTTCTCTTGCGTCGACAGGACCTTGCTTGGTTTTACTTGACTATAACAGGCTAGTTGAGAAAGAATTTCTCCGTGGTAAATATCAGATTTGGATCCACTCATAGAAATGCGTACTTGAAACGTTTCGAATGAATTCGTACCGCACCACATGTGTTCCAACACCGAGTCGGATGTTTTCCCATGACACATGTGCACAATATAAGAAGCTTTAGCAGTCCTTGATATGGTGCATCGACCTGTGGCTCGATTCCCCTATCAATAACCATGACAAACCCAAGCAAAGATTTTCGAGTCGCCATCTTAGGTGGGGGAATGTGCGGCCTCGTTTGGTCGGTCCATTCGTTGAAAGCTTCCCTGCATGGAACAAGAGTACTAACATTTCAACAGTGGCATTGGACTTGTAAGAGCCGGGGTACATGTAGAGATATTTGAACAGGCTGTATGAAGATTCTACGTTGACCACCTTCACTCACCAACATCAAGGTTTCAGTCAGGTTTCCGAGAGGTTGGAGCAGGAGTTGCAATAGGTAATAGTGGCATACTGATCGCTACATTTCATTGTCGTTGACCTCGATCAGGACCAAACGCCCTCTTTACTTTAAAAGAGCTGGGCGTTCTAGAGGTAGTCCTAGCCAAATCTGACGCAGAAGGTCCTACAATGGGAGGTTTCCGATTCATTTCTGGTTCTGGGGCGCACGAATTGATTTATGATGTATATTTTCTCTCTTTTACCTGATTCAATACTCATGGCCTGCCAGTATCCGGCTACTCCAGATGACGTTGGACTGGGTGTTTACAGGAATGCATCGTAGTCTCTTATTGCTGTAGTCTCGACCCCCTGATCGTCCTTGTAGGCCATCATTTCTCGAAGCAATCGTCCCGATGCTAGATCCATGCCTCGTTCACATGGAGCAACGTTGCATTTCTGTATCAACTTCGTCTTCTGGCACTCACGTCCTCCATTTCGCTGATGGGAGTACGTATGAAGCCGATCTCGTCGTAGGCGCGGATGGGATCAAGAGTACTCTCCGTGAATTTGTCTCTGGGCAGCGAACTTCTCCTACATACTCAAATTCTGTTGCCTACCGATCCGTTCTTTCACCTGATGCACTCAAAGCTGTCAAGACGGACATTATGCGTCCACTCTGTTGGATTGGCAACGATAAAGTAAGGATGATTAATCAACCATGATTGCCTCTGCGGTAGGGTTAACCAATGTATCACCTAGCACATTATAACATATCCCGTTCAAGCGAACCAAAAGGTTCGGATTTGTTCTTCTCATATACTTAGGCCGTTGTCTTAACCACACCAAAGATAAATGTCGTCGTGTTTTCCACGGACTACACAGTCCCGATTGGCTCAGTAAATGTAGCTCTCCCGTGGGCGAAACCAGTTTCACAGGATGAACTACTGCGCGAGTACTCAGGATGGGGTGAAGATGTCAACATCATTCTCAAGGAAATGAAGGACCCTAGTAAATGGTGCATTCATTTCTTGTATCCCCCATTATCCAGTTTTGTCCGACAAAGAGTTGTCCTTGTTGGTGACGCGGTAGGTTTTGAGTGTTAGCCCTTACGACTTATATCTCACATTTATCAATCTAAGGCTCACGCCATGTTACCTCATCTCGGCTCTGGGGTAGGTCAAGGGTTCGAGGACGTTTATACACTGTGCTCTCTACTTGGAGATCCTCGAGCACGAAAATGTCATCTCGATGTTAGTCCATTTTTCTAATACGGCCAATAACCCCTTTCCGACAACTCCCTCAGGATGTCCTCAAAGCTTATGATTCTATCCGAGTGGCACGTGCGAATATGGTCCAAAAGATGAGTACCATCAAGGGAAACATCGTTGACAGGCGTGGCCCTGGTGGTGGGTCTATTCCACAAATTCAAGAACAACTGAGAGATATCTGGAATCCCATCTGGCATCATGACTTGAAAGCAGAGGTCAAGCGCGCTGCGGAGAGTATATATGGGCCGAGAGGACTTCTTTAATCCGTTTCTTTGTTTCTCACCACTTGTATCTCGCGACACATGACAGGAAAATGAAATGAATTCTTGGATTCTTAAGCGCCCCAAATTTGATCGATCGAAAGGCCCAACTGCCTTTTTTAGATTGCAGTTTCAATGCCCGTTGTAAACATACTGCATGCAAGTGAAGCTTATAATGGTGTAATTTTCGAATATTCAGAATAGGACAATATGAAATCACTGTTACAAGATGCTCTCCAGTATCTGTTACGTCAGAAAGGGATTGTGCCGATGAGAAAAGATTGAGGAAGTACTCGGATGATGACTTCATTGATCAAAACTACTGACCAGAAATGGTAATGTGCAGTAGGCGATCACTCGGCAGTAATGGCGGCAGTATTTTCGTCCTTTCGAGGCGTTCAGAGCGAGACAGAGGAGATGCAAGTTTTCTATGAGCAAGCGGAATACTCGTAGTTACGAATCTAGGTACACTCTGTCGAGATGGGCATAAGCTGCGAAATCATCGTTACTCAGGGGTTGCGTAATCGGTGGGAAGAGGACCCATGTCGAAGGAGCCCCCGCGTTCGAAAGTAGAAGTTCAGAATACAGTATGCACGGTGATCGTATGAGTGTATCTCGAAGGGGAGACGCGTGCGCTAGATGGTAGGGGTTCAGTTCCAAGAAGTATGAGGACATGTGACTGCGTTCTCCGCTCTGATCCCGTGCCTCCGTTCAGCGGACTTATAATTTCACGTCCGATCACGGTGGCTGACGTTGTTTACAAATGTTCTGTGCCAGGCGTTGCTGATGGATGGATCTATGTTTGACGCCACGGGAGGCCAAGACACCGCGCGTACGCAAAGGACACGGGTACTTCGCGATGTGACCACGTCAAATACATACGCCACGTAAAACTCTGTGAGGAAAGCGATATTACTAAACGCTCAAAACCAAGAATACCACAATGACGCTCAACAGTTTACATAGCAGGGCGTAGAGTACAAACCCTACTTTACCCCCGCCTCTTAGCCCTGTATTGCGACTTGCCGGCGGAATAAACAGATTTCTTCTTCTTCTGTTTGACGCCAGCAAGCCACAGATTGGGCTAATGGGCGAGCTTGTTAGCTCAGTCTAGTAGTTGTAAAATAATAATGGTATGTAAGCGTTTCATCCGGGCCTTTCCTGGTAGGTTGAAGGAAATAAGGTTCTCGGTTTATTCTCGGATCAACATTCTTTTTGGATTAGGGACTTGGAATTGATTCCTTGTCTACATACTCATTCCTTCAACCTCAAAGCATTGCCTGGGTAGGAGGCTGGTAGACACCCATTTCATAAACTTGAACTTAAACAGCATGTGCAGACACGGGCTGAGTTGCAACTGATAGTGGATATCTAGAGTGCACACCGTCCGTTTACGGCACACATCGTATAGTCACGGCGAAAAAACGGTTACGACGACGTGCTCGTAAAGAAAAATTCCCAACCGCCGACGGCACGAAAAAAAACGGCGAGCTTACGGTCATATCTCGTGTACGGTAAGGTTTGACTGATAAAATGTGCTATACTTGTTCAATTTCATCGGGACATTTCGACTGATAAGTCAATACCTGGTTCGTTTCGTGGTTCTATACCTGGTGGCCGACCAGTCATAGTCAAGATGATTTTATGAACACGTAGTGAAAGATTGGCCTAAGGATTAGCTTAAAGATTATGAGAATCGGAGTTTAAACTTTTAAATCCTGCATGGTAGTCATTATTACAAGTAGTATCTTTGGACGCATCATGAGCCGTCACAATCGGTATCTTTGCATGCATTATGAGCCATAGCTGGACACGCTTGATTTCTGCAATTATTGCTGACTCTCAGGTAAGGATTCATTGTCACTGATGGGCAAATATCTTTGAAATTCAGGTATCATACACACGGCCGTAATTTACGGTTTAGCATGGCATTGAACCGTCCGTGACTGTACCATGCAAGGGTTCACCTGGATGGTCGACGGTGAAGTGATCGTGAGCCGTGAAAACGGTTACGGCGTGCAGCTCCAGGCACACTTCGTGACATGGGATAACGTGGAAGAGAGTAAGACCCGATCTTGCAGCCACAGGAGTATTTACCTACTCTCCTGAAACAGACGGTATCAGATGATAGTCGATTTCTCGTCCTTTGACATCGCAAGGCAAAGGCGCGCGAATTTTTAGATGACCCGGCTTGCGCGGACGTTCGGAGACGAGCTTGCTCCGAACTTGCATCCTCTATTGTGGTTGACTCCGAACTATACCAAAAGACGACTTTGAAACGGAGGGACTTATGCCGTGGTGACTCGAGGCTCATCATGATCTTTCCTCATGTTTCTAAGTATATCATATGTGGTAGTATATATCTTGCCGACTCTTACATGGCTTGGAGTGCCGATTCAAGGAAAAGAATGCTCGATATACCTCCTCAACTAATTGCTCTTGTTATTGTCCTTCTCGTTGCACTTGGGTTTAGCATTCATACCCAAAGTTCCAAGACAAACGGCCGAAAACTACCCCCGGGTCCTTCTGGTGTACCGTTCCTCGGAAATTTGCTAGATGTCCCTGGAAAGGTCATTTTCTTCCCCTTTGGCATCCTCTAATAACTCAAAAAACAAATTTACTAGCATTTGGCCTCATATTTTCGCAAATTGGTCGAAGAATATGGAGGCATCGTGTCGCTGAACATAGTTGGTCTTGTAAGTACCCCCGGGCCACAGTCTATGCATATGGGTTCTTGGAATCCGACTGATTATTGTCGTTGTAGCGGTTCATCTTGATTGGGAACATGGGGGTTGCAAAAGAGCTGCTTGAGAAGCGCGCAGTCAAACATTCCTCACGTCCAGTCTGGTACTATTCCGTTAGTCATAAGCTTCCTCGCTCTGCACTTTTAATCCAACATCAACTCGATTTTTGCTTCTTGTTGATATCAGCGTACTCATTTAGATCCTATTGGGGCTCATTGGGCTGCCAGCGAAGAAGGACAAAATCAAATTCTTGGTCGAAAGCTCTCTGTCGGTATCATGTCTACAGTGCGAGCCGGGAAGACAGAACCACTTCAGGAGTTTGAAGCAATTTCCAACATCCAGAGACTACTCGATGATGGAGGTGCGGACTGGTTCCACTATATGAATGTGTATGTGACATTTGTCATGATATGAGGAGCTTGCTTTATCTTTTCCTGGCAGCATTTCGGCTAGTTCAGTCCTTGCAGCAGGATTTGGCATGCAGTTTCCAACAGGTCAAGAACCAGAGCTCAAGGAGCTTCTCTATGTGTGTACTATTTTTAACTACTTGCAGAAAGAAACTCATCGAAGGCTTGACATAAGGTGCTTGATGAAGCGGTGACTTTGATGACTCCTACAGCTAGTATTATCAATGTGTTGCCCTTCCTGGATTTACTTCCTGGGCCCATGCCGTGGAGAATTCGTGCGCAAGAATTTCGGAAGCGAGAGGATGCAGTGTACAAGAAGCTGATTGACAAAGCTCTGGAAGGCGAGGCTTTGGGTATGGATACGTGCGTATACATCTCCTTCCGTCGTCTCACAGAAAAATAAGCTGAACAACATCGACTTCCCAGATGGGCTGCTGAGTTTGCAAGAGAAGACTCTAACTCAGGCGCTCAACGTTTCCTAATCAAGGGGTTCACTTCCGTGAGCTGATTCATAGCCAATCTTTTTCATCTTGTCTTGTGTAGTACTCAATTGGTTGGCGTCATAGGCAGCTATTGAAACCGTAAGTTGCCCAGAAACATACTCCACAACCCTTATGTTCATTTACTTACTATAGACCTCCATCACCCTACAAAATTTTATCCTTGCTTGCATCCGTTACCCTGAATGGATTCCGAGTGCACAAAAGGAAATAGACGCAGTTGTTGGGACTGACCGGTTGCCGTCCTTTAAAGACCGACCTTTCCTTCCCTATGTAGAAGCCATTGTTCGTGGTACGTTTTCATCGGCAGTATCAATGACTATCACAAAATAACGAATATTATTGCAGAGACACTTAGATGGCGCCCCGCAGGTGGGCTTTAATACCTGCAATATTGATTGAGCTTGATACAGACCCATGGAACTTGTAGTTAGGTTCGGTATACCTCACCAATCTGTTGCCGACGATGTCATTGAATATCAAGGACACAAGTATTTTATTCCAAAGGGAAGCATTATTTTTTCTGTCATCTGGTCAGTAGTACCCCGTTCACCTAAAACTCTTGGTAACATTCAGCATAAGGGCGATTGAACACAACCAGACGAAGTTCGAAGATCACGACCGCTTTATGCCTGAACGCTTTCTTGATGCCAAGGGAAGCTTGAAGCCAGACTATGAAACAAGTGCTTTCGGTTTTGGTCGACGTGGTGAGTCTTCTCCTACAACTTCCAGTTCTCAAGCCAAACTTGAATTTTCTTTAGGATGCCCGGGTATTCCATTTGCTGAGCGGACACTATGGATCAACATTGCCACCATACTTTGGACTTTCAACATCCGTAGGTCTGATGTACCTGATCCCAAGACAGGCTTGCCATTCCATTACGACGCTAGTGATGTGGCTTTCAGCGGAGACGTCCGTAGTCAATCCTGGATAGCTTTAACCTATACTGATTACATACATAGATCACGAACTGCCCTTTCCCTTTCCCAGCTGTTTTTGAGCCGCGCTCCCCCCAGCGTGCGGAAGTCGCCAGGAGGGAATGGTCCGAGTGTGAGAAGGACTTGCATGTCCTGCTGCCGGTGTTAAAAAAAGATTAGTTCAAGTATTTTGTTCCCTTCAAAATTTCGTGTAACAGTATTCTAATGATACTCACTCGAGCGTAAGAAACGAAATATTTCGATCTAGAACTTTCTAATTCTTCAGCCCGAAAACATGTCCAATGTAGCCGAATTTTGAACGAACATGAACACGAAACTTTCGGCCTCACCTACGATCCCAGTGACTCCCAGACTCCAGCAACTTTCATTTAAAAATATACATAATAGCACTCGTGATGAGCTTATGATCAGGTTGTGTACTAACAGACATTCCCCAATAACCTGGGGTTGACGCATGACACACGACACACGACACGATTGAAATACCCTGCCCAAGTCGAGATCTATAACTCGGCTATAACGAATCCACTCTGACATACCCACGTCCCCCGGATGCCCATGTTCAGACGAACCTGACATGATATCGGTTCCAAGATTGGGATTGCAGTCCGTGGAATGCGGGTGCGGGGAATGTACGGCGGGCGATGGGCGGTAGATAATTATTGATGAATGTGTGTATGGGCGGCGGGTGTGGGTGTGATGTATATACCACCCAACTTCGTTTCGTTTCATTCTACCACATCATACCTCCTCGAAGGTCCCGTCGTACATGGTCACAGGAGATCAAAGTCGTCGAGCTAGCGTTGGTAAGCAAGGGCATCATGGAGGGAAACGAACCGCACCTCATCATTATACGCCAAAATTGTCCTCTTAAGCTTGGAAGTGTCTACCCAAGTTACAAAGTCCTCCATGTGTCTGTGACGTGGTGAGTGGGATGAGTAATATGGCGGATGGGGTGCGTACATACCTAGTAACGAGATATGCTGGATCAGTGATAGTATCCGGACCCACGCGAACATGTCCCTGTTCGATAAATTTGACCGCCTGCGCCAACAACATATAAGCTAGGCACGCCAAAAGAACGCAGCTCACAACTCACCGCACTAACGCTCTCCGCCATCTTCGCGACACACATCACGACCGCAAGCCTTCTCCTACAAAACGCCGCGACGGTGAGCTTATTTTCGACATCGCTAAGCTTGGCGTTGGCGTTGAGGACACCCATGTCATAGAGCTTGGAGAGAATCTGGGACTCGGTGCGCGCGCGGAAGGGGTCTTGAGCGGGGAGGAGGGAGACGCGATGGGCAAAGGAGCGAAGGGTACCACAGAGTTTGTTGTATCTGCAATATGGGTAAGGAGGACCGAGTGGGTAAGAAAAGCTCACTTGTGGTAATCCTCGCGGTCTTGGATGTGATACCTCCGCATTACCTTGATTTCACGGAGGTTGGCATCTTGTTTCCACTGCTTCGGCGGTCAGTGTGAAGTACATTCGCACACGACACACGCACATTGAGAAAGTCAACTTTCTTGAGAAGTTTTTGCTCATGGTACTTGAGTTTGCGCACCATGGTCGCTGTTGAAGGGTGGAAAAAGTTACGTCACGTGGTATTCTACAAATTTGGGGGTATGTTGAAGCTTCGTTCTCCGCTTGTAGACTCCTGTGTTATCGTCTTCTCATGTGCCTCTGGATGAGAATAGCGGCGTGAATCTTTTCCAAACCATATTAGCCCCGCTTTTTGAATACAGTTCTCTTCGGAAATTATACCCCATTTTGAGAGAGCGCTATTGACAAAGCCGTAATGAGGAACATCGATCTCTGCGATTACATGGTTCCATATAGAGAGTTCCACCTCTCCTGTCATTGTCCACCACATTCTGAAATAGTGCTCACTCAGAATGTGGTGGACAATGACCTGGTTCCATATAGAGAGCTACCTCTTCACTGTCAACTACCTTTATCGAAATTTTCCCCATATCCGAGTTTGAGTTCTCGAGCAGATAACAGTCGACTTCGCCGACCTCTTGTCCTTCCTTCACACATTTCCCTTCCCCTCACCTCTCACGCACTAGCTGAAATATGGAGGTGGATGGGAAAAGGAATTGGGGACACAAGGATCTTCGGAACGCAAGCAGGTCGGCGAACTTTCGTCGAGCCACATGTGCATATATGGACCCGAAGTGCGGGAAATTGGATCGTATCGAGATGCCACATACTTTCTGCGGCAGTTGAATGTTATCTGACTCGCGCCAAGGATTGAGGTGATCGCAGTCTTCGATGGCTTATTGGTATATGCTATCGCGCATCGTGTGCTTTATCCTCAGGTAAGTATCTGAATGTTAATCAAATTCGGTGTCGTTCCAATCAAGAGTCTCCTTGACCGGAGCCGTCATTGATTAGAACGACCTCATAGCATGAGACTAAGTCTTGCGGCTCCGAATTCAACGCGGCCGTCTCAATTGCTGTGACTGTGTAGACATCGCCGCCGGGCGCGAAATCGTTCGTCATTTCGTTGATGATCTGCTCTGACTTGGCCTTTACATTTGACCCCTTCTCCCAGACATTCCTCAGCTTCGATACACGTACCAGCGACGTTTTTGACGAGTCATAGTACTTCTAGTAGGAGTGACACACAAACGGACCTCTTCAAATTCGCTCTTTTTTCGAAAATAACATCCCCAACATTTTGAATCTTGTACGTTCTGGGTCCACCTCAGTACGAGCCATAGTGTTGATTTCAAAGTCCAGATTCGGACCACTGCCGCTCACTTTTACTACCAATTTACTCTCTATGATGGCCGAAATTGCCGTTCTCGTCAAAATTTACTCGTTCATCTGTGAATTCGTTTTCCTACTAAACAAAGTGAAGGGTTTCTCATCATCAACGGTGTATAGATTTCTGGGAAGCATCGATGGATATACAAACTGGCAATTAACTTATGGCCACCATCGCGACCATACACCTTTGTTTTGGTCCTTGATAGCATTTGACATGGATTGATTGGTTAGGTATGGTGTTTATGATTGTTTCGGATTACCTGTGCTCACCGAACATGTTCATCGCAGTTTGAGAATAATTTTGGTTTTGATGGGCGGCCCGTGGTGTGGCGTCATTGACTGTGTAGTAGCACTGCGATGATAATCTATACTATCTGTTCCCGCTCCTCCTGCTTTGTATTTCTTATGCATGATGCTTTGAACGAATTGCGACGTCCACATCCCCACAAGGAAGATGTTGACAGTGAACCAGGTGGTGTTGGAAACGTCCAGTGGCGGTTGGTAAACGGTTTGGAAGCACGCTATGATGGAGACAATTTGGAGACGACATCGAACGATATACATAGATAGATACATTGTAATACATTGAGCCACTCGGCCAAGGCCTGGCTGCATAAAATGGATGTAATCGTCGGAGATTTTTGTGAGCGGAGGCACAAGCTCTATTGTCACAGTCAGACATGTATACTCAGTTCAACTCCAGTGTACTGTAAGTATACCATCGAAGTAGATCAATCCAAAATCTGATCTTAATGTATGGTCGAATGAAAAAACAGAGGGCCGTGTCCAATAATTGTTGTGACGTAGTACGTCCCAGTCGTGGAGCGCTGTCTCGGAGGTTGGTGCTCGTCAAATGGCCGCACACTGACATTCGGTCGGCACTGCCCCGATCCAACTCCCACCCCAGTCACTGCGCCGCAGTAGCTTAAATGCTACTCATCCGAGCTGGCAGAATCTCTTACGTCCAAAAATCTTGCCCCAGTCATAGTCTAATGAATTATTGCTTAAAACGACGATAGGCTGCATAAATCTTTTCATAGTTTCTGTCAAGAAAAGTCTCTTGAGCTCCCTAAACCTCATCATTAATCACCATTCCAATGGCATCCGTAATATCTTGAGAAATGCGAGAAGTTATCCTCTTATACCCTTCAACACCAACATATGGCACGATCGCTTCGGCGTTGGGAAGTGCCCAATTGTATCCCGGCTTGCCATTATTACCACTTGTAGTCCATTTCATCTTGAGTATACGATTGAACTCATCCATCCACAACGAACAGGCAAAGCAGGTCCTTTTGCCACTTCCTAGAGGAAGATGTTCATCCATTCGGGTTTGAAAGTTTTTTACGTTGCTCATCAGGTGAAGGATGAGGCTAAGTTCGGCATGCACGCATGGGACAAAAGTGATTCCTTTAGTAACATCCCCTTGCCAACCTGGATAACTCATGTCCATATTGGAGAACAAATTCGACCTATAATTCTTTGTTTCATCCACCTCTAGGACCTTCAAGTGCCGTTCCCCAATTCCTGCTGTAATCAACACGCGAGGTATGGCACTCTGCTCAACACCAGTTATCCATTTTATGCGAGTGTCTCTGCCGTACCTCCGCTAGACATTGATAAGCCGACTGACAGCCAGGTAATCCACTAGTTTTTCGAGACAACGTTCCAACCTAGTGAGAAGATCGCGATATTTGTACGATCGAAAGAATTGAGAGTTTAAAAACGTCGAGGCAGCACACAGCAACTCGAAAAAAGGGCGGTGTGACTCTGCTTTCTCACTGAATTCCGGATTTTTTTTGGATCGATCGTTGCAAAACGTGAGCGCGTGGATCAAAACTTGTTTGAAAGATGGTGTATCAAGCTGATTCTCTGCTTGGGGAAATTGAATGAAAATTCTGTACCAAGGCCCATGAAATTCCGTGTCTGTGGGCTCGTATTCTCTGGCTGCCTTGTAGAGGTCAATGTAAAGGAATTTGAGTGAGTCATGAAGTTTACGAATTCGTTTATTGATCCTCCTGCAACTGCGACGAGCGAGAAAGGGGAGAAGATCCTCAGACCCGTTGGCACTTGTCAGGGTGTCAAAGAAGAGGGTGGATTCGGCTACGTATCGGGGATCTGACGCGGCCGCTCTTTGCGAGGAATAACATGTTATTTTCAGGCATGTAGAAAGCAGCAACAAGCCCGTCTGGTTCGTCTGTCGTCAGATACAGGGCAACGGCATCGGAAAGTACAAGACGTTGGTAGTTGTCTCGGCCTAGCTCAGGCCACTTGGAAGCAGGCCTAGTAAAACGCAGAGTACGTAGAAGCCACAAGTCTTCGGCAAGCTGAGTCCTCTACTTGGCTGGCAAGAGATATGGTGATTGTTGGATTGTGCGGAATGTTGAGAACAATTTCGGATGATCGATTTGTCTCGGCATTGCTAAGCTGGGAGTTGACTAAGTTGTGGGTGTCCACTGCTCGGAAGTTCAGTGTGGGATAAGCTCGCAGGAATGAACCTCGCAGACAACTTACACGTTGGGAAAGTCAACTGTTTGAAGAGCTTTTGTTTATGGTCTCGATCTCTTATGGTCTCGATCTCACCAGGTGACAGAGGAAAAAATGGTGTCACATGGCGTTTGGCCGCATTCGTGTCAGATTCCTGTTTCCAGATTCCCTCTGACTGAGTGACTTTGAGCGACAAATTTGTATTGACTGCGGACTGATTTTTTTGATGTATCTTTATAACATTTATATATCAAAAATGAGAATGGGACAAGTGGTCCACAGACCAGTTCTTTCTGCACTGTCATCGTCAGCGTGGACGTTCTGTCGTTGCCAGCCAGCCGAGCAGCTCAATGTATTACAATGTATCTATCTATGTATATTATCCCATGTCATTTTCAAATCCTCTCCTCTGTCCCCGGAACTGGCATAATCTAAAGTCCAGAAATATCTCGACACTTATTAGACTAGCCTGGAACACGTCAACTTCTACTGATTTGATAGTCGATAATGAGGACTCATAGATGCGTGGTCTGTAGATTACATTCAAATTAGATTACGATTGCCTCGCAGTTTGTAGTCTCAAGTTCCTCATGTATTCCGAATAGCTTCTGTCATGAAAAGACTCTATAGCTTTCTCCACCTCATCTCTAATCACACCTCCAATGGCATCCGTGACACCTTGGCAAATGTGAGAAGTTATCCTGTTGTACCCTTCAACACCAACATATGGCACGATCGCTTCGGCGTTGGGAAGTGCCCAATTGTATCCTGATCTGCCACTAGTACTGCCTGTAGTCCACTTCATCTTGAGTATACGATTGAACTCATCCATCCACAACGAACAGGCAAAGCAGGTCCTTTCACCACTTCCTATAGGGAGAGGTTCATCCACTCGGGTCTGAATGTTTTTGACGTTGCTCATCAAGTAAAGGATGAGGTTAATTTCGGCATGCATGCATGGAACAAACGTGATTCCTTTGGTAGGATCTCCTTGCCAACCCCGATAACGCCAGTTCATATTGGAGAATAAATCAGGCCTGTAACTCTTTGTTTCATCCACCTCTCGGTTCAAGTGCCTTTCGCCAACTCCTGCTGTAGTCAACACACGAGGTATGCGACTATGCTCGACACCGGTTATCCACTCTATGCGAGTGTCTCGGCCGTACCTCCGCCAGACCTTGATAAGCCGACTCACAGCGAGGTAATCCACTAGTTTTTCAAGACGACGTTCCAGCTGAGTATTAAAACCACGCTCAAACCTTTCATAGAATTGAGAGTTTAAAAGCGTCGATGCAGCACACAGCAACTCGAAAAAAGGGCGGTGTGACTCTGTCTTGTCACTGAATTCCGGATTTTTCTCAAGTCGATCGTTGCAAAACGTGATTGCGTGGATTAAAACTTGTTTGAAAGATGGTGTATCAAGCTGATTCTCTGCTTGGAGAATCTTGATGAAAATCCTGTACCAGGGCCCATGGAATTCGGTTTCTGTGGGCTCGTACTCTTTGAGTTCATGGAGGAGGTCAATGTGAGAGAAGTCGAAGGAGTGGCAAAGTTTACGAATCCGCTTGTTGATCCTGTTGCAACTCCGACGAGCGAGAAAGGGGAGAAGATCCTCGGACCCGTTGGCACTTGTCAGGGTATCAAAGAAGAGAGTGGATTCGGTTACGTATTGAGGATCTGATGAGCCGCTTTTTGCGAGGTACAAGATGTTATTTTCAGGCATGTAGAAAGCAGCGACAAGCCCGTCTGGTTCGTCTGTCGTCAGATACAGGGCAACGGCATCGGAAAGTACAAGACGTTGATGGTCGTCTCGACCTAGCTCAGGCCACTTGGAAGCAGGCTTAGTAAAACGCAGAGTACGTAGAAGCCACAAGTCTTCGGCAAGCTGAGGCCGGTCCTCTATTTGGCTGGCAAAAGACATTGGATATTTGTGTGGAATGTTGAGGGGAGAACAATTTTTCAGTAAGCAGTGTTCATTTGAAACTCCGACGGAAGTTTGCCACCTTAAAATTCGCTAGGCAGTGCAATGCCCCATGACTTGATTGTTCCAACAAATCATTTGAATTTGGACAAACAAGGAAACTGTTGATGATAGGGATCTGGCTAATTGACCATGGCTGGGTGTACTATTGTGTCACTGTTCGAACAACACATTTGAATAGTAACACAACTCAAGTTGGACAAACAAGGAAGCTGACAACAAAACCTACCTTGTGTCGACTTGACAGCATGAAAAACATAACTTTTGTAGAATTTCAGGAGAACTAGGGACAGTCCACCGTTCATGTGGTTACTGCCCATGACGGAGGGTGGCCATTGTATTGTTCAAACCACACATTGGAACAATACATTCGGACGAATAAGGAACCTGTGGCCAACTGGGGGACGGTTCACCATCCATGTGATTTAACTGCCTATGACGGGGCGTGCTATTGCGTTGTTCGAACAATACATTTCATGAACAACAGATTCGGACAAACAAGGAAATTTTGGCAACGATCCAAAAACGATCCAAACGGTCTCAGTGGCAAAGCTTGCTCAAGTTATAAAAGCTAGTCTCCAGATATTCATCAACTATACCTCTTCTTGTTAAATTCCAAACAACCTCAGATTGACTCTGCTTTTCCTTGCTTCGTACCTGACCATGGACCAGTACAACAGGCAGAAACAATTCTCAAATCACTTGAAGCTGCTGTCCATTGCTAACTATCAAGATCCTTATAGTAAATGGAGTGGCGCCAAAGACCGATATCCTTCTACAGCTGCAAAACTTCATGTTCTGGATACGATTGCTTTCTGCATGGCCACAGGTGCAAAGGGGGATGTGGTAGCTTCAGCATTTTCTGTGAATTCCAAAGGACAGAAGGTCATTCTTTTGGCCAAGAATACTGACCCGAAAGGTCCAGCCTTAGATGATGGTCCCACCTTGATCAGACTTATGCAAAACTCCCCAAATCATTCCATGCTCGATATTTTGCCTTTTATTGCCACACGTGGTGCTAAACATGTTCAAGATCATCTTCAGAAGTTTTTTTGTCTGATGGAAGAACACCGAAAACAACTGGAAAAAAAGATTCAAAGCTACGAGGCCGAGCCTGTTGTTGTTTTTGATTCCTCTGGTGAACTTGTGGCCTTATTGAACTCAGAGTTTCCTGAGATTGATCAGGAATTCCTCCTAATGCTTGGAGGATCTTCAAGGAAAGGACCACAGTCAACTCTCAAGGTGATCTTGCGAGAGATTGTCAAAACCTGTGGAGAGACGCCACTTCGATTTGATACTACTATGGACTCTCAGAAGAAATTTCGTTTTCTTGTAAACGCCGCAACCGCTTTGGGAAGTTCAAAGTTTTTTCATCGTATTATGGAGAAGGAAGGGGCATCTATAACAGGCGGTAAAAAATGGGAAAAACTATGGCGAAACCTCAATAAGATGCGACAGTACGTTCGTATCAGTGATGCAAGCTCCTATCTACAGAAGAACGGGCCATTTATCGTTGAATGGGTCACTGAAGCAGAACTTGGCAATGCTGCAAACTCTGAATTCAAGAAAATACCATTGGACAATGTCTGGATCACTATAAAAAGTATAGGCTTAGGATCGAACAAGCAAGAACTCGATCCCCAGAACGCTATATCTCACTTGAGAGACATGAATCGATATTGGGACGAGAATATCATGAGTCCGTCGATCGCAACCACTACTCTTCATGCAGAGCTTAGGTTGATCGTCTACCTAAGTCAACGCTCTCTCCGAGCTCAGAGTTCGCATGCGTTGCCGTCAATTCAGAACATCAGAGATCAGCACCCCATCGGATGCAGCAAGAGAAGCTGCCTCGTCTGCACCTGGACAATGGAAGAGATCAATAAGTTAACTCACATCACCTATCTCACAGCCGGAAGTCACACAGGGGTGTATGCGACAAGTGCTGTGATTGGCCCGATTATGGGAATCGATCCGAGCGGAAACTGTGGTCAATCTGTCTTTAAACGTATTTTGGATACATCACAACAGGTGGGCGAGAGACTCTACAAACCTTTTGTGAAGGATTCTGCTAGCAATAAAGGTCACAAGCATAAGAATTCCGAAGATTTTACATCAGGTTCTGATCCAGACGGCGAAGGTGGACCTGACAAATCTGCAAGAAAGTATGACTTTGAATCACACGTCCGCCAACGACAGTAAGTAATACGGAAAGTCATGATGGGGCACATGGAAGGATTTCAGCATATATGTAGTTCGTCGAGAGATTGTCAGACTTGGGAATGAATGATGTCATTTTTACAGGTTTCATATTTAACGAGGATCAGATTCCAAAAAGCAAGCTTGAGTTGACCTAGGCAGGCTGAGAAAAACATAGGAGCTATGAGTTTTCAGCAAGTTGAAGGGGTTGATAGACATATCCTCAACCACGGAAGTGAGCCTCCTACAAAACAACTCGACATCGCCAAGATTGATGTCAGTGTGGCGTCTTGTTTCCACTACTCTGGGGTTCGGTGCGGGATGAGCTCGCAGACGATACACGCACTTGAAGGAAATCGACTTTTTTAGGAGCTTTTGCTTATGGTATCAACATTCTATGTATTCCCTCTATCCCTGAAAATTGCGGGATCTCTTAGAAATCCAAAAATATCTGGAACACTGGCATGAAACATATTGAATTTGAAAGTCAATAATGTAGTACTTGATATTATATGGATGCGCGGTATATAGCTTAAACCAGTCTTACCCGAGTCATCTGCAGACAATTTAGTCAGTTACTGTAGATAACTGGATGAAGTGTCAACATGTCAGTTGAATGTGTTGACAATACCATTGCTCGCCTAAACCTTATGAGAGGGTGGCCGGAGAATTGAACAAAAGAAAATTAGCTCAGGATTACCGGAATGTGAAGTTACCATAATACAAAAGCATCACCCCAGTCACCGGTCCACAAGAAATGGTCACATTATGAACCCTTGACAAAGCAAGGGGATGAATTATCAGGAAAACATCATTCAAATTCAATTACGATTGCTTCGCGGCCTCTAGTCTCAATTTTTCCATGGATTCCGAATAGCACCTGTCATGAAAAGACTCTATAGCTTTCACCACTTCATCTCTAATCACCCCTCCAATGGCATCCGTAACACCTTGGCAAATGTGAGAAGTTATCCGGTTGTACCCTTCGACACCAACATATGGCACGATCGCTTCGGCGTTGGGAAGTGCCCAATTGTATCCCGGCTTGCCATTATTACCACTTGTAGTCCATTTCATCTTGAGTATACGATTGAACTCATCCATCCACAACGAACAGGCAAAGCAGGTCCTTTCACCACTTCCTATAGGGAGAGGTTCATCCACTTGGCTTTGAAAGTTTTTGACGTTGCTCATCAAGTGAAGGATGAGGTTAATTTCGGCATGCATGCATGGAACAAACGTGATTCCTTTGGTGGCATCTCCTTGCCAACCCCGATAACGCCAGTTCATATTGGAGAATAAATCAGGCCTGTAACTCTTTGTTTCATCCACCTCTCGGTTCAAGTGCCTTTCGCCGACTCCTGCTGTAGTCAACACACGAGGTATGCGACTCTGCTCGACACCGGTTATCCACTCTATGCGAGTGTCTCGGCCGTACCTCCGCCAGACCTTGATAAGCCGACTCACAGCGAGGTAATCCACGAATTTTTCGAGGCGACGTTCCAGCCGAGTGTGAAGAACACGCTCGAACCTTTCATAGAATTGAGAGTTTAAAAGCGTCGATGCAGCACACAGCAACTCGAAAAAAGGGCGGTGTGACTCTGTCTTGTCACTGAATTCCGGATTTTTCTTAAGTCGATCTTCGCAAAACGTGATTGCGTGGATTAAAACTTCTTTGGAAGACGGTGTATCAAGCTGATACTCTGCTTGGAGAATCTTGATGAAAATTCTGTACCAAGGCCCATGAAATTCGGTTTCTGTGGGCTCGTACTCTCTGAGTCGATTGAAAAGGTCAACGTGACAGAACTTGAGGGATTTGTGAAGTTTACGAATCCGTTTATTGATCCTGTTGCAACTGCGACGAGCGAGGAAGGGGAAAAGATCCTCAGACCCGTCGGCGCTTGTCAGGGTGTCAAAGAAGAGGTTGGATTCGGCTACATATCGTGGATCTGACGAGCCGCTTTTTGCGAGGTACAAGATGTTATTTTCAGGCATGTAGAAAGCAGCGACAAGCCCGTCTGGTTCGTCTGTCGTCAGATACAAGGCAACGGCATCGGAAAGTACCAGACGCTGGTAAGCGTCTCGACCTAGCTCAGGCCACTTGGAAGCAGGCTTAGTAAAACGCAGAGTACGTAGAAGCCACAAGTCTTCGGCAAGCTGAGGCCGGTCCTCTATTTGGCTGGCAAAAGACATTGGATATTTGTGTGGAATGTTGAGGGGAGAACAATTTTTCAGTAAGCAGTGTTCATTTGAAACTCCGACGGAAGTTTGCCACCTTAAAATTCGCTAGGCAGTGCATATGATTTTAACTGCCCCATGACTTGATTGTTCCAACACTGCGACGAGCGAGGAAGGGGAAAAGATCCTCAGACCCGTCGGCGCTTGTCAGGGTGTCAAAGAAGAGGTTGGATTCGGCTACATATCGTGGATCTGACGAGCCGCTTTTTGCGAGGTACAAGATGTTATTTTCAGGCATGTAGAAAGCAGCGACAAGCCCGTCTGGTTCGTCTGTCGTCAGATACAGGGCAACGGCATCGGAAAGTACAAGACGTTGATGGTCGTCTCGACCTAGATCAGGCCACTTGGAAGCAGGCCTAGTAAAACGCAGAGTACGTAGAAGCCACAAATCTTCGGCAAGCTGAAGTTGGTCCTCTACTTGACTGGCAAGAGACATGGTAATTGTTGAAAGAGTTTTCAGTGTTGAGACTCCGACGTAGCATGGTACTTCCTATGTACAAACCGCCGCATGTATGGCCTACAGCGCCTCGCCGCCACGGGCGAGCTTGTTCTGGACAAGTGGAAAAAGTTGTCACGTGGCGGTTGGCCAGGAGATTCGTGTTTCCCTCTGAGATAACGGATTTGTATTGACTGCGACGGACGATGGAGGGTGTCTTTATATAAAATGTAAAAGATACATACTCCGTGACAACAGCGAGGATTGTTCGGTCATTTAAAGTGAGAGTGAGGAATGTTTCCCCATTGAGGGATGTCGGCGGGACAGCCACGTGTAGTCCACAAAGCGTTCAACGGAGTTCTTTCTGCGCTTTCGTCGTCGTCGCGGACGTTCTGCTCGAGCTTGCCGTCGCCAGCCAGCCGCCCCCGCCTGCAGACGTGGTTCTGATCGTGAGATTCGAGTGTTGTAGGTAGGTCTATTTTGTGATAAGTTGCACCGGTATGATTGTTTTCTTTTTTTTCTAGATGAACGCCAACGTATATCGGCCTGCGTCGATGCTCTCCATGAATCCTCCATTCATCCAGCAGTCGCCCCAGCAGCCCATGGCCGCCGTCGGCCTCGCCCAGTCCCCCAACGGCCCAAATCCAGCTATCAATCCCCAGCAGCGATACAACCTCCCACCAGCAGCAGCCGACGGACGCCAGCAGCGACCTATGCAGATGCGTCCTGCCCAGCCAGGTCCACCCATGATGGGCCCCTCAGGCGGGCCCGTGCCAGGCGGCGCAGGCATCGTTGGGATGCCACACTTTAACCCGAATATGAACATGAACATGGGTCCTGGCCCAGGCGGAGGTGGCGGCGTAACTATGGGCGGCCGACGTGTTGCATCGCAGCCCCAGATGAACCCAGGCGGCGGCGGCGGAGCAGGCGTCGTCGTCAATAACATGGGTATGGCCCCCCAGATGCGCCAGCAGCTGCGTATGCAGCAAGCCCAGCCTGGTCTACCGCACCCACACATGCCGCCTGAGATGTCTATGCGTCCAGGCGCCGGTGGCGGCGGCGGCGGAGGCGGTGGGGGGATGCCCGGTCGCACAGGCTCCACGCCGCAGCAGCTGATGAATAGTCTCTCCCAGCCACCCTCGTCGATGCAGCCACCGCCCCTCGGGCACCCACACGCCTCCCAATTCCAAAACTCGGTGGTACCGCACCCCCCACAGATCCCTTCGCCGCGGCCGGGCTCACTCCCTGGGTCCTCACACACCCCCGGCGTGGGTCGTGCTGCCCAAATGAGCCCAGACGAGATGCTCATGGCTTACCCTGGCGCACAATTCGTTTCTTCCGGACACACCCACCCACACGCGGTGCGGGCATTGAACGGCCAACAACAGCAACAACAATTTCCCCCGTTCGTACCCGGCCCATCGTCCACGCCGCCCATCAGCATGCCCGATATGCCGCAGGGTCTCGGGACACCGGGAGGCAGCGGCGGTGGCGGCGTTGGCGGCGTAGGGAACACACGCTCGCCTTTCCATATTACGCCCGCGCAGCAGTACGAGCAGATGAATCACACGTCGCCTGGCTCGTTTCCTTTCGAGATGGGTCCTCCATCCGTGGGTCCCCGTCCGCCATCGCGGCTCAATCCCAACCCAAATCCGCACCAAACGTCCAACCCACATCCTCATCCCGGCTCAAACGCGCACCAAAATCCGAATCCAAATCCGCACACCCCAACTCCCGTTCCACACCCTCAGCTGCACCATTCTCCTCATGCCCACTCACACCCACACGCTCACACCCATCCACACTCGCACTCGCACCCACACTCAGACCTCACTGTCCTCCCTGGCCGTCCCCAATCCCAGCCCCAACGCCCCCCTTCTCAACAGGCACACGCGCTTAGCACACCACGCGCGCCCCCGATGCACCCTGTACGTCCTGGGACACTAACAGGCATCCCCCCCGGTCCTCAGCCCGGACCCGGACCTGGATCCGGACCTGGGCCGGGACTTGGAGCGCAGATGGGGATGCAAATGCAAATTGCGCCAAGACCGGGTGTGGCGCCTGGGAACCATCCTCATCATCCCCATCCCCATGCTCAGAATCATGCCCAGAATGTGAGTAATGGACCTGCGTCGTCGGCGCCATCGGATACGCCTCCTTCGAATGCGGCTGTTATACCGAGGCATCCGGTTTCGTCTACGTAAGCGTTGTCGTTTTTCTCTTTTGTTTTTTGGTTGATCAAGGTATAGAACGCCGCTTGTAGGACAGGGACAGGGGCTTATGCGATTACTTCAGTTTAGCGCGTCGTTGGCTACGGAGAGTAAGCCTGTGCGTGTTTTTTTCGGGGGGAATGAACGTTTTTCTTTGTTGACACGTATCGCCAGACACAAAAACTTCAGCTCTCGTGGTGGAAAGACCTCATCAACGAGTATTTTACTCCAAAAGCCATGATGAAATTCACATTGTGGAAGGATAATCAACGGAACGAGGCAAAGCCATTCGGTCGGCACCCTTTCGATGTCCCTTGTATCATTATATAACTAACCAACATACCTCCCAGATATCGGCGTACCCATCCTCCCCCGCTTTTTCCTCGTAACAACCCAATCTGGCGTCAAATCCATGACACTCTCCATCGACGGCGCGCGCGAACGCATATATGGGCCCGGGCACTCCATGATCGAATGCATCAACGCCATCTGGACATACAAATATGCCAACGGGTACACCGTCACGCTCCGCGGGCCTCTCACTGCCCACATCGTCGTGACCGCCATCCTCCCGCCTGGGACAGGGACCGGTGCGCCATCCCCGCCCGCGGGCGCACATGGGCCAGGGCAAGGACCGAACCAGCCCCCTGTGCCGAATGTCGTGCTCAAGTTTGAAGAGTTCCAGTTTGATGCGCATATGCATGATAAGTACGTGTCGCTGGATTCAATCCAGGGTACGAGGAGTGTTATTAGCCCGCCGCATATCCCTGGGATGCCGATGCAGACGCAAATGCAGATGCAGATGCCGATGAATGGGCCGTCGCCGACGCCTGGAGTGGCGAGACAGCAGCAGCAGTTGCTGCAGTTGGATGAGGATAGGAAGTGGGAGGAGCCGAGGGTGACGATTGAGATGGCGTCGATACCCGGGGAGCCGGTTAATTCGTTCGGGATTCCGCAGGCGACGATGAGGTGTTTGGAGCTTGCGGAGAGCGTGTCGGCTATGACTGATTTGATTTTGTTCTCGACGGAACAAGGTCTAGGACCATTAGGTGAGTTGTTTTAGCTGTTTATATTGTTTCTTCTGTCGAAAAAAAGAATGCTAAAGCTATCCCATCCCATTACATTTATTAGACGCGCTCAATAGATTTGCAGCGAAACTCCGCGAAGTACAGCCATTCAACCCACCGCCTATCCTTCCTCCACAAATACTAAACGGGCCCCAAAACTCTAACCCCTTTGCATCAATGCAAAACACTATATCTCCCACGTCTACAAATACACTCTACTCCAGCGCCCCGTCCTCCGTCACCAACCCCTCGGGCACCCTCACGCACCCTACGAACAACCTGCCGACGCCCACTGGGACTGGGAGTGGGAACACTGCATCCCCGAAAAACGCACCGCCATCCGTACACAACTCGCCGCAAAAGCAGCACAAAACGATACCACAGCAGACGCCCGGTGCCTCGTCCTCATCGTCTTCTTCGAACGTCGCCGCTGCTGTTGCTGCCGCCGCCGCGGCGTCGCCTGCTGTCTCGTCTGGCGGGACGACGAACACGCCTGCGTTGTCCCATACGTCGTTGAAACGCAAGCAGGGGAGTGAGACGGCGTCGCCTACGAATACGGTTGAGGCGCAGCCGCCTGCAAAAAGACCGACAAGGAGACGGAAGACGAATGCGACGAATTCGGGTGCAGGGGGTTAAGTGGAGGCTAAATAAAAGCTCAACTGTAATGTTATCCCTTCATCTTGCTCTTGTGTGCATCCGTTCATCTTGGCAGCCCCGTCCCCACCCCTGCTTCTCTTGTGCTATTCTTGACTCTTCCCCCTCCCTACCACCGTGTTTTTAGAGTTGTAATCTACCCGAGTATCTTTACCTTACCCTTATCCACATGGATCTACAATCATTTTGTTGTTGCTGTTGCTGTTTTCAAGTTCCTTCCGGTCCGCATCCTCCCTCCCCTCCCTATCTATATATATATCCCTTGTACATCTTTCCTTTGATTGTTCTTTTGTGTACATATATCCCAGTTACAACGATTCTGATCTGAAACAAATTCCCCTTATCTCCTGATCTGGGTGCAAAGCGCGTGAGCAAGCTGATGTTTACATGGGACTTGAATTTGAAAGGCTATGCTGATTACCTTACTGATTGACTATCCTATCATAATGGCATCGCTGTCATGGAAGCAGATCCTTGTGCGTCATAATCCTTATCGTCGGATGGTGTGGGAAACGCAACTGATAATAATCATCGCCTGATAACACCTTCCCCAAATTATGGTCAATTACAACAGACCGCCCTATAGCAAGTGGCTAGAGTGTCTCCACACTTTTGAGCACACGCTGAACTTTGATCAGACGAAAACATCGCTCTCTCTATGATACCACGTATACCCTCGGTAATGAAACCTTTACTGCTGGTGACATGATCCAGGTCTTTCACAAGGGCAGGCTGCATGTCCGTGGTCACGTAGTTTCGAAAATCGTACATGGAAACTGTTCAGAGTCTTGTCCTGGCCATCGCTACCTGGGGAAAAAGCCAACAAACTACCAACAGTATTCTATCAACCTGCCTTTGACTCTTCAAGATTGGGAGCGATACGGTGTAGCTCTTGCCATTCTCCAGTCCAAAAACCGCAATATCGTCGATGTTTCACATGATTTTATCTGGGGTGCTATTCCATTCCTCATGGATGTTCTACAACCAGACGATCTTGCACATCTCATTAAACTTGTTGATGACGGTTCACATTCACTCCCCCTTCCTACTACTCACATGCAAAACACTGTACTCCCTTGCCATGCAGCGAGTTCTACCTCTCTCTACCCAAAGCCTTCTGATATTACACATGATACTGAAACTTCAAAAGCTGTCTGGGTCGAAGATCCTTATGTTGGTTGTATTTCAGTACAAAATGCAAAGAACTCGTTGAGTTTTGTTCGAGTCACGTTAGATTCAGATTTGTCCGTTGAACTCCAAATGTCCTTTCCCCACCAAGTCTTTGCTGTCCCTCAACACTTGATGTCATCTCCAATAATGATAATGGTACGAAACAAGAAGTTTATCTGAATGAATGGGTAATCATCCAGTCTTATCATCCTTTTCCAGTCGAATTTATGAATCTATTATAGCTTCTTGTCTATGTAGCTTTGAAGAATTCTGCGGGCATACAGCGCTGGAGCTGGGACATGCAGCCCATGGCCTATGATACCTTCATCGAATCGCTCATCGAACGTAAGAGAAATGACTGGAAGCAACTCAATCATGCAGACCTCATCATTGATAGGACCTCCGACCCCCTTGTCTGTACTCAAATCTTACTTGCCTCTGTATATCTCATTGTTCTTCATACAGAGGATTAGGCAGGCTTACTGCCTCGAAATTCAATCGTGCTTTCCTTTCTTTACTCAATCTTGCCAAATCACAGGTACTTTGGCCTAACCCTGCCGAGAATCTCGTCATCGCTTCGAAGATCGATTACCTCCGCGACCTTGCCACAATTGCCTCGTCTCTGGCAACCCATACCCTCATGTCTTCATCATCAACACCAAGACCAACGTCCACTTCCATAAGGGTCTCGTCATCAAGCGCGGCTTCAGCAACAAAGCTCAACGCGTCGTGATTTCATCCAATGAGGGCTACGAAGGCGACGACGGTGACGAAGGCAATGATGCCACTTCGGAATCCTCGCAGGCTAGGTTTGAACGATTACGGGATGAGACGGAATTATACAGACGTCAAGATCAACAATCATCCCCTTCCGGTCAAGTTTTTAGCAATGCCCCACCTTTCTGGTCTGCTCTCCCCTGTTGAAATCCGCACATTCTTGATTGGAGGCATTCTGCGATACAAAATACTCACTCGGCCGGAATCATTAGATGGGACTGTCACAGTCTCAGAAGCTTTGACCATCGCTCCTCGCAAACCTTTATTGTACGTGTTCCAGTATCATTCTCTATTGCTCGATCTCAATATCAGATATAGTGGCCTGAACCCTCATCCCCTTGCCAACCCCGAAATGTCCTTCGATGATTTTGCAGCAGCCACTGACGAATTCGACAAATTTGCTATCACCTGCTACGAAAAGCTTATTCAAATTCGCGAAACTAAGTTGGAACCGGGAAGGAGGAGCTACATGCGGCTTTTCGTCCGCTTCGATATCAGCGTTCTCCAAGTGGCCTCGACGGGTGAAGTGCCCTTTTTCGTCAACAAAATCTCAATGTGTCAAAATACTGGCCTATACATTGAAACTCTCTCAGCCGTCAGAGGGATGTCTGTAGCAGTATTTATTGCCGAGGTTTTGCGTACTAGTGTCCTGTTTCGTAGACATCCCCTTGCATCAATGCAAAACACTATACCTACAAATACACTCAACTCTAGAACCCCGTCCTCTGTCACCAACCATTCGGGTACACTCACGCACCCTGCGAACAACCTGGCGATGCCCACTGCGACTGCGACTGCGACCGGGAACACCGTATCCCCGAATAAAATGATATCGCAGCAGACACCCGGTGCCCTCTCGTCCTCCTCAAACGCCGCTGTCTCGTCTGGCGGGACGAACACGCCTGGGTTGTCCTATACATCGTCGAAGCGCAAGCAGGGGAGTGATACAGCGTCTCCGACGAATCAGTTGAGGCGCAGCCTCCACCGAAAAGACTGATGAGGATATGGACTGAATAAAGCTCAATTGTAACGTTACTCGTCTTATCTTGGTCTTCTGTGCATCTATTCATCCTGGCAGCCCCCGCCCCCGCTTCTCTTATTCTATTTTTGACTTTTCCCCCCCTGTCGCCTTTACCATATGTATATAGTAGATGTACGATCATGTTGTCATTGTTGCTCTTGCTGTTTTCAAGTTTTTACTGGTCCTGCACCATCCCTCCCTATCTATATTCTAAGAAGTTGTACATATATCCCAGTCACAGCCCTTCAACTGATTCTCCTCATCTCCTGATCTTGGTGCAACGCGCGTTTATGGCCAGGGCTTAGGAATTCGAAAGGTTATGCTTACTAGCAGCAGCAGAGGTGTCTTTTTTCGTCAACAAAATTTCAGTGGGTAGAAGCACTGGCCTATACATTGAAACTCTTTCAGCCGTCAAAGAAATGTCTGGCAGTATCTATTGCCGAAGTTTTGCGTACTAGTGTCCTGTTCCGTAAACATCCCTTTGCATCAATGCACACTATACCACTAAGGAGACGGAAGACGAATCCGACGAATTCGGGGGGTTAAGTAGCTGAATCAAGCTCAATCGTCATCTTGGTCTTCTATTCACCTTGGCAGCCCCCGCTTCTGCTGTGCTATTTTTGACTCTTCCCCCCTCGTCGTCGTGTTTCTAGAATTATAATCTACTTACCATAAGTATATAGATTCACGATCATGTCGTTATTGTCGCTCTTGCTGTTTTCAAACTCTTACTGGTCCTGCATTCTCCCTCCCTATCCAAGTTCTACATTTTCTTTCGCACATATATCCCAGTCGCAACCCTCTTCAATTGATTCTGATCCGAATCGATTCTCCTCATCTCTGGATCTTGGTGCAACGCACGTTTATGGCTGAAAGGTTATGTTTACTACCTTACCGAGTTAGTACCATATCATTATGGAATTTGATATCGCTGTCATCGAAGCAGATCGACAGGCCCCGGGTACGCTCATACAATCGTATCTATGTATTCAGTGACGCGATCGTGGCTACATACGGATAGTGGCGCACGAGCTACAACTAAATTTGCTTCCTTATCTCAAAGGACATACATATATCGTACCAGAAGAATGAAAGTAGTAGTAATATATATTAACTACAATGCTGTAATAACTGTATCAATGAAAGAATGCAAAGCCCAACCAGAGGCCAGAAATAAATGTAGGATAAAATGCTAGATCACACTCAATTGCACTTTGCCCAAACTGCGCCCGTTTTTGTCGCTTGAACGGTAACGTAACGTAAACGCCCCTTTAGGAGTAAGATGTCTCATGCGAAAAGTCACATAGATCCCCGTATTTGCATCTGTTAATTTCAGAAGGCATCAATCAGTCGCCTTGTTTTGGAAATCACTGTAAGATTCGCTCGCCTTCCTGCCGCGAAAAAAGTGCAAGGTAGTCGTCTTGTATTGTCTCTATGCCCGTAATCACCCCTACCTCGGCCTCTTCCCCTTCCTCTCCCCCTTCCCCGCCCTCCCCATCCCGGATTCGAAGTGTCTTGGTTCTGATTATGATTCTGAAACGGTTGTTGCTGCGGCTGTCCATAGCCTTGTTGCTGATAACTAGGAGCCGCAGCTCCCCAGTTGTTGCTTGAATTCTGATCGTGTGTATTATTAGCATAAGCTGATTGTTGTTGTGAGAACATAGTCTGAGTCTGAGTCTGCTGCTGCAGCGGCTGCAGCTGCTGGAGCAGCCTCTGAATCTGCTCCTGCGGAAGTGCCTGCACCGCCGCCAGCGTCGACGTAGCATCAAGCCCAACCGCCGCAAGGTCTAACCCTTGCCCGTTGAACTGCGCCCCACTAAGCGCGGGGTCCGACCCGCCACTAGCAAGCTGCCCAACGAGCTCAGCTACAGACTGCGCAACGGGTGACACGGGACCTGAACTCCAAAATACCGCGTCAGCCTCGGGCCCAGAAGTCATCGCAACCATATTCTTATCCGTCTCGTCCTCCGAGATCACGTGAGGAGCTTCGGCGGGCGATTCGGGAATGTGCGCCGGTGATATGTATAACGCCCCAAGCGTCGTCTGCTCCCTCTTCTCCTGCACTTCCTTCTCCTGACTCACTGAGCCTCGAGGTCGATCTTCTTCGACAATAGGATTATCTATCACTAAAGGAGGGGAGGGGGGAAGGGGGAGAAACGGCAAATTGTTTCGGATTCTTTAATCTTTGTGTCCAAGAAAGGATTTGCTTACACATTGGTTCGGACCAGTCAAGTGTCTCTTCGAAAATCTGTGCATGCAACGCCGCGCCTTCTCCTCGGTCCAAATCCTTTAGCGTGTGCGTCGTATGATTACCCTGTATAAAAATTTCCAACAAAATACAAACAAAAAACACAAAATCGAAGCAAAGGGGCAGGGAGGGGGGATTGGGAAAAAAAAGAAAAAGGAAAAAGAAAAAAAAAACAGAAAAAAAATGATTAATATACAGTACACAACACCCAAAAAAACAAAAAAAAAGTGCTGACATCTACGGGATCGTCATCATAGACAGCCCTCTCAATGAGTTTGATTTTCTCAAGCAAGCCCGGCGGAGCCCAAGTTACCGATTTCTTCTTCGTTCCTTTCTTGGTGAGGCCATTACTTTGTTGTGATTGCTGCGGCGTCTCGGACGTTGGCGGGGGCGTACTTACAGCCGGCGACTCACGCTTCAACCCCGTGGTGCTGCGGCCCATAGACTTGAGGGCCTCCTCAAACGGATTGGCCGAGGACGGCTGAGCGACGTTGGACTGCGACCCTGGCTTCGGAGGCGCGGGCTGTGGCGGGGCCGGCGGCGCTTTCTTGAAACTCGGCAACTTAGGCTTGGGTTTCGGCGCGGAGAAAAAGGACGAGTCGGATTTCGCGTCTTTCGACGTGAGCTTGGCCGTGCTGACGATACCTGTTCCTGGTTCCTTTTTCACATGTGTGGATTTGGATGAGGAGGCGGTGTTGTTGCTGCTGCTGCCGGTCTTTTTCGCTGCGGGCGGTGCGGGGCGGGAAGACGAGGGCTGGGAGTGCGAGTCGGTGCTGACTTTGCGTTTAAGGTTTTTAGCCTTGAGGTCTATTGAATTTTTTTGATTAAATCGGTTAGAGCGTAGCGTGGCGTGGCGTGACTCACCCTCGCTATCCGTCGATTTCGAGGACAACGAATCCACGTTATTTATCAATGACCTCCATTTTCGTTCCACATTCGATGCCATGTCCTTGATGGCTGTTATTCCAGAGAAAAAGTCACGTTAGATACATGTTTATTTTGTAATACGTGTCTCACGGCGTCTATGGTATAAAAGAAGCAGATGCAGCTTGCAGGAAGAGCAAAAAAAACATTTCATCTTAGATAGTTCGCAGCAAGATTTTTCGCCGAAAGACAGACTGACAAAGAGGGGGAGGGGAACAAACAAAACTCACCCGGAGACCGTGGTTCCTTGACAAGCTTAACGACGATTTTACCAAGCTTAGAAGCCTTGAGCGTATCAAGCGTCATCGGCAGTCGATCAATTATCTACAATCCAATCAGCCCACTCTAAACCCAAGAAAAAACAAAACGCACATGTAAAAGCGGCATGATAGTCTCAACCAACGGGCTCTCCCCATCCGCGATCTGAGCGGCCCTAAGCCACTCACGCGTGATCGTCATCGCGAGCCCATTCTCGCTCCACGCGCGAAAATAATGGTTCCCCGCTCCATCGCGCATCTTCGTGAGTATCTCCAAGCGCGTGTGTGCATCGACGTCCGTCGCGCCGTACTCTCGGAGAGTGTCGGCGAGGAGATTGACCGCGCCTGCACCGGAGAAGCTGGTCGTCAGCAGCTGTGGCCGGAGTCTGGATAGAAACTCTGCTCTGCGCTCCTCGGGGGACTTTTGTGGTGGATCTTGATGTGATGAAGAGGGGGTCAGTGCGCTGGTTGATTGGCCGTAGAAGGAGGGCATAAGCGCGCTTAGGATAGAACTCGACGGGGCGTGCAGTGCTTGGGGTGAGAGTGTGCCCTGGGGCGGTTGCTGCTGCTGCTGGGACTGATAATACGATGTGGGTGTCCGATAGAGCGAGGGGTGGATGAGTTGCGAGTACGTGAACTGCTGCTGCGAGAGAGACGAGGAGGACTGCTGGGGCTGCAGAGTCGATGTTGACTGGGCATTATAGTTGGCATGCGGGTAATGCTGCATGTTTGTCGCTGTCGTCGTCGTCGTCGTCGTCGTGGCGGTGGTTGCTGGTCGTGACGTACCATTGAGCGTGGCCAAAGAGGGGCTAGAAAGATGAGCTGGACTGGGATGATCGGAATCAATCGGCGATACATACTCGATGATCATTGCTTGTGTGAGCTGGGACGGGGTCTGCGATGGTGGCTTTGATTGCGTCTGTGGCTGTGATGACGAGGCCGAGGCCGAGGCTGTCGTTGAGGCCGTTGTTGTCGCGCTGGTTGTCGCGCCATTGAGGGTCGAGTAATTGGACAAGGGTACGTGCGACTGCGTGCTCGGCCAGCTGGAGCTGCCGTAGGCCATGGTGTTGAACGGCGCAGAAACCGCAAAGTAGTTGTGGGACGGGTAGGAAAAGAACTGCTGGGGGCTCGTCGAGAGCGACGACGTGGACGTTGCTGGGGCTGCATCACAAAGTATTAGCTCAATCAAACGCGCGAATCTGCAGCAATGATACCTGGAGGCAAGTCGGAGAGCGCAGCGAAATCAGACATGTCGAGGTCTGGCTGGGCAGCGGGTGCGCTGGACGGGCGGTCCTTGGCCCAGTCGCCGTCCGCAAGCAACTGCGGCCATTGTGTATACAAATTGTCCATCCTCGTTCGATTTGCGTTTTTTTTTTCTAGCACTTTTTTCACAGCAACTACAGGCTGCGTGTGGCCTTGTGTGGGCCTTTCAACGGATATTCTGCACGTATCGCCCCCCAAACAACCACTGCTCTGGCCAGGCTCGCTGTGTGTATTGATGAGACAATTAAAAAAAAAAAAGGGCTCCCAGCGCAGCCTGCCGCCCGCACGTATATCCCACCACCCTTCAAACTCAGATTCACACCCCGCTATTCCCACGGTCAGCCTGAGACAAGGACAACAAGGGGTTCAATTCAAAAAAAAACAGCCGCCTGCCCTTTTTGTTGACTCGCCCATGTCTGACGAGATTACAAAATTCGAAGCACACCGCGCAAAGGTCCGTCCGTTTTCCTCGCGTGTCCCACCATGCTTCCTCACCGTGCCGTACAGCTCGCAGCGAGCCTCAACAGCGTCGCAGAGTCCATGAAGACCACCGCAGCGCTCGCAGAGAGCTTTGCGGCCATGGTCAAAGACTCTTCCTTTGTCGGTGAGTCGGTGGCTCGCGTGTGCACTCTGCCACTCATCGCGTGCCCCAGACGGCGAGAAAAAGAGCCGGAAGCGCAAAGGCGCCGCTGAGGACGGGCACGACAAGGCCACGAAGCGCAAGCGCAAACTCAAAGACCCGAACGCGCCCAAGCGTCCCGCGAGCTCGTATATCATGTTCCAGAACGACATACGCAAGGACCTCAAGGAGAAGAACCCGCATCTTAGCAACCCGGATCTCCTGGCGCTCATCTCGCAGAAGTGGAGCGAGATGAGCGAGGAAGACAAGGCGGTATATTATGTTCTTTGTTCTCGATCGCGTCGCGTCGGCTGATCACGCGCGATCGTGTAGGTGTATACAAAGGCGAATGCTAGTGCCAAGGAACAGTATTCGAATGAAAAGAAGGCGTATGAAGCGCGTTCTCCAGAGGAAGTCGCTGCTGCCAACGCTGCCGCCGAAGCTGCTCTTGCTGTGAGTATCCATCGCTGCACACTGGGGTTTTCTCGACTCAAACGCACGCAGGCTAAGAAATCTAAACCCCGGGCACGCGCTCCCAAAGCCCCGGCCGCGAGCACAACGCCCGCCACCACGGCCGGGGCCTCGGCATCTCCCCCCATACACTCCAATTCCAACTCGTCGGACGAGGACGAGGACGGGAGCGAGACCTCGGAGGGCGAGGACGACGAGGTGCCGAAGAAGGCTGCGCCCGTGCAGATCTCGGACAGCGACGAGGAGAGCGACGAGGAGGAGGAGAGTAGTGAGGAGGAGGAGAAGCCGAAGATGAAGGTGAAGACGCCAGTGAAGGTGAAAGAGAAGGAAGGTAAGGCTGGCAAGGGGAAGCATGTCGCTGCACCCGAGAAGGAGAAGAAGAAAAAGGCGGCGAAACAGTGAGCGCCGGATAGTTTGGAAAAGATATCGCTCCCTCTTGGTTTGGGACAGCGGTTTGTTTTTCTTTTCCATTTTGGTTTGTCTTTCCAAAGGTGTTTATTGGTATTAACCGCCTCCGTTTACCCCTTATTTAAATGAAGATTCCTATACACGGTCTGCCTAGTAGTGGTTGTGTTACCAACGAGGCCCATGTCTGTACTGCATTGCATATAATTGTTATCGCCCGCATCGCCGGCACGTCGTGATCCTGATTGCGTGAGGCTGTTCCAACAAAGATTTATAAAGCCACAAACCCACGGATCTTGTGTTTACTACCACCATGTCGCCCTCACCGCCAGCATACGGCAGCGATGCACCACCGAGGAACCCTGACGACCGCGCACTTCCCGAGGGCTGGATAACGCAGTACGATCCAAAGTACATCGTCTCTCATTCATCTGCACTGCGTACTAACATCCATATCCAGCTACAAAACCTGGTACAGTCACTTACAGATCCCTCCCAATCACAAAATCTAAACCTCAGATCAAGGTTCTACGTAGACACCAAAGCCAAACCACCGACTACGACATGGACACACCCCCTCGGCCCGCCGCCTCCCGCATCCTACGCTCCCCCGTCCGGCCCTCCCCCTAACAACTCGAACTCGAACCGCAGCTCCTCGTCGTCGCCCCGCAGCACAGGGTACCCCCAGCAGAGCGCGTACCCACCGCAGGGCGCATACCCTCCCCAAGGCGCATACCCACCGCAGGGCCCGTACCCACCACAAGGCGCGTACCCACCACAGGGCCCGTACCCGCCGCAAGGGTACTACGGGGGGTACCCGCCGCAGCAGGGCGGATGGGGGCCCGGCCCGGGTGCGTACGGCCCGGGGCCGGGGTACGGGCAGCAGGGTATGTATCAGGACGAGAGGAAGAAGAAGAATGGGTTTGGGGCGGGGGCGATGGCGGCGGGCGTTGGCGGCGGGTTGCTTGGCGGGTTGTTGTTGGGTGAGGCGATGGATGGGTTTGGGCAGCCGGACGTCATTGTCGATGGCGATGATAGTGAGTGGTTGTTGAGTTTTCTTGTGATTTGCTGATGATTGTTGGTGTAGATGATGTTGATGTTGGCGACTTTTAGTTTTAGTTGCATGTTTGTATAATCTATGGATTGAGTATAACATTTGTCACGAGTGCATCGTATACTTTATGCGGCATTGCCAATGGACCGCACTCTGCGGACTCGAACTCTAAAATCCCCTCCTTCGAGGGCTGTCGTCGGCCTAGCTGATATGCTAGGCCACAGCACGACCATGATCCCCATCAGATACAAAGTAAGATGGCCTGATAGATAGACAGGCACGGCCCAGCTGACATATGTACACCCAAAACGACAGCAGTCGACAGCTTTCAAAGCCTTATAAACGGCGTCGCCCCCCGACTTGTTGTTTCATCATGCACACCCACTCTGATCAAGGGTGCGTATCAGCGAGAAACCAAAAAAAATCTACATACTGATGAGCAACAGCGTATCGCCCCCCAGGCTGTCAAAGGCCCAAGAGCTGTATGCGTCTGCGTTGTCTGCACACGTAACCTCTCTGGGACCCACTTCTCCGCCTCCTGGAGCCGCCCTCCCGACGCCCCCGAGTGCAGGCATCATGTCCGTGTCCATGTCCCAGCCGGTGTACAGTTCAGTGCTTCCAGCGTCTGCAGCTCTGCCTTCCGTAGGTACTCAGCTTTACCGACCGCAGCAGTCATCCTCGCCTCAGACTGCTGCATCTCCAGCCTCTCCGCCTGTCGGGGCTGCCCTGCCGACGCCTCCAGGCGTATACGCAACGGGTTCCATGCATTCGGCCTCTCCTCCTGCGTCTAATGTTCAATACAGTCCTCAAGCGTTCGCTGCGCCCATCCCCATCCTTCAAGGAGCGCCCGCCCGACCTGTGTCCGGAAACCCAGGCTATCAACAACCAACAATATACTCCCAACCCCTGTCTCTCCAGCCCCAGTCCCAACCTCCCAAACCCACCCGCACAAGCTTCTTCGGCTCCCCCAGGCACACCGCAGCCCCGACGACCTTCACACCGCTCTACACCCTCCCCCCGCAGCCTTTGTTGTCACCCCTCCCAACCGACCCCTCCCCCCGCAAACTCCAAATCAACGCAACAACCACCGTCAAAGCCCTCAAAAAAGTCGGCAAGGCAATGGTCAACTTCGCAGGGGGCGCTATACAGGTCACGACGGGTGTCCCGGTCAAGACGCTGTTGAGCAACGAGGTTGCGTCGGCGTTGGGGAATCTTCTTAATAGTATCAACAACAATAATATTAATACCGACAACGGCAACGGCAACGACACGAATACGGATGCGCTGGGATTGGGATTGGGGATTTTGCAGACGAATTTGCAGGCTGTGTTGCAGGGCGCGCCGAATGCGGATTATGGAGCTGTGATTCAGGCGTTGATCGTGCAGCAGCAGGCGCAGCAACAGCAGAATCAGCAGAATCAGCAGTTGTTGCTCTTGCAGCAGCAGCAACAACAACAGCAGGGAGCAGCGGCATTGTCGCCCCCGCCTCCAGCGATCGATTATACAAGGTTGATCACCGAGCTGCAGAGGATCCAGGCGGCGATGCAGCAGACGACGTCTCTGGGACAAGTAGCGAGCCCTGGACAAGGACAGATTGGATTAGTGGGACAGGGGGTACCAGGACAAGTTATGCCGAACGGACAAGTCTACGCGAACAATGCGTTATTGCAGACCCAGCTAGGCACTACTGGTGTTGGGGTGCAGAATCAACAGGCGCAGACTGGTTATTTGCAGGGGATAAATCAGTTCCAGCAGTCTGCTCCCGCTCCTGGGTTTATGGCGCAGGCTCAACATGCGACAGCGCAGGTACACCTGCAACAAGGCCATCAGGCATATCAACAACCGCAATACCCTCCCGCTCCCGGACCCCACACGCCCCCTACTCAAGCTCAAACCCACCAACCCCAACCACAATACCAACACCAAACCCCCTCGCCCCCAACCAACCCCACGTCCCCAGTATACACCCCCAGCCTCATCCAGACACGGACACCAACCTCCCCATCATCAGTCCACGCTGCAATGACCCCAATGCCCTATCCTATACCCACATCTCCCCCGCCCACCTCCCCGCCTCCGTCTGCGCATGCGCATACATACATACCCTCCTCCTATCCACACGCGCTTCCGTACGCTCCTCACCACCCCCAGTCCCCCTCAACCTCCATCCCCCAGCCCCCGCGTCCGCAACCCGAGACTCACGTTCCAAACTCGAGCGGGTACACATCCGCATCGGTGCCTACCCCCCCTCTTGGTCGAGTATCGACTCTATCTCTATCCCAAAGACAGGGACAGGGACAGGGACAGGGACAGGTATACGAGCTTCCTGTTCCTGAACACGCTGCGAGCGCGTCTTCGCCGCCTCCATCAACAGCTATGCAGGATCAGGTCCTCAGCGCGGGCGTGGGTGCGACGATGCCGTCTCATACCAATCATGGTGCTCCCCCGCCTGGGTATAGTACTAGTGTCCATCTCTCTGGATTTGTATCTGGCGCTATTCAGTCTCAGCCCCAGTCTCAGCCCCAGCCTACGTTGACGACGTCAACTGGCTCTGCACAGGGTACTCGGCCGCCACCCGTTAATGTGAGTTCTCAACTTTCTTTTTTGATTCAGTACGGGACGCTGAATGGGATGATGGGATATGTATATATAGGTGGGTATGCTGTCTGGACTTGCGCATCATCCAGCCGGCGCTATGCCCCAATCTTCCGCTTCCCCTCCTCTTCCGCTTCCAGCTGTGAGCCCACCACAACCCCAGCCCCAGCCCCAGCCTCACACGACATCCCCACAACCACAACCACAACCACAAGCACAACCCCCTCTCCCTCTCCCTCTCCCTCAAACCCAACTCCCACCAACATCCCCCATGGGAAACACCGCACCGACCCACCAAGCACCATCACCGATCCCTAACCCCGCTTCGCACAACCCATCATCATCACCGCTCTCATCCGGCCATCCGACTTCACACAACGTTATACCCTCATCATCACAGCTGTACCAACCCCAGCCTGTACTCCCCGTGTCGCCGCCTACTATCCCACCGACACCTCCGTCCAATACGTACCACCACCAGCAACAGCAACGGCAACAGCAACAGCAACAGCAGCGTCCCAAGCCGCCTACGGCGCCCACACATCCCGGCCTGCTCGCAGCTCATCCTAGCATCTCTTCCCCCCCGACGTCGTCTGCGTCCGCGAATCTCCCAACCAAGCCCCAGCTTCAAAATCAAAATCAAAATCAGAACACGGTTCCCAACCAGCCATATCACCAGCCCGGCGCCGGCGCCGGCGGAGGCCCAGGCCCAGGCCCAACACACGTCCAGCTTGGTGTGGGCGGTATGGCGTATCAGTTTCCACAGCCACAGCCACAGCAGCATGCTATGAGTGTTGTTCAGACGTATGAGCAAGGAGGGTTGGTATATGGTCATGGCCATGGTTCTGGTCACGGTCAGTCTGGTGGAGCGGGTGTGACGTATCAGCACCAGCAGCACCAGCACCAGCATGCTACTCAGCAGCAGCAACAGGTAGGCCCGGCTGCAGGGCCGGCACAGACTCAGTCTGGTGCAGTTGTGCATGAGCAGCAGCAACAACAGCAACAGGACACGACTGTGACTGACCAGGCGTCGGACCAGCAACAGCAAGAAGACCCCAGTCCTACGCCTCAGGCGTATACATACGATCAACAACAACAGCCGTTCCAGGGCGGAGATGCAGTACAGAGCCCACCTGACGCGTTTGCGGCGTATGCATACGACCCACAATCGTCGTTCCAGAGCCCATTTGACGCGGTTGCGGTTGCGGCGTATCAGCAGCAGCAACAAAATTCTGATTTGCAGGCGCAGGCACAGGCACAGGCACAGCAGGACGCGCTGCAGTTGCAAGCTCAGCAGCAACAACAACAGCTCAATGATATTTATCAGCAACAGTACATTGCCCAGCAGCAACAGCTGAATGATATTTATCAGCAACAGTACATTGCCCAGCAGCAGCAAAACGAGCAGATGACGCAGTTTTTGCTCGCACAACAACAACAGCAACAGCAACAGCAACCGCAACAGGCGATGACGTTTGACTTTTCTGGAGGGGTTGACAATAATGGTTTTGATATGACGTCTGTGTCTCTTGCGTTGTCTGATTCGACGAATAGCTATTATGAGTAGTTGTATGTATATATCTGGGATTATAAGAAGACTTTATTGGTTTTTTTTTTACGTGTGGTTCTTATGTTTACTGATGACAATGAGGAGGAGGCGGGTTCAAGATTCCATTTGAACTTGGGTTATAGATAGGTTGAGTATACATAGTATGTATGTGAAGTGTGTTACGATGAATTGCATAGGTCCATAAATATCTCACAAATCGAGAAAGATCAAAGGGCATGGTGGCTCAGCTGGCATCATCGTGGCCTTAGGGATGTTTTTATCTTCCCGAGTGGGACCACGGGGTCATGCGGTGACACGTACAATGCCGTATACAATAAAATTGAGAACATTCCATCTCTGTGTGTAATGTGGCCTTTGGTGGAAAACACTCTAGACACTGCACCTGGCTTATTCAATGCCACTGGAAGTCACTGCCTGCACATGACTGACTAGGGAGGCTTTGTTGTGCAGGCCACTTTGGAACATATCAATCAATCAGCACATGATGTGAAGAGGCATGGTGACCACCATGCTTGTGACCAATCAGAAAAAAGAGGTTTCCCAGGTTTGATGGATTTGGGAGAGGGATCTGTGCCAAGTGCTGGAAAAGGGGACTTGCCAATCAAGTGTGTCATGGCATGGGTAGACATGATGTCAACATAGTATGGACTTGGCTGCTGAAGCACTGTGTGGCCCATCAATTAGTACTGGCCTTCCTAATGGGTGGGCTAATTAGCCTGTCTGGCTGACTTGTTGCTAATCATGGAAATTTGTACTCTGAAAATAGTTTCTGGGTGTGGAGAAGGGTTTGTTGTGAGATCCTTACTGGGGTTTCAGCTAGAGGGAGCCAGGAGCTGTGGTGATTGGCCTTCATGGGCCTACACCAACTAAATACTGGTGAGCCATGCTGAGTGTAGCTGGGTTTAGAAATTGGAAGGGCATGTTAGTAGCAGATAAGTGGGGATTTCTAAAGTGGGAAGTAGTATGAACTATGATGGGTTCAAATTGTAGTAAAGTAGCTATGAGGCATAACTGGCATACTTGAAAAGGTATCTGGCCAGAGTACACACCAGATGTGTCCATAATTACCACCTTTACTAGACTGCAGGACCTAGGACATGATTGTTCATGTGTAAAATATTGAAGCAAATAAAATGGTACATTCATTTATTCATACAAGAAAGAAAGATCATCTTCAGTGTCTCTCAGCACAGTCATGATCAAACACCCCTTCAAACACCATCAGTAAATATGAGAAAGTTACCCTGCATGTAATGACTCTTTGACACCAACATATGGCACAATTGTTTTGAGCACCCAATCATATCATGCTGTGCTATTGTTTTGCTTTCATCTTATTTCATCTTGAACTGGTCCACTTGAGTTTGTAGCCTTTTTGACATAGCCCACCAAGAATGAGACCTTCCCTTGCTGACCCAGATACTTAATGCTCAACATCTAAGTTATCTACCATCTGCCACTAACGTGCCATCCCAATTTCTAAACCCAGCTATACTCAGCATGGCTTAGTCAGTGTTGATTGGTGTAGGACTTTAAAGCCCAATTGGCCAGCTCCAGCCTCCCTCTAGTCAACCTCAACCAAGGGTAGTCACAACTCCACTGATGAGTCTCAGTTGTTGCTGAGCACCATTTTGGCATTTTGGACTTGGCAGCAGCTGACTATTTTAAATTTGGCATAAGTCATGACACTCAGCATGTGGGGCTTAGCCCAAGGTCTGGACTGAGGTAGCCTTAGCATGGGACTTTAGCATGTGGAGCCTGGAACTTGGGCTTATATCAGCAAGGCCTAGACCCTTCCTAGCAACTTTAGCAATCCTAGTGACTCTGGCAACAAAACAATGCTGTCTGTTATGACCCGTTCCCTGAAGCCCCATACACCGCCCGACAAACCCCTGTTCCCCCCCCCTGATGCTTCGTTGAACTTCCCCAGCACTCTGCGCCTACTCCGGCTAACTCTGACACATTCTTGGCTAACTCCGACATCTTCCCCGCAGCCGCCAGCACTTCTCCTGGACTTCCTGAGCCCCTGGGACCACTCCCCCACCATGCCTGACCCCATTACACATCATCAACTCGACACCCTGGCTCCCCCGACTTACTCTGGGGTATCATGACAACCTTGGAATGGACCACGTTACAATTGATCCCATCAACATATCAATGTGGCCCACCCTCTGGTTGTAACTGACACCCATTGACTCTGTCAAGCTCCACCAAGCCCCACCACCACAGCCAACGTTCCCGGAGCTCTTCAGTAGTCAGTATATAAGACATAGAGTAGCTCCTCGTACTGGAGTCTTGAGATTATTTACCTACTTACCGGCCTTTCCTGATGTGTTTCTGATTGTTTCCTCTTGTGTTTTGTGTCCCATGTCTTGTTTTCCTTATTCTCAGTCTCCTGGTCTTATCTTGTCTCTGTTCCATTATCTTTTTGTTATCATTTCGTGTCTCTGCCTGAATCTATTCTCGTTCTCATCTCATCTTCGTCTCATTTCATTCGACTCTGTCTCATCCCATTTGATTCTGTCTATTGTGTTCAAGTCCTCTCAACCATAACGTCCTCACAAACTCTGCAGTTACAATTACAAACCTCCGACACTCGTTACCAACTCCAGACCCTGCTATACACTCGGCTCTGAACCTCATCAATCCCTGTTGATCCCCCATCAGAACTCCAGCTCCGCTCCTGTCATCCGCATAGCCTCCGCCTCCTCCGCACCTGCAATACTCACACACGGACTTATGCCTGAACCCCACCAAGCCCATCCCCCTTCCCCGCAACTTGTCCTCTACTCCTCTGGACCTCCTCAGACTTGCTCGGATCAATTTCCCCTGGCTATCCTCACAAGTCCCCAGTGTTTGGAACACTTCTGAGTGCCTGGTTGTCAGTGCAGGGAATCATGTCTGCCTAGTAAGGACTTGCCCAGTGTAGCTGAGCCCCTGTGGTCAGCAGAACCTGACATAATCTCAAGACTCTCCCTTACCCCGCTCATGATGTCCGCACTAACCCCACACACACATCCAACAAACACCTCCGATGTCTACAACTGGCCCATGCCTGGAAACCACTATGATTCATATTGCCCCACCCAATTTGCCAAGGCACATTGAGTTGCGGATCTGACACAAAATGTCCCTTCTGCCCCAGTTACATCCATACAACAGCTCTATCCATGGACATCCTCTTACAGCTCCCACACTCCCCCACCATCTCCACCAGCTCTGCCTCCCCACAGAGGCTGACCCCAACATCACCAAAGCTTCACCCAAAACTCCAGCAACAATTCAACCCAGTACTTGACAACTTCTCTGACACCGCACCCTCACCCCTCCAACAACAATAGCAAAAGCCCCACTATGGAAAGTTGCTCACCACATGAAAGACCAATTGCCAACCTCACCCAAGACAACAACAAGACCTCCAAGAATGTGTTTCCCCAAACCTGCCTTTGGACCCTCCAACCCACAGCAGCCCCGTATGCCATCAGGAACAGACTCAGTGGGTTCCCAACAATATTGAGTCTGCCCACAACCCCAATAGCAGAACCCCGCCACCTGATCATCCAACTTTCACACCCATCCCCAAGGAAGTCCACCCTCCAAAGCTAGCCCCACCGCTGACTGGAATCAAACCCAACCCAGCAACCCCACCCACAATGACGCAAGATTCTGAGACCAACACTAACTCCCAATTACAGAACACACTTCTGGGATCAGTTAGGACCCCCCAGTCAACTTGGCTGTCACCTCCACCAACAAATGAAGGGGCCCTGACACCTCCAACCTGATCCCAACAAGCCCGGAACAAGACCAAGAAATCCCCGAGCTTCTAGGCAGTCAAGAAAGGAATGGCTATGCACTCCCGCCCCGCTGCTCGAAGCACAGCCCAAAGTTAACGAGGGGAACCACAGCACCCGACTCTCAATGAAGAACAACTCAGGACCCCCACCCACTACTTCAGCACCTGCCTACTATCTCAACACCTTCTCCCATACGATCCGGAACCTCCGTCGTTAAAAACCCTTGATGCTGACCCTCCCTGCACACCACCTCCAGATGTAAACTCCACTACCAGACAATAAAACCAAAAAGTAATGAGTCTGATGTCAATACCTGAAGCGTAGACACTGTTCAAGTATGTTGGTAAGCTTGGCAAAAAGAAATGATAGTAAAAAGGTATGTGTTCCATATATAGTAAGAGAATGCCATTTTGTTGCTAGAGTCACTAGGGTTGCCAATATTCGTCACTAGGGAGGGTCTAGGCCTTGATGATTTAGGCCCAAGTTCCAGACTCCACATGATGTTTCTCGTGATTGATAAGTCTCATGGTTGCTAAAGTCTTGTGCTTTGGTCCAATCCTCAGGCTAAGTCTTGTGTGCTGAGTGTTGTGACTTGTGTCAGATTCAAGGTAGTCAGCTGCCGCTAAGTCTGAAATGCCAAAAACATGGTGCTCAGCAATAGCTGGGGCTCATCATCACTGCAGTTTGATCAATATTACTCGACTTTGATTCCCATGCCCCACCAATCCCCAGACTGCACTCTACATCTCAAGGGTCTCAATGCTGAAGGGGGGGTGATGTCATGACCTGCTCTTCCTTGAACCCTGCACATTGCTCCTAACCTGCCCACTCCCCCAGAGCCCCTCCTGACACCCCACCAAACTCCCCAACCTATGGCCAACCCTGACACTTCTCTAGCAAACTCTGACAGCCTCCTGATCAACTCTAATGCCTTCTTCCTAGCCATTGATGCTTCCCCTGGAGCCTCCTGAACTCCTGAGACTTCCCCCACCATTCCTAATCACATCATGCACCTCCAACCCCCTACCCTAGTCTCTCCAACCTGCTCTGCAGCACTCCAACAATCTCAGAGCAACCCACATCCTCAGCTGATTCCATCAGAATATCACCATGGCCCACTCCTTGATCATACCTGACACCTGTTAACTCCATGCAGCTCTGCCAAGCCCTGCTGCCATATCCACTGTTCCCTAGAGCTATCTAATAGTCAGTATATAAGTTGTAGAGTAGCTCCTCATACTTCAGTCTTGATATTACTTGCATTTACTGGTTTCCTGTGTCTTGTGTTTCAACTGCCTCTATTTCTATTTTTAGTCTCAAATCTATCTCTTTGTCTGTCTCATCTCATCTTGTCTTGATCTCATCTTGATTGTCTCTATTTCCTTTATTTTCCTAAGTTCTTTCCATCTCTGACATTAATATGAACTCTGCACATGCACTATGATCCCCAAACATTCCTACAACAACTCTGGACCTTGCTCTTTGCTCAGCCCTGAGCCCATCAAGTCTTACTTGATCACCCATCAAACTCTGGCTCCATCTCCAAGCCTAGTGAAGCCTCCCCACAATCTATTTATGTGCTTACAAACTTGTTCCTGATGCCTGCCCAAGCCCAACATTAATATACTTGGTCTTAGACTTTCCCGGACCACTCTGGACTTGCTTGGACTGCTTCCCTTAGCTCCCTCTTGCAAGTCTCTCCACTCTGCATCACCTCCAGAGTGCTAGGTTATAAGCGCAGGACATTGTGTCCACCTAGTAAGGATTTGCCAGTGTAGCTGAGCCCCCATCATCAGCAGAACCTGACAACATCCATGTTGATTGTTGGAATCAAAACAATTGATCTTGCAAACTTGGCATCTCCACTGATGATTGGACATCTGAGAGCTCTGGTGCTGATGTGGGTGACAATCATTCTTGCCCTCATCACAAAGTCCTTTAGTTGTATCCAGATTCCTAACAGCATGACAGGAACACCAATCTTCAGAGCCAATTTAGCCAAAGGCAAACTACTGGCTCTGAGAGAGTTGAGGTATTTCATTGGATACAATCCAAGACCATTAGGATTCCCATCATCAGATATGATAGAGTCTGCACTGTGCAAGGTTTTCTCTTCTTCTGGACATTTCTGCAGAACTTCTGAGTTGATATCCTCTACATCAGATTTCCTGCCAGAAAGAATCCAGGTAACACTGATCATCTTGATGGTGATCAATATGAGGATAAGTGGAAGAGATCAATCCAGTGACAGAATTGTCATCACAGATCATAGTTTCTGGAAGTTATACTGTTTTTCCAGGCTCAAGATAGCCAAGTTACCCAAAAAGGAAGGTTCTTGGTCATACTCAGCACAAAAGTCGTCGCATAGGCATAGCCACTTTCCCAGGAGTCGTCCTATATATAGATTTAGGCTTTTTCCCTCTGCCGATCTCATTGTTGAGACCGGCGTATCAACATCTCTAAGAGTTCACAAGTCACCGGACGCGCCATGGAGGCCCTGACATTTGGCCTGTTGCCAGCCTGTACGGCCACAGCACACTACGGCCACAGCACAACCATGTACGGCCACAAGCACACATGCTTTCTTGATCGAGAACATACCCTTCATGAGCATACCGTGTAACTTTTTTGTTCCCTTCATCCCCATCAGTGACAAAGTAAGATGAACTGATAGACAGGCACGGCCCAGCTGATACGCCAGCCCATATGTACATCTCAAACGACAGCAGACGACAGCTTTCGAAAGCCTTATAAGTGCTGTCGCCCCAAGACTTTTGTTTTGCCTCACAGATCATGCACGCCTCCCCCTCTGACCAAGAGTGCGTATCAGCAAATAACGAAAAAAATCTACATACTGATGAGCAACAGCTCACCCCCAAGCCCCCCCAGGTTGTCAAAGGCCCAAGAGCTCTATGCGTCTGCGTTGTCTCCAAACACAGCCTCCAGTGCGCCTCCAACAACCTCTCTAGGACCCACGTCTCTGCCTCCTGGAGCCGCCCTCTCGACGCCCCCGAGTGCAGGCATCATGTCCGTGTCTATGTCCCAGCCGGTGTACAGTTCAGTGCTTCCAGCAGGACCAGCGTCTGCAGCTCTGCCTTCTGTAGGTACTCAGCTTTACCGACCGCAGCAGTCATCCTCGCCTCAGACTGCTGCATCCCCAGCCTCTCCGCCTGTCGGGGCTTCCCTGCCGACGCCTCCAGGCGTATACGCAACGGGTTCCTTGCATTCGGCCTCTCCTCCTGCGTCTAATGTTCAATACAGTCCTCAAGCGTTCGCTGCGCCCATCCCCATCCTTCAAGGAGCGCCCGTCCGACCTGTGTCCGGAAACACAGGCTATCAACAACCAATAATATACTCCCAACCCCTGCCTCTCCAACCCCAGGCGTCGCCTCTCCAGCCCCAGGCGCCGCCTCTCCAGCTACAGCCCCAGCCCGTCCTCGGCTCCTCCGACCGACCTGTGTCCGGAAGCATAGACTATCAACAACCAAGGACATACTCCCAACCCCTCCCTCCCCAGTCCCAGCCCCAACCTCCCAAATCCACCCACATAAGCTTCTTTGGCTCCCCCAAGCACACCGCAGCCCCGACCTTCACACCGGTCTACACCCTCCCCCCGCAGCCTTTGTCGTCGTCCTCGCCCCTTCCTACCGACCCCTCCTCCCGCAAAGCCCGCTTCAATGCAACAGACTCCGTCAAAGCCCTCTGGAGAGTCGGTAGGACAATGTTCAATTTCGCAGGAGACGCTATACAAGCCACGACGGGTGTCCCGCCCAAGACGCTGTTGAGCAACGACGTTGCGTCGGCGTTGGGGAATATTCTTAATAGTATCAACAATGATAATGCTAGTAATGACAACGGCAACGACACGAATACGGACGCGCTGGGATTGGGATTGGGGATCTTGCAGACGAATTTGCAGGCTGTGTTGCAGGGCGCGCCGAATGCGGATTATGGAGCTGTGATTCAGGCGTTGATCGTGCAGCAGCAGGCGCAGCAGCAGAATCAGCAGTCGTTGCTCTCGCAGCAGCAGCAACAACAGCAGGGAGCAGCGGCATTGTCGCCCCCGCCTCCAGCGATCGATTATACAAGGTTGATCACCGAGCTGCAGAGGATCCAGGCGGCGATGCAGCAGACGACTTCTTTGGGACAAGTAGCGAGCTCTGGACAAGGACAGATTGGATTGGTGGGACAAGGGGTACCAGGAGTAGTTGTGCCGAACGGACAAGTTCACGCGAACAATGCGTTATTACAAACCCATACTCAGCTTGTGGGGCAACCGCACCAGCTAGGCACTACTGGTGTTGGGGTGCAGAATCAACAGGCGCAGACTGTCTTTTTGCAAGGGATAAATCAGCTCCAACAGTCTGCTCCCGCTCCTGGGTTTATGGCGCAGGCACAACATATCCAGCAACAGCAGCAGCAAGTGACAGGGCAAGTACTCTTGCAACAAGGCCATCAGGCATATCGACAACCACAATACCCTCCCGCTTCCGGACCCCACACGCCCCCTACTCAAGCTCAAACCACTCAAGGTGCTCCCCCGCCTGGGTTTAGCACTAGTGTCCACCTCTCTGGATCTGTGTCTGCCACTATCCAATCTCAGTCTCAGCCCCAGCCCCAGCCTACGTTGATGACGCCGACTGGCTCTGCACAGGGTACTCGGCCGCCACCCGTTAATGTGAGTTCTCAACTTTCTTTTTGATTCAGTACGGGACGCTGAATGGGATGATGGGATATGTATATAGGCGGGTATGCTGTCGGGACTTGCGCATCATCCAGCCGGCGCTATTCCTCAATCTTCCCCTCCCCCTCCTCTTCCGCTTCCAGCTGTGAGCCCACCACAGTCCCAGCCCCAGCCTCACACGGCATCCCCACAACCCCCTGCACCCCCTCTCCCTCTTCCTCAAACCCAACTCCCACCAACATCTCCCATGGAAAACACCGCACCGACCAACCAAGCAACATCACCGATCCCCAACCGCGCGTCATCATCATCACCGATCTCATCCGGCCATCCGACTTCAAACCAAGTCATACCCTCATCATCACAGCTGTACCAGCCCCAGCCTGTGCTCCCCGTGTCGCCGCCTACTATCCCACCGACACCTCCGTCCAATACGCACCACCAGCAGCAACAGCAGCGTCCCAAGCCGCCTACGGCGCCCACACATCCCGGCCTGCTCGCAGCTCATCCTAGTATCTCTTCCCCCCCGTCGTCGTCTGTGAATCTCCCAACCAAGCCCCAGCCTCAAAATCAAAATCAAAATCAAAATCAGACCACCGTTCCCAACCAGCCGTATCACCAGCCCGGTGCCGGTGCCGGCGCCGGCGGTATGGCGTATCAGTTTCCACAGCCACAGCAGCATGCTATGAGTGTTGTTCAGGCGTATGATCAAGGAGGGTTGGTATATGGTGGAGCAGGTGTGACGTATCAGCATCAGCAGCACCAGCAGCATGCTACTCAGCAACAGGCAGGCCCGGCTGGAGGGCCGGCGCAGACTCAGTCCGGTGCAGTTGCGCATCAGCAACAGCAACAGCAGCAGCAACAACAACAGGACACTACTGTGACTGACCAGGCGTCCGACCAGCAGCAGCAAGAAGACGCCAATCTCACGCCCCAGATATATACATACGACCAACAACAGCCGTTCCAGAGCCAACTTGACGCGGTTGCGGCGTATCAGCAGCAACAGCAACAGCAACAGCAACAAAATTCTGATTTGCAGGCGCAGGCACAGGCACAGCAGGACGCACTACAGTTGCAAGCTCAGCAGCAGCAGCAGCAACAACAACAGCTCAATGATATTTATCAGCAACAGTACATTGCCCCGCAGCAGCAGCTCAATAATATTTATCAGCAACAGTTGATTGCTCAGCAGCAGCAAAACGAGCAGATGACGCAGTTTTTGCTCGCACAACAGCAACAGCAACAGCAACCGCAACAGGCGATGACGTTTGACTTTTCTGGAGGAGGAGGAAACGGGGTTGACAATAATGGTTTTGATATGACGTCTGTGTCTCTTGCGTTGTCTGATTCGACGAATAGCTATTATGAGTAGTTGTATGTATATATCTCGGATTATAAGAAGACTTTATTGGTTTTTTTTGTCTGGTTCTTACGTTTACTGATGATAACGAGGAGGAGGCGGGTTCAAGATTCCATTTGAACTTGGGTTATAGATAGGTTGAGTATACATAGTATGTACGTGAAGCATGTTATGATGAATTGCATAGGTCCATAAATATCTCGCATCAAGAAAGATCGGAGGGCATGGGTGGCTCAGCTGGCACCATCGTGCACTGCTGGTACTCAATTGGGTTTCCTTGGGAAAAAATCAAAAGGAAACCCTGTTATGCCATTTCCTATGTGGCAATTTCTGATGGAAAAAGTCTTTGAACAAAGGAAATTTGACTGACCCCTTGTGTAATGACCCCTTCGACACCAACATACGGCACAATTGTTTTGAGCACCCAATCATATCGTGCTGTGCTATTGTTTCTATTTCATCTTGAACTCGTCCAATCATAGCATACAGGCAAAGCGGGTCATTCATCCACTTGAGTTCGTAGCTTTTTTGACAATAGCCCACCAAGAATGTAGCTGATTTCAGCATGCATGCATGGAACAAAGGTATTTCGTTGAATAACCTTCCCTTGCCAACCCGGATACTTAATGCTTCACATCTAAGGCCTGGTAATTTGCTGTTATCTTTCCGCAATCAATGCGCGAGGGACATCACTCGGTTCCGACATATCAGTTATCCATGTCAAAGTCCAAGGTAAACTGCCTATGGCAGTCGCCCCCTAACAGTGTATCACACGTGTTCGGCTGCGCCGCTCCTTATGTTATTTTTTTTGTTTGTAATGCCTCAGTTTGTACTCGCATGACATGCGCAAACTGAGGTAAGAGTTTTATGCTACAATACTACATTATAACTTACTTTCGTTACCCAGCATACTTGTTTAAACTTAGGTAACAAATAATACAGTTTGTACTCGCATGACATGTGTGAACTGAGCACACTTGTTTAAACTTAGATTCAAAAGTATCACATGTCAAATCTTGACAGGTTATGGGACCTGCTGCCTGACCCCAAAATCAGATCAGATGAACTCACAGAAAGCAATGCCTTTCACTTCCAACAAAGTTGACCCAACACTTGACCTCCTGAAATTACTCAGACCACAAATCATAAAGACCTCATGCCACATGCTGCACCATGTTGATGCAAAATGTAAGTTTTGATGCCATCAATTGATCAGATCAACAGATCAAACTTTGTTTCACAGAAGTTTTGGAGGCTTTTAGTTACATGCAAGCTCACATAGACATAACAATAGTAGATATAAATTTAAATGGTTTATTTGCAAGTTTGAGACAGTCTCATACTATTGAAAGGGTCTAAATATTATCAATAAAAAAAACCCAAAACAACTAAACACTCATAAGCCTAAGATAACTGCTCCCTGGGGTTACCCAAGCCATGGTATGTCATTGCTTTTCCTCTCCTACAATTCCCCTCCCCTTTTATAGCTCGTTGCACATGCATGGACCAGGGTGCTTTCCATGTGTGCCCATGGTTGTACCATGTGGTTTTCCTTGGCTTTTCCTTCCCATTGGTTGATAGAACAAGATGGCATGCTGAGTCAGCATGACTCAGTTTTTGTATGTCTGATGTCTTTTCTTTTGCTCTTTTTCCCTCCAACTTCTCCCTAGCAGACTACACATGGTTCATATGGTGACTGGCTTGGGTTTTAAGTGGTCTGGCATATGGTATCAAGGGGGGTAGGGCATCATTGTTGTGATAGATGCCCATGGCTGTCCTTGGTGTCAGTTAGACTTCTAGCCAGGTTGCTGAGCACAGCCATTGATTGCCCATCAAATGTGTGATCAGCCTCAATTCTCAATGTCAGAGCTTTTACTGTTTTTGCTGGTGTTGTTCAATGCATGCTTTTGGGTTCTTTGGTGGTTTCTCTTTGTACTAGGTATGCTTTTTTATGTCCACAGTTTTTGACATCACCCAAGCTTACAGTTTTCAGCTTGTTATTTGGTAATTTTTTGCTTTTCTAGTACTTTTGCCCTGTCTCAAAGTACAAGACAGGCATATGAATGTCAGAAGCCATATTGTGCCCAATGCTAACTGGACCTGATAACTTTCAAATCTAGAAGATAAAGATTACAGAAAAACTCAGACAAGGAAAAGTATGGGACATGGTAACTGTCATGACCTGCTCCCTGGACCCCCAACATTGTTTCCAGCCTGCTTGTTTGTCTGGAGTCCCCCCTGACACCCCATCAAACACCCCCAGCCCTCACCTATCCCCTGCACTCACATTAGGTAACTCAACACTTCTCTGGCAAACCCCAATGGCCCTTTGACCAACTCCAATGCCTTTTCCACAGCCATTGACACTTCCCCTGAGCCCCTGGAACCCTCCCCCATCATTCCTAGCCTCATTCTACACCTCTGACCCACTGCCCTAGTTCACCCAACCTGCTCCAGAGCATCACAATGACCCCAGAGTAGCCCACATCCTCAGCTGATCCCATCAGAATGTCACTGTAGCCTGCTCCTTGATTGTACCTGACACCCATTGACTCTGTGCAGCTCTGTCAAGCCCTGCTGCCATACCCACTGTCCTCTGGAGCTATCCAGTAGTCAGTATACAAGTCATAGAGTAACTCCTTATACTCTAGTCTTGATATTGCATTAACTGGTTACTTGTGTCTTGTGTTTCTCTCCATCTCTGTTTTTATTTTTAACCTCAAATCTATCTCTTTCTCAATCCCCTGTCAAACTCTGGCTCTGCCCCCATCACTAGCAAAGCCTCTGCTTGCCCTACAGTCCATTTGCACACCCATAAACTTGTTTCTAGCACCTTCCAAGCCCAATGTCTAATATACTTGATCTTTGACTTTTCTGGACCACTCCAGACTTGCTCAGGCCACTCCCCTTAGATTCTCCTTGCAAGTCCCTTTACCCTGCACCAACCCCAGAGCACTAGGTTATAAGCACAGGACATTATGTCTGCCTAGTAAGGACTTGCCTAGTATAGCTGAGCCCCCATAGTCAGCAGAACCTGATATAATATCAAGACTTCCTCTTACTCTGTTCTTAATGTCTGTGTATAACTCCATGTACAACTCTGCCAGCTACCTAACTAACATCTATGGTCAGCTGGTCCCTGAAAATCCATATGCCCCATTCTACCCAGGCCCCCCTGCAGATCAGTACATTCCCCACCACTGGACCCCTGATGCCAACCAGATGTTCTATGCCTTCCCCATCAGCTAAGGAATACCTCCAGGCTGGCACTGCCCCCCAGCATTCCCTGCTAATGGCAACAACCTCCACATATACCCTAGAGAATACTCTGCAGTACCCTCCAACCCTACCTACCTTCCCCCTGCCCACTACTATGCATACTCAGCCCCTTCAGAGCACATAGATAATTATTCTTCCTCTTGTCTGCTATTTTTCACTCAAGTTCCCTCTTCCCCCAGGCAGCAAAGGGTTGAAGCCTATGCCTGACAGCATGATGACGTCCTCCATTTCCTCTGCCTCTCTCCTGCAGAGTTTGCAAGACACACTCACATTCTCCTTGTCAACCTAGGCTACCCTGACACTCCCACAACTCTGGAAGTTTGGGCAGATCAACTCCTCAACTTCCACAAACACTACCTGCAAGGAAATCTCCTGGAAACCATGCAAGGCACCCTGAGTATTGATGCTAATCTATGGAACAAGCTCCATGCATTGGTTGAAAAGATCCACACTAGTCCAAACCCCCACCTATTCAAAGATCCTCTGGACCCCTCCCATTCCTTCCATGTGCAGTACAAGGAACCTGTCAGAACACAAAGCAAAGCCCTACCTCTCATTTCCCACCAGCAGAAAGAACTCAATGTGGCCTCCAGCATCTTGAGAAACCTCAACTCTGCAGGGAGATTGTTTGACCAACCTGCCACTCACACTTTGGCCCTCTCTGCTTGCCCCCAGGCCAACTCTGTCCCCAGTGCCTTCCAAACATGGGATCAGCCTGCCATCCCCAAACCCTGCTCACAACAGCTGCCCTTGTGCATTGACAACAACAACTGGACTCTCTCCTACATTGACAAGCCTGAAAACCCTGCCAACAAGCCTGCTCCATGCAACAACCCTCCACAGGACTGACCTCTCCACTTTGATCTCTATGCCCCCCATACCAATGTCCATCTGCCCCACCAAAACCTCCCAGCACCTCCAAGACAGCCTATGGGCTCTGGGGCACCATGACCCCCTTTCCCCACTAACCCCCCTTGTCCCCCATCCATGACCCCCTTTCCCCAATAACCCCCCTTGTCCCCCACCCATTTCAATGTCCAACCCTCCTGCCAACACTAACTACTTTGGACCCCCCACCTCCAGAGGACCCCCTCCTCCTCAATGGGCCCCAGGGCCTCCCCCAGGCAATGTTGGCCAACCCCCCAGTGGTGGACCTCCCAATGGCAGATCACCTAGAGGATGGGGCCTGGCTATGAACAACTTCCCCCCCCAGTGCAGAAATGGAAACAACTACTATTATTACTACAACACTAGATTCCCACCCTGAACTCAAAACACCCAGGAAAACACTTGCAACACACTGGCTCAAGAAGAGAAACTCAACATTCAAAAGCCCAAACCTTTCACTGGCCATGACCCCTGGAAGTGGTGCATCTTCCTGACCCAGTATCTAACTATGTTCCAAGCTAAGCCCATCACTTTCTAGCTTGAGAGCTCACAAGTAGCCTTTGCTGCATTCTATTAGCAGGGTATCACCTTTGACCATTACACGATGCTACTCCAATTCAATCCAAGCAACTCCATACTCTCCAACTGGCTTGCTTTTACCCAGAAATTCTCTAGTAAGTGATGTACTGGAGGAGATTTAGGAAAAACAACAGAAAAATGGCACCTGCATCCTATGTGGTGAGCAGGGACACTTTATCCACAGTTGTCTCAAACAATAGGTAATGGGATGTGCTATGTGGACAATTGATGGAGAGGACTGCAATTACCAGTTTATGGAAAACAAGTCAGCAGTTTAGGTCTTAAAGACACACTAGACTATAGACTAGACCCCAATGTCTTCTCTGCTCTGGCCACACTCCTCTGTGCAATAGTACTTGCTCTGGACAACTCCCCAGCACACCTCCCCTCCCACTCTTCCACCACCCTCCTTCTCCACACCACCCTTCTTCTCCACACCACCCTCCTTCTCCACACCACCCTCCCCTCCTCCAACAACCCCATTGCTACATTAGTTGACAGCAATGCCACAGATAATTTCATTGACAAATCACTGGTGGCACTCACTCTCCAACACCTCTGACACCTCCCCACTCTGATCCTCCTCAAGCTCTTTGATGGTGACCCCACCCCTGCAGGAGACATCACACACTGCCTGGAGATGACCATGACATTTGCTAATGGATGACAGCAAGAACTCCAGCTACTTGTCATAAAACTACACCCCTCTGCCCTCATCATCTTAGGCTTCTCCTGGGTCTGTTCCACCAATCCCCACATTGACTGGCCAAGCCTCACCCTCTGCTTTAACCAGGACAACCCAACCAACTCTGGACTAGTGCCTTTCAATATCTCACTCCCCTCTGAGAACCCCAAGACTGCAATCAACCAACCCCTGACTTCTGCAGCTCCACTCAAGGTCAGTGTGGTCATTCATCATCAATGTTCAACTCAAGAGCTTGCCCAAAGTCCTCCCCACCCTTATTGACAGCAGTGCCTCTAGCACCTTTGTCAGCAGTCAACTCAACCTCTGGTGCAACAACCTCAGCAAGCTCCTTGAGCTCCAACTCTTCAACAGAAGCCCTGCCACAACAGGGATCACTCAATACCATGACAATACCCTCACCCTTGACAATGATCTGCAGTTTTAGGCCTAGTTTCTCATCACCCAACTCCCCTTGTCAACTCTGATTGTGCTTGGACTTCTATGGCTGCAAGACATCAACCCCAACATTGACTGGAAGAACCTCACCATGTGATTCTCCAGCCCCAAAGCAAGTCTAGTGGCTGCCATCCCCTTCTGCCTCCAGTCCACCTTGTACCCCAATGTCTCTGACCACAGCACTAGCACCTCCAGAGCAACCCAAAGCTCCTCTACTCCCCATAGCAACTCAGAAGTTGAAGAAAATGCACTCCCACCTCAGTCACCCTTGATCAAATCTCAATGGCTGCCCCCCAACATACCCTGAAACCAATACAAAGGCCCACAGTACCCCAACCAACAATGCTTGACCCTTTCAGACAACTCTGCCATCACTCCAGGCTCATCCACTGCCACCCAATTGCCCACCTCCGCTGACTTCAGAAACCTTGATATCAAAATAATTGGTGCCATCCTCTTTGCATGCATCTTATAAGACAGCACTCCTGCCTTCCAGTTACAGATCACGCCAGCCTTACCTGAGAAGCACCTCCATGCAGAAACTACTCTGCCAGAGTGCAAAATGGAGGAACAGATCCTATATGAAGTAGTTCTCCCAGAGTATTATGAATTTGCTAATGTGTTCTCTGAAGAGAGTGCAAAAGAACTTCCTCTACACCACTCCTATAACCATAAGATCAACCTCAAAGAAGGTGCCTCACCCCTGTTTGGCAAGATCTACAACATGTCCAAGATCAAGCTCCAGGCCCTGAAGGAGTACCTTGATGACATGCTTGGCAAGGGCTTTATATGCCCATTGATCTCCACCACCAGCACTCCAGTCTTGTTCGCCAAGAAGAAGGGTGGATCACTCCAACTCTGTGTAGATTATTAGGGACTCAACAAAGTCACCAAAAAGAACTGGTATCCCCTCTCTCTGATTAGAGACCTCATTGACTGTCTCTGCAGTGCTAAGATCTATACAAAGATAGATCTCTGCTCCTGCTACAACAATGTCTGAATTGCCTTGGAACATGAATGGAAGACTGCCTTTTGCACCCACTATGGCCTCTTTGAGTACCTTATAATGCCCTTCAGAATGACTAACTCCCCTGCCACCTTCCAGTACTTTATAAATGACATCTTCCATGACATAAACAATGTTTTTGTTATTGTGTACCTGGACAACATATTGATCTACTCAAATTTGCTGGAGCAGCATCCAGAGCATGTTTGCCACATCCTAGAACAACTCTGGGAGTACCACCTCCATGCCAAACCTGAGGAATGCTCCTTTCACACAATGGAGATCAAATACCTTGGAGTCAATGTTACTCCTAATAGCATGTGCATGGACCCTGCCAAGGTTGAAGCTATACTCAATTGGCCCCTGCTGTGGAGCATCAAAGAAGTACAGTTGTTCCTGGGTTTTGCTAACTTCTACTGCTATTTATTGACAACTACTCCAGAATCACCAAACTCCTCAACCGACTTACATGAAAGGACACCCCTTAGGACTGGAACAGCAAATGCCAGAGTGTATTCTTCCTCCTCAAGAAGGCCTTCACCTACACCCTGGTCCTCCACCCCTCCCTACCGATTGTGCTTGAATGTGACACCTCTAACTATGCCATTGCTAGAATACTCTCCTAGTCAGACTCCAGAGGCAAGAAACTCTGCCCTGTCACCTTCTACACCCATTTTGATGATTCCTATGGAGCTCAACTATAACATCTATAACAAAGAACTCCTTGTGATTGTTGAAGCCTTTTGTCAGTGGTGGGCCCACCTCAAGGCATCCCTGCACCACATTTAAGTCTACTCCAACCACAACAACCTGCAATACTTCATGACCACAAAGCAGCTCAGCTGCTGCCAAGCTTGATGGTCTGAAATCCTCTTGGAGTATGACTTTACCATCCACTACCACCTCAGATGACTTGGTGCAAAGCCTGATGTCCTCACTTGGAGGTCCAACATGTATTTAAAAAAGTCATTTGAAGCTGAACAGAACATGTTCAACTATTGAGTGGTAATCCCCCTCAAACATCTACATGCCATGCTAATTTTAAATGAAGAAGGAATCCTCCATTAAATCAGAAACTCATTCCTGGACTCCTTCTTCACCCAGCACAATCCCTGCAGCAACTCTGCCAACAGATCAAACACTGAAAACCCCTTCATGCTGTCTCTGGACCACCACCTCCTGCTCTGGAGTGGACAAATCTATGCTCTGGACCACAAATCCATTTGCCTCAATATACTCCAGCAACACTATGACCACAAACTCTGCAGACACCCAGGAATTTATAAGACCCTTCAGCTCATCTCCCAAACTTACTTTTGGCCAGGAATGAAGAAGAACATCACACAATATGTAAGGGCCTGTGAACCTTGTCTCCAAGCCAAGGTACCCTGCCACCACCTCCACAGACTACTGAAACCCCTCCCCATTGGCTGGTGCCCCTGGTCCTCAACCTCAATGGATCACATTGTTGAACTCTCTGAATCCAAAGGTTTTGATGCAATCCTCATCGTTGTCTGCTGCCTCACAAAGCAAGCCCTCTTCATCCCCTGCCACACCACCGACAATGCTCCAGAGTTTGCCAAACTATTCTTCAAACATGTATTCTCCAAACACAGACTCCTGAACAATATTGTCTCTGACCACAGACCTCTGTTCATATCCTATTTTTGGCAATTGCTATGCAAAGCACTCAAATAAAGACCAATCTCTCCACTGCCTATCACCTGGAGACCAATGGACAGACAGAACAAGTCAATTAGACATTGGAACAGTATCTCCACCTCTACATTAACTATTTACAGAATGACTAGTGCGCAGAACTTCCCCTTGCCAAGTTTACCTACAACAATATGCCTCATTCTGCCACTGGAGTTTCCCTCTTCTATGCCAACAAGAGCTACAATCCCCAACTCATGCTATCCCTCAAGAATATCCCTCCCCACATCACCTATGAGGTTGCCGAGGACCTCTGATCCCTTCACCAGTTCCTCTGGAATGAGATCAACACCACCAATCAAGCCTACTCCAAGCATGCTGATGCCCAATGCAAACTGACCCTTGACTAGCCCCCTAGCACCTTGGTCTGGCTCAATCAACAGAATCTCAAGACCCAGAGGCCCTCCATCAAGCTTAATTACAAATGTTTTGGCCCCTTCAAAGTTCTCTGGAAGGTCTCAATGCATGCCTACAAGCTTGACCTACCCCTGGGCCTGAAGGGCCTCCACCTAGTGTTCCATGTGCAACTTCTTGAAAAACACACTCTGGACCCTTTCCCTGAGCAGCGCTCCAGTCGACCACCTCCTGTCAAAGTTGAGGACAAATATTACTATGAGGTCAATCAAATTCTCAACTCCTGTATAGTCCACAGCCAACTCCAATACTTGGTCCACTGAAAGGACTACAGACCTGAGGACAACACTTGGAAACCCCAGAAAAAACCTTGATGAAGCCCCCAACAGGCTCTGGAACTTCCATCAAAGGCACTCCACTAAGCCCTAGAACTCCTGGGACTAGCAAATACAGATGGCATCAGTGGGTGCAACCCCCACCTCTGGACTTATCAGGGATTCAACTCCTATAAGTAATCCCCTATGTGTTTTCACTTACTCTTACTCTCTCCTCATACAATCTCAAACCTCACACAATTAACAGAACAGCAAGAAATAGTCATGTACAAGGCTATAAAATATAAAATCATACAGGGGAAAATGCAAGACAGCAAGAAAATGGGGCTCCACCCCCTTCACCCCTCCTCCTTCTCTGGAATCCTCTGCACCCTACCCCCAATCAGGTCCACCTCCATCTGCACCACCACAATGGCAAGGACCTCTGGCTGCCCTGGCAATGGCTCTCCCACATTGGTCACTATCTCCCACCACACTTCAGAGTCTGCTACACTCCTCTGCTGGTGCCCCACCAACAACCACCCCATCTGCCAGAACCCCTGCTCTAACTCCAACAGGAGCTTCCCAAGCATCCATGCCAATCTATCTTGTATTGAAGTGTGTGTGGCTGATGCCCCATTGAGGAGGATGCAGTGTTGATAGACTCAATCTAAATGGCTTAGTGTCAGCAGGGTAAAAGGAGCAAGAAGTGGAGGAACTTACACATCACTTCTCTGCACCCCAAAGCTGTCTTGTTGGCTAGCCACTCCTCACACTGCCTCTCTGCCTCCACCCAGGCCCCCTTTGCCTCTGTGGCTCCTTACTAGGCCTCCACCTACTGCGCTGCCTCCACCTCCAGCTGCCCTAGGTGCTCCTGCAACCCCCACACCTCCAAAGAATTCTCTATGATTGTGTGCATGGCCTCCCCCAACTCCCACTGCACTACATCCCAGTCCCTCCTTACCTTGTCATGCTCCCACTGGACTGTATCACAATCCCTTTCAACCCCCCCCAATCTCCTTCTCATGCAATGCTAGTAGTTGGGACAACACTTCTGCTTGTCACTGCCAGAATGTCTTGGGAACCACTAGGAGCAGACAGGAGTTCCCTCTGGAACCCCCCACCAGAACTCCTGATACAGGGGAGTACATGTGTGGCCTTGGAGGACCTGCCATTGACTCCCCCCCTTGTGGCCACTTGCTTGCCTCTGCCTCTGGTGAGGGGGATGCCCTTTATTTCCCCTTATTCTACACTGACAAAGCCCCCTCCCTCCATCCATCCTGCAAGGGCCCCACCTTCATCACAGGCCACCCCATGCTTGCTCTGCCCTCCACTCCAGAACTCCAACCTGACACCTTCCCCTTGCACCCCTCAAGCAACTGCTCCACTACCCATTCCATGTCCCACCCCTGCTGCTTTGCCATATAGGCCACATGCCAACTTAATAACATTGGACACTTCTCATACCTGGTGTGGCAAGGAATGCAAACAGAAGTGTCCTGACAGGACCCCTGCATCAGCTCCTCAAATTCACAATGTTCCTTGCAGCAGGTGCAGAGAGTGCACTAAGATGTCAGATCAGCTCAGAACTCTGCAAACAATGCTACAAGCTCACTGGGGCCTCTGTCTAACACCATTCTAGGATCAGGGGACCCTGTGCTCACTCCACTGCCTCCACAAACCTCTCAGGAGTCATGTCCACCTGGGCTATCTGCAATGCCTTCAGAATAACCATAACCTGCTCTGAGCCAAAGTTGGGCCTCAAGAAATGCCCTGCCAACACTGAGACAGGCAGCACTAGAACTGTGCCTTGGGACAAAGCCCTGGAGGAGCCAGCCACTGTGGCAGACAACTCTGTTGACCTAAATCAACCATGACAGGACACAGAGGGACAAACTAGCACTCACAACTATGGTACATGTGCTCAATGCAACCACAGTGAGGATCAGATTCCTCTAAGGAGAAGGAAGCAGGAGATGCTGATTGCAATGCAGATAGTACTGATGACAATGGGGAGTAAGTAGAGGATGACATTGCAAAGAGTTGGGGAATTCCAGGATATGTCTGATCCTTTTTAATGACTTAGGAAGAACTCCCTGGCAAATGGCAGCCATGCTTCGACTTTGTTCCCCATGCTGCTACTGCTTGCTGCAGTCTAATCAATATTGCTCAACTTTGATTTCCATACCCTGCCAATCCCTAAACTGCACCCTGTGTCTTGAGGGTCTCAATGCTGAGGGGGGGGTAATGTCATGACCCACTCCCTGGACCCCCAATATTGTTCCCAGCCCACTCATTCCCCCAGAGTCTCCCCCAATGCCCCGTCAAACTCTCCCAGCTCTTGCCCATCCCCTGTGCCCACACTGAGTAACTCCAACACTTCTCAGGCAAACCCTGATGGCCTCCTGACCAACTCTGATGCCTTTTTCACAGCCATTGACACTTCCCCTAAGCCCCTGGAACCCTCCCGAATTGTTCCTGTCCCTGTCCTATGCCTCTGACTCACTGCCCTAGTTCACTTAATCTGCTCCAGAGCATCACAACAACCCCAGAGTGGCCCACATCCCCAGCTGATCCCATCAGAATGTCACTGCAGCCTGCTCCTTGATTGTACCTGATACCCATTGACTCTGCGCAGCTCTGTCAAGCCCTGCCACCATACCCACTGTCCTCTGGAGCTATCCAGTAGTCAGTATATAAGTCGTAGAGTAACTCCTCGTACTCTAGTCTTGATATTGCATTAACTGATTACTTGTGTCTCATGTTTCTTTCTGTCTCTGTTTCTATTTTCAGTCTCAAATCTATTATTTTCTCTGTCTCATCTTGCCTCATCTCTGTCTTGTCTTGATTGTCTCTACTTCCTTTGTTTTTCTAAGTTCTTTCCATCTCTGATGTCAGTACAAACTCTGTGCCTGCACTACAAACCCCAAACATTCCTATGACAACTCCGGACCTCACTCTTTGCTTGGCCCTGGAACCTATCAAGTCTTAATTGATTCCCCATCAAACTCTGGCTCTGCCCCCATCACTAGCAAAGCCTCCACTTGCCCCACAGTCTATTTGTATGCCTACAAACTTGTTCCTAATGCTGCCCAAGCCCAATGTCTAATATACTTGGTCTTAGACTTCCTCCTGGACCACTTCAGACTTGCTTAGACTGCTCCCCTTAGATTCCCCTTGCAAGTTCCTTCACCCCGTACCAATCCTGGAGCACTAGGTTATAAGTGCAGGACATCATATTCACCTAGTAAGGACTTGCCCAGTGTAGCTGAGCCCCCATAGTCAGCAGAACCTGACAGTAACCACTTCCTTCCTCCCCAGCAGCAACTACTGAAACTCAATCTTATGCAGAGAGCTGGTTCACCCATGACTCCAAAGCTGCAGGCATCATAGTCACACACATGTCTGACCACCTAGCACTCAAAATTGGTGAACTAGTGCATGCAAAGAAAATGTACAACAAACTTGTGAAAATCCATCAGGACACAAATGTCAGTGTTAGTGCATTTCACACATTTGTCCACATGCTCAATGTCAAATGGGATGGATCCCCTCCACATTTAACAACCACATTGCTACAATATCTGCAGCTGACTCAAAACTTATGGCAATGAAAAATCAAATTGACTGAATTCCTAGCTTTCATCCTCCTACACTCACTCCCAAATGACAATGTCTGGGATATGTTCTGCATAATGGTCCTAAACTCCTTAGCTCCAGATCCTTAGCTCCAGAAAAAGCAATGTCCTTTTCAGAACTTGTGGACTGACTCACTTTCAGAGCAGCAGCACAGCAAGGAGCCTCTGTCAATGCTGCACTCCAAGCTGAAACAAGCTCAAAGCAAAAGACAAAGGCAAAGTCAGACATGTGGTATAATTTCCACAAGGCCACCAGCCACAACACAGCTGACTGCTGGACTCTGAAGAAACAAAAGGATGAAAAGAAAAGAAAAGGGAATAATAAACCAAAAACCAAAGCAAATTGTGCCAGCCACAATTTGGACTCTGACCACAAAAACTCAGATGAGTTGGACAGTGATGCAGATAGTGGGATGGCAGGATATTTGAATACAGAATCAGCTTGTGTTTCTAAAGCACTAATGACACACATTTTGGCTGATACTGGGAGTGCCTCAAAAGAACTCACTAACCTCAACATGATAGCAGACTCTGGTGCATCTGCTCATATGACATCACATTGGGACTGGTTTAAATGCAGAACCTTCAGAGAATTGAACCTGACACAAAAAATACATTTTGGAGATAACTCTCATGTCAAAGCCATTGGCATTGGCACAATAATCTTCAACTGCAAAGTCAATGATGTTACAAAAATGACTGAACTCAAGAACATCCTCCATATACCTCTCTTCCAACTCACACTCATATTTGTATGAAGGCTGAACAAATCAGCACACTATATAGTGTTTAAAAATGGCCTGTGCAAGGTTAAAACCATCAAAGGACAAAAAATGTGCTCATTGAGTCACACAAAGATGAACTGTACCACTTGAATGCCTCCCTGACACTACATGCTCTAACATCCATCAATGTCAACACACTCCATCAATGCCTTGCACATAGAGACATACATATGTAGTGTGTTCTCTATTATGGTGGAGCATGCTTTGGATTGTCTCCTACATCACTGGTGGAGTCTGCTACACCATAGCAGAATCCCCATGATGTAGTGTGTTATATAAGTGCCATGGAGGCCATACATTGTGACATATTATATATATCCAGTGGAGTCCTTTGACCAGGATCTGGAGCCTGCTAATTACTACCAGGTCCATTGCAATTACATTTAACAGTGACTGGCCCCACTCAACACTAAAATCCACTGGTGTTAGCAGACTGGCAGTGGGTCCATCTGCCAGCTATTTCTCATGACTGGCTGCCACCACTCGTGACAAAATCTGCCCTCAGAAATGTATCCACCCAGCACCATCAGAAAGCTGCTGAGAAGATGGGTGGCCAAAGCTGGTACCACCATTGGCAACAAGCCACTTAAATGAAAAGTGATATGAAGATCTATTTTAACTGCAGAAATAACAACCAAGGAACAGCAGAAACACAACATTGTGCCAGTTCAACAAAATCAATGGAGAACACATCATATTGGTCACAGTTTTTTTAGATGCTTTGGAATGCATCAGAATTCTTTATAGAGGATCAGAATTCTTTGGAAGGCATCAATCTTTTTTGGCAGCCATTAAAATCTCATCAAAGGATCAAATTCAACCTTCTTTAGCAGCCACACTGCTTTTGGATAGTACATGTAAATCAACACTTGCATGTGACCCTAATTTTCAAATTCTTGACTTTGAAGTCCTCTTTTGCTTACTAGCCACTGCTCATCTACTCATCACTGTCTGCTACACTATGTCTCCATCCACTGAGGTTCTTTTCCAACAGCTCTACAACACTGAGAACTCTGTGTTGGTCTCTGCTCTGAGAGGAGACTTGTCAGATCTCTGGGGTAGGGTTAAAGAATTGGTGAGCAACCCTACTTGTAGGATACTATGCAACACTCACAGACAGTGTTCAAGAAATCTTTGTGGAAGCAAATTTCCCAGGCCAAGGACAAACAACTTGTTCTGGAGGCTAGGAAAAGCTTTTTCAATAAGGCCCTCTGAATTTTATTAGGCAAGAGGTCAGATGCAAAGGCAATTGAGGAGTTGAAAGAGAAGGCAGGGGCATATTTCAAGGATTCACAGGGAAGAAAGGAAGCCCAGGAGATCAACAAGGGCCAGGCAGCAGGAGGAGTGGCAGGTCTGTATTCAATGTTGGATCCCTCATCTTTGGAAATTTTTGAATAGATTTCAGCAATTGATCTGCCAATGCTGGCAGCAGGTCTGGTGGTTCCAGCAGGTCCAGTGTCTCCAGCAGGTCCCTCATCAAAACCTGGTAGAGTATTGGCATCAAGTCCATCATTCCCAGCAGAGCCAGTTCCAGGCTGACTCTGGCTGATCAGAAAGGCTAGCAAAGCACAGATTCCCCAATGAGAATGGAGGAAATACACTGCCCAAACTCTGCCTCATAGTTCTCCTCCATCCAGCCAGTCCAAATATCAATCTGTTGCCTTGGACAAAGACAACAAGAATGATAAGAATGATGATAACAAGCACTCGATGACAAGGAACATTGGTGGGGAGAGATCACACCATCAATGAGGTTAGGAAGATATCTCATGACAGCACCTCCTTGCTAAGGGGCATGGCTGGACCCCCCTTGCTATTACTGTCAAAAGAAAGAGCTCCAATGTGTTAAGATGAAGGGAGGAACCTTGTGCAATGCCTGCTAGCTTGTCCTCAAGAAAACATGCAGTCTCATGAGGGATCACAAGGAAGAGGTCTGGAGGAACAAGAGTAAGAAGGGAAAGAAGGAGAAAAGGCAGAGAAAACCCAAGCATGTTGAGTATGTCAAGGGTAAGTGTTGATTTTCCCAACTGAACTCATTTACTAACAACAGACAGAACCAACAACACCAGTTGCTGGGCCATCAACAATCTGGCTAACAGATATGCAAGTGGCCAGCAGAAAGGGAAGGGGAAAGGAATAGACAGATCTGCCAGAGGCCAGTGGAAAGGGGAAGGAGTGAGCAGACCTGTCAATGACTAGTGGGAAGGGAAAAGGCAAGCAGCAGGCAGATCTGCCCATCTCCACTGAATCTGTCAAAGCCATCATTTCATGAGCTATAGCAGGGTTGAACCAATGGCTTGATGTCATCAATGAGTGGATCAAGGTTGTATCAGAAGAGATGAGGTTGGGGTTTGTGTTAGCTGAGGAGACAAGGTTTACAGAGATGGAGAAGATGCTCTGGTAGTACAATACAATGCTTAGAGTGCTTAACAAGTGCATGGACATTATGGACACAAGTGTTGTAGGCATGACATCTGACCTCAACAGGACAAAGCAAACTGTCAAGGCTCATGCTAGGTGTCTCACACAGAACAAAGTCAACATTGTTGCACTCTAGGGCATAGTCAACAACCTCCAAAACCAGCTTCAAATCTCCTTCCCCCCATCCAACCAGCCTCCAGCACCAGCAGCCTTCCACTTGTGCTGGCTCCCACTCTAGCACCCATTGCTGAGGCAGAAGAGCTCAACAATGACAAGGCTGCCCAGCCCAAGGAGTATGAGAGTGAGATGGATTATGCCACCACTGTAGCCACTGCTGTCAATCAGTCCATCATTGCTGATGATTCTGCTCTCATCAGTAACCCCATTGCTACTGTTACTAACTCCAGTATTTCCAGCAGGTCCACCACTGAATTCATCAGACCCACTGGGCCTGTTGCCAGCATCACCAACTTGGCCATTGCCACTGACTCCATCACCCCCACTAGGCCCACTGCCAGTATCATCAACTTTGCCCTCACCACTGGACTGGCAGCCAGCAATGAATCTACTGTGCCCACTGGTGTAGAATCCATTTTGGCTGGTCTCATTGCTGCAACTGGGCAATTGATGGATGTGGATACAACAGGCCCAGCACTACATCATGCTCCAGATGAGATTGTGCCATGATGTGGCTGCAGTGCCTCTTGTGCCACATGACCTCCCACTGAACTATCTGGTATTCCAGTTGTCTAGCAGGTAAGAGAAAGGCCAATGAACATGCTAAGGAAGCAATAGCCAAGAAGATAAAGGAAGCATGAAGAGGATGAGGGCCACTGAACTTTCTTGACATTTTTTGGACTTTTTTGAGATGTTCCAGCCTAGTTATTACATTGTTATATTTTGTAATACTCAATGAAAATATATATATACTATTTGATATGAATTGAAATTGTAGATTCAACTCCTAAAGCAATGTCCTTTGGAACATTTTGACTCCTGTAGCTACAGTAACTCATTTGTGGTTGCATGAATATAATAGAAATACAATGGCAATGTGGTCTATTGGTACTGTGATAAGACCCACTTGTTGCTGAGCACCATTTTTGGCATTTTGGACTGAATGGCAGCCGACTATTTTGACATGGCACAAGTCACAACACTTGGCATGTGAGGCCTAGCCCCAAAGTCTGAAACAACATAGCCTTTGCATTGGATTTTAGTGATCACAAGACTTATCATGTGAAGTCTGGACTTTGAATCTAGAACAACAAGGCTGAGACCTTTCTTAGTGACAATTGCTAGCAACTTTCTTGGCAACAACATGGCTTTTCCACCATACATGGATATATTGACAGTCATGTGATTTCTTACTTATCAGTTTGCTTATCAAGCTTACAAACATACTTGAATGGCATCTATGCTTCAAGTATTGACATCAGACTCACTCTTTTTGAGATTTATTGCCTTTACACATCACATTGACTTTGCTTATTTTTTTCACTTGGTTACAGATTGACAACTTGTATGTATTATAAATACTTTGGCAGATGCCATTGCTAGTGGCAACTATTTGTTTCTTTTCCCATACTATACCTACAAACAATATAAATACTCCCTGTACATAGACACCAGCAAGGAATCATATCACCCCATTGAATTGTACTCTTTCTATCTCTAAGCTTACCAGCTTGAGATTTCACTTTATTTCTATTGCTCACTCTCACTCTCACTCACTCTCTCTCCCTTTTGACAATGACTTAGCAACAAGTTTTGCCAACCTTGTCTTTGACTTCATGTAACACCAACTGTGGGTGTTCTTCACATACATTTTGATTTAGCAACATTAGCAACTATGGCAAGCAACTAGTTTGCATCCATCCTCCATTTCAGTCTTTTTATCATCACTCCCCTGTTTCTCTCCCATCTCTCCCTTGTATTGCTTAAGTTTGCTCTGCCTTAGCAACATTTTTCACCATCACTTGTTTCCCCTTCTCTCATTAGCAATCCTTTGTTACCATCTAGCAACTCAGGCTAGCAATAGTGACTCTTTCCATTTCACACCTCACACCCATGTTAGCTCTTGTTTTTTGGGAAAGTTACTGACTCACTCTGTACTATTAACTTCCTACTGCCAGCTACCCTATCTAGTGACTAGTGTTAGGTCCTCCTTTTAGGTTTCCTGCACAGTGCTAGGCAGCATAGGAGCACATTAACTGCATTGTTACTTTGTATCAATTTCATGTGGCAGCTGCAGGTTTGACTCCTGTAACTGGCAATAGGTCACAATCTCATTTGGTTTTTAACTTTGTGTTGAACATGTGCAAGTTGTTTCATTGAACAGAATGCCTAAAATACAACACTATTACAATGGCAATGTGGTCTACTGGTAGTGTGTTGATGCTTTGTCTCAATCCCATGTGGCAGCTGCAGGTTTGACTCCTGCAGTTGGCAATAATCATTGTGGAATATAGTTTTTGCATTCTTGATAAAGGAAGTACATGACATTTTTGTTTGTTATGTAATAAATATAACAGGATTACAATAGCAACATGGTATATTTGTACTGTATTATCACTTTGTATCAATGTTATGCAGCAGCTGCAGGTTTGACTCCTATAATTGCCAATGTCACAATTTCATTTGTATTTTTAACCTTGGTACTGCATTGACACTTTGTACTTTTACATTACACATCTCATAATGCATTTTCACTGAACCAAACACAGTTCTCTGCTGTAGTGGAATTGTGTTTGAAGCTTGTTAGCCTTCTATCCTCCATGAGCTCTGGGTTTGACCTCCAATGTTTGCATTATTGATCATGTTCCATGACACTTTTTCATCACATGTCTATGGTCTAGTGGAAATAGCTTTCAAACTTCAAAGTCTTCCATCAGTCTGATCAATGTATTGTGTTGGTTGCAGGTTCAACTCCTGTAGCTGGCAATGTCCATGCAGATATGGTGTAAATTTTTTAACAAACAATCATTTTCAATTGCATGTGTGTAACACCTCCTATGGTGTAGTGGAATTCCCATTGAAGCTTTGAAGCTTTCCATACCAGCAGGTTATGAGTTTGACTCCCTGTCCTTGCATTGTCTATCATGTTCCATGCTAATTTTTTTTTATTTTTGTTTAACACCTGCAAAGTCTTTTTTTAAAAACTTATTGGAGCTACTGAGCATTTCTGGAATAACAATATGCTACAAGCAGACAGGCTGCACCATTGAAAAGTCCTACCAGCAGTAGCACCAGATATATCTGTTGGGAGCAACAGAAAATGAAACCTGCCAGCATATGCAGTCCATCAACAATGCCAGGCTGTTCAAGCAGATTTGTTGTGAGTACTACTTCTTGTTGGAGTTGTAGATCCCTAGACATAATGAGCTGCATCCTCTTTCAATCTCTCTGCTTGAGATCTCCTTTGTCTCTTTGAGATGATCAGTGTCACAACCTGTTCCCTGAAGCCCTGTACATTGCCTGACAAACCCCCATCCCCCCAGAACCTCCCCCAATGCTTCATCAAACTTCCCCAGCACTCCGTGCCTACTCCGGCTAACTCCGACACATTCTTGGCTAACTCCAATGCATTCTCAGCTAACTCCAATGGCCCCCTGGCCAGCTCTGACATCTTCACTGCAGCTGCCAGCACTTTCCCTGGACTTCCTGAGCCCCTGGGACCACTCCCCTGCCATGCCTGACCCCATTACACATCATCAACTCAACACCCTGGCTCCCCCAACTTACTCTGGAGTATCATGACAACCTTGGAATGGACCACGTCACAATTGATCCCATCAACATATCAACACGGCCTGCCCTCTAGTCATAACCAACACCTGTCAACTCTGTTGAGCTCTGCCAAGCCCCGCCACCACAGCTGAGATTCCTGGAGCTCTTCAGTAGTCAGTATATAAGACATAGAGTAGCTTCTCGTACTCTAGTCTGGAGATTACCTACTTACCTGCCTTACCTGATGTGTTTCTGATTGTTTCTTCTTGTGTTTTGTGTTCCGTGTCTCATTTTCCTTATTCTCAGTCTCCTGGTCTTATCTTGTCTCTATTCCATTATTTTTTGTTATCATTCCATGTCTCCACCTGAATCTATTCTCATTCTCATCTCGTCTTTGTCTCATTTTGTTTGACTCCATCTCATCTTGTTTGATTCTGTCTATTATGTTCAAGTCCTCTTGACCATAATGTCCTCATGAACTCCACAGTTACAATTACAAACCACCGACACTCCTTACCAACTCTGGACCCTGCTACACACTCAGCTCCAAACCCCATCAATCCCTGTTGATCCCCTGTCAGAACTCCAGCTCCACTCCTGTCATCTGTGTAGCCTCTGCCTCCTCTGCACCCACAATACTCACACACAGACTTATGCCTGAACCCCGCCAAGCCTGTCCCCTGTCTCCGCAACTCATCCTCTACTCCTCCAGACCTCCCTGGACTTTCTTGGACCAACCTCCACCAACTATCCTCACCAGTCCCCAATGTTTGGAACACCTCCGAGTGCCCAGTTGTCAGTGCAGGGAATCACATCTGCCTAGTAAGGACTTGCCCAGTGTAGCTGAGCCCCCATGGTCAGTGGAACCTGACAATCAGTAGCAGGTCAGATGATGTCTTGTGCTTCTGATATGCCAGTTGATAAGATGGTGTTTCCTCTGTTTCTGTTTCATGTATGTCCTCTTCCTGGTTGAGAATTTCAAGAACAGATCTAGGAACTGTGTAACAAGGAGACCAATCTGCTGGGCTATTGATTGGAGTTATTAGGTTATTCCATCCTCTTTGCCATAGCTGTTGTATAGTGACATTGTTGACAATCTCAAGACTTATCTGAACATCAGACATAGATGTGGTGCTGGGTTTGCCAGATAGATCTGGCTCTACAGCACTGGCATTGCTGGCTGGATTGCCTAATAGATCTGGCTCTATAGTGCTGGCATTGCTGGCTGGATTGCCTGACAGATCTGATTGGCTTAGAATGCCAGGTTTGCTAGATGGATTGGATTGGCATGCAATGCCAAGAGTGCCAGTGGGTTTGCTAGCCAGATCATCACTGGATAACCCAACATGCTTCTGTTTCCTTTGATGTTCTCCTTTCTTTTGAGCTGCCTTAGGTGACACTGCAGCAGCAGCCCTCTTTTCATGGTCAGCATGAGTGCCATACTCAGCAGGAACCCTGTTCTTATTCTTGTTGATATAAACCTTCCACCAGAAGGTATCACTGGATCCATGTTCTTCCTGACAATCTCTCCAGAACTTCAGAAGGCACAACAGCTGTGACCAACCAAGATTGTGGGAATCCTTGAATTCCAGTGATTCAGGAAGATATCTTGAATTGATGAATTTGATACAATTCAACTGCACAGCATTGTATGGAGCCAATTCACAATGGAAGCCTGAGGCAATTTCTGAGAATTTTTTAGTGAGAAAGATTTCAAGAACCAGGACAACCAATTTACTATAATGACTGTTCAAGTAGCCTTGGATGAGCATTTCTAATTCTGGCTGGGTTTGGACCATGTTGCTTGGTGGAGGTGGTAGTATTGGAAAACCATCACTGTCTTGCTCAAGAGCAGAATCAGGACAGGTCAAAACAGAAGGAGTAGTGTCTTGTTGCAAGGTGTTATTTGCTGCTCTATGTGTACCCAGGAGAATGGACATGTAGTCCACCATCTTCTGTTTGAAGTCACCTACAAGGTCAGGAAACATATTTTCAAATGAATGCCAGTTAGTCCATGTCAAGTGAGACATATTGTCATGTCTACAAGTACAACATGGTTGAACAGATTCAAATCTAGCATAATATGCACCTACATCCTAAGAGTCATGCCTTCTTCTACAATCCATCCTACAACAGTCCAACTCAACATGCCCATCTCCTTAAAACAAAGGATGTCTGCATCATCAACCCATTTCAAACCATATTTGTCTGCCTTTCTAAAAAAAACATCAGAACAGATCATGAGACAGATACCAAATACCAGAGGCTGGAGTAGATGGGAGACCAACAGCTCTACATTGGACAGAAGTGAGGATTGGACAGTGGGCACTATAGTGGACAGCCAGTAGGTTGAGGAGCAATATGATGACTTTGGAACAAAAAAAAAGACTACTCACTTGTGCTGGATATCTTGTGAATTACCTTTCTCACTCCACTGAGTGGCTGTCCTCCATAAGCAGTTTTCCTCCTCCAGACTTAGCCAATTCATAACATTTTTCACAGCCACATTGTACTGTGAAAATGCCTCTGGTTGTGAGCTGTCAAGATCCTCAACACCTAGCAAGTTTCTTATCTCCTGATTGATTTCCTTTGACATTGTTTGCCAGACCACATCCCTAAAAGACATTTGCATGAGTGCCCTTGGATTTTTATGTTGATTATATGGTCTCCAGGAATTTTTTTATGTAGTTTCCAACTTTCTACTGGAAGGCATTAGATGTCTGGATTTAGCAAATATGAATGAGGACTCACCTTGATTCTCTCTGCCCACTCTTCTCCAGTTTCTAGTGCTGTTTCCTTACTGGCCCAGTAGTTGAAAATATTGATGAGGATTTTATTTTTTAAGATTGTGGTTCTAGCCTGACAATTTGGCTCTCACCAATACATTTCCTTATATGGTTCATAAAATGCCCTCTTATCCACAGTGAAGAGTGGTTCTGTTTGTTTTTTTCTCAGAGAAAATATTAGTTCTGGCACCTGGCAGACATTGGATATGGGCTCATAGGACAAGGACATTTTGTAGGCCCATTTGTGAAATTCAATTTTTGGCAAACACTGAATCACATGATCTTTCACCCACATGAAAAACTTTCATAGAGAATGCACTGGAGCCAGCATCCACCCACTAGAGTGGATGAAGGCTAGCTGGGAAGGTCTGTCTCTCTCTGTGTCAAAAACTGTTTGTCTCTTCATAAATTGTCTTGCACCAATTGAAGAATGTCCATAGATGGCCTACAAGATCAGATGACCTACTGAATCAGATGTCTGTTCAGTGGACTGGACATTGGCTAGCAGTCCACAAGTTCTGCTAATTTAATCAAATTGTCTTGTACTGATCTTGCTAATTTTTTCCTCACCTACTAAGGGGCACATAGATTTCAGATAACCTTGAAGAACTATACCAGCAGTGAGGAAATCCAATTTGTTGCTAATGTCACCAACACCAATGAATATCTGTTTTTCTATTTTCCCTTCTATTGTCCATCTTGGCAGACAGTCTGATGGTGGCTTTCCTACTTTAGCTTAGTGCATATCACTTGAGGAAAACTTTCACAACAAAATTTTCTTTAAGAATACCTAATGTTGTGGAAAGATTGCTGATATCAATCATCATCTGCTGTACATCACTTACACCTCTTCACATCAACCAGTCATCTTGGACAGGGCTCATAACAATTTTCCTTTCCCATCTCATATGTGCTGCTACATATATTAGAAGAAATCTCCTGCTGGCAGGCACACTCTTTGACACCTTATTTACACCATGAATTTGAATACTATGATGAAGTGCTAGTAGCACAAGCAACCAAAACCTACAGTTCTCAGGCAAAGAGATCTTATGCTTGCTGAAGAAAAGACAAGAGTCATCCAGAACTCTAGAGGATTACCTATACTGGTGAAAGGACAAGTGCCCATTGGTCCAATTCCAGTTGTCACTTCTGCTGTACCATTCCCAGCCACTGATGATGACCATGATTTTTTTGGGGATGCTACAATGGTAGATGATATATATCCTGGCCCCATGAAGCATGGCAAGGTAAATTTTTATGGAAAAATTGTGCAACAGATTATTGTTCATATCTTATAGACACAAGCAGACTATGTCAATGACTTCATCAACTATGTTCCACAGTTGCTCAATGGTTTACTCAGTTGTGAATCCATTGGTGATATCAGCTATTGTCATGCATGTCCTGACAAACATCTTGCACAATGACAATGCTGTGATTGCATTGGTTCAAGACTTTTTTGTTGTAGGTGTTTACACTGAACACACCAGTCCAACCCACTTCACTGATCAGAGATATGGAATGGCAAATACTTCCAGCCCATGAACCTATCTGATGCAGGTGGTTATTTCAATGTTCCCCACCATGCAATTCTCAATTGCCATGGTGGCATGACCCAGGTGAATGTTCTTGAGGACTATGAATAAAAAAATGACATTAAAGAGCAAGACTTGCTGCAAGCCATCCAGAGTATGTCAACATTGTCACAATGTTATCAGGCATGCTGAAATTTCTGATACAGGTCATAATGAACCAATTGATATTAATGTAGAAACAGGAATTGATAGAAACATGTTTCCAGCACTGGATCTGCCAGCAGAAATGCAGTTTTTATTAAGTAATCCATTCCTGGAAATGCAGTTTTTAGCAGTGGATCCATCCCACAGGGTGGCAGATCCACTGTCCAATTAGTTGCTGCAGCAGGAGCAATGGTTTTTGTCAGCAGATTCCATGGATATGGGGTCAAATTCATCAAATGTCTCTATACCTACTTCACACACCAAAACTCTGGCTAGAATTCAGATACTAGAGGAGGAGCAACAGAAACTAGAGGACAATGACACTACAGAAAGTGGAGAACTGCCATTAGAACAAGTACCAATGGAAGATGTTCCTTCATATGGACCACAAGAAATGAAGGAAAATCATACTGCTTATGTTGATGGACTTCCTCCCTCTGCAGCCACTGCTGGTTTCAATCTGCCATCTGCATATGGGTGCCATATTGGGAGAATTTATTGCTTTGGAAACCCAATCACATGCATTGTACACACAACTGGTGTGCACTACATCAGTGTTGTTACCAATCATCTGTGGAGTGCCCAAATCATTGGCATGGTCATTTCCACTGGGCTTGCAACAGATGAACAGTTCTGTGATGGCTTCTTTCCCCTACAAAAATGCTTCTGTGATAGCTTCCCATGCCTAACACTTTGACAGATTTCAACAAATATCTATACAGACAAACCAAGAGCTTTTGAATGAAAATGCTTCTGTAACAGATATGCTTTTGTGATGGGATCTAGCAACAGAAAAAAAAATCAACAATGGAGCAGCCTAAAGAGTTATATAACAGCACACACTGGCTAACAGAACCACTTTTTGCAATGAATGTCATATAACAACAGAAAGCAGAGACAACAGAAAGAGTTATATAATAGCACACACTGGCTAATGGAATTGCTTTTTGCAATGGATGTGATATAGCAACAGAAAGTAGACAGTGAATGTCCACTGATACTATTGACAACAATACAATGTATGACTCCTACTAACCAAGAGGGCAGTCAAAGATGTCTGCTCAGAATGTTTATGATAACACATTATAACATTGCAATGGCACTGTTGCAGACATAACATTGTTAACTTCCACTACAATGCAGAGGACTCCACTGGACATGTAGCATACAATACAAAACATGTTCTGCTACAATGTCTGACACATGCACTTGTAGTGCCCTATCCTGACACATTCATGGAACATGTCTGGTGCCTGCATAGCACACCAAAAAAGGTGGTCTCCAACAGAGGACCACAATTTGTTGCAAGATATGTAAAATGAATGTGGGAGAGGCTCGGAATTAAACTGGCACTATTGATGCCACACCACCCCCCAGACTGATGGACAGACAGAAAGGGTGAACCAAGAGTTGGAGGTGTATCTGCGAGCATTTGTTGATTATTATCAAGATGATTGGATGGAATGGTTACCATTTGCGGAGTTTGCATACAAGAATCGTGTACATTCAGCAATAGGCATGTCCCCCTTCTACACGGAATATGCATACAATCCTACATTTTCCATCGACCCGGTGAATTCGCAGTCCGTCCTAAAAGCACATGCATGCCTTGACAGGATTAGGGAAGTACAAGGAGAATTGAAGGGGCTGTTGGAGCTGGCGGCGGAGCGGATGAAGAGATTCTATGACGCGTGGGTGGACGAGTCCCCAGATTACATGATCGCGTGTTCCTGGAACGCGCTGATTTGCATTCAAATCGACCAAATAACAAACTCGACTTTGAGATGTTCGGGCCGTTCAAAGTTGCTCAAAAGTTATCAGATACGGCTTACCGGTTGGACCTCCCGGATGGGTGGTCGATCCACAATGTGTTTCATGTGTCATGCTTAGTGCCAGCGCGAGATGACACAATTCTGGGACGGAGACAACCCCCACCGCCGGTACAGATGGAGACAGGGGATGAAATAGAGATCGAGAGAATGCTTAAGGAAAGGAAAACAAAGGAATGTCGGAGTTCTTGGTGCGGTGGAGAGGATACGACGAGAGGACGAATGGCTAAAGGAGTACGATATGCCTCATGCGTTTGAAGCGATACAAGTGTTTCGGGATAACGAACGAGCACGTGGGAAGAGCCGACGGGGAGGGAAACGAGGTTAACGCCCTGATAGGCGCCCAGGGCTGGGCCTTTTTTTTCCATCCGCCTGCCTTACAAGACGGGGGCAGGTGTCACGATACCCACGTGACCATATCTACATACCAATAGTTAGTAACTCGTACGTACCCTAACTTAGTCCATTTGGTTCTTAGGTATGTCTCGTTGTCAGTCGACATACGTTTACTATAATACAATTTGGTTCTTAGTGCTGTTGACGCGCTGCGTTGCGATTCACTTGTCAAGGCCTTACACATACAGGTATATTCATCGGTGACCTGGATGGAGGCTGTTCACGAGCATTGGTTCCAGGTTCCAAGAAGAACGACCTCAAGAAGAACGACCTCAATAGTTCCTCCACAGACATTCGTTAGCGGATATCAATGAATACCATATAATTGCTTTTGCTCCGCGTAATGATTTGTTTTTCGAATCGAGTGAGCATGTCGGTAGCATGTTCAACGTTCCGGTTTAGCTAGAGTAAAAGGACGAAGTCAATCGCCGACATTGAAAGCTTGAAGTTTCTGACATAGAATCTTTCAAGAGATCGATATAGTAATGCAACTGTTAAGCTTGAGAGCCCTCAAACACAAGGAGACTGGGTCGTAGATCTCGTCGAGCTTCACCTTGGTGTACTTACTTCAAATCCCACAAGATTCCAATTTGCTGAGGGGCGAAGAGATTGCGAATCTACACACTTTTGTAACGTGTCCTCGATCTGACAGGTATTTGCCCTGCCCTCTTCAGCTTGAATACATGCGGACTTTCAGTCCCTCGGTGCGCTCCAGATTTGTACCCATTCTGTAACAAGCACTATGTTACAAAAGGTATTAATCAGTGTACTACATCAGTTACAAACGTTGCACGCCTTGGTGATGCCCGCAGCCGGTTTGACAGTAGCACCACCAAAGGCACTACAGCCACTAGTACATTCACAAAGTTCTTCACCGCTTGACCAGTATCTTTGAACACGGATCTGTGGCATTGTCAGAGTTATGTATGCTGCTCCGCGTTTTACAAGATGGGACACCGCGCTTTCGTAAGGTCATCCGGAGTTCTCTGTGACAATATGTGAGTTCTGCCAAGTCAGTTGAACATATACATGAACTACCATCACGATGAAGCGGCGCGTCCATCAACTAGATTCGAACAAGCCGATCTCTGCGCTAGAAAATACTTCGGAGGTTTCAGGTCCGATCTAGCTCCGCGTCTCGACTGGCCAAAGGCACGATGCAGAATGGTGTCATCAATTGACTGAAGTTGCCAGTGACCTTTGGTGAAGTTGGATGTAACGGTGATACAAACTTACAAACTATTGATGGTTTTGTGATTGTGCGTGACAACCCATCATAATTTCCATTCAACTCCTCGACTTGCATGTCAAATTTCTTGCGCACAGTATGCGCTGCCCGACGAGTATTGCATTGCACGAGCTTCGCCAGACTATACGCTACTGAAGTTACCAATCTCGTTGAAGACAATGCTAAACCCTCGAGTTATGGACAACCGCTATTTCAATCTCACCCGCATCTCTGTACATAAACTTTCATTTTGTTTCTGAAGCTTGATTGAACTTGTTCCTCAGTGCAACCACACGAGATGACGCCTGGAATACCTGCAGAGGACTATGAGCGACGCAGGAGGAGCCTTATGGAAAGTTTGCCAGAGGATAGCCTGGTCGTGTGTGTGTCTGCGCCCGTAAAGTACATGAGCAACAGTACGTGCCATTTTCTCAGATCAGCTTCAGTTATATCTATTCTCGTCTCCTAGATATCTTGTAAGTGCATCTGAGTGCGTTATTACGAACTTTTTTTTTAATATCCTCTTACAAGCTACAAGTATCGTCAAGCTTCTGACTTTTGGTATCTGACTGGGTTTGAGGAACCCGATTCTGCATTCATTCTGGGTACGTCCCCACATTTGTCTTCAATGCTTCTTATCTTATGTTCAACAGAAAAGACTTCAAGTTCTCGGGGATACCGGATGACGTTATTTTCCAAAGGCAGAGATTTGGCCAAGGAGAAGTGGGACGGCGCAAAGTATGTCGCCTATTGTCCAAAATCTTGAAAACCACCTGACCCTTGTCGTAGGACAAGTGTGGACGAGGCAGCCGCCATTTTTCGTGCCGACGACGCCCAATCGATTGACAACTTTTCCTCCCACTTGAAATCAGCGACAGCTATGCACTCTTGCGTCTACGTTGACATTCCCTCGACACACACGCGCCGGGGACCATCAGCAACGAGCAAGTCTATATTGAAGCATTTGTCACCGCCAGTCAAGGCACGCTCAGACTACGATGTCATCGTTGACTCCCTCTCAAAGAAGCGCCGTCCACTGGCACCAGAGCTTGCGAGGCTTCGAGCAATTAAAAGTCCTGCCGAACAACGCGTTATGAAAACAGCGGCAGATATTAGTGGGCGTGCCCACGCCAAGGTACGTAACCGTATTGCGATCACGAAAATAGCTCATCAATACGCCAGACAATGCGCTTTGCGCGCCCTGGAATCTCGGAAGCCGCTCTGGCGGCTCATTTCGAGTATCTCTGCGCGATGTCTGGTGCGCAGCGGCCGGCTTATGTCCCCGTTGTAGCATCTGGGTACGCCATCACTTGTCTTAAGACTTTCTACTTGAGTACTGAAGTGTTCACTTCAAAGACCGAATGCTCTCATCATCCATTATACATCGAACAACCATCTTGTTCGACCAGGCGAGACCATTCTTATTGACGCTGGATGTGAATACAAGTACGCCATAGTCACTGTTTGACTTCGAACTCACAGATAACTAATCTCATGGTCCTAGCGGTTATGCTTCGGATATCAGTATGTATCATCCTTCATATGTATACAGAATTCGCCTCAATCTGTTCGTTAGCACGGACGTTCCCAGCCTCAGGAACATTCACTGAACCTCAGCGCGACCTATATGCCGCGGTACTTGCAGCGCAAAAACAACTCGTAGCCCTCTGTCATGAGAGTGCAGAGCTCACCCTGTATTGTCTTCATCGAAGGTCGTGTGACTTGCTCAGACAGGAGCTGAAGCAGCTTGGTTTTAACCTGAAGGGCAATGATCTGGAACATGTGTTGTATCCTCATTTTTTGAGCCATCACATTGGCCTAGGTCAGTGTTTCCTGAGTCATAGCATGTTTTGAAGTTGTTGCGAATCTGTCTTGATTTCTAGATCTTCATGAGTCGAGCGATGCCGGACGCTCAGGAGTGTGAGTATCGCCCTTCCTTTCTTCTGTGCTAGTTTATGCTTGACGTGATTGTTATTCCACAGCTTGAAGGAAGGTATGATCATCACTATTGAACCAGGTTTGTCTATTCTCTCTCCTCATCGAAATACCTTCAAACGGAACATAACAGGGATCTATGTTCCTCCATCAGCCAACTTCCCGTCCCACTTCCATAATATTGGCATTCGAATAGAGGTAGGTCCCCTCCACAAAACTTATCTCCCAAACTTTCTAAGTCTCCATTGTAGGACCAAGTGTTAGTTGGGAAGACTGATCCAATAGTGCTCTCTGTCGCGGCACCAAAGGAGGTGAGACCCAAATCCTCATCTTCCAGACTGGTCCGGTCTTACGATGCTTCTAGATCGCCGATGTTGAGGGGGCGTGTCAGGGTCTATTGGGGCTGGAACCCTTTTAATATTGTATATCTTGTCCTAACTTATCCTCCATATAATATTATCACGTTCATATCCTTTCCTCATCTTTTGGATGAGGACTGGACTTCCTGTTTTCCTAAGTACATGAGTCGAGAATTGCCTACTACGTCGTTGACTTCTCCGCGTGGTGTGGAAACAAATTCCACATTCAGCATGTAGAAGCCTCAAATCTGAGCTGAACGAATGGAATGAATGACTGAGCACTACTTGCAAGTATCCAATTCCAGATAGCTCGACGGAAAGGCTTACAATTTCGAAATTATGTACATCCGCCGGCCATACATTTCAACGTGCTTTATTGTATTTATATTTATACTATCTATATCTCTTTCGGCGCGGGAAGCAAGACAGTTAAGTCTTTCTCACACTCAGCCCATTCTCTCCTGGCAACCTCTGTGCGCTGCGGGGAACGAGGCTCAAAAACAGCTGGAAAAGGGCTGGGACGGTTTGAAACCTACACAAGTGGAGTCAAGGTAGATTCAATATATCCAGAATTGAGGACAAACGTTTCCTGAGAATGCAGCATCACTATCGTCATAGCGGAATGGTAGGCCCGTCTTGGGATCAGGTAAGTCAGACCTGCGAATGTTGAAGGTCCAAAGCATAGTGGCGATGTTGATCCATAGAGTCCGCTCAGCAAATGGAATACCCGGGCATCCTAAGATTGAGCTTGAGAACCTTATGTCACGATGTTTATCAAGGGAAGACTCACCGCGCCGACCAAAACCGAAGGCACTTGTTTCATAGTCCGACTTCAAGTTGCCCCTGGCGTCAAGGAAGCGTTCAGGCATAAATCGGTCGTGATCCTCGAACTTTGACCGGTCATGCTCAATCGCCCTGATGCTGAATATTGCCAAGAGTTTTAGGTGAATATGATACTACTGACCAGGTGACCGAAAAAATGATGCTTCCCTTGGGAATGAAATACTCGCGTCCTTGATATTCAATAACATCGTCGGCAATGGATTGGTGGGGTATACCGAATCGAGCTATTATAGTTCCACAAGTTCGTATCAAGGACACTCAATATTACAGATAATCATGAAGCCCACCTGCGGGGCGCCATCTATATGTCTCTACAATAGTTTGTCATATCATGATCAATCATTGATACGGCTAACAAGGACGTACCACGAACAATGGCTTCTACATAGGGAAGGAAAGGTCGGTCTTTGAAGGACGGCAACCTATCAATTCCAACAACAGCGTCTAATTCTTTTTGCGCCGTTGGGATCCATTCAGGATACCGAACGCAAGCAAGCACAAAGATTTGTAGGGATATGGCAGTCTGATATGAAATGAACATGAGAATCGTGGAGTATTTCTCGATGACTCACGGTATCAATACCTGCCTATAGTAATTAATTGTTCACAAATGCAAAAGATTGGATAGACATAAGTAAACTCACTGCAGTTAATCCTCTTATTAGCTTATTGCCTTCGTGTTCGCCTTCTCTCACAAATTCACCAGCCCATCTAAAAAGGTCATTCTTATCAATTTTCTACAACGATAGAAAAAAAATGCGCACGTATTCATACCAGATGCCTTGCCTGTTACTGCTTCATCGAGCAGCTCCTTATAGATTGCATCCTGTCGTCTCTGAAAAGCCTGTGCACGAATTCTCCATGGCATGGGCCCGGGAAGTAAATCTAGGAAGGGAAACACATTGACAATACTAGCTGAAGGAGCTGTATGAGCCACAATCTCATCAATAACCTGAGAACAAGCAGCCATTCAATAGATCTGCCTCTTAAGGTGATTAGTTTGCACCCACACCGAGAACTTCCTTGAAGTCTGATTCATGGCCTGTTGGTGAATGCATGCCAAATGCTGCTGTAAGGAATGAATCAGCTGCAATTCTATCAGAAACAGATGAGCTATCTTTATCATAATATGGAAATTGAAGCATACAGATTCATATAACGAAACCATTCTGTACCTCCATCATCGAGTAGTCTTTGTAGGTTGAGGATTGCTTCAAATTCCTGAAGTGGTTCTGTCTTGCCGGCTCGCACAGTAGACATCACCCCAGTAGTCAGCTTCCGGGCAAGAGTGTGATCTCGACCTTCTTCGATGGTAGGCCATAGAGCCTGCATAGGGTCTACATGATGACGCTGATATGACCAATAAACAGCTGGAAATGCCGAGACAAAGCCTTCGAACTAACGATATAGTACACAGCTGGACGTGACGAATGTCTAGCTGCGCGCTTTTCAAGAAGCTCTTTGGCAATCTTCAAGTCACCAATCAAAACAAGACGCTATTGCGAGAGTCATACATCACAATCCGTGACCCACACATATCCATAGATTGTATGTACTTACAAAACTTGCTATTTTCAACGATACGATCCCTCCATATACTTCGAACAATCTTCGAAAGTATGTCGCCAGATGCTGTCAAGTCTTAAGTCTGATTTAACAGAGGATAATTGCGCAGGTGATATACCTCGCCAGGGACATACAGCAGGTTTCCGAGGAGTGGTACGCCAGGAGGACCCGGAGGTAGACTCTCGTCAGACTTTGGACGCCGCTGATGCAAAACGCCAAGCCCAAGTGCTACGATGAGAATAACAGCAAAAGCAGGTAGCTGATGAGCTATATCAAGCATTTCTGTACTTGAACCGAAGGTGGTGATTGTGTGTAATATCGAGACATCGCTTGCGCGGTCCGGTTGTAACTTATCTAATTATCTTAATATGCCATAACTGGCACTATAGGGACTGAGACCAAGGGAAAGCTATCCGACCTTCGATTGAAAACTGCGGGATTCGATTTTTTTTACCAAGTCTGACTTCTAGGATAGTTGATGACCAAGAGGGAATTCGAAGCTAAGGGGAGGGACGATCTGTCTTATTCGATCCAGGTAAAGAAGCATTCTGGCCACCGGACCAGCAAAGAATTCCGAGACCCGGAGTCACTTCAAGGAGTCCACGGACGATCTGTCTACTCGATGCGATCAAATCAAGGTCTCGAAGGTCCTTCCCCAATTCAGGGGAGTTCGTGCTGTTGATACGTGTGTATCTATGGCCTCCGGTCATCCCATGGATGTTTTTGTTGGAACCAAATAAATCAACCCTAACCTATTCCTTCAGTCACTAAGCCATCAAGTCACCACATCTAGGCTTCCCGTTCATTTGTTTTCATTTCAATTTGTGCGTAACTTGTACTTGCGTCTGTTTCTTAGCTACCTGCACCTTCGTTTTTAGCATTTGTCTATCAAAATGGACAGATTTTGTTCTGTAGTCATATCATTGTCAATTGCTTTCATACTTTGAGCCGAAGATGGTTCAATCGAGTGGACTTGGAACATAGCTGGAGGATACAGTCTGGCAAATAAAATGGAAATTAATGTCAATGTGTTTTGTATGTGCATGAAAAGTAGCATTCTTTGAGAATCAATGGCATTTTTTTATTACAGAAAAGATTAGTAGGTAAAGATAGAGAATAAAAAAAAGAAAGCTCAGTAAGTAACTTGTGAATCCAAATAATATCCTTGGCAGTGTGTCAGTGCAACATATTCAGATTCAGTGCTGGAGAGGGTAATTATGGGTTGCTTCTTTGAACTCCAAGAGACAGCACCAAAGCCAGTGAAGAATGTGAATCTTGATATTGAGTGTTGATGGAGGTGAGAGGCCCAATCAGCATTTGAGTAACCCAAGATTTCAGTATCTATGCTACCAAGAACTAATTTCAGACCTGCAGTACCATGAAGATAACAAAATACATGAGTGATGGCTATCATGTGGGTAGTTTGGGGGGTGTTGAGCTACTGAGAAAGAGAAGATCCAATGTTAGGATGGGTCATGATAGCAGCATACATAAGTGAACTGACCATTTCACAGTATTGAGTCTTTTGGGTAGGAGATAGTAGGGTTGGTGAGACTGATGGTGAATCTGGTGAGAAATTGGCACCAGGTTCCATTGGTGTGATGGCAATACAAGATTCCTCAAGACTGAAGCATTGGATAATCTGTTTGACATATGCTTGTTGCCCAAGTGAAATGGTGCAAGTGTCAAGGTCCCAAGTAAGACTGACTCCAAGAAGTTGATAGGACCAAGATCAATGATTTCAAAGCATTCACCAAATTGCTTCTTGACAAGGAACATTGAGCTGGTGGAGTTGCTGATGATAGTACAATCATCAGTGGTAATGGCAACAATAGTATGATTATTACTGTCAACATTGTAGAAAATAGCCACATCACCTTGACAGACTGAGTAGCTGAGATGCATAAAAGTATTGACCATTTCCTCATACCAATGGTGGGCACCTTGCTTCATGCCATAGAGTGAGCATCTGAGTCTACATGCAAGTCTAGAGTCAGGGAGCTTCTTGAACTCATGGGGTAAGTCACAAAATTGGTGATAGAAAGAGGGAAATTGCATATAAATTATTTTGTCTTCCTTGAGAGAAGAGTCAAAGTATATGTTCTTTACATTGGCTTGTTCAATGGCAGCACTGGGTGAGGCTGCAGCTGATATTAGGATTCAAAGTGTGGCAGCATAGACTGTCAGCACAAAATTTTCAGTATAATTGACACAAATTGTTGCTTGAATCCCTTTGTGATAAGACAAGCTTTGTAACAAACAATCTGGCCATTGGCTCTGCATTTTTGGCATAGGACATATTAACAGCCAATAATATTTGAGTCTCAAGGGGCTTCAACAATGTCCCACATGCTGAGCTTCTTGATTTGGGTAAGTTTGGTATCTATTGCAGCTGACAAATCATTCCTTTTACTGCCACTCAGTGCATCCTTGCTGACTGCCAACATGTATTCAATGGTCTTGGTAATCCATTTGGCATCAACATTGTTAATTTTGACTTTGCTTGGCTCAAATGTTCTCCATGACATCAACAAGAAACACTGATTCAACAATGTTTGCATCTTTTGCATTGGTTCATTGAAGTCCTCAGCCATATTGCTCTGGATTGAACTGGGGAAGGCCAGCAAGTGAATTTCAGCAAGTGAATTTCAGCATGTGCAAAGTTGCAGGGCATTGGGTGGTCTTTGAAGATGTCTGGAATATTCTGAGGTGACTTTGGCAGGTTCTCAATGGGTTTTTTGACTTTTTTGACCATGACTTTTGTGTTTTAAAGCAGTGGAGATGCATTGTCAGTGAACTTGGGCTTTCCAACAGTGGCAGAGATGCTGAGTGTGATTTTGGTAGGAGTTTTGGAAGGATCAGATGGTGCTGAACCCTGGGGACTGTCAGGATTGTCAGGTAAGTCCCACACCCCCTCAATCTGGACACTGTCTGAGTTGAGAGCAGCATCTTTACTAAAGTAAACATCCCTTTCCACAGATACTTTATGTTTTGTGGGCCAAAGAATCCTGTACCCTTTAGTTTCATTGTCAATCAACAAATTTACCTTCCACCACCTTTGACTCAAGTTTATCTGCACTGCACAACTTGACATAAGCTTGTGTGCCCCATTTGCAAACTCTGGAGACATTTGGTTTGATCCCCATTGCCATTTTGTGTGGCATCTTGGTGTCAGGGAGTGAGGCAGTTGGTGTGTGGTTCCTCAACCACACCATATGGCATTTAGCCTCTGCCCAGAGGTACAGTGGCTCAAAAAACTGTCCCAATGTTTGATACTTTTTGAAAGATGACACTGGCATGAAGGATTGGAAGTATTGAAAATATCTTTAACTTTGCAGGTCTATCCCTATTTTAGTCATTAATAAAGAGTAAGTTGCATGTGGGAATATCAACAGAGTCATGTGACCATGTTTGGTCATATTTAGGAGTGGTTCAAGTTGGTTGAACCACATTTTTACCTTCAACCACCATTATGAAAGCTACTTCTCTTGTACAATGCTCTACTGTTGCTTCTCTCCTTGTTCAAGGGTATTCTCTGTGTCAGATTGGGGCTAAAACTGGTCTAGGGAAGTCTACTATTGGGAAGATTGGTAGAGAGTGAGGTGGCTTAGGAAAACCATCCTGGAGGCCCAGCTAAGCTTACTCCACATGATAAACAGACTATTGTTTGACAAATCTCAGCTGGGAGACTTGATACAGCTGTTCAGGCCACCAATTTTATCAACAACATCATTTCCAACCCTGTCTCTCCTCAGACTGTCCAGAATGTGCTGAAGGAGAAGGGGTATTGGTCTGCTACAAAGAGGAAAGTTCCTATGCTCAAAGCTAGACATCAGCAATTATGACTTAAATGGGCTCAAGAGCATCAGAACTGGACTGTGGAGGACTGGAAAAGAGTGTTGTGGACAGATGAGACAAAGATTAACAGGATTGGGTCAAATGGAAAGCAGTATGTACTACACCTACTGTGAAACATGGAGAAGGGAATAATCTCATAGTATGGGGCTGTATGGGTTGGAATGGGGTAGGAAAGCTAGTAGAGGTAGTGGGGATCATAAATGCAGAGTAGTCCTGTGAATTTTTGGATGATAGAGCAAAGGAAAGCTTTGAAAAGTTGAAGATGGAGGAGGGTGCCCACTGCTTTCAACAGGACCATGACCTCAAACACAACTCCAAGAGGGCTAATAAGTGGTTTAAAGACAACGACTTTGATGTCCTCTGGTGGCCAGCCCAATCCTCTGATCTTAACTCTATTGAACACCTCTGGGAGTACCTCAAGAAGCAGCTTGGGCAGTATGAAATGTGTGCATGAATTGTGGGAGAGGGTTGCAAAGGAGTGGGATGGAATACCAGCAGAGGTATGCCAAAGACTGATAGAAAGCATGCCTAGAAGGATTCAAGCAGTTATCAAGACAAATGAAGGACATACAAAGTACTAAATAACAAAATTAGAGATGCTCTAAAAACTGTTCCAATGAGTGTATATTTTAAAATGGCCATTACTACATCAATTTTGAGTTGAATTACATAAACTAAAATGCAATTTGTAGCTATGATGCCACAGTATTTTACATGATTTAACCAGAATTTTAAATACTTCCAATCCTTCATGCCAATGTCATCTTTCAAAAAGTATAAAACATTGGGACAGTTTTTTGAGCCACTGCATTTTAGTAGACCTGAAGCAATCATCATTGTGTAGGTTGCTTTTGGATTGCAGGGATTTGTGGACTGTGATATCATGGGTCATGCTAGCAGCATTTTAGTCAGCTTTCATTGCTTCACTAATAAATTCACCACCTCAATCACTGCTATAGGTTGTGATACTTGCATTATGATGAGTTTTCACTCATGTAGTCACAATATGCCTAGAACACTTTGGATTTTTGGGCTAAGAACATGATGTGTTCCTCATGTGTGTACATATCAATGTTTGTGTATGAGTAATTGCTTCCACCAAGCAACAGAACCCTGGCAAAACCCCATAGATTGCCAATGATCATCTCCCCATAGTGAGTGTATTTAGTTTTGCTTTTCCTTGGAAATGGCTGATGATGTGCCTTTCCCTTGATGCAGGCTTTGCAGAATTCAGGCTCAGATGACATGTTGAGCTTGATGCCAGTAATGATACCCAAACAAACAGCATCTCCTAAGTCTTTGTGATTGATATGCCCCATTTGACAGTGGAGCTCACTGATCATGATAGATTTAGATGCTACATTGGCCATTGATTTTAGGGATGAAGACCATCAGCATGATATAACCTGCAGATTGCAGGGATATGGCCAATCACCTGGTATAGGACTGAAAATAATGTACATTCTGTCCTCAATGAGGAGAGAACACCTGGCACAGTCAAGACATGACACAGACACAAGCATGAAAGCCATCTGAGATGTGTAGTAGACTTTCTTCAGAAGAATAGTTACTGACTTTTCCCCTTCCTTCATAGGTAGGCAGATGCACAGGTCTCCTCTGCCAAGAGCACTTAAGATATTATCATCAGCAGCACGGACAGGTTCAGAGTTGATCTCCTGATAGTTCAGGAACTTTTCACAAGACAGCAAAAAATGACTGCTGGCATCACAATCTATGATAATGCCAGCAGAAGGAGATGCAGCATGTGCTTTTTGGCTGTGACCAGAGGTGGTGGCAAGTGCAATGTTATTGCCAATGTCATTGTCAGGGGTGTTGATGGTGAGGGAAGAGAGAAAAGCATAATTTTTGTCATTTTCTTTGGTTTCAGTGGTGTTTGCAGATTTTGACTTATCTGCCTTGTCCTTCCTTTTACTCTTATGCTTTTTCAGCCACCAATCTGTGCCTTTCCAGCCATGCCTCTGTCATCCTCAAAGCACTAATTGTTGGTATGTCCATCCTTGGTGCAATTATTGCAGCAACATCTTTCTTTGCCTTCTCCCTTGCTCTTAGACTTGTCTTTATCCCCTTTGGTCTCACTTCAAGCTTTAGCATGCACCACTACCATTGCCTTATATTAGTGATTAATACTTGTTTCAATTGCTACACTATTTGCTTCCTCATTGAGGTGCCAGATGAGATCCTGCTTTGTGACAGACTGTCCAGCAGTGCAAGTGTTTGCAGTGAGTGTGGTGAAGAGGGGTTTGTAAGAGGGGGCCAGGGACAAAGACATATGGATATAACTGGCAAAAGAAGCATTGGATAAGGGACATCTGATCTCAGCAAGATGATCCTTGATGATGACCATATTGGCCAGATGAGTGTGCATATCAACTTCACTGTTCTCAACAAAGCAAGCATTCTGCAGTTGAGCAAGAAGGTCAGTCTCATACATGGCACCCTTTACTATGAATTGACACAAGTTTCTTCCAGACAGCAGTAGTAGTAGCTTCCCCTTAACCTTGTGGAATGTAGACTTGTCTACTGTGCCATAAATGACCTTGTGGGCCTGTGCCTCTTTCTGCAGCCATTCCTCTGTAAGTTCCTCATGATCCTCAATCTCCAAATCTGACAAAGGTGAAAGGGAATTATTGTCATAGAAGAAGGATCCATTGTGTTTGATGAGCTTGGCTGGTTTATGTGTAGTACCAATCAGATGTTGTTGAAGCTTCTTAGATGTTACAGAATTAGTGACATGTTCTGGGTAAGTTGGACAGTTGGAACCATCAGCTGCAAGCTTTGGAATGGTGAGTTTTGTAGTCAAAATGTCATAGGTATCATTGGAGCCCATAACCTGTTGAGGAAGGACTGGTCACAGATAGAGCAGAGTGATTTTGAGAGACTTAGGGACTGAGTGAATGAGGCAAGTGAACCTCAGTGATGAATGAACACTGATATATATTGAGCTTATGTACCTGTTGAGGAAATGAGGCAAGTAACTGCAGTACATTAGCAATAGCAATATGCGGAATAGAATTAACTTACACCTCAGTGATGAATGAACACTGAGGTGTTACTATAATGAAACAAAAGTAAACATATGAAGTGTGACCAATGTCACATATCCTCAACATGTTAGGTACTTAGAGGTGCAGGGCATACAGCACCCTGCACAGCTGGTTAAGAAGAAGCCAGCTGAACTATCATAACTTAATTTGTGATACTTCCAGGATCTGACAGCAGCTGGCCATGTTTGTTTGCTCTTTGTCTTTCTCCCTGACATTAGTGTGTACACCAACAACAACATAGAGAGAGCCCTTTGGCCAATGACCAAAAAGAAATGGTGACCTGGTGAGGCAGACATTAGTCTGCCCCAGTCTGGTATGAGCTCTGAACAGAGCTCGAGAGGGAGAAGGAGAGAAGAGGAGTCAACAAGACATATTGACATACCCCCGCCAAGCTATGCAACAGCAGTGCAGCAGGTGCCACCATGGGGACAGCCCCCACAGCATGAGTGAAGAATCTATGACTGACTCATACACCGTAGGACCAAACTGGACGTGACAGATGTTTGACTGTGCATTTCTCAAGCAATCTTGTGCAACCTGTATGTCCCCAATCAAAATGAATAGCTACCATAATAGTAAGTCATATTCCGAGAACACATACGTTCAGACTGACTTGCAAAACATACTATATTCAGCGATACAATCCTTCCATATTCTTCGGCCAATTTTCGAAATATGCAGCCGAATGCTTTTGAATTCAATTTTAGGTCTCGATTATGAGTGGACATCGAGAGGGGCAAGGGGTTCACCTTGCCAGGGACATCTGGCAAAGTTCCAAGAGGCCGGAAGGACCTGGAGGTAGTTTATACGGCCGTTCGACTTTGAACGTTGGATATGAACCGTGAAGGTAGATCCAAGTGTGAGGAGAGGGACAATAGCAAGAGCAATTAGCTGAAGAGGTATATCGAGTATTCCTTTGCTACTTCAAGCCAGGCAAGAATCAGCAAGATATATACTACCACTATACTATATACCACATATTTGTGGGTCATGGGCCAACCTCGAGTTACCGCAGCATAATTTCTCCGTCTCTGACCAGTATGCGTGGGGAGTCAATCTGCGCCGCGCGGGAATGCAAATCTATGGTTGTACCAGGTATGTGGGGCGCTCAATTGTTGTGATGTTGGTAAAAAAGCTGTAAGTAAGTAGTACATGTAAGTGCTCACGCACCTCGATCGGAAAAAATCACATGGACTCGTTGCCAAAAGACTCCCCCACTGCCATCACACCAGCGGTACCACCTCTAATTTGGGTTCCTCGCTCCGTACTTCCATGTTGTATGCCTAATGTCCCGATGATCCAGGGCTGGGATACTTACAGCAGACAAGGAATCGACTTGGTTTCGGCTGTCACCTCTTTCGGCTTCAACGTAGCCAAGGCCGGAACTAGATTTGGTGTATGTGTTCACTCCACCACCTTAACGACGCGTTCTAATCATGAATCTAGTTCGCAGTCACTCGAGGCATAACGGGTACCGCTGTAGGCATAACTACTACAGTCGTTGACCATGCTTTCTTCGGTGGGAGCACCATTACCCGTCCGATCATTGGAGGCGCAGTATCCACTGCCATCTCCTTTGTTGAACAACTAACACTTGCTCCCATTTTCCTGAGCGAATACATCACATCTACATCGCTAATTGCTGCGCATAGCTCCATCAATGTCCTTTCTGTCATTTTCCCTGGGAGCAGCGACGCTTCCTTCTCTTTGGCCTCGTTCATTACGCTCGTACGACGAGAATGGACTGATTCATCAGACCCGAACGCACCCACGAAACGATATGGGATTACGCAGATAGCGCGGGCGGTCGTGGCTTGGGTAGCTTTGCAGGGTGTAACCCAAGAATGGCAAGAGGAGATGTGGTTCAAGCATCTCAGAGAGATTCGTGTCAACGAAGCTACCGAGTCTCGGTCGACTCTTTCAAGGAGGTGAGCTGCCTTTTTTGAAAGATACTTCTGCCTAGACCTAACCGTGAACAGGAATTCTCGCGTACGAGTCACATCAGACGTTATACTACCCGACCATAGTGGTCAGCTAATTGAGGCGTCTATCGGGGAGGCTCCCGTGCGGATACCACCAGCGATATACAAATTCTCAATTACACCTCTTCCATCTTCTAGGCCTCGTGTTGTAGACCCTCCACCGCGTGTATCCAATGCTGAACTCAAAGTAACGCTTCGGCGACTATCCAAGATGGTCTTGGCTGGTTACGGCGGTGCCAGCCTTCTTTTCTTCGGCGTTTCTCCCGGTGTACCGTTAACCTCTTCCAAACTTGCATCCGAAGAAGCGCAGTTGGCTCTTGCAGTTGATGCATCGGAGGCTGAAGCTGCTGGTGACTTTATCACTCCGCCAGCGACGCCAGAGGTAGATTCTCCGTCGGGGTACTCGTGGTGGGACGTGCTACTTGGTAAACATGATCAAGAGATTTTTGAAAGAGCAGCTGGGGTCGGTTTGTCGAGTCAGAAGGCTCAACAAGAGATCAAAGCCAAGATGACCGCGACGGCAGTGAGCTTCGCTTCGTATAATCGACACGTTGACTTGTTAATGTTTCTAAGATATCCGGGAAAGACCATACAATGCCCCGATATTGGGTGCTCACAGATCATGGACGCAGCCAAGTCGTTCTCGTCCTACGAGGTGCGCCTCCGTCCCACCTAGCTAAGCATAACACAAACCCGACTTTAGGTACCATGTCCCTCAACGAGATTGCAGCCGACCTCACCTGCAACGCGGAAGACTTCGAACCTGCCGTGACTGGGGAGGAGGAAGTCACAACCCTCCCTGGTCAATACGCTTTCCCATCAATGTCGCAAAAGGAAGCAAATGCATCCTCAGCAACGTTGTCGACAGCTCCGCGATATCACGTACATAGTGGTATGCTTCGTATGGCAAGGGCTATGGGTGGTACTGGAAAGCCGGTACATGTTGCGGTCCAGGAGGCATTGCATCATAATCCCGATTACGGTTGGTACCACTGTCCTTTCCCATGTACTTTTGATCATCTGAGACGCGTGGCTGGTAGATCTTGTTCTGTGTGGGCATAGCCTTGGAGCTGGTGTTGCTGCGATTCTTGGGATGGTGTGTTCTGCGCTTCTGACGAGATGCTCAAGTGCTCATAATTGATTGCAACAGAAATGGGCGGACCCGAAGACGTGTTTGACTGTACGATCAAGTGGCCTGCCGGTCGGGCGACGTGTCTTTGTCTACTGTTTTGCACCTCCGTACGTCATTCATCCTTCTTCCTTTATACGAACCTCACTCACCTTCCTTGTGTCACTCAGAGCTCTCGCCGACGCAGCTCTAAGCAAACTAGCAAATAGATTGATTATCTCTTTCGTTTACTCCCACGACGTAGTGGCTCGTCTATCCCTTGGGTCAATACGTGATCTCAGAAATGCAGCGTCGTGGCTATGTGAGGCGGAGAATAAACACGTAGGGGAGGGGTGGACCGCTCTCACCAATCGGGCGAAATGGTGGAAGGCGGGCTCGGGTTCTCCTGACGATCCTCACTGGGTGCGTCATCCTAAATTCACTTCAATCATACGTTGAACTCCATGCTTTGGCAAACTAGTTTGTGGCAGTGCGAAAGTCGCTCCAGGCTAATATGCAGATGTCCAATATGTTCCCACCCGGCCAGGTCTTTTGGGCGTTGAGGGACAGTGATTTGCACCCCTCACATCGGTCGTTCCTTGAGTCTACGAATCATGTCCGCTGTGCGGACAAGCTCAGGCTGTTTGAGGTCCTCGATGTTGAAAAGGTCTTTTCGCAGATTGTATTTGCAAAAGACATGCTCAAGTACGTCTTGTTTCGCACACCCTTACTTCCCTACAGAAACCGACCATACTTCCTGTCTCAGAGCCCACATGCCCAACCAATATGACAAAGTCCTTCACGATCTCTTGTAACAATCTCGACGCCAATGATACCCTTCAAATCGCCACACTAATTGTTGTATGTAGATATATCCGTTTGTAAAATTAGACGTATGGATTATAATTTATAAGTACACCGACGATGATACATATGGCTTGTTGTGCGTTCTGAACCAATGAGTGATACAAGAATGTCGTGGAGAATGGCTTGTCTTTAATCCTGGTCTGTCTGATCGCGTGGCCGGTATTTTATACCACGTATATCGAGCTCCTGCTCGACATCTTCTGGTATACGACCCTTTACTCGGACAGCGTACATCCCTCTCACGTATTTCGCTAGAAATACACACCATTTAGAACGATTCGTACAAGGGAAAGAAAAAAGAACACCAGACCCACCTGTCCGCTGCCACCTCGCAACCCACGAGTTCTCCGGGTCAATGACGGAAATGACTCCATCGAAATAAGTCGTTGTACAAGATGCTATGCGGTCTGAGTTTCCTTTCATCTTTATAGGGCGTCTTTCAGACTCTAAAGGCGAGAAGCAGGAAATTGCTATGAAGCACACCTGCATGATCTCTTCACAGTTCGGACATCCATTTTTACGAAAATCGACAGGGAGTTGGATGATAGAACATAGCAGACATGCACGGAGTTGTCTTGAGCGGGCTTGGAGCGGGATAGCGGCTGTCGCCATGAGTATTCTCTTTTCTTCGTGGTTAGAAGTAGACGAGGTTCAAATCAGATTGCCGAGTCGGGGCTCGGAGCTGAATACGTCGTTTTTCCAAGCACGAGTCACGTGTACTTTTCACGGAGACCCGACGTGAGAGCTCACTCGCGCCCATTTCGGAGTCTGACCAGTCCGACTCCCACTGACTTACTGACTCGTCTCTCCTGAGCCCTGGATTGCTTATAAGCGCTTTCTACGTTGTACATTGGATCAGACGAGTGTTACTTGACTTCAAAGGAGTCATTATTTATTCAAGGTATGTTCGCATATTGTGCACCTTACATTCGTTTGCATTTCAAATGAATTTTTCACGTATCAGCGTATGAGCAATGTCGGGCAGCAAATGCTTTCCGGTATGTACATACTCTCGCGAAGTTCGTTTAATTTTGACTTCCATGATCCGGGCAGGCGCACTTTCCGGGTTCGCGACGACAGTTTGCCTACAGCCCTGTAAGGATTCCAGAGTCATACGATCACAATAAGAAATCTATATATATTGCCCAGTTGACCTTGTCAAGACGCGTATGCAGCAAGGAGATGGTAAAATACAGTTGAAGTGAGTATTCACTCCTCCTTTGTCCATTCGGAGTGGACTCAAATTCGCATCACAGGCGGAATGAACTTATCTTGAGCACCACTCGCAACGTTATCACAGAAAGAGGATTAGCAGGACTATGGAGGGGCACCGCTGCTTCTCTAATAAGGTGCTCATGTTTCTTAACTCTAGTTCGGCCTGAACAAAACCCGCATTCTCAAGGAATGTCCCGGGAGTCGCGCTCTACATGACAAGTGTGACCCAGCTACGCTCTATCATGGCGACTTCGCCTTACTTTGCCGCCGTCCGTGTGCACACTGGAAACGGAAAGAACTCGTCGGTACTTCCTACTATAACTAACACAGGGAACCTCCTTGCGGGTGCTACTATGCGTGTCGGAGTCGGTTTTCTTTTGAACCCCTTTTCTGTAGTCAAGGCACAATTTGAGGTTAGTTTATTTTCAATTATTCTGAGATGTGCTCAATTGGGTCTTAGAGTAATATGTACGCATACCAAAGTGTGACAGGTGCTCTCATCTCTATTACTCGACAAGGCCCTTCGGAGCTTCTCCGTGGCTTCCTGGCGTCTGCACTCCGCGACGCACCGTATGCTGGACTATTCATTGTATTCTATGAAGGCATCAAGCGCGAAACATGTATGTGCCTTACATCCTCCATTGGACCATGCAACCTATTTCTTTTATTTGCAGACTCTATATTCCCTACCACATCCAGTGGACATGCAGCCGTAATACACAGTTCCTCGGCCGCCTCGGCTGGAGCGATAGCGACCCTTGCTACCCACCCTTTTGACGTCATCAAGGTGGGTCTATCGATCGCCTTTTCGTCCTTGTTATGTCAGCTCAATGTTCCTCGTGCAGACAAAAATACAAGTTCGGTCAGAAGACCGATATCACGGATTCTGGCGGACAGTACGGACAATTTGGCAGGTAATGAGATCACCCCCTCCACCCATTTGCTATACTGCTACTGAACATCGTGATCCCCAGCAACGCGGCATTACTGGATATTTCGACGGGGCATCTCTACGACTATCACGCAAAGTTCTTAGTTCTGCTATTGGTTGGGCTGTTTATGAAGGCTACCTTATGTTCGTTCGGACTCGCATGATTCATTGATCAGGATCATGTCACGTTCTTGCTCACCCTACACTCATTCATCTATCTATCCTAGATTCCGTGCTACGACGCTACTACCTCTTCTCATTGTAAATTCTTTGATTTACATACATGCATACCTAGGGCTTCAAACGCCATGTACAACGTATTTTCACTTTCTGCGGGCGGACAAACGCGCCCACGTGAAATTACGTGACGTGTGCATAACGCTAATTAAGCCAGTCACGGGCGCCGCGAGAAAAAATTCTTTGTTCGTATCTTTTGTTCACCAGTAACCATGGCCAGAGTGACTAGAAGCAGCGCACGACGTCCAGCGTCCTCAACGCCGACCTCAACAACGGTCACGACCGATTCATCACCCATCTTCAGTGCCCAGGTGTCGACGGCTGCCTCTGAGACCCCTGCAACTTCTGATAGTGAAGCGTTACTTAAGAAGTCGCAAGTGACTAGGACAAGGGGAATCGCGAGGAAACGCGCTGCTTCGAGCGATTTGGACGATTCTGAACCTGAAGAATCGGTGTCTGTCAAGCGACCGGCGTTAAAACGCAGGGCTGTCTCATCGACCTGTTATGTCGAGATAGCGACAACATCCAAAGGGAAGGGGAAAGCCAAAGTACGCAAAGTAAACGTCGTGGCCATGTGATTGAGAAGCGCTGAATATGCGTAAAAGGTATCATCCCGTCAAAACGGCAAACAGAAAAGCAAAACATTTGTTGTTCCTACACCTGCATCTTCCGATGACGAGGACATTGAGGTGGAATCAGACGCGAGCCTAGAATATAAAGAGATTGACGAGTCCGAGGGTAGTGGCTCTGAATATGTTGTCTCTGAGGAAGAAGACGAAAACGCTTTTGTAGCTAGTGACAGCGACGAAGAAGCAGTCATGCTCGCTGCCGCGGCTGAGATGTCTCTTCAAACCGCACGGTCTTACGGCGTCTCAGGTTCGGGCTCTTCCTCCAGAAACCCCACAAACAAAGTCGCTGCGCTAGCTGCTGCTGCCGCCGAACGGCGCATGAACAGAGCCAACAAGGATCTTGACGTTGATGATCATGTTTCCGGAGATGATGAAGAGTTCGACGAGTCTGGGTCTGATTCCGATGTCCCCCTTTCTAGGAAGGGCAAGGGCAAGGGCAAGGGCAAAGGCCCTGCGAAGAAGGGCAAGAAGGCTGACCCGGCTCCTTGGCCGACTGTTCCAAGGAGACATATGACCTTGGCACAACTCCGAGCAGAGAAGAGAGAACAGCGACACAAGGCGAACGCATGGAAGAAAGAGATCAAGGCTGAGGAGCAGAAGCTCATGCGAGAGCTGGGAAGGCGTCTTACCTATGTACGTACGCTCATCGTCTAATACCATATCCAACGTTGAGAGAGTTTTCAGGCCGAGAAATCTTCACTTGCCTTGTTGCGACACCATCCAGATCTCAAGGACGTCTGGGGTAATCTCGAGGAAACGATTCCTATCATTAAGCCTACCCAGGCTGAACAGCCGGAGAATCTCAAGCTGACTCTTTTGCCCTTCCAGCGCGAGAGCTTGTACTGGATGCGACAGCAAGAACAGGGTATTTGGCGTGGCGGAATGCTTGCAGTACGTTTTTTGTTTTCTTCAAGAATTTTTCTGACAGCTCATCTGGCCATTCAGGATGAAATGGGGCAAGTAATTTAAGGCGAGATGAGAGCTTTATTAACATGGAATCACAGAATGGGCAAGACCATCCAGATCATCAGTCTGCTTGTTTCAGACAGGGCTAAACCCAATCTTGTGGTGGCGTAAGCAATCTTGTTAGTACCTTGAGGTAGCGCTGATGGTACTCTTCCTAAGCCCCACTGTTGCAGTCATGCAATGGCGAAACGAGATAGAGACTCATACCGATGGCATGAAAGTTCTTGTTTGGCACGGTGCATCTCGAGTAACAGACCATAACGAGCTCAAGAAGTACGATGTGGTACGTACGGATGACAGCCCTGTTTATATCTGTAGGTTGAGCACCTTAACAGGTTCTTACAACCTACGCTGTGATGGAAAGGTGTGTCAACCAATATCTCGCATCGGCATCGAAACCCACATTGCCTATAGCTGCTTCCGAAAACAGCATTCGGGGTTTAAACGGAAGGGCGTAATCGTCAAAGAGAAGTCTCCCATCCATCAAATTCAATGGAATCGCATCGTGGTATGTTATTTATTCAATTTTCTCTGCTGAAAACATCTTCCTTACCTGGTTCTACTCAGCTCGACGAAGCTCACAATATCAAGGAACGATCGACGAATACTGCCAAAGCTGCGTTCGAGCTCAAGGGTAACTACCGATGGTGCTTGTCTGGTACTCCCCTGCAGAACCGTGTGGGAGAATTGTACAGTCTTGTGCGTTTCCTTGGAGGGGATCCCTTCTCGTACTATTTCTGTATGCCTATCCATTCCTCGAAGGGAGGCATCAACAAACTCACAAAAAATGTCACCCAGGCAAGTCATGCGATTGCAAATCCCTGCACTGGAAGTTCTCCGATAAGCGTACCTGTGATGGTGCGTTTTCGTGTCATATTGAATAGTCTCTGGTTGAACATATGCATTCTTAGATTGTGGCCACACTCCGATGCAGCATGTAAAGTGGTTGTTACTAATTCTCTGTGTACCGCCTTATATATTCCTTTCAGACTTGTTTCTGGAACAATGAGATTCTTACCCCCATTCAGAAGCATGGCATGGTTGGCCCTGGCAAGCCTGCCTTCAAGAAACTTAGGATCCTCTTAGATAGAATGATGCTTCGCAGAACGAAGGTCAGTCAAAGCCTCAACCCTCATTTTTTATTAGTATTGACGGTCTATACAGCTTCAAAGAGCTGATGACCTGGGTTTACCACCGCGTACGGTCCTTGTTCGCAAAGACTTTTTCAGTCCGGAAGAGAAGGATCTTTATCTTTCGCTGTATACTAACGTGAAACGCCAGTTCAGCACCTTTGTTGATCAAGGAACGGTGCTCAACAGTAAGTTCACCAATACATGTCTTGAGCTGTTTCTGATCAATGTTCTAGACTATTCAAATATCTTTACCCTGTATGTCAATATCCTACCTGAAATGAATGTTTTTCTTGACCTGACTAATATCTTCAGCCTCACTCGACTCCGGCAAATGGCCTGCCACCCCGATCTCGTTCTACGGAGCAAAACGAACGCTCACAAGTTTACCGACCTAGATCTGGAGGAGGCCACCGTGTGCCGTATCTGTAACGACGTTGCGGAAGATGCCATCCAGGCTAAGTGCAGGCACATCTTCGATCGTGCGTGCATTCAACAGTATCTTGAAACTTCCGAGGAGGACACGGTATGGACTCTTCCTTCAACAACCTCCTTATGCCACGCCCTCACTGATTTCCTCAGCCCAAATGCCCAACTTGTCATCTTCCTTTGACAATCGACCTAGAAGCACCCGCTCTTGAAATCGAGGAATCCACCATCAAAGCGCGTCAAGGCATTCTCGGTCGTTTAAACCTTGAGTCGTGGAGGTCATCATCGAAGATTGAGGCACTCGTTGAGGAGTTGAGCAACTTGCGACTTCAGGATGCGACGACAAAGAGCATCGTTTTCAGTCAGTTCGTCAACTTTTTGGATTTGATCGCGTTCCGTCTCCAGAAAGCTGGCTTCAATGTTGGTACATCCAAATTTGATATTTGTCCTTCTACTCAGCTCCATCAATGAATAGATTTGTCGATTGGAAGGGACGATGAGCCCTCAGGCCCGAGACGCCACGATCAAGCACTTCAGTAAGTAGTACAAATATTCTCTCTGTGATCAAAGATTTACTAGGTGTGTTCTAGCAAATAATGTGGACGTCACAGTCTTCCTCGTCAGCTTGAAAGCCGGAGGTGTCGCCCTCAATTTGACAGAAGCGTCACGGGTGTATCTTATGGATAGTTGGTGGAATCCGGCGGTTGAATACCGTGAGTTTTTACTATCGAAAAGGTCATTACTACTAGCCTTCTGATGATGAACGTAGAGGCAATGGATCGCATCCATCGTTTGGGCCAGCACCGGCCGGTGCAAGCCATTAAACTAATTGTAGAAGATAGCATAGAGAGTCAGATTGTTCAGGTATGGTATTTCCTAAAGTTTCGATGGAGATGGCATCTAACAGTCTTTCATGCAATATTAAGCTCCAGGAAAAGAAGTCTGCTATGGTCAATGCTACTCTGGACACAGACGACCAGGTAGGGATTACATCTATCGCGAACAGTTTATGGTTATGCTCATGTCTGCCGTTTGTGAAGGCTATGGGACGTTTGACACCTGAGGATGTAAGTCGTCATTTACCCTTCCTTGTTGACGTTCTGACTGACTCTATCATAGCTGAGCTTCTTGTTCAGAGTAAGTTATCGCAACATCTACTGTCCGAATAAGTGCTGACAACGTCCTTCCTTCATGATAGCTATGAAAACATATACCCTCTTCAGTTACGTTTTAGGCTTAAGGACGCGCCCGTGTCTTCCAAGTATATTACCCTGTGTAGATACATCTTGTAAACCATTATCAGCGAACAGACTTTCTCATTTGACGATCGTAATCTGCACGGTCCAAAAAAGCCGGAACTTCAAGCTTCAGGCCTCAATCGTAGGTTGAATCATCAGTATTTATGTAACGGTGACTTCACTTCCAATATGTAGCCTTGAAACAGTCTTAAACGTGCGCGGTGCAATGATTCTCTTGGTACATCGTTGCGGCTGACCACGAACGAAGATTCTTATTTCTACACTTGCAGTAAGTCTACGCTTTGTCAAGCAGTTCCATCATCAAAAGAATAATTCCACATTTATATTCTCGCTTATCTCGAAATTTTTTTCATTTGACACAGTGCCGGTTATCCGGTATGTTTCATTGCGATGCGGTATGGTATTGATGGAATAGTAATAAGATACATGTGTGTAGCAGTACTAGTAATACAAATACTTGTACATGTGTGACCTGTGATTCGAGGTTGCAAGGGCGGTGAAACAGACGTGCGCAGGGAGAGATGAAGTTCAGGTAACAGGAGGGTGTATCCAATATACGCGATGAAATTCATTATCGGCGTGCGCGTCGACGCCGGACACTTGAACGCTGATGAGTTGTATATGGCCCTCCTGGAGCCGAGAGTCCCATACGAGTAAGGAGACCGTAAGGGCCATGAAAATCAGGATCGGGATGTGGGTCCAATCGTGAAAGCAAACTTGGCTGTTCTGTGGCTGCCCTTGAGTTCAAAGTTCCATCGACACGTTCCAGAAGAGTCAGAGAGCGAGGAATGCTCTCCTCATCGTGTGCGAATTGTTTCGACCGCCCGCCATTCGACGTTAAACGATTTTCTTTGTTGCGGACACCAGTGCGGCGCCGCGTACGCACAAGAATCTCTCTTGACTCCGTTGGCGTTTTCGCACGTCTGCCATGATAGCGGTCTGACACCAAAAATTTAGAGCTTCAGTTCTCCACGCATAAAATTACTCAGACGCGGCACATACTGAAAGTGTCTTCTGGCCGAGTATCCTCATCTAGGCGGCTGGAAATCATAGTGAACATCCGAAGAAGGGATATCCAAAATATAGACATACGAAGAAACCATTGCCAACAGAGGTTCGTACACATTCTTCAGAAGCGACAGTAATACATCCCACCCTTCCGTCTTGTAGAACCACCGAACCATATTCTCCATTCGTCAAGGCAGTAGGTTTTATGAACGCAAGAACCCAGGATAAGTTCTAATGAGCGTTCACCGCCTAGAATCTGATGAACACTCTGCAAAATTGGTGAGAAGGGCAGAGAACATGAATTGATAACTTTTTTTCTCACAGCAAACTTGCTCAGAGACCCTTCCTCGAATCTTTCAAGAATGACCCTCCCAAGGACGACGCCAATGATTTCTCTGCCGGATAGTATCAACATGCGACGTTCTTTCTCGTCCGCCTCCGATGTCTCGTACAACCGCTGTGCCCGGTAGAGATAATCGAGTGCAAAAGATGGAAACTTCAAAGCGATACGTTGCAGTGCTTTTTGGATAAAGTTGGGACTATAAGCATAGTCTGTAGATGCCATCTGAGTCCGTTGTCGGCTGCGATAGTGTAGAAGTCTATACTTGAGAGTTGCAGAAGGAAGTTCTCTGGGTTTGAATTCTAAACCACGCCGCCACAGTCAGAAAGTTGAGGTACTCCTTATCACTTCTGGAAATGAAATCTATTTTCAAGAGAAAAAGATCAAAGAAATGTGTTATGCCATTTCCTTAGCCGTTTTTCATCATGGAAAAAGACATCTTTCATTGTCCAGAGCTTTTTTCTATGAAAAATAGGAGCAGGAGGATCTGAGGGACATTGAGAGGCAGTGAGACTGACTGCCTGGTGGCCTGGCAGGCTGTGAGTTGCTTCTGGTTTCTGGATGAGTCTTCAGATGCTCTGCAGACCAGCTAGGCTGATTTCACCAGAATGATTCTGGATTCACTAGGAGTCTCTTGATGGAGCCACTTCTATGGGGTCTTTTATTCATGATGGTCTCTGGAGGATTTGCCTGAAATATACACTTCCCAAGGAGGTGGAGGCAGGTCTGGCAATACTCAAGCAGCTGTTGTGGACAAGAGGATCTACTTCACCCAGGCTGCCCCTGATGACTCTGAATGTGGTGGAGGACATGCCCAGAAGGGATGGCATTCTCTGGGGTATGAGCTGGAATATGGTGTGAGTTTTTGGTAGAGTCTTGAGGGTGGCAGGGGCCTTCTCAGGGTTCCACTGACATTACTGTAGTGCGGGGGAATTGTCTCCAGAGAATCAATCTGCAGAAGAGCAAGGACAAGGGACAGGAGTGACAGGACAGGGAGTAGGAAGTCTTTGGGGTGAGAGGAGTTGGTCCAAGCTGTATCGTTACTAAATGTACCATAGTTTTCTTGTGGTGCCCTAAATTGCATGCTTTTCTGGGTCTGCTATTCATTATAAGTGGTAAAGATACTGAAGGGGAAAAATAGAATATCAGTGATTAGGGGATAAAATTGCATCAGTGACGTCAGGAGTTAAAATAGCAAGGGATTAAAAATAGAGAAATCAATGACATAACTGATTACTAGTAGATGATGCCAGAGATGGGTGAGGTGAGGCGGATTGGAATGATGAGGTACAGTTTCATGTTAGCAGGTGCAAGTAATCAGGGCAGAACGATTAGATAGATAAGATGGACTGATGGAGACAACTGGGGTTGTTGGGGGAATTATGGGGACAGACAAGAAGAACAGGAAGAAAGAAAAAAAAGAAAAACAGGAAGAAAGAAAAAAAGGAGTTGAATCCCTAATGGATGCATGAGATAGGGGTTAGACCTGCAACTGTCCTGGTGGTTTCTTACAGGGATCAGGAATGCTGGAAGGACTAAGGGTTTGCAGGTGTTGTCCTCTGGGCCATACCCAGCCTAGCAGATGAAATATGGGCCTTACCCCAATGAAGTTTGGAGTCAAGAATCTTGTTAACCTACAACAAGTGCCACAAAATGACATCAGATTTGGAGGCGGACAAATTTGATGACTCAGAGGCACTCGTGCTGACGCATCTCTGTGAAACATGGTCTTGGGGGAGGATGGTTGCACTGGGAATTGTGGACTGGGACAGGTCTAGATATCATCCTCACGCGGGAACAAAGTGAGTTAGAAGAGATCAGCGGGACCCTTGACTCAGAGGATAAGGACACGGATGAAAGACACCAAACACTATGTAGTACTTGAAGAATCTAATGCTGCGGTACATAAGTCGGCAGATTTGCATGATCACATATGATGTATTTAGATATCATTTAGAATAGACAACGAGCATCTTTATGGGAGGCATAACTTGTTGAGGCTTCCCTGGTTTCGGCGACTAGTCCATCTATAACTTGGAGCCCGAGATTCATGTAAACCCACTCTTTCCTTCAATCACTCCGAATGCTGGCCCAGCTTTCCCAAACATCGCTCGCAAGTCTGCGACGAGAGCTTCCGGCTCCTCAATAGCAGCAAAGTGACCGCCACTCGGTTGCTCAGATTCAAAGATCAGATTGGGCACTTTATACCAGCTGACAAAAGATTTGATGATTAGACCGATTTTGGATGAAGACATCAATATACATATACCTTCTCGGGAGGCTGATAGCCTCGTTAGGGAAGTACGAATGCCCGAGAGGAATGGTCGTACTCTCCTGAGTGGCGAGGGCTCCTAAACCTTCTAATTTTGTTACCTCATAGTATATCCTGAATGATGCAGCCGGCCCAGCGCGTGAGAAGTAATAGATCGAGATCCACGTCAGAACTATGGAAAGTTTTATTAGATTGTCTTCTCGTCTAGAAATCGTGAGCAAGAAAGAAGCGCACTTTCGTCGTCGGTAAAGGGTTTACCATCTTCGACTGATGCCGCAAGCTTCTCGTATATCCAAGCCAGTAGTCCAACAGGGGAGTCAGTAATACCGTAGCCGAGGGTCTGTGGGCGTGTTGATTGAATGGCGAAGTATCCGCTTCCTGTCGTGAGAAAGTCTAGGGAGCGTGCAAGGCCGGCCTTTTCGCGCTCAGTGTAGCCCAAGAACGGGAGGTATGATAGGAGGTGGGAGATGAGTAGGAGTGGGCGTTTGTGCGAAGGAGGAGCTGTTCTAGAGTTTGGATAAGGTATTTATTCGGGAATGGTCTGAATGGACTCGCATCGGGAAATTTGTGTGCCAAGCTTTGATATATTGTGGTCCATATAATTTTGCCATTCGGCGTGTAATCTGACAAATTATAGTCAGAGTTAAGTTTGCGTGTAGAAGACGGAAAAGATTAAATACAGACGAAGAATCCCCAGTCTCCTCCTTGGGTTACTATTGGTGTAATGATACATCAACAACAGCCCGGGAGCCGAAGAAACAGGAGGAACTCACCATACTGATCATACCCCAATGCCAGCATGAGTTTATGCGCCACCTACGAAAATCAAAAGTTAAGGAAACAGATAGATCCAGACAGGATCTAGCATACTTCTGCGTACTGGTTTAGAGCAAAGCCTTTCTTGGTAGGAGCAGTGGAAAACCCAAATCCAGGAAGACTTAATGCGACGACGTGGAAGCTCGGACATTCCTGCGGCGCATCGACGAGCAACGGCAGGATCTTACGAACCTCGAAAAAGCATCCTGGCCCTATATACATATCCCAACTCTCAGTACGTAGCATATGCCTTCGTAATAAAAAGCAAAAAGTACTTACAACCGTGGACAAACAATAAAGGAATCGCGTGCTCAACTGCACTCCGTTTATGGACATAGTGTATATTCAGCGAGCCGAAGCCGTCCACAGGGATATCGCGCGTGAATTGAGGCAACTCCGCATTGAGAGCTGCTTCGTGTGTTGGCCAGTCGTAACCATTCTGCCAGTAGCTGACGAGACGCTTGATATCAGACAGAGGGGCACCATATGCTGTCCCAGCATCCTCGAGCTCGTCAGGGAAGACAACAAGGCTGAGCTTTTGCTGGAGGAGCTCTAGCTGTGAGTCGGGGATAGATATACTAAAGTGGGACTCAGTCGAAGCAGACATGGTCGATGGACTGAGAGAATGAATGGGAGATGTTATGTCTGGTCACAGCACGTTTCATAAACGTCGATAGATCCCTTCAACTTACATACCCTTGTTTAGTTGTTTGTCTGATACCCGCTCCCCGCCAAGACCCGAGAATTACCCGATAGGCAGAAGCTCGTGAAAAAGAACATGTTCTTCTAACGTTCTTTAAAACTTTGATGAAGTCGAGGTGGAGTCGAGCGAATCGGATTTATGTGTTAAATAATATCCTAGAAGGTAAGCCGAAGGGTCTATCGTTATGAAACGTGCTATATAATGGGCCCGTCGACAGTTCGCCACATTTGACTCCATGTGAATTCGACGCAAATGATTGGGTTCGTCACGAGGAAAAACTAAGTCCTTAAAAGGTTGGAGGCGGCAACAGCTTGAATGGACTGGTAATAGTCGTTACCCACCATAGCCTGCTGCTTCTATCAACCATACAACTGAATCAATTCACTCATAAAGCCAATGCATCTGCAAGTTCGACCAAGTGATGAGAGGAAAAACCAGAGATACGATTAAGAATAACCATAAAATGGCTTATGTAGGTTTGATTGGGAGTACACACGTTTATTATGGAAAGACGAATCTGGTATAACTCCCTGCTTGAGGACTCTTTTCTTCGAAATTCCCGAGCCTCTGTGGTAGGAGGGAAATTATGCAGTACACTTGGATCAACATTAGCGTCGAGTGACATGAATATAAGATTGGACTTACCGTCATGCTGCCGGCACTGGTATTCATGATAAGGGCAACAATAAGACCGTACAGGCCCAACACCTCAGCGAAGATGAGAATCAGGATCTACAGAGGGTAAGGATGCGGGAAACGAAAAGAGGTGGGATCCGCACCATGCCAACGAATAGCCTCGGCTGCTGGGCAGTTCCACGAACACCAGCATCACCAACAATTCCAATAGCGAAACCTGCCGCAAGACCTGCAAGACCGACCGACAAGCCAGCGCCGAGTTGTACAAAGCCTTTTGCAAGGGACATTGTGGTTGAAACTGTGAAGACAAATTTGCTTCAGACATCTTCGTTCGCAATAAATGAGTACTACGCACGATCTCCAGCAATGAGAACTGAAACGACTAGACCGTAGATCTGGTGACGAAGTGGAATGAGTAATTTGGAAAGGAAAGAAAGTATATAATGAACGTACAGCAATAATACCAGCCATGATGACAGGAACAACACACTTCATCATAAGGTCTGGGCGTAGAACGGACATGGCAGAAATGCCAACGCCTGACTTCGCAGTTCCATAACTTCAGAGATTCAGAGAGGATTGTGAGTACCAGCAGATGCATAGTTGGGCTGTAACATACCTTGCTCCTATGCCTATTCACGCAACAGCTCATCAATAAATACGCAAGCACAAGTGCTACCAGGTACTTACAAGTAAAGACAATTGCGCTGGTGCAGCCCTAGAAGTTAGTTTTGACATTAGACCATTTCCGACGTAGATGATAGATTCAACTCACAAGTGCACTAAAGAAGGGAGCGTATACGGGACAAAGGTCGGAAGACATCGTCGAAGGGAGGTGTAGAAAGCAGAGAACAGTAATGTCAATGAAGACACGTACATGACGACTCAACCACACTGAACAACCACCGGCATTTCCCGAAGCTGACTTTGAACTAATTTCAGAAATTCGTCTACAACACCTTTGCTTGAGACCTGAAACTACATACAGCCTTTTCGGAAAATGTTGGCAGTAGCCAAGGTTTTTCTGTTTGTCAATAAAGGTACCATCAGATTATACTTTTGAGAATGCATAGCCACACTGCCTTCGGAACTGCAGTTAGCTGCTGTTGGCGAACAAGCAAACTCAAGTGATTTTTCCACTGAATTTCCATGATGTATCTCTTATATGAAATACATTCCGAGCATATAAACATGCCAATAAGACCTCAATGACCTATATTCCATGAGCCGTCTTGTCCAAAGCTGGCTGGGGGGTCATAGTATCCTCAAAATTTTGACTGTTCTTAAAAAAACTTCAAAATCATGAAAAAGTGTGCAATCGACCCCTTTTGCTGAGCTTGTTGTCATCCTCAAATTTGGGAAAAAATCAACAAGAGGTTGTGCCAAAAAATTCAGAGATATGGCCTATGGTGCAGTTCACTTAGAGACCACCAATGTGTGACAAATAATATTGCACCTCCAAAAATTGATATTTTTTATGTCTTGCCAAAATGCTCCTATCAATGAGGGGAACAAAACTCCAAGACAGATTTTTTAAAACTGATGGAGTTATCTCCATATATTAAATATCTCATCATGCAAGTTAATTTTAATGGTTTTTGACTATTAAAATGCTTAACAATTAATGTTTCAGGCATACAAACCAACCACCTACTACTCCTGAAAGCCAAAGGCAACAAGCTAGGCTTCAAAGGAGGCTTGAACAGTCACAAATGACAGATCCTGATGATTGTCATATGAATAGAAACAATAGATCTTTGGAACAGATCAATACTGTAGTTGTCCCACCACTTCAATTTGGGCCTGAGGGTATGGGAACTGGGGGTATTAATCAATCTATAGGAACTGGGGGTTATGGGATCCAAGGGTTTGAGACTTGCCACCAATCTATAGTCACTACTTCTGGCTCTTCAGGAAGACCTATTAGTCAGCTAGCACCTGCTGATGATCCATTTTCTATGGTCATTCCTGAAACTGTTTTGCCTGAAGGATGGGATGCTCCTCTACAGAATTCCTTACCTAGTTTGGTGCCACCTCTGCCAGCTCCTATGCATAAAAGAGTCAACAGACTCAATCAACCTATTGTTGCTGAAGCAATTGTGGGTATTCCTGAAATTCATCTGCCTGAAGGATGGAATGCCCCTTTACAGAATGCCTTGCCTAGAATGGTACCACCTCTGCCTGTCTATGGAAGAGTCAGTATGCTGGGAACAGTCAATCAGCCTACTGTTGCTCAAGCTACTATGGATATTTCTGAAACCCATCTGCTTAAAGAATAAAATGCACCTTTACAAAATCCCTTGCTTAGAGTGGTGCCCCCTCTGCCTGCTCCTCTTCATGGAAGAGTTATGAAGGCTCCTTTACCAGGACATATGCTCATAATGATACCACCTCCCCCTTGCACACTAGCTCTATTTCAAGAGCAACAAAGGCTGAAGCAGAGGCAACAGGAGCAAGCACTAGTGGTCTTGCAAGAGCAACAAAGGTTGACATCTTACTCTGGCTGAGGCAGCAAGAGGAGGCACTGGCAGTAATGCAAGAGCAACAAAGGCTCAGACAGAGAGAGAGGGAGAGGAAGAAGAGCAATTTATGCCAAAGGTTAGTCCAAGACAGATTTAAATGCTACTTTAAACTAATAAAGTTTAACAGCATATAGATTTGAATCTTGAACATAGGCCTTTGAGTGCAGCTATGGCTCAAAGGATCTTTCAAGGCTGGGAAGAGCAACATGCAGCTGATCTGGAAGAGAACTTCAATGGTTTAGGTCTTCAGAATGACATACCTTCTGATGACTTAGAATATGTTGATCCTGTTGAAGATCAACCAACAGAACAATTGGATCCTCCCCTTGATGATCCATTGAGTCCTCAGGATGACATACCTCCTGATGATGACTTAGAATATGTTGATCCTGTGGAACATGGACCTACAGAAGACTTTGTTGCAATCTGTGGTGCATAACACCATTAGCATACCTCAATCAAAAACAATGGATAGCCACTGGATGGCCATTCCTTTGATATATTACAGTTATCACACAATGCAGACAAAGCAGACAATTATATATATATATATGAACAGCACCCTCAGTCATTGTATCACAGACTGAGGGTGAGTTTTAGTTACTTATGGACTTGCACATTACTGACTGTACCTTAGATTGAGATACTTATGGTATCTGTGATTGTTTAGGTACAGAATACAGTCATTGTATCACAGACACCATACTGGGTTCAGTCTTGAAGGGAAAGAGCTTCAGTTTTGGCAGGGTCAAGGGGGAAGAACTCAGCTCAGAACTCCTTCTCAAACTCCATCCAGCCTGAGAAACTCTCAACTCCTCTTGGGCATCAAAAGATCTGCAGCGCATAGGTTGAGGCTTGGCCAGCCTTCATGTAGGAGAGAACCCAGGCAATTTTCAAGGCATTCAAGGTGAAGGCTTCACTGCTCAGCTGGATATAGGTGATACAGGACTGGAGAAAGCATTCTCCAGCCTTACAATCTCTATCATAGACATCAGGGAGTGCAGAACAAGGGAGTTTGGAATGGGAAGCTGAAAGGACTAAGCCAGATGCAGACACAAATTGTTCTGCAACAGCTGGAGCCAAAAAGCCTGAGCTAGGTGCAGACACAAACCATTCTGCATCTGCTGGGGGCATGAGAGGTGTGGTAGGAGCAAGGGGGGGACATTTCAGAAGGGCTTGGAGAGAAAAGGACACTGCTTCAGTAGTTTGACAGAGTCCAGTGAGTTTAGCCATATAGGAAGTAAGAGAGGCTTGCGTAAGTTGAACCTGTGTCTCCAGGGACAGCAAACAACTCCAGGCATTGTCCTGGGGGCTTGAAGTGTCAGGGGGAGGTGCTGGAGGGGTTGGCTGGGTCATAGGAGGAGCACAGGGGGCACTAAGACACTAGTGGGGGAGAGACCTTTTGAAAAACCAAGTAGAAGCTCAGTGTCAGGTTCTGCTGACCATGGGGGCTCAGCTACACTGGGCAAATCCTTACTAGGCAGATGTGATGTCCTACACTGATAACCTGGCACTTGGAAAAGGTTTAGACTCTAGAGACTTGCAAGGATAAGCAAGGAGAAGTGACCCAAACAAGTCCAGGATGGCCCATGGACAAGTTGTGGGGAAGGGGTTGGACTTGATGGGGCATCAGGTACAAGTCTGGAAGCAAGTATTAGAGGTGCAGGGCAAATGGGGGCCATATGAGTGATGGGAGTGGGGCCAGGATTTGATGGAGGATCAATGGAAGTTGATGGGTTTTGGGATGGAGCAAAGAGCAAGGTTTGAAGTTGGTTTAAGGAATGTTTGGGGTTTGTAATTGTAAGCATGGAGTTTGTGAAGGCATTAAGGTTGAAAGGACTTGAGCACAATAAAGGAAATGGAGTCAAATGAGATGAGACAGAGTCAAGATAAGTTTGAGACAAAAACAAAGATATATTTGAGCAGAAGTACAAAATGATAATGAAACAATAACAGAGATAGGGACAAGACAAGACCAGGAGACTGAGAGGGAAGGGAAATGTAATATGGAACACAAAACACAAGATAGAAACAATTAGACCATAGGTAACATTAAGCAGGTAATATCAAGACTAGAGTACAAGGTGCTACTCTACAACTTATATACTGACTACTAGAGAGCTCTGGGGGACAGCAGGTCTGGCAGTGGGGCTTGTTGGGGCCACACAGAGTTGACAGGTGTTGGTTGTGATCAGGAGACAGGCTGTAGTGATATTCTGATGGGATCAATTGAGGACACAGGCCATTCCAGAGTTGTCATAATGCTTCAGAGTTGGTTAGGTAAACTAGGGTGATGAGCTAGTGATGTACACTGGGGTCAGAAACAGTGGGGGAGGGTCCCAGGGGCTCAGGAGAGTTGGGGGAAGCATTGACAGCTGTAGGAAAGGTGTCAGAGTTAGCCAAGGGGCTGTTGGAGTTTGCCAGGGAAGCATTGGAGTTACCCAAAGTGGGTGCCATGGGTGGGTGAAGGTTGGGGAAGTCAAAGGGGGGGATGGGGGTGAACTCTGGGAAAGAGAGGTGGCTGGGAACAGGGTCTGGGGTTCTGGAGACAGGTCATGACACTCAGGTACAGGAGGCTCCCAGACCAAATTTATAGACTTGTTCTGCTGTAAGGGCAACCTCTGGAGGCTGTGGCTTAATCACACAACTGGCAAAGGGAAATTCAAAGTCTATTCAGTACTGTACAGTGTCTACTGAGATAACTACTCACCTGGCAAAGGGAAATCTAAAGAGAACAAGTCTGGAGATTTCCTAGGCCAGGTGTGATGCTTCAGAGGCTTCAGAAGTGTGAGAAACAACTGTACAGTATGACAGAGAAAAAAGACAAAAGTGATGTGTCAGCAATTGGTCAGCAGTTATATAAGCTGGTGGTGGTGTTAAAGGGGCCACACTTGTCTGAATTATTGACAGAGAACTGGTGCAGCCTGAGGGCTGAAACTAGGACCAATAGATAGGAAAAAGGAAGGAGAATGAATGAAAACTGTAGTGGGGGAAATCTGACAAGAACTGGAGAAGGAGAAGGGGGACCAAGTGGGACATCCCCTGACACCTTCTACATGGCCTCTTACCAGACCCTGGATTGTTTCTTGTATTCCAGGCCTACTGCTCATTGTAGGCCTTGCATCTTTGGAAACCAAGTACTTTTGATCAAGGGCTATCTTTTGGTTCTATTAGTAGTGGTCACATGCCAGGAGTCTGGAAATCGAGGCCATTTACAATGGATTCCCACTTTTTGATTGGACTCTAGATTTGGTTGTTGTTAGGTATTTTTTCCAGAAGCTCTAGAGTAAATTTTCTGAACACTGGCATTGGGGATCCTTAGACTTGTTTTTTTTGGATCTCCCTCTGCCAGGTGAGTAGCTAGAAATCAAGAATTTCTTGTAGATACTGAATAGACTTTGGATCTCCCTCTGCCAGTTGTGTGATTGAGCCACAGCCTCCAGAGGTTGCCCTTACAGGAGCATAATAGTGGTGGCAGTGTTATATCAAGGGATGGAAAAGAAGAGAGTGTTGAGGAAGAGGCTAGAGGTGGATGCAAAGCATATGGTGTTTGAGGGTGAGTATGTAGGGCAGATCCTGGGGATGGAGCTGTTGAGAAGGGAGATGAGAGGCCAGAGAAGAATCAAGACCATGATAATGGGCACAGATAAAAGGCAATTGGGAGCCATGTTGAACATCCTACATACACTAGCCAGTATACCACAGAGGCATATGTTGATCCTGATGCAGCTAAGGACCAGGCATTGCTCCCTAAATCAGTACCTACATAGGTTCAGGAAAGCAGAATCACCCATATGCACAGCCTGCCACCAAGCAGACAAGATGGTAGAGCACTACCTGCTCCAGTACAGTGTGTACAAATGACAGCAGCATGAATTAGCAAGGGCAGTGGAATAGGAACAGAAGCCTTGAGCAAGCTTCTGGGGGAGACCAAATTGGTCAAAGCCCTGTCTTAATACATAAACAGCACAAATCATTCAAGAGGACATATGGAGATCTGACAGTGACTGAGGACATGATAGATACAAGGCCAGAAGGGGAAAGGAAGAAGGGAAGGAGGCAGTAAAGAGGAGGAGGGTAGAATACTAACATCTTAATTGACAGTAAAGTGCTGACAGCAGTGTAATATGGAACCCAGCCCAGAATCCAGGTGCAAAATGGTTCAGAGATGTGATATATGACAGTGCATCTATGTAGACACTTTAAACTAGATAGAATCCAACATAAGGCAAGGCCCCCATGGGTAGATGAATACATCATCATCATCATGTGAGATTGCATGGGAATTTCTTTATTGTCTTTGCATTGTGTCACTACTGTGCTCTAAACACACTATGCCAAACCCTAGTACCATAGAAATCAAGTCCCCCCTTTCCTCTGTGTCAGCTGCCCCTCCCAGTACTGCATTTATATCTGATGAGATGTTCAAGATGCACAAGGTCAATAACTCCTCAAACCCATTGATTCTGCCAGTGGGGAAGGTGATGGCAAGCTGTACCAGCCACATCCTGGACAACCAGAATAGCAAATAGGCTGACTGGTTGTATAGTATGAACCTTGAACTTTTGATGGTGCAGCTTTGGGAGTACATTTTCAATACACCTGCCACCCCACATCCTAATTACAAGCCATGTGTGAGTTGAGCCTGGGTGAGCAATAATCATTTGGCCTGCTCATTCATCAAACAGGTGAAATCTTTGATAGAACAGAAGTTATGTGTTGACAAATGAGACCCAGTGGCCCTGCAGGCATATTTAGAGCAGAAACATGGTGGCACAGTACCAGTCAAACAAGTACACTTGCTTCAGAAAGCCCTTACACCAAAATGCTCCACCTCTAAATCCCTGACTAAGACAGCAGATGGCAGAAAGGATCAAATATGCTTTTAATGCTGGAGAACTTATGAAGGAGCTCCTCCAGTCAATTGCAACACTCTCTGCCTTGTCCAACAAGTCCTATGTACAAATTTGGTCCATTGTATTGCAAGATCTCACTGCTGCCAGCAATGTAAAGAAATATGGACCCCAAGATACAAGAATTCATTGAGGGCAAGCAGATTCTTATTGATGCAGATAAATTGCACTCTCCAAACATGGTCTTGGCTGCCACATTAGTAGCAAAGTCTGCAAGGTATGCAAGATTGATCTATGCAGGGATGTAAGTCAAGAGGGCAACCAAATTTCATAGGACACATGTTGCTATGGTGTATTCTAGAGAGTGGCAGCATGGCAAGGAAGACTGTTGAGGAGTCCAAGACAGCTTGCTTGGCATACTACAGGGCAAAGAACAAAGACAAAAAGAAGGCAAGCTTAAAAATTACAGTTACACCTTTGGATGGGTCTGCATTCACTCTCAAAGGAGATCCAGAATTCATTGCTGCATACATGGCAGCTTGAGAAGTGGAGAACCACATGAAGGATTGGAAGTATCCAAAATTCTGGTTAAATCATGTAAAATACTATGGAATCATAGCTACAAATTGCATTTTAGCTTATGTAATTCAAATCAAAACTGAGGGAGTAATGGCCATGTTAAAATATTCACTCATTGGGACAGATTTTTGAGCATCTCTAATTTTGGTATTTAGTACTTTGTATGTCCTCCATTTGCCTTTATAACTGCTTGAATCCTTCTAGGCATGCTTTCTATCAGTCTTTTGGCATACCTCTGCTGGTATTCCATCCCACTCCTTTGCAACCCTCTCCCACAATTCATGCACACCATGAGGTGTTTCATACTGCCTAGACTGCTTCTTGAGGTACTCCCAGAAGTGTTCAATAGGGTTAAGATCAGGGGATTGGGCTAGCCACTAGAGGACATAAAAGTTGTTGTCTTCAAATCACTTGTTAGCCCTCTTGGAGTTGTGTTTGAGGTCATTGTCCTGTTGAAAGTAGTGGGCACCCTTCTCCATCTCCAACTTTTCAAAGCTCTCCTTTAATCCATCATCCAAAATTTCACAGTACTGCTCTGCATTTTGCTCTGCATTCATAATCCCCACTACCTATACCAGCTTTCCTACCCCATTCCAACCCATACAGCCCCAAACCATGAGATTTTTTCCTTCTCCATGTTTCACAGTAGGTGTAGTACATACTGCTTTCCATCTGACCCAATCCTGTTAATCTTTGTCTCATCTGTCCACAACACTCTTTTCCAGTCCTCCACAGTCCAGTTCTGATGCTCTTGAGCCCATTCAAGTCATAGTTGCTAATGTCTAGCTTTGAGCATAGGAACTTTCCTCTTTGAAGCAGACCAATACCCCTCCTTCTTCAGCACATTCTGGACAGTCTGAGGGGAGACAGGGTTGAAAATGATGTTGTTGATAAAATTGGTGGCCTGAACAGCTGTACCAAGTCTCTCAGTTGAGATTTATTGAACAATAGCCTGTTTATTATGTGGAGTAAGCTTCACTGGACAGCCTTCAGGATGGTTTTCCTTGTCCACCTCCAACTCTCTACCAATTAATAGTAGACTATCCTAGACCAGTTTTAGCCTCAATCTGATGCAGAGAATACCCTTGAGCAAGGAGAGAAGCAACAGTAGAGCATTGTGCAGGAGAAGTAGCTTTCATGATGGTGGTTGAAGGTCAAGATGTGGTTTAACAAACTTGAACCACTCTCAAATATGACCAAACATGGTCACATGACTCTGTTGATACTCCCACATGCAACTTACTCTTTACTTCTGACTAAATTAGGGATGAACCTGCAAAATCAAAGATGTTCAAAAAACTGTCCCAATGAGTGAATATTTCAAAATGGCCTTTACTCCATCAGTTTTGATTTGAATTACATAAACTAAAATGCAATTTGTAGCTATGATTCCATAGTATTTTAAATGATTCAACTAGAATTTCAAATACTTCCAATCCCTCATGCCAATGTCATCTTTCAAAAAGTATAAAACATTGGGACAGTTTTTTGAGCCACTGTAATAGATTTCAAATGTTCCAAAAGATACCCAAAGGATTTTCAGGAAGCTACCCAGTATGAGGATGATGGCTATAGATCTAACAATGACTGCTCTTTTGAAAATTATCATCAAAATCATGATGTTGTCCTATATAATTCTGATGTATCAATGCCACATTAATGTGGAGGTCTGTGCTTCAGTGGAAGCTATCAAGTATGTCTACAAGTACATCTATGAAGGTCAGACTTGTAAGGAGAGGAACAACCATTGGAAGAATGTACTTTGCTTCACCTGAACAGCTAAGCAGGGGGAAAGGTTCTACCTCAGAATGCTCCTGACAATTGTAACCAATGCAACATTATGGGCTGCTCTCAGAACAGTCAATGGCCACATCTATCCAACCTACAAGGAGGCATGCAAGGACCTTTGTCTTTCAGATGATGATGTAGATCCTATCAAAGCTGCTCCAATCTAACCAGGATCAGCTCTCAGACAACTCTTTTGCACTATCTTATTCCACTGTGCTCCTGTCACTCCAGAAGAATGAATTTGAGCACTTGATTTGTGATGATCTTCAGCACAGATTAGAAAATATATGATATTAAAGAGGCAGAGTCTTTACTAATCATAATGTTTATGATTATGGCCTTTATCTCATTGACAACAACTTGAAGAATTTTGGCAAAACTCTTCAAGACTTTTCCAATATGCTAGAACATCAGCAGGTTTGGAATGTGGTTCCAGATAGTTAGTTTTGTAAAGAGTGTTGACTTCAATACTGATCAAACAATGTTAGGTAATAGACTTGCAAGAAGAAACTGATTATGATGTTGAAGAATTGAAAAGAACAGTATATAAAAACAAGGCCAAGTTCAATGCTGAACAATTGAAAACCTTCAATGCTGTCATGGACTCTGTAAACAATAACTTGGGCAAGATGATTCACAGTGCAGGTGTTTGTGGCAAAACCTTTGTCTGCAATACTCTGGCTTCTGCTGTTCAGTCCAACAGAGATGTGGCATTATATGTAGCATCATCTGAGATTGCTGCTTTGGAAGGTAGTATAATTGCTCATTCCAGATTCAAAATCACCATTCCTGCTCTGGATACATTGGTTTCCAATATTGACTCATTTCTCTCTTACTCCACACCAAATTTGTCTTCTGAATGAAGCCCCAGTGTAACACAAAAATGTCATTGACTCTGTTGATCATAGGTTCAGAGACATCCTAGATAAAGATGTTCCCTTTGGTGGAGTGACCATGGTGTTTGGAGGAGATTTTTGACAATCTCTTCCAGTTATTCAACAAGGACTTAGGCAGATTGCAACTTCACTTAAAAGGAGACTTTGGGATCAGATTCAAATCCATTACTTGGGTCAAAATATGAGATTGGATCAGACACCTAATAACATTGTTCATGCAGCTTGATCATTGGATGTTGGTGCTGGAAGAAATCTTGGCCCTGGAGAAACAGTACAATTTCCTGAAACTATGATCTGTAATGATAGCTCTATTCTACTTATACTGATATTGGTCATCTTCAAAATGACCAGTATTACCTGGATCAGACCATTCTCTCTGGCAAGAGCTCTGACATAGAGAATATAAATTCAGAAGTTTGTAGAGATGCCCAGGAAAAGAGAAAATCTTGCAGAGTGCAGACTCTGTCATGTCTGATAATGAAAATGGTAATGGCCTTGCATTATATCCTATGGATGCATATCTCAACTCTTTGAGAGCCAGTAGTTTGTCTTTGGCTGCATTGGCTTTGAATATTGGTGTCCCTGTCATGCTTCCTCAAAATCTAGATACAACTAAAGGACTTTGCAATGGAACAAGAATGATTGTCACCCTAATCAGCACCAGAGTCCTCTGATGTTGCATCATCAGTGTGACTTCATCATCAGTGTGACGTCTAAGCCTTTAACTCTTGAGGTGATATTGGTCACGCGTTAATGCTTAAATTCACGTGTTAACGAATGGTATGTACTTAATCATTAAAGTTGTGATCGACTTGTCTGCCTCTCCTTCCTGTCTACCTCATTGATTCTAGCTAACAAGACTATGAAAGAATTTACTCTTAAGGAGGTGCAGAAGGTCCCTGCCATTATTCTAGTCTATATGTTCTTCAGCTGACTAGAGTACTTCAGCACAATACCGAAGGCGACCTGGTTAGTGCACGCAACAATAACAAAGAGTCCCATTAACGGTAGCCTACATATCCAGTGGATCGTTATAGACTCGAAAGTATACGATCTCTCGAAATTTGCCAATCTGCACCCTGGAGGTTCTAACGTGCTATTCGCTGAGAGTGTCGGTCAGTCGAACTAAGTGTTTAGATTCTAACATCTGATGATTCACTTGGCTAGCTGGAAAGGACGCGACTCAAATTTTCTTTGGACTTCATCGTCAGGAAGTTCTATCTAAGCCTCAGTATATTCGGCTCCAAATAGGTAAGATCCAAGGCCAAGAGGAGCAAATACGTCCTCTAGCACCAGGAGAACTCAGTCAAGTTCCTTATGCCGAACCAACGTGGCTCAGCAAAGGCAATTTCAGTCCATATTACTCGGACAGCCACAGAAGATTCCAGGTTGCTGCTCGTAAATTCTTCATGGAAGTCATCCAGCCTGAGTCTGTGAGGTGTGAAGAAAATGGTCAACGTATATCACAGGAGGTAGTGGACAAGATGAGGTATGTGATCTGCTGTCAGTACTTTCACTGATCTCACTCCGAGTCTAATAGTGAGGCCAACATTATAGCAATGCGACTTGGGCCTGGGAAGCATCTGAAAGGTCGCACTCTATTGGGCGGAGTGATCAAACCTGAAGAGTTTGATTATTTCCACGAAGTGTGTTCATCATTTCTTGTTTCATTTGTCAGGCTTTACAGTGACAGGGTATCATTCACGCAGAACTTGCTCGTGTCAGCAGTCGTGCCGTCGTTGATGGACTTCTTGCTGGCGTAGTCATCGGCGTACCTCCTATCCTAAATTATGGCTCCCAAGAACTTCGAACAAAGGTTATCTCAGACGTAGGAAACTCATATTCTCAGATTCCGTTTTGCTCGTATTATAATTATGGTCAGGCTCTCTCCGGCAAAAAATACGTGGCGCTGGCGATAAGTGAAGCTTTTGCCGGTAGTGATGTTAGTGGTCTACAAACCACTGCCGTCCGCGATGGCGATTACTGGATCGTCACTGGAACAAAAAAGTACGTCGTTTCTCGTCGGTCAACTTAATATTCTTTCCCTGACTTTTCCTAGGTGGATTACGAATGGGACTTTTGCGGACTACTTCACGACTGGGTGTAAAACTGAGGTAAGGTATCATACATGGCTTACTGCCGCGGCTTTAGATTATGAGACTTCTACATCGCAGACAGGCTTCACGGTCCTCCTCATTGAACGTGGGCCCGGTGTAACAACCAAACAAATCAAAACCTCTTACTCCTCAGTTGCTGGCACAGCCTACGTCACCTTCGATAAGGTTCGATTTCTATCCTCTCGATTATATATCACCACTCACATGGCGTAACCATAATACAGGTCCGCGTTCCGGTCTCACATACACTCGGTCAAGTTGGCAAGGGCATGCAAGTCATTCTCAGTAACTTCAACCATGAGCGATGGATGGTTATTGCATGTTCAATTTCCGCACAGCGTCTGATTGTTGAAGAATGTCTCAAGTAAGACCTTTTCTACTACTACTGGTGTTCAATTTGTGTTGAGATCCATTGTCTCAAGATGGGCCACACAGCGCATGGTGTTTGGCAAGCCACTAGCTTCGCAAGCTGTCATCCGCGCCAAGCTTGCAGCGATGATTTCTCGCGTTGAAGCGTGTCAGAATTGGTACGAGTCTGTAACGCATCAGATGAACAAAGTAAGTCGAGCTACCTTCTCAGATTCGTTCATTCGATGTTCTCCCTCAGATGAATTACAATGAAATGTCGAATAGACTTGCTGGTCCCATTGGGCTCTTGAAGCAGTAAGTGACATATCATCGTTCCAGACGTCTTTTACATTACATAGGTTTGTGTCCCGCACTGCGCGTGAGACGGCAGAAGGTGAGATGAATATTTCAGGTACCCTCTCAATTTTCTGATGATTTCGTCTCTAGACGCGACGCAAATCTTTGGTGGACGAGCCCTTACCATGACGGGTATGGGCAAATTGATTGAAAATGTATGCCCAAACTCGTGTGTCTCTCTAATCATGCTCACGCTGGCGATCGCGCTAGTACCACCGAACGTCAGGTTTCGACGCCAGTAAGCACTAGCTCTCCGATAGGCCCTCGATATTCCTTTACTGACCTCATTCTTTAGTTCTCGCCGGTGCAGAAGACGTATTAGGCGACCTTGGTGTACGGCAGGCATTGAAGAAAATGCCCATTGACGCGCGGTTATAGCCGCGCTAGCGGAAATACTAGTCACTGTTAGCAGAGACCCTGTTCGACCTATGATATACAACCAATATCTCAATGAAGAATCTTTCGGAAGACAGGCTAAATACTTGTCGTTCATTCATGGAACTCCTGAGGACTACGGATGCTCACTATCTAATGCTACTTTGGCTGGGAAAGCCAATCTCCAGCACGAAGACCCTCTTCAAGTAGCAATATGGAGAGCTCATCACCAGGTCGTCTGCATCCAAACACATAGTCCATCAATCTGCAGGTAATTCCGAATCTTAAGAATGGAGAATCGATGGCAATTTCAATGGCTTCGTAAACGTGTGAGTTACGAGTATAGTTTGCACTGACAGGATCTGCCTCTTCAAATGCTCGGAGGTATTCCTCACGGAACGCCTGGAGAACTTCTGGTGAGTCTTCCTGCAGCTCTTCGCGCGAAGGAATGGACGGATCGATCGAGGTTGCGATGACTCCACTATCTTCCTCTTCTTGATTACTACTCATTTCATCTTCTTGCTCAGAGAGCACATCATCTTGTGTCCTTGTCCTTGGATATCCATACATGAGAGGGTCCCAATCGCGGGTAATCCACGAAGGATACCTGGCGTAACCACCCTGTCGTGGGCTTGTTTGTGTACCATCCCAATCAATCAGACCCGTCACATGCCCCTCCTCATCGACGAAAATATTCTGATAGTTAAAGTCGGGCATGTGAAGCACGAAAGGGGGACCGTCAAGCGACTCGTCGGGTAAAGCGCCAGCAAACAGACGTAGTAAAGACAAGGATATCTTATGGTCCATCGAGGGATCCTCGGATACTTGTCTGGAGATGTCATCAAGGAGATAAGCATGTACTGTGTTGTATGGCCCCCTCGTACTAGTTCCTCCGTCCTCAATTTCATCCGTGGAAGTCAGCAAAGGACCCACGATATGCGAATCTGTCTTCGGATCATAGTCGAGACATCCAATGGCTGGAAACTCGAGAGTCCGAAGTTGCATCATGTTAAAGACTAGGGATCGGAACACGTTCTTGCGCCGTTCCTCTGTAAACCACTTTTGATCAAACCACAGCTTACATAGCTGAATACCTTTTACGCGATCCATAAGGATGTATGGGCGACCAATCACATTTTTTGTGTCGACGGAGAAGTCGTGAATGGGAGGTATAGGGATACTTGTGCGGCTCTGAATAAGTTTCATGGTAATGATATCCGACCGAAGCCCTTTTTCCATCATAGGACTCCATTCATCTTTGGGGATACGTATAACCCACTGAACATTATCTTCGAAGTCGATAAACCAGACCACATTGTATGAGCCAGCTTTTGGAGTGGAATTCACCGTACATGCCACACTATCATCCGACAATGTTGTACGACTGCGTACAGCTGTGGCCAGAGACGCGATTGAGTTCAGATCTATGTGGTCAACAAAGGAAGGAGTGGAGGACGATTTTGACACGGAGGAAGACGCGGAAAGATGATCTTGTGTTCTAGGACGGTCGGACATGAGGATTGCGGTCGTGTCGAGGAGATGATCGAACTGTTCTAATCCGTTCCTTTTGTATGCATTAAGGTACGATTGCTGCCGATTTATGGACCCACACCGGGCGCTAGTATTCTCAGACGTTTGGTCATGGTATCACTCATTCAAATGAACCGTCTTTCAACTATGAAATAGTACAGTCAATATCGTAAATCGTATCCAATCTCTCCTGTTGCATCTCATCAATGATATCCGATGACCACAATCACATAAGTAAGAATGGTAGCCCACACACCAGGCACGTGGACTCTCATGTAGGCGCCCCATTGCCTTCTGCTGCTGTGATGCGCGTCGATGGGGGAGCTGTAGTACTAGCAAATGTATACTGAACTTCGATGATACTTAGCCTTTCGTCCCCGATGAAGTGTAATTAGATTAGATTAGATTGGGAATGTTGGCCTGCCTGATTATGGGTCGGTCAGTGGCGGGTGGGCATGTCTTGATTGTTGAATTCCAACACCTGAGATCTCCATACAAGGACTGATCAGATTGTTTTCTGAATTTCATTTTCCACCTTGAGCGCACTTTCATTTACCTCATCGTGGCGTCACCCTCAAGATCGCCTTTAAATTTCCTCCTTTGGTTGTTTTGTTTTGTCGTTCAGCGCGCCTATGGCCACGAACACGACTAAACGTGGCGGCGGCGAGGTCGAACAGGAGGGGAACTCGAAGCCAGCGGTGTGACGTCGATCAGACGCGCTTAAAGGCATCCCAGCCAGATCGATCAAAACCGCAATCCAATCCTACGTCTGCCTCGTCCCACCCTTTATTCTTGCTTTTCCTTGCTTTTTCCATGCTTGCTTCTCGTTGCTTGTTTGTCTTCCTTCCGTCTTGCATTTCCCTTCCTTCAAATTTTCTCCCCACTTCGTACTTTGCACTTCGCACTTCGCACTTAACACTTTTCTACTCCCACAGGCTTCGCACACAAAGCAACAGAACCGATCCCCCACAAAAATTACATCACTCCGCGCATTGCGGCCGTCATCGGCAACGTCTGACGTCTGCACATCCCGAATAATTCCCGGACCCCGGATCCGAGGACGGGACGCTGAGGGGACGATTCAGGGTGTGTCGGGGCAATGGTTCGCTTCTGCGTGCGTCGTCTCCTTCTCTCTTCTGTCCTTCCCTTCTTCCTTGCTTGCATTCCTCTGTCTCCCTTCATCTTCCCATCCACTTTGTCTGTGTGCCTTTGCCTCTATGAAGATTCAAAAACCAACGCAGATGATGCTGACGCCCCCCCCCCCCCGACAGAGAGCGCGAATGCGCATTCGAGAAGTTTTCAGTCGTGTTTGAGCCGTGCATGGTGGAGAGGGGGAGGGGGCGCGGGAGGGGGGTGAGCAGGGAGGATTGGTTATTTAGTGTACATAGAGAACACTACTAGTTGTGTATGTATAGGGTTGCGACATACTATTTCTAGTGCTGTACTTGTATTTTCTTTGGAGTTGGATTTATCTTGTGGTTGGGTGGTGGTGGTGTGGGGTGGTAGTGGAGGTGTATGGGTAAACGTGTCATGAGTCTGATAATGAAGGGTGAGCTTCGAGATCGCTTTTTGTAGATCTACAACGACGAAACAATCCTTCTCTACGACTGCAATCCACCAGCCGCTGCATTGATGTGGTGCGCGTGGTGTAGTGTGTGCAGTGTGGTATGTGTAGTACTTGCCAGTGCCAATGGATTGAATTCGTGTGGCCAAGATGGAAAGACGGGGCCGTAGTTTAGTCGCAGTGCATCAAGGGTACGGTTGCTGCCGATTTATGGACCCACACCAGGTGCTAGTGTTTTCAAACGCTTGGTCGGAATGCTGCACACGCGTCATGGCATCACTCATTCAAATGGACCGTCTTTTGACTATGAAATATTACAGTACATATCGTAAAACGTATCCAATCTCTCCCGTTGCAGTTTCACCAATGATATCCGATGACCACAATCACATAAGTAAGGATGGTAGCCCACACACCAAACACGTGGACTCTCATTGTAGGCGCCCCATTGCCTGCTGCTGCTGTGGTGCTTGTCGATGGGGAGACTGTGGTACTAGCAAATGTGGGAACCGAGGTCCTTGTATCGACAGTGACGGTTTGTTGGACGACTCTGCTTGTCAATGTACTCGGTACTGATAGGGTAGACAGTTGTGTCGAGGCCGAAGAGCTTAACCCCGCTTGACTCCTGCCCGACGTAGTGCTAGCGAATGTGCTAGTTGCAGGAGGGTTCGTTGGGCCACTACTCCCTTGGCCTGGCAAAGTAAGAGTGGGAATACCGAGGCCGTGGGCTGCACACTCTTGTTCGAGTTCTTTGAAATACGAGAGTGAGAATCGAATGATAACAGAAGAATATACGCTACCAACTCACCCTTTAGTACAGCTTGGGCACCAGAGTAATCAGTCGCATTGAGAGCACTACCGAAGCAGACAAGACAGTTGTAATATTGTGTTTCAAACGTAGCTGTGCAGCACTGCTGCGGGGTACAGTTCTTCAATTCGGACGGAATCGCATTAGACAGACAAGTCTAGCAGGCAAAGCCAGGACTTACGTTGGCTATGGCTGTATTGACGGGATCGCAGGTCGATTTGCATTGGCTTGGTACATCTGGATTGTCGCTTTGCCGAGCGTTCAACAGGCCTGCGTCATGAGGATAGCCTATCCGCTCGACGACCACGTGTGCACTACCAGGACGAGCCGAAGTATGTGTAAATCCCCAGAGTGCTCCAACAAGTGCCGTGATATAGAGCATCTCCAAGATACTTTACCTTGCACTTGGAGACGTTTAAGGGAATTGGGATAATGTTAGGAGCGACGAATTGTCCCGTTCATCACCGTGATACCTCCAGTAGAGCGGCGATGAACGGCACTACAACTTGAATAAGTTAGGAGGCGTGGAAAATGAAACTTTACTTACAATGCGTACTTGACATGGGGTTGACGCTTTATGGATGCCGAAGAACCTTCACGTACTTTAAATCGACGCTAACTTTCATTAGAATCATTTCTTGCCAAATCGGTCCGCGTTCTGTGTTGAGAGCATTATGATGAGATCTTGATTTTTCATCAAGTAAGAATGCCTGGGATGCTTTTCCTTCATGAGTATCGGTCAAGAACCCGCGTTGATGCATCATGGATCCATCAATCATGGTCTTAGACACGAGACTTTATTCTTGACAAGAATGGACGGTCATTTCGAACTGCAGTAGTACAGTCAGGACGTATGTATATTCATTCAATCTCTCGTCTTGCGATCCTCTTATCCAAGATACTCGATAGCAACAATCACGAAACCAAGAATGGCAGCCAAAACAACGGACGTGTGAGGTCCCATTGTAGATATCCCATTGCCCTCTGGTGCCATGGTAGTGGTAGGCATAGGAGCTGTGGTTCTCGTATCAGCGGTGACGGTTTTTTGGGTGAAAGTACTGGGCAATGGAGGTACTGATAGGGTAGGCAAGCGTGTAGATGTCAAAAAGTTTGAGCTCGCTGAATTCGTCGCGATGCTCCCAGTCGACGTCCTGGTGCCAGTTGCAGGAGTCATTGAGCTACCGCCTCCTTGGCCTGGAAAGAAAAGACTAGGAATACCAAGGCCGAAGGATGCACACTCTGCCTCGAGTTCTTGAAACACAATGACATGGGAGTCGGAATTAAGTACACATCGTAACGCAAGAATGGAGCAGCTCACCATTTATCACCGTTTGGGCACTCGAAAAATCTGTCAAGTTGATAGCGCTACCAACGCAGACGAAACAGTTAAAAAATTGTGTTTCAAAGTTAGCTGTGCAGCATTGCTGCGGGGAACAACTCTTCAATTCAGGCAGAATTGGATCAGGCAAACAAGCCTAACGGAGAAGGCTCAAACTCACACTGGCTGAGTCTACCAGGGTAAGAGGAGACTCGCAAATCGATTGGCATTGGCTTGGTACATTGGGAATGCCAGCTTGCCGAGTCCTTAATCGGACCGTAGGGTGTCCTATCTGCTCAACGGCTATGTTCGTACTGCGGGCCAAAGTGTACGCAGAGCCCAAGAGAGCAAATAGGACCGTCGTATAAAGAATTTTCGAGGTATTGGCCCTAGTCTGGCAGTTGGAGGCCATCAAGGGAATGATGATGGGTAATGGTCAGGAATTCGAAGTACCCTACATTGGAAACATCTAACAGCTATAAATCCATGAGCCGGAATGGAGAACGTGTGGAAAAAAAGACTCCGTGTGAGTGCTCTCAAAGAAGACGCTCGTGATCATCGGAGCAAGAGTTTTTGGAAGCGTTTCGAACTGGCCCACGGTCCTGTCTAAACCCGTGACAAACTTGAGTTTAAGTACCATTATCATGAACTCGTAGTATGTTCTGCCCCAAGAGCTGCTCCTTATGTATATATCTATTGCTCTACCGTTCCCTGAGTAGTCGACGGTGTAACCGGAAAGGGTGACTAGCCTGTTTCCCTACAATTTGTCGAATGACTCGAGCTGGTCGACACAACCGAGTCTGCATGGAAAATGACTCTCGAAGCTTGAAGCTTTGAAAGCCTGCTCGAATACGATCGTATGAGAAGGCTATGTGTGTCGCAAGTGATGAACCGATGGAATTGGCCAGATCGGAAGTATTTAATTGATACGCGAATCCCGGTGGGAACCCAACTGTATGTCTATCATCCAGATATTCCACAACATATCTGTGGCATCGCATTGCACATCCTGTGCAGAATGACAATACCCATTGTAAGGTGTATTTTCCTCAGTAACACTGATTTGAGAGCAACCTATTCGTCAATTCGTATAGTCGGTTGCAGACAATTAGACAGTACGGAAAAAGTTGGTATACACAGAAGAAAACTGTTGTTATTTGCTAGTATACTTCGAACTAGAGTCTTTTTCAACTATAATTCGAGAACAAGGGATATATATATCTTTCGACTCTCCTAGTGCAATCCACTCGTTAAAGATATCCGATAGCCACAATCACGAAAGCGAGAGTGACAGCCCACGCAAAGGACGTGGAGACTCTCAATGTAGGCACCCCGGCCGTAGTACTAGCGGATGCAGGAGCCGTGGTACTGGAAGATGCGGAAGCTGTGGTACTAGCAGATGCGGGAGATGTGGTACTAGCAGATGCGGGAGCTGTAACGGTTGAACCAGTGGAGACGGTTTGTTGGACAATTGTGCTTGAAGGTATAGATCCTGATGGCATAGGTAGCTGTAGAGATGTCAACAAGCTTAAGCTTGCTGAACTGGTCACTGGACTATTGACCGACGACATGCTAGCGGGTGTCGGGGTAGTAAACATGCTAGTCGCAAGGGACGTTAAGCTACCGTCTCCTTGGGGTAACAAAGTAAGAGTGGGAATATCAATACCGACGTCTGCACACGCTTGCTCGAGTTCTTCAAACACAATGCCATGAAAATAAGAATTACTCCATCGCAAGGGAAGAATAAACATGTCACCAGCTCACCATTTATATTCACCTGAAAAATCGTGAGGTTTGTCAAACTAAGAGCGTTGCTAACGCAGACGATGCAGTTGAAATATTCTATTTCAAACATGGTTGTACAGCATGTGAACGTGGTGCAGACCTTTTATACAGGACCACTTGACATCAGGTGGAGAATTAGTTAGCAAAGCTCAAGCTTACATCGGCTATGATGCTATTAGGAGTATCGCAAGTCGATTCGCACTGACTTGGTACAGCTACAACGCCATTTTGCCGAACGCGTAACATAGCCATATCATCAGGGTGGCCTATCTGCTTGACGGTTATGTGTGTACTGTCAGGACGAGCCGACGTGTACGCAAAGCCCCAGAGCGTTACAAATACAGAAAGTATGGCGGTATGCAGCATTGTCAAAGTAATTGGTCCGGAAGTTAGTGTGGACAAGGGTGATGGTGAAGGCCAAGAAGTGCCCTACACGTGAAATCGTACCGTTTGGACCTATGAACACTGGGCCAAGGGATGATGAACGCGTGGAAAAAAATCCACGATTCGCTAGCCGAAAGTGGACATTTCTCATGGCGCGAAGAACAGCTCATTTACTTAAGTAGATGTTGATCATGGCAGTCTTCGAACCGGCTCACAAACTATGGGCAAAGAGGTTAGGATGATAATAGATGAGTGGGTACCGATATAATAGGATGATCTTTGTCAGGAGTACACTGAGTCATCCTGTGACATTGTCAGACCATCATTCAGCGAGGGTTAGCATGAGTGACGACTCTAGAAGTCTACATACGTGAGATACTATACCGAATGTACACGCCACTAAGTATCTTTTATGAGTCGATCTTCGAAAGACTTGAGTGGTAAGTGAAGACTCTAACAAGTAATATATCAGTCAGTCGCCTTTTGGTCTACAAATACATTTTACCTGAAATGCGGTGGTACATAGAGCAGAAGTTATTGTATCGTCAAGGTAATAATGAGAATGGTAAATAATGGTAAGTGCATGCCTGAGTTGACGAACCGAGTTTACAACCGGCATTAGCCGTCTTCTCATCAGGCGGATCAAGTAAATTCTCAGTCCGCGGTTCACCCACCTTTTCAGTCCTCAACAAAGTCCGAATCTACAATTGCGATGACCGAGTTCTCGGTGCATCTCGAGTGGATGAAAGAGGCAATGAAGATGGTAAGTGATACCTTTAATTGACCATTAGCCTGAATAACGATCAACAGGCAGAAGAGGCACTATATGGTGGTGAAGTGCCTGTAGGTTGTGTTTTCGTAAGGGATGGAAGAATCATAGCCCGGGCAAGGAATAGGACAAACGAACTACGTAACGTATGTACACTTTTCAATTTTGCAAGTCAACCTTGAGTATATCGTAAATGTAGGCGACACGACATGCCGAACTTGAAGCCATCGATAGTATTCTATCCGATAAGGTACTTACACCGGTTGTTTCAAAATATCCTCTCTCTACGACTACATTGTATGTGACTGTGGAGCCTTGCATGATGTGTGCTTCTGCCCTCCGCCAGATGGGTATAAGAGAAGTCTTCTATGGCTGTGGTAATGACAGATTTGGGGGCTGTGGAAGTGTTCTGGGGGTGAACAAGGAGTCAGTACCAGTATACCTTCATAAAAGTATTTGGTGAACTAATGTTGTCGGAGCAGAGTAGATCATCCCGTTCATCCTTCTTATAAAGCAACAGGAGGCTATATGAGGGAAGAAGCCATTATGATGTTGCGTCGCTTCTACATCACAGAGAACACAAACGGTGGGCGCGATGATTTGCTGAAAAAGTTAACTCAATCATCTGTTATTACAGCTCCGGTACCAAAATCAAAAGTGAATCGCATTTTAAAAACAGAGATATTGCCCGAACCTATTCCCTAAAGAGCATACGGAGGAGCATCAATGGATATCAACCACCGATGCTGGGAAAGATAGGGCGGCGGCGATGCTGCACCGAGGGTTTGGGGAAGTGAAGATAATGAGGAAACGCTTAGAAAGTAAGAGGGATCACACGGTGTTCAAGGCCGAGTGCGTAAGTCAAATGATGGGGGGGGGGACTGTTGAGGAAGGAGCTGAAGAGACTGAGGCAGGAGACGAGTGGAGCAGGTTTCGTTACGTTATGAAAGCAGATATGCTCGCCCTTCAAGCTTCGAGATCCAGTGCCGGAGACAGGTCGGTATCCTCGTCGACGGATTTTGGGACGGAATTCCAAATCAGGAGGATCGACTCTAACGTGAACGTAAGGATTACTGGACCCCGGAGGGAGCATCTGAACCGGCGATCATCATATATCGAACAGTCATCGAGACTACGGAAGGATTAAAGCGGTCGACCCCAACATCAAAGCAATCATACAGTTTCTCGCAGAACTCCCGCGCAAGTACGCCTCGCTACTCGCACAGCTACGCACCGGACATTGTCCTCCAAACTATTCAGACTCGAAAGGGCGGTCACACCAGTTTGCGCAGCGTGCGGCGACGCGGCAGAGACGATCCACCATTTCCTGCTGGACTACCGACATGATGGACAGAGACACGAGCTCTACGAGGACAGGACACCCTTACCAGACACCTTCAGCTCTCCCCTAAGCGACCAACAGTCAATGAGAGCCCTATTCACGCGACGAGAAGATTCGAGAGACCCGACGATTACCTCGGAGATTGGGGTCGACTCTACCTGAGCAAAGAGGAAGAAGAGGACGAAGTAGTAGCCGCAAAGTGGGCTGCGAACACAAGAAACATCATATACCATACTCATCTACTTTATTTTACTTACAGACTTGCCTCATTCAGGCATGATACGGTCACCGGTCCGATTCCAGACGCAAATCGAGTGTTCACGGAAGTGACCTCAAACAGTCTCGATTGACCTAATCACAGGCGGTATACGTACAGAACTCAGCGCAATAGTAATACCTGACATGAGGCATCGCCCCAAAAGGTTCTGGGAAATTAAAAAAAATCACCGACGCTCGAGTAAATTTTCGCCACTGCCAATGCCTGGCGTCGTGACCGTCGAAATGCTTTCAGATTGCAGAAAGCACACACCGGCATGATGTAGACTCCGTGAACGTCGTACATACAGTATCCGTTCCGCAGTTGTCATTACAATACGCATCTATGAAATCGCCCACCGAGAATGACCGCTACAAGTGATGAAACGAGAAATTGTCCAGCTTACTTGCAATCTTTCCAAACTAAACCTAAAGACTGAGCAACAAATCCCCATTTGTCTGCTGCTTCTTTGATCCTAAGAGATCGATGTTAGTGTATCATTGTAATGAACAACTGAAAAGTCGGGATGGTACCTTTTCTCAGTAGATTTACCAGCCCCGTGCCCAGATTTTTTGTCGACGCGTAAGAGCAAAGGATGCGGGTTATGAGGCAGGGTATATTGTAGAGTCGCCGCGAGCTTGAAGGAATGCATAGGGACGACACGATCATCATCTATAGAAAACTAGAATGAACACAATCAAGACGTCTGGCTGGTTTCAACTTACGGTCAGCTGTCAGTAACAAAGTCGGCGGCAATACCCTATCTGTAGGGACGTTGTGTATTGGAGACAGAGGGTAAATGAAGTCAAAATCCTCGGGTTTGTCAGGGTCGCCATAATCAGAGGTCCACGCCTTCCCTACACAAGTTCATGTCGAGTTCAATATCCTGATCAAACTTGTCACATCAAAACCCACCAATAGTGAATTTGGAGAACTGGAGTGAAAGATAATCAGCCTTTTGAGCAAAATCAAGAGAGATAAAAATAGTACCTTGAGAAGATCCATGACTCCTACTTCTGCTACAGCAGCACCAAATGTGCCTTCAGGTGCACGGTTGATACAGGCTCCAACAAGCAAGCCTCAATACACACATCTTAAGCAAAATACACGAGACGACAAGAACAAACTCACCTCCGTTCGATCCGCCATTAATTGCCACCTTTCCTGCTCCGGCATACTTGTTTTTGACAAGATGTTCCCTAACAGGCATGAATCTTATAAATCCTTGTTTACACCTCGAAGTTACTTTGGATACTCACGTTGCCGCAATGAAATCATCAAACACATTCACCTATTGATTAGCCGATATGAAATGAATGAGATCAATGAGCGTGAATAATGCGACATTTTCGTAAGGGCAGACGGACCTTCTTTTCCCTGGTTCCTGCTTTGTGCCAGTCTTCGCCAAATTCTGCGCCACCTCTGATGTTAGGTACCGCAAGGATTGCACCATATGTTTGCAGAAAAGTAAGGATAGTGGGACTAAAGAAGGGATTGATCGAGATGCTGAAACCTCCATATCCTATGACGAATAAAGCGAAAGTAATTATTAGTCAGACACAATGTCAAACTTAGTCTTTCAAAGAGGCTTTACCGTATTGGATCGCAGGCGCGGTACCGTCAAATGGAGTTGTTTTATGGCGAACAATGAACATCGGAATTTGGGTGCCGTCCTTGCTCTCGTACCATATCTACGTCGAAGTGTAAGGAACGAGAATGATCGTAGGATAGAACATACTTGTTGAGACTCGAAGTCATTAGGATCGAGGCCATGAACTTTTGTTGTCCTATAAATGCTCCAACGTTGCTCTTCGTGTGCCGTAAAGTCGTAACGCGCCACCGTTCCTGGAGTGTTAAAGCTAGTCATGGACACAAAGAAATGAGGTTGACTTCGTCGGGTAGAGATGGAGGCGGCGCCGACGAAATCAGGTGCTAGACGAGCGAGTTGAGCACCATTCTTTGCATATAGATAGATCTCGTCCTTGACCTAATGATTCCTGAGTCAAAGATATCGGATGTTAGAAAAGAGGCGCACATTCCGCTTGTAAACGGTGACGAAAGTATCCTTGTTGACAAAGTCAATATTGACGAGATTGGCATCCTTGATCTCCGGGATGAGGTCGGCGAAGACCGGTTTTTCCTTGGAGACATCGATAGTTATAACTTTGTATTGGGGTGCATCTGCATTAGTCTTAACATACAACAATGAGCCTTCAGTCGCGATGCTGTCCGCATATCAAAACACAGATGGATAACATTTGAATCTTCGGAACGTACATGTGATATTCGCTTTCAAATTGGTTGATGATTTTGTTCCATTTGATGTTAGGACCAATATCATTTTCACTGAGGTCAGCAATCCATAACAGGTTTCTCTTCAGAGATGTCAGCTGGAGTAAACATCTTGTGAAAGGCACCTACATGAGAACTGTCTTTGGATGTATACAATATGATGTATTTGCCGTCATCAGTAATATCCACGCCCCACATCCATTCCGGATTTGTTTTATCGCTGTGAATCAGAATATCATCCGCTGAAGTAACGGTCAGTTTCTCTTGGAGTAAACTTTCGATAGTGTACTTACACTGGTTTGTTCCCAACCTATGGTAGTAAACCATGGCATCGACATCACCGGATGTTTCGATTCCATTTTTCACTTGTTTTGGAGCAGGATAACGCTTCAGATACGATGTAAAAAGAGTCTCAGTAGCCATATCACAAAGTATACGTACCTGATAGAAAAAGCCCTTGGAATCTTTGGACCATTTGATGGACGAAAATTTGACATGTTCGATAACATCTGGGAAGCGTTCGTCGTCCTTTCCGGATGCTTTAGCGACCTCCGACAGAGGAGAATCCGTAGACCGGACGAATATCGTTGAAAAATCGCTTCCCTTGAACCGCTGGTCAATTGACAGTGTATACACGGCGAGACATCAACATACGGAGTATGAGATACCATAAGCAAAGTATTTTCCACAATCTGAGAAGTCATATATCGTAAGCGCAGCGGTGCCATCACTGGTCAGCAGGTTGGGCTATGAAGCAGACTATCAGTCTCACGTCTTGTCAGATACCAAAACCAGGCTCACGTCAAAAAACACCTCTTCGTCTCTGCTATCTCCATGAGAAAAATCTGGCAGAGTATTTCCTCTGGATCTATATAGAGCTATGAAGACGAGTCTTAGATGTTATTCCAAAGGTTCAAGTCTGAACTTACTCGATTGGGGCTGTAGACCACTATTATAGAACCAGTACCAGCGTCCATCATCGTAAAGCGTCGGAGCAGAGAACTAGAAAAAGTAAATACAAGTAAGGACAAAAATGTGTGCCGCGCACCTTCGCATAGTCCATGTTCGAACGGAAAACATCTTCTAGCCTTTGTCTATCGGAGTTCTTGTCTAGATAAGTTCTCGTAAAAGTCTCTTGAGATGTTGTCCATTTATCCGTTTCGTCAGAATATTCCTCTAACCACTGGTACGGGTCCGACACGCGGACCTCGCCCTTCATAGCACTTTTGTACAGATCCACATGGTCTGATCGACGGGTCGGAGGGTATGAATTTGGCGTCCAAGGCGTCGGAGTCATGGTTATAGTAGATATGGGACGAGACAACAGAAGAGCGACGCGTCGAGGTTGGTACAGAGACCGGAATAAAGCGAGTAATGGACGTTTCATGCAAGGTAACCTTTATGGAGTCAAGCGGATACCTTTAGGTAAGCAGTTTGTGAGTTTCGGGTCCCCTTCTTCTCTTGTGAGTTCCCTTCTTCTCTTGAGGTCACTCAATATCGATTTACAAATCGATGGCTTTTGCGCCCCTAAAAGAAACGTGCCACAAGCCACAAGGCCACAAGACATGCTGATGATCTTCTGACCACGTGTAGTTCCCGGCTGAAGTCTAGGATTATTTGACCAGTACACTGGTTTGTGGAATGCGGAACGAGCCGAGGGAAATGACCGGTCCGACCGGAAAAAAATTGCAATTTCAGTTGCATGAGTGCCTGAACTCATAGTGCGGCGCTTCTGTTGAGTATAACTCAAACATTCAATATTAAATGGCTCACCTGGAGGCAATTATACTTACCTGCACCCCAAAAATCTCCCTGCTGCCAACTGACATATCAAGCTGAAATTAAATTCCATGACAGAACACGGGTTTGAGGATGAAATTATGTCAACAGTGCCTTCAATAATTGCTAACTATGGCTGACGACCTGCTGACGACCCCGTTTTTGGATTTTCCTTTTTTTGACGCTGGTGCCAGCAATACTTAAACTTATGATACTCCCGGCCTACAAACGTAATGCTTTGTGGTTTTATGGTGTCTGGAAACGGATGAACGATTGAGATTGTCTGTAAGACTGCTTGGCGGGACACCACAGGTGAACTGAATTCTTTGTGTTCGGTGCGGGACAAAACATCTTCAACGGACTGTTATACAGTAGCCAAAAGCCTTGATCTCTTTGTCGTAATACGAAGCTCTCGAGGTTCTTCTACCTGTCTCTCCCCTGGATCATCTTTCTGCCCAACTGGATACATAGATACATATACACACATTCCATTCTTTCGCGAGCTTATCGCGCAATCTTATCAGGCCTCGAGAACTTTATGTAATTCAAATGAGCTCCGAGAAGCCTCCACCCCCAATTTCCGAATAGTCACTTTCTTGCTTTAGTTGGATCGGCAGGAAGGACTTTTTTCATATAAGTCGATGAACTAGCGAGAGAAGCTTTTAATGTCCCGACCTTCCGACTTACCACACTATCTTCCAAAATACCTAATAACTATTCACGATAATTCCCCGTCAGGACTTAGACTTACTGCGCGTTGGATACTCCCAGTGGATCATACGGGAGATGTGGTGAGATTACTTGCTGATCTCTCAGAGACTCACGATCGTGGCCACAGGATAAAGGAGTGGAGAACAAAACTTGTTTCAAGCGAATGCTGGCTGGATATATCACGAATGTAGCATTTTCAACGCTCCCACGTAACGATAATTTCCTCTCAAAGTATCCATTAGGTATGTTTAAGGTACATTCTGGCCGGGAATCAGCTGACCAGACGTGTTATCATAAATAGGAAATATACTGGTTCACTGTACCCAAACAACGAGGATTCAAGTGCTGAGATAGGATGAGTACTGTACAGGAGCACAAGAACAGCTTGCGAAATTGGGTGTCTTGATTCGAAGAGGGCATCCCGTGAACGAGGGAAATAGAAGACTCCCATCCTTCGGACGCTTCCCACAACCTTGCGTTCCTTCCTTATCATTTCAGTGATGAAATATTTCTTTCCGTACAATCTACCGAGGATCGTCCATGAATGTCAAGTTTTCTCGTTGCAATCAATGAAATCCTACGTACTGCACGGTTCCTCTCACGCGTGCAACCTAGATTGCAGTTAGATTGTGCCGCAGATGACACAGTACGCCACTGGGGCCAATCGCGAACGAGATGTTGGGCGTGTCCATGTAACATGGTTGAGTGTGACAATCCTTTCTTTGGAACGTTAGTCGAGGTCCAAGCACTAGTAAGCATCGACTTGCGAATCTTGAGAGTGGCGTAAATTGAAATAAAGAAAAGAAAGGTAATAATACTTATAGTGTCTTACTGACTATAGATGCCTCAACTTGGAACGTCAAACTATGTTACTGCGAATAGCTGATCCCTGCCTTCAGGCTCTCCAACGTCACACAAATTATTCGGGCGGAGTGCCGCATGGAAATTCCAAGAACGTAAAGATGATCAATTTGTACCTTCAAGCACGGAATCTTTTGATCATCTGGACCATTGATACGGGAGCCGGCATCAAACTATACACTACAAAGAGCATCAAGGGAAGCGTTCTTGGAAGATACACTTGTGAACAGTAATTGTGAGAGAATATGTATGTGCACCATCATGCCCGGACTAAGTGCTCAAGTATTTCCCAAATCATATCTGGCGATGATTTCTGGCACCCGCGGTCCTCATAAGTTCTTCCTCCTGCCATTTGAATGCAACGTTGTCAGTAAGCAATGATTGCTACACTTATATACTCATTTCTGAGCGCGAAAGGATACGTGCTCACTGCTGGCTCGAATCGGAGGGCCCCCTGAGGCCTTGGACCCACCAATGTCCGTCTACATGTTACAATCCGATAACGGGCTCGAACATGAGGTAGAAAATGTATCAGGTCCTTCCATTTGCTTACTTTATATACACGACAGAATCCAGCTACAGATGACAAGTACTTAGTGATCACTGACTCTGCAATGTTCTATGTACAATAACAATCAACTTTGTCATGTCACATGATTCTCCACGCCCGAAGTTTCCGTTGACGTCGTTCAACGTTGGCAGTGAACTGTAACCGAACGACCCTAAGTTTTTTTTTCTTTCATCGGGCCCGGGGCTTCCAGGTCGTTCGTTCTGACGGCTAGTTGCTGGTATGGTTGGGCAACAGCCACATAGCGTAACGCAAGCCCCTAGTTTTTTCGCTACCACAGCCTTGGTTTGTTCGCTTCGATATCTCTCGTTCTGGTATTGACAAGAAAAAATGAAATACTTCTAGGATCATGCAGCTGCGGGGCTCGGCGCAGGAGTCGTCACGACGCTTTGCATGAACCCACTTGATCTCTTAAAGATCAAATTCCAGGTGACCACGTCGAACCCAAAAGGCACGCTCGGAAAACACATATGGTATTCCCTCTGCGATATCCAGCAGAGACAAGGATGGACAGGACTTTACCGTGGTCTTGGACCCAATCTTGCTGGGAATGCATCGTCCTGGGGATTGTACTTCCTATTGTATGTTATTGCATATGTTCCGGAATTCTGATGTCAACCGACGGACCGTAGCTACAACATGCTCAAGAAACGGGCGTCCGATGGAGACTTGTCGAAACCACTATCTGCGGGCGCGTACCTTCTATGTTCCGCTCAAGCGAGTTCGCGATTCTCTTCTTGACGGTCCTGACAATTGCTAACCTTGCCTATGCCCTGATAGGTGCGGTAACTGCTATATTGACTAATCCATTTTGGCTTGTACGAGTGAGAATGTTCACATCTCGTGCTGATTCTCCATCAGCATACCGGGGCTTGTGGGGTGTGTCTGTCATGTCTTTTCTGTTTCATTAAGGTCGTCTGATCATGGACGTTCCCGTCAGATGGCCTTTCGACGATTGTACGTACAGAAGGAGTTCTTGGCTTGTTCCGTGGAACAAGTCTTGGTTTGGTCGGTGTCAGTAATGGCGCAATACAATTCGTCGTCTATGAAAAGATGAAGAAGTGGGGCTTCGACCAGAAGAAGCGGCAATACCAAAAGGCTGGTAAGGAATGGAATGTGGACGCCGATAAACTGGTGTGTCCTGTTTCATCTTATACCTCTATATTTGGACTCATCCTTCACAGTCCAACACAGCGTATACCTTCATGTCGATTTCAAGCAAACTCGCAGCTCTAACACTAACATACCCTTACCAAGTTGTCAGATCACGGATACAGGTGCGTGCACCTGTCAATCTCTCCGACTCTGGATGTATACTTACTTCTCCTTTTTTCGACAGGATAATGCAGCTGCAGCTTTATTCCCGACTATCCCAGAAACAATCAAGCGGACATGGTCACAAGAGGGTACGCGTGGTTTCTACCGTGGGCTCGGGACCAATCTCGTGCGCGTACTCCCGGGGACGTGCGTTACGTTTGTGGTGTATGAAAATCTAGCGTGGCTTCTAAGGTCGAGCGCCGCGAAGCGGGAACAACGACGACAGGCGAGCCTTGAATAGACAAGCCGATGCATCCAATTGGTATTAGAGCAACAAGTACAATATTATCTTGCCTATTTACAATTATCCTACGGAACTGTATATATACTATTACCCCCTGCTTTCTCGAAAGCAACACCCAGAGTAGCGTTACTTCAAGGTACCTCTGTAGCCTAATTGTGCATACAACCTCTAATTTTCGACCTGTTATTGATGCACAATATTTTTCGAATATTTCGATTTTCTAATCACTGGTGACACAGCCATCAGCTAATCGAGCTTAATCGAGCTTAATCGAGCTTCCAATACTTAATAGTGATTCTGAAGCCGTCTTTGGAGAGCTCAGAGATCGGTGATTATGACTCAAGTGGTGTTATAAACATGATACATCAAAAAATATGCTTGCAAAGCATCGAAAAACCTAACACAAAACCTGACATGAAGAGGGATTCGAACAAGGAACTGGCGAGACAATTTCAGAGCTTGTACTAGCCAGTACTAGATGTGCCAGTGGAATTGTTTATCTCCTAACGAATCAAAAAAGGAAATCGTACGTCTTTAGCAGTAGTAGTAGTGGATACTTCGTTATCACTCATTATCATGGACGCGATTTTTTTTAACAAATACAGATCGTAACATAAGCGACCTGACACTACGCTTTGGAGAGTCAACGTGTCCTTATGGCACAATAGTAGTTGAGCTTACAACGGCTCGTACAATGCGGGTTCTCGCCAGGAAAGGCATGATTCAACACGCAATAACATGGAAAAGCTGCTTATGCAGTGAGATATGCCGTAGTCTTGATCGTACTAGCTTGGAATTCTAAGTACTAAGGGTAACTCAACAAACAAACAAATGTTTCCAGTACCCTGAACTGTAACTGAATTGTAACCCTAAAGCCAGTCATGTTGCCTACTCTGGCGTTATGTCTTATATCAGGTCTATCGTGGCGTGTCCTATTGAGGCGACCATAGCTACTTGGTGTAGTGTAGGTAGATATCACAATAGTAAATAGTAGATTAGCCTACTGGCAAATTACTGAAATCCGACGCGCCGCGATCACGTGACTAGACCCTGTCTCGAAGTTCGGACTCCGCGACTTTTCTCCTCCGTCGACTCCCAGCAAAGCCTAAGATCCTTCCCAGATTGTGGCGCATATCTTAGGACATACGTTTCCGTCCCTCCCTTTTTCCTGCGTAGGTCTTCCGCTGTTGTAACTATCACACATTACAGGCCTCAAGCCTTTGTTTGGGAAATGTGGATTCTGATCGATCGAGTTATGCCACAAGCTGTAAGTGGTGTGCCAATAGTCGCAAAGTACACTTGTGTTCATGATGCATATATCCCTGTTGGATCTACTTTGGCAGCTCAGTCATTACAGAATGTGTCCAAATCTTGAGGACTGCGCTCGCTGAATCTCGGAACTCTGACAAAAGCACCATGATCGAAGTATACATGTTCGCCACCTCTTGTTTGTCCGTGATATTCCACGGTGGAGGACAAAACCACGCTCAACTGTGTTCAGTCTTTCTCCTCCCTTATTCCCTTCATCCGTCTTATACATCCCTTGACGGGGTATATAAAAACACACAACTATACCATTCTTCTCGCTTTGTATACCATGCCTGCTCGTCTTCGCAGCCTTAATAACGCAGCGTCGCTCATCCCCGACAGCTTGCACAACCCTCAGCTCCTGCACCTCGTGGAAAACGGCGTAACGATGGAAATGATAGACTACGTTGCTCGCTTTGCGGCAAAAGTCATCCGCGTACAAGGAGAGCTGCCAGAACCGCAGACGCTACCAACGCCACCACCTACTCCGCAGAAGGTGACGTTTGCAGACCAACAAGACCCGTCGCCGCCAAAGATGATCTCGTTAGAGCAGTTCATATATCATCTTGTGAAGGTGTCAAACGTGCAAGTGTCTACTCTCCTCACGACTCTGGTGTATCTCGAGCGGCTGCGTTCAAAGCTGCCCGATATGGCGACAGGTCCGTCCACCTTCTCATGATTATTTTATACGTTTTCTCATTTTTGCAGGGATGCCGTGCACCCGACATCGCGTTTTCTTGGCAACCCTCATCGTCACCGCCAAGTACCTCAACGATTCATCACCGAAGAATTGTCATTGGGCGAACTACGCTGGCATGTTCGATTGCCCCGAGATCAACCTTATGGAGAAACAGCTCTTGTATCTCCTCGACTATGATCTTCGTTTCAATGAGGCCGATGTGTGCCATCTCTTCGCGCCGTTCATGACCCCCGCGGCTCGTCGTACCCAGACCGCTAATATCAGGACTTCGGCGGTCAGCAGAGTTGTCAAGGGCGGGCGGGCAAGAGCCGCTCAGGTTCAGCAGGTTCCTGTACCTCCACCCTCGCTCGAGATCCCTCAACTTTCCCTCCCTCCCATCCCTGCCCCTGCTGCCGTCCGTAGTTCCTCCTCAACATCGTCTTTGTCCATTCGGCGTGTTGATAGTCGCTTGTCTGCGATGCGCCTGTCGAACGGACCCACAGCGGTGCCGCCGCCCATGTACAGTGCCGTCAGTGTCGACTCTCTCTCATCTTCGTCATCCTCAGAGATGGGCTCACTAGTCGACGACTCCGGATCCTCCTCGTCCTCATCGTCAGGATGGATGAGCTCAGACAGCGAAGCATCCGAAGACGAACGCGGCCCGCCTGCACATGTGTACCAATCGCAGCTCAAGCTCGACGTGGACTTTTCAAAGGTTGAGCCTCTTGACGCCACCAGTGTCCCTCCCAAACGTGCGTTCCCAGCACGCGCTGTGCCGTCGTACACTGTCCGCTCACAGCACTTACGCGACACGCGCACACGCAAGCCGTCCGACACATCCTCTGTGCACACCGTCACCGCCGTCTCCCCACCCATACCGCCGCCCAGCAATCCTCGCACTGCCCGCTTGCAGCGCGATGCCTACTTTAAACGTTCATCGTCGATATCCTTCCCGTCCTCGATGCCTCACGGGAACGGCGGCCAAGGAAATCGCATTCCGTCTAGCTCAACGATGCCGAGTATTCCGAGAACGGGACTTTCCGGTGGGTTCTTGAGCCGCATGTGGGGCGCTGCGACGACGAGGATACATGATAAGGAGCGTGGAGTGGTGGAGGACCCTGTCGACCCCATTGGTGATGGGACAGGTATTCATCAGGGTCATCGAGAAGGCGCATTCAGGAGGCTGGTTCAAGCTTCGAGGACCAGGCCACCGACGATTGACGTTTAGGTGAAAAAATTACCATTACACACTCATTTCTATCGTCCCTCCCTTGAATCTCCTCTGCTTCTTTTACTTTCTGCATGGACAACGATCCTACTTTTGCTAGCCATCTATTTTCCTTTCTTTTGGGACAACACTCCATCGAGAAGACACACTATCATTATCACTATCCAACTATGCTCTGTTGTAACGCTACACTTCACAAGCACATTACTATACCTATACTGCGATTGCACCGATGGACGCTATCTTACATTACTATTTATACCTACTACCCACTGTCCTTAACTTCCCACGTATCGTACCTTTGCACGAAATAATAGAATTTAATTTGTATGACTATTCGAGATTCAAGAGACAAAGCCATGCAATACTACATAGTACAGGTCGGGTTCTATACAATAACCAATAAGCTTGATACAATAGCGGATTTGGTTTTCGAAAAGTTTGATTTCCAGATTTCCACTGATAAACATGTAAAGCGAAGAAGAGACAGAACAGCATGTAATAAGGTAGTGATTATTCAGGCCAGAAGAATGTAGTCATCAATGCATATTTCTTCGTTAGGTGAGTCGTTGCATTCACGAGACCTGACTGGTTGCTTAGGACTGGGTAATGGACAAAGTTCACGGAGACAAGCAACGGAGAGCGAGCGCTTGAGGTACCATCCGAGGTTATGTTTCTTCCGCGGGGAATATGGATCCTTAGAAGCATGTACACAATTCATTCATCTCACAGGATTGATTGAGAGTGCTTACAGGTCTATGTTGAGCCAGTACGTTAAGACGCTCTTTGACTTCCTTAGCCACGACACCGTATACCTCCTAGGGCACCCGTCACCAACGTGTATGCGGCTAGAGTAGACGACAAACCTTCTGCCAATACAAGAGATCCCTGGTGTGCATCTCATCCACATAAAGACATGCAAGGTCCTTGGAGCATGCTTTAAACTCCAAGCCCCGTCTATGTTTCTTGCGTTCATCTTGTCGATCGAGGTAACGGTGCCAGTTCTTCCATTTGTAGTAGTCCTCGTCCTCTAAGAAGGGGTGGATGGTGCCCCGGTGGATGGCCGCCCATGATTCGCGACTCTGTGACGGTGGGAATATGGCCACGATTCACAATGAAACGAGACTATATGCTTACTTTTGAGTGCTCTCCAGCTGATGTGGTGTCGGACGGAAGGCGTTCTCTGCAACTGAGTTCGAGAGTGTACTCTAAGCCGTACCATTCATCTCGATCATCATATACTACAACGGGAGGTGAGGGTTCTGATTTCTCAGAGCAATAGTTCTCTGTGTTATCATTCAATGCATCAGAACTCTTTATAGCAAATGTAAGCCACGACGAAAAGAAAGAAGGAGCCTGGCGCACACGATCTGGTTTCTTCCCTTCTTTTATGTCACTAGAGTACAAACTAGACCGACTCCATTCTATAGCACTCTCTTCATCATCGTACTGGTACTTGAGGTTGTCGTCATAGTCGCCAGGCACAACTGGAGAAGGAAGACTGATATCTTCAAAGGAGTCGGGCGTCAAAGGAGGTGTTCCTGATGTTTCGTCCCATTCATAGACAGATGGAGCATACAAAGGATCCCGTCGCGTGTGAGACGTACTGTTCCAATCGCTGCTTGAGGATGAAGAGTTTGTTATAGGGATTTGATCCGGGTGTGTAAATCGCAAACGAGCTAAGTTATTGAACAGATACTTAGTCCCAGACAGACGTTTGGTATTGGTCTTCAGTAAATAATTGGAGCGAGTCTGTGTCGGGGTGGAGCTTCCTACTGTGTGATGTGTGCTATAACAAGAGCCTTGACGTGATTCCGAGCCTTCGTATGCGCGACCAGATTCCAGATCATTTCCATAGTTCCAAGTATCGTAACTGTAGTTGGTTTTCGCGCCTTCCTGAGTAACATAAGAGGTTATAGCTGACAGAGGACCAGAAAAAGCAGATCCAATTGAAGAAATATTGAAGTTCCGAATGCGTGAGAGGATATTCTGTGATTGCTGTCTGCCTAGCAGAGACCTTGAAGAATTCCTCTCTACATCGGACTGGAAGCCCTTCTCGGGGTCGTTGACGTCGTAGCTCATCGTTTATCGCGTCGTGGTGGTGGGGAACATCGATGTGTCACTTTAGGTCACTTTGTGTGACAAACGGCGCGGTCAACCCTTTCAGATTTCTTTTTTTTTTTTTTTTTTTTTTTTTTGGAGTAGCGAATACAGTGGGAAAGAACTACGCCCTTGGCGTGTTCCTCTCACCCGCTGGCTGCTCACCTGGGATCAAAACCAGGTTCCATACTGGGCAGCATCTATTTTGGCTCCGCGAGGAAATGCCTTTACGCACGTATGTGGGACTCAGCTCCTCTATCCTATACCAGCTCTTGAATCCTGGCTACTACCCACTAAAACCCCGCATGATGTCACCATCTGTGACCCTTGCCATTTGCTCGTATCGATTACGCACGTGCCAATCCAAGTATCTAGCACTTGAGATATGGGGATTGATTTCTTCCCCAGTTTCCTATTCGTCAGTTTGAAGTCTTAGCTCCGCCCTTCTGCCAAGGGCTGCAGTCCATCTATTTGCAACCTCTACCCTACAATGTGGTTCATCGCCATTTCTTATTACTCTTTCACATCTTATGGCCCATACGAAGGAAGCTGCCTCCGTTACTACTAGTCTATATAGACGCGTTAGTCCTTGAGATGGCCTCCCGTCCTCATCCTTAATTACTGATATGGGGCTTCCAAGAATGGAGCCCATGCACTGCTCTGGGAACATAACGTTCGTCCTATTTTTCCACATATTACGGATTGATTCCCATACTAACTCCTGACCTACACATTCACACTTAGTTAAAATGTGCTCCATAGAGTCGATTTCGCCATCATGCTTACACCTACTTTGCTCCCTAAGGATTGGGTCCATCGACTGTTTATCCCAGTACGTCCCCACTTTATACGCATCATGGGCACACTTCCACAGGAATATCCTTAGAGGTTTTGAGAAATCTTTGCTACGCAGGCTTGACCATACTTGTTTTCTGCTCGGAGATCTGCTGTTTGCCTCCTTTACACGTCTTATGATTTTCTCCATCACTTTTTCCGTTCGTGGCCTGTCATGTACACATCTTAATTTTATAATATTCCTGTATGCTATCGACTGTGTGATTTTTGAGAGTTTCGCTCCCGTGAGGTGTAATTCAGTGGGGATCGGAGGTAGGACCATCGGTCTTTCATTTCTTATTGCCCCCTTTGCTAGAGATGCTGCTTTCCTTTCAAGGACTGAAACTTGGGATCCATCCAAATCCATGAAGGATACCGGTGCCGCGTGCATCCTGAGCCTACCTACTACCATCCTGAGGAGGCCTGAATTCGTAGAGTTTACAAAACCGGAATCCTCTTTCTCCTTTAATTCATCTGTTAAAGACGCTATAACATCCCCAGCTCTAGTATTGATTATTAGCGGTGTTCTGGTCCCTGCTTTTATTGATGTAAGTAGGATTGCCAGTAGGTCGCTTCCCCTTTTTGGATCATTTTCCTTTCCAACCCACATCTCACTAACGTTTAGGTCATCCCTACCTTCAAAGCATACTCCTGCTCCCATGATTTGCTCATCCGTCGCCCATACTTAATTTCTTCGCCTTTCCCCCGGTATACGCGACCAGTGGCTGGGCGTCTTCAGTGGAGATTTGTGGGAGGAAGACTTGGTTATATGTAGGGCCAGTTGTGAATATTCTGAAAACATCTGCTAAGCTTCCTTCTGTCGCCAGCCTTGCGTTAAAGGGGACTTTCGGAGTTAGTTCACCATCGTAGCTTTCGTTACATCTGTTGTCTATCCTGTCGTCCAGCTGCTCCGCCCTTGGATCCCATTTACTTGGGAGGGTGTTCAGCATTTCTTCCGCTCTATTCACACACGAGTGAGGGTGGAGGCACCCTTTGGCGTCCTCCAGTGCCATGCATCCCAGGCACTCACACTCATCACTGTCAGTGTGACCACATTCGAGAAGACTCTTCGTGAGTTCCTTTCAGATTTCTTCAAGCTAGGTCATGTTGCCTACCCGTTCAACATAGTCAATCGTATCATCCTCAACCTATCAACAACTCATCATATCGCGTGGGCGAAGTCTAAGCACTAGGTGATCACAGATGATATCAATACTCGGAGTCGTCTTTCTATTTCCAGACCTCTGAGCAGTGGAAGCTAGTGAGCTAGTAGCTCAGATTGGTATAGAGGAGCATACAGCCGGTGTGCGAGACCCTCGGCTCCTTGAGTCATTTGGGTTGATTGAGGTTGATGCTGGCTCGCAACCCGCAGTCATGTCTGATCCGGCTATCCTGTTCACGCAGCCTAAGCTTACCTTTCTCTACTATCTCTGCAATGACGAATGATCAAATTCTCGTCGTTGGAGGATCACAGGACATAGTAGACTATAAGTCCAGCTGATGGGGTCTTTTCGGCCACAACGCATCTACGAGTACCCTCGAACGGACTTTGTTGCTCTGTCGCATGAATATGCTTCACTGTGTCAAAGCTTCAGTGAACGTTCTTTTCTGTGCTATGTCTTGACCATCCATGATCAGCGTGACCACCATGTCTGATAACGGGCTGCCAGCGCGATGATCATTGGTTGCCCGCACTTCGCCTAATAATATTACCATTGGCAACTCTACATGTCTTTGTTCTCGTTATCCAGAACATTTACCACTTTTCGAGTGAGTGTTTTCTTCCTTATGGTCTATTCTGACAATGTCACAATACTACCAGATCATTGTTGTTTGACTCGATATCTTCACCCTCACTTGAAGTACCAGCGCCACGTGCGAGGTGCAAATGCCAGAGCCAGTTGGCAATTTCACGACTTGCGATTTACTCGTTTCGAAAGTGTCATGATCAGTAGCCGAATTTGATTTTTCAAGTCTTAACATCTTGGTCGAAATCTATATGAGATTCTATCGCCACATAGTCATATTGGCATCACTTGTGTTCTATGCAAACTAGAGATCAAATGAATCAATGAATTCAACATCTTCTATCTTCCCCCGAAAAGTGGTTTGAGTCACATTGGAGATTGCTCATGTTCATGGATGGGCGCCCCTGTCTTGGTCAGGTTTAGTTAGTATCCACTTGGAGCGACGGCCCTAATATGTCACAAACGACAGTGTCTTGATGGACATCGAAGTCAATCCGACAGCCTGAGCTATCACACCTATCCTAACAATGGTTAAATTTAAGAGTGACGTCAGTCTTTACTATGCGCTCTGATGGCTTGTAATCTGATATCATAAGTTCATCGTAGAGTTTATTCCAGACGCCACAATTGTAACCTGATGATTTCCTCCTGTTGTTTGTATTCTAATTTCAGATATCGCTGCTGCATGTAGGTAATGTGGTCATTCACTGCTCGTAAGAGTTTTGTCCTTGTTAATTTATCATAGATGTCTCTTCTCCAGACACGGACTCTATACATAGATATTTCGAGTCATCTCTCCTTTTCAGGTTATATTGCGTTGTCCTTTCCGTGCCGACAAAGAATTTAGGGATGGAAACACCGCTTATGTTTGCTATATTTCCAGCACAAGGAGTAGAGGGTAATCACTCAAGACATTACACCGATCTTCAGGACCAACTCGACTGTCGCAAGTCTGCCAAAGCCCCCAATCTTCATTGTGGCGTCCAATGTCCCGACACTCTTCTCATTGCCCATCCATAGAACTCAGCGATGCTCCTTGTTCAGACCAAGACTCTCATTGCTCGATCAAGTCACATGCGCGCACAATGAATACTCAGAACATCGACCCAGCGACGTGAGTGTTGTTACACACGAAGTTGGGATGATGATCACTTTTGTCACTGATTCCCTCGTCTCCGCAGCAGATTTCCGGTTGTTCGGGCAATATCAAAAGCAGCACTCCCACTAAATTTCTGGGACGAGTACGTCCAATCAATTTCAGATCCGTGAAATATTCTGAACTTTACTAAGTAGGATTACTCGAGCGCATCTTACGAATGATATCAACACATTTGATAGTTGCCGCCAAGGAAACCAGAAGCATTCCACAATGCTTCTTCTGCCTCAGTACCTGTTTGGCTGTCCTGATTATACTGCACAAGGCAGTATTTGCGTTGGGGACCAAGGTCCTTCTGGCAAGCGTACTCCAAAGGGCCCTAGAGCTACTAGGTAGTCGAATCTTAATTCATATTGCTCTATCGTCGTTTAGTTGTTCGAGTTTATTAAATTTGACACAATAAATTAAGTTTCCTGGGCTAAATCTTGATATACGAGTCAGGGGAGACTAGCAAATGGTTGGAGTTTGATCAGAAATGACCTATTCGATGGGCGCAACTTTGAATTCTCGCTCTTTCCAACTCCAATTTTGAGAATTTCTCGTGACTGGAATGGTTCTCGTCGGCGATCACTAACCTGTGCACAACTCGGCTAGCAGTAATCTTGGTGGAAATACCGTAGTTGTACCCGTAGTAAGAGGGAAACCATCTCATTTTATGGGATTTTGATGGACATAGAGTCTCGTGTAGAAAAGTGTAGATACGTTTTAAGACAAAAGGAAAAAAGGACGGTTTTCAGACGGAATCATAGAAGGACATTGTAGGAATTTCATACCTGTCCTCCTTACGCCCCTCGACCCTATCACCAACGGCCTCATTCTTTTGTATATATACTCGAGTTCTTCCTACGCGTACAACACCCGTGATGTAGACGCCGACTCAGCAGGGGTTCTATCTCCGTTCCGGCTTGATGGAAAGAAGATTTGACAAACGTTGACACACATAGGCAACTCTGTGTGGTATGTGTAAGCATTTGATGCGAAAGAGACTAAGATGGATGAGACAAGTCCCCATCGTGGCCTGGACGGATTGTACATCAGTTTGTTTATCTCAATGTAAGAATCACACTATTAGAAAGGGGATCGCGGTACGCGTTGTGGACACGTGCGGGACACGTGAACGGACTGGTGTCAAGAGGTGAGGAGAATACAATCAGGAAGAGCTATGCGAGCGAAAGTATAAGTCGGGAGCGGAATTCGGGACATACCTCAGTCTTTGACACACAGACTGAGGTATGCACAGATTTACTTACCATATGGAATCTAGGGTGACGTGACTTAGTACTTTGTGTCTGATAGGTACTTACCTCCCAATAGAGTCTTTGACACACAGACTGAGTACTTTGTGTCTAATACACAAAATATGATTCAATTTCAAACTGATTGACAGAAGGACTTGATATTGTACTGTTGTAAAGCTGGCTCGCATTGGAGGGAAATGTGGCAAAGTACCGTGTTATGTATTTCCAAGTCGGAATTGGGGACGCTTCTTGATCTATAACCACCGCAATCCCTTCCGGGGTCCTGGTAGTTTTTAGGTTGTAGCTAGCGTATATACCTTTTTCTCCCGTGCTCGTCAGCCTCCAGCTGCCTCCGAGCACTTCCTAAGCTTGTCTCTCTCTCTCCCCTATCGCCTCCACTCGGCCTCGCAATGACTTCCACCTCGAGGTTATCGTCCAGGCCCCCCCCCGGCGGTCCCAGCCCAGGTGGGACTCCGGATCGCTCGCGCCCCCTTCCGACCCATTCCGACCTGAAGACCCTGATGGCTGTCGATAGTGGTCCGATCAAATCGGCGCAGGATGCCCGCAAGTGGCTTGAATCGAGAAGCTGGATACTAGCCGCGGACCCGTACGACCGCACCAAACTCGTGAACATCCTCGCGACCGCCGCACTCACATCCAAACTCCCGGAGCTCAGGAATGCGGCACTGGCAGTAGCATTCCTTCTGGATGCTGATATCACGGATTGCGTCTCGGACACCCTGGCTGACGCAGTGGCAGCAAAGGCCCTTGGTCGTATCGAGGGTCTAGTAGAGAAACTCGGCTCCACAGCCAATTTCCTCGCTGCCAATGACGCCAAACGCGCCGAGTCGACCCTCGCGCTCAAGGCTACATCCGAGACGCTTGAGGGGGTATCCTCCTCGCTGGGCGCTTTGGCGTCCAAACTCGCGAGCCCCCCTCCCACCTCCGTTGATGCCTCTGCCCCATCCTGGGCATCAATAGCCAAAACTGCCCCCAAGACCACCGCCCCTGCACCCATCACCCGCAACGCGCCTACAAACGATCTATCACCTGAAGACGTGTCCCGCATTCAGCAACAATCCCTCCGGGATGCATGAACAGTCCTCATTCGATTTGACCCCCTCGACACCGACGCACCCACCAACTTCACAGCCTCAGGATCCTCAAAACTCCGGGACAGCCTCAACAAGATCCTAAAACGACTGGACAAGAATGCCACCACTATCTGTCAAACCGAGGACGGGGAAATCGACGTGACCACCCCATGCACTCACGCAATAGGACTGAAGTCACTAGGCGGCAGTGCGTACCTTGCCGAATTCGACACAGCTGACTCTGCTTCCAGATTCCGTCAGTACATGACTACCAAATGGATCCTTTTCACAGCCATCTTTGGGGACGGGGTAAGTATAGTTGACAAGGCCTTCAACCTCATCGCACGCTTCGTCCCATGCGAGGGATCCTTCAACCCTGATGACGTCAACTGCCTCCGCACGATCGAACTCGAGAACGGCCTGAAGTCCAACACCATCTCTTTGGCACTGTGGCTCAAACGTCCGGATCTACGATCCCCAAAGCAATCGGTTGCCTCTCTCAAGATTGTATGCAACGACGCCGTGACAGCCAACGCCTTGATCGAGAAACGAATCTTCATCGGGGGCCGTCAAGTCCCTATTCGAAAGAACGTCCGCGAGCCCATACGATGCGGCAACTGCCACAAATATGGCCACATCCGCAAAGAATGCAAAGAGGATGGCTGCTGCGCTAACTGCACCGACAAGGACCACTCAGCAAGCACGTGTAAAGCAGTGAAATATAGGTGTGTATCGTGCAGTCCAGATTCTGCCCATATGAGCACGGACTGCAGCTGCCCTGAATTCCTGCGTCGCTGCGCCGAGCTGGATTCTAGGTTCCCAGAAAACCGCATGCCATACTTCCCGACAGACAACCCTCTGACGTGGATAACGGCCCCGCCTAAGCAAGCTCCCAAGCCAGCCTCCGAGCTCACTTGCCCCCTCGCAACGCCCCTGCCATTCCCTATATCACAGTCCCTGTCGCAACCTCCTCCACCACGGACCGAGCCTACCCGACCTCAGCCCCCGATGCAACAAACCCAGGCCAGCTCCAGGGCTCCAAGCCGCATGGGCAACCTTGACGACTTTGGTTTCACATCCCAGCAGGGGGGCCCGAAGAACAGCGGAGGTGAAGTCTCTTCCTCCCTGTTGAATTAATGAACTGCCATCCATCCAGAGCACCCGGCAAACTACGCATATGGCAGCAAAACACTCGCAAGTCCGACACTGCGCAAGCGGAGGTTCTGGCTGCGGCCCGCCCTGAGGACTGGGATGCGCTCGCCATTCAGGAGCCATTCCTTGACCGTGTGGGCAACACGAAAGCAAACAGACACTGGAGAGTCCTCTACCCCTCAGATCACCAACGGGATGGAAGCTCTTGTACGTGGTCTATACTCCTAATCAACGCTAACATCTCCACAGACACATATACCCAGCTGACCATTCACTCCACAGACATCACAGCTGTCCGATTCGCTGGCGAATTTGGACACCTATCTCTCTTCAACGTGTACAACGACTGCACCCACAACAAGGTGTTATTCTCTCTTTCTTCCTTTCTGTCCTCCTCCCTTCATCTTGCCCGCCCCTCTCCAGGGGATCATATGGTATGGCTGGGCGACTTCAACTGCCACCACCCACTCTGGGAGCCTGTTGATAATCGCCACCTCTTCACCCCTCGAGACTTCATCCAGCCTCTCCTTGACCTCCTGTCTGATTATGACATGGAGTTGGCACTGCCGCCAGGTATACCCACACTGCAGACTTCTGCCAACCGATGGACTCGTCCAGACGATGTCTGGAGAACACATTCGGATGTGGATCCTATTATTTTCTGTGACGTAGATGCCTCTCTCCGTCCCTCCCTTGCTGACCACCTCCCGATCATCACCGAGATAGAACTGCCAGTACCTCGGTCCTCCACACCTCCCTCAAGGGACTTTAGGGCCGTGGACTGGACAGCCTTCAGCGAAGCTCTGACGGAGCAGCTGAACTCTCGCTCCCCCGCTGTACACCTAACCACAGCTGAGGCCTTTGACCGAAAAGTCTCTGACCTCTCTTCCATCATCCAGGAGATTGTGGCCAGAGATGACGTTGTCCCTCTCTGGAAACCCTGCCCACACACCAAACGGTGGTGGAATGATGACCTCAAACGGCTCAAGGCCCAGAGGCGCAGGGCCTGCAACCAGGCTTTCAAGCATCGCGACGTCCCTGATCACCCGTCCATTGCTGAAGCCTCCCGCCTCGCACGCGAGATGGACTCCGCAATCCGTCTGGCCAAAGAGACACATTGGAGGGAATGGCTGGAGAACATTGACATGCGCCAGATTTACCTGGCGAACAAATACATCGTCAACGAGCCAACCGACTTTGCTCGTGACAGGGTCCCAGATCTCAAGGTCGAGGTCAATGGCGCCCAGCTCACAGCATCCACCAATGGAGAGAAGGCCAATGCTCTAGCTGAGTCTTTCTTTCCTCCTCCTCCCGCTTCTCCCTCCATACCCCACACTGCCTATCCCTTGCCGCTCCCAGACTCCCCCTTCTTCACCCGGGACCGCATAGCTGCCGCTATTGGGGGACTACCACCGCTCAAGGTGGCTGGCCCAGATGGTATTCCAAACATTGTTCTTAAGCGCTGCGCCGAGACTCTCCTCGACCACTTTTACTTCATTTTCAGAGCAGTCTTTGAACTGGACGTCTACCATTCCAGCTGGCTGGAATCGACGACTCTCGTCCTGCGCAAACCAGGGAAACCCGCCTACAATGTCGCGAAGGCATACCGACCCATTGGTCTTCTCAATACCATTGGAAAACTCTTGTCCACCTTGGTTGCTGCTGACCTTTCGCACTTAGCAGAAAAACATGGCATGTTCCCTCCTGGGCAGTTTGGTGGCCGACTAGGACGCAACACGTCTGACGCCATGCATCTGGTGGTCTCAAGGATCAAGGATGCATGGCGAACAGGTAAAGTAGCGACTGCCCTCTTCCTTGACATCCAAGGGGCTTTCCCCAACACAGTCACGAGCCGCCTCTTGCACAACATGAAGGAATGCAGTGTTCCCTCTGCCTATGTCCGCCTGGCGGAGCGTATGCTCTCCAACAGACGCACTCGTTTGATGTTCGACGACTTCACGTCGGACTGGATCGACATCACCAACGGCACCACTCAAGGCTGCCCCTTGTCGATGATCTATTACGCCTTTTACAATGCCCCCCTCATAGGGACTGCATTGATTGTGAATAAGTCAGAACTCGTGTCTGGCTTCGTCGACGATGTGATGTTTCTAGCGGTAGCCAAGTCTCTGACGGAGACCCACACTATCATTGCTGACATGATGGAACGTGCCAGAGGCGGGTTCGACTGGTCCATCCAACACCACTCCCCCTTTGAACTAACCAAACTAGCTCTTATGAATTTTCCTCGCTCCCACCATGACCCCCCCCCCACTGACCTGACGCTCTGCTGTACGAATGCTGACGGCTCAATCACCACGCAGACGGTCGACACTGTCCAGACTTACAAATACCTCGGGGTGGTCTTTGACCCCAAACTACGTTGGTCGGCACATATCCAGAGAGTGACGGCGAGCGCCGTATGGTGGACAAACCAAGTGTCTAGACTCTCTAGAGTCTCTGGAGGCATGCCCCCTCACCGCGTCTGGCAGCTTTACAACACGGTCGCGGTGCCGGCCTTTACATATGCCGCAGATGTTTGGTACACTGGTGTCTCTGATGGCACAGGTGGTCAGTGGAAAACAGGCTCGGTGGCGGCCACTCGGAAGCTCTCATCAGCCCAATGGAAGGCCGCCAAGACCATCACAGGTGCCCTCAGCACCACGGCAGGTGATGTAACCGAAGTGCATGCAAACCTGTTACCTGTTGACCTTCTTTTCCAAAAAGTACTGACAAGGGCGGCCGTCCGCCTTGCATCGCTACCTCCCTCCCACCCCCTGTTTAAACCAGTCAGAACAGCTGCACGACAATACAGCAAGCGACACCGCTCACCATTACACAACTTATTCCACTTCACAGGCATCAACCCGTCAACTATGGAGACCATCGAACCCACACGACGACACCCCAGCTACCGACCAGCCTTCAGCTTCCACATCCCCCCATCAAAGGAGACCGCCCTGACGGCCATCCAGAGGGCCCATGACAAGTCAAGGACCTTGGTCTACTGCGACGGGTTGGGCTTCGAAGGGGGGATTGGAGCCTCAGCTGTCCTGTACATAGACGGCGAGGAGGTTACCTCTCTGAGGTATCACCTCAGCTCTGCTGCAGAGCACACAGTCTATGAAGGGGAGGTGGTTGGGTTCACACTTGGCCTACACCTACTCTCAACACTCAACCAGCAACTACGAGGCCCCACGATCATGGGGAGTGACAGTCAAGCGGTCATCAAGGCCCTCAAGAACCAGCGACCTCACCCCGCACACCACCTGCTCGACAAGGCCCACTCTGCAGCCGAAGCCCTACACAGGAAGCAAGGCCATCTCATCCACACGACCCAACGTCATGCCGTGCAAGGCACGGGCAGAGAAAAGGACTTGCATTCCTGGGGCGTCATCAAGCTGCAGGTCCACTGGGCACCTGGACACCTTGACTTTGGTCCGAACGAACGCGCAGACGAACTCGCCAAGGAAGCAGCCATGGGCTCCTCGAGCCCCCCACATGACCTTCCAGTATACCTCCGCACCAAACCCTTACCGACCAGCACCACCGCCGTCCGCCAAGCCGACCTCGTCGCCTCACAAGTCATATGGAAGAGGAGATGGAAAAAGTCAATGCGATCCCCGTTCATCCGACTCCTTGACCGTACCCTCCCCTCTAGAAGTTACCTCCGTCTCGTCTCCGACCTCGATCGACGCCGCTCCGCCCTCCTCACCCAGCTGCGTATGGGCCACCTCCCGCTCAACCACCACTTATTCCACATCAGGAGATCAGAGTCCCCAACCTGCCCATACTGTCAGGGCATAACAGTCGAGACGGTCGCACACTTCCTGTTCCAGTGCCCGCAGTACAAACATGAGCGGCACATACATTTGGTCCGCCCACTGAAATGTAAAGCTGAGTCTATTTCCCTGCTGCTCTCATCCCCGGCTGCTCTCAAACACCTATTCAGATTTGCGGAAGCTACCAAGCAATTCCCATCCAGCATAGACCCCGCCGCCCAATCCACCTCCACCCCACCGCCCCTCCGTCTGACTGCACTCCCGCCCACACGCTCTCGCTAAAATGATCAATGCGCTCCGCGCCCAAAGCCTCTACCCTGATGTTCGAAACCGCCCACACTCGGCTGTGCCTTCTAAAACTTTATAATTTCATACACACAAACTAATACTAACATACTCCCACCTACTAACGGCACTCGGCCCTCTCCCACCATCACTAACCTCTTCCTTAGCTGACCCGGTGGGGACCACGGCTCCCCTGCTCGTCCTCATCCTCACTCGCCCACGCGAGTCCTCGTTCGCTCCTCCACCCGGCACAACACAACGATTCTCCTCTGTACTCGGGACTACCAGGGGAATGCGGCCTAAATGACGTTCGGAAGCGTCGGCCCACTCTTTCTCCGCGTATGCGGGGGGGTGAGGAATCCCGTAGTTCTCGTAGATGTATGTACCCGTCGATAGTTCCGTGCAGCATAGGCGCCAAGCGCCTCGTGCACGTAATAATGGATATAAAAATAAAAAAAAAAAAAAAGTCGGAATTGCCGCCGGAGATGGAAGGTGTGCCTGATTACATACTAGCAGCTATCAGGGATGCCACATGCGCAAGATACAGGAGGTTTTCTTACGTCACACTTATGACAAGTAACAATGAGGTCCTGGAGAACTCTTCTGATCTTTCTTAAGCCAATGAAAAGCAGCCGGAAACAAATAGAGTTCGAGTCGTGCGAAACAGGGGTTGTTAGACCAAGAGAGATGGTCCATTATTACTTGTATTATTTATATTATTCGGATCGAGCAAACCCACTAACTGACCGAGTGAATGTAGTCACTGTTCTCGGTATCGAGGCGATATTGTCGGATTACCCGTGACCCCGTGGATGGTGAAAACCTCTTTTGCCATTTGACGGAGTGAATGTAGTCACTGTTCTCGGTATCGAGGCGATATTGTCGGATTACCCGTGACCCCGTGGATGGTGAAAACCTCTTTTGCCATTTGACGGAGTGAATGTAGTCACTGTTCTCGGTATCGAGGCGATATTGTCGGATTACCCGTGACCCCGTGGATGGTGAGAACCTCTTTTGCCGTCTACACATAAATAAGCCAGAGTAACCCTCTTATCCACAATCCTTGATGTCGCTTCCAACTCCCAAAGCTAGTGATAGTAATAAACAAATCTCTGAGCTTATCACACTTATAAAAAACGCGACGGAGACTATCGAATCTCATTTCTTAAAGTCTTCTCTCCCGATTATCCCTTCCCTGGATAGTCTGGCTCACCATCCCTTGGACTCAGCGATCTTGCCGCCTCAACTGAGGGATGCCGTTCAACTACTTGAAGGTGCATGCGGGCAACTGTGCGCCACCCTGGCACGGCCAAACCATATCATACTCAATGTACGCCTAAGTCTCCTACCTCGAACCTAGGTCTCTCAGTTTTATGTATGTCATCACAGAGGGCATTGCAGGTGCCGATTTACACCTAATCAACGAACCTGATGCATATATTCATGCTTGGGATATCGATGTCTAGTTCTTCGAACCTACTTGTTTAAACGTCGTAACCGCCTTCAAGATACCGGATATTCTTCAAGAACAACCGTCAGGGATGCACATTAAAGAGATCGGGGAGAAAGCGGGTGTTAATTACGAAAAACTCGGCCGAATCCTACGTTTACTCACTACTCACCATATCTTCCGCGAAGGTGATGAACCTCAGAATGTCTTTTTATCATGTCAATGTAATGGTCGATACTTTCGTTTTCAAGTCATGACAGATCGGTTCGCCAACAACCGACTAAGCCTCCAACTTCTCTCTTCAAACCCTCTGGCAAGCATGGTATCTTTTTAGTTAGTATCCATTTCTCTGACTTTCACAATATAATCTTACCCCCTGACCAATCCAGCACCAGTGTAATCAATAAAGCAACGTCCATGACTGTGGAAGTCTTGGCAGATCCGGAATGGGGAAACGCACAGACATTCGACCGATCCCCGTGGAACAGATATACAGGGTTTGAAGGACCCATGTTCCAATATCTTGACGGGGTATGTTTTCTGTGACATTTACTTGCAGATACCCACATCCAACACCAGGTAACCCCAGAGGGAGCTCAACAAGGAGCTCTACTCGGGATCGGAATGCACGGATGGAATGATGTCGTGCAAGCATCAGCCGTCTATTTAGGTATGTTCGTCTTCACTGCTTTCTAGAATCTATCGCATAGATAGGTAGACTTTCCGTGGGACAAATATCCTCCTGGAACGACGGTCAATGATGTGGGCGGTGGTATCGGATCCATGGCCATGGAACTGATTAAAGCCTATCCAAATCTTCAACTCAAGCTTCAAGACCTACCCGATCGTATACATCAGGCGGAAACGGAAATCTGGCCGAAATTCTTGCCTTCTGCAATTGCCGAGAAACAAATCGAGTTCAAGGCCATGGATTTCTTTGTCGATTCACCCATTGAAGGTTGTGATATATATTACGTGGGTGTAGTCATTACACGTACAGTGTGCTTTCCTAACACAGAGCTATTCAGCTGAAAAACGTCATGTGAGCGTTCCATTTCAAACTGTCAAAATTGGAATGAGACCATTGAAATTAGACACAATTGGCCAGACAGAGAAAGTGTTCAAATTCTTCGCAACATCCGTAGAGTCCTCAAGCCTAGTGCTTGCATTCTTCTCCGTGCGTGGTCTTTCCCAAAAGCCTCTGAAGGCAATTAAGAATAGGTTCACCACACAGACGAATACGTCCTTCAGCATGCAAACCAACTCGACACATCCAATCCCGCGTTCCCAGTGGCGCCAAAGCCAATGCTCCCTAACTATGGTGCGGGACGAATCAGACAATACAATCTGGATCTTGCTCTGATGGCCACACAAAACAGCAGAGGGCGCACACTGGAGGAATTCATTGATATTGCCAGCAAGGCTGATCTTCAGTTCGTTAAGCTTTGGTACGCAGGTGAGATGGGGATGGTCGAATTTCAGGCCGCATAAAACACTATTTGTGTCGTACTTCTGGGTGGATTATGGATCATCTGCCTTTCCATGTAGTCGCAATTGTTGCTTATTCCTAATGTTATCTAAGATATTCACAATTGATTCGCCGACATCAATATCAATCTTGGTTGGTGTCAATACAATTTACTTCCGCTTTGAAAGTATACTCGTCACTTCTACTTACGTATCTGAATTATCGTAGGCGGGTCGAGTATATTCTGGATTGCTTTAGGAACACTGGAGTCGTCGGGACTTGATCTGTAGAAAGGTTGAATCAATTACACAATAGATTGATCGGTTTATATGCTCAGATACAAAATCAGATACGTTTCTAAAGGACGACACTGAGGGCATTAATCACCAGCGGCTTTCAACATCCCTTTGGCCACAAACCCGATTTCCTTAATCATTAGACAGTCTCTGTACAACGACTCGGGAGTTCTATCGGCTTGCGGTGCCTTTGTCCAATCCGGAAGACACGTCGGCAACACGTTTTGTTCGCAGTAGGGTTTTAAATATGTATTTGATCCAAAAGGGGGTATCCTTTTGAATCCACAACCGGATTCCGCATGCGTTCCTACTAGAGGGAGAACGAGTGTCGAGATAATATCCGTATGGCTCGCACAAGACCCGTTTTGGATGAGCATCATCGTGATACATGCGCGAACCTACTGCGATGGCGACATGTATTTACTTTTGTGGGTGATTGAAGGACCTTCTACATGCTGTGAAGCAGCCGTGGGTTAAAGATGTCGGTGGCAATAGTGGTAATACTTCGAAGAGATAGTTGTTCGAAAGGGAGGACATTCCCGGTCGGAGCTTCTGGTCGATTCAAGCGGAGTACCAAGATAATTCACGGATTGTGTCGCGGATGGGCGGCCGACGTGGGTGGTATGGTTATGGTTATTTCCGTCATGTAAGGCGGTCGATACTCAGCTCAGTGGACGGAAACAGGACCTTGCTATGTATTCGACACGAGAGCGGTACGAGACGCGAAAGAAAAGTAAGGGAAAAAGGAAGCAAGAATCAAAGTACACGACGCGGGGGTACAAGTGACGTAGTGCAAACATTGGTAAAGGAAAGCAGTAATCGTCGGATTACACCTCAACGTTTCAACAGCAGAGCCAATCACCTCCCGAGCTGGTTGCTTATTGTTTCTGAGAAACTCGGATTTCTGAATCTCTTCAATTTTGAATTGGCTCTCGTCCATTGACATTCTGTGATCTTACTATTAGCCCGACGGGGTCTGCGTAAAGAGATTAAAGTTATTTTAGCGATGGTATTGGAACCTGTTGAACATGAGGTATTTCCAACACAGTTTAACTTGTATCTGCGAACTGTGCGTGATGTTGCTCAGGGGACTTCACAAATTGCAAACGCTTCTTGTCTTGTTTTCGGGACTTTAAAACCTGATCCAAATCGAACCGAAGATGCGGTTGTTAGATGTGAAGAGGTACCTCTAGGCCCCTTCTTCTAGTCTGGCAATTAAATTCCTAATTAATCTCTACTAGGATTTAGGTAAGTTGCGCATCAACAGTTGGGGGACAGGCAATGTGAAGGATGAACCCGTGAGTGCCTCAGTGATCAATGTATAATTGAGCAAATAATAATTCAAGTGGTTCAAAAGGGCCGAGTTAAGCAAGAACACAACGATATCAAGGTAAGTATTCTATCAAAGTATGTATTTTGCCGGTGCAACTGGACAACACGCAACACAGGTTGATTTATTGAAAGTTCCTTACCTTGCGTTTGGAAAGTTCAAGTCTGACTCTACTTCGAAGCAAGAAGAGGTGGGTGGTTCCAGCTCGAAGAATAAAACTGACTACATAACATTCAATGTTCTGCTTCTTACCACGTATAGGGACTAAAAGTCAAAGCCAAACTAGAACAGGTCTGATCACGCGTCTGATTATCTATCAAGGAGGTTCATTTTCTTCTGATGTTCAGGATGTCAAACGAGATCTAGAGAGCCTTCAAGCGGAGAAAATCAAAGCTGACGATGTGGGTTCTGGCTACCGAGACTCCACACCTGTCAGTACTGTGCCCAGAATACCGAAGGAAGTTTGAGCTTATGTCCATCAACAGGACCTCTTTTTGTCTGATTCTTCTCTCGTAAAGGCATGTCCTGCATTTGGGACATTTAAGCGCGATGAGAGCGTGCGAGTCGGAGTTAAAGTTAAAGTTCAAGTGATTTGTCTTGTTTTCACAGGGTCCAGAACGTCATCTACTCACATTATCTCCTGACTTGATAGGCAGAAGATCCTGCACTCTTGCTCGATCAACAGACCGAGTCTCATGATGTGGACATGGATATTGATGATCTTCTGGAGCCATTACCTCAGGTAATTTTATTTACCTATTTTCGCATTAACTCTTGTGAATTCCTTCCTGGGTTTGCAAAGCCAACTGCGACCGTGGAGCAAGACACGCCCGTGCCTGTGCAAATTGATCTGAATGAGACTGTAGTATGGAGGCAGTCGAAACGTCGCCGGGTAATCATGGACGCCATTGTCCTTCCAACTTGTCAAGAAGTTCTGAGATGCAAGGCTACGAACGATGCAGAGGAATTTGAAAAGATGAAGAAAATGAAGAACGTTGGTCCTATGTTATTCTTCTCCTTGTGATATAGCTCAGTCTTTTTCTGCTTCCAGCCAAAAGTCAACATGAAGAAAGTAGAGTTTTGTTTTAGCGTGAATACCATCTGTGATCGTCTACGCCCCATTGGGCTTGATCCCTACCAATCGATCTAAACATCTCCATTCAGGACACTATGGTGCCAAGAAAGTTCTTATCTCTAGTCTATGGAGGTGGTCTTCAGTGCGCGTGGGCTAACGTTGCGGAAGAAACACAGAAGAAACTCAATAACCATAAATATCCAGCCTTCCTGTACTTGACATTGGATCTCAACTGTCATGCGCCAGAGATGCCAGGGTCTCCCGGATTGTATTTTGACGCTGGCTGTGGAGGGGTTGCATATCCGATCAATGGGATCCATAGGCTTATCACACGGATAGCGAGGACTCCAAGAGGGCCAGTTTGGCAGTACCAAGGGCAGTACAAGCTGTCTCCTTCTAATCCTCTGACAACCCAGGAATGGGCATCGGTGGATTCCTCGGTGAGCATTTCATTCAAGAATCAGAACGTTAATGTTTTCACCTTTGACATTCCGAACCCCGACAGGTCCGAATGAATTGGGCAGAAGAGATTTGGAAGTCTGCGGAGTGGGGAAAGGCGGCTCGAGTTCGCATCTCTCTCCGCAGGAGCTTGGGAAGATCGTGCACGGATGAAGAATTTGATGAAGCCTTCAACACGAAATGTGATTATCGAATGATTACCGCTGATGACATTGCGCAGGCCTTGTTGCGAGGCGAAGAGGTTTGTCGTCGTTCTTCAAGGACACTTTTAGTCGAAATGCCCACATGTGATTATATCAAGTCCGTTGCCGTATGGACCATGAAATGCGTCGGATATGATGCTGAGTTTCAGCGTGACCTGTCAGCAAAATATGCTAATTGGACCCCACCGCCGAAACAGAAGAAAAAAGGGAAAAGTTCAAACAAGACCAAGGGTAAAATGAGACCAAAGCACAAGGATTCCAAAACAGAGAGAGAACACCGCAGAACCGGACAAAAGAGGAAGAGAGCTGCGTACTCTGATAATGACTCTGATGAATTGTCGGCAGATCAAAGCCGTGATCAGGACGCGGAAGAAGACGAGGAGGAACTTGACGAATATTATTATCGACCTCGCGGCACTCGTTCACGACCCATCGTCATAGCTTGAGAAACCAAGCTCCATGCCATCGCGATCTCGGAATCTGGTAGTGGAGGAACTGCGAGGTGAACTGTAATGAACTTGAACATATATTATCGTGACATCTACATGCCATTCCTATTTCATTGGTACCTCGAGGTTTTGAATCCCGTAATTCGTTTCTTGAACGGTGCAAACTTATAAATGTTTGATTACGATCATCCACTAGCATGGCCTACATGCTAGTACGTATCCATATATGTAGGCTGGAGGTGCAAAGTGAAGATCTAAATATTACAGACAACGAAAAATCACTATATATATGTAATACAAGAATGATGGCTGGACAGAAATCTAAATAGTCCTAAGGGGTGCAAGATCAATATTGTCAGATACGATGAGGTCGTCTCTGACTTGTATATAGTCCTCACGACATCTGAGCGCGGCAATTTGAGGACGTTAAGTAGAGGAAAAATTCCATCTAATGATAAATTGGTTCTAGTTACTTCTGACAAAGCCTTCTTGTCTCTCGTTGGAGAGCTCCTCCAAACTCAACCCCTTTGTCTCAGGAATGAGAAGGGTTGAGAATATGCCGGTCAACATGAAAAGAGCGAAGATTTCCAGACTGTAAGTAGTAGATTAATTAGCTGAGACTAATGAAAGAAATTACAAAAAATATACGCACATGTGCTTGATGAAATGATTGGGCCCACCAATATCCTTCATCTGGGCGAAGCCAACTTGAGCAACAATAGCCCCAAGCTTACCACTGGCAGCAGAGATGCCGTGGGCCGTTGAACGGTAACGCGTAGGGAAGGCTTCTCCGGGCACAATGAAGGTAGTGGTATTGGGGCCAAAGTTCTGGAAAAAGTTGGTGAAGCAGTAGAGGACAACAAATCCCTTTTTGGCTGCATCGGTAGCGTTAAGCTTGTCGAAGCCGAAGCCTGAAGATTGTATTAAATCGCAGTGAGATATGACAACTTGAAGAACGGGAGTACATACCAAGGACAACGAAGAGAATGGTGAGTACGGTGAAACCCATGAGTTGGATAGGTTTTCGTCCCCATGAATCAATGAAGAAAAAGGCAAAGTAGTAACCGGGGAGCAAGCCGCCAGCAGAGAAGATCAAGTTACCAACACAAGTATTCCACAAATTGTCGTAGACGAGCCGAGTACCCTTGGAAGAGGGAGCGCCGAAATTGATTGCTTCAAGGACAATAGAGTTGTTGAGACTTAATCCGAAGAAAGCAATCTGCGTGCAAATATAGTTCATTAACACTCCAGTGGCACAGGAGTACTCACATCGAGGGCAAACCAAGACCATGACGTGCCTAACAAGATCTTGCCATTCTTCCACTGACCAAAGTAAGCGCAGAAGTCGGCCCAACTAGCTTTTGGAGCGTTGGCACGGTATACAGGGGCATCCGGATCAACGGTGGAATTGCCAATGGTGAGAACATTCTTGATGTCATCGGAGGCTTGCTGGATGTTACGTTCGATATCCATGGTAAAACGAGGGGTCTCAGGGATAGTGAGACGAAAGTAGAGAGCAATACACCCGGGCACACAACCGAGACCAATGAGAATACGCCAGACTTCATCGACATGGGCTGGGTTATCAACGCTAGGGTCGCCAAGGATAGAGTTCTTGTAGGCAGCAACAATGATCAAGGCAACAAGAGCAGCGGCTAGAATGAAAGATAAGAATACTGAGCTTGGATTGTTTGAAGGAGGTGAGGAGGCGTACTGAAATTACCCCAACCCTGTGATGCGAACACAGCAGCCATCATGCGCCCACGAGTACGCGTGGAAGCAAACTCAGAAGAGATGACAGCAGAAAGGGGATAGTCACCACCTATGCCAATGCCCATCTATGATCGATCTCAGCGTGAGACCAAGATGCTGAGTTGTTTACTTACAAGAAAACGCCAGACGATGAGAACACCAATGATACCGACGGCATGACCGCCGCCAGACAATGCTTGTGCAAAGGTGGCGATGATAATGATCATTAACTCAACGCCATCTGCAAATAGTCAATTTCTTAGGGGAATACGGGTAGATGAAACGTACTTACACATCCGCTTACGGCCGACTCTATCAGCCAACCAACCAAACAGAAGCTGACCGACAAGAGTACCAACGGGAGTGGCAACTTTTACACCAAGATCCTGGTTCTTATTCAACGCCTGGCCAGTTTTACCAAGAGGGAAGCCTGATCGACGCAAAGTCGGTTCTTTGTCACCATAGAAAATAAGACAATGTACCCGTGCCGTAGATGTAACCCAACATGACTGAAGCAATATTTATTGCGAAAATATCATAGCTAAGATGACTTTATTACGCATTATTAGAGAGAATAACAAGATATTGCTCACGCATCGGTGAAGAAACCAACGCCAGCGACCAAGCAAACCTTGACATGGAACCAGCTGTGGCTCGTAAGAGAGCTGTGACCTGTTTGAAGACAAAGGACACCGACCTGAAAGGGGCATCATCAATTTCTTGAAGAGCGGCGCGGCGTCGACTGTCGATGGTTAACGCATAGCCTTTCCCAACATTAGCAGAACCGTCTCGAAAATCCTGGTCGCTATCCGACATCATGGAGAGTGTTCACAAGGAAAGGGAGGAAAGTATCTCGGTAGGTGAAGCTTACATAGCCACCGTTAACCAGTTTTTATATATAAGTCAGAGCGCACTGGATGGAGTGATTGACGGCATGCCAGTGGGAATCAGCCGAAACACGTCCTTATGTATCGATATGCAGAAGCCGTTGTGGCACACAGCAAAGCACTGCACAGTTCAAGCCGAACTCTATGTATGGTTAAGAAAGTTTCCAATTTTGGGGCCAAAAAAAGTTCCTCCGCCCAACTGTCCCAGAGATTTTCAGGCTCGAATCTATACAACTCTAGATGTGACATAGTCCTGTGGTTTTCACCTTCGAACTTTGAAGTCGAATGTAGATATATGTTGTCCACTGGACATACCCGGGTATGATAGAAGAGACTGGACGTACCTGGGTATGAATGGAAGGAGACCGAGGTCACTAGATAAAGTTTGTCAAATGTCAAGTCTTATGATGGGAGCTCGCAGCCGGTTTGATAGCCGTGATCACTGCTTACGCCCATCATTGTGCCTCAGACAGCCTACCAGGCCTGAGCAGATCTAAGCTTCTTCTGTTAAGTACGTACAGGATTGCTCAATTCTTGTGGTACAGTCCGGTACAGTTTGAACGTAACTCAGCCGCTGTTGGCCGAGTATGCCTCCAGGAGCCATTCCCGGCCCCAGGTACGGGCGCCATACAACGTGTTGCGCTCCTCATCATACCAACTGTCACTCTCATCATATTTTCTTTATACATATAACCAGCCAAACAGAGAATTTAGCGATCGGATTGGTTCTTGGCGGCATACTCGGCCAACAGCGGACTCTGAATTACGCGCAAACCGAACCGTACTGAACCGACAACCTTCACCACTAATGACTGTCGTCAAGTGTAATAACAATGGGGCATCGTCATCTATTTCAAGAGTATATCGTCAGGGACGTTTCTGGTCGGATACTCATTTTAATTAATTTCGCCTTTTGGGTAGTCAGCATCTTGTTCCTGGTACCAGGGCCGAGTCATGTCGAATTTCCATATAACTGAAGGGCTCTGCAGTCTGGAGGGACGCCATCGCACTACGTATTATTTCGGCCACTGAAAACGCGTGCCACTCCATTATGGTCGTCCTTGGCCGAGTGCCAATTCTTTTTGTTGCCGTTGCGCTCGCCTCGCAAGGTACGCCATTTCTGTCGATCTAATTATGGAACTCCATTTTTCATCATCCTGTTTGCCTGCAGTTTTGGCCAGCCCAGAACCTGCTGAATCAATCAGTGCACGTCAACTCCCTGGACTCAACCCCAACTCTGTCCCGCAACAATGTCAGAGCGATTGCTCGTCAGCTACATCAAGCGTTTCAGTAAGTTTTGACTCGCATTGGACTGGAGTAATGAATTGGTAATCAAATGACTTCTTAATTGCTTAGAGTTGCACGAGCCTTGATTGTATCTGCAAAGATACTACCATCTCTGGGCTTGCTCAATGCCTCGACTGTGCTGTTTCCATTCAGAATTCTGGACTGGACGTTCAGACTGCCCAGTCCGTCATTGACAGTATGTTTTACCCCCAAGGTCTGATAGTGCTACCTCACCTGTAAATTTCAGATGTGATCAGTGGCTGCGAATACACAGGTTCGCCCGTAAATAATGTCACCATCTCCGCGAAAGATAGTGGTTCGAAGGACAACGGAGCCGCACACTCTACTGTAATTGGTGCCAGTGCTCTTTTTGTGGTTGCACTGGGAGCATTTGTTACCCTGGCTTGAAGAGCTGGAACTTGAAATATATCCAGTTTGTTATAAGTATGAGTTGCAGATAAGATTTGGTTTCGTCATCAACCGGTATTCAATGTCGTCACAATTGAGAATCAATGAGATTCTTCTACATATTTCAATCTTCCTCGAAGGATTCTGCCGATAATAGTACCTACTCACCTCAGCCAATGATACGTAGTACTATTATCACGGTCACGATACAATAGCACATACCAGAAATTGGATGCAGGTTTTGAAGCGTACACGATTGAGAATCAATAAGACTCTTCTACACATTTCAATCTTCCTCGGAGGATTTTGCCGATAATAGTACGTGCGTACCCACTCACCTCAGCCAATGATACAGAGTACTATTATTACGTCACGATACACAATAGCACATAGCAGAAATTGGATGGCAGACGTTATGAGAACAGCCGTGAAGCTGACCCGGACAGGCAAGCCGGCTCCTGGATTTGATCGAGGAACTGATCTTGACTCGGAATCATAATTTTTGTTACTTCTCCCTTCTACAATTCCTTACAACCGCGATGGCTCCAAGAACATGTGCCCTCTGCGAAAAATCTAAGGCGATGCTGAAGCGCCCAAAGACTGGGCAACAAATCTGTCGGGATTGTTTCTTCTACGTTTTCGAGACAGAGGTGCATAATACAATAACCCAGGCCAAGTTGTTCCAACCGGGAGACAGGGTAGCGATAGGGGCGTCTGGAGGCAAAGGTTACCATACTTGAGTCGTTTTCTTGTATTTTTGCTCAATCTAGCCTCTAGATTCAACGGTACTAGCGCATGTTATGAAGACGCTGAACGAACGATATCACTACGGCTTAGAACTGTTTCTATTATCAATAGACGAAGGGATCACAGGATACCGAGACGACTCTTTGGAGGTGCGTTTCCAATTGCAGGCAGGTCACAAAGACTATTGCTTAGTCCTTACTACTAGACGGTCAAGCGGAACCAACAACAATATGACATGCCACTAAAGATCCTTTCTTATGACGAGCTATACGGTTGGACAATGGACGCAATCGTGTCTCAAGTTGGGAGGAAAAACAACTGTACTTTCTGTGGTGTCTTCAGGCGACAGGCCTTAGATCGAGGTGCCGCGATGTTGAATGTCGACCACATCGTTACTGGCCACAATGCAGACGATATCGCAGAAACAGTGTTGATGAACAGTGCGTCGAATTCATCTCCATCCATATTTGTTCTCCGGTGATGAAGGGCGTAGTCATGCGTGGAGACATTGCGAGATTAGGACGGTGTACGGCGATATGTACACAAGGAGAGGATACGATTAAGCGATCGAAGCCGTTCAAATATGCGTATGAGAAGGAGATTGTCATGTCAGTATGCCTACGGTTTCGCCATGACTGATGTCCTCATGATCATCTGCAGGTATGCATATTTCAAGAAACTCGACTACTTCTCGACAGAATGTATATATTCGCCAGATGCCTACCGGGGGCATGCACGCGTGTTTCTTAAGGAATTAGAAGCGGCTCGACCAAGTGCTATCATCGACATTATCCATTCTGGAGAGGCTTTCGAAGTGCGAGAGGAGGTCAAGGCGACTCAACGAGCTCAGCGTTAGTTCCTTTGTATTTTACTTTGAGATATCGGTGTATATTGACATAAGCTATAGAGACATGTAAGAGATGTGGTTACATATCAAGTAACGACCTCTGTAAAGCATGTACACTGCTCGAAGGCCTTGAGAGAGGAATGGCTAAGTCTGGCATTGTGCGTCCCTTTTCTATCGTTCCTTGGGCCTTATGATGATTTCTTTCTCCGTTCATTCAGACTGACCGAGGCCGAAAGCAGCTCGAGGCCCAAGGTCCTACGCCAAATAATCTCCGCACAATCCCACTCTTTAAATTGCCCTCGGGAAATCCTTCAATAGCTATTGAAGCTTCCTCATAGCATGCTATCTACTCTGACACACAAAGATATCCAGATTTCTATGTACAAACTAGACTACATGAATTTCTTGTATAGAAGCAATAAACTATTAACGGAAACCAGATTAATAAACTAGGGATGGAAAAAGGATCATCCAACGACCTTAACAACCAAAGATCCTCCGTTCGTAAGGACGCCCCGGTCTCTACTTACAAAAAGTTCGTGTGCTTTCTCAAAGGGAACCACTCGAGTCCGTTCCGTCCATTGACCTCCCTCTCCTACCCAAGGTCGAATATTAGCCTCGGTAACAATCCGAAGTACCTCACGAAGAGTGTCCCTGATATCTTCGCCCTCCCAGTCAACATCTTGAGCATGACTAACCCACGCATACCCAACCTTCCCTTCGAGCTTCTTCCCATCTGTCCTACTCCCAAAATTGAGCGACCTCAATCCCGCCTTGAAAGTATCCCCCGCACTAGGTATCATCCGCCCCGGGAAATCACCCACTAGAGTAGTAAATTGCTTGATCCAGATCCCTGCGCGTTTCGTCTTGTCTTTCTTTCCACCAACGGCAGAGGCATCGACATTCACCACCTTCAAAAGCCGCTCAGACGCCTCCCACACCTCCTTGCCACCAATCGTATCCAACACTGCATCAAATAGATCACCATCTTCGCGCAGTCCCTCAATAACCCTCACAACTGCGCCTCTTTCCCCATCCCCTTCCTCCCCATCATCAAAAATTACCTCCTCCCCTCCCCAATTACGCACTCGTTCCTCAATCCTCCTCATCCGATACTTATCTCGCTCGTCCGTATCATCCACATCTCTATCAATTGACCCATCCTCCTCATGATGCAAACACCTGAAAGGCACGTGCACACATACTCGCCACCCCTGGTGCACAAGCATCTGCACCGCCATCGCACCCGCTCCATCGTGTCCCCTCAACACCAACGCGCGTCGTCTTCTGGTACCATCCAGCGCATCCTTCGCCACCCGCTTCCCATTCACAGTCCCAGTTTCCATTGTAGCATGAGAGAACGCGAACGCAAAGGTTCGTACGGCACGATAAGCTGGGATTCCACATCCAGGCAGGAGAGCGAGTTCTTCGAGACTGGGCGGGAGCACTATTTGCGACGGAGCTTGTGATGGTGATGCCCAAGCGTTGTTCGAACCTACGGACATTTGTATATTTCTGCTGTTATTCTGTGATGAATCAGTAGTTCGGAAAGATGAGGGCTTGGAAGGGCCTGGTTCAGTATCTGACGTCATTCTGCTGGACGATGACTGGCTGGTAGGAACGTTCGATGTAACTTGGGATAGGTACGAAAATCCATCCTGCTGCATACGCGGATACGGCGCACGATGCACGCGGTGTCGGTCGACAACTATAAACTCTCTAAGCGCGCCACACTATTAGAAAATAAGATACATTAGCATAGCATGGCGAAGATTCGTAAGTCAGAGTGACATCGAAGTCAAATAGATGCCAGTTTCCTCCAGCCTATTCTCATCGTCATGAGGACGGACCGAGAATGTGTCTTCTCGAAAAGGAAGTATACCAGCTTACCTTCCTTAGATCCAGTAATCCCACAATCCAGTCTCCCTTCTTAACAACCTCATCCCCAACTTCCCACCCGCATTCCAACACCCGTCCAACAAAACTCCTGCCGGGAACATAACCCACCACAGCGGCTGGAGTATACGACGAGGCTGAAGGCGTAGGCGGTGGTGTAGGCGTTGGAGAAGATGGTGCAGATCGTTGAGTGCCATTGCCCCCCAAGCGACTGAGTGTCGATCTTAGACTGACGCTCCTCTTCGGCGTTTCTATCGACGTACGAGGCTCAGTTGCTTCTGTTGGTGTATTTGAACGAGATGAGCCTCCAATCCCACCCCTGTTGCCCCCGAACACCAAACGCCAATCAACACCGTCTACCCCCACAGCCCATACCTGCACAAGTACACTCCCACTTGGTACGTAGGTTGGCGGTTTTCGGTACGAAGTAAATCCTAAAGGTAAATCCAACGCTTCAGAAAATGTTTCTGGTCTCTTCCCCTTCTTGTCCTTTTCCTGACTCCTGTTTCTTGAGCCAAATCCTGACGGTGGGGGTGAAGGTGAAGCAGATGCCGAAGCTCGCCGAAATAAACCAATGAATTTTTTACTCGGAGTCGAGTAGGGACTAGAGGAGCCACTCAGTCCTCGTACAACTTCCACGCTCGCCATAGTTGTTTGTGCAACGCCGCTCCGCGTCAAATCGACCTTACCGTCAGTGTCACCTCCATAATGGGTTCCTTTGAGATTAAAAATGCTTTTTGGATGTTGCGAGGTCTGAGAGAGAGGGACAGGTGCCCGAGGGAGGACTAATGATGTGTATCCAGGTGTCCCATGTGAAGGTAATTCGCCTGCGGTGAACATAGGGAGTGATGTGACATTATGGTCATATGGGTCAGCAGAAGAGGAGGCGTATTTGGAATTCCTGAGAGGTGACGGAGTGTGAGGAGAAGTGGAGGCTAAAGTGGACCTGTGGCGAGAAGACGAGGAAGCGTGAGACGAGGAAGCATGAGATGAGGAGGCATGTTCAAGCGAGCGCGAACGGCGGCGGTGCAATGAACGGGCTGATGGTCTTCTTTTGGGAGGCATAGAAGGAGGATTGAGATGAGAAGTCATACGGCTTCTCCCTGAACGTCGAGGTGTGGAAATGAGGACACTGCTATGAGGATGATGTAGCGCGGGCGCCTCAAGGAGCTCATCTTCTTCCAGTAAAGCGGTCATGCTTGTCATGATACTCGGCGTCGTCTTGGATATAGTCTTCGACATGGAAGTGTTCGGTTTTGAGCGTGTCTGAGATCTTACCGCAGTTTCGCCCTTGGCAAACTGGTGCCTATTCGGTGTCGTGGTTGCCTTGGCCGTGGTGGGAACCAGCCAACGCACGTCCTTTGCCCATTCCTGGTTGACATGACCATTGGTAACTTGTGGTGCTTCCTGCATTGTTTTTATTCGAGTTGCAAAATGTTCTAATTCCGACTGAACAGGGCTCGTCATGAGAGTAGACTCGTAGCTGGCAAGTGAAAACAGAGAGTGTGCATCCAGTAAAGAAGAAGATATGGATGTCGTTGATGTATTGGCGTGGGTGAATGACGTTTTGGTGGATGGCACAGCTGACTGTGTAGCAGGCTCTGGACTACAGGCTCTCAGGGAAGTCGTATGCGCAATTGTTGATGCCATTGATATCCGTGGCGAAGTGTTTGGGGTGTAGAAGACGTCGTATTCAGAATCTTCCGCGTCGCTCCCGTCGTTATTGTCGGCGTGGTCGGCGGTGCGATCGCTGTTTGAAGGATGCGTATTATCGAAGGCTGTCACGCCATGTGGTCGGTTCTGTAATAATGGTTCCTTATCAGCCTGAGGATAAATGAAAGGTTATACGTACAACGACTCTTGGCTGATCATTGCTGACCCCGACGGCTTGTTGTTCACTGGTCTCGGCCGCGATGCGAAGCATGTCACGCTTGGTTGAGTGGTAGACCTTTTCTTCGGGAAAAGAGTAAGTCTGCGAGGGCCTGCCTAGCAGAGACTGAAGCATCGTCGGCTTCGCCATGTAGAACAACTCGCGAAAACTGGAGCTCGTCGTCGTCCGCGGCGTTGAAATGTGGCCACATGATGTCACCTGACTGTTTTCGAGCCGTGAGACTAAACTCGATCGCTCCAGGCTTCAGCTCAAGCGTGACGTCACTTGGTTTGCTTCTCCGCGATGTTCCCCTTGCAATTCTCGCCGCGAAGCACTTATGAGGAACAATGGCAGATGGTGTATTTCTGATCAATTAAATATAAACCTCCGATTTCACAGTAGAGCACCTACGATATGGATCGTTGGGCAGGCCTCAGAAGTTGCCACCTGGAATTGTTGTAGTGTGGAACGACAGGGTTGCTCAGATCTGTCGAAGCAACTTCACTCCCAACGCGACTGCGAGACTGATGCGTCAAACAGTAAGTACTTAGTCCGACACAGACTTAACTCGTGGTGAACGTTGACCCAATGTGAATTGATTTCGAAATAGTCGAGAAACCAATTAGAGGAAGAAGACTACAATAAAAACTAGTTATAATTATATCCCATAACTTCACGCAATATGCGGTCAATGAAACGAATGTCGAACTTAGGAACGAAAGAGTACCCTAAAATTTTGATTCCTTCCGCATATTGGTGTCTATGTAGCGGAATCTGACATCACCCACTCGCTGTTCGATTTCGTGCAGTTCTAAATTCTTCTCGATCCCGGACATGTCATTGATCTCCATTAGCTCGTCAGCATGGAAAGCTGCAATCCAGGAATAAACTTCAAACCCGCGATGGGGGACATTCAAGGGAAGTCTCGGCACGAAAAATCCGGCTAATAGCCCAAGGAGGAAGATGAGACCCAAATAGATGCCCATCAATAGTGGATTGATCGATGTACTTGAAAGGACAAGGTCTTGGTACTGCCGTGCCAGGATGTCCCCAGTTCCTGAGAAATATGGGAGTATGTTGCTGGCATCTGCAAGCCCACGAGCCCGGGCAAAGTATGGAGCGGATAGTTCCATGTAACCTAAGGGACCTTCTCCTTCGGTGTAGGAAACCACCTAGTAAAGTAGCCAAACGCTTGTCAATAACGTATTTTCTGTGCAAGACGAGATAGTGATCTAACCGTGGGTGAGGGAACATAGTGCGCATCGCGCCCATTATCCTATGTTAATGATCAATCCTCCGTGGAAAGAGAAAAGTCATAGGACAAACCTTGACAATTTGGTTGACGCTATTTCCGTGGGCACTTTCATAACTGTAAGTCATAGCCATGAGACCGAGTGATCGCAAGAATGATAAGTGGACATACACGTCAGCCAGTTTACTGGAGTTCAGCTGCTGGTGGACATCGGGGTACGTCACGGAAAGGGGAAGCCCAATGAGGTTTTCTTGAATATCTGGTGTGTCTTGTGAGCGAACCACGTTTCCGGGCTCCACGATTCTCAACGTGCTAGGTAAGCCGGTTGTGCTATTGTAAACCTCCACAATCCAAGGTTCGAAGAGTTCCACACAAATCGCAGCGTCATAGCCAATCCACGTGGGGTTTCCTTGAGCATCCGGGATGCTCTGATTGCTTTTGCGTGCAAACGTGCCATTGGGGGTGTAGGAAGTGTTGAGTCTCACGAGTACTTCTTCAATCGAAATCCAGCCTTTTCCGTCTGCACCTAATTCCAAATCAAAATGATGATCTCAGTCACTCAGTGCAGTATCTTACCCATAGACACTGGACGACTGAAAAAACTGTGCCCCACTCCGTTGTTATAGAATGCGGCTGTGCAATAATTCAGAAGGAGGAAGCTGAAGTCCTGGAAAGTCACGTACCTCCAAGGGCTATGTCGCTCATATTCAATGCCGTAGAAATTGCATCACCCGGCTGCACTACTTTTGTGATATCAAATGGTACCATAGATGACTCCGGATAGTCCACGTCAAAAGAAGAAAACAAGGAGGCAAGTACAGCCCGTGGAGTAAAAAGGTAGCTCATGCCATTGTTACTCATTGTAACACTGTTGAACAGTCAATTGAAACACTGTATATGCGTTCATAAGGGGCAAATTACAGGTTAACGTCCGGATCAGGGAGTTTGGCACATCGAATCCGAATCCCCCATTTCGAGAACCTGCAATGTTAAGAATGAGTTGATAGTCAGTTGTAACTTCGTATAGCTACCTTAGGACCGAGCCCGGAAAGACCTCCTCTGGGCCATTGTCAAAGTTCACTGAGGGACTGAGGTTTAACGAGGGGTCTGTTGTCTCTGTATCAAAGGTACCGAAACCGCTCCCATTTGGAAGCAGTTGTGACATGATAGTCTCTGAAAAATAGATAGTATCACTGCCCCAAGAGAAGGAAACCACAGGTGGAAGTCCTCCATGGGTTGAAAATGGCGCCATGGTCCAAGTCAAAGCAAAGTCCTATAACAATTGGGTTAATGTCCCAAAATGCACGATCACAATTGGAGAGCACAAACCTCAAATGTAGGCTTCAATTGTGATGCACGCGCTATATCAGTGTCAGAGTTATCGCCTTTGATACTGATCTCTTCGTATCGTTCTCGTTGGTGCTATAAATAGACAGTCAACCGACGCCACACTTGAGAAAACTGGAAGGGCGTACGATGAGGTTGGAATCAATATTGATTAAACGCCCGAGAATGAAAGGCAAGGTACCGGCTACCAGGACGAGGAGCAGAAAGAAGGCTATAAACAGGGACCACGGTCGTTGACTGTAAGTTCGAATCAGTTTAATGTTCGCGAGTGTGAAAATATAATTTTCACTCGTAATCTTGTCGAGATCGTTGCGCTGTAGCAGGATGCATCGTTCTATTCCACAGAAGGCGTAGGGCAGTCCAAGCGCTTGTCGAATTCTCTGTGGTAGCCGCCAAATCCTTGAGCCGTACACCTGGGGAATCGTCAAAATGTGACTGGTGTATTACTGTGGCCCAAGCTGAGAGACGTCTACTTTAGCTCGAAGGAGATATCGCACGCTAGGAAAACTCACTTGCAGCCTCTAGATGACTTTTCGCGAGCGTAAGGAGACTGTATCCAAGACCCAAGCCAACAAGTCCACAGCCCACACCTACGATAAATCTCGTCCAAAAAATGGACTTATTGCGTGCGACAAGCGTCACCGCTAGTAGAATCGGGTAGGACACAAGACATAGCGCAATGTGAAGAAGGATATCTCTCCAGTAAGGTTTTTCAAAACCATTCGCGAGGGGCTGTTTTCCAAGTAAGGCCGAATGGAGGGAGTAGGATGGAAGAGGTTTAGAAGGACTATCTGTATACACCGCTGATAGATGCAGAGGTCTTAGCGAAGGGGCGCTTGACACAGAATTCGCTGATTCCGAGTCAGAGATAGAATCAAATTCGAGAATCCGAGGGTCAAAATCTGGCTGGGACACGTCGTCGTGGATAGCCTCGTTCAAAGACCGATATTGAATCTTTTGGACGTTGCTCGTCGCCATAGTTTGCTATGAACCAGCACAGCGAGAGGAACAATAGTGAGCTCCGCCGTGGAAGCGCTATCTCTATCGCTATCTTTATATAATGGGACAAAATGTGGAAACTTTTGCTCTATAGATTGGGACAACGGGTAGGGAATCGATAGCTCCATTGGCAGTGGCTGTCGATACTTAACATGCACAGTGATCGGCCCGGTTCAATAATTTGTTCCCACCGTGTCCGCGTTGCCAAGAGCGTCCTCACTCACTATTCATCGACACCTCTGGACGTTTATTACTTACAACAGTTCTACGATATATAAGTGCTCTTGATGTGTCGTATGAATTAGTTCTCTCATTTATAGGACTTAAAGCTGTTCTTTCCAAGGGACTCTACATTTAATCCAATTCTTTGTGTGCTGTTACTGTTAGAATCCGATATCAACTACCTGACAGATCGGTGAGTTTAATGTTCTCAGTTCAACGTATAATTGACTACAACTACTGTACCTGACAGATCGCTGATTGATTGATTGATTAAGCTTTTTGTTTCACCAATGAGTATGGCTCGTTGCGAGCACGGCGGACCCGAGATCTAGGTAATAATAATATATTGTATGACCCAAGTACACTGTTAACATCTACGTTATCACTATTGGGGTACCAATGCCCATTGTTACTTACCAACGCGTCGATTGAATGATCATGTAATAGACGAGGTTTGTGTGTACAACACAGCAGTCGCAGTCCTTCCTCTACAAGTGCTCAAGTCCAGACGGTCCACTGATTCGCCGTCTTTCAGCATTGTATGACCTGTATCTATGCTATCATGATACCATACTACACCCGATTCTGTTGAAGATACAGTATGACGTCGTGCCATAACCCCCATCGAACAATCCGTCCGACCTCCACGTGATGGTTAGAATATTTTCATTCCCTGGCGGTCCTCGTTCTGCCTAGTCTAATACACTATTGACAATGTTTGGACCCCAGGTATGCATGTACTGTTCTCCCTAGTCTAATAAACTATTGACAATGTTCAGACTTCAGTCCCATTGCACACCATTAGACTCATTCTGATCCTTATGGTTTAATTCTGTGCTGTCTGCTTAGCCTGCTGCAACAGATTCATCAACAAATCTAGAGGTAAAATGATGTCCTCCAAAATAGATAATGCCTCTGATGATATATTTACAGTCAACAAAATATATGCTCAAAACTTGGTGTTCAATAACACCTGGACAGAGGATACATCAATCATGATTATTGGAGGTGCTTGAAGAAAGGTCACAGTACATTCAAGTCTGTTATTGCATGTGTGGCAGTGTAAGTTTGTTTCTAGCAATGCACCCCTTATACTATCCTGTATACTCGAGTGGTTGTCATTGAGCAATACAATCTGAGCTGATCATGTATGGGGAATCCCTCTTCTGTGCTGTATGTGTCCAGAAGGACAGACCATCAAAGACACACTAACATCCATATTATTCTTTAAAACCTCATCAATCAACAAATGTACACTTATATACCTTCCCATAGAAAAAATGGTAGGTTTGCTCAATGATAGTTTGCATCTTAATTCATCTTGTGCCATGTAAAGGCTTCTTGGTACATGTGGCAATACACAAGAAAAAGAAGATGTGATTGACTTCAGAGGACAACATCCTTGAATATGACATGTTTCATACCAAAATTCCTCATCTTCCTGCCATGTATTGAACAGTATGGTCAATACCACATCATATGCACAACTGTTTGAGTCCCATTTCAGACCTATGGGTCTGTCATGATTGATAACGTCTATATCAACACTGGTACAATTATTGTCTAGTTTTACCTTTCTATGTGAAACATGTTCAAAATTTTCTGATGCTTTTCTCTTAGTAGACAATATTGAGGTAACACTTGGTAATTTTGCACCTTTTGCTGGCATGAAGGTTGCAGTAGGTATTGAAGACTGTTTAAGAGGTGTATACTTACTTACTATCTGCCAGTCTATATCAGGAAATGAATTTACATTGAATGGATCTTGCTTGCTCCATGCCAATGAAGGATGCAATGTTAGGGGCATAAAATGCTTGGTTTTCCATTTTCTGAATGAGGAAATCAGATTAGATCATTGTGGTGCATTGTAAAAACTCTTTGGCAATTGATCCAAGTATCTGAGTTTGGAAATGTCATCTAAGTAATTCCAGTTTGTGGAATTCCTGTCACAATGCCCCACTAGCATTCCCTTTTATCTTGGAAAAATCAAATCCACATATAATCAATGTACCTGCAGCTGAGGAACTTCTAGACAGAGCTGTGTAATAGGATTGATGTGAATGACATTTGGTCAGGTCAATGGGGTTATATGGTCTGGTTTTTCTTGACTTGAGTAATCAGTTATGGTGTAATTCACCAGCACTTCAACCTGATATTGGGATATGTAAATGATGTCATCAGTGGGCAGCCTGCACTTCATGTGTACATTTGTTTGTGTTATTGATACTACATTTATGGGTAGTCCTTTGAGCTGAACTGTTTGAGGTGGCTTATCTAAAAGAATGAATAGGGTTTCTAGTATACATTGACCAGCTGCACCTGTGCCATCAATCCATCCATATACAAATCCTTCCTGTCCATTTGTTATGCACAGTTCTGTTGCAACATTATTTTTTATGATAATAGGGAGACCCATGCAAAGCAACAACTTTCCAGCAACCAATCCAGACATTGATAATGGGGCTTGATCCCATAGAGCATTCTGCACCTGTTTTGACAACTTGGTTTTCCCTTTATTCTTCTTTTGTCTACTGACACTGGAACTGTCTGGTATGGACAAGGTGTCATCACTGAAAAAATCTATGAGTGTCTCATTAGTTTCTGTTGCAAAGCATTGAGCTCCTATCAGATTTATCACATCTTTGTCTATGTTCTGGGCAGTAATTATTGATACATTTCTAAATTTATCATTCAGCAGATTATAGCATCCTGCTGTCAGGAGATACAATGGCTTTCAAGAAAGCACAAATTGTCTTGTGTGCATGCTCTATATCACATGTTTTCTAATGCTGTTCTAAGACAGGCATCTTCATTGGTCTGCTCTTGCTGTTGCATATTCTCTCTTAACAATACAACAGTGGTGACTTGCTGCAAGAGTGCTTTACCAATAGCTGACTCTTGTTGTTTTATGTCTGTAGTTCTCATTCCAACAGTCCTGCTATAAAGTGCAGTATTTTTGCCACCTGCTACAGGCAGAAGTTGAGCAAAGTCACCTATGAAAACCATGTTCATACCACCAAATGGTAGATGGGTCTGACTGGGAATATGAGCTAACTGAGATGATATGCAATATAAATTGCAATAAGAAAGCATGAATACTTCATCAAGAAACACATATCCTACACCCATTAACTGAGTTTTAAGTTGCATCAACTGAATTTTTGATATTCCAGACATGTTATTGATTCCAAACATTGAATGGTAAGTGGATCCACCAATTAACAAGGCAGCTGTTCTGGTAGGCATGACAACTATCAATCTATGCAATCCACCTCTAAGCTTGAAATACCTCATCAATGCTTTGAGAACCTGGGTTTTCTCTTTTCTGCCCATACCACCCATATACATATTCAACTGGTCAGGCATATAAGCAGCTGCATGGTTTGCAACCATTCTGAATGCTTGAATCTGTTCTGTATTGAGATTGAATTCCTTGATTATAGATACAATTACAGGTTCCCAATTATCTGATTGAAATCTTTCTCTAAGGTATTCTTGACCAACTGTCAGGTTCCACTGACCATGGGGGCTCAGCTTAACTGGATGAGTCCTTACTAAGCAGACACAATGTCCTGCACTTATAACCTAGCACTCCAGGGTAGGTGCAGACTTCAGATACTTGTGAGGGAAAGCTAAGGGAAGTGGTCTGAGCAAGTCTGGAGTAGTCTGGGGAAGTCTAAGACCAAGTATATTAAATGTTGGGCTTGGGCAGGCATCAGGTACAAGTCTGTAAGTGAGTGTATGGGCTGCGGGGTAAGCAGAGGCTTCATGAGTGATGAGAGTGGAGCTGGAGTTTGATGGGGGATCAATCAAGGGTGATGAGCTCTGGGGCTGAGCATAGAGTGAGGTCTGGAGTTGTTGTAAGAATGTTTGGAGGGTCATGGCATGTGTGCAGAGTTTGTAATGATGTCAGAGTTGAAAGGAAATTAAGAATGATATGGATGAGATGGACAAGACAAGATGAGACAGACTTGAAAAAAGAAATAGATTCAAGGCTAAAAATAGAAATAGAGATGAGACTGAGAAATGTAACAGAGGAGAAATACAAAACACAGGAAACCAAGTAAAGCAATATCAAGACTAAGGTAACAGATGCTACTCTACATCTTTATATACTAACTGCTGGACTTCCTCCAGGGTTTGAGGGCACAATGGCAGGGCTTGTCAGAGCTGTGTGGGGTTGGCAGGTGTCAGCTCTAATTGGAGGGCAGGCCATAGTGACATTCTGATGGGAACACAGTCCATCCCACAATTGTCAGGGAGCTCTGGAGTGGTTGTGTGGGTCATGGGAGTGGTTTAGTGACATACACCTGGGCCAGGAGAAGTGTTGGAGAGGCTCAGGGGTCTTGTAGGTAAGAGGGGGAGCTGAAGAGGCCCACAGGAGATGTGCTAGGGTTTGCCAGGAGGTCATTGGAGTTTGCCAAAGAAGCATTGGAGTTAGCCAGAATATGGGTTAACAAAGGCTGGGGTGAGTTGGGAGAAGCATTGGGGGAAGCTCTGGAGAGGTGGGGTGTTCTGGGAAGAGGTCTGGAGGTTCAGGAGTGGGTCGTGACACCAACTATCTCTACCTTTCCTTCAGATTGTATAGATTTATGTTGTTGGTACAATGGCATAGTACTAGGTAATTGATGTTGCCTATCCTTCATGATGGTAGTTTTGGTGTCTGCAATCAAAGATCTCCAGTATACAGCAGGATGGTCAGGAAGAGGTGACAGAGAGTCACAAGTAACTTTAAAGGACTGACCTATGATGTGATCCACCCAACCAAGATCTGACATTGTTGATGTCATTACTGACATTTCAGCTCTTCTTCAACATTCTTGTACACCCAATTGCCTTAAAATGTCAATAGTTATGCCAGAACTTTCACTCTCAACATGTTTATCCTCCAGTTGATCCCTCTGTTGAACATCATCAACATTGTAATCACTATATGGCAAAGATGGGATGTCACCACATCCTGCTTTCATCTGTGCATGAAAGTCATTAAAAGCATCAAGACATTCATAACAAATGTTCATATTCTGCATGTACCTAAAATGAAGGTCACTCAATTTGTAGTTGTCAAAAGTACTCTCCTATGACATTGTATCCTTCCTCAAATCATGCCCAATATGCCAAGGCTTGAAGAGAGTTAGCATAGTGATGCAATACTCTGACCAATTGCTTAAGTCACATCTAGGAAGAGACCTGCCAACAAGATTAGAAACTTGCTTTATATTAGGAGGGTAGATGTATGTCCCATGTGATGAGTATAAGGAATGGTCTAGAGTGGACCAGACAACATTACAAGCTGAGGTAGCCTGCTTGTTGGAGGTACTGTTATTGCCATCATTTGAACTGTGTGCTCTATATTTTTTTTATCCAGTTTTACACACTTACACCTTGCAGACCATTCATACAGAGACATTTCCTCAAGTTCAGAACCTCTGTATGTGTAGTCAAATACAGGAGACAGCCCTATAACTTTACCTTGTCATTTTATCACAGCAATTGATTCTTTGGTTGCATTAGTGTCAGCAGGAATTTCACCTTCCCAAGGATGTTTCACCTCACTGACAAAGCTTGACCAATGCAATTAAAATATATGTAGTTTGTAATGATCAGGATGACCAAGTAAGTACATGCAGATCAAAGGCAAACCCATCTCAGATTTTGCACTCAACACATTGGTCATTTTTGTCATGAGAGCTCTTGCTTTCTCTTCTTGAGGTAAAGGACCACATACCGGATCAGGATGCTTTGAAAGCACTGAATGCACAGCCTTGAATAAAGTGTAGGATTTTAGCATAGGTTTTGTGACATATTTTGTAATATAGGAGCACAGCTTTTATAGCAGTTCCTGACCTTAAACTTGTCATGTCAGTATTGCACCTAAAAACATAGGTAAGAGCAGAGGTAAAGGTGTTCAACCATGGCTCATTTTTCCTCATGTTTAAAGCACCAGTTTCAGGATCAACTTCTATTTGTGGAAACAATGTTCTAGGAGACCTTGCCTTGCATTTCCTCCATATGTTATCTAAGCATCCTTTATGCTCCCTAATTTGGTCTCTTGTTCCATTGTGATGGTATGCAGTGCTGCATGTGTGAACATGACTATGAAAAATTAGATTGGCAATGGTGTAGTAGAACTTGTTCCACCATGTTTTTATAGCCTTACACTGTTCACAGGTCAAGCAATTAGTCTGACAATTGGGAGGAGGGGACTCAGGAAGTGTTCTTGTTGGATCAACATAAGTGTCTGATTTCTTGTCCTCTTCTACCTGTTTCTGGACATCTGCCATGGTACCTACATGGAAGTTGTCTCAAAAAGCAGATTCATGGTACTCTACCAAAGAGCATTAAAAACCAGACTCTGGGTCCATGATTCTTTTCCTAGCCTCATCAGGTGTTAATCCACCTTAAAGTCACAACAGCAGGTGCAGGTGAAGAGTAAGTCTTCCTTGTTGCTCTATAAGACCATAATAAGCTGAAGGATCTCCATACAAACCAAGATTATCTGATTCTACCCCAAGAACATGCTTGATAAATGCACTCACCATGAAATGAAAAAACCAGGCTTCTGTGACTGGATTTTTTGAAATCAATATGTAAGCTTTATCTGACTGTTTTGGCATCTCAGGAGTGTCTATATCTGCAAAGTACAAACAAATAGGATGCTGGATGTCAATAGGAGACAATGTTGTGTACCATGATAGTGCACCCTTATTAATTATAAGAGACCATATTTCATTGTGCATGTGCTTTTTAGGCTGATCAGAACCTTCAATGCCTCCTGCAATTGCATCCAAATCATTTATCATCCTGAAACAGTTTTTCTCATCTTCAGTGATTGGCTTAACAATTTTGCCATCTGACATTTGCTTAGCAATATCACCAAGTACTGTCCAATTAACTGACATCAAATAGTAAGCTATATTTAAGCTAGCCCTCTTTATGGCAAGAAAACTCTCTATAGTGGCAGCCTTCACCTGTTCATGGCTAAATACAGCAAAAGGGAAATTTGTATCTCTTTGAAACCACTTATCATGATACATGAGTGGATGTTTTTTCTGAGTAGATACTGACATGATGGATGTATTTGCTCCCAAACCACTCATTCCATATGGAAAAAGTCAAGGGAACATATCTGGATATAACATTGGATCATTGAATGAACTTCTAGGTTGAGCAGAATGTCCAAATGCCCAGAGCTTTGCCATTTGATTGCCAGTGGCAAACAGCAATGCCTTTCAATTTATTAGTTGACTTGATTGTCATATTGTTACCAGATATACTGTGTACAACAAATAGACATATACCATCATCAACGCCCTTTTTGTCTTCCACACTGTGAGAAGCAGGGTCAGCTGTTTCAGCCAAATCCAAAGATTTATGGTATACAATTTCCACTGGGGGCTTGTCTTCAGGATAGTTATTCAAATTATCATCTGAAATGATAATGTCCAAATACCCTACATGATTGAGTTTCAACCATTCCAAAGCTCTTTTTACAGCTTTGCTATGTACTAATAGAGGTAACTGCTTGAGATCTTCAGGTGTTGGTTGAGCAGGTCCAGTGGATAAAATTGCCAGGACCTTGTCCATATCCTCCTTTGGAGGTGGAAGCATATCATAGACCTTCAGCACAGGAGCTTCAAATGCAATGAGATGGGCCTTCATTTTTTTGAGGCCAGAGCATGATATGTATGCATAGCATAGAGATCATCTGACTTTTGACACAAGAAGTTGTTCAACCCAAGTAAGATCTTTCAGGACATCTGGGACTTCACCAATCCACTGGGCAGTTTACTACAGAGTTTTGTTGGCCTTGATGGCTAATCTCAGATTATGATCTAAGGTTGCCATCTCAGCCTGAGCACTGCCACAGACTTGGCCCTTTGTCAGCTTTCAATCTCTTTTGATCATTGTAACTCTAATGTATCTACTTTGGTTCAGCCATCTCTTTTGTCATTACCTGGGGGGCAGTACTTGATTTACAAAGGTATGTCTTTCTTTGTCCACAGTTTTCAATGTTTGGCTTACAGTTTTTGGCCATTTGAATAGAAAGCATCTTTGTTATTTTTCTTAGTACTTTTGTCAGTGCTCAATTTTGAGGCCAGCATATCACCTCCCTTGCACTGTGAGATGACTGCCCTCAGTCATTTTGTCATTGTTGGTAAGCCCAGCCTTGTCTGCTCCTGCCTCTTCCTCAATCATGAAAATTATTTTCTTCCTTATACAAAGAACAAAAAAAAATTCTCTTTATTTACTTGATCAATCTGCCACAACTTGTTATAAAAGACCCTATTGCACTGTCTTTTCTGTCCAATCAAATGACTTCAAAAGACATTCTGACTGCTCCTCATAAGATGCCCCCTTCCAAGGTTGGCCGTCCTCAAGTAGTGATCATGACTTCACCTCACCCAACTCCTGCTCCTTGTCATATGCCCTCACCTCCCAACTTCTATGGGATGTTTCAACATGCTGTTAAGCAAGATGCCCATCAAGTCATCCTTGCCATCCTCCAGTGCTCTTTGTTTGCACAGGCCATAATTGGCTTGTGTAATACAGCAGCAGCCTTCTCTGGCACTCCTGCTAATTGTGCTACGTATTTGGGTTCTATCGGCTGGGTATGTCTTTCACTTTCTTTCTCTCTTCCTGCCCTTCTTTTCTTAGATCCCCTTTAGAATTTTGCTGATCAGGCCAACTTTCTCCTTCTTGCTGACCAAAAGGGTCTTTACGATGCTCTTTCTGCCACTCTGGACATTCTCAATTGCTAGGCCACCACAGACTCAGCCACTGTCAACTCATTTTTTGTATTTGCTGACACCATTATCAAAACTCAAGATAACTGCCATGAACTCCAGCATCAACATGAGGCAGCTGCAGTGAGCCTGCCCTTATTTCCCTCCTATTGTTCTTTTCCTCTTACTTTTTTCTTTTATTTAGAAGGAACATCACAAGCATGAGGACCATAACATTGAGATGCTGGGTCCATCACTCACTCTTTAAAACAAACAGCTAATGTGAGCCTCCAGCTTCCCATCTTGACCTCCTCACTCACTGCTTCAATACTCTCAACTTATTTCTTTCATCTCCCCAGTCTGAGCTTGACAGCAAATTGAAACCACAAAAGGTTAAAATTACTCCCTCTGTTGGTTTGTCTACCCCATCCCTTTTTCCTTCCTTGATACTCATCTCATCCATTGCCCTAGCCAACTATAAGCCTGGTGGTGAGACCACTCTGCTCCTTTTGGGCCAGATTGACACCATTCTTGAGGCCCACCCTGCCACCAGTGGCCACAGTTTGGCTCCTCTTGAGATCCTCAAGAAGCAGTGCAACACAGTGGAGCTTGCTGCAGAACAGCAGCTCCACCTCCTGGACATGACCCTCCAAACATACAAGCTGATTACAGATTGTCTTTCCTGTCTGGACAAAGCCTTATTCCCTGTCAATGTTGATCTCACTGGCTCACTCCTCAATGCACTCAATGTTTCATTCAAGGTATAATCCCTCTTTCTTCCATTTTTCTTTGGTTTTTAATATAGTCCTTCAGTCAGTCCCCAAAGATTCTGACAACAAACTTGCCAACACTTCTGCAGCTGAGCCCCAAAGTTCCTTGGAGCTTCCATTGACCCCCACATTGTAGACACTTGTTCTGTCTTTGCCTCACATAGCATAGTCATATTCATAAACCCCCACTCATACAAAAATCCCTTCTATATTCCTTATTTCATAACCTCAAATCTAATGTCATTTAACCCCAAAAGTGTGAGACTGAATTAAGCCTTGTTACTTATTTTGATTTTAAGTAAAATTTTTTAATTTTTCATCAACTTTTCAGAGCTACTGTCTGACTTATTCATGTCATGGTCTAGAGGCTCATGAAGTCTTATAGATCCAAATGACAGATCTGATATAGCATTTCCAGCAGGCCATTGTAGTTCCTCCCTCAATTCTTTTAACTTTTCTGGAGTGATATCTGCCCACTGCTCTAAGCTTTGGGATAGCTCCAATCATCTTTGAGCTTTGTAAGGGACTACTCTAAATGCTGCCACGCTGGTCTGCCAAGCTGACCCATCCAGTTCTGCCACAATGTAATTACCCCCTCTGGTCTTAGCAATTACTACCATTGGACCATGAAAACAGGGAAGCATTTTAGCACTATCTGAACTTTCTGTAATCATATTTTTGACTAAGACCAAGTCCAAGGGTTTGAAGTTGAAGTCTTTGATAGAGTTTTTATGCTCTTCTGCAAACTTCAAGGCCCATTGTAGTTTGTCCTTCCCAACTCTTTCTCTCATCTCTTCTACATGTTGGTGGTGCTTGGCTAAGGCCCTAGCATGGTGACCAATCAATTCCTCTGTAGATAATGGCCCTTCTGATAATTCCATTAGCCAGGTAGCCTCTACTAAGTCCAAAGGTAGAGTTGGATGAGCCCCAGTGACCATGAAGTATGGTGAACATCCAAATCTCTGCCAAATAGTAATGCAATCACTCCACATTACATGGAAGAAGAAACAAAACCATTTAGTGCAATCCTCACAAGCTTTGAATAAAGCTTGCCTGACATCCCAATGTGCTTTTTCAATCTTGCCATTAGCTTGAGAGTTGTATGGAGAGATGGCTATGCCTCTGATTCCATATTTTCTCTCTATCCAAGCTGTGACTTTCTTGAATTGTCCAGCATTGTCAGAGATGAACTCTGAAATGCAGCCCCAACAACAAATCACATCCTCAAACAACCATTGACCAATTGTCTTATGGTTTTCTTTGTGCAGAGGCCTCCCCTCCATCGAAGACAATGCACACTTACCATGGACAATATAATTGCAGCCATTTGAAGCTGGAGTCATGTGCATGGTATCAATGTGAATTGTTTAGAAGATAGAGGGTGTATAGGTCACTGTGGGAGCTCTGTTTACAACTGTCTTCTGACATATCTGACAGTTGTGACAAGTCCCAACATACCACTGCACATCTTCATCAACTCCTGGCCACCAAAATTGTTCTTGTATTAACATTTTGGTTGCATAAGTTCCTCTATGCCCCAAGGCATCATGGGCTGATTTCAGCATGAACATTCACCTATCAATATTGACTACTAGCTTATGCCTTGCCTCATGATTGTGCTTGTACAGTCTCCCCTTTTGATCAAAGAAGAACTGTCTTGCAAACCTCTTGAACTTGTCTGGGTCCCAACCCTGCAAACCCTCAGGTTCTTTGCTTGGGTCTTGTAGCCAGCTTTGTACAATTGGTAGCAAGCCATCCCACTGTTCACTCTCACCACCTTTCCTATGTTCTAAGTAGGCCTGTAAGTCTGCTTCCTTTTCTTCCTCAGTACCTTCTGTGGGCAATAGAGGCTGAGAGAGATATAGTACTGTAACAGGATCTATTCTAGATGTCTGCTGCTGACTTAGAACTGCCTTCCTAAGTTCCACTTCTTGAGACCTTGCTCTATCAAGTTCTTGTTCAAAGTCTGATACTTCAGTGGCTACTGCATGTAGATAGCCACCTCTAGTGTCAATTTGATCTGCAAACTCTTCAAGTGCTAAGAGTTCCCAATCTTCCCATCCTGGTTCATTGTTGGTTTGAGCTGGATATTCAAAGTGCATAGTCTTTGGGTTGTCCACCAACTCTGGACTAACAGGCAGGTACTCCTCATCTCCTAGCTGCTTGAGCCTCCTAGACAGGCCATCAACACTAAAGGTTTTTCCTGGCACATGCCTCAAAGTAAAATGATAGAGTAGTACATCCTCAATCCATCTTATTATGGTGGCATTAGGGCCTACTCCAGGATTGCTTAGCATTCCCTTCAAATACTTGGCATCTGTCTCCACTACAAGCTTCCTACAACCAACCAGCCAATACTTATTAGCTTGCAAGGCTCTCATCAAACCATAGAGTTCTCTTTTAGGTTGTGAGAACCTTGCCTCCCTCTCATTCAAAGTGATGGATCCTAGCTTAGCACAAGTGCATTGCTTAGGATTGTCTGGAGCTTCCTGGAATATTCCAAAGCCCACTGCCATCCAAGAGGTGTCCACTGATAAGACCACTGCCCCTCCTGACTCATAGTCAAGTGGTTTTAGAGGTGCACTTTCAGCTAGCAACTTCTTCAACTGGGCCATTGCTGACTGCTGTTCCTCACCCCAAACACATGGTGTGTGGTTTTGACTCAATTTGTTGATCAGTGCAGCCACTTTGGCATAGTCTTTAATGAACATCCTAAAGGTACCACAAGTACCTAGAAAAGCTCTGACATCTGACTTGTCCTGGCAATCACCCCACCCCATGACAATGGCCAATTGCTTGGTCTCAGGTTTCTGTCCCTCATAGGAACACCTGTGTCCAACCACTACAATCTCATCTGCACAGACTACTGACTTTTTCCCAGAGAAAGTTCCTCCAGCATATTTGATTCTTTGTAACACTCTGTTTACATTCTGCAGATGTTCCCATACAAATCTCCTAATGCCTGGATTTTCTGGGATAACCTCATAGCCTCCATCTGGCAACTCATACCTGTGAGGTGGACCTCTAATTGACACATCATCAATATATGGCCAAGTTACATGAGGTATCTCATCTTTCAAAATGAAGGTAATGTCATCATGAAAGATTGGTACTGAATTTGTTCAGCCCATTGGCAAGGTTACCAACCTTAGAGCCCCAAAGGGTGTCTGAAAGGTGGTATAGTCCCTAGACTTCACATCCAACACTCTCTCATCATATCCCACATACAAGTCAAAGATCCCTCCACAAGCCCTGCCAGCAAAATGACTAGCTAATTTTTCAGTTGCTGGTGGCAATCCAGAATGTGCTATGGTCACTTTATTTAAAGGTTCCAAGCTGTGAACTATCCTCAAACTCTCACCATCCTTCTTCAATACTGTGAACCACTGGGATCTGTATGAAGGGTTGGATGGCTCATACACTCCTGCCTCAATTTTCTGCTTGATCATCTGGCAGATTTTATTGCTGAGTCCAGGAGCAATGGTAATGTTCTTCAATACCCAGGGAGTGTGAGGAATTACTGGCATTACTACAGGAGGGAAGAATTCCTCCTTGAGCCTGCCTATAGGGAGAGGAGATGAAAAAGACTCACAGAGTACCCCCAACCATCCTGAGGCTGCCTTGTTGGCAAGCCATTCCTCCCACCACCTTACTACCTCTGCCATGGCCTGAGGCACCTTCACATTAGATGCCCTCTGATCTGCCTGTGCCCCCAACCCCTCCAACTATTGCACCACCACCTCTGCCCATGCCTCCAACTGCCCCACCTGTGCCCACAACTCCTGGAGCTGTGACAGCCACTCCATGGCCATCTGCATGGCTATCTCCCAGTCCCTCCATGCAGTGTCTCTGTCCCTCTGTGCCTTGTCCCACTCCCTTCACATCACATCTCAATCCTCCCCAACCCTTCAGACCTCCTTCTTGTGCATGGCTAATGACCTCTCCAACCCCTTGACCTGACAACACAGGAAAGCCTCAGTGACCAACCACGACATTCCCATAGGCTGCTCAATTGGGGCCCTGGAGCTCAGGAAATACACCTGGGGGCCCCACCATTGCCTGTTCACTCCAAGCTTGCTTGCTCAGCCCCACCTCTAGCAATGGGGATGCTCTCTGCTTCTCCTTGTCACGTGCTATGGGGGCCCTTCCCTCTGCCCACCCTACAGAGGCCCAATCTTCATTGACAGCTACTCTGTGCCTACCCCACCCTCTGCTCCAGAGCCCTGCCCAGACACCTTACTCCACTGCCCCTTCTCCAGCTGTGCCACAACTCATGCTTGATCTCAACCCTGCTCAGCAGCAATGCAGGTGGCATGCCAACTCAATGTAACAGAGCACTTCTTGTGCCACGAACAACATGGAAGGCACACCAAGGTATCCCCACTGTAACCCTGGTACAGGCTCCTTAAACTCACATTGCTCCCCCTGCTGAGTACAAGGCATGCACTGCAAGGATGGGTTAGCTTGGAAAAGGAAAGGCCACACTAACCACTCACTGGGGCCACTGCTTGGCACCACTCAAGAGTCAGAGGACCCCTTGCCCACCTCATGGCCTCCACAAACTGCTCTGGTGTCACCTCCACCTGCACAATCCTGGAAGCCACAAGGACAGGTCAGACTACCCCCAGACCAAGACCAGACTTGGAACATGAGGCAGGGGCTGCCCTCACCACCAGTTGTACTGGGACTCCACCCAACAATACCCCCGATGGACCTGCCACTGCTGCAGACAACTCTGTCAAGGCTCATTTAGTAATCCTGGGATGCAAGAAATGGATTTGCACTCACAATTGCAGTATATTGCCTCAACCTGCTGGCAATCCTGATGTCCCTCAGACTCTTTGAAAGAGGAAGAGTTGGACAATGTGGATGGTGACCTGGATGCTGATGGGGAATAAGCAGAGGAGGACATGAGAGAAATCTGGAGACTCCAGGGTGCATCCTAACCCTTTTAATTTCTCAAAAAGACTTCTTGATGGGCAATGATCCTACTTTGACTTTGTTACCCATGCTGCTGCAGCTGCAGATTTGATCAATATTGCTTATGCTTCCATTCCCACACTCCTGCCAATCCCTGACTCTCACCCCACATCTTGAGGATCTCAATGCTGAAGGGGGGGTGATGTCATGACCCACTCCTGTACCTCTGGGACCTCTTCAGAGCACTCCCCAATCCTCCCCCAACCCACCCTAACCTTCATTGACCCATGGCACCTGCCCCAGCTAACTCCAATGCTTCTTCAGCAAACCACAATGTTCTCCTGGAAAACCCCAACACATCCCCTGTGGGCCTCCTCGGCTCCTCCTCTTGTTTACAAGGCCCCTGAGCCCCTCCAATACTTCCCCTGACTTAGATGCATGTCAACTGACCACTCCTGCAACCTACACAACCCCTCCAGAGTTCTCTGATGACTGCAGGACAGACTGCATTCCCATCAGAATATCACTGTGGCCCACCCTCTGACCAGAACTGACACCCATCAACCCCGCACAGCTGTAACAAACCCCATCATTGCACCCCCAACCCCCAGAGAATGTCCAGTAGTTGGTATATAAAGACATAGGGTAGCATCTGTGATCTGAGCCTTGATATTACATTAACTGGTTACTTGTGTCTTGTATTTCTTTCTATCTCCATTTCTGTCTTACATCTCATCTTGTCTCCATCTCACCTCGACTGTCTCTATTTCCTTTGTTTTCCTAAGTCCCTTTTGCCCTAACATCATTACAAACTCCATGCATGTGCTATGACCTCCAAACATTCCTACAACAACTCCAGATCCCTCACTTGGCCCCAAGACCCATCAGTCTTGATCAATCCCCCATCAAACTCTGGCTCTGCTCCCATCATTTGCAAAGCCTCTGCTTACCCCACAATCTATTTGCACATCTACAAACTTGTTCCTGATGCCCCCTTAAGCCCAACATTTAATATACTTACTTGGTTTTAAACTTCCCCAAACCACTCTGGACTTGCTCAGACTGCTTCCCTTGGCTTCCTCTCACAAGTCCCTCTAGTCTGCACCACCCCCAGAGTGCTAGGTTATAAGTGCAGGACATCACATCTGCCTAGTAAGGACTCACCCAGTGTAGCTGAGCCCCCATAGTCAGCAGAACCTGACACTGATGGCCTAGTAAAGTGATGTCTTTTCCAACAAGAAACAGTAGCAGTTGCCTCATTTGTAAGATTACCCCTCCCCTGTATTGCTATTGACCACATACCCAATCTCATTCCTTGGTGGCACTGGCAAAGCCCTAGTTACAAGCAACAAAGTCATTTTACTTAGCTTTATCTGCATCTGTCTCTCAAATTTCTCTTGTCTTTCCTGCCCACTCTTCTCAAGTGTCAAGGTAAGCTCTGCCAATTCTTTCTTGACCATGTCTCTCAACTGTGTATTTTGATTGCTCATAGTCCATATGGCCTTAGCTGCCTGTTGAAAGAAACTGTTTATAGCACTCAAGTGGCTGCTTCTATGACTTTGGTTACAGAATACTAATCTATTATTTGATGCCACTCTAACAACTTCTTGCCTTCAGGTGTTGTGGCCCAAATACAAACATGGCTTTTTTTTTCTGCAATGAAGAACTTGTCCAGGCAGGTAAAGAAGATCTTCACCATTTCTCAGTCAATGACTGCTGACTAGCTCAGAGTCCCTCACAAGTGTAGCCTAAATTCTCATACCCAAGCTTTGATGTACTTCAATAAGCCTTGTCTTCTCTGCTACTTTTTCCAATGCATCAATCAAGCCTTCCTTAATATAGGCTCATTCCACATACCTGTTAATAACTGTTTTCAGGATAGTTATACCAGTTGTTATTTTCTGGCATGGCCATCCATTCTCCTTCTGCTTATGCATCAGCATAACACAGGCATTTTTTTGTGACTTCCTGTCTTGAATATTCTGCTCATCAAACAAAGTTTCCACTTTCCTTATAATGCATGGTAGCTCTGCCAGAACATCATGCTTTAACTGTGGAGGTTGCCTGGAATTAGGTTGTGGCATTTTCCTCTTGGACTCCTTGTAATTTCCTGAGCTAATAGCTTCAGCCAGCATCTCTCTCTAGTGCAGGGTTACTACTGGAATTACTAACAATTCTAGTGTGTGCATGAGTTAATACTCCTGCAGTTTACAACTGCAGTAACTTTTGTTTCTTTGTGATGGTACCACTGCTAGTAGTACTTTTATTTGCAATGATGGTAGTAAGTCTATACCAACTTCCAAGCCAGTGCTTTTGAGTAGGTAATAGGACTCAATTTAACCCAAGCATATTCAATGTCTCAATTCTAAATCAAATCACCAAATTGGAAGCTGAAGTTTCCCTCTGTGATGGGCTCCAGATGGTGAACTAGTGACTGTGCAGTGTGAAGAAGGTGTAATGATTAAAGATAATAACACTTGCAGGAAACAAATGCTATGCCCATTTCCTCACTACAATCAACATCAATCCCCTCTCTGGAACAGTATAGTCCTGAGTCCAGGGAAAGGATATTTAGAAATATTATGCTTTGTGCAATTCAGTTGGTTGACAAATAGAACATATTTGTCAGTACACAATAGACATGTATGATAGAGAAGTTCTGGATTTCAAGACAAGCTTCAGGGTTTTTAGCACACACAGCTGTTTGAATAGAAAGTCATATAGACAATCTGAAGCTACAGAGGGAAAATATACACACAACCAGGTCAAAGAAAAGGGATTCTGGTCAAAACCTTAGTACAAGGGCATAGCACTACTACACAGAAGTCTCAAATTTCATTTAGAAGCTATCCGAACACAGCACACACTGTCCCAATTATATGCAAAAGATATGAGATATGAGGTAGTTGAAACTTGTCCATTCTTCCAACCTACATACTTCTTATACCAAGTGCCTATCTACTGTGTAAACAATGCATAATGTTCATGAGCAGCAATAGATGTGTTAGTCTAGGGTAGTGTAAGTCGAGGCCCTTCCAGTACAGCTGACAAACCAGGACTATATGGGTCATATGTATCCCAAAGCCCTATTCTGTTCCTAGCCCAATGACCAAGTCCATTGATCCAAGCCCTCAATCACTACTTTCAGCTCAGTGACATTAGACATGTACCCACTGGTTTCCAAGGTTCAACCATCTGCAAGAGTTGATGCCTATGCGCCGACACCTATTTAAAAATGGGGAAACAAGGAACTGGAACCCACCACAGAGTAGCAGGAATTATAACCAGTCACATGGCTTCAGCTTTCGAAGAAATTCACACACATACATTCAAAGAACAAAAACAATCTATTCTAGACCTTGGAACTCGTCCTGACTCGTCTACGTGATCGGATATTTAAAAATATAAGTGCAAGGAAAAGACCGGACTGAATATTGGGAGAAGACCTTGTGGAGCAAGGTAATACATATGACTCCAAGCATCTAGCTAGAAATCTCCTGCTGCAGTATGACGATGTTTCAAGGCAAAACTGGCAAAGATGGTTGACTGGTTTATTTGCTGCAACGCATAATAACCTACTTGAATGATCTGTTCGGAACACAATACATCCCGAACCAAAGGTCTTTGGGACGGTGACCATCTGGCAAACTAATTTCATAATTCAGCACGACATGAGCAATGAATGCTTTTAAAAGATGAGATGCGACAAAACGGCCGGGCTGTGGACTGGTCAGAAGTACTCATAGAAGATATAACGATCAATTAGTCATACACTGTCAAGTCATCAATCTGCACCCAGAACAATAAGATTTGTGAACTCACCAAGTATGTTCGCCGTGACCAAAGGGAAGGAAATGGCTGCTCGTGCGGACCATGCCCCCAGTGTCAACTTTATCTTTACATGTTCCTTCCATAAACCTAGTTGGGTCAAATGCATCCGGATTGGGGTAGTATTCGGGATCTGAATGAGCACTAAGGGCAGGAGAAACCAGAGAGCCGGCGGGGATAACAGTTCCATCAGAAAGGGACAAGGTTTGCATGGCTTTACGGGGGAATCCCACTTTAAAAAGTGAACAATTGTGTCAGTGTACCTAGACGGTGATGCTTACTGGAGCCAAGACCATTGAGTCTCATTGACTCCTTGATAAAAGAGTCCGTGTCATGCAGTTCTTTCAGCATGTTCCTCGACCATCCATGACGGGAAAAGGCAGAGCTTGCTTCCATGCGCAATCTTACGGCCCACTCAGGGTGTAACGCAAGATTAGTTAGTGCTTGTGTGAGGGCCTAAAGGCCCGGGATGGGAAGAATTAGTTGTCATCTCTGATAAACATCCCTAAAACAAACCATAGAGGACGTATGAATAGTCGCAGCATTTACCACGAGGATTCTGGTAGCCAGCGACTCAGTAGTAGCTTGTTCTCCTGTAGCGGTTGCGAGAAACCACCACAAGAAGTCAGTCTGAATGTTTGTGTGAGAAATGAAGAAAAATGGATTTTATACCTAGTGACACCTACGTTCATTTCCTCTTCTGTCAAGTCACGACTACGCATCAGCGCGCGACGCTTCTCTACCAAGGATCTTGTAAGGGAAATGGCTTTTGGTAGATTGGAGCCAAATTTTGAACAGATCCTTCCTACCAATCTGTCAACAGTTGCAGTAATTCTTGATCTCACTGATTTTTATTTAGACGAACTCACGGATGTAAGAATCGCGGAAATAGGTTGATTATCAAGCTTGTAAACATGACGTTCGATGCAAACTGAATGCTGACAGCATTGTAGGCCGTATCACGGCCTGTTTGAGAAGACAATCAACCTCAGCAATCAAAGGAAAGCAAAAAAGACATACACAGGTCAGGTCCGACAAGAATGCGATTGAATGTCTGAGCAACGATGCGTGTGATGGACAAAAGCCCTTTGAAATGGAAAATCGTTCCTACCACTGAAATTGAGGTCTTTCTATTGACATGCACAGTGAACGTCATACCAGGCGGGCAATGTTGACCAATGATAGTATTGAAGGCGGGAACAGCTTCGTCGAGAATCTCTGTGACCAAATAATTCAGATTTCGAGTAAGCTTGCAGACATTGAGATAAGCATGCGGAATCAGTTGGGATGGTATAACTACAAACCTTCTGGCGCAATATTGGTAGATGATAAGGATCGTCATGCACGCTCGCACCCATCGTGTAGGGAATTTGAAGCTCCTGCAGAAAAATCAATCCCTACCTGATGCAACGAAACGCCGAACCCACATGCTTAGCGGAATCCAACAACGATAGTTCCTTGTCGGAAAAATGATGAAAGTCGTCAACTGAAATAAAAGATCATCGTCAAACAGTGTGAAGGTTAAACTCGGAGAATGAAATCAGTACCAAGTTTGTCGCCGGAGAGAATGTATACCCATGATCTCCAACGGGGAATCTTGAAAACTTTTCCTTTGCTCTAAGCTCTAGATCAGGAGATTGACCCAGAGTAATCATCAGATGCGAACCGCTTTATAACCTTTCGAGATCATAGTGGAAGAATCCACAAAGAAGCGGGCACCTCCATAAATTCGACCCGCAGGGAACCAGTGTGGATAACCAAACCCCGGGATTTGTGACTGGAGAAGTAGATTAGCCATGGATCCGAGGTTTCCCCAGACAGTATGAAATGAGGTACCTTGCTTAACAGAAACTTGAGAACGTACAGAGTAATCGCACCATTAATAATGGCAGAGATGGACAGCAGAGGGTCTCTAGCTAGAGTATGCATTGTCTGATCTTTAAAGAGCATCAACCAGTCCTGCAGGCTCTTTCCATCTGACGTAAAAAGAGGTAAACGAAGAAACAACGTAGGGTCAAAGTATGTAGCCATGGTTGTGACAATATGAGCTGCGGAGCACAGATCGATTGCTCGTGGCAGGACGTTTTATCTTTCATGAAAAGGCAGTGCTTTCCCGTAGATAGACAAAGATGCTGCGGCTGCGCGCGCTTGTGCAAATGAAGGTTATTTCATCATGTTTGAAGATGTCTCAGCATAAATGTTGTATTGTTTGTTGCTTTAGTCTGTTCTCTCAGTGAGAATTGCGACCACCTATCTTCAACAGCCGTTGATGGTGTCCATAGGGAGATTGAGCAATTGCTACCGTTTGATCAACATTCTCATACCTGCCCCGGAGCTGCGTCCATGTTTGAGTAGGTTTGAGCTCGCCTTCACGGTCGCGGGAACTTTGGGTTTCAAACGGCTGCAAAGATTATCCTAACGGTAGCTAACGGTAGCCGAAGAACCTCCCATAGCCAGTGTTGCACCGTGTTGGTGATCCTCAGATCATATGTAGCATGAAACATGTAAGACATCTGCGTAGCTTCCAAAGATTGATAATGTCAAAAATAAGCGATTCTGATTTCTATTCATGCTGACATCCTCACCCGGCGCTTTTAAGTTTCACTGCATTGTCCCTTGACACTGGGAGGGATTTTGTCAAATTCTGCCATCGTTAGAAATAGATTGTCCCCTAGATCCTATGCTTTACGCGAAGTGTTGACGTGAATGCGACGGTCACCTGTTATATGTAGTACGGGCCTCGGCCGTTCCGGTTGAATCCGGTCTGATATAAGTTTGATTGGATCGATGTAAGTTGCATCATTCCACGCGCTCAGATCTCAACTGCTCGATGGGAACTTTTTATATTCAGGACTATATCTTGCCCACGTCTCCAATGATCTCGTTTCAACCTCAGCTGCATCATGGATCCGCCTTCCTTAGCCTCCATAGTCCTTCAGATTAGTGATGTACAACTGGTGAATATTGCTGCTGGTGACCACTTTTTCCAATCTCCACTCTGTGCACATTGACATGAAATTTATACTAGCTGGTGCTCTGACATGGCTAGTATATGACATACTTCTGACGATATCCCTAGAGGTCTGTTCTCCCTATGACTACTTGATTTGTTACCTACATTCAATGGCAGGTGTCCATGCTCGAGCGGTATTATCAAGTTTCCACATAATAACTTCTACTAAAACCTTTTGTCCCAGAGGCAGATGGACTTTCCAAAGGTTTGTCTACTTGTTTGTGCGTTATTATACAGTCTTTACCCTGAGGTACGTGATATTAGTACCGAGAATGTAGCTTTATTGTGTCTTGCTCATGTAAAGAAAAATCAGTATCAATTTGGGTGGTAGGTTTGTTTGACATGCGCCTGATCTGATCAAACTCATCCTATGTCAGTTACCACCAGTTGGATAGTACCTTTCCGAGTGAGTCCTGCGAAACACTTTCGCGTGGTATGCTGATAATTTTTAGTTGTGAGTCCATTCCCTATCCAAACCAGAATGAGTGACACAAGTCTGGCCTTGTATCAGCTGTCAGGGTTGGTTTTGGTTTATTGGCTAGTAAGCATTTTCTTTTGAGTTTCTTCTTTTTTTGGCCTGATACCAATGGACACCATTGTACCATAGCAATGGCCCAGTCCTGTCAACAGCTGTGGGAGACTATCTACTTCTACGCCGAATAATTGCCCTGTATGGATATCGTCGCAGGGGTGAGGCATATGCATTTTTTTCGTGCTCACTCTTGCTAATATGCTAGTTCTGCACTATCAGTCACTATTACACTTTCAGCCCTTTACCTGTGTTAGTGTATATTCCATCTCAACCTGCTCTTATGTCCTGATTCTTTGGTATCTATAAATTCAGTCGAGACACTGGTAAGACAGGGTATGAACCATCTGCTTATCTACCATGCTCAGCCATATGATAGCTTGCCTTTGCTACTGTGGCAGTCGAAGTCTCAAGTATTACACCCCTTCCCCGCATGTCCACAACGCCAGTCCCTGGCTGCTTAGCCACTCTTCCTACTCGCATCAAATTCTCGTTAGCTGCCTGGTATGTTATTCCATTCAAGTATATTCATACATTTGTGTTGACGATGGACCAGGATTTCGGCTCTTGTGCTCACATGTATGCCATCATAATCCAATCATCTGTCAGATCCGTGTTTGATGGCAAAGAACCAGCCATTTTCTTTGTTCTCTCACTGGCAAAGTTTTTCAAAACAATTTTGGAGTCTACCGAAACAGGGACAAAGAAAACACTCAAGGACATTCTACGCACTCGCAGAATCATGCCCACCATCCTCCTCTTCACTCGAGATAATTCATTTTACTTCTTTTTGTAAATCCTTCCCCAGAGTTCTGATGAGGAGATGGCTGATCTTTCCTTCTAGTGCTTTCAGTATGTCATACACAAGCTATCTGCTCATGAGTCAATGAGAACATTTTTGGCAGCTTTGCAGCTCCTCAACTTGATCTTCATTGTGGTTCTTGCAAAACGCCCTATTCAGCAAATGGGCACAGCGTATGTTATCATGTACTTTTTCATTGGGTTGTAAAAGGTTGACCATTCCATAGGTGGTTGATGGCAGGTTATGCTGTAATGGTGAGATTGTATTATTGTTGATAATCATCAGGGGCTTGATTTTGTATGCAGGCATCAAGACTTATGCTCAACACACAGAGTCTCTCATGTGTTGTAGTTGTAGATGGATCTTTTGAACTTAGCTCATTTTCACAAGCAACCTATTCCTATCCAAGATTTGCCTCCAGAAACACTCAGAGGACCATCTTCTCTCACAGTGAACAAGCAGTATTGGAAACATCATAAATGCCATCATATTTGTACTCATCATCTATCTCATAGTACCAATTCTATACTGAACTAGCATAGGTTACATAAATATATATCTATGTTATGGAAGTACTCAAAGTGAGTTAAGTATCTAAAGGTGAGTCACAAGTATACATTGAATGCCAGTATAGTAATGTGTATAGATTCCCAATTCAATGTATAAGTGGCACAGAAAGAGCACTAAAAATGGAAGTTGTATATATCTACCTAGAAACAAAGTGAATAGAGCTAAAGAATTATCTCTATGAGAATTGACTATGATAGGCAGTAGAAACATATAAATTCATGCTTGGATCATGATACTCCCTTTCCAAAGTTGGGAAAAAAGAATTTTACCTCCAGTGCCAATATTGAAGCACTAATCAGACTTTCTTTTAGAAGATAATAGCAGCAGCAAGTGCCAGTTCCTGACTCTGATAATATATATAATAATTGGACAAAGTTAGATGGATTAATTATTCAGCAACATAGTGTATCTCAATTATTGTTCTGTCATATTACAGTAGTGGTACAAGCACCAGTCCCCAACTCTAACAACATCTATAACTAAAAAAATGAAAAAAGGCAGATGGATGATTTATTAAGCAAAGTAGTGTATCTTAATGAATGTTTTATTGTATTATAATTATTCAATTCCTTGAATGCATCCATCTTCTTTTATGCATTGACTACCTTGGCCTTTGTCATTGTCTCTATGCTTCTCAGCACTTGTGCATTTTGTTACTATCCTTAGCACAGCCTATATTCTTGCTTACTTCAAATTTCAGGGGAAATCCTTGTCATCATCCACCATTTATTATCCATTGAATGTCAGGAGGTGGAGATCAAGGGTGAAGGACTATATGGCTTGCAAAACACCTGAGGTGGTAGGCTACAAGAATCATTCCTGCCCATCTAGCTGATACTGCCTTGGTAGCTTGAGCACAGACACTATACTGATATGGATGTGGTCTGGTGTGCTTGTGTGGCAGTCACCAGAGCTTTCTCCTTACTCTTATCAATGTGTATGCTGAGGGAAGGCTGGTAAATGGGCTAGTAATGGACAGAGATTACAATTTTGATCATTGTGAGATCAACACCTATAAAGAGATATAAAGATTATGCAGGGGGAGCAGTCCCACCTGATGAACCATCTGGCAGCTCATCAAGAATGATGTGGAGGGGTGGGTTGCTGGAAGTGAAAATATAAGTACCACAGCACAAGACATGATTTTACAAAATCAAAGATCTACTGATTAAAGGTTAGCATGGATATCAAGAGCATCTCCCACTGCAGTGCTCAGTGTGCCAGTCACTAGATTAACTGTCCTATGCTAGGTGGGGCAAAGCTTCTTGATAATAGCAATTGAGTCTGTCCTTCTTGACTTGTCTGAAGGGGCACTCACACCTCAGTAGCATATGTTGTTACATTGGTACTCACTAGTGAGAACTGAGATAGTGTAGTAAAAAACAATAGCATCCCCTCAGCTGAATTATTGCTCATAGCCTGAGCACTCTGCATGTATTGCAGGAATGGTTGGAATCAAGTTGGCACTGTTGGGCATTGACATATCAGATTGTATTTGCCTTAACTTGCAGTCACAATAACTTCACATCTTGAGGTCCAGAAGCTTGACATAAAATGCAATATATTTATTGATCCCATTCACTGGGACCATCTCACCTTGTAACTGCAGAAGCTGAATATGCTTTTGAACATACAATGTCAGTCTTGCTTTGGTACTATTCTTTACAATTTCTGGATGCTTTTTCTAGACAATTTTGACCTGTATATCCATAGTATGGATATACCTTCCATCCTCTTCCTTGTTCAACATCTCCTCTGCCACCATAGGTTGCAGCAGTCTCCACACTGGGAAATTTTGCTATTCTCCACTCTGAGATGGTCTGCATTGTTTCAATGCAGTTGATTCCATTGGCAGTCTCCATAACTTGTCCATTAATTGCCCTTGGGCTTTTCCCCAGATAACAACTTGCTGTTCCAAGCACTCCTGCTCTGAAAGAGATGGGTTCACAAGCCATGTCTTGCTCATATCCACCATCTTGACTTGTTTACCCTTGTCCAGCTCCAGCAGCTAGATGATTGGTTGAGACTCCCCAGGTTGCTGCAACTCTACTTGCTACACATGCTTTAGTGCCCCCAACACTAACCTAGGAGCAGTCTTGGGCATTCCCTCAGGGATGTCTTGACTGGTGGAGGGGTTGTACCCTCCTCAGTCCCACCTCCCACTGCTACCTGTTGGGTATTGTCAGAGGCTGGTTCAGTTGTCATTGATGACTGCTGTCCACTGCTTGGGAGGACATGATTGTCCTGTCCAGGTTGCATGGGGTCAGGGTGTGAACCCATGCCAATGTGGCCAGTGCAGTTCTTGGATCAAAGTTTTGAAGAAGCTGATGTCAAAGCTGATGAGCTCTGAATGGAAAATGCTCAGATTTGACAGGGTTCCATACAAGCACCATGTTGGGTACTTAAAAAAAATGTAACTGGTTTACAATTTGAGGTCTTATGTTCACACAAACACAGCATTATCCCAATCTCTAGGATTCCTGTATGTATTGTTAGAAAAAAAAGATCATCTTATGTAATGTGGAGATGATGTCTAATATAAAAATTATATTAAATAACAAGTCCACTACAACTTACCCTTGTGTACTAATCATGCAAGGACATGAGACAAATCTCTGATTTGTCTGGTATGTTCAGCTGCCTAGGACTAATTGTTGTTCTAGCACTGGGTCACTTGGCAAATAGTTAAACTCACTAGGCTCAGATATCTCATCTGCTGTGGCTAGCCAATAGAGCTGCTCTACCAGCACAACTCATCTCCTTATATCCTAAACTATCAGGTTTGCTACTTGATTCCATTCATGAAGACTTGACCACCCCCATGACCTACACAACCCCTCCAGAGTTCTCCAAGGACTGTGGGACAGACTGCATCCCCATCAGAATATCACTGTGGCCCACCCTCCAATCAGAGCTGACACCCATCAAACCCACATGGCTCCAATGAGCCCCACCATCATGCCCCCAATCCCCAGAGAGTGTCCAGTAGTTAGTATATAAAGATGTAGAGTAGCATTTGTTACCTTAGTCTTGATATTGCATTAACCAGTTACTTGTGTCTTGTGTTTCTCTCTGTTTCATCTCTGTTCCTATTTTTAGTCTCAAATCTATCTCTTTTCTCAGTTCCATCTCATCTTGCCTTTGTCTCATCTTGACTGTCTCTGTTTCCTTTATCAATCCTAAGTCCCTTTCATCTCTGATGTCATTACAAACTCTGCACACATGCTGCAAACCTTCAAACATTCTTACAACAACTCCAGACCTTGCCCTATGCTCAGCTCCAGAACCCATCAGTCTTGATTGATCCCCCATCAAACTCTGGCTCTGCTCCCATCACTTGCAAAGCCTCTGCTTACCCCACAGTCCATATCTGTGCCCACAAACTTGTTCCTGACACCCACCCAAGCCCCACCTTTAATATACTTGGTCTCAGACTTTCCTGGACCGCTCTGGACTTGCTCAGACCAATTCCCCTGGCTTCCCCTCACAAGTCACTATATTCCACACCAACCTCAGAGTGCTAGGTTGTAAGTGTAGGACATTGCATCTGCCTAGTAAGGACTCACCCAGTGTAGCTGAGCCCCTATGGTCAGCGGAACCTGACAGGTGTAAGGGCTTACAAGGGTTGCTCCTCTTGTCAAACCATTCAGCTGCCCTTGGAGTTCTACCCTTGGGTACAGCAGTTCAGAGGACAATTGTGTTGCTCCAGTTGAAGTGCCTCACAGACCAACTAATGCTGGCCTCATGGGAGTGGCTGCTGGGAGTCCCCCCAGCATTATTCCACCCTCATCACCCACAACTCCATGTGACATGGCAGCATTGGTGTTGTTATGGGACTTGAGAACACTGCAGTTTGACTAGGAAGCAATAGCAAAAGAACTACTGGAAACACCAATCAACCACTGGCAAGCATTGCCAAAAGCAGAAGAGTTTAGAAATTGGGAATGCACAATAATGGCAGATGACTGAGAATTTATATATGGGAAGCCATATGAACACTAGCAGAATCAAATTCTAGTAAAGTGGCCATGAGGCATATCCAGCATGCCTGAAAAAGCATTGGGCTGGAGTACCAGTTGGGAGTGTCCATAATTACCATATGTTAGCCTACTGCAGGAGCTATATCTACTATACCTACTATACCCCAACCATTGTGTCATGTAAAATAGCCCTTGAAAGAAATAAACCAGATCAATAAATCTACAGAAAGCCCAATAGGAATGTGCCTTGAAGCATTGAATGATTCCTGCATCCAGTGGTTGAACACATGATGTCATATTGGGCTCAAAGAATTTGATCCAGATCTTATATGGCTGGTATTCAATATTGTGCCTGGAGACATCAGGATATCAAGTTCTTGGACTTTCCTATGGTCAACAGTAATCCTTGATCTTATAAGCATGGCAAAAGTATTCATTTCAGCCATCACTTGTAATGCACTCATTCTCTAGCACATTAGATTCTTTCTCAAAATGCTTCCACTTCTGCTTCAACATTAGGCCATTGACTGTCTCTCACTTTTCCTCCATGTGTTTGACCCAGAGGAACAATGCCCACTCTACATCCACAGGTGGTCACTTTGAAGACAGTGCAGGCCTCCATCTCTTCATGCTTCTCGGGGTTTCTAGACAGTGCAGATTGGGAAAGAGAAGTAAACTATCAAGATTAAAGTGATTGCAGATGTTACTTTGAGACAGAGTATGATGTTTGTCTATGTAGGCAAAGACAGTCTACCAGTTGTACAGTGTGGAATTCTCACAGTGATTTTGGGCTGGCTTGGCAGAGGTTTTAGCGGGCATCTTCTTTGGATGGGACTTTAGGTTATAAGCATAGAGCTGAGGCTTTTCACGAGTTTTACAGCATGGACTGATCAATACTGAGGGTCAGCGTGGATGCCAGTGCAAACACCGGCATGAAGAGATTGATCCTCAAGATCAGCGTGGAGGACGCAAATGCAAACGTCAGCATGGAGGGATTGAGCCTAAAGGCCAGCAGAAACATTGGGGCACAGAGAACGAGTCGGAAGATGAGGTTACGAAAGGAAAAAAGGTTTGAGGGGTTTAGGGTTTCTCTTACTTACTAGTTTGAGATTTGCTAATGATTGCGCTCTGAGTATCGACTACTGCTTAACAATGTGCTAATTACTGCTATGCTATTGTATTGCTATTGGTATGCTATCAAATGCTATATTGAGAATCAAATGATGGCTTATATGATGATACTTAATTGTACGATTTCATTAGAATGTGATCTCTATGAGAATCTAAATCTTTTATGATACCCTTTTTGAAAGACACTCATATCCTGATAGCCTGCAAGTAAGACCTCAAAGACTGTCTTCAAAATTATATTACATTCCCACTTGGCTCCCATGATGTGTGAGGAATATAATGTCATCTCAGGTTGGGACCCAAATTTCAATTTTAGTCAAATGCTAATACATTGTTACTACAGATATCCATACATAAGAGCTTCAAGGTTGAAGTCCAGGTTGCATATCAGGCAACATAAGAGAACTAATATATTTTACCTCATAGATTTTATTACTCCTGTTGGTTAGACATACTTTGTCAAGTATGCAACCGGCCATTTTGCTGATGGAGGAGACAGGCAATGTAGAAGACCCGAGTAGTCAATTTTGAACAAGCAGTTCAGTTATTTTCTCATTTCCCTTCAAATCATGGCTAACCTATAATCAGAACTCGTCTAGATGTGCAATTTCCCCGATGCAACACCCATAAAAATATCTCCATCATATTGCATGCATATCCGGGCTGATGGGGCCGTGTATTATGAATCATGCATAAAACAGCCTTACAGTTATCTTCTCATTTCCCTTCAAATCATGGCTAACCTATAATCAGAACTCGTCTAGATGTGCAATTTCCCCGATGCAACACCCATAAAAATATCTCCATCATATTGCATGCATATCCGGGCTGATGGGGCCGTGTATTATGAATCATGCATAAAACAGCCTTAAGCCTCAAGCCCCTATGCACACGATTTATGCATCATGACTTCATGCATTATGAGCAAGTGTACTGTTTTACATGATTTGTCTTATTTCCGAGAAATCTTTCCTTTTTCCTATTCTTTATTTTTATTTTTTCCGGGGCAAAGTCCCCTCCCCTCCCATTAGACAGCAACCCTATTTCCGACAATGCTTCCATTATGATGGCCTGACTAAGAAAGCGCCATCATCGGATATCTTTGACGTATCCCTGTGGGGAGCATACATAGCAGCTTTCCCTTCACACTGGCAACCCACATTTGATCATTCACCACTTTTCATGGATTTATTACATTGGTCGTACCTTCTTCCTCTGCCAATCGTTGTCCTCGTGTATCTCAAAGCGCGTTCGAAGTTACCGTCAATTTCTATCTCTCACATAGCGGGACCTGCAGTCTCTGCAAAGGGAATTTTAGGTTTCAAAAGCCTTCATCTCGTACCTGATGCCTAGCTCTGAGTGACTTTGTTAGGAAACTTATGGGAGTACTATCATTATGGTGTCGGGGAGTTTGAGTTCCGATGGCAGGAACAATACGGTGCAGTGTATAGATTCAAAGCACTCTTTGGAGTGGGTGACTTTTTTTGTATCCGGAATATGCGATACTTCATCGCTGCTACTGTAACAGGAAGACCGTTTGCTAGTTGCCGATCCAAAGGTAGCACGATTCACGCTGTTCATTTGGATAGTCATCATACCATCGTAGGCTTTACAATACATTTACCGAACGGCGGGGACGAAATGGCGAAAACCCGAGATTCGTCGTGAATTTGGTCGGATATACTTGGGGAGAGGGATAGCTTGGGCGCAAGGTGGGTTATCGTACCTTCAAGCTTGAAGTATGCAAGGACAGTTGATCGTGAATGCAGGTGATGATCATAAGCGACACAGGAAGATTCTCACACCAGCCTTTGGGAATCTGGAGAACCGGGACATGATACCCTCTTTCCTAGAAAATGCAGAACGTGTTCGTACCCAGCACTCCCGAAATAACTTGAATTCAACCCCGCCTTTCAGCTATGCGAAAAGTGGCGTCGACTCACCACAAGCTCGGAAACTACATCAGCGATCGAGGTTACAGATGGTATCTCTCGTGCAACCCTTGATACTATCGGAATCGGTGTGTTATCTGATTAAGAGAAGTTTTGTCCTACGTTTACAATAAACCCATGATGCAGTTGGATTCCATTATCCGGTGCGTAAGAACGTCACCCACCCAGTCGACCCTACTAATCAAGCCTGACAGTTCGGTGCGCTTGACAACGAGAAGAACTCGCTGGCCCAAGCATATAAAAATCTTCTGTAAGTGTGATATATTTCTTCATTCAGGGAGTATTCATCATGATTACCTCACATTGTAGCGTGTCTACATTCGGCCTTCCATCAAAAGGAAAGATATTTGCACAACATGTGCTAGGTTATCTACCTGTTGGTGTTTTTAGTGTCCTTGAGAAGCTTCCCTCTCGCAGTCTTCAAGGGTTAAAGAATGTTGCGATTGAAGGTGACCGTGTAGCTATGGCGCTTGTCAAAGAAAGGATTGCTGCTGTGGTTTCTGGCGCAGAAATAGGGAAAGATGTCTTGGATGTGATAGGTAAGAGTTGTAAATTCATGATTGAATGCTGATTGATATTTTTGTCACAGTGAAGGCGAACTTGTCAGAAGATCCACAAAGCAGACTATCTGAAGAAGAGCTCTCTGCACAGATGAGGTGATTGATTAGGATGACTTTAACGTTTACTTTGATATTGACCGTCCATCTTCGGTAGAACGATCATGGTCGCAGGTCGTAAGTGTAATCTAAAAGTCTTCTTGTGTTTCCCGACACCGAGCCTTGCAGATGAGACGACGGGTAATACTATTGCGTTTTTACTCTATGAGCTAGGCCGGCACCCAGAAGCCCAACAGCGGGTGCGATCCGAGGTTATGAGCGTATTGCGAGAGTGCGCTAAGGAAGGAAAGGAACTTGCGGCCAAGCACTTCGAAAGCATGAATTATACGGTCGCCGTTATCAAAGTATGTCCACCAGCAACCAATTGGTGAGAGTTTACTACAATTCCTTCAGGAAGTGCTACGTCTTCACCCGGTAGTCTACGGGCCTTTCTTGGCACCGGCGGAAGATGATGTACTTCCCCTTTCGAAGCCAATCAAAACATTAGATGGTAAAGAAATATCAGCCTTACCTGTGGGCAAGGGTCAGGTAATACATGTGTCTATCTCAGGATACAATCGGTATGGTCATCAAGCTCTGGACTTTCTCGCTCTTGTTCAATTTTTTTCATAGCCTCCGGGATATCTGGGGAGAATACCCCCATGACTTCATTCCCGAAAGATGGATCCGCCCCACTGATGTCAATAAAGATGGTTCCTCAAGCCATTTCGGTGTTTATGCTAATCTGTGAGTGTGTTAGCGTCAGTTTCGAGCATAAAGTTGACCAGATACGCTCTCACAGCGGTAACTTTGTGAGTGGCGCACAATCGTGTCTTGGGTGAGTTCATCTCCCGTGGCCTTAAGTTTCTACACTAACCCTGAAATCAGATGGAAATTTGCGTAAGTCAAAATCAGTCTTCCATGGAAGCTGAGACAACATGCACATGTAGCGTGTTCGAGCTCCAGGCCTTTGTGATTAAGATAGTACAGGCGTTTGAATGGAAGTACCCGGAAGACGGTCCACGAGTCATACGTGCAACAAGCGGTGTGATGGCGCCAGTCCTTGAAGGTCAGGAAACGAAAGGAAAACAGCTTGTCTTGGACTTTAAACAACTAAATGATCTGCCATTAGTTGATTAGTTGAAGGACAGTACTCTCGATAGTACAACACACGTACAATTCGTAAATATATATGGCATCACTGGTACTATACCCTTCAACGTTGTCCGCTGATACCCAGTGCTTTGGAGACTGCAGATTTTGTCTAAGGTGGACCAGAGTTTTGTGCCTCTATTTAGGTTATTCTGACTATGTTCAGATCTGTGTAGTTGGCCATATGTAAAGATAAAGCTACGTCCGATGACACCAAGTATATATGAAATTCGTTATTCCTTTTGGTAGATCAATGTTAATCTCTATATATTATGCGATGACAGACGTGGGAAAATGGCTGCACCTGTGGGACGACTCCTGGGAAGAACGAGCTACGGTCCGTGCCTTCAGCACAGGCCTGTAGCTCTTGCTTAGTCCTGGTATTTGTCCAAATATAGCAATGGACCTGTTTTCTAGTAAATCCATAAATACTCTTGATTGATTGTCCTTATTAGCCTAATACCAGTAATACACGTCATTTCAATGATAAACAAGAGTAAGATTTGCCATGTTTATTCCCGCAAATGTTATGGTGGTCATGAAATGTGGAACCACATACATTAAAGTATCCAATGTTGATCCAATATTGATATTACCTTGCAAAGAAATGAAATTGAGGGAACTTTATTCCATTTCAATACAAATAATTATAGATAATGGTATTAACTTTCAAAACATAGGCCTTTGAATGCAGCTATGGCTCAAATGATCTTTCAAGGCTGGGAAGAGCAACATGTAGCTGATCTGGAAGAGGACTTCAATGGTTTAGGTGTTCAGAATGACATACCTTCTGATGATGAATTGGAATATGTTGATCCTGCTAGACTTAGTGTTAGTGTTAGTGTTAGTGTTAGTGTTAGTGTTAGTGTTTTGAAAATGTTGTTTGAACTCGTAATGAATTCGAGGGGGGCACTGACTGGCAACTGTGAGGAGAAATCCTACAGACCAGTTTTGCTCTTATACTCGAGCTCATCAGGCCTATTTGTCAGCGATCAACACATGCAGCATGATTACCAATGACTCATTGGAGGTCAGCTGACCCTTGCTGACTGATTCAATCGCGTCATTATGACGACTTATGACTCATCTTGCCAATTCCATTGCGCAGGAGACAATTCCCAGTTTGATTGGCCTTTGCCATGACTATCAACAAGTCTCAGGGTCAATCAGTCCAGCATGTTGGATTGGACCTTCGATCAGGAGTTTTTTTGCATGGCCAACTTTATGTTGCACTCTCACGGTGCACATCAGGAGATCGTATCAAAGTCATCTTGGACCCAGAAAACACATCAAGAAAGACTGCAAATATTGTCTATCAGGAAATCTTGAATGGTTTACAAATGTAAGTGTGAGTTTTGTTGGATTCAAGCAAAAAATTGCTAACTTCTATGAACTTCAGCACCTAATGTCTATAGCTGGACCATGTAGTATAGATATTCTTAATGGTTTACAAATGTAAGTGTGACAGTTTAAATAATTGGTTGGTTAGTACTAACTTTTATAATTTTCAGCATCTCTAATATATACCAGTGAACATTGTAGTATTTTGTTAATAATGTAATATAGATACATGATTGGTTTATAGATAAAATCTCAGTGTATTGAATGGTAAGAGAAAAGCAACACTTGGTCAACAAAATACAAAGACCTAACCAAATGAAGTGAGGTTGGGTCTGGGACTTAGCATTGAGTTTGAAATACAAGGACCTAACCAAATAAAATGAGGTTGGGTCTGGGATGAAGCATTGAGTTTGAAATACAAAGACCTAACCAAATGAAGTGAGGTTGGGTCTGGGATGAAGCATTGAGTTTGAAATACAAAGACCTAACTGAACAAAGTGAGGTTGGGTCTGGGATGAAGCATTGAGTTAGAAATACAAAGACCTAACCGAACAAAGTGAGGTTGGGTCTGGGATGAAGCATTGAGTAGAATATCAAGGACCTAACCAAACAAAGTGAGGTTGGGTCTGGGATGAAGCATTGAGTAGAATATCAAGGACCTAACCAAACAAAGTGAGGTTGGGTCTGGGATGAAGCAAGAGCTACAGGCCCATGCCAAAGGCATGGGGCGTAGCTCGTCTATAATATATGGGATGACTCCTGGGAAAGTGGCTGTGCACCTAATATATGGGATGACAAATCTTAAGACACTGGATTCTATCAATCCTTATGTAATGCTTATGTAAAATTACATAAGTTGGCTGGCTTCAAATTTTTGGCCAGTTCCTTGGAAACATCAATTGATCATGTAAACATCAAAAACATCACACCAAATCTCTCTTTCTTTCTTCCCAAAAACTGAAGCTTCCAACATTCTCTCTGCTTTGATACTGTGAGAAAAGGCTTTGATTGGCCTGATAGACTTTACTGAAGAGGCTTCACTTACTTGGCCATGTATTACTCTGCTACTGAGTGTCATCTCCAATCACTGATCAAACTGATAACCAGATCTTCACTATTGCATCTTTTATCAGGCTATTTCTTAGCATTGAGTAGCTTTCTGTCCTTGAGGTGGGCCTTCTTTCCTTTGCCTAATTGTCTGATGGCTGATTTTGATGGTGTATAGAAGCTGAATTTCTTATGTACACTTCTTTTCTGAGAGTAATCTCTATTGACTGATCATGACTGAAAACAGACTTCACTGCAATCTTTTTCAGGCTTTTTTTCTGTGCATTCAGTAGCTTTGCAGGTATGTTTTCTCTAGGTTTATCTGAGAGCTGATTTTTACAATTTATAAGCAGTATCTGTTTTTTTTTCAAGCAGCTATTGGTTTTCTACTTTCAAGGTAAATCTCTTTTTCATGCTGACAGTTGATCTTTATGTTCTCTCAGTAGAATCTTTGCACTTATCCTCACATCATATTTGAGCCATTTTATATGTGGCTCTCACTCAGGTAAGAATGTTTCCTGCTTATTGAAGCCTGTATTTGACTGATAATTTGGTAGTTTCTGCTTTCTGTGCTATACTACTGTTATCCTTCAGTTTTGGACAGTTGCTGAGTATGTGTTTCTTATTTTTCTCATCTATAAGAATCATCATTAGCTTGAATTCAGGATCAAACATTGTTTTTTATTGGGCACTTCCAATACTTTTTATCAGTTTACTTAAAATTACAGTAGACAGCTTTAATACAAATATACAATCTTTTGACTATGTTTGAAACATGCCAGATAGCCTGCAGGTGTCAAAAAGGCCAAACACAATTTAGTGGATGCTGTTTTTCATGCCTCGTGTGTTTTTTGACACAACATGACCAAATAATGGACATTTCTGAGGTTGTGGAAAGGAGGCCACACAACAAAGTATGTTTGGTGATTGATTGATGTTGACTAACAAGCTTATTAATGACTGCTTAATCACATTGAGCTATTGATATATGAAATATCTCATCTTGCAAGTCAATTTTAATAGTCTTTGACTATTAAAATGCCTAACAATGGGTGTTTCAGGCAACCACCTACTACTCCTGAAAGCTAAAGGCAACAAGCTAAAAATCAAAAGATACTTGAACAGTTACAAATGACAGATCCTGATGATTGTTGTGCAAATAGAAAGAATAGATCTTTGGAACAGATTGATACTGTAGTCATCCCACCACTTCAATTGGGGCCTGGTGGTATGGGAACTGGGGCTATTAATCAATCTATGGGAACTGGGGGTATGGGAACTGGGGGTTTGAGGCTCAATCACTAATCTTTAGCCACCACTTCTGGCTCTCTAGGAGAACCTATTAGGCAGCCAGCAGCTACTGATGATCCATTTTCTATAGTGATTCCTGAAACTGTTTTGCCTGAAGGGTGGGATGCTCCTTTACAGAATCCTATCCCTAGAATGGTGCCACCTCCACCTGCTCCTATACAGAGAAGAGGCAATAGACTCAATCAGTCTGCTGTTGCTCAAGCTGCTATGGTCATTCCAGAAACAGTTTTGCCAGAAGGTTGAAATGCTCCTTTGCAGAATCCCTTACCTAGATTGGTGCCTTTTCTACCTGCTCCTATACTGAGGAGAGTGAGACCAGATGCTCATAGAGAAATAATGGCAGACCACCAAATTCAACAACAGCATGCACTAGCAGCATTGCAGGAGCAGCAAAGGCTGAGGCATATTGCTATGGTTGAAGAGCAGGAGAGGCAACAGCAAGCTTTGGCCATCTTGCATCAGGAAAGGCTGGGGGAAGAGGAAAGATTGAGGCAACAGGAACAAGAGGTCAGTCAAACACTTCTTTAAAATGCTACTTTAACTAACAAAGTTCAATAGCATATTGATCTGGATCCTGAACATAGGCCTTTGAATGCAGCTATGGCTCAAAGGATCTTTTAAGGCTGGGAACAGCAACATAAAGTTGATTTGGAAGAGGATTTCAATGATTTAGGTCATCAGAATGATATACCTTCTGAGGATGACTTGGAATATGTTGATCCTGCTGAACATCAACCAGCAGAGCAATTGGATCCTCCCCTTGATGATCCATTGGGTCCTCAGGATGACATGTCTTCTGATGATGGCTTGGAATATGTTATCCTTCCAGATTAGGCTTGGGGATGGAGATGATACAGGTTGTCTTGGAGTTCCAAAGAGTGGTGCAGGCAGAGGTGTTGTCAGAGCAGTTTGTAGAAGCAGTTGGGCAGGCATGAGGCCCCTTAACATCAGGCAGAGGCTTTAGTGAGTTACAGAGAATATCATAGCAGTATCCTAGCTAAGTTGTCTATCTAGTGTGCTCATTGTGCCTGGCACAGAAAGCAGTGCAAGTTTGAGGAGCTAGTGTCAGGGTCCTGTTAGGACTCATCTGTTTGCTTCCCATGCCATGGAAGGCATGAGAAGTGTTTGGTCTTGCCAAGTTAGCACATGGCCTGTATAGCTGCAGAGCAGGAGTAGGAGCTGGCTTGAGTAATGGAGCAGATGGGCAAGGGATTCAAGAGTAGGGCATTAGGCTGGAGCAAGAAGTTGTCCTAGTCAGGTCAGTTGGGAGTGGGGGGTGAGAGGCAGCTGGAGGGGAGGGCTGGACCACTCCAAGGCAGGCAAAGAGAGGTAGGCCATGCCAGGAACAACAAGGAAAAGCAAAAGGCATCTCTGCTCTTAGTAGCAGGCTCTAGCAAGAGTACTTAGAGCAAAGGGTTGATGGTGAGCCCTCCAAGGCCTCACATGTACTCTCCCAGATTGGGAGCCTTGGTGGGGCAGTCTGAGAACACTTGCAGGCCAGCCCCATTGACTACTAAGACATTCTTGCACTAGCAGGTGGAGGGGCTAATGAGATTATTAGCAACCTGTGAGGAGGGGCTCTGCAGGGTGGAAGAGGACTAGGATATGGTGCAGAGAGACAGGGATGCAGCATGGAGGGACAGGAATGCAGTGCAGCAGGATCAGAAGGTTGCCATACAGATGACCACTGAATGGGCATTAGAGATTCAGAGGTTGTGGAAATGACTGGAACAGCTGGAGACCTGAGCAGAGAAAGGGGTAGGGGGACAGCAGGGAGCATCTGGAGTTGGGGAGTCCCAGGCAGCAGTGGAGGCTGGGAGGAGGTGGGAGGAGTGGTTGGCCAATGAGGTAGCCTTGGAGTGGAGGAGAGTAATGCATAAGTTTTGTTTCTTCCCATTCTGGCAATACTGACATGATTTGGCAGACTGGATATAAGAGCACAGAATTCTCCTGGACAGAGCATTGGCTGTGCCCACATCCATCTAGAATGGACTAGCATGATGCCTAGGAATCTTCTGCCAGAGCTGGATCAGAGAGTGGGACAGATGGGACAGTTGTTGGTGGGGCATTAGTGGTGGAACACAGTGGATTCCAGGGCATAGTGGGAGGTGGCCACTGATGTGGAAGAGCCTCTACCAGGCTATCTGGTATCTGGAAAGCCTGGCCATGATGGTGACACAATTGGAAGTTGACTTGTGGCAGCAGGCGTGGAGAGAGGAATTCCAGAGGAGGAAGGAGAGTGAAGTAGCTCAGACTCTTCTTAACTGTTCTTGGATAACTAGTGCCTTCTTGTTATGTAATATTGTGTACTTGTAGTTTGTATAATTGCCTTGTCAATTTCTTCATTCAGCTAATATGAGGAGAGAACAATTTCAGAATATGTGAAAGAAGGAGGAATAAAACATGCAGAGAGCTCCTGGTGGAAGTTGAATTCCTCATAAATCCAGAGGCAGGAGTTATTCCCACTACTGCCATCTGTAAGTACTAGTTCTAGGAGTCCTGGAGCTTGGTGGAGTGTTGTCAGTAGAAGTTCCAAAGCTTAGCAGGAGTGCTGGAGAGATTCTTCCAGGGTTTCCAAGTGTCATCTTCAGGTCCATAGCTCTCTTAACAGACCAGGTAGTGGAGTCAACTGCAGATAAGGTGGGAGTTGAAGATGTGGTTAATCTCATAGTGGTACTTGTCCTCAACTTCAATAGGCAGAGGTTGGCTAGGGCATTGTCCAGGGAAAGAGTTCAGAGTATACTTCTTGAGGAGTCAGATGTGGAAGACTGGACATAGGCCCTTCAGGCCTGGAGGTAGATCAAGCATATAAGTGTGAGTTGAGACCTTCTGGAGGATTTTGAAGAGGCTGAGCTGCTTGTGGTTGAGCCTGACAGAGGGCCTCCATGCTGTGAGGCTGTGTTGGTCAAGCCATACCAGAGTGCTGGAGGTCCAGTCAGGGGTGGGGTTGCATTGGGTACTGGCATGCTTAGAATAGGCTTGGTTGAAGGTGTTGATTTTGCCTAGGAAAACTGGTGGTGGGACCAGAGATCTTTTGTGACTTCATGCACAACATGGGAGGGGATATCCCTGAGTGAGAGCATGAGCTGAGGTTTGTACCCCTTGTTAGCATAGAGGGAGGAAACTTTGGTGGCAGAGTGAGGGGTGTTATTATAAGTAAACTCAGCAAGGAGGGGTTCTGCATGCCAGTCATTCTGTAAATGGTTAACATAGAGGCAGAAATACTGTTCCAAGTTGTTCTGTCTGTCCTTTGGTCTCTGAGTGGTAGGCAGTGGATAGGTAGGTCTTTATCTTAGGGCCTTGCATAGCAATTGCCAGAACTGAGAGACAAACAGGAGGCTGTGGTCAGAGATGATGTTGTCCAGGAGTTTGTGCTTGGAGAAGACATGTTTGAGCAATAGTTTGGTTAACTCTTGAGCATTGTCAGTGGTGTAAGAGGAGTGTAGGATAAAGTCACTAGGAAAGAAGGATTGCTAAGGACAGAGGGAATGGACAAAAGGAGAGGGAAAAATAGTTTGCTAAAGTGGATGAGGACCTGGAAACAGGAAAGAGATGAAAAAAAGGGATAAGTGATGTTGGTATAAGCTGGATGACAAATGCAAACTAGTTGCTAGCTGTAGTTGCTAGTGTTGCAGAGACAAAGACACTATAGAGTACCTGCAATTGGTACCCATGCTGAACTGAGTATGAGGTCACAGGGGCTTGTTGCTAAGCCATTAACAATGATGAGCATAGACAGAAAAGAAATCTGAAGCTGGTAAGCTGAGGGCTACTGAGGAGGAACAATACACTCATAGTTCTTTTGTCTCTATGTACAGGCAGTATTTATACTGTTTGTAGGTATAGTATTTAGAAAGAAAATATAGTTGCTGCCAGCAATGCCATCTGCTAAAGTGTCCATGATACATACTGGATGTCAGTATGGTAACCAAGTATTTGTACACAATGTCAACAAGATGCATAATAAATGTCAGTAACACAAGAAAGGTATACCTGACATTAATATCTGAAGAGTAGACACTGTTCAGGTATGTTTATAAGCAAGACAAGAAAAATGATCAGTCAGGGGTTACATGGCCTAATGTCACTAGCAATTGCTACTAAGGAAGGTCTCAATCTTGTTGTTCTAGATCCAAAGGTTAGATTCCACATGATGAGGCTTGTGATCCCAAAGTCTTGTGGTCACTAGGATCCCATGCAATGGCTACATCATTCCAGACCTTGGGGCTAGATCCCACATGATGAATTTGCATGACTCATACATATTCATGCTGTGTCCACATCAGGTGCTGCCCAGATAGGATAGTCTGTGATGTCAGTAACAATGCCCAGCAACAGTTGGATCTTATTAGTGCAATGCACTGCTTGACCAATGGCAATCCAGGAAGCATATACCATAGGTATATGCATGGTTCACCCAGGCTGGAGGCACACAGTTTGAGAGGAGGTGGCATATTACCTCTGTTTCATTGAGATTGTTAATTTGTGCAGGCAGTATGTGCAGCCTATGCAAGGTACAAGTGTAGGAGGTGAATGGAGTAGACTCTCCTACATGAGCATGGTAATTGTCAACTTCAAATTGCCTTTGTTGCATTGCAATAGAAGTCCTGAACCAGAGTTAGTGCACATACATTGGCATGCAGTTTCCAAGAAACGTCCTCAATGCCATATCCCTTCCACTTCACCTTGAACTGTAACTTCTCCCAAAACACCCTGTTATCCAATATTTCCTCCACCTTGTACTCCTGCTCATCATAATCCAGAATTGGTGGTGGAAGTACCTTAGGGTGATGGCCAGGAATAGGGTTGCCCAGAGCTAATAATAGCTTGACAACATTGAAGACTGAGTGCAGTTGATGCAGACTTGCAGAGAGCTTGAGCTGATATGCCAGTGGCCCTACCTTTCTTTCCACCACAAAGGGGCCAAGGTGACAATATGACAGCTTCTGCAATGGCTTTTTTTGTCTTTATGTCAGAGCTGTCCAGGTACACATAGTCTACAGGCTTGTATGAAGAGGCTGGTGTCCACCATCAATCATAGTAATGTGCCATGTCATCCTTTGCCTTCAGCAATGCTGCATTTGCCTTGTCCTGTGCCTTCTTCATCCTGTCCACAAACACATTTACTGAGTCATTTTCTGAGGCATGTGCTCAAGATGAGTGAATTCTGCCACAAACTGAAGGCTCCAGTCTGAAACCTATCCACTAGACAGACCATGGAGCTTCCAGAGATTTTTCCAGTACAACCTAGCTGCTCTCAGAGCATGTGCACCTGGACATGCATGCTGGTATGAACTCTTCCAAACCAATTTTGTAAGACCTAGTGGTCCTACCTCTCAAACATAATGTAGGGACTTGTTAGTGGCCTGGTGCTATCTCATGGGTGGGATGCCATATCCCACCCCCTTATTGCTTACTTTCTATGCTGGCAGTTGCCTATATGTGAGACCATTGAAAGTCTCAAAGGGGGATATGTAATGGAGCATCCAGCAGACCTCCCATTACCCTCTATTAGAAGTACAATTATAGATTTATTCATTCTATTTGTAATACATTGGCAGCATTACATAACACTGCCCTTAAAACTGTACTTACTGTAATTACAAAATGCAGCACCTTCATAGACAGAATTACAACTTGTTTTGACTTATGACACATGCATTATAAGCTGCACAAACTATAACAGAAAAGTTACAGTGATTGATGTGGAACTTGATGGATTCATGGCAAGTGATGGCAGAGTCAGCTGGCAGGTCAGAGTTGATGGCAAGGTTAGATGATTGGGCAAGGCATCTGGGGGAGGGAGTTGGGGGATGAGGCAAGAGATTGTGGAGGTTTGTGACAGTCCAAGTTTGTGCAAACTGGTGATCCAGATGAATCAAGTTGCTTACCAATGAGCTCCCAGAGAGGGCAGTAGCCATTGGCACAGCTCACTATATTCAGGCATGTACTCATCATCATCTTGGCCAAGTTTTACAGCTTGCAGATCCCTGCAAGGAACTCTTTGGGCAGCACATGATTGAAAGAATATCCAGGATCTTTGTATCTATCTGTAAGGGTGACCTTTAGAGGCTGTGGCTCAATCACACAACTAGCAGAGGGAGATCCAAAGTCTATTCAGTATCTACAAGAAGTTCTAGAGTGCTAGTGTCAGGTTCCGCTGACGACGGGGGCTCAGTACACTGGCGAGTCCTTACTAGGCGGACGCGATGTCCTGCGCTTATAACCAGGCGTCCGGAGTTGGAGCGGAGGTGGGGAAAGCTTGCGAGGGGCCCCTAGGGAGAGCAGCCCGAGTGAGTCCTGAGTGATTCGGAGGGGTCTAAGACCGGAGGTACTGATCGTTGACCCAGGGCGGGTGTCAGGGCTAGTTAGTGGGCGCACAAGTAGATTGCGGGGTAGGCAGAGGCTTCTCGGTTGATGGGGGGCGGGGTCGGAGTTGGACAGGGGATTACCGGGGCTTGGTGGGTTCCGGGGCCGAGCGGGTAGTGAGGTCCGGAGTTGTCGTTAAGAATGTTCAGGTCGTGGCGTGTGCGTGGAGTTCGTACTGATGTAGGGAGCAAGGGAACTTCAGAGGAACAAAGGAAATATGTACAGTCGAGACGAGACGGAGACGAGATGAGACTGAGAAAAGATAGATTTGAAACCTAGAAACAGAAATAGAGACGAGACATAGGAAACCAGTAAAATGTAATATCAAGACTAAAGTTCGAGGAGTTATTCTATGACTTATATACCGACTACTGGGTGCCTCCGAGGGCGGCAGATATGATGGCGGGGGTCGACGGAGCTGTGCTGAGTTGACGGGTGTCGGGTACAATCTGAGGTCGGGCCGCAGCTGTATTCTGATGGGATCAGTTGGGGGCGTGGCCGCTCCGGGGACGTCGTGACACTCCAGGACGGGTTGGGTAAACTAGGGTAGGGGGTCAGGGACGTATGACGTGGCCAGGAACGGCGGGGGAAGGTTTCAAGGGGGTGTTGATGGCTACGGAGAGGGAGTTGCCGTCGGGGTTTGCCGGAGAAGCGTCGGAGTTGTCCAGTGTGGGCGTCAAAAGTGTGGGCGGGGTCCCGGGGAGTTAGGCGGGAAATTGGGAGGGGTTGGGAGCAGTGTCTAGGGAGCTAGGGAACGGGTCATGACATCACCCCCCCTTCAGCGTCGAGACCCTCAAGACGCAGGGAGCGAGTCGGGGACCGGTAGGGCGTGGGAATCAAAGTTGATCAATATTGATCAAACCACAGCGAGCGGCGGCAGCATGGGGAAGGAAGTCGAGGTGTGGCTGCCGTTCGTCAGGGGCCCCTTCTTAACTTATTAAAAGGGGTGGACGCACCCAGGAGTCCGCCAGCTTGTTGCAATGTCTTCTTCAGCTTATTCTCCCACAGCATCTAGGTCACCGTCCCCGCCTTCCCAGCCGTCGTCCTCCGAAGATTTGGAGGGTCGCTGAGATCACCGTCGGGTCGAGGCGATGTACCGTAGTCGTGAGTGCCGCCTGTTCCATGTACCCCAGGACACTGATCATCCCTTCGCAGAGTTGTCCGCGGCCGTGGCTGGTCCCTCAGGGCCACTGTCTGGTGTGGATGCGACGCAGCCCCCGGCAGGCGTGGTCACTTCTACGCGTTCCAAGTGTGGCATTCGCCCGGGGGTGGTCCGGCTTGTCCCAGAGGGTTCGAGGGTGGTCCAGGCGGAGGTGACGCCGGAGCAGTTTGCCGAGGCGGTGGGTTGGGCGAGGGGTCCCCCCACCCTCGAGTGGTGTCAGGCGGCGGCTCCGGTGAGTGGCCACTTAGCTTCATGTCTCCCGGACTAACATGCCCCTGCAGTGTGCGTCTTGTACCCGACGAGGGGAGCAGTGTGAGTTTGAGGAACCGGCATCGGGGGTACGGCGGGACACGTCGGTGTGCCTTCCGTGCCGTTTGTGGCACGAGAAGTGCTCCGTCACCCTGAGTTGGCGGGCCGTTTGCGTCGCGGCGGAGCAAGGGTGGGACCAGGGTTGGGTCGCAGCGCAGCTGTATGAAGGACGGAAGGGCAGGGTGTCGGGGAGGGGCTCCGGGGCTGGGGAAGGGGAACGGGTCAGCGCGCTTGTCATGAAGGTGGGCCCTCCGCGGGGTGGACGGAAGGAGGGGGCCCCTTCCAGGCAGGAGAAAGGGAAACGGAGGGCGTCCCCTTCACCCGAGGCGGGTCCCAGTAAGTGGGCGCGGGGCGAGCAGGTGATGGGGGGCCCCCCTGGTTCCGTGGTGTATTCCCCTACGTCCGGAGCCCCCGTTGAGCAGTCTGCGGACAGGTCGTGGTTGGTTGCGGAGGCCTATCTGCGGCATCGGGTAGAGGGCTTGGAACGGTTGTTGGTCGTACGCAAGGAGGAGATTCAGGGGGTACGGGAGGAGAGGGACGGGGCTCGACGGGAGTTGGACGGGGTTCGGAGGGAACGGGACCTGGCGCAGAAAGACAAGGACGTCGCCGTCAGGACTGCCACGGAGCGATTATCTCGTCTGCAGGAGTTGGAGGTGTGGACAGTGCATTTGCAGGCGCGGGTGGAGGCGGCGGAGGTGGCGACGCAGCAGGCAGGAGGCTCAGGGGTGCGGGAGACTCAGCAGGGTTCCAGCGCTGGGGAAGTCCGGGCGGCGGTGGAGAGGGCGTGGCGGCAGAAGGAGTGGCTCGCTAACGAGGTGGCCTCGGGCCGGCGAGGAGTGCTTCGTGAGTGGTCTTCCCGCTTTCTTCTCCTAAGCGCTGATTCGGGTTCCACAGACTGGGCCCAGGAGCATCGCATCCTTCTTGACGGAGCGTCGGCAGCGCTGGGGTCCATCCATGATGGGTTGGCAAGGATGCCCGGGGACCTCCCGCCGGAGTTGGGTCAAGGGGTTACGCAGATGGGGCACCTGTTGGCAGGGCATCGGCGGAGGGCGACGGCAGACCCCGGGGCATGGTGGGAGATAGCGATGGACGTGGGGGAACCGCTCCCCGGGCAACCCGAGGTTCTGGCAGCGGTAGTGGCACAGTTGGAGGTGTTCATGGTGGGAAGGGTAGCGGGGTTGGGGTCGGAGGAGGAGGGGGAGTGAGGGGAATTCGGACCCCGTCGCTGACCTGTTCCCTGCCCATTTCTTGTTCGAGTATATACCTGTACACTGCTTGCTCCTATACAGTCTTCGGACCTTCTGCTGAGTGTGGGGAGTTTCAGATAGAGCGAGGAGAGGAGTAAGTGGAAACACGTAGGAGAGTATTGGTGGGAGTTGAATCCCTGGTGAACCCAGAGGCGGGGGTTACGCCCACTATTGCCATCTGTGTTGGGTCAGTCCCGGGGGTTCTGGGGCTTGGCAGGATTCCATCGGTGGAAGTCCCGGAGTTCGTCGGGGGCCCTGTCGAGGTTCTTTCGGGGTTCCCACGTATCGTCCTCAGGTCCGTAGCCCTTCCAGTGGACCAAGTACTGGAGTCGGCTGCGAACTACCTGGGAGTCGAGGATCTCGTCGACCTCGTAGTGATACTCGTCCTCGACTTTGACAGGGGGCAGTCGGCTGGGGCGTTGGCTGGGGAAGGGGTCTGGAGCGTGCCTTTCAAGGAGTCGAACGTGGAACACAGGGTGGAGGCCCTTCAGACCCGGAGGCAGGTCGAGCTTGTAAGCGTGGGTGGAGACCTTCCGGAGGATCTTGAATGGGCCGAGGCGTTTGTGGTCGAGTTTGATAGAAGGCCTCCGGGTCTTAAGATTTCGTCGGTCGAGCCAGACCAAGGTGCCGGGGGGCCAGTCGGGGGTCGGCTGGCGACGGGCATCGGCGTGCTTGGAGTAGGCTTGGTTGGTGGTGTCGATCTCGTCCCGGAGGAATTGGTGGAGGGATCGGAGGTCCTTGGCGACTTCGTGGGCCATGTGGGAGGGGATGTCCTTGAGGGACAGCGTGAGTTGGGGATTGTAGCCCTTGTTGGCGTAAAAGGGGGAAACTCCAGTGGCGGAGTGAGGCGTGTTGTTGTAGGTGAATTTGGCAAGGGGGAGCTCCGCGCGCCAGTCGTTCTGTAAATAGTTAACGTAGAGGCAAAGATACTGTTCTAACGTCTGGTTTACGCGCTCGGTTTGCCCGTCGGTTTCCGGGTGGTAGGCAGTAGAGAGGCTGGTTTTGATCTCAAGTGCCTTGCACAGCGATTGCCAGAAATGAGATATGAATAGGGGTCCACGGTCGGAGACGATGTCGTCGGGAAGTCCATGTTTGGAGAATACGTGTTCTAGAAATAGTTTGGCGAAATCCGGGGCGGTGTCAGTGGTGTGGCAGGGAATAAAGAGGGCTTGCTTGGTAAGGCGGCAGACGACGACGAGAATTGCGTCGAAACCTTCGGAGTCAGGGAGTTCGACGATATGATCCATCGATATTGAAGACCAGGGGCGGCGACCGACGGGGAGGGGTTTCAGTAATCTGTGGGGGCGATGGCGGGGGACTTTGGCCCGTAGGCAGGGTTCGCAGGCCCTCACGTATTGCATGATGTCCTTCTTCATTCCTGGCCAAAAATAAGTCTGGGAGATGAGTTGAAGGGTCTTACGAATTCCTGGGTGCCCCCGGAGTTTGTGATCGTGGTGCTGCCGGAGTATGTCGAGGCGAATGGACTTGTGGTCTGGAGCATAGATTTGTCCACTTCGGAGCAGCAGGCGGTGGTCCGGGGATAGTGAAAAGGGGTTGTCTACGCTTGACTCGTCGGGGTTGTTGCGGGGGTCATGCTGGTTGAAGAAGGGGTCCGGGGGTGAATTCCTGATTTGCTGGAGGATTCCTTCTTCGTTTAAAATCAGCACGGCATGTAGATGTTCGGGTGGGATTACCACTTGATGGTTGAATGCATTTCGTTCGGTTTCAAACAATTTCTTTGGATACACGTCGGGTCTCCGAGTGAGGGCGTCGGGCTTTGCGCCGAGTCGCCCGGGGCGGTAGTGAATGGTAAAATCGTACTCCGAAAGGGTTTTGGACCATCGAGCCTGGCGGCGGCTGAGCTGTTTCATGGTCGTGAAGTATTGCAGGTTGTTGTGATCGGAGTAGACTTGGATGCGGTGCGGGGACCCTTCGAGGTAGGCCCGCCACTGACGAAAGGCTTCGACAATCGCGAGGAGTTCCTTGTTGTAAATGTCATAGTTGAGTTCCGCTGGGATCATCGATCGGGTGTAGAAGGCGACGGGGCGGAGATCCTTGCCCTCCGAGTTTGACTGGGAGAGTATCCCGGCGATAGCATAGTCGGAGGTGTCACATTCAAGCACGATCGGTAGGGAGGGGTCAAAATGGCGGAGGACCGGAGCGGAGGTGAAAGCCTTCTTCAGGAGGAGGAATACGCCCTGGCACTTGCTGTCCCAATCCCAAGAGGTGTCCTTCCTTGTGAGCCGGTTGAGGGGTTTGGTGATTCCGGAGTAGTTGTCGATGAAGCGGCGATAGAAGTTAGCAAACCCCAAGAATGACTGTACCTCCTTGATGTTCCGCGGGGAGGGCCAGTTGAGTATCGCATCGACCTTGGCGGGGTCCATGTGCACACCGTTGGGGGTGACGATGACCCCAAGATATTCGACTTCCGCTGTGTGGAATGAGCACTTTTCGGGTTTAGCATGAAGGTGATACTCTCGGAGTCGTTCCAGGACACGGCGGACGTGCTCCGAATGCTCCGCCGGTGAATTCGAGTAGATCAGGATATCGTCCAAATATATGATGACAAAGACGTCATTCATGTCGTGAAAGATGTCGTTCATGAAGTACTGGAAGGTGGTGGGGGAGTTAGTCATTCTGAAGGGCATTACGAGATACTCAAAGAGGCCGTAGCAGGTGCAAAAGGCGGTCTTCCACTCATGCCCCGGGGCAATCCGGACGTTGTTGTAGCCGGAACGAAGGTCGATTTTTGTATAAATCTTGGCGCTGCAAAGGCGATCAACAAGGTCTCCAATTAAGGGGAGGGGGTACCGGTTCTTCTTGGTGACTTTGTTGAGTCCCCAATAATCCACACAGAGTCGGAGGGATCCATCTTTTTTCTTGGCAAACAAAACCGGAGCACCAGCCGCGGAGATTGAGGGATGTATGAAACCTTTGCCGAGCATGTCGTCGAGGTATTCCTTCAGGGCCCGGAGCTCAATTTCAGACATGTTGTAGATCTTGCCAAACGGGGGTGAGGTGCCTTCTTCGAGGTCGATCTGGTGGTCGTAGAAGCAGTGCAGAGGGAGTTCCTTGGCACTTCCTTCGGAGAACACATCAGCGAACTTATGATACTCCGGGGGAACTACTTCGGATAGGATCTGTTCCTCTGTTTTCTTTTCTGATGTGGTAGTCCCTGCGCGGAGGTATTCCTCCAGTAGGGCCGGAGTGACTTGCAACTGGAAGGCGGGGGTGCCTTCTCGTAGGAGGCGCGCGAAGGGGACGGCGCCAATGATTTTAATGTCGAGGTTTCCGGAGTTGATGGGGCTGGGTCCCATAGGTGTAGCAGTTGGATCCGGGGTGGCGTCGGGGTCCGGGATAGGCTGGAAGCAGAGGTGGATGGCGGCTGCTAAGCTCGCTTCGGGGCCGGGGAATTGCATGGTAAGGTTCTTCCAGTTGATGTCGGGGTTGACGTCTCGCAGCCACGGGAGTCCGAGCACAATTGGGGTCGACGGGGGTAGTCGGGTAACGAGGAGTCGGGCCTGGAACTGCAGGTCGTTATCGAGGGTGAGGGTGTTGTTGTGGTACTGCGTGATTCTTGTCGTGGCGGGGCTCCCATCGAAGAGTTGGAGCTCGAGGGGTTTGTCGAGGTTGTTGCGTCGGAGGTCGAGTTGGTTGCTGACAAAGACACCGGAGGCGCCGCTGTCTACGAGGGCGGGAAGTACCTTGAGCGAGCTGCCAAGTCGGACATAGATGACGAACGATCGCGCAGACCTAGAGTGAAGTTGCAGCGGGGTCTGGGGTGGGTTGATCGTGGTCTCGGAGCTCTCGGAGGGGGGTGAGACATGGAAGGGTACCAGTCTGGAGTCGGTGGGGTTGTCCCGGTCAAAGCATAGGGTGAGACTGGGCCAATCGACGCGGGGATTGGTGGAGCGGAGCCATGAGAACCCTAAGACGACAGGGGCAGAGGGGTGTAATTTTGTGACGAGTAGTCGGAGTTCTTGCTGTTGTCCGTCGGCAAAGGTCAGGGTCGTTTCTAGGCAATGAGTGATGTCTCCCGCTGGGGTAGAGTCTCCGTCAAAGAGTTTAAGGGGGATCGGGGCAGGAAGACGGCGGAGGGGTTGTGGGGCGAGCGCTGCCAGGGATTCATCAATAAAGTTATCGGTGGCGCCGCTGTTGACTAGTGTGGGGACGGGTTTGTCGGTGAAGGGAAGAGTGGTGCGGAGGAGGAGGTTTGTGGAGGATTGAGAGGGGAGGTGTGCTGGGGGGTTGTCCGGGGTGAGCATCATTGCGCGGAGGAGTGTGGCTGGGGTGGAGAAGATGTTGGGATGTGGTCCGCGGTCTAGTGCGTCTTCCAGACCTAAACCGCCGACTCGTTTTCTGTGAACTGGTAGTTGCAGTCTTCTCCGTCGATTGTCCACACGGCGCGTCCCATCACCTGTCGTTTAGGGCAACTGCGAATAAAATGTCCCTGCTCACCACATAGGATGCACGCGCCCTCCTTCCGTCGTTTCTCCTGCGTTTCTTCCGGCACGTTGATCCACTGACTGTCCTGGATCCTGTTTGCACATAGGGCCTCCTGATCGTTGGCGGGGTCCGGGATGTTGTCGCGATCGTTGGGGTTGGTATCCAGGGGTACTGGGGTGTCATGGAGGTCGGCGGCGTTGAGCTGGGCAGGTGGTCGCTGCCCCAGGGGCCGGTTAGTGTTGGGGACTCCTCGGCCCGGGGGGAAGCGGGGTGCGGGGTTAGCAGGGTTAGCGGGGATGGAGGATCGGATGCCATCGGTTGCTCCGGCCTGCCAGTTGGTGTTACCAGAGGTATTCCACGAGGTCCGGGGCGCCGTGTTTTTGCTGTGATCTTCCCAATAACGTTGGTCGACCTGGGTAACGAGCGCCTTGTACCCGTCGTAGGTGGTTTGTTTGGGCGCAAGGCAAAGGACGTCCTTGATCCGTTGGGGCAGGGCACGACGGAGGGCAAACCGGAGGGCATTGTAATTCCAGCCGGTCTCGTAGGCCTCTCGTTCAAATCGTACGATGAAGGTCGTGAAGCGTTCATTGTCGCGCATTTGGAGGTTGAAGAGATTTTCCTCCACCTCTGCTACGGTGTCAAAGACGCCAAACTTACTCGAGAACTCTTGAGTGAAAGCAAGCAAATGGGAGAGTACAGGATTGTTTGGGTCGAACCGGAGTAGCGCGGTGTAGTGGTCGAAGGCGATGCCCTGTAAGTATGATGCGGCGAAGGCCACTCGTGAGCTCTCAAGCTGAAAAGTGATGGGCTTAGCTTGAAACATAGTTAAACACTGGGTCAGGAAGATTTGCCACTTCCGGGGGTCGTGGCCGGTGAAGGGTTCGGGCTTCTGGATGTCGAGCTTTCCTTCCCGGGCCAGTGCGTCGCGGGTATTGTCCTGCAAATTTTGAGATCGAGGTGGGGGTCCAGCGTTGTAGTAGTAGTAGTAGTTATTTCTGTTTCCGCACTGGGGGGGAAAGCTGTCCATCGCTGGGCCCCATCCTCCTGGGAGTCCGCCATTGGGTGGTCCCCCACTGGGGTTTTGACCTACACTACCCGGGGCGGGTCCTGGGGCCCATCGAGGGGGAGGGGGTCCTCCGGGATTTGGGAGTCCAAAATAGTTGACATCGTTGGGGGGGTTAGGCATCGGGGTGGGCAGGGGACGAGAGGGGTTGACGGAAAGAGGAGGTCGGGGCGCCCCAGGGCCCAGGGGCTGTCGCGGGGGAACTGGGGCGTTGGGACGGGGCGGAGGGGCATTGCTACGAGGGGCACGGAGGTCGAAGTGGGGGGGTCAGTCTCGTTGGGGCCTGTTGCACGGGGGGTGTTCGTCGGCGGGGTTGCCCGGCTCGTCAATATAGGAGAGGGTCCGGTTGTCGTCGTTGACGCGTAGGGGCAGTCGTTGGGAGCGGATTTTGGGGACGGCGGGTTGGTCCCAGGTTTGGAAGGCGCTGGGCACCGAGCTGGCCCGGGGCCGGGCAGAGAGGGCCAGGGTGTGGGCGGCGGGTTGGTCGAACAACCCCCCCACGGGGTTGAGATTCCTCAAGATGCTGGAGGCCACGTTGAGTTCTTCCTGCTGGCGGGGAACGGAAGATGGGGCTTCGTTTTGTGTCCTGACGGGTTCCTCGCGTTGCATGTGGAAGGAGCGGGCGGGATCCAGGGGATCTTCGAAGGGGCAGGGGTTCGGGCTAGTGTGGATTTCTTCGACCAAGGCACGGAGCTCGTTCCATAAGTTGTTGTCGAGGCCCAGGGTGCCTTGCATATTCTCCGGGAGGTTCCCTTGTAGGTAGCGTTCGTGGAAGTCGAGGAGTCGATCCGCCCAGACCTCCGGGGTTGCAGAGGCATCGGGGTAGCCTAGGTTGGTAAGGAGGGTGCGGGTACGCCTTGCAAATTCTGCAGGGGACAGGCAGAGGAAGCGGAGGACTTCGTCACGTTGCTGGGTGTAGGCTTTGATCCTTTGCTGCCTAGGAGAAGGAGGGGTTTGAACAGCGAATGGTGGGCAGGGTGGGGAATAGTTATCCGTGGCTTCCGGAGGGACTGGGGCTGCAGCGGGGATTGGGTACGCATAGTAATGGGCGGGGGGAAGGTAGGCGGGGTTGGGGGGTGCTGCAGAGTATCCTCCGGGGTTGATACGGGGGTTGTTGCCATCGGCGTGGAATGCGGGAGGGCGGCGCCAGCCCGGGGGTATTCCCTGGCTGATGGAGGGGGCGTAGAACACCTGGTTGGGGTCAGGGGTCCAGTGACGGGGCATGTATTGGTCCGCGAAGGGACCCGGGTAGAATGGGGCGTAGGAATTTTCCAGTATGGGCCGGCCGTAGGTGTCGGTTGGGTAACCAACTGGGTTGTACGCGGGGTTAAACGCAGACATCGAGAACGGGGTAAGGGGGAGTCTTGATATTATGTCAGGTTCCGCTGACGACGGGGGCTCAGTACACTGGCGAGTCCTTACTAGGCGGACGCGATGTCCTGCACTTATAACCAGGCGTCCGGAGTTGGAGCGGAGGTGGGGAAAGCTTGCGAGGGGCCCCTAGGGAGAGCAGCCCGAGTGAGTCCTGAGTGATTCGGAGGGGTCTAAGACCGGAGGTACTGATCGTCGACCCAGGGCGGGTGTCAGGGCTAGTTAGTGGGCGCACAAGTAGATTGCGGGGTAGGCGGAGGCTTCTCGGTTGATGGGGGGCGGGGTCGGAGTTGGACAGGGGATTACCGGGGCTTGGTGGGTTCCGGGGCCGAGCGGGTAGTGAGGTCCGGAGTTGTCGTTAAGAATGGTCAGGTCGTGGCGTGTGCGCGGAGTTCGTACTGATGTAGGGAGCAAGGGAACTTCAGAGGAACAAAGGAAATATGTACAGTCGAGACGAGACGGAGACGAGATGAGACTGAGAAAAGATAGATTTGAAACCTAGAAACAGAAATAGAGACGAGACATAGGAAACCAGTAAAATGTAATATCAAGACTAAAGTTCGAGGAGTTATTCTATGACTTATATACCGACTACTGGGTGCCTCCGAGGGCGGCAGATATGATGGCGGGGGTCGACGGAGCTGTGCTGAGTTGACGGGTGTCGGGTACAATCTGAGGTCGGGCCGCAGCTGTATTCTGATGGGATCAGTTGGGGGCGTGGCCGCTCCGGGGACGTCGTGACACTCCAGGACGGGTTGGGTAAACTAGGGTAGGGGGTCAGGGACGTATGACGTGGCCAGGAACGGCGGGGGAAGGTTTCAAGGGGGTGTTGATGGCTACGGAGAGGGAGTTGCCGTCGGGGTTTGCCGGAGAAGCGTCGGAGTTGTCCAGTGTGGGCGTCAAAAGTGTGGGCGGGGTCCCGGGGAGTTAGGCGGGAAATTGGGAGGGGTTGGGAGCAGTGTCTAGGGAGCTAGGGAACGGGTCATGACAGCTAGCTACTCACCTGGCAGAGGGAGATCCAAAGAGAACAAGTCTAAAGATCCCCAATGCCAGTGTTTAGAAAATTTACTCTAGAGCTTCTGGAAACAACACCCAACAACAACCAAATCTAGAGTCCAATCAAAAAGTGGAAATCAATTGTAAATGGTCTCAATCTCCAGACTCCCTGCATGTGACCACATATGAATATGACCAAAAGATAGCCCTTGGTTGGAAGTACTTGTGATACAAGGATGGGAGGCCGACAATGAGTGGTAGGCCCAGAATACAGGAAACAATTCAGGGGTCTGATAAGAGGCCATGTAGAAGGGGTGACACTTGTCAGAATTACAGACAGAGAACCAGTGCAGCCTGAGGGCTAGAACTGAGACCAGCAGATAGGGAAAGCAAAGGAGAATAAAGGAAAACCAGAAGGAGGGAGAACAGCACAGAGGGGGACTGGGACATCCCCTGACACTATCCCAATTATCTCACTCATACATTTGAACAGCCCATGCATTCCTACCAATGTGTACACTATTGTTGGCATATGAATAATGATAATAGTGACTCAGGCTGCCACAGAAGAATGAGTCATGTTATTTGAGTTTAACTATTTGCCAAGTGACCCCAGTGCTAGAACAACAATTAGTCCTAGGCAGCTGAACATACCAGACAAATCAGAGATTTGTCTCATGTCCTTGCATGATTAGTACACAAGGGTAAGTTGTAGTGGACTTGTTATTTAATATAATTTTTATATTAGACATCATCTCCACATTACATAAGATGATCTTTTTTTTCTAACAATACATACAGGAATCCTAGAGATTGGGATAATGCTGTGTTTGTGTGAACATAAGACCTCAAATTGTAAACCAGTTACATTTTTTTTAAGTACCCAACATGGTGCTTGTATGGAACCCTGTCAAATCTGAGCATTTTCCATTCAGAGCTCATCAGCTTTGACATCAGCTTCTTCAAAACTTTGATCCAAGAACTGCACTGGCCACATTGGCATGGGTTCACACCCTGACCCCATGCAACCTGGACAGGACAATCATGTCCTCCCAAGCAGTGGACAGCAGTCATCAATGACAACTGAACCAGCCTCTGACAATACCCAACAGGTAGCAGTGGGAGGTGGGACTGAGGAGGGTACAACCCCTCCACCAGTCAAGACATCCCTGAGGGAATGCCCAAGACTGCTCCTAGGTTAGTGTTGGGGGCACTAAAGCATGTGTAGCAAGTAGAGTTGCAGCAACCTGGGGAGTCTCAACCAATCATCTAGCTGCTGGAGCTGGACAAGGGTAAACAAGTCAAGATGGTGGATATGAGCAAGACATGGCTTGTGAACCCATCTCTTTCAGAGCAGGAGTGCTTGGAACAGCAAGTTGTTATCTGGGGAAAAGCCCAAGGGCAATTAATGGACAAGTTATGGAGACTGCCAATGGAATCAACTGCATTGAAACAATGCAGACCATCTCAGAGTGGAGAATAGCAAAATTTCCCAGTGTGGAGACTGCTGCAACCTATGGTGGCAGAGGAGATGTTGAACAAGGAAGAGGATGGAAGGTATATCCATACTATGGATATACAGGTCAAAATTGTCTAGAAAAAGCATCCAGAAATTGTAAAGAATAGTACCAAAGCAAGACTGACATTGTATGTTCAAAAGCATATTCAGCTTCTGCAGTTACAAGGTGAGATGGTCCCAGTGAATGGGATCAATAAATATATTGCATTTTATGTCAAGCTTCTGGACCTCAAGATGTGAAGTTATTGTGACTGCAAGTTAAGGCAAATACAATCTGATATGTCAATGCCCAACAGTGCCAACTTGATTCCAACCATTCCTGCAATACATGCAGAGTGCTCAGGCTATGAGCAATAATTCAGCTGAGGGGATGCTATTGTTTTTACTACACTATCTCAGTTCTCACTAGTGAGTACCAATGTAACAACATATGCTACTGAGGTGTGAGTGCCCCTTCAGACAAGTCAAGAAGGACAGACTCAATTGCTATTATCAAGAAGCTTTGCCCCACCTAGCATAGGACAGTTAATCTAGTGACTGGCACACTGAGCACTGCAGTGGGAGATGCTCTTGATATCCATGCTAACCTTTAATCAGTAGATCTTTGATTTTGTAAAATCATGTCTTGTGCTGTGGTACTTATATTTTCACTTCCAGCAACCCACCCCTCCACATCATTCTTGATGAGCTGCCAGATGGTTCATCAGGTGGGACTGCTCCCCCTGCATAATCTTTATATCTCTTTATAGGTGTTGATCTCACAATGATCAAAATTGTAATCTCTGTCCATTACTAGCCCATTTACCAGCCTTCCCTCAGCATACACATTGATAAGAGTAAGGAGAAAGCTCTGGTGACTGCCACACAAGCACACCAGACCACATCCATATCAGTATAGTGTCTGTGCTCAAGCTACCAAGGCAGTATCAGCTAGATGGGCAGGAATGATTCTTGTAGCCTACCACCTCAGGTGTTTTGCAAGCCATATAGTCCTTCACCCTTGATCTCCACCTCCTGACATTCAATGGATAATAAATGGTGGATGATGACAAGGATTTCCCCTGAAATTTGAAGTAAGCAAGAATATAGGCTGTGCTAAGGATAGTAACAAAATGCACAAGTGCTGAGAAGCATAGAGACAATGACAAAGGCCAAGGTAGTCAATGCATAAAAGAAGATGGATGCATTCAAGGAATTGAATAATTATAATACAATAAAACATTCATTAAGATACACTACTTTGCTTAATAAATCATCCATCTGCCTTTTTTCATTTTTTTAGTTATAGATGTTGTTAGAGTTGGGGACTGGTGCTTGTACCACTACTGTAATATGACAGAACAATAATTGAGATACACTATGTTGCTGAATAATTAATCCATCTAACTTTGTCCAATTATTATATATATTATCAGAGTCAGGAACTGGCACTTGCTGCTGCTATTATCTTCTAAAAGAAAGTCTGATTAGTGCTTCAATATTGGCACTGGAGGTAAAATTCTTTTTTCCCAACTTTGGAAAGGGAGTATCATGATCCAAGCATGAATTTATATGTTTCTACTGCCTATCATAGTCAATTCTCATAGAGATAATTCTTTAGCTCTATTCACTTTGTTTCTAGGTAGATATATACAACTTCCATTTTTAGTGCTCTTTCTGTGCCACTTATACATTGAATTGGGAATCTATACACATTACTATACTGGCATTCAATGTATACTTGTGACTCACCTTTAGATACTTAACTCACTTTGAGTACTTCCATAACATAGATATATATTTATGTAACCTATGCTAGTTCAGTATAGAATTGGTACTATGAGATAGATGATGAGTACAAATATGATGGCATTTATGATGTTTCCAATACTGCTTGTTCACTGTGAGAGAAGATGGTCCTCTGAGTGTTTCTGGAGGCAAATCTTGGATAGGAATAGGTTGCTTGTGAAAATGAGCTAAGTTCAAAAGATCCATCTACAACTACAACACATGAGAGACTCTGTGTGTTGAGCATAAGTCTTGATGCCTGCATACAAAATCAAGCCCCTGATGATTATCAACAATAATACAATCTCACCATTACAGCATAACCTGCCATCAACCACCTATGGAATGGTCAACCTTTTACAACCCAATGAAAAAGTACATGATAACATACGCTGTGCCCATTTGCTGAATAGGGCGTTTTGCAAGAACCACAATGAAGATCAAGTTGAGGAGCTGCAAAGCTGCCAAAAATGTTCTCATTGACTCATGAGCAGATAGCTTGTGTATGACATACTGAAAGCACTAGAAGGAAAGATCAGCCATCTCCTCATCAGAACTCTGGGGAAGGATTTACAAAAAGAAGTAAAATGAATTATCTCGAGTGAAGAGGAGGATGGTGGGCATGATTCTGCGAGTGCGTAGAATGTCCTTGAGTGTTTTCTTTGTCCCTGTTTCGGTAGACTCCAAAATTGTTTTGAAAAACTTTGCCAGTGAGAGAACAAAGAAAATGGCTGGTTCTTTGCCATCAAACACGGATCTGACAGATGATTGGATTATGATGGCATACATGTGAGCACAAGAGCCGAAATCCTGGTCCATCGTCAACACAAATGTATGAATATACTTGAATGGAATAACATACCAGGCAGCTAACGAGAATTTGATGCGAGTAGGAAGAGTGGCTAAGCAGCCAGGGACTGGCGTTGTGGACATGCGGGGAAGGGGTGTAATACTTGAGACTTCGACTGCCACAGTAGCAAAGGCAAGCTATCATATGGCTGAGCATGGTAGATAAGCAGATGGTTCATACCCTGTCTTACCAGTGTCTCGACTGAATTTATAGATACCAAAGAATCAGGACATAAGAGCAGGTTGAGATGGAATATACACTAACACAGGTAAAGGGCTGAAAGTGTAATAGTGACTGATAGTGCAGAACTAGCATATTAGCAAGAGTGAGCACGAAAAAAATGCATATGCCTCACCCCTGCGACGATATCCATACAGGGCAATTATTCGGCGTAGAAGTAGATAGTCTCCCACAGCTGTTGACAGGACTGGGCCATTGCTATGGTACAATGGTGTCCATTGGTATCAGGCCAAAAAAAGAAGAAACTCAAAAGAAAATGCTTACTAGCCAATAAACCAAAACCAACCCTGACAGCTGATACAAGGCCAGACTTGTGTCACTCATTCTGGTTTGGATAGGGAATGGACTCACAACTAAAAATTATCAGCATACCACGCGAAAGTGTTTCGCAGGACTCACTCGGAAAGGTACTATCCAACTGGTGGTAACTGACATAGGATGAGTTTGATCAGATCAGGCGCATGTCAAACAAACCTACCACCCAAATTGATACTGATTTTTCTTTACATGAGCAAGACACAATAAAGCTACATTCTCGGTACTAATATCACGTACCTCAGGGTAAAGACTGTATAATAACGCACAAACAAGTAGACAAACCTTTGGAAAGTCCATCTGCCTCTGGGACAAAAGGTTTTAGTAGAAGTTATTATGTGGAAACTTGATAATACCGCTCGAGCATGGACACCTGCCATTGAATGTAGGTAACAAATCAAGTAGTCATAGGGAGAACAGACCTCTAGGGATATCGTCAGAAGTATGTCATATACTAGCCATGTCAGAGCACCAGCTAGTATAAATTTCATGTCAATGTGCACAGAGTGGAGATTGGAAAAAGTGGTCACCAGCAGCAATATTCACCAGTTGTACATCACTAATCTGAAGGACTATGGAGGCTAAGGAAGGCGGATCCATGATGCAGCTGAGGTTGAAACGAGATCATTGGAGACGTGGGCAAGATATAGTCCTGAATATAAAAAGTTCCCATCGAGCAGTTGAGATCTGAGCGCGTGGAATGATGCAACTTACATCGATCCAATCAAACTTATATCAGACCGGATTCAACCGGAACGGCCGAGGCCCGTACTACATATAACAGGTGACCGTCGCATTCACGTCAACACTTCGCGTAAAGCATAGGATCTAGGGGACAATCTATTTCTAACGATGGCAGAATTTGACAAAATCCCTCCCAGTGTCAAGGGACAATGCAGTGAAACTTAAAAGCGCCGGGTGAGGATGTCAGCATGAATAGAAATCAGAATCGCTTATTTTTGACATTATCAATCTTTGGAAGCTACGCAGATGTCTTACATGTTTCATGCTACATATGATCTGAGGATCACCAACACGGTGCAACACTGGCTATGGGAGGTTCTTCGGCTACCGTTAGCTACCGTTAGGATAATCTTTGCAGCCGTTTGAAACCCAAAGTTCCCGCGACCGTGAAGGCGAGCTCAAACCTACTCAAACATGGACGCAGCTCCGGGGCAGGTATGAGAATGTTGATCAAACGGTAGCAATTGCTCAATCTCCCTATGGACACCATCAACGGCTGTTGAAGATAGGTGGTCGCAATTCTCACTGAGAGAACAGACTAAAGCAACAAACAATACAACATTTATGCTGAGACATCTTCAAACATGATGAAATAACCTTCATTTGCACAAGCGCGCGCAGCCGCAGCATCTTTGTCTATCTACGGGAAAGCACTGCCTTTTCATGAAAGATAAAACGTCCTGCCACGAGCAATCGATCTGTGCTCCGCAGCTCATATTGTCACAACCATGGCTACATACTTTGACCCTACGTTGTTTCTTCGTTTACCTCTTTTTACGTCAGATGGAAAGAGCCTGCAGGACTGGTTGATGCTCTTTAAAGATCAGACAATGCATACTCTAGCTAGAGACCCTCTGCTGTCCATCTCTGCCATTATTAATGGTGCGATTACTCTGTACGTTCTCAAGTTTCTGTTAAGCAAGGTACCTCATTTCATACTGTCTGGGGAAACCTCGGATCCATGGCTAATCTACTTCTCCAGTCACAAATCCCGGGGTTTGGTTATCCACACTGGTTCCCTGCGGGTCGAATTTATGGAGGTGCCCGCTTCTTTGTGGATTCTTCCACTATGATCTCGAAAGGTTATAAAGCGGTTCGCATCTGATGATTACTCTGGGTCAATCTCCTGATCTAGAGCTTAGAGCAAAGGAAAAGTTTTCAAGATTCCCCGTTGGAGATCATGGGTATACATTCTCTCCGGCGACAAACTTGGTACTGATTTCATTCTCCGAGTTTAACCTTCACACTGTTTGACGATGATCTTTTATTTCAGTTGACGACTTTCATCATTTTTCCGACAAGGAACTATCGTTGTTGGATTCCGCTAAGCATGTGGGTTCGGCGTTTCGTTGCATCAGGTAGGGATTGATTTTTCTGCAGGAGCTTCAAATTCCCTACACGATGGGTGCGAGCGTGCATGACGATCCTTATCATCTACCAATATTGCGCCAGAAGGTTTGTAGTTATACCATCCCAACTGATTCCGCATGCTTATCTCAATGTCTGCAAGCTTACTCGAAATCTGAATTATTTGGTCACAGAGATTCTCGACGAAGCTGTTCCCGCCTTCAATACTATCATTGGTCAACATTGCCCGCCTGGTATGACGTTCACTGTGCATGTCAATAGAAAGACCTCAATTTCAGTGGTAGGAACGATTTTCCATTTCAAAGGGCTTTTGTCCATCACACGCATCGTTGCTCAGACATTCAATCGCATTCTTGTCGGACCTGACCTGTGTATGTCTTTTTTGCTTTCCTTTGATTGCTGAGGTTGATTGTCTTCTCAAACAGGCCGTGATACGGCCTACAATGCTGTCAGCATTCAGTTTGCATCGAACGTCATGTTTACAAGCTTGATAATCAACCTATTTCCGCGATTCTTACATCCGTGAGTTCGTCTAAATAAAAATCAGTGAGATCAAGAATTACTGCAACTGTTGACAGATTGGTAGGAAGGATCTGTTCAAAATTTGGCTCCAATCTACCAAAAGCCATTTCCCTTACAAGATCCTTGGTAGAGAAGCGTCGCGCGCTGATGCGTAGTCGTGACTTGACAGAAGAGGAAATGAACGTAGGTGTCACTAGGTATAAAATCCATTTTTCTTCATTTCTCACACAAACATTCAGACTGACTTCTTGTGGTGGTTTCTCGCAACCGCTACAGGAGAACAAGCTACTACTGAGTCGCTGGCTACCAGAATCCTCGTGGTAAATGCTGCGACTATTCATACGTCCTCTATGGTTTGTTTTAGGGATGTTTATCAGAGATGACAACTAATTCTTCCCATCCCGGGCCTTTAGGCCCTCACACAAGCACTAACTAATCTTGCGTTACACCCTGAGTGGGCCGTAAGATTGCGCATGGAAGCAAGCTCTGCCTTTTCCCGTCATGGATGGTCGAGGAACATGCTGAAAGAACTGCATGACACGGACTCTTTTATCAAGGAGTCAATGAGACTCAATGGTCTTGGCTCCAGTAAGCATCACCGTCTAGGTACACTGACACAATTGTTCACTTTTAAAGTGGGATTCCCCCGTAAAGCCATGCAAACCTTGTCCCTTTCTGATGGAACTGTTATCCCCGCCGGCTCTCTGGTTTCTCCTGCCCTTAGTGCTCATTCAGATCCCGAATACTACCCCAATCCGGATGCATTTGACCCAACTAGGTTTATGGAAGGAACATGTAAAGATAAAGTTGACACTGGGGGCATGGTCCGCACGAGCAGCCATTTCCTTCCCTTTGGTCACGGCGAACATACTTGGTGAGTTCACAAATCTTATTGTTCTGGGTGCAGATTGATGACTTGACAGTGTATGACTAATTGATCGTTATATCTTCTATGAGTACTTCTGACCAGTCCACAGCCCGGCCGTTTTGTCGCATCTCATCTTTTAAAAGCATTCATTGCTCATGTCGTGCTGAATTATGAAATTAGTTTGCCAGATGGTCACCGTCCCAAAGACCTTTGGTTCGGGATGTATTGTGTTCCGAACAGATCATTCAAGTAGGTTATTATGCGTTGCAGCAAATAAACCAGTCAACCATCTTTGCCAGTTTTGCCTTGAAACATCGTCATACTGCAGCAGGAGATTTCTAGCTAGATGCTTGGAGTCATATGTATTACCTTGCTCCACAAGGTCTTCTCCCAATATTCAGTCCGGTCTTTTCCTTGCACTTATATTTTTAAATATCCGATCACGTAGACGAGTCAGGACGAGTTCCAGGTATAGAATAGATTGAGGTTCTTGTTCTTTGAATGTATGTGTGGGAATTCTTCGAAATCTGCCCTATTCTTATTTTTAGAATTCGTCACATGCTGATTGGCCACTTGCCTTTGGCCTGCACAAAAAAAGCCTCCCTAGTCAGACACATGAGGGCAGCTTGTATCTGGAACAGTAATTGAGAAATGGTTAAGTTTCTATAGGCCAACTAAAATAGTTGATCAATTTCTGTGAAACTTTGTAATCAACTCAAGGTCTCAGTGACAAGTAGTCTAACACTATTGAGAGTGACTCACAATGCAACATGCCAAAGAGTGAGTAAACAAAATCTATTTTGTGTCTGTACTGGTTATGCATAGAATACACACTTTTAAATGAAATGACTCAAGCTAAGGAACTCTATCTACAGGAAACTGTACAAGTATGCATGAGGGTCACATGTGTGCCATGACAAGTAGGAGGCTCTGCAGTTTCAAAAAAGTGCTCTGGTTTTTTATGTTCTGACTTCCAGATTCCTGTTACTCTGTAGTGGGTTCTGTGGCACAAGCTCAACATCCTTGTTTTTGTCACAAAGGAACATTGTGATCTAGGTGATGATATACTAACTGGATACTTGTTGATGGACTCAAATAAGACTTGGTTAGTTAGGGCCAGGTTAAGATTAATTGGGTATAGGGTGGGTTAATTGTTATAGAGTTCAGGACAAGTAGTGTAGAATCCTTCTTCTGGAGGAGCATTACCTTGTTAGGTATCATTTGGTGCCTAACAACTCAGCTCCTTTCAGGGGTTAGGCCATTCTGCCCACTGAGGCATAAGAATGTCATTTCTTACCGATGTGAAGGAATCTACTCTGGGGAAATGCTTTATGCAGGTTCTCTGTTGGGAATAGTGTAGGACTGACTGCCACTACAGGTCCCTGTTATCCTTCTTCCTGGGGGCCATTCAGGCAGTTAATATTCACTACAACCTTAGCTTGGCTATACCAGTCCCTTTATGAGTTTCCTTTGTTTTTAGTAGACTTTTGCAATCTCTACGACTGTTCTTGGTTTACTGACCTTCAACCAAAGCAGTGTTCAGCAGTGAGGGTGCAGTCCAGTTGCAGCCTTGCATCTACCCTCCTTTCCAAACTTTCCAGCACCTGTATTCTTATTACCTCCTATTACATGCTTGCATTTTAGGGCCTAGATTGTAGTTGATGCCTTTGATATTAGGAGTTTGAGTAGCCAGAACTTGCCACTCAGCATCTTTCCTTCATGTGATCTCATCACAATTGCTCCACATCCCAGTATTGTACTCAGATCTGGGCATATGGGGTTGTTGTAATGTTTCACCCACCATTCTCCCAGGGCTTCTATGATGCCCTGCTGGACCATGCTCATGATATGGCTGTATTTCCAGACAAATTCACACCTTGTGTGCAATTTTTGTAGGGACTACCCTCTGACATGCTTGTTGCATTGATATGCAATGGTGGGCTCACTCCTGAAGTGAATACCATTAAGAAATTTGTTCTAGAAGCAAAAGCCTACAAAAACAGTATTAAAACTGCAGTGCACCATTTGAAGTGCAATTAAAGAGCAGGTCTGGGCAAACTTTGTTGTTGGCTACAGTGCAGTCTCCTGTGGAGGATGCAGAGGATGAGGACCAGGCTTGGATGACTAATAGTATGCCCAATGATCACTCATCTCTGTTGGTATTGGAGGAAGAGTATCATGGTACTCTTCAAGAGGAAGAATGGAGGGTACCACAACCCTCAAAAGTGCCAAAACTGGCTGAACAGGCACCTCCAAAGGTGGAGGTATCACAGCAGTTGGGGAAGAGGACCCAAAATGATCCTCCTGACTTCAGGGAGCAGAGAATTTGGGACAGACCAATCCCAAAGCCAAAACTTGAGTGGTGATAGGACCCTATTCTTGCTAAGCACTAATTTCATTGTTTTCCTATGTTTTTCTGCTGTCTTGCTCTTACTCTTGTTCTTCTTCAAGTCCTTGAACTTCTTGGGCAATGCCACCAGACTTGCAACAATGTCACTGCTATCTCCAGAATCCTGAATGCTAGGTTAGCAATGGAACTGCTGGTAACAAAAGGAGAACTTACCTCTGATTCAATGACCTTCCTCTTTCTCTTCTCCTTGCCTGAGCCCTTAGCTTGTCTTGGCAATGTCAGTGAACTCTTAGCAATGTTGCCAGCCTCTTCCTCAGCCTCATCCCTGTCCTCCTCAGCCACATACCTTACCTTCTTCCCACTTTGTAATGCCCTTGTGACCTCCAATTCACAAAGTGGATGCTGAAACCAAAATAACTTATTAGGAGTCAGGATACTAATCAGCTGAGAAGAGACTTAATGACATCACTAGGCCTAATAATGCCCCAAGTGACTTGCTATCATTTCCTCCTCAAACAGGTCCTCTATTTCATATTTCAGTGATGGTGTTGGAGCCTGTTAACTTACAAAGTTCTTGGCATAGGGTGCTGCCCATGGTTCACTAGTGAAGTAAGCATACAACTTGCAACATTCTCTCTCCACTGCACCACTCCCAGGCCAACTATTTAAACCTTCAAAATTGGTGCATGGACCAGCTAGCAAATCACAGGACCTTAATGGTTGACTGGGGACAGTCAAGATTCCAGTCCAGGGGAGGATGATAAGACCCTATTCTTGCTGAGTACCAATTTCTGTCTTTTCCTGTATTTTGGCAACTTCCAAAATCTCTGGTTTCTACATGATGTGATAGTCACATGACTTTGTCATGTGCAGTCTAGACCCCAGCCTGTCAGATGACTTCCCATTTCTGGAGCCTAGCAACCTCTAGCAACCTCCTAGCAAAGTCACTGATCAGATTCCCTTTCTTGGTATTATTGACAAAGTTTTATTATTTCTTGATTGAGTTTTATTTTCTTTCTGTACAACACTCTAGCAACTGGCATACTGACTGTTATTCCAGGTGTCACATTTAGCTACAACTTGGGTTATTGACTTTCACAAGCTATTCCTCCTGACTTCCCTATGTCACTAGCAACAAGTTCCCCATCTTTGGCCCCTTTTATTATAATTACCTTACTGACTATGAATACTGTCATGTTTTCTATACAACCATTGAAGAATCATACCTTGTTATCAGCCCCAGACTTCAGATCTAAGTGTTGCAGCTTTAGAGCTTCTTTTTTTGCTCTAGTGTTCTCTCTGTTGAGTTAATATCCTTGTCATCTTGTTTTACCAGTACCACCTTAGGGTACTATCTTGTCAAGTCTATGTTTAGTGCTAGCACCTATGGCTAGTTTTGTTTAGTTATTGTCCTCTTTTCCTAACATCCCTTTGCTATCCCTAGTGCCTCTCTCTTGTCCAGTTTTGCTAGTGACCTCTGTCTGGTAACTTTGGTTTCACTCTAGTTGGGTTTATCCATGGATTTCCCCTCTCCCTTTTGTTACCAACCGCTCTACTGACTGTGTGCTAGTAACTTAGCACTCATTATATCTAGCAGGCTTTCTGAGACCTTGCTCAACTTGTGCCCTCATTTCTTATAGTCCATTCATAGTCTACTTGCAAAACTGCTAGTTCTTGTGTCCCCTGCACAGTGGCTAGGCAGCAATGGATGTCATCAATGGCCTAGTTTCCTGGGCCCTCTACTCAGGTGATGCCCTCAGGCCACAAAAATAGGAGAGATTCCTGCCTAGCTGACTGCAGTAGAGAAAGGGAGGGCAAAGGCTACTGAAAATGGAGCAAGCCCTCAGTGAGGAGCCAAAAGTGGAGAAGTTGTGTGGCAGAGATTGGCCCCCAAAGATTGAGTGACTGTAGGTTCCATTATTGCAGGTGGTGGTGTTGAACCAACTGGATAAGATTGTATTACTGCAAAAACAGCAGTAGAACCAAATCAAAAGCTTCAATTGCTCCATGAAGTATGAAGTAAGTACACCCAAAAGAGCCAAGAGAGCCACAGAGATAAAGAGTCTGTCTGCAAGTTGTGCAGGCAGTCCAGAGAAAGCTGGAGGAATCATCCTTCTGGCTATTAGCCACTCATATAGAGGAGGTAGGAGCATCTGCAATGTGGCCAAGTGCAGAGAATGTTGCTGTACTAGTGGAGACCCAAATATGGAACCTTGACTTGTTGATTCACATGTCATAGTGTGAGGAGAAACAATCCAAATAGGTGGACAAATTTCTACTTCAGCCTGTATAATTCAAGGCTGGAGTTCCAACAGGCAAAAATGCTGTAGTGCTGCCCTTCTATCCACCAGTTGACCATGAAAAAAAACCACTGCTTGAGATTATTGGAGTACATGGATAGAACCTGATCATTGCATGGAACACAAGGCAAACAACCTGTTGTCTGAATTGGCAACAACATCAACTTGGATGAGGAGGCCCCCTCAGATGGAGAAATGGTGCAGCAGAGAAGTCTACACTGTGATACTGGAATAAGACAGTATGACATGCATTCCCAATAGATTCATATGCATCTTGGTGGCTGGTGGTACTCATCTGGAATTTCTACAAGCCAAAATACAGCTGAATTGATGGCTATTATTTATACAAGGAATTTGAGCATGTGCCATAGCACAGTGTGCAATTTGCATGCGTAGTAGTTCTGCATCATCTGGATTTGGTGAGCATACAACCACCCATAGACCCTAAATCTTCTGCTTTACAGAAGATTCTCTTGATTCCACATAGGACTATCTGCTGTAAAGGACAGAATGGGAAGCAAATATTGGGTTTAGCTTTGAATAGCTGGAAGATCCTTGATATTGACAAAGGAGCCCAGAACACATTGTATCAAGGGATAGCAGGTATGCCCAATGCTGTAATTAATGTCACATTTGGCACATCTTTCGTGTCTGGCACATCTCCTTCTATGTGTGCTATGCAGGAGGCTGTTTCTGTGAGGGCTATAGACAAGGAGGAAGGGTATGAAATTACAATAACACATATCAGGTCAAATTTTTCTAAGGACATCTTGGCTCAACCTACCTATCTGCTGACTACTCTTCCAAATATAGTAATTATATCACTGGCTAGTTTCAAACCAAGCCCTCATTCTTGCTGTCATTTTCCACCACCACATTTGTTAACTCAAATTAAACTTCCACATGGCAGGTGCTGCAAAAGGACAGATGTACTTTTTGATAGACTGAGCAGTGTTCCATTTTTTCATGTTTGCACATTCCTTGCTTCCTTTTTGCACTTTTTGCCAGTTTGTGAGACCAGACTTTCCAATGTTAATATGTGTATTGCAGTATGGACAGAGTACATGATTATCTGTGTTGACAACCAAGTTTTATTCATCAATTTCTGACTGATTGAGTTTAGTGAGGATTAGCACATTGATGTAAGCAGAAATGGAGTTGGAAATATTACTTACTGGATTCTTGAACTTTCAGTGGCTGGTTTGGAGGAAAGAATAACCCTGAAATTGAACTTTGATGCCCGACTCTTGACAAACAATTTCCTTTTTTGGATGGGTACCATCACCCTCCAAAAAAAATTAAGGAGTCAAGGCCTTGACCTACCTACCCAACCTGATATGCCATATTGTGCACATGACGCCCCCTTGGCTATAGATTATCCAAGTGATGACTAGGTGAGGATAGCAAAGACTCTGACTCAGACTCTCAGTACTTTCCATTCCATACACATCTCATCACCTGGTGGTTGTTAGATGATGCTGACACTTCCACATGTTGATACTGTGTTACAAGGGGGTACATGGTTGATGTTTTGTTTTCCCACGGGTATGTCTACACAACCTAACTACACTGTTTATGTTCACTTTTTTAGCTTCACTGTTTTCCCCTTTGGTGCCTAGAAGCATATACAAGAAACTCAAGATTAATCATCACAGAGAAGTTGCCAGGACTGTTGCTTTGGACCCTGAACATTGACCGGTACTAGAAGTAACAAGAATCATATCAATAGTTATAGGAAGCCCAATCAATAGAGAAGGTTTAGTGCAATAACATGTTGTCATTGATTCCAATAGCTGCACAAATATACCTAAGATACTGAGCAATAGAGACAATCAATATCTTAAACCACATAAACACCAAGAAGAATTAAGTCTCACTGTATTGGGTATCTAGGTCAACACACAAAAAAGAAGGTTAAGAGCATTGTGTAAGTACACGCTGGACGCTAAGTACAGCTGTCACTGAGGCTGGGGAAAGAGGAAGTATTAATATATCAAATAGTCCAACAATGTGTAATAATCAATCTAGAGGCTCTTCTCAAAAAGACCTAGCATGGTACGGATCGGCGAAAAAGGTAAGATCTTGCAACTACCTAAACCAGCTGCCACAGCCCAATCAATATACAATGGAAAAGAGATCATGGACCAAGAAAAGACCCAGACATATCCAAGGGTACGGGATATTTCTTTTGGTGGTCTTTTGCCCAACCGAGACGCAATGCCAATTACAGTATCCTCTGCAATGATGCCCAAGACCTGCACGACAAAAAATGGAAAAGAGGCACCAAGATGTTTCCATCCTACCATTGCATCCCCAAATGAATGCATCATCCCAGAAACAATAAATCCGACGAGTAACTGGGTATACGACGAGAATAGTGATCCTTTTTTAAAACCGACAAATTGGGTCACCGTTTTCCCAATTTCCGAGAGATACTATATAATGTTGAGCAAGGGGTTTTTTACAACATAGGGAAAACATACTCGTCTCATCATCTGGTGCCACGTTCGACTGGCAGATATGGGTCAATGAGCATATATAAAGTCTGAGAAATTATGAGCGAACCCCCATAAATTCCGCACAGTATAGGCTGCACTCCAGTCCCCGAAGGGATCAGGCCAGTCAGCTGGTGTTGAGAAGCCCAGGGCCACACTGAATGCACTGATCTGATAGTACTGCATCCGTACGCCTGCATGGGGCGTCGACATCCAACACATGATGTTCAAGCAGCGGTACAAAATTCCTTGAGACGCAATTGACGCCTTTCCTGTTGTCGAGCCAGAGAACAATGGATTGGTGTGAATGAAGACCTGTGCAGCATCCATGATTAAAAGACATGCCACTGCACGTATAGTACGTGTAACGATAAAGAAGCCTCGTTGTATGGTGGGCCGGTCGGGAACATAGGGTGTCTGCCCATCCAGCGGTGAGAGAGACGAAGCAGAAGAATAAAGACGAAAACAGACTTGATAATTCCAACCAATGCCACGAGGCGAATGTATGATACATGCTGTCCAATACACTTTTTTGAATAGTGAGCGTGTGCTGGGATCATCGTGGTCAGAGAAGTGACGATAATGTCGAATCGGCTCAGCCAGAAGGAGAAGGTGCAGGGCTGTAAAGAACTGGCCACCAATCGTTGAGCCCATTGAATAGTCCTGCATTTTATCTCCCGTCGTATATTGAAGGCCTTGGTAACACACGAGAGCAAACACGACGAAGAAGGCGACACGTGTTCGTTTCGGCAAGTCTAAGGCTAGAGCGAGCGCCAAGAGAATATCTGGAACCAGAAGGAACGTAACGAAAGGAAAAGGTGGTCGTGTCTCTCTGGTAGACATGGTATCAACGTGAAGCTATGATGGTAATGACCAGTGGTAAAAACGATAGTGAAAGGGTCGAACCACTTGTCGAAATCTTGCGTGAGAACATCAGCAAGAAGGCGGGAGATGACAACCCCTGAAGGATATTAATATGAAGAATATTCATTATGGAAGGGGGCTCGTTCGGCAACCCAGGACGTCGGTCTAGGTTACCGGCCTACAGTCGCGGACAAACGAACAACGACAATACAGTCGACTCTGTCTTTAACCCATACCCCTCGGTGGATACTCAGAGCTATGGGTTATCACAGAGTATGCTCTGCGAGGGAAATGTCATAAAAAAGCTCAAAATGATAAAAAATTGTGTTTTTCTAGTGATGCGAAATTGTAAGTTTCGCCTTGTTAAAGGGGTTCCTCTCAAACTCAGCAATAAATCAGTTTCACAAAGTGTTCGGGGCTAATTTCACTCGACGGAATGCAGTAAAGTAGCTTTTATTGAAATAGTTATTAAAGAATGACCTGGTCAGACTTTTAGAACAAGGTTCAAATTAAAATGTGATAAAATTATAAACCTGAAGCTACTGGATGCCGTTGTCCGACATGCTCAAAATTCCCTCCTTTTAATTGTTCACAATCCAGGCGCGGACCAGGACCTTTTAATGGGGTTTTCACCTTGGTTAGAGAAACACAAGATCCCATATGTGACTCTCCCTTATACCAATATTCTGATCCATATCACAGTAATCTTCCTCAGCGATATATTTTTTCAACTTTTTGTAAGATATACCATCATGTGAGCAGAGATTACATTGACGATGAGCATTGTTTGAGGATTCCTTCCCAGTGGAGCCAGAACTTGACTTGTGACCTGTGACCTGGGTGTGATGACAATTTCACTTCCTGGATTTTTGGTACCTCTGACTCAGTCATGGGCTGACATCTCTCACATGGTATAAACATGGTATAAATTTCTTTGAAAAAATCACTACCTACTAGATAATAAGTAAATTTAGATTGCCTAGAGGTTTGAAGGCTATGTGCCCAGGAGACAGAGCTACAGAAAAAATTGGCTAAAAATTTCATCTCCCAACACACCACAGTAGTACTGGATGGTTGGGCCTTGGCAGCCACAGGTGTGTCCTGCCAGCTGCGTGCCTATTTTTGGCATTGGCTATTCAGGTTTGATCATGCTGAGGTCTAGGCTGATCTCTGGTCTGCCCTTTTTCTCTTTCTTTGTCCTCTCCTCCTGCCTGCAGGTCCTTGTCATGTGGGCTTCAGGGATATTAGTTGATTGAAGTTGGTTGGTTGGTGGAAGGAGGGGCACTAGTAATAAGGGGGGGGCAAGTTTGTAGACCAGATCTCAGATTGTTATTCAAGATCAATTCTCGGCCTTGCTATACTGCCACTTCCCCTGCACCTTGCCATCAAATTTTGATGGCTGACTTCTTGGCCATTTCCAACTGACTTTGGGCTTGTTTTTCACTGGTTCATGTGGGAGTTTCTACTTTTCTGAGGTATGCTCTATGTCTATACTTTTCAATGTCTTTGCCAGGTTACAGTCTTTCAGCTGTTGTTATTTGTATTGTATATTCTTTTAGAATATACTTCATTTGGGCTTTTTTCCCTCTGCCAATCTCATTGTTGAGATTGGCATATCACTAGCTATCTTAGATATATTGTATAAGGAAACTAGCTAATCTCAGGCATAAAAATTAGTTATTTCAAATGCAACAAAAATCAAAGCTTGCCATTCCACAGCATCTGGAATCTGTATTAGGAATTGACTTAGTGAGAGTGGGTGGCTCTAAGTCACCATAGGAACACTGACAGATGAACATTCAGAGTCTGTGGAGTGTGGTTTGCTAGTACATTGACAGCCAGTGTGTAGGAACCATTGATAAAGGCTCCTGGAGATGCTGGCCAGCAGACAATTTAAAGCATGGGCAAATGAATCTTTTATACTGTTGGTATAGCTTTTGGTCAGGGAAACAGCTTGCAGAACTTTGTGCCTTGTGGGGCAGACCTGAACAGAAGCATTGTTGTTGATGTCATCAGCCTAACCATCAATCTCTGCATCTTCTTGTGCTTTCCATGCATCAGAGATGGCCTGACAGATATCCTCTTTGGTTGCCTGTTGCATGTGGGCATTTGGAATTTAAACTCACCCAGAGATATTTGGGGTTTCAAATAATCATGTGATCTTGGTGCATCATGTCAATGTGTGTCATGCATTGGGTGAGGCTGGTATCTACACATGATGGAGAAGGTCAGTCAAATTGTGCATATATCCAGACTCTTGGATGACTTCCTGCCAGATGGTCAGTTGCTCACAATTGATGAAACATTGGGGATCAGGCACCATTCTTTGGCTTGCGCAGACACTCAAGAAATGGATTGTGATCCACTCATCAAACTTCACCCAAAATCACATGCTCATGCTTTTGTCACTTCTACATGATTGTAATTCCCTTGGGTTCAGCTCCAGCTCTTGTACAAAAAATGGGCAAACAGATACTCATGATAGGTGTTCTTTATCCCAAATTTTGGTCCAAGAACAACACCTTTCTCAACAGCCAGCTGCAGAAGAAAATCTTGACCTGTGGTTTTCAGCCAAAAACTCAATTGCTACAGGGATAAACACTATCTCCATTGATTCTGTTCTCTATCAATGTCTCAACACAAGGAGTGGCTTGGCATTTCTCAATTATCTGGGCAGTCACCTTCAGGCTCAGTCATTCTGGCTAGCTTGGTCAGAAGCAGGCATAATTGAGGCAGCAAACCAACTTGAAATCTCTGTATCTGAGTCATTCAATGACTGAATGAGAAGAATAATTTGACATCTACAAACATACGGGCTGACTACCTCAACTTGCTCTCTGGGTGTCAATCTGCATTACTCAAGTTCTCCCTGACTTCTTCTTAAAAACTCATACATGCACAAAAAAAGAAACTACCATCACTAGATGTGCCAAGTTCCTCTCTATGCACATGGCTCCCTTTAACAGCAAGAGCCCATACATCACCTCTATCTGCCAAATCTTGACAATCTGATACAAGTTTAAGATTTCATTGAAAGTATGATTGAGGGTATCACTTTGGAAGACTTGAAGTTGGTTGAAGGAGCAGAAGATAATTAAGAAGTGTGCTCACTTCAAATAGATGCTGATGGCAAGGGATGTAGCCTTGTCTTGTGGTGTGGGATCAGTAAAGCTGGTGAAGTGGCCATGGAAAGAGCTAATGAGCAACAGATGTTACTCATTGATGAAGCACAACATGGAAGATACACACCTTCACCCATGCTGTGGGATTAGGCTATGAATGAGGATAGCATTCAAAGGAATCTTGAAGGCATTGGCATAGTTGTACAGTGCTCCAAATGTGACATCAGCATGACCTCCCTTCCCTCAGTTATGGATACTTACAAAGGCAATTTATTGTCTCCTATCAGGCACACACTTGGCAATACAAACTTGACTATGGGAGAGCAAGCCATTGTGATACAAGAAATGCTGGAGGCAGAGGACCAGCTCAGGAAAAAGCTACAGAGGCTGTATAATAGTGTCATTATGATTTGTGCAGTTTATGATACACTACTCATAAGTCTAAAGTGGTTGTTGATTATGTCTATTAGAGTGTAAGTAAAATGTTGCCTTATCTATCTATCTTCTATAATATATGGGATGACCCCTGGGAAAGTGGCTGTGCACTCAATATATGTGATGACTTTGAATTGTGCTGACTAAAATTTGTCAGCTGCTGACCAAGAACCTTCCTTTTTGGGCAGCTTGGCTATTTTTCGCACTTGGAACAGATTTTTTCCAAAAAAAAATTATAGTATACAACTTTACTGAATATACACTATCTTTTGACCATGTGTAAAACATGCCAAATAGCCTGCACGTGTGAAACAGGCCAAACACGATTTAGTGGACACTGTTTTTAATGCCTCGCATGTTTTTTGACACAACATGACCAAACAATGGGCATTTCCGAAGTTGTGGAAAGGAGGCCACACAATGAAGTATGTTTGGTCACATCTATTGATTGATTGATGTTGACTAACAAGCTTATTAGTAACCCCTTAACCACATTGAGCTATTGATACATCAAATATCTCATCATGCAAGTCAATTTTAATGGTTTTTGACTATCAAATTGCTTAACAATGGATGTTATAGGCAACCACCTACTACTCCTGAAAGCCAAAGGCAACAAGCTAGGAATCAAAGGAGACTTGAGCAGTTACAAATGACAGATCCTGACAATCATTGAGCAAATAGAAACAATAGATCTTTGGAACAGATCAATACTGTGGTTGTTCCACCACTTCAATTTGGGCCTGGGGGTATTAATCAATCTATGGGATCTGGGGGTATGGGATCTGAGGGTTTGAGGCTTAATCACAAAGCTATAGCCACCACTTCTAGCTCTTCAGGAAGACCTATTAGGCAGCCAGCTGCTGCTGCTGATCCATTTTCCATAGTGATCCCTGGAACTGTTTTGCCTGAAGGATGAGATGCTCCTTTACAGAATCCCATTTCTAGAATGGTGCCTCCTCCACCTGCTCCTCCACTTAGAAGAGTGAGAAAAGTTCCTATGCAAGATTCTATGCCCATCATGATGCCATCTCTATCTGCTGTACATGGAAGGGACAATAGGCTCAATCAGCCCACTATTGCTCAACCTACAGTAATTATTCCTCAAACTATTTTGTCTGAAGGATGGGATGCTCCTTTACAGCATCCTATACTCAGAATGGTGCCTCTGCTACCTGCTCCTGCACTTAGAAGAATCAGACCTGTTCCACCTCCCCCTGCTCCTGATGTTGCTCAGGAAATGGCAAACTACCAGATCAGACATGAACAAGCATTGGCTGTATTAGAATTGCAACAAAGGCTGAGACAAGAGCAGGACAGGCAGCAGGCATTAGCTATTTTGAGCCAGGAAAGACAGGAAAGAGCAAGACAGGAAGAACAGCTATTCAGAGCAGAGGTCAGTTCAAGACTACTTCAAAATGCTACTTTAATCAACAAAATTCAATAGCATATTGATCTGAATCCTGAACATAGGCCTTTGAATGCAGCTATGGCTCAAAGAATCTTTCAAGATTGAGAACAGCAACATGAAGCTGATCTGGAAGAGGATTTCAATGATTTAGGTCCTCAGAATGATATACCTTCTGAGGATGACTTGGAATATGTTGATCCTGCTCAACATCAACCAGCAGAGCAATTGGATCCTCCCCTTGATGATCCATTGGGTCCTCAGGATGACATGTCTTCTGATGATGGCTTGGAATATGTTGATCCTGCTCAACAGAGACCTGCAGAAGACTTGGACCCTGCCCTACCCAATGATCCACCACAACCAGAAAATCCTGCTGAGAATATACCAGCAGAAGAACCAGAGCCTCCCCTTGGACTTCCTATTCCACCACAACTTGGTCCTATTCAGCCTGTTCCAAGAGGAAGGCAACCTTACTTGGTTGAATACCCTCCACACTATCTTGGTCCTATGACTGTTATATGTCCACACTGCCAAGCTTTACATTTTGATGCTGAAAAGCTCACCAAGTCTACTAGAAACAGCCCAAAGTTTGGCATGTGCTGCTTACAAGGCCAAGTAAATTTGCCCAGGCTTCGAGATGCTCCAGCAGATTTACTGAACCTGCTCCATGGGCATCATCCTCTCTCTAACACCTTTAAAACATCAATCCGTCAATACAATGCAGCCTTTGCATTCACATCTTTGGGAGTCAAAATTGACCATGCCATTACCAATGCACCTGGACCATACAGCTTTAGGATCAATGGAGAACTACATCATTTGACAGGTGCCTTGCTTCCTATTGAAGGCAATCTGCCTGTATATGCACAGCTCTACTTTTATGATCACAATCAGCAATTGGCTTTTTGTCAACAGAACAATCCCAGGCTTGATCCTCAGATAATGGCCTCTTTGCAGGATATGCTTGCTAGAGTCAATCCCTTCATTGGCTTATACAAGCAGGCCAGGCAGATCATGGGAGAAGTTCCAGAAGGCCAACCACAAAGGCTTTCTGTCAAGCTTACAGCTGATTTTGGAGATCCTCGATGCTATAATGACCCTAATGAACAGGAGGGAGTTGCAGCTGTAATTCCAGGAGATGGCTCAGAAGAGCGATCAAATGATTGTGATATAGTCTTGCACTTGCATGGAGGTCAATTGAAGCAGATCAGTCACTTGCACCCATATTACACTCCATTGCATTATACCATCATCTTTCCCACTGGACAGCCTGGATTTCACACCAACATTTGCTCTCATTTTGGACCACAGAATCAACAAAGATCAGCAAAGGTCACCCAAACAGCATATTATGCATACAGGCTGCAGCAAAGGACTTTGGAATTCAATGCACCATTACTCTGGAGTGGGAGGCTATTTCAACAATATGTTGTAGATGCATGGGCTTCCACTGAACAAAACAAGTTGAATTGCATTTGACACAATCAGAAGAAGATCAGAGCTGAAGTTTATCAGGGAGTAGTGGATGCTGCTGCTAGAGATGAACAAGTCACCCCACAAAGCCGACGTGTTATCCTCCCATCCTCCTATACTGGAAGTGATCGACAGATGCAGCAATTATTCCAGGACTCTATGGCTATCTGCAGGAATTTTGGAAAACCTGACCTCTTCTTGACTATGACTGCCAATCCAAAGTGGCCAGAAATTGAAGAAGCTCTCTTGAAGGAACCTGCAGTCAATGGGAAGAAGCAAACAGCTGCTGATCAACCTGATATTGTTGCCAGAGTTTTTGAACTCAAGAAAAATGCTGTGGTAAAGGAGATCAAGGAAGGTCTCTTTGGCAGTTGTGTGGCTTATGTTCATACCATTGAATTCCAAAAGAGAGGACTTCCACATATGCACATCTTGATCTTTTTCCATCGCCATCACAGGATCAAGGATGCACCTGATGTGGATTCCATTGTCTCTGCTCAGATTCCAGATCCAGTCACTCAGCCTCAATTGTATCAGGTATTGGCTTTGTTTGAATCCTGAATTCAGTTACTTATCTTTGTTGTCAGGTTGCTACTGCCAACATGGTCCATGGTCCATGTGGAGCTGCCAAACCCAATGCTAAGTGCATGGTAGATGGCAAATGTTCCAAGAAATACCCAAAGGAATTCCAAGAGGCTACTCAGTACTCAATATGCCAGGCCTGACAATAACCGCTTCTTGGAAAAGAATGGTCATTGTTATGATAATCGAGATGTTGTTCCATACAACCCTTATCTCTCAGCCAAGTACAAATGTCACATCAATGTGGAGGTCTGTGCTTCAGTAGAAGCCATCAAGTACATTCACAAGTACATCTACAAAGGCCATGATAGGACAACTTTGGAGATTGCTGGAGAGCAGATGGACCAGAGGGATGAAATCAAGGAACACTTGGATGCCAGATACATCTCTGCACCTGAGGCTTGCTGGCGTATCTTTGAATTCAACATGCATGGAGAACATCCCCCTGTATATCGATTACCTGTGCATTTGGAGGGCCAACATGAAGTCTACTTTCAGCATAATGAACCTTTGGAGATGGTAGCTGCTAGGCCTAATGCAAACAAGACTGCACTCACTGCTTGATTTGAAGCCAATGCCAGATTCCCTAATAACAACACCACTTATCAGAGCTTTCCAACCAAGTTTGTCTATGAAGCTTCCAAAAGGACCTGAAAGGAGAGGCAGAGAGGAACAGCTATTGGGAGGATGTACTTTGCTTCACCCCAACAGGGCAAAAGGTTCTACCTTAGGATGCTCCTGACAGTTGTGACCAATGCAACATCATGGGCTGATCTCAGGACAGTCAATGGCCACACTTATCCTACTTACAAGGAGGCATGCAAGGCCCTTGGTCTTCTAGAAGATGATGCAGAATGGAGGCAGTGTCTTGCTAAAGCTGCTCCAATCCAATCAGGATCAGCTCTCAGACAGCTCTTTTGCACTATCCTATTCCACTGTGCTCCTACCACTCCAGAGGCTCTATGGGACGAATTCAAGCACTCCATTTGTGATGATCTTCAACACAGATTGGAGAATATCAGGCAGTACAGGGACAGAGTCTTTACTGATGAAGATGTCTATGATTATGGCCTTTATCTAATCAATGACAATCTGAAGAATTTTGGCAAGACTCTTCAAGACTTTCCAAACATGCCAGAACCCCAACAAGTTTGGAATGTGATTCCAGGCAAGTTGGACATTGTATAAAGAGTTGACATTGATACTGATTAAATGATTTCAGGAAATAGGCTTTTGCAAGAAGAAACAAATTATAATGTTGAAGAGTTGAAGAGAAGGGTGGATGAAAACAAGGCCAGGTTTAATGGTGAACAACTGGGGGCCTTCAATGAAGTTATGGACTCTGTGGATAACAACTTGGGCAAGATAATATTCATTCACAGTGCAGGTGGATGTGGCAAAACATTTGTCTGCAACACTTTGGCTTCTGCTGTTCGGTCCAATGGAGATGTGGCATTATGTGTGGCATCATCTGGGATTGCTGTCTTATTGCTGGAGGGTGGTAGAACTGCACATTCAAGGTTCAAAATCCCCATTCCTGCTTTGGATACATCCATTGCCAATATCAAAAGAGGAACTCAGTTGTCTCAACTCTTACTCCAGACCAAAGTTGTCATCTGGGATGAAGTCCCAATGCAACACAAAAATGCCATTGACTCTGTGGATCGAGGGTTCAGAGACATCCTGGAGAAGGATGTTCCTTTTGGTGGAGTGACTGTGGTGTTTGGAGGAGATTTTAGGCAAACTCTCCCAGTTATCCAACAAGGACTCAGGCAGCAGATGATTGCTGCTTCACTCAAAAGGGGAAGACTTTGGGATCAGATTCAAGTCCACTACTTGGTTCAAAACATGAGATTGGATCAGACTCCTGACAATATTGCTCATGCAGCTTGGTTATTGGATGTTGGTGCTGGAAAAAATCTTGGGCCTGGAGAAACAGTACAACTTCCAGAAACCATGATCTGTGATGACAATTCTGTCACTGGATTGATCTCTTCCACTTATCCTCATATTGATCACCATCAAGATGATCAGTATTATCTGGACCGTACCATCCTTTCTGGAAAGAACTCTGATGTAAAGGATATCAACTCTGAAGTTCTGCAGAGATGTCCAGGAGAAGAGAAAATCTTGCAGAGTGCAGACTCTGTTATATCTGATGATGGGAATCCTAATGGCCTTGGATTGTATCCAATGGAATACCTCAACTCTCTCAGAGCCAGCAGTTTGCCTTTGGCTAAATTGGCTTTAAAGATTGGTGTTCCTGTCATGCTGCTCAGGAATCTGGATACAACCAAAGGACTTTGCAATGGGACAAGAATGATTGTCACTCACATCAGCACCAGAGTTCTCAGATGTAGGATCATCAGTGGAGATGCCAAGTTTGCAGGATCAATTGTTTTGATTCCAAGAATCAACATAGATGTGTCTGAAGAAGATTTGCCAATTCCATTGCGCAGGAGACAATTCCCAGTTTGGTTGGCCTTTGCCATGACTATCAACAAGTCTCAGGGTCAATCAGTCAAGCATGTTGGATTGGACCTTCGATCAGGAGTTTTTTTGCATGGCCAACTTTATGTTGCACTCTCACGGTGCACATCAGGAGATCGTATCAAAGTCATCTTGGACCCAGAAAACACATCAAGAAAGACTGCAGATATTGTCTATCAGGAAATCTTGAATGGTTTACAAATGTAAGTGTGAGTTTTGTTGGATTCAAGCAAAAAATTGCTAACTTCTATGAACTTCAGCACCTAATGTCTATAGCTGGACCATGTAGTATAGATATTCTTAATGGTTTACAAATGTAAGTGTGACAGTTTAAATAATTGGTTGGTTAGTACTAACTTTTATAATTTTCAGCATCTCTAATATATACCAGTGAACATTGTAGTATTTTGTTAATAATGTAATATAGATACATGATTGGTTTATAGATAAAATCTCAGTGTATTGAATGGTAAGAGAAAAGCAACACTTGGTCAACAAAATACAAAGACCTAACCAAATGAAGTGAGGTTGGGTCTGGGACTTAGCATTGAGTTTGAAATACAAGGACCTAACCAAATGAAATGAGGTTGGGTCTGGGATGAAGCATTGAGTTTGAAATACAAAGACCTAACCAAATGAAGTGAGGTTGGGTCTGGGATGAAGCATTGAGTTTGAAATACAAAGACCTAACTGAACAAAGTGAGGTTGGGTCTGGGAATTAGCATTAAGTTTGAAATACAAGGACCTAACCGAACAAAGTGAGGTTGGGTCTGGGAATTAGCATTAAGTTTGAAATACAAGGACCTAACCGAACAAAGTGAGGTTGGGTCTGGGATGAAGCATTGAGTAGAATATCAAGGACCTAACCGAACAAAGTGAGGTTGGGTCTGGGATGAAGCAAGAGCTACAGGCCCATGCCGAAGGCACGGGGTGTAGCTCGTGAGAGTACACTGTGGCACTAGAAGGAATGGGCACACCAGATTCCCAACTTCTGCCAGAAGGGCTGCTGCTGGAAGGCTCTGGCAGCAGAGATAGATATAGACCAGACCACTGACAGCCACTGCCAGAAGGCCTCTGGCAGGAAAAATAGGTATACACTGAACCACTAGAGAAAAGTGTTGCATCTGCAGGAATCTCCAAAATAATTGAAGCTACAAAACATTTAAAGCTATCAGATGTTATGTGGAATAGCTGAAATCAAATAGAAAAAATCAATCATTACAAATTGCTAGGTCAAGGGAGGGAGTCAAAACCTAGGCCTGATGGTTGGAGTGTGGCTTAACCAATAACCCAAATCACTGATCCATGGTGGCTCACAATATCATGGCATTATAGGCATTTGCTGAAACAAACAATTGTTGATTGAGATAATGACTAAAAAACCTTTCCATAATTACAGAATGTCAAGCAAGGGATTCAAACCCTCAACCTGAGCATATGAAGCTGCAGACATCAGCAGACCTTAAATGTTCAAACTCATTAAGCCACAAGGGCCTGATGCATCAGGCAAGTTAATAGCCTCTGTAGTGCAATGTTGGCTGCAGAACAAAGCCAGCCTGAATACCCAAATCCTGAGGGTATTTGGCTAAACAATGACCAATTGAAATGATGACTAAAAATGTTTCCATACTATCAGAATCAAGCAAGGGATTCAAATCCTCAACCAGACAGATGGTTGAACTGGAGTAATAAACAATCCAGACCAGTGAACCATAGTGCTTTGGAACCAATCAAAAACAAATTTATAGACACCAAATATCAAGCAAGGGATCTGAATCCTCAACCTGAGCATATGAAACTGCAACATTAGCATACAACTAATGCTGGAACCCATTCTGCTATAAAGGCCTGATATTTTCATCAAGTTAATAGGTCTGTGGAGCAATGTTAGCTGCAGTGCAGTAAAGGATTTGGCAGGTAGCCAGCCTGAATACCCAAACCATGAGAGTATTTTGCTTTAGAGTGTGCCTAAACATCAGTTAGAGCACAGGAAAAAAAGTGCAATAAATAAAATGAAAGACCAAATCAGTAAACAATTGGCAGATCAGGGAGTCAAACCTCATCCGGACAAAGAGAAGCATAACCTTATGGCACTTTGAACCACTAAGCCATGATACTGTCCTAATAATGATATTTTCACAAATCGTCTGCAGAGTGCCTAAATCATTAGCATGGTCATTTCCACTGGGCTTGCAATAGATGAACAGTTCTGTGATGGCTTCTTGCCCCTATGAAATTGCTTCTGTGATGGCTTCCCATGCCTAACACTTTGACTGATTTCAACAAATATCTATACAGACAAACCAAGAGCTTTTGGACAAAAACACTTCTGTAACAGAAATGCTTTTGTGACAGGATCTGGTGATGGACAAAAAAATCAACAATGGAGTGGCCTAAAGAGTTATATGACAGCACACACCAACTAACAGAACTGCTTTTTGCAACAGATGTCATATAGCAACAGAAAGCAAAGACAACAGAAAAAGTTATATGACAGCACATACCAGCTAATGGAACTGGTTTTTGCAATGGATGTCATATAGCAACAGAAAGCAGACAGCAGACATCTGCTGATACCACAATACAATGTATGACTCCCACAAACCAAGAGAGCAGTCAAAGATGTCCACTCAGAGTATTGATAACAACACATTGTAACATTGCAATGGCACCATTGCAGATATAACATTGTTAACTTCTGTCACAATGCAGAGGACTACACTGGACATGTAGCATACAATACAAAACATGTTCCACTACAATGCCTGACACATGCACTTGTAGTAACCTATTCTGAGAGAGACCCATGTGAGAAGCAAAGGCAAATAACAAGAAATGTGGCCTGTTCAAAAGAACACTCTTCCCAGAGCCACTAAGCATGATGATGGTCCCTAGGAACCATGACTATCCAGTGCTCCACCCCACAAGTGGCCCCATAACAAAGAAACAGATCCAAAGAAGTATTGCACAACTCAGTCCATACTAAGCCTGCAGCAGTGATGGTATTCCTGACATCATACTAAAGAAGGCATACAGCATGATTAGGGACCACCTTCTATTTCTCTTCAGGGCAGTCTTTGATCTGGAGATATACTATCATTCTGTGGAAGCTAGGGAAGCTGTTGTACAGCACCCCAAAGGTGTACTGGCCAATTGCCCTCCTCAACATGATGGCAAAAGTACTCACAGCAATTGTAGCAGAGGATCTTACTTACATCATGGAGAAACACAGCCTGCTGCCAGGACTACAATTTGGAAGAAGACTGGGCCATGCCACAACTGACTCCCTACAGATGCTCATGCACTGGGTGAAGCATGAGTAGCAACAAGGTAGAGTGGTATCAGTACTGTTCCTTGACATCAAAGGAGCCTTGCCAAATGTAGTGCATGAATGTTTGCTACACAACATGAGAAAGCATAGGGTTCCAGAGGAATATGTCAGGTTTGTGAGGAGGTTACTCACAGGCAGGCAGACAAAAATACAATTTGATGACTATACATCATGGTGGATCAATATTCTTAATGGTATAGGACAGGGGGATCCCATCTCAATGATACTTTACTTACTCTACAATGCTGACCTGATAGAAGTGGCAGATAGAAAGCAGGAACTTGTGCTAGAATTTGTCAACAATGTGGTGCTAATAATTTCAGGCAAGGACTTCAAGGAGACCAGTCAAAAGCTCAAATGAATGATGGTTGAGTGGAAAGGGGCATTTCAACAGTCAGAGGAACACAACTCAAAGTTCAAAATGAGCAAGTTTGAATTAATGCACATGACAAGATGGAGGGACAATGATCCAGCCCCAGGAGCGAAAATAAAGTGGGCATAGAGGCTAGCCATGAACAACAGAGAAGTCCATATAGAGCAAGTAAGGATGCACAAATTCTTGGTGGTGATGGTTGACAATGAGCTGAGATGGAACAATCATGCAAAATATGCAATTGCAAAAGCTACAAAATATGCTTTGATGTTTAGTAGGCTGACCAGACCATCCACAAGCCTCAGCCCAGAATTTATGAGCAGACTGTATATAGCAGTAGCCATTCTGAGACTAACCTATGCAGCAGAGGTCTGGTACCTCCCAGTACACAGGAAAATAGATGCCAAGAAGAACAGAGTGTTAGCAGGCTTTACAAGGAAAATGGAGTCAATACAGCAGATTGCAGCACTCAAGATCACTGGAACAATGAGGATGAGTCCAACTGACATGATAGAAATCCATGCAGGACTCCTACTAATGAGCCTGCTAATAGCAAAGGTATGTCACAGGTCTGCCATGCAGCTAGCAGCCCTCCCCCCATTGCACCTATTACATGACCCAGTGAGAAAGACAGTCTGCCACAATGTGATGTGCCACTGCTTGCTGCTGCATGAACTGGCATACCTATTCAATCTCAATGCAAATGATATGGAGACAACCAAACTGGTCTGATAGCTACCCACTTATGTGCAACCATTCAAAACTTCTATAGTGGAAACAAAGGAGGAATTACTGACCTTTGACAGGAACAACAAAGCTCAAGTGAGGATATACACAGACAGATCAGGTTTCAAGGGAGAGGCAGCAGCAGCAGCAGTGCTTGTGAAAGACAACGATGCACCTAAGGTCCTGCAATACCACCTAGGACCACTGACAAGGAACATGATCTTTGAGGTGGAAGACATGGCTCTAAATCTAGGACTACATCTACTATTAAAACTGGCTCTTCCAAAGGCAACAACAGTTCAAATTGACAACTAGGGAGTAATTCAGTTGCTGGCAATCTTCAAACAATGGCAAAGTCACTACTACTTTGACACAGCCCACAAGGCAATTAGGTCAATAGTAAGGAGAGAAGGGGGGAGACATGAGTTTGAACTCAAAATAGCATGGATAGCAGCTCACTCAGAGGCAGAGGGCAACAAGATGGTAGATGCAGCAGTGAAAGAAGTGGTGGAAGGCATATCAGATCCACAGCCACTCCTACCAACCTACCTTACTAAGTGGAAGGAAGGACTGCTGTGCAGCCTCTCAGCACTGAAGCAGGTCCACAATGAGATGCTCAGGCAGAGATGGAGGAAGCTATGGGTTGACTTACTCAGGTACAAAAGATATGACAACATTTTTGGAGACAGCTACTCATTCTCAGATTTTAAGACCATGGTGAGAGAGGCATCAAGGAATCAGCTGAGCCTCCTGATCCAGCTGCAGATGGGCCACACACCACTAAATAAACACCTGCACAGGATTCAAAGAGTGGAATCAGAGTACTGTCACAGATGCAAAGGAGAGCCAGAAACAGTAAAACACTATCTACTCAACTGCTGAGCATATGGGGAAAAGAGTGTAACATGTCCATTATGGGTTGCATAGCTTACAGTTCACACCTTGTAAGTCAAAACCAGTTTATATTTCTGTCTACAAAGTATGGAATAAGGTGCTGCCTTACATAAGTAATTGTATAGTACTTTTAGGGATAGCATCACATGATGCTACCCATATAATTAAACATTATTATTGGTATTGCACAAAGGTGAAGGCAAGTAATGGGCACTCTGTTACATACCTCCCTTTTGAGTCTATCAACAGCCTCACTTCCAAAAGACAACAGTAGTAAATGACAGAGAAAGAGTGGGATATGGCATCCCACCCACAAGAGTGCACTGGAATTTTGAGTATGAATTTCTACATTGAATTGTGGTAGAATCAAACAATTCTACATGGACAAAGTGTATCTCAGTGCACTGTCCAAACACACTGAGTGAGAAGAGTGGGCTAATAGTGCCCATATATATTGACAGCATAGGATGAGCTCATCTAGTAGCTCACCTGCCCCATTTGTCCATCTTTGAGGCTGCAGGCTCCTTGTTGCTCACAATGTCTGCCCAGCACTCTAATACAGTGTTAGCTGCATTCTTGGAGCCACTGGATCCAGCCTCAGGAGCTATGGGAGTAGAAATTTTAGTTGCTACCACTGCTTTCAAAGTGCTGGAGATGACTGGCATAGTCATTGCTGGTTGAACAGGCATGGTCAATGCTGGGTTGTTGGCATAGTCCAGTTTTATGGACTCCTCTAAAGGAGTGTCCTCTGAGGATGCACCAGAGCTCAATTCTGGGTTGGTAGTGGCTGAAGCCACTGACAACAAAGGCCCCACCTCAGTTGGGACTGCACTTGTTGCAGGAACCATGGATAATAGTCCCACTGTGGCTGCCAAAGTGGCATTTATCACCTCAGCCAGTTGGTGCACAAGATTAGTGAAGATCCCCTCCTCTCCATAGCACAGCCATTCAGCCACACCAAGAGGGGAGTGCCTTCTGCTCTCCTGAATTGAAAAAGTATGCAGAAGCACTTCTGGTTGTCAGTAGTGGGTACATACCACCCATCATACCCCTCTACAGCAGGGGGTATCCTGATGGTTTGGAGTTGATGATGACATTCATTGTCAACCTGCATGAACAGGTCTGTGTGTAGTGCACTTCCAGACCAGTGGTGATCAAGGAAGCATATACCATAGTCATATGTGTAATTCACCCAGGATGGGGGCATGCAGTTAGCTAGGAGATGACAAATTACCTCTGCCTCACTGAGGATGTTAATTTGTGTAGGCAGCACTTGCAGCCTATGCAGAGTAAAAGTATGGGAGGAGATCATATTGAACTCCCCTACCTGGTGCCAGTAGCTGTTGACCACCTCTCAATAGAGATGCAGCTGAGCAACTACCATAGCAAACAACCTCATATAGGCCATTCATGCATGCAGAGAAGTCAGGGCTAGTGCCTGACCCAAGATATATCCAAAGACCAAATGTTGGTCTACATGTAATGATGCATCAATGGTAATGCCTGAGTACAGATTCTGTGAACCTGGATAGCCATAGTGCAGTACGTACTGCACCCAAGCATCAATGTCAAAGTGGTGGCTGATTGGGACTTGAGTAAGTCCCACTTCCTGCATGTTGTTGTCCATACAGCCAAGCATAGCTGACAATTGTGAGGGTAAGGGAACCAGAATTTAATGACAGTCTCTCTTGGGCAGAGTCATCTCTAACTCTGCTGAGGTCAACTTTATGACTTGCTGCATTGTACAGTTGTGCAAGTCTGAAGTGATGTAGAAGGAGATCTGGTAGAACTCCTGAAGGAGAAGAGTGGCATGAATCCACTTCCTCATAGTAAACTTGGATCCACTATCCCAAATGAGCTTTAGGATTAGGCAAATCTGCTCTGGATTTATGAGCATCCTACAAGGAGCCCATTGGTACAACAATTCATAATGCAGGAATATGTGAGATATCCCAGCCATCTCTGTTGAGTGGGCAAAGACTGCATTGGTTGTTGGCAACTAATAGAAGTTGGGGTGGAGAATATCCCTGAAGTTGTTCTGGCACTTGAAGCACCCACAAACCAAAGTAGTTTCCCAGCTGTTTGAAAGGCAGTTAGGTATAGTATTATTGAGATGCTTGAAGTTCAGTTTGGGCTTCTCTGTGTCAATAGCCAACAGCCATCTGGCATTAACATTGTGTTGCTCCTTGCAACAATGCTCAACAGTGTTGTTGTTGGAGTCACTGTCCAGAATACATTGTTTAGACATAGGGACATCATCATCATCATTGCTACCTAAGTTGGATACTGCTGGAGCACCTGCTGCAGCTTGGGCAGCTTGTTGTTGATTGACAAAGAACTCTCACAAGGATCCCAATGCACAGGAGGCATGTACTCCTGGGGCAGCAGGCCAGGCAGAATGTATGTCCTTGATTCAAGAACCTCAATCATGCTAGCTTCTGCTCTTTGTGGAACATTAGCCAGGAAGGCAATTGGAGTGGTGACAACTGGGTTATCTGCCTATACTACTGTGGCAGCTGGCTTCACTGTGCCAGCTTGCTTTGTGGAGGGCCTTGAAGCTCCCTCCTTCATAACTGCTGGTTTAAGTGGCTTCATTGAAGCCACCACTGGCTTGGATGGCCCAGCAGAGGACAAAGCTGCCTTGTAATCAGGGCACTCATTCATTCTCTGGTCATCACCAGCAGGAACATCATCATAGGGCATGAGTGGTGCCCTCTGAGTCAAGGATTCCTCAACAAACACAGAAGGCTCAGTACAAGCCTTCTTTGCTTCTGCATGATTTTGAGGGGAGGCAACACACTTCCCCTTCCCCAATGCTGAACAGAAGAAGTTTGCCCAGGCCTCATTCCTTTGATTTTAAACAATGTCAAGTTCATTCAGAACTTGAGTCAGTGCAAGTTGCACTACAGAGTTCTCAAGGATGTCAGCACCAATATCCTCTAGCACTTCTGCCTTGTGCAGTCACTGGAGCAGCAGAGTGATTTGCTCACCTGCAGTGGTGGAAGGCTCAGGCTCTTTAGCTTTGCCCTTGCCCTTCTCTTTTGCCAAGAAGCATCACTCAACCATCTTCCAGGCAGTCAATGAAGGAGCACTACTCCCTTGTGCCTGTGCAGAAGGCAATGTTGCAGTTGCCTTCTCTTTGCCTTTGCTAGTTGAGGTGGCCTCTAGTCACTCTGACATGCTCAATAAAGGAGAAGGCATGTCAGAAATATGCATTAAGGTAGGCAGCAGCAGATACAACTGCCAAAGAGGTGCCAACAATTCCATCAGAACTGTGATCAAGTCTAGGCCCTCATCATCAACCTCCATTGCCTCTACTGACAATGTCACTGGAACCAAGATCCCTACTTGTGACAATATTGTGGTAGGTTGTCATTGACCTGCCATGCCCATTGTATAGCCAAGACCAGCCACTAGAGGTGGGTGTCAGGTTCCACTGACCACGGGGGCTCAGCTGCACTGGGCGAGTCCTTACTAGGCGGGCATGATATCCTTGCACTGGCAACCAGACACTTGAAAGCGTTCTGGACACTGATTGCTTGTGCAGATAGTCCGTGGGATGTGACCCGAACAGGTCCAGGGGGATCCGGAGAAGTCGGATTGCGAGGGAACAGGATGGGCTTGGCAGGGTTCAGGCAGAAGACCGTATGGGAGATTTGTGGACATGAAGGGGTGGAAGGCTGCACAATCAATGGGAGCAGAGCCGGGGTTGATGGAAGATCAATTGGGGTTGATGGAGTCCAGAACCAAGCAAAGAGTGAGGTTTGGATCTGGTGAAAGAGTGTCGGGGTTTGTAATTGTAATCGTGGAGTTTGTGAGGTCATTAATGTTGGGGAAGACTTGGGCACAACGGCTGGATGGAGTCACTGAGACAGCGTCGGACAAACTGAAATGGGGTTGAGATGGAACAAGAATGGATTCGAGTGGGATACAAAACGATAATGAGAATGATAACAAAATGGAGACAAGACAAGACCGGGAGACTGAGATAAGACCAGGAGACTGAGATAAGACCGGGAGACTGAGAGTAAGGAAAACAAGACACGGAACATGGAACACAAGAAAGAAAACATTCAGACCATAGGAAACATTAACAATAGGTAACATCAAGACTGGAGTACGAAGAGCTACTCCACGTCTTATATACTGACTACTGGAGAACTTTGGAGTACGTTGGCTGTGGCAGCAGGGCTTGGCGGAGCTCGACGGAGTTGGCGGGTGTCAGTTGCAATCAAGGGTCGGGCCACGTTGATATGTTGATGGGATCATTTGGGAATGCGGGTCACCCCAAAGTTGTCATGACACTCTGAAATGGGTCGGAGGAGCCAGGGTGTTGAGTTGATGATGGGTGGCAAAGATCAGGAACAGCAGGGGTGGTTCTCGGGGTTTGGGAGATCCAAGGTAAGTGTCAGTGGCTGCAGGGAAGGTGTCAAAGTTGGCCAGGGGGCCGTTGGAGTTAGCCGGGGAGGCGTCGGAGTTAGCTGAGGGTGCGTTGGGGCTAATCAAAATAGGCGCGGGGCATGGGCGGAAGTTCAGTGGAGCATTGGGGTTTTTGGGGAACAGGAGATTGCTGGACGACGTGCGGGGTTCCGGGGTACAGATCGTGACAGTGGGGCCATAGCAAATTGTGGCATTATATATTGTTGGAACTCCTAGGACCATACTGATTGTGTGGCCACAGGGTATCCAAAGTTAAATTGAGGGGGGGGCAGTAGTCCCCATGTCCTCTTTCTACTCCTTGAGGAGGAACCACTGTTTCCCCATGCCCTTTGCCTACTCCACCTCTTTGTGGGGGCACACTGCATTGCCACAGTGTAGCTAGGCAGGGCCACATCTCCTAGCACTGCCAATGGTTCTCTGCTCATAGGTCTTGTGTCCTTTGAGCTGGGGCTGCTCATCTCATTGTTGGGGGTAGTATGTCCTCCAAGACCAAGCATCCTGCCAGTGCAGAAAAGCCACCAAAGCCAGGGAGCAAACTGCTCTCTGCTCTTCCCCCTCTTGAGCTCTGTCCAGAGCTCACAGTATACCTTGGCAGATCAACATCCACCTCACCTGGTCTTTTCTTTTTCTTCCCAATAGGGCAAGGGTCTCCTCATTGCAGTCAGCACACAGCACCAACAACAACAACAACAACCACCCCCCCCCCATCTTGCTCAAAATTTGCTTTAGCCATGTTACCTGCACCTTAAAACCTTATTTAGAATACAATTACTTGCCCTGCCCACACTCATATTCATTGTCCCAGTACTTTTGCCACACTTTTCTGAGTTCCATGTTTGAACTCTTTGAATGACTCAACCCTGCATCAGCTCTTTATTTTGATCTCATCACCTAGTTTAACCTTATTTCTTTCTCTTCTTGTTCCTTTTCATCTCTAGAGAGCTACAATTAACCCAGAAACATGGCATCCAACCAGATTGCACGTTCAGTCCCCACCACACCTGTGCTATGTGTACTTATACCCACCACTCCCACTACCCCTACCACCCCCACCTCCCATTCTAGAATTCCTGCCTTCACTCCCCATACCCTAAAAATTGTCCCACATTTCCCTACTCCTGAGGAAGACTTAGATTTGAACAACAACTCTTCCTTCATTCCAGCCCAGATTCTGAAAAGCAACCAGTTGATTGTGTGTGGATGCATCTCTGATATCCCTGCCAAATCACCCTCTGTCCTTGTCAAGGACCTTCTACTCAACTTAGGCTCAGATCCCCAATACAACTATTTCCAAGACCTCTTGTTGTCTCTCCATTTAGTGACAGACCCTGAAACATGTCTTCCATATGTTATATTGAACTCAAATTTGGTGGAGTGGACTTGTCCATAGAACCAACAGTCAATTTGTTGGAAAATGTAATGAGAGCTATCTCAGAGGCAAGACCTAATTGGGAAGTAAGCTGGAGCACTAGTAGGAAAGGAGGTAGTAATAAGCACCTATCATACCACCTGCTGGACCTTTACCTGGGAGTCATTGCACAGAACAATGTTCCAGTGGCAGACCTATCTGTAATTTGGAATCACATTGAGAAGCATGAATATTGTGTCACATCAATATTTGCTTCCTATGGAGGCCCCCAGGTCACCTTCCTCTTACTGTCAGATGCTGATCAATTCATGGCTCTAGGCACCTTTGCAGTTCCCACTAAGGTCTCTAAACATATGGCCAGGATTGAACCACTTAGGGAAATTCCCATTGAGCATTCATTTGAACTAGTTGTATCTAGAATGAGAGATTGGAAACTGATGGAGATGAGGATAGGAAAGTGGGTAAGGAAAACCACTCCAGGCTCCTAGATTGGGGGTCAAATTACAGATCTCAACTCAGACCTCTTCATCTTCTCAATGGCCACATGGGCAGATACCCTAAGGATCCTACATGTGGAGGAGTCTTTTAAAAAGTTTTTTTCCAGAGTCTATTGCCTCTTCCCATCAGCTCTGGGATTACAACAACAACCCAATATGCAGAACTTTGGGCAACTAGGTATCAAAGGGTGCCAACTTGATTAGCAGAATTGTAAAGTCCATGGCAGCTGAAATTTGTGAGATGAAGAGCAAATTACAGTCAGTTCAGATCAAGCTTGACAACACTGTGTCCTCACATACCAAACTCATTGATCACATCATGTCCCTTGATCAAAGGCTTTGCACCACTCAACAGGCTCTCTTGGTCCAGGGTCATGAGGAGAAGATTAGATCACATATCATGGAGCTTGAATCCCAAATTAGGAGTCTTTGCATGTTGTTGCTATTCCCAGCAGATCAACAGCAAAGGGAGGAAATTCAGAGTATGCTCAAAGGATTGACAGTGGAGATTGAGCAAAAAAGGCAAGACTTGACCATAGCTTCTAATCAACTAGCCAGCATTATTGGGATTGGTCCAGATGTGCCAGACTTTCCTTCACCTCTGGGCCCATCATGCTTTTCACCTCTGGATGTGGCTGCTTTTTCCACCCCATCAGTGACAGCCCCTGCCCCCACAGCTATCAGACCTGGCAAAAAGAGGAAGACCATCAATGGCCTTGTCTGAGGCTTGGCAAAGGACTCCACTGCTCCAGCAACAGATGTGGAGATGGTATGTTTCCACTCCTCTTGCTTGGTTACTCTTGGCTCCATCAATGCAGCCTCTTGACCCATCAGACTTCTGACCAGTGAAGTCAACCCCCCCTCATACCAATGCTGCAACCCTAAGGGTCAAATGCAATGTTTGGCAGGATGTATGGAGGGGAAGTCATTGTAATAGTTGTTGTAGTCTTGCCCATTACATCACACCCTCTTTTCCTGCATTCTCAAACTTTAAAGCTCTTGATTGTCATTCTTCTTGCTTCTTTGTTACATTGTTGTCACTGTCTACCACATGTCCAACAATGCCAGATATACTAACAGATACAACAGACCCAACTTTATCTTGCATTGTGCCCATTACATCAGGCTGTACCTCTGCTTTCATTACTCACCCCCCATATCTCAAGAATAACCCCATCACCTTTATACCCAAACTTCATACCTTGCCATGCTCTAGAAGATTGCTCACAGTCATGCCTTCTTTCCTTTTTTGTACTATCTTTTATATATTAATGTTCTCCTTTCTATTTTCTTGTGCAATGGCCCAACCTGTGTTTGCTCAATTTCAGATCTCAGTTTGTGCCCTCAATGCAAATGGACTCATGAACCCAGTCAAACTGGCCTATGTTGGCCAGATGATTGTGAAGTTGGCTCCCCTCTTCTTTGCTATTTCCAAGACTAAAACAAGATCAAATGCTGGCACTAAACTTCCAATCTCAAATTATGAGATTTTCAAGGAGAATGGAGTCCCATGTTCTATGCATCAGGGAAAATGGGGAATAGTATAGCTGTGGATGTTGTCATTCTGTGCTCCCTTTCCTCTTTGTTTGTTCATTGAGTATTTGCTGTTTATGTGCTCTGTGACCTAAGATTAGATGATCTCTTGGGAATTTTGGCCCTGTCTCACAGATGTAGTATGCCAGACTAAAATGTCTTGGACTGTTTTTGGAGATCTGAATGCCACAGTCTCATCAATGGAGCATGCCATGGACAATCCATTAGCTAGACAGAACCTGATGGACTTCTTATTGAATACTAATGGCACAGACTTTTGGCAGCTGGTTCCAGATTGCAGCCACTTCACCAATTGGACTAGTCAGGCATGGCATTCAAATGAAGGTGGTAGCATCATTGATAGAGTTGTTAGCTCCTCCTCAACACTAGTGGACTTTGAGATCAATATGGATCAAACATGGATCCCTGGCACTGACCATAGGGCTGTGGTGGTCAAGGTCATTGTGCAATCAAATTGTATCAAACATGGTCAAATTCCTTGCACACCCATGCATGCCTCACTCAGCCCAGCTCCCCCTCCAAGGATCAAATACCCATCCAAAGCAGACAAACACAAGTTTGTTATCTTTGCTAATGCTGTGGATTGCCTTGTCAATGCCAATAAAGCAAGTTTTGAGATTGAAATAAATAGCAATGATGATTACACTGATCATTATGTGAAACTCACTGAGATCATCATGCAGGTAGTCATCAACACCTTTGGTTGGGGCAAGTCATTCTGCCATCAAGAGAAAAAAATCACATCTCTGATCATTCATAGAATTGTGGCAAAGATCTGACATATAGGGGGTTCCATTGCAATGTCTAGGGGAGTCAACAAAACCTACTCTTATGGGTCACATAGGGCATTTGAATCATTGCAGTCCAAATACAATTCAACAGTCCCTCAGCTGCCTTGCTCCTTCATGGAGTTTCTGATTGACATCCAGAGAACATACTATCATGACCTGTATGCCACCAAGAAAGCTGAGATCTGGGATCAAGCTGAATGTCATGACCTTGGGAGGATCTCAGGAGTACTATTCAGGGGTTCAGCAGAGAAACTTGTAGGCAGATTGTCAGCATTCATATTGCTTCCAACAGCCCTCAAATCCCCAACAGCATCAGGCTCAATCAAAACCAACCCCAAAAGGGTAGCAGAAATGACCAGGAAGTATTTCATTGACCTTTATAAGAGAATGCCACCACCTGACAAACTGAAGCCTTGGATGTCAACGCTGTCAGTTATTGAGGTCCAAGATCATGTACATCAGGACCCTTTTGTGTGGCCAATTGCAGCTACTTTGGCAGACTTCTGTGCCATGCTTAAAAAGGGAAATCCTTGCCCATCTCCTGGACCTGACAGATGGGAGAAATAGTGCATCAAAAACTTGTCCAATCAAGTCTTACAGTTGGTGTTAGATTTGCATAACTACTCAGTTATGTATGCTCACTTTCCCAGAGACCTAAAAGACACCCACCTCACTTATTTCCATAAGAGAGGGATATGCACAGAGTTCACCGATTGGAGAGGACTCCTCATCTCCAACTTCTTGGCTAACTCACCCATGATTTGGTTGAATTACAGGCTCATGCCTTATGCAGCTCACTTAGGCATTATCCCTGAAACTCAGGTCACTACTCAACCAGGTGTGCAGACTTGCAATCTTATGAGCTTCCTTAGTGTACTCAAGATGTGGAGCTATCATAATAGAAAGATGATATGCCTCTTGAAACAGGATCAGATGAAAGGCTTTAACTACTTATTGCCCTATGGGTTTTATGACACATATGAGGCCTACAGTCTCCCTTTCACCATCTGTGACCTTGATCAGGTGGCTCAGTCAATGACTGAATGTTTCCCTAGGATGGCATTTGGCATTGCATCACCAATCATTGTTGATGGCATAACTAAATGGGGTGGTCCCATGTCTCCATTCAAGGCCATAGTCACTATGAGTCTATGTCATAGGGATCTTGATGATATCTTGAGACTAGATCCAGATTCAGTAGTGATTTAGAGTATGACCAATGTGGCAGGTGACCCTCACCTCCCTAATGACTCCTTGACCTTGTTGCTATCAATGACTGAGGCTATTGGATGATAGCTTTATTATTGCTCTCACCCATCTAGCTCTACATTGCTTATGGAACATTTCCAGTTTATGTACAGTTGGCTGACATCACAGGAGAAGACTTTGGCCCTTGTTCTCAACAGCACAGACCCTCTGCCTGAAACTCTCTCATTCCCTTCAATCACCAACACACCTGGAATCAATCCTTGGACCATAACAGAGAGACAAGTCCCTGTGTTTGCAAACAAGTTCAGTTTCCTCCAAACCCAGGTGGATGATCCAAAGTCTAGGTATGTTAAGTTGTGCAACATCATAGACTCATTTGTCTTCTCTAGCTTCACTATGCACACTCCATTTACTCTTGGTCATAAGATCATTTCATACAATGTGATCTCATGCTGTCAGGCCCTGCTGTCCCTGCAGCCAATCCTGCATGCTGACACAGTTAGACTTGATCAACATCTTATGCAGTGAGTCCATGAGACTATGGGTTTCCCATTTTGCCCATCCTCCTCATTACTTACCATGCTGTTTGACTTAAGCAGGTTTGACTTCCCCTCAATTGTGAGAATCAACATGGGAATAGCCATAGATGGGCTTGCTTGGGATTTAAATCATCATATCCCTGCATATCACCTCATGGCTAACATCACTCTAGCAGATTGGTCCTGCTATATTAATAGCTGTTACTACCCTCTAGATATTTGGGGTCTTGAACGCACCTTTTTATGATACTTAGGCTCTATACCCTCAGCATGGATAGTTGCCCACAAACATCTGGCAAAACTTGGTCTATCCTTGGAACAGACTGATGCAAGCTATCTTCTGGAGGGGAGATGTTCTATATCTCATGCACTCACCTCCACCATGGACATCCTATGGCCCAATTACCTAGTGAATGGACACACTTTGCAGTCCATATGCTCTATAGGTCTCTATCAGCTCCAGGACATTGGTAAGTGGGCAGTTAACAATAGTGGGAGCTCATCCTTTGTTGTCTCCAAGATGCCCACTGGCAAATGGTCCTCTGCCCAGAGGAGAAATTAGGAGCTGATTAGGTGCATGTGTTCAAGGATTCAAATTGGTATGCTTTATGTGGGTCAACTGGAACTCTTGCTACCAATGGATCAGAGGTGCTTGTGTGTAGAGACATACATTTAAGCACTCATATCCAATAGTAGGCTTCCCCTGACTGACAAAGCAATTCACACAGGTCAGTGGGGAACTGATGGGTCTATGGTCCCTTCCTCAGCAGGTATGTTGGATGATAAGTCAATCACAGCAGCAGTCTCTGGCCTGAAGACTACTGTAATAAAGCTAAGTGGCCAAAACATCTCCATTCTGCATGGAGAGCTGATGGGCCTAATTGCAGGTGTTATCAGCTCTTGTTTGAGCAATACAGAAGGAGTGATTCATATGGACCACCTGAATACTGTGAGATTGATTGATGATAGTCTTACAACCCCAAACCTGGAACACAAACTTTGTTACATGAACATGCAATCTTATTATTGATGGCTACTTGACCTTCTCAAACACTGCATTATCACCATTCATTATACCAAGGGGCATGCCAGCAGGAGTACACTGCCATCCATCCTCAATAACTCAGCAGACTGTCATGCTGTCACTGCTCAATCCAATCCTAATACCCTGTTTGCACAAATACCTACTTTCTTTATGGATAACTTCACTCTCTACTCTACCCAAGATGGATGGATTGAATGCAACTCTCAAAACTTCATCAACTGGTTGTACTTGCAATGTGTGGCAAATGATCTTGAATATTCTTCTGGCCTATGCCTTTGATGTCTAGTGCATGACTTTGGGTCACCCCCTGAATTGCCCTATTTATGGGCAACTTCCTGCTATTTGGCTGTAGTGCAGCTGTATGCCCATGCAGGGCAACTTCCCACTGCACTCCACTTGCACACAAGAGGGAAATTGGATGACAGATCTTGCTGCTTCAGCTGTAGACTGGTGTCTGAGGATGAGCACCATATCTTTATGGATTGCCCATGCTTTGCTGACATGAGATGGGAATTCTATCTGGAGGTGGTTTGCTTAACAAGCAACAAGTGCTTCAAATTAAAAGAGAAGGGCTCAATAACAGATGACATGACATGGAAGTTGTCTCATGCTGCTAAGTCTCTTTTTTGTGATGACAGCTCAGTCTGGCCCCTACATAACTCTGCCTATTATTTAGGACATGTACCAGATGTACTGTGCCTACTGGGGTCTGGGGTTGACTCAGTACATGTCCCATCCCTTGAACATAGGCAACAAGCTCATTACTTTGCATCAGTTTGGCATTTGTCTGCAATCCATCTTGCCAGCCAGATATGGAGCCAAGTTCAATGCATGACAGCCTGCAACCATGGTCTATAAGCACTCTTGTGTTCCTCTTTCTTACCATTACTCTTATCTAGTCCTGTGTGCAGCTATGTGTATTTTGCCTGCAGTGGTGGCAAGCTTTCCTCACTGGGGTTTTGATGCTACCCCACTTGCCCCTCAATTAGTACCTGTCTTTGGTCTGTAGTTTCTTATTCACACCCTTTACTAGGTCTACTGAGGCATATCATTACCAATTTGTTCTTAGCTATTAGTTAGTGGAGGTAGATATCTAAAATTGTAACATTATAACAATGTGGGAGAAGACAAAGTCCAGTTGGACTTTGCACTCAGTCAAAAAATTGGCTGACATAATATTTGATGGCCACCAGCACAGCAGCCTCTCTAACTTCTGGACTAAGTCAAGTTAACTTAGCTCTTCTAGCCAACTGTGCAGGGTGCTGCATGCCCTGCAACTCCAAATATCTGTCAAGGACTGCCAGGTCCTTGCAGGTCTTGAGGGACTCCCAAGTGGTGTCCCCAAGGCTCCAACAAACCTCAAACTGGAGGTTCCTTCCATCCCAACAATGACCCACTAGGTCATTGACAAACCATTCTTGGTTGTTGGGGGCACCAAAGTTGTAAGGCTCTGGTGCCACCCTGTCAGGGAACAGAGCATTGTTTCTGGCCTTATAAAGGCATAACAATGACACATGGAACTTAGGGTATAACCTTTGTTCCTGGAGTGCTGTAAGCAGCTCCAATACATAGTTGGAGGTCTCATTATAGGCCTCCAGAATTCTATATGGCCCAACCCACTTTGGGCAGAGCTTTCTTGCTCTGCCTTTAGGCAGATTGAGGTTCTTTGTAGAAAGGTACACTAATGCACTTTTCTTGAGGTCAGGGTCAGGCCTACAATGCAAGTTGGCCACATGTGTCTTTCAAATGTGTGCCTCAATAATTGCATTGTGCACTGCTGCCAAGTTCTCCAGAGCTTGGCAGGCAAACTGCTGAATTCCTCTTGGAATTGCAGTGTCTGACCTGATCTCCCATATCATAGATGGCATGTACCCACCATGCAGCTTGAACAGTGCAAATTGTGTCATCTCAGATATACTGGCATTTATTGCAAACTCTGTTAAGTCTATATGACATGTACCACAGTACAAATGATTTGACCAACATTCCTATTGGCACATTCAGTCTGACCATCCATCTGCAGATGAAACAACATAGACATTAGTAGCTTTGCTCCTGACAACTTATATAGTTCATGTCACTATTTGGACGTGAACTTTGAGTCTTGATCACTGACAATTGAGCTTGAGAGGCCATGGAGCCTCACAATCTTGTGCATGTAAATCCAGGACAGCTGTGATGCCATCATGGTAGTGTGCACTGGAATAAGGTGCACCATACTCATCATCCAGCATATAACTACTCAAAGGTAGTTATACCCCTTAGACTCAGGAAATGGACCTATAAAGTCCATCCCTGTCAAGTCCTAAGGTTTTACTGGCATGGGCAGGGGGTGTAACTTCTCTAAAGGAAGCTGATTGCTCCCTTTCACCTGCTGACACAGCTGACACATAGTACAAAATGCATGAACATCTGCAACCATGGTCAGCCACCAATACCAACAACAAATGTATTCCATTGTTCTTTGGGCAACAAAGTGTCCCATCACATTGTGTGCTTGCTCAAGCACACTGGTTACCAGCTCTCAGTTACAAGGTATACAAAGCACCTTGTGGCCCAAGAGATTGGTAGTCCAAATGAGCTTATTCTGTAGACAAAAGGACTTATAGTCTTTTGGTCAGGTCAGGATTTCAGCAAAGTGCTTGTCTCTGCTGTACAATGATTGGATTTGGTGGAGGAATTCCCCATCCTTCCTATCTCAGGGCTGCAGAGACTGGGCCATCCCTAGGATGGCTTCTCCAAGAAGCATATCAACCTCATCCCCTTCAGTATATCTTCCTTGCCATTATTACTGGCAGCAAGTAATTGTGCTTCCTCATCATGAATTTTGTGATGATCATGCACTTGCTGACTGCTACAGCTAGGTCCATCACATAGAGTGCATATCTGATCCAACTGCACTTGCATCTCTTGCATTCACATAGGGGGCAAATCATCCCCTTCTGGGTTGATATGTGCATCTGCACAGACATAGTCATAGATATGGTATATGTCTTGAGGAGAGTCACTCTCAAAGTAGTGGGATAAACAGTCTGCTACTTTATTGAGCTCTCCTTTTACATATGTGATGTCAAAATTAAACCTCAACATATAATCTGTCCACCATCACTGATGTGGTGACAAATTCTGTTGAGTTTGAAAAACTCAAGCACTTTATGATCTGTTATCACACAGATCTTATACCCTAGAAGCTTGTCCTCCCACTTGAGGAGGGCTTCTAGAATTACCAGAGTTTTGAGTTCATGCACAGCATAATTTTGCTGTGCATTGGTGAACTTTTTTAACATGAATTCAGTTGGCCAACACATCTGCCAGCTTGGACCTTGTCCATACATTGCTCTGACACCTGTCTTTGAGGTGTTGCAGATCAGCTAAATGGGATCCTCATGTCAAGGATCAATTGGATGTATCACAGGAGTTTTGGCACATATCCTTTTGATCATGTCAAAGCACCTCTGGTGAATAGGTCAACAATGAAATGGCAACCCATTCTGCATCATGGCCATTAATGGCCCAGTGTATGCAGAGACATTGGGCAGGAAATTCCTGATGTAGTTTACCAATCCAACAAAACATTGGATATCATTGTAGGTTCTAGGAATATGCCACTCCCAGATTCAATTCAACTTATCCATATCAGGGTGTATACTCTGCAAGTCAATTGCATGGCTGAGACACTCCACATGCTTGGCATGCAGCTTGCACTTCTTCCATTTGAGGTAGAGCTTGTTCTTATGTAGTCTTTCAAAGACTACTCTGAGATACTGCTCATGTTCCTCAATGGAATCTGAGAAGATGAATATGTTGTCTAAGTACACATGCATCCACTTGCCAATGATGTCCCTAAATATAGATGTCATCAGGCATTGTAACATAGCTGGCACATTACAGTCACCAATCTGCATGATATTACTGCAATATGTCCCAGTAATGGTCATAAATGCAGTTTTTGGTACATACAATGTACATATCCTAAGTTGCTCATATGCATTAGTGAGGTCAAATTTTGACCTCACTGGTGTGCAAGCAACATCCTCTCTAATGACTTCTCAGTCCAGTAAGGGCATTATGTCCTTCATGTCAGGTTCAGCTGACCACAGGGGCTCAGCTACACTGGGCAAGTCCTTACTAGGCAGATGTGATTCCCTGCACTAACAACTGGGTACTTGGAGGTGTTCCAAACACTGGGGACTTGTGAGGATAGCTAGTGGGAATTGATCCGAGCAACTCCAGGGAGGTCCGGAGGAGTAGAGGATGAGTTGCAGGAATGGGGGACGGGCTTGGCAGGGTTCAGGCATAAGTCCGTATGTGAGCATTGTGGGTGTGGAGGAGGTGGAGGCTATGCAAATGACAGGAGTGGAGCCAGTCTGATGGGGGATCAACAGGGATTGATAGGGTTCAGAGCTGAGCATGTAGCAAAGTCTGGAGTTGTTGAGGGAGTGTCAGAGGTTCGTAATTGTAATTGCGGAATTTGTGAGGGCATTATGGTCAGGAGGACTTGAACACAATAGGCAGAATCAAACAAGACAAGACAGAGTCAAACAAAATAAGGCAGAGACAAGACAAGAATGAGAATAGATTCAGGCAGAGACATGGAACAATAATGAAATGATAATGGAATAGAGACAAGATAAGACCGGGAGACTGAGAATAAGGAAAACAAGACATGGAACACAAAACATGAGAAGAAACAATCAGAAACACATCAGGTAAAGTAGGTAATCTCAAGACTAGCATATGAAGAACTACTCTACGTCTTATATACTGACTACTGAAGAGCTCTGGGAATGTCGGCTGTGGTGGCAGGGCTTGGTGGAGCTTGACGGAGTTGACGGGTGTCAGTTATGACCAGAGGGTGGGCTGCATTGATATGTTGATGGGATCAATCGTTGATGTGGTCTGTTCCAAGGTTGTCGTGATGTTCCAGGGTAAGTTGGAGGAGCCAGGGTGTCAAGTCGATGACATGTAATGGGGTCAGGCACAGCAGAGGAGTGGTCCCAGGGGCTCAGGAGATCCAGAGGAAGTGCTGGCAGCTGCAGAGAAGACATTGGAGTTGGCCAGGGGGCCATCGGAGTTAGCTGAGAATGTGTCGGAGTTAGCTGGAGTAGGCACGGAGTGCTGGTGAAGTTTGATGGAGCATTAGGGGAGGTTCTGGGGGGATGGGGGTTTGTTGGGCAATGTATGGGGGTCCAGGGAATGGGTCGTGACATCACCCCCCCTTCAGCATCGAGACCCTCGAGACGTGGGGAGTGGGTTGGGGATTGGTGGGGGTGTGGGAGTTGAAGCCAAGTAATATTGATCAATCTGCAGCAAGTGATGGCGGCATGGGAGGCAAAGTTGAAGCGTGGCCACCACTTTGTCAGGGGGTTCTTCCCAATCAATTAAAAAGCCTTGGACATACCCTGGGGCTTCCCAAATCTTTTGTCATGTCCTCTCCCAGTTACTCAGCCACTTCCCCCACCCTGTTGATTTCAGACGTGGACAAGGTGATTGTGTATGACAGTGAGGGGGAGGAGTTTGAGCATCAGCGCTGAGCTAGTGCTATATACTGGAGTCATGAGCAGTATCGACTTGTTTTCCCAGGGTGGCTGACAGAGCTTTGCAGAGTTGTCCGCGGCAGTGGTGGGTTCCTTGAGGGGTCCTAAGCAGGCCAAATTCCGTCCCGCAGTGCCCCAACTGGCAGTGGAGGATGCGGAAGGGGTCCCACCATTGCAGCAAATCCCTCAGGCAGAGGTGATGGCAGAGGAGTTTGCAAGGGCATTGGTGTGAGCTTGGGGCTCCAGTGAGTCTTTGAGTTCTCCTTTGTCATGTGTGCTGATCTGTTGTTTTTAGTGTGTTCTCTGTGCATGGCAGGGCAAGGCCTGCGTTTTCAATGTGCCCTCCATGGGCTTGCAACATGACACTTCCATTTGCCTTCTGTGTTGCGTGAGCCATGAGAAGTGCTCAATTTTGTTGGAGTGGTGAGCAGCGTGTGTTGCTGCAGAGCAGGGGTGGAATGAGAACTGGGTGTGGGGTCAGCTGGGCAAGGCGCAGAAGACCCGGGTGTTGGAGGAGGAGAGTGCGGGGTGGTCTGTGGGGCAGGTGGGGCCTCCACAGAGTAGGTGGAGGGAGGGGGCATTCTCAGCAGCAGACTATGGGAAGTGGAGAGCTTCCCTGCTGTTGGAGGCAGGGCCCAGCAAGAGGCTGCAGGGGCACAAGCTGATGGTGGGGCCTCCAGGGTCTCACATTTACTCCCCTACCCCGGGTGCACCCTTGGGACGGGCGTCAAGTTCTCTGGAGCCCCTGCCTTTGATCACAGAGGTCTTTCTTTGCAAGCAGGTGGAAGTTCTAACAGCAGCATTGATGGCATGGGAGGGGGAGCTTCAACGGGCAAGGGAGGATCAGGACGCGGTGCAGGCAGAGAAGGAGGCATTGGAGCGGGCATGGAACACCTCAGTGCGAGTGGCAATGGAGCAAGCACCAGAGGTATGGGGCTTGTGGGAGCATCTGATGCAGTGGGAGGGGCAGCCCACAGAGGAGGCAGAGGAGCAGGGAATGGCACTGGAGGGTGGTTCACTGTGGGCAGAGTTGAAGGCAGCAAGGTGGAGGGAGAATTGGCTGGCGAATGAGGCCGCTTCAGGGTGCATGGGGATCCTTCATAAGTGTCTTTTCCAATTCTCCATCTGTTACTAAAATGGGTTGTTTTTTGGGGTCAGGCTGGGTGTGGGAGCACCGGGTTCTCTTAGATGGTGCCTCCACAGCATTTGCGTTGATCCAAGATGGGTTGGCGCAGATGTCCATGGATCAGCCTCTGGAGTTGCAGCAGAGGATGGCAAGGGTGGGGAGGTTGTTGGTGGGGCATTGGCAGCATAATGCAGTGGCCCCAAGGTTGTGGTGGGAAGTGGCAGCGGACGTGGAGGAGGCTTTGCCGGGGTTAGCAGAGGTCTTGGTGGTGGTGTGGGCCCAGATGGAGATTGATTTGGGGGTGGGGGTGGTGGGGGTTCTGGGGGAAGGGTGAGGGGGCAGTCAGGCCCCGCTTCTTGTTGTCTTTGAGTTCACTGCCCCATTCTGCCTTGTATCATATTTTTTTGTACTTTCCAATGCTTCTTTGTCATTCCTGGGTGTGTAAAGTGAGACTTTAATTTGTGTGAAGGTGAGGTAAGTGAAACACGCAGGGGTGCTGGTGGGAGTTGAATCCCTAGTAGATCCAGAGGCAGGGGTTAAGCCCACTAATGCCATCTGTGTTGGCTAGTCCCGGGGTTGTTGGGATGGGGCGGAGTGCCATAGGAAGAGTTCCCAAGGCTTGGTGGGGGTGTTGGGAGTCTTCCTGCAGAGTTCTGTGGCATTTTTAGGCAGCGTTGCTGGGTTTGATTCTCAGGGTCTCATACCCAGGGTGTCATGACCCATTCCCTGGACCCCTGTATATTGCCCAACAAACCCCTGTCCCCCCAGAACCTCCCCCAATGCTCCGTCAAACTTCCCCAGCACTCCGCGCCTACTCCGGCTAACTCTGACACATTCTCAGCTAACTCCAATGGCCCCCTGGCCAGCTCCAACATCTTCCCTGCAGCTGCCAGTGCTTCCCCTGGATCTCCTGAGCCCCTGGGACCACTCCCCCACCATGCCTAACCCCATTACATGTCATCGACTTGACACCCTGGCTCCTCCAACTTACCCTGGAACATCACGACAACCTTGGAACAGACCGCGTCAATGATTGATCCCATCAACATATCAATGCAGCCCACCCTCTGGTCATAACTGACACCCGTCAACTCTGTTGAGCTCCACCAAGCCCCGCCACCACAGCCAACATCCCTGGAGCTCTTCAGTAGTCAGTATATAAGACATAGAGTAGCTCCTCGTACTCTAGTCTTGAGATTACTTACCTACCTGCCTTACCTGATGTGTTTCTGATTGTTCTTCTCGTGTTTTGTGTTCCATGTCTCGTTTTCCTTATTCTCAGTCTCCTGGTCTTATCTCATTTCTATTCCGTTATCTTTTTGTTATTGTTCCATGTCTCTGCCTGAATCTATTCTCGTTCTTGTCTTGTCTTTGTCTCATTTTGTTTGACTTCATCTCATCTTGTTTGATTCTGTCTATTGTGCTCAAGTCCTCTCAACCATAACGCCCTCACAAACTCCGCAATTATGATTACAAACCTCTGACACTCTTTCACCAACTCCAGACCTCGCTACATGCTCAGCTCCGAACCCTATCAATCCCCATTGATCCCCCATCAGAACTCCAGCTCCACTCCCATCATTTGCATAGCCTCTGCCTCCTCCGCACCTGCAATACTCCCACCAGAACTTACACCTGAACTCCACCAAGCCCATCCCCCTTCCCCACAACTCATCCTCTACTCCTCTGGACCTCCCCGGACTTGCTCAGATCAATTTCCTCTGGCTATCCTCACAAGTCCCCAGTGTTTGGAACACCTCCAAGTGCCCAGTTGTCAGTGCAGGGAATCATGTCCGCCTAGTAAGGAATTGCCCAGTGTAGCTGAGCCCCTGTGGTCAGTGGAACCTGACACAGGGTGTAGGGGTTTTCTTCAGTCTGTGGCAGAGATGTGCGTTGTGCTGGTTCAAGGGGGTGGACCTCTGAGTCTTTGACATGTGTTCAGGGTGGTCGGCGCTTCAGTCTCTTGTTAGTGCGGCTGGCAGGAGGGGCAGAGGTCTTCCAGTGGTCCAGCCTTTATGCCAATGCAGGTGGTGGGGTGATGGAGGTCCTTTTTAATAGTGGTGGGGGTGGCAGGGTGGGGTTCATCCTCAGGGTGTAGTCGGTCAGAGGAGGGAGTCCTTAGTGGCTTGGTGGCAGAGCCCCCAGGATAGGGTAGTCCCTGTAGTAAGTTGGCAGGGGGCTGTTTTCCATGCCATCTATGCTGTGGGTTTGGTCAGCATGGAGGTGGAGGTACTCCCTTAGGGTGAGGGTTGCAATTCCTTGGTTGGGGGTGCCTGGAGGTTTACATTTGGGTGGGGTTGTGCATGGTGGGGTTTTGTCGAGCTCCGGAGTATTGTATTTGGTAAAGGGCACTCAGGATTGGGCTTTGCTGCACTCCAGAGTGTTGGCTCTGGCTGAAGTTGTGCTTTAGAGTATTGCGTCTATGAGCAGGCATGCTCAGGTGGTGCTTTTGTGTGCTCCAGAGTGTTGATGATGAGGGGGCAGGGTTTGGGGTAATCAGTCCTGACAAGTTCCTTCTGGTCTGAAGTCAAGGTTTGTGGGTTCTAGGTCATCTACGTGACATTGCTTTCCTGGCCAAGAGTAAGTCCAGAGACAGACAGAGGGGTCTTACATATTTCTGACACTCCCTAGAGTTTGGAGGGCTGTGGGGGTTGTATTGGTGGATGCTTCTTTGGGCAGGGGCAGTGCAGGGGTCAGTTGGGGAATGGCTCGCCCCAGCAGAGATGCTTCAGGGCTCATCCCATGGGTTGTTCCTTCTGGGGGTAGGTGTTTCTTTTGTCAGGGAAAAGGTTAGCAGTCCTGGAATCAACACAAGAGTTGCTTGGTGGGGGGTTGATGCAGAGGTTGGGATTGGGTCCTTAACTTGTTGGCAGGGTTGTGTCGCAAATTGGAGGGGAAGCTCCGGAGTGGGGGTTTTCCTCTAGGTTCATGTCAGCACAACAAGTAGGTGTTCGATGAACATTACCACTGAGCAGTGGAATTGTCATGTAGGAGTGGTGGTGGCTCCTGGAGCCAAGCTTGGATGGGGGGAGCTGGTCTAGCTGTCTTCTGAGGTTTTGGGTGAGTCTGGCCATTGTCCCTCTGTGCGAAATATTTGCTGCATTGGGGGGAGATGGTTGTTCATGATTGTTGGAGGGCGGCGGGGAAGTCAGTTGCAGGGGAGCATTGGTTTGGACTCCTCAAGAGTCATAGCGGGGTCAGGGCAATTCTTCATTTGTACTCTGGAGTGGTCCAGAGGTTGTTGCAAATATGGGTGGGGGTTGGTCACTTCTGTGGAGGGCATTATTGGTCCCTTGATTGTTGGGGCAGAGTTGGTGGGGCCACTTCATTATTCTTGGCTTCAGGGTTGGTCTCCATTGGGTGTGATTGGATTTGCCAGAGGTGTTGTGAATTTTGGGTGAGAGCTTCTTCAAGGATTCCAGAGTTTCTTCTCTTCTTGGGGAGCATTTCGCGTGGAGGAGAGGAGTGGGACAGTGGCAGGGCTGGGACTCTGAGGGCAGAATTGCAGCATGTGACGTCCTTTGCCATTTTTTAGATGTCAATTTGGGGTGGGCAGCAATGGGGAGAAGCACTGCTCGCTTCTTAGGGAAGGCATCAGCAACTTTAGAGTACTCTAAAGAGATTACTTTGCATGGGGTTTGTTTCTGGGTACTCCGTTGGTGTGGTCCCTGCTTGATAGACATCTTCCAGCATAGGGGCAGGGTTGTATGGAGCTGGTGGTTGGTGATTTATGCTTGTGGGGTAGGAGCTACAGGGGCCTCATTGTTGAGCTGGTGTCATAGGTCCCCTTGGTTGGATGTTGGAGTCAAAGTGGGGGCCCTGGAGTTGTGTTGCTAGGGTCAGAAGTGGGTCAGAGGAGTGGATCAGAGCAGCTTCAAGTCGGTGCAGGGTTATTTGGGTCGTCGATCCTAGCAGGGAAGTCCTTCAAGGATGTTAGAGCATATGCTCTTTGGATTGTCAGAACGTTTGAGTGGGTTGATTGACAGTCTCTGGAATGATGGTGGAGCTTCTCCCTCCCTGATATGAACATGTCAGCAGATTTAGAGTACCCCAGAGAACTACTTCATATAGGGCCATCTTTTCTATAGTTTGTTCTGGCAGGGCAACTCCTATGCTAGAGGTTCTTGTTGTGGAAGGTGGCATAGTCTGCTGGCAGGGTCCACATCTGATGGTGTGTGAGGAGGGTTGGCATCAAGGATCTTCAATGTCAGAGGTTCTGGATCAAATGGGGGGATGTTGAAGTAGTGGGCAGGACTCCGGAGGAGTTGTTTCTTATCAAGAGTCAGGGTGCCGTGGTTCTCCCTATTAATTTTGGGTTTGTGCTTTGAGGGTTGGGGTGGAGGTGCATATCTTTTCCTTCCTTGATTGCCTAGAAGCTTGGGGATTCCTTGGTCTTGTTCTAGGGCTGTTGGGGTCAGGTTGGAGGCATCAGGCTCCTTTCATTTGTTGGGCGGAAGTGACGGCCAAGTTGGCTAGAGGGTCCTAACTGATCCTGGAAGTGGTTTCTATAATTTGGGGCATAACATTGGTCTTGAAATCTTGCATTTTTGTGGGTGGAGCTGCTGGGTTGAGCTTGATTCCAATTAATGGCAGGGCTAGCTTGGAGGGTGGTCTTTTCTCAGGGAGGATTGTGAGTGAAAGTCTGATGATCTGTTGTGCGGTGTCAGAGAAGTTGTCAAGCAATGGACTGAATTGTCACCGGGGTCTGGGTGAAGCCTTGGTGATGCCGGGTTCAGTCTTTGTAGGCAAGCGGAGCTGGTGGAGAAGGTACAGGAAGGGTAATTTGCAGGAGTGGTGTAAGGTTGGGCATGGGTTGGGGAGGGTGTCCATGAAGAGAGCCATTGTATGGGTGTAACTGGAGCAGAAGGGATGTTTTGGTGTCAGATTCCCAACTCAGTAAGCCTTGGCAAATGGAGTAGGACTGTATAAGGGCTTCCAGGCATGGGTCAACCATAGACATCAGAATTATTTGGCAAATGTGTGTGCAGGGCATGTGTGGACATCACAAACAGGGTAAGGTAGAGTCTTGAGATTATGTCAGGTTCCGCTGACCATGAGGGCTCAGCTACACTGGGCAAGTCCTCACTAGGCAGATGTGATTCCCTGCACTGACAACTGGGCACTCAGAGGTGTTCCAAACACTGGGAACTTGTGAGTATAGCTAGTGGGAATTGATCCGAGCAAGTTTGGGAAAGTCCAGAGGAGTAGAGGATGAGTTGCAGGAATGGGGGACGGGCTTGGCGGGGCTCAGGCATAAGTCCATATATGAGCATTGCAGGTGCAGAGGAGGCAGAGGCTATGCAAATGACAGGAGCAGAGCCGGAGTTCTGATGGAGGATCAACAGGGATTGATAGGGTTCAGAGCTGAGCATGTAGCAAAGTCTGGAGTTGCTGAGGGAGTGTTGGAGGTTTGTAATTGTAATTGCAGAATTTGTGAGGGCATTATGGTTAGGAGGACTTGAACACAATAGGCAGAATCAAATGAGACAAGACAGAGTCAAACAAAATGAGGCAGAGACAAGACAAGAATGAGAATAGATTCAGGCAGAGACATGGAACAATAATGAAATGATAATGGAATAGAGACAAGATAAGACCGGGAGACTGAAAATAAGGAAAACAAGACATGGAACACAAAACACAAGAAGAAACAATCAGAAACACATCAGGTAAAGTAGGTAATCTCAAGACTAGCATATGAAGAGCTACTCTACATCTTATATACTGACTACTGAAGAGCTCTGGGAATGTCGGCTGTGGTGGCAGGGCTTGGCAGAGCTCAACAGAGTCAATGGGTATCGGTCATGACCAGAGGGTGAGCTGCATTGATATGTTGATGGGATCAATTGTTGACGCGGTCTGTTCTGAGGTTGTTGTGATGTTCCAGGGTAAGTCAGAGGAGCCAGGGTGTCAAGTCGATGACATGTAACAGGGTCAGGCATGGCGGGGGAGTGGTCACAGGGGCTCAGGAGATCCAGGGGAAGCACTGGCAGCTGCAGGGAAGATGTTGGAGCTGACCAGGGGGCCATTGGAGTTAGCTGAGAATGTGTCAGAGTTAGCCGGTGATGTGCTCCTATGCCGCCTAGTGCCGTGCAGGAAACCAAAAAGAGAGGACCAAACACTAGTCACTAGATAGGGTAGCTGGCAGTAGGAAGTTAATAATGAGGGCGAGTCAGTAACCGTCCCAGAGAACGAGAGTTGAAATGGTGTATTCGAGGTGAAGTAGAAGTTGGTCGCTATCGCTAGCTGCGGTCGCTAGTGATAATAAGGGGAAGATGAGTGAAGACGGATAACGTTGCTAAGACTAAGCGATCCCTTAACGGTGGTGAAAGGGATAGAGCGAAAGAGAGGAAATGACAAAGGGAAAGACTGAAATCAAAGGACGAACGTAAACTAGTCGTTAGCCGTAGTCGCTAACGTCGCTAAGTCGAAATAACGCTAACGGGCACCCGTAATTGGTACCACACGAAGTCGATGTCGAAGTCGAAGAGGCTTGTCGCTAAGCCTAAGTCGAAGACGAGATGAGAGAGAGACAAAGGGGTAGACGAAATCTTAAGCTGGTAGGCTTATAGAGAGGTACGATCCGATGGTGGAAGTCGATGGTAATTGCCCTTCGTATGAGTTCTATGTACAAGCAGTATTTATATGTTCCCAGAGTACAGTAAGGGAGGGTAAGCAATTAAGTGCCACTAGCGACGGCGTCTGTCACTGTTTACGGTGCGTGCCAGACGTCAGTCTTGTAACTAAGTAAAAGGGTCGTAGATGAGGTCTTAGCGACGACTAATTGCTAATAAAACCAAAAAAAAAAAAAGAAGAACGAGTCCGCTGTCAACTCCTGAAGCGCAGACGCCGTCCCAGTATATGTGTAAGCTCGGTAACTAAATGATAGGGAAAAAGGTACGCGTCTGATAATTTGTCCATATATGGTAGAGCCTTGTTTGGTCGCCAAGATCGCTAGTGTCGCTAGTAATCGTCGCTAGGGGGAGTCTAGGCCTTGAGGATCTAGACCTAAGTTCCAGACTTCACGTGATATTCCTCGTGATTGATAAGTCTCGTGATTGCTAGAGTCTCGTGATTCGGTCCCATCCTCGTGCTAAGTCCCGTGCGCTGAGTGTTGTGACTTGTGTCGGGTTCAAAGTAGTCAGCTGCCGCTAAGTCCGAAATGTCAAAAATGGTGCTCAGCGATAACTGGGGCTCATCATCCTCCCCCGTACTGAAATATTGACTGTCCTCAGTCAACCTCGAAATCACGTGCTCGAATGCCTGGTCCGTGCGCCAAGGAGATTCGAGTAAAAGTAGCTGGCGGTATCGCTCGAACTTCATCATCCCACTTCCTTATCGTCTAATCATCTCTACATCTCGATCTTATCGCTATGTCTGACCTCGCATCGCAACTTGAAAAGATCACGATGGCCCACGCCTTTCTGGACCGCGTCGACCGATTGCTCGCTGTGGCTCGTGCGTCGTTGGCGAAGGATCCTCGCTTGGCGGTCACCGCCATATTTCAGACGTGGCTGCAATGGTTCAAGACCTCGGGGAGTGGAGTGGAGTGGCCGGAGTTGGCGACTGTCGAGAAGGAGTGTCGCCAGCTGTATGAGGAGTACAAGGGGGAAGAATGGGTTCGCCCATTTGATGTCCACTTCGTAAGTGTCTTCTTCTCTTCTTGTTAGCGATGACTTCTGACGCGATCGCCAGGCGCCAGTCGACCCTTCGCTGGAGTTCTTAATGGACGACCTCACGGCGGGAATGACGGTAAGTGCCCCAGTAGTCGCTAGCGCTAGCGACACTGCTAAGGTACGTTAGCTCTTTGAAGACTTGTCACCAAATGACCAGTTTTTCTTCCAGCACCCGGTAGGTGCGACAGCGGTGGCGAGGGGGGAGGAACGAGGCGAGGGTCGGGGGAACGAGGAGGCGGCGAATCGTGGGGACATTCAAGAAGCGGGCCCCTCGACTCCCAAGGCTGCGCCTGGCGGCGTCGCTAGGGGGTTGGCGACGTCGCCAAGATTGGCGACAACCCCGAGGAGCAAAGGGAAGGGGAAGGGAAAGGCAAAAGCACAAGATGAGGAGGACGAGGATATTGAGGTGAGTCTTCTTTCTTTTTCGCTAATCCTTGGCGACAATCGCTAACCTTTCCTGCAGGATCATGTTGAAGAAACGTTTACCGACAAGCGCTTGGCGACACTCCTTCGATGGCGAAGGACGACGACGGTGGTGGATACAGGTCTGGGAGCAGGAGTGAAGTTGGACAAGGCTAAAGGCAAGGTAACAGTGTCGCTAGAGAGGCGGCAAGAATATAAGCGCACGCAAGGAGCGGTGAGTACTTAGCGATCTTTTCTCTTCTTGTCGCTAACACCTTCTTTTAGTGCGACAACTGCTGGGCCGACAATGACCCAGAAGGCTGCTGGTACCCCACGGGGGTCCAGCCGTGCTATCGCTGCGACAGTACCAGGAAGAGCTGTTCGCACAGCGGCCAGTCATCGAGGAGCACTGGCAGTAAATTCGCTAAGAAGATAGCGATCAAGGCGGCGTCGGTAAGGAACGCGCGGGCTTTTGTGGAGCGGCAGAGGGAGCGGGCGATGCGAGGGGAGGCGATCGAGGTCGAGCATTCGAGCTTGAACTTGCCGACGTCGCAGGAGGAGGCTGGGGTTAGCGGCAGCGGAGGCGCCAAGGTGAAGAGCAGGGCAGTGGTGGAGAGCGACGAGGACCGCAGTGACGACGATGGCGACGACGACGTGCCTCTGGCGCGGAAACGGCCAGCAAGTCCTTCGTCGGTCGCTAGCGCTAAGCGACCTCGAACAGTCGCCAACGAGGGGGAAGACGAGGACGTGGGGATGAGAGAGGCGACTCCCTTGGCGACGGTCGCCGAGGTAGAGCGGGAAGCGAGCGACATGGAGGTCGAGGGCGAGGAAGAAGAAGTTGTACCCGTCGCTGCTGAGGAGGAGGAGCAGGCTGAGGAGGTTGAGGTCGTTCGACGAGTAAGTTCTTTCCTTTTGCTAACTTCTTGATCGCTAACTGCTTTGTTAGGGAACCTGGAGCGATACTCCATTGCGCCAGGTTGGCGACGACGAACTGGAGTGGCTGGGCGAGGACCTTGGCTGGCCGACGCCGCTAACGACAGCGGCGTCGCTACTGGACTTCGATGAGAGGGCGGCGGGAGTGGAACGACGGTTCCAGAGGGAGCTGGAGGCGGCGAGGGAGGAGTTGTTAGCGGCACGGGCTCGCTATACAGTCGCTAAGCGGACGCTGGCGACTCTGGCGGGATATCGGCGAGACTGTCAGGCTTTCCTGGCCTGGCAGGAGGAGAACAACGTTGGCGAGGGGGATTGGGAGGAGGCGGAGGCGAGGGAGGTTCCCGAAGACGACGCCGACCTCGGCGCCTAGCGACTGCCGTCCCCTGTATATAAATTTTTAGTTTTATCTTCGTATGGACACAGACTAGCCCCCTTAAGGGGCCCCAAAAATGTATAGTACTTTGTTCACGATTCAGGAACTGAGAGGGAAATGAAAGAGAAACAAAGAATAAGGCGTACTAGCGATTGTCGCCTAGCGCTAGCGACGCTTTGAAGGCAAACGCTCAGTAGATCATCATGGCGAATTACCCCTAGAGGCGTGCCGAGCGCTGGCGACAGAATAGCCTAGCGCAGCATCGAAAACAAGACAGTAGTAAGTAAAGTGTCTGTGAAAGATTAATGTTTTTGTAACGTATTTGCGGATGTTTTTTTTTTTTTTTTTTTTTTTTTTTTTTTTTTTTTTTTTTGAATAATAGGGAGAAAAGAGGCAAGGTTAGGATAGACCGCTAAGGCTTAGCGAGAGGTAGTATTCTTCTTCACTGGCGACCTCGCCAGTATCATCGTCGTCGACGAGGTCTGTTTGCTCCAGTTCTCTGAGACGTGAGGTGTCGATGTCGAAAGCGTCGCTAGGCACGGCTATGTGTTCTCTAGCGAAATAGGGGACTAGGCGAAAGGCAGCAACAGGGCGATGTAGCACGGAGCCATCTAGTTCACAAAGAATGTAAGCGCCGCCACGGTTGCGAGATATTACCACAAGTGGGCCTAGGTAGCGCGGCTTCATCTTCTTGTTATGCGTTACTTCGATCCTAGTATTCCTCATTAGTACGAGGTCACCGGTTTTGAAATTGTAATCGCGAATAGTGGCGGAATGATCTTTCTCAAAGCGAATAGCGGCCAAGCGACGGGCGCTAAGTACTTGGCTGTGCAAGCGGTCGAGATCTTCTTGGCGACGCTGGAGGTCAATTGCTCGGCGGGCGATGAGATCTGTGGTCGATAGTAGCGAGTTTGGCGGTGGTTGCAAGTATGTCGCTTCCACTATGTCAGCCGGCAGGAGCGGGTGGGTACCGGTAGCCGCGAAGTATGGGGAGCAACCCATTCGCTTGCGAACCGTAACGCGTTCTGACCAAAAGACAGAGTAAGTAGCAGTACTCCACCTAGACTGATCGCCATCAACTGCTTTGAAGAGAGCTTGGCGAACATCGAAATGCGGCCGCTCGACTATTCCGTTAGCGCGCTTATTGTAACCTGAAATCCGGATGTGGCGCAAGTTATACTTCTTCGCCAAATAGGCAACGGCCTTTAGAATTGGGGGTCCGTTGTCGGTAACGATTTCGCTAAGCGCTCCCCAACGACAAATGACGTCCTCGTATAGCCATTTAGCGATGGCTTCGGTGTTTTCTCTGGCGAGCATGCGGAACTCGGGGTAATGGGTTAGCGAACAACGTCCCTGGATGATGTACTTGAACTTGTTGGAGGGCGGCATGAACATGGTGTCGACGTATATCTTACTGAACAATGGCGCGGGCGTTGCGACGGTTGGCGGAATAAGCACCTTGGTCGTTTGGTGAATCTGGCAGAGATGACAAGTCCGAAGGTACCACATGATATCGGCGCTAACTTGAGGCCACCAAAACCGTTCCAGAAGTGCCGAGCGGGTAGCGAAAAGACCTCTGTGTCCCAAGTCGTCATGCATCGCTTTCAGGACTCGTAAGCGACTGGCGATAGGAACGAACAACTTGTGAGCGCCATCTCGACTTCTGCGCCAAAGTTTGCCTCCCGTGACGAAAAACATGGATGCGTAGCGAACGAAGGTGGCGTAGTCCTTGTCGCTAACGCCATCAGGTCTGACGAGGTCGTGAAGCCATTTCTCTACTAGGAGTACTCGAGCGTCGCTGGCGATAGCTTTTGCACTACGGGGTACGTCGCTATAAGTGGTGGTGCCATCGTCTCGGAGGGGTGTTATATCGTCGCTTGTCGCTAGTCGTGGGGGGGTGTCGGTGTCGCTGGCAAAGGTCGCTAAGGTATGCGAACGTTCGTACTCGGCCAAAGGGGGTAAGCGATGCGAGGCCGTCGAGACCTGGCGAAGTAGCGGTAGGGGTAGCTGAACTTGGTGTACGAACCCATGTAAGCGGTCGATCCAGTCTTCGTAAACCGAGTTATCGCTATCGTCGCTCGGAGGGTCGCCAGGCTGTGGCGGGCGTCGCGAGAGACCGTCAGGGCCGTGGAACGTTCCTTTGACGTGAACCAGCTTAAAGTGAAACATCCAAATCGCCATAATCCAGCGGTTCATGCTAGCGGAAGGTTGGATGTCAGGGTTCTGAAGCATACCCTTAATGTAGCGAGCGTCGACTTCAATGATAAGGTTCCTGACGCCGATGAGGTACATTCGTAACGCTTGTAAAGCTCGATAGAGGCCATAAAGTTCCAACTTGGGCTGGCTGAATCGGGCTTCCCTGTCGTTTAGCGTAATAGACCCAAAGCGGTTGTAGCGGCGTTCTTTGCGATTGTCGCCAGTGCACTGACAAAGGTAAAATCCGACCGCTATGTATGACGTATCGACCGCTAAGATGACTGGGTCAGGCGATTCATAATCGATAGGAACAAGGGGCTTAGCGTCTTGTAGGGCTTTTACGAGATCGCGTTGAGCATTTATTTGATCGGGGCCAAACTCGAAAGGAACGCCAACGCGTGTGAGCTTCGTTAAATTATGGGCTCGATGTGCAAAGTTCTTGACGAAAATCCTTAGTACCCCGACAGTACCTAGGAAGGCTCGAACTTCCGATAGCGACTTGCAAGGACCCCATCGCTCGATTAGCGCTAGGCGACTTTCGTCAGGGACTCGACCGCTAGGGGTGCAAACGTGTCCTAGAATCTTGAACGTCGGGGCGCAGAGAACCAATTTATGACCTGAGAAGGTGCCACCGCAATACTTCATTCGCTGAAGAATCCTGTTGAGAAGTTCAAAGAACTCCCAGAGCGCTAGGCGAATATTCGGGTTAGCGGGATGCTTAGCGGGTTTACCGTTAACGATTTTCCAGTCCTTGGGTCCCTTAGCGCCAACGTCATCGATAAAACTGAGCACGTTATGGGGGATCTCTGGCTGCAAGATAAAGGTAATGTCGTCGTGGAATATAGGCACAGAGTTGGTCCATCCCATCGGCAGGGTCACTAGGCGAAGAGCGCCAAATGGAGTCTGGAACGTCGTTAAGTCGCGTGATGCCGAGTCAATAAGTCGCTCGTCGTAGCCAACGTAGAGATCGAGGGTGGCGCCACAGATGCGTCCAGCGAAGGATTCGGCAACGTGATCTGGAAAAGGTGGTACTCCAGAATGACGGATGGTGACACGGTTTAGCGGCTCGAGACTGTGTACAATCCTGAGCTTACCATTCTTCTTGAGTACGCAAAACCATCGGGAGCGGTAAGCGGAGTTCGAAGGTTCATAGACGCCAGCGCTAATCTTGTTGCGAATAATTTCACATACTTCCTTTTCTAGACCTGGCGGTATGGGGCGATTGTGCTGGACCCATGGTACGTGCGGAATCGTCGGTATGCGAACAGGTGGAAAGAAGTCGGGGCGCAAACTTCCTCGTTCGGAATCTTCCCAAGCGAAGGCTTTGTCTTGTTTGGCGACCATGTCGACTAGTACGTTGATTTCGTCGCTAGTGAGGAACCCTGTGTCGTGGTCGTCAACTAGTTTCGCTTGTCGCTCGCTGGTGAATCGCTTTGTCGGAACGAAAGGCGGTGGATTTGGATTAAGTGGGGGCATTGTCGCTAGTGGATCGCCAATAATCTGTCGCTCGATTCGAAAGTCTTCGCTAACGTGGCTGGCGACAGGTTTGGTTTTCATAGCGACGGGTTTGTACTTCTTCTTTACCTGGACTCCTTTTCGCTTAGGGGGTTCGTTAGCGATATACTGAGCGGGGAAGGGGATGTTAACATAAGTGGGGGTAATGTCTGTAACGCATGGGTCAAAAGGTAAAGTCTGTCCAAGAATCAAGGGATTAGATGTATCAGTAGAAACAAGATAAGAACGAGGTGGAAGGGACGAATCAGAAATGTTGCTAGCCGTAGCGTATAGGTATGCTAGCGCAGGATTAGTCTGTGTGTCGGAATTAGTAGGTAAAACGTCTTTGTCCAAATCACAAGAGGCTATACAAGTCGCTAGACCAGTTGAATGATCGTAGCTGATAACGACCGCTAGGTCGCTATCTTCTTCTTTACTGCTTTCGGCGATGAAAGCAACGGGGTGCCTCGGTCTCGAAGCGAACATTTTGGCGGTTGTTTCTTTTGGTCTTGCCGCGCGGAAAGGTAGGGATAGTTCGTCGTTGGCCAGTGTTGGGGTCCGAAATAGTTATAGTTGTTTCGACGTCGCTAATTGTGTTGACTGTGCTTCGAGTTAGTACGTCGAAAGGACGGCCGAGTAGAATGTCGTAGGCGGGAGACCGTAAAACGTGGATTTGAAGATAGACCGTGATGTCGCCAAGGGTGCATGGTACGTTGCGAGCAAGTCCTAGCGATCGATCCATGGTACCGTTGGCGCTCTGCATGTTTAGCACGATGTTGGGGTCGTATGATAAACCAATATCGCTAGCGATTTCGGCCGACATGGAGATTATTTGGGAACCGCTGTCGTGGATGCATTCTACTTCTTCTTTGTTGTCAATTAGCATCATGACGGTACGAAGTGACTGAGATTCCTTAGCGACAGTGAGTACTACAGGTTCTTCTCCAGGGGGTAGCGAATCGATATAGGCCTCGACAGGGTCAATGGAAGCGAAAGGGGCTTTGTCAGCGGCAAGTCCGTTAGCGGTGTCAGTGTCTAGCGAAAATTGTGGTTCTCCAATAGCGAAGGTCGGCAAAATATCTTCAAAGATGTCGCTAGAGTCCTGTACGGTGCTAGCGCCTACCAAACGTTTGGGCGTGACTGCGGTTCTGAGCTGATTTCTGACGTCCTGAGATACCGAGCATAGTTCGCCCACTGTTACAGTCACCGGAGTGCTTAATACTCGATCAAAAACCGCTTTAGACTGCTCAATGCTGTAGATGGGTGGCATAGTTCGATAGGCGCTGTCGTTGGCTTTGTCGGGAGCAGCGAAATTCCTGTTAGCGGGCGGGGCGTAGCGACTGGGGATGCCAGAAAACGGATGGACGGGAGGCTGAACGACGGGTTCCTTAGTGACGGGCGGTTGTTCCTTAGCGACGGTTTGTTCGGGTGCTTTGCCTTTGTCGGCAGGCTTAGCGGCAGGAGCTGGAGTTGAATTGGAAGGGGGTGAAGTCACCGGAGTGTCGCTAGTCGAGGGTGTTACTTTTGGGGCTTCATTCGCTGGTCGGTAAGCCGCACGAGGAACTTGTACGCCGTCGAACTTTTCGCCATTTCGCCTGAGTGCAAAGAGTTCGCGCTCCAAGGCCTGGATCCGTTCTTCTTTGCTTAGCGATCGGCCCATAGCGACATCCTGCTGCATTACCTCGTGTATTAGCGCCTGCTGCATAGCCGCTTGCTCGGGATCCGGATTAGCGTTGGGAGAGAGTCTGCCTGTAACGATTTGTCCTGGGTTAAGCCTATGCCATTCCTCGATGCGTTCCATGTATAGTCGCTTGCCAAAATAGTTGGGAATCATAGCGCCAGACGGTAGGATGATTTTGCCTTCAGCGTTTCGACGGATCTTACCCTGTAGGATCATTTGCTCCAGCTTTATACAGGTACCTCGGACCATGGTGTGACCAGTTTCGCCACAGAAATGGCATGTGCTGTTAGAGAATTGCTGGCGAGGTTGGGCGTTACCGTTAGTCAAAAGAGCTTCCAGACGTTCCAAGGCGCTGACGATCGCTGTAGTGGTCGCTAATTCCAAGGTTTCTTGTTTAGGTACAGGTGAAGGGACAACTGGTGGGTTAGCGATTGGCGATGACGAATGAATACCGCTGGTGCCATTGTTGGTTTTGGTCGTAGAGGTGTCCGTTCCTTTTAAAACCCATTTAGCGCCTTCGAAGACTTGGTCAACATCATAAGGGTCCTCAGGATGGTGGTCGGGGAGAGTGATTTCGAGACGGCGAACGATTTTAGACCATAGCGACGTGGGGATACCTTGCTGGAACAGGCGACGTTCCTCATTGCGGTAGAGCTTGCCATTAGCGAGTAACCATCTGGCGATACGTTGGAAGTCCCGGTAGTAATCAGAGAACCTTCCTAAAGTCGCTAAGCCACTGTTAAAGGTCTGGTTTACGAGTCTTTCCAAATCGCCAAGGTTATAACGCGCGCTAGCGTCAGCGCCAGGGTACAGCCTAAGCACTGCCGCCTTCCATTCGTGATAAGTGTATGGCCGAGGATCGTTGTTGCCGATAGTGACGTTGTCGCCAAATTCGGGTAAGCCAAGCCAGGTTTCTGCCGTGTCATATGAGACATATCGAGCCGCATATTCCTTCTTCTGCGTGTCGTCAGCGATGCCGCAGTCAGCGAAGAGATATTCCAATTCTTTGAAGTATTGAGGGAGTTCCCTAGGGCGACTCTCATCCCATTTAGGAGCAGTTGTGTCGTTGCGAGGCGGCATTCTAGCACGCCGAGCGACGGGGTCGTTGCTCATAGTAGCGATTGTCGGATTTAGCGAAGGGAGGGGGTTAACTGTCGATGATGGGATAGACCGAGCTTCTGGGAAGAATAGAGAGTCGGTAGGAGTTAAAGGTGAAAGAGGTGCGTCGAGGAAACTTTCGATAAAGGCGCCTGGAAAGTCGGCAAGGATTTCGCTAACGTCGCGAAGGTGTCTAGCGATTTCAAGTTCGTCGGCCAGAGGTCGAGGATAAACTGTGGGCGACAAGTGCTGAGGGGTCGAACGAGTAGACTGGGGTGGTTTAATAGGGTTTTCCAAGCGACGTTTCGCTTGAGCTCTTGTTTCTGGCGGAATGGTTAACCTCAAATCCCCTCGCGGTGGGCTCCAAAATGATGTGCTCCTATGCCGCCTAGTGCCGTGCAGGAAACCAAAAAGAGAGGACCAAACACTAGTCACTAGATAGGGTAGCTGGCAGTAGGAAGTTAATAATGAGGGCGAGTCAGTAACCGTCCCAGAGAACGAGAGTTGAAATGGTGTATTCGAGGTGAAGTAGAAGTTGGTCGCTATCGCTAGCTGCGGTCGCTAGTGATAATAAGGGGAAGATGAGTGAAGACGGATAACGTTGCTAAGACTAAGCGATCCCTTAACGGTGGTGAAAGGGATAGAGCGAAAGAGAGGAAATGACAAAGGGAAAGACTGAAATCAAAGGACGAACGTAAACTAGTCGTTAGCCGTAGTCGCTAACGTCGCTAAGTCGAAATAACGCTAACGGGCACCCGTAATTGGTACCACACGAAGTCGATGTCGAAGTCGAAGAGGCTTGTCGCTAAGCCTAAGTCGAAGACGAGATGAGAGAGAGACAAAGGGGTAGACGAAATCTTAAGCTGGTAGGCTTATAGAGAGGTACGATCCGATGGTGGAAGTCGATGGTAATTGCCCTTCGTATGAGTTCTATGTACAAGCAGTATTTATATGTTCCCAGAGTACAGTAAGGGAGGGTAAGCAATTAAGTGCCACTAGCGACGGCGTCTGTCACTGTTTACGGTGCGTGCCAGACGTCAGTCTTGTAACTAAGTAAAAGGGTCGTAGATGAGGTCTTAGCGACGACTAATTGCTAATAAAACCAAAAAAAAAAAAAGAAGAACGAGTCCGCTGTCAACTCCTGAAGCGCAGACGCCGTCCCAGTATATGTGTAAGCTCGGTAACTAAATGATAGGGAAAAAGGTACGCGTCTGATAATTTGTCCATATATGGTAGAGCCTTGTTTGGTCGCCAAGATCGCTAGTGTCGCTAGTAATCGTCGCTAGGGGGAGTCTAGGCCTTGAGGATCTAGACCTAAGTTCCAGACTTCACGTGATATTCCTCGTGATTGATAAGTCTCGTGATTGCTAGAGTCTCGTGATTCGGTCCCATCCTCGTGCTAAGTCCCGTGCGCTGAGTGTTGTGACTTGTGTCGGGTTCAAAGTAGTCAGCTGCCGCTAAGTCCGAAATGTCAAAAATGGTGCTCAGCGATAACTGGGGCTCATCACCGGAGTAGGCGCGGAGTGCTGGGGAAGTTTGACAGAGCATTGGGGGAGGTTCTAGGGGGACAGGGGTTTGTTGGGCGATATACAGGGGTCCAGGAAATGGGCCATGACACTTCATGGTATTGTCATTGCATTGATACATGTCTAGCACCATCTACAGGAATCCAGTCTTCTTAGAGATGCATAGTAGTGGTAGAGCCTGATTAGCCACACATGCTTCCCATCACTTAGCATGCACATAGCAGTCAATTTTATCCCACAGTTGCTGCTGAAGTGACTTGGAGCACCTTGGCATGAAGTATGAGTACTGTTTTGTCTCATCAATGAGATTTATCTCATAATTCACTTCTCACCAAGAAGGAAGTTCCTCCTTTGTTTCATTGACCATGTCTTGGAACTCATCATACCATTGCTGTTGAAGGCATGGAATGTCACCTTCTGTTAGCGTGGAAAGTCATGCCTTTCCTCCATCTACTCTTGGCAGAGAGCAATGCTCTTCCTTGGCCAATTTTGCTGGTGGTACAGGCTTTGCATACTTATCATGCAAGGCCATTAGACAAATCTCCAATTCATCTGGTATGTTTAGCTGAGCTGGACCATAGATTGTTCTGCCTCTAGCTTCTACTCATAAGTATTTGAACTTGCTAGGCTTGGATATTTCATCCTTCATAGCCATTCAGTATATTTCAACATCAGGGGTCAGTCTTCTTACCCCTTTCTGCCAAAGGTTGTACAAACTGATTGTACAGTCCAAGAATTATGTCCTTGAACCTCTAGTGGGACTGGGCCCTATTGACATGTATTACATGTCATAGGTACCACTTCAGCATGTTCACAGCTAGGAAGTCCATGAAAATTAGGACTTTCTCATGATCATGCCTATCTGCATCATATTGAGCTATGGCATAAAATATGCAGATGCTCATCAGCCAGTCCTCAAGTTCACTGAACTTGGCAGACCCTGCATAGAGATCAATCATTTTCAAGGGATCACTCCACCTCAGCTTGAGTCCTTCTGGTATTGCCAGATGTACTGCAAGCAGCTGTTCCATCACTGCCCTCAGTTAATCATGTATTGTTTGGCAGTGATATTTGTGGGCTTCTTCCACTCCTGGAGTAGCAATGTGTCCACAATGTTGTGGCAGCATCAAAAAATGCTGCAGCTGTCTCTCTAGAAGGACTGTAGTCCTCCTTCTCACAGTTCTGTGACCCACACCCTCATCTTCTCCTGAAGGACCATCCTCCTGAGTTAGGCAGACCTCCTCCTAGGGGTAATGGTGGTCCATGACCAGGGAAAGGTGGTCCTCTTCCTGGACCTCCACCTCCTTGTCAGGTTCCACTGACCATGGAGGCTCAGCTGCACTGGGCAAGTCCTTACTAGGTGGGCGTGATCCCCTTGCACTGGCAACTGGACACTCGAAAGCATTCTGGACACTGATTGCTTGTGCAGATAGTTGGTGGGACGTGATCTGAACAGGTCCAAGGAGGTCTGGAGAAGTCAGATTGCGAGGAAACAGGACGGGCTTGGCGGGGTTCGCAGAAGACCATATGGGAGATTTGCAGACACAAAGGGGTGGAAGGCTACGCGATCAATGGGAGTGGAGCTGGGGTTTGATGGAAGATCAGTTGAGGTTGATGGAGTCCGGAACCGAGCAAAGAGCGAGGTTCAGATCAGGTGAAGGGTGTCGGGGTTTGTAATCATAACCGTGGAGTTTGTGAGGTCGTTAAGGTTGAGGAAGACTTGGGCACAATGGCCAGGTGGAGTCACCGAGACAGCGTCAGACAAAATGAAATGGAGTCGAGATGGAACAAGAATAGATTTGCATGGAGATACGAAACAATAACAAGAATGATAACGAAATGGAGACAAGACAAGACCGGGAGACTGAGAGTAAGGAAAACAAGACACAGAACATGGGACACAAGAAAGAAAATAATTAGACCATAGGTAACGTTAACAATAGGTAGGTAATATCAAGACTAAAGCATGAAGAGCTACTTGACGTCTTATATACTGACTACTGGAGAACTTCAGAGTATGTCAGCTGTGGCGGTGGGGCTTGGCGGAGCTCAATGGAGTTGGCGGGTGTCAGTTGTGATCAAGGGTCGGGCTGCATTGATATGCTGATGGGATCATTTGGGAACGCAGGTTGCCCCAAGGTTGTCATGATACTCCGGGATGGGTCAGAGGAGCCAGGGTGTTGAGTTGATGATGGGTGGCGAAGATCGGGAACAGCGGGGGTGGTTCTCAGGGTTCGGGAGATTCAGGGTAAGTGTCAGTGGCTGTGGGGAAGGCATCGAAGTTGGCCAGGGGGCCGTTGGAGTTAGCTGGGGAGGCGTCGGAGTTAGCTGAGGGTGCGTTGAGGCTAGCTGAAATAGGTGCGGGGCATGGGCGGAAGTTCGGCAGAGCGTTGGGGTTTTGGAGAACAGGAGGTTGCTGGACAATGTGCAGGGTTCCAGGAGATGGGTCATGACACTCCTCCTCCCAGACCTTGGAGTCCACAGCATGGTGTGGAGGGAGGAGATGACACAGGATCACTATCTGGTGATCTCCATCTAGATTCTCCTCCACCAACAAGTCTTTCCCCAAACCAGTTTGAAGGATCATTAGCTCCTTGATCTGCATGCCTCTAGGAGTCTATGGGGCTCTGACTGGTCCCAGCATTCTTGTCTCTGAAAGGGGAGTGAGAGTCTTGCTCCTCCTTCTTAATTGGCCTGGTTTATTCCAGTAGAACATACCCTTCTGGTCATGCATCATAGAAAGTATTCCCCTGAAACACTACTCCTTGATCATCCACATAGAACTGTCCAAAGTCCTCCATGTCCCCATTGCAAAATTGCTGCAGAGCAATTTGATCTTCCCAAGTCAGCACTCTCTATGTAGATCCATAAGGTCTATGCCACACCACTGGTTGCTCTACCATAATCACTGACCCTGCATCAGTAGATGCTAAGTCTGGTGCTACAATTGTGCCCAATGTGGCCTGTTATTAATAGTCCACAGCAGCCTGTCCAGCCACATAATCACATGGTATTTTACCAGGCTGCTGCAGTGCTTGCAACAGAGTTAACACTTTGTTGACTGGAGATAGTGGGGGCACATAGGCCCCACCAAGATATGGTAATAGCATTGCAGACAATGCCTGCAATCTCTGCAGCTTCTTGTGCTAGAAGTAATCTGTTACCCCCTGTGCTAAGAACAACATGTAGAGATCCATGTATTTCACAGGATCTGTTGGGATAATACCATTTCCCAACAATCTCTGAATAGCAAGGTGTTTAGCTACTCTGGCAACTAAACATTGCTGAGTTGAGGTCTTAGGGACCTCAACATTGTCTGGATGGGCCTCACTGTCCATATTAGATGTGTCTCTGACATCCTCTGATATCATCTCAATGAATGCTGCTAGGGCTGCTGATCACATACCCAGTGCAGGCCCAGCTCACAATTGCACAAGACCACAAGCCCTGTAAAAGAAGTCTTCTTCACTCCTCAGTGGTGTTTCACTAGTGAGGAGTCAATCTGACCTCCTGTGGCCACTGGGAAGGATCAGATTTCTTCCAGCCTCAGCACTGTGGGCACATATAAAGGGGTTTTTCCTTTGTCTGCCAATGCCATGGTGCCTATGGGCTCTGCCATTGAGTATAGCTGAGTAGGGGGCCCTTGAGAGCCCTCCACTGTGACACCCTTCCAACCACCCATAGGTGGTTGTACTGGAGTAACTGCTGGAAGCCCATCTGGCATCACAGCACTCTCCCTGCCCCCATCATGGTGTGATGTGGCAACTCCCAATGTCCCCTGTGGAGCACTCTTTAATGCTCCATCAAATTCTGTCTCAGACCTAGGCCCAAGCACCTGACCTTCCATAGTCACCACAATGCCCATTGCAGAAGGTGCACATTAAAAATTTTAACATGCTGATCATAACTAGTAGCAGTGAACTTCTTTTCCAGAAGTTTGGGTTCTTTCCTTGCAAACAAGTTATTGCTTGTTTGGCTTAAAAAAATATAACATGTCTGTTATGGGTTACACAGCTTATAGCTTACACCTTGTAAGTCAAAACCAGTCAATATTTCTGTCTACAAAGTATGAAGTAAGGTGCTGCCTTACATAAGTAATTGTATAGTACTTTTAGGAATAGCATCACATGATGCTACCCATATAATTAAACATTATTATTAGTATTGCACAAAGGTGAAGGCAAGTAACAGGTGCTCCATTACAAAGAGACACAAAATGATGGGAGAGATAAGGAGGGCTGAAAGGAGCCTGAAGACTCTCTCTGGTGAGAGTAGGAGGCTGGTTGCAATGCTACAATCTGTCAAAGACACTAAAAGGCTCAAAAATAACTTCGGTAATGTTTTCCCCAGTTAATTTGGTTGAAATGGATTTAAAACTGCATGGTACAGGTGGAAGCCAGCAAGAATATGGATGGCCAGAAGCTGACAAATGAAGCAAACAACAACCACCCAGACTACAAAACAGAATATGGACAGCCAGAAGCCAATGAATGAAGCAAATGATGACTGCCTAAGCTACAAAACAACACTTAAAAAGCTCAAGCCCAACTGGTAACTTAGGGTGCAGGGAATATAGGGAAAAGAGTGGCCTGTATTAAGCCATGGTTTAGGGATACACCATCACACAACTACTGCTGTGATCTGTCTTTGACAGCCCAAGCCAGCTGCATGAGCCCTCTTAGAGGCTGAGCACACATGAACAGTCCACCAACACTGGCAAGTATCAAGCATGAGACAAGATGGAAAGGACACATAAACCCAATAGGTCAGGAGTGAGGCAACTAGAAGAGCACCAGGAGTGCTGGGCAGCCAGGAATTGATGAGTTGGCCTGTTGGCATGGCCATTTGCAAACTCCAGCAGGTAGATGTCACGACCCACTCCCTGGATCCCCAACACCATTTCCAGCCCACTCAATGTTTCCCCCAACACCCTGTCAAACTCCCCAAACCAACGCACACCCTCCTGCACCCACTCCAGCCAACTCTGACACTTCTCTGGCAAACCCTGATGACCCTCCTAGCCAACTCTGATGCCTTCTCTACAACCCTCAATGCCTTCCCTAACTCCCTGGAACTCCAAGACCTCCCCCCACCATTCCTGACCATGTCATATGCTCCTGACCCTAATTCCTCCTACCTGCTCTGGAGCAACACAATGACCCTGGAATGACCTGTGTCCCCAACTGAGCCCATCAGAATATCACCGTGGCCCGCCCCCTGATTGTACCCAACACCCATCAACTCTGTGTGGCTCCATCAAACCCTGCCATCACACCCACCATCCCCCAAAGCTCTTCAGTAGTCAGTATATAAGTCATAGAGTAACTTCTCATACTCTAGTCTTGATATTACTTGCATTAACTAGTTACTTGTGTCTCATGTTTCATTCTATCTCTGGTTCTATTTTTAGTCTCAAATCTATCTCTTTTCTCTGTCTCATCTCACCTCATCTCCACTTTGTCTCAACTGTATATATTTCCTTTGCTTCTCTAAGTTCCTTCCATCTCTGATGTTAGTACAAACTCTGTGCATGTGCTACAAACTCTAAACATTCTTACAACAACTCCAGACCTCACTCTTCACTTAGCCCCAGAACCCGTCAAGTTTTAATTGATCCCCTGTCAAACTCTGGCTCCACCCATATCACTAGCAAAGCCTCTGTTTGCCCTGCAATCTATTTACACACCTACAAACTTGTTCCTGATGCCTGCCCAAGCCCAACATTAATATACTTAGTCTTAAACTCCCTCAGACCACTCCAGACTTGCTCAGACCACTCTTCCTAGCTTCCCCTTGCAAGTCTCTCCACTCCACACCTACTCCAAAGCACTAGGTTATAAGCACAGGACATCATGTCTGCCTAGTAAGGATTCACCAGTGTAGCTGAGTCCCCATCATCAGTGGAACCTGACATAATATCAAGACTCTCCCTTACCCCATTCTCAATGTCTGTGTATAACCCCACATACAACCCTGCCAGCTACCTAACCAACATCTATGGTAGACTGGTCCCTGAAAATCCTTATGCCCTATTCTATCCAGGCTCTCCTGTGGATCAGTATGTCTCCCACCACTGGACTCCTAACCCCAACCAGGCATTCTATGCCCCCTCTATTAGCCAGGGAATTTCCCCGGGCTAGTGCCATCCTCCAGCACTCCTCACCAATGGCAACAACCCCCGCATGTACTCCAGAGGATACTCTGCAGCGCCTCCCAATCCTGCCTACCTTCCCCCTGCTCACTACTATGCATACCCACTCCCCACTGCAGCTCCAGCCCCTCTAGAGCACATAAATAATTATTCTCCCCCTTGTTTACTGTTTTCTGCTCAAGTTCCCCTTCTCCCAGGCAGCAAAGAGTCAAAGCTTATGCCCAACAGTGTGACAAAGTCCTCTGTTTCTTCTGCCTCTCTCCTGCAGAATTTGCAAGATGTGCTTGCACTCTCCTTGTCAACCTAGGCTACCCTGACACCCCCACAACCCCAGAAGTTTGGGCAGACTGACTCCTTGACTTTCACAAATGCTACTTGCAAGGAAATCTCCCAGAAACTATGCAAGGCACCCTGGGCATTGACACTAATTTACAGAACAAGCTCCATGCATTAGTTGAAGAAATCCACACTAGTCTGAACCCCTGCCCATTCAAAAATCCTCTGGACCCCTCCCACTCCTTCCATGTACAATGCGAGGAACCCATCAGGACCCAGAGCAAAGCTCCACCTCCAATTCCCTGCCAGCAGGAAGAACTCAATGTAGCCTCCAGCATCTTAAGGCATGGGGGGATTGTTCAACCAACCTGCCACCCACACTTTGGCCCTCTCCACTTGCCCCTAGGCCAACTCCATCCCCAGTGCCTTTCATACCTAGTATCAGCCCACTGCCCCCAAACCCCATATGCAACAGCTGCCCCTGCATGTCAATAACAACAACTGGACTCTCTCCTACATCAATGAGCCTAGTAATCCTGCCAATGAGCCTGCCCCATGCAACAGCCCTCCACAAGACAGACCCCCCCACTTCAATCTCCATGCCTCCCATACCAACATGCCTCCACCTCACCAGAATGTTGCAGCCCCTCTGAGACAGCCCACAGGCCTCAGGGCACTCTGACCCCCTTTCTCTGCTAATCCCCCTCACCCTCCACCTGTTCCAATGCCCAACCCTCCTGCCAACGCCAATTACTTTGGACCCTCCACCCCCAGAGGACCCCCTCCCCCTCAATGGGCCCCCAGGCCTCCCCTGGGTAATGCAGGGCAGCCCCCTGGTGGCAGACCTCCCAACAGTGGACCACCCAGAGGATGGGGCTGTAAGGGCGACCTCTGAAGGCTGGGGCTCAATCACACAGCTGGCAAAGAGAAATCCAAAGTCTATTCAGTACTGTACAGTGTCTACCAAGATAACTACTCACCTGGCAAAGGGAAATCCAAAGAGAACAAGTCTGGGAATTCCCTAGGCCAGGTGTGATGCTTCAGAGGCTTCAGAAGCATGAGAAACAACTGTACAGTATGACAGAGAAAAAAGACACAAGTGATGTGTCAACAATTGGTCAGCAGTTACATAAGCCAGTGGCAGTGTCAAAGGGCACACTTGTCTGAATTATTGACAGAGAACTGGTGCAGCCTGAGGGCTGAAACTAGGACCAATAGATAGGGAAAAGGAAGGAGAATAAAGGAAAACTATAATGGAGCAAATCTGACAAGAACTGGAGGAGGAGAAGGGGAAACAAGCGAGACCTCCCCTGACATCACCCCCCCTCTAGGATGCGGCACCTTGACGCACTAGGTAGAAGAAGTCATGAATTGCCTGGTTAGCTGGTGAAATAGAGTAGATGCCTCAAATTGCTTTGGGGGCATTGGGATGCCTATGGTAGAAGTTCCGGACCAAACCTGGTGCATGAACGTTAGCCTGTAGTTCCCAAGAGATGTCCTCAATGCCATATCCCTTCCATTTCACCTTGAACTGCAATTTCCCTTGGAATACCCTGCTGTCCAAGATTTCCTCCACCTCATATTCTTCCTCATCATTGACCAGGACTGGTGGTGGGGGTGGCTTAGGGTGACAGCCTGGGATTGGATCCTTTGAAGCTGGAAACAACTTGACCACATTGAAGACTGGATGCAGTTGGTGCAGGCCTGCTGGGAGTTTAAGTCAGTATGCCAAAGGCCCTACCTTCTTCTCCACCATAAAGGAGCCCAGATGACGATGTGACAGCTTCAGGGATGGCCTTGTTGTCTTAATGTCTGAGCTGTCCAAGTACGCACAGTCCCCAGGCTTGTAAACTGGTGCAGGCGTCCATCTGCAATCATAGTACCATGCCATGTCTTCCTTGGCCTTCACCAATGCAGCTTTTGCCTCCTCCTGTGCCCTTCTCATCTGATTCACAAACTTGTTGATGGAATCATTCTCTGAGGGGCATGCCTGAGGTTCAAATCCCATGCAAGGGTGCCTGCCAGTGTCCAGGAAGAATGGAGTCATCTGTGTAGAAGAGTGAATGTGGTTGTTGTATTGGAATTCTGCATCTGGCAGCAGCTCATCCCAGTCATCCTGCCTCTCATTATAAAATAGGCAGAGATACTGTTCCAGTTCCTAGTTAACGCGTTCTGTCTGCCCATCTGACTGAGGGTGATAGGCCGTGGTGGTATGGAGCTTTATGCCTAGCAGGCAATACAGTTCTCTAGTGAATTCTGCCACAAACTGGGGGCCCCGGTCTGAGACATATCCATCTGACAGACCGTGGAGTTTCCAGACATTCTTATAGTACAGGCTGGCCGCTCCCAAGGCAGAGTATGTAGTGTGGGTAGGTATGAAGTGAGCCTGTTTGCCATAGAGGTCCACCACTACCATCACAGCATCATACCAATGAGCATCTGGAAGTTCCACAATGAAATCCATTGATGCAACACTTTAGCAAGCAGCTGGAATAGGAAGTGGGTGGAGCTGGCTCATGGGTGCTTGACAGTGAGGTTTTGTGTGGAGACAGAGGTCACAGGTGCTAGTGTAGGTGCCTACATATCAGGAGATCTGTGGCCACCAATAGTTCTGGGATACCAGCTCTAGTGTCTTCTACCTTCCAGGATGTCCAGCCACTCGAGAGTTATGATGTTGTTCTACAATGCGCCAACAAAGTTCTGGGATGTTAGGCACATAAATGCATCCTCTGAAGGTCAGCAGCCCATCCTGAAGACCCCACTCATCTGCATGCACTGACTTGACTCCACTTGCCCATCCAGCTTGTAGGGCCTGTGCAGCCTGGGCAACTGCATCCACCTGTGCACCCTCCCAGTTCCCTCATCAGATGTCCCTAAGAATGTTTGCCTCATCTCCCTGAGCCACAATCCCTTCTAGTGCACGGATGGCAAAGAGCTCTGGCTTGAGGAGGACAATATTGTCATTATCTCCCGCTCCAGTGCCATGGTCCACCTGCCTGGACAGTGCATCTGGTTTGCCCATGCTCTGTTCTGGTTTGTGATGCAGTGAAAAGTCGAAGTTGGCCAGATACAGAGACCACCAAGCTTGACGTCGATTGAGTTTCTTAGCGGAACGGAAGTACTCCAGGTTCTTATAGTCTGTCCAGACTTCAAACTTATGTTGTGCACTCTCAAGGAAATGCCTCCATTCTTCAAAGGACCAAATAATTGCCAGCATCTCCTTGTCATGGATCTCATAGTTCCATTTCACTGCATTAAGGCTCTTGGAGTAGAAGGCTACTGGGTGCCATTTGCCATCCTCTTTTGACTGCTGGGAGAGGACTGCCCCTGTAGCAAAGTCTGAGCTATCTGCTTCCACATGGAATGGAGAGTCATTGTTGGAGAACAGGAGAACTGGCTTTGAGGTCACGGATTGCTTGAGGGCATTGAAGGCAGCTTGCTGTGGGGGCTCCCACCACCATGCAGTGTCCTTAACTGTGAGATCAAAGAGGAGTCATGCATGGTGGGAGAAATCCTGTATGAACCTCCGATAGAAATTGACAAACCCAAGAAAGGCCTGAACTTCCTTTTTGTTCCTTGGCTCAGGCCACTCTGCTACTCCAGCCACTTTAATGGGGTCCATCTCGGCAGTTCCATGTGAAATGATCAAACCCAGGTACTCCACTTTTGTCTGTTTGAACTCGCACTTCTCAGGCTTTAAATAGAGCTGGTGTTGGCAGAGGCATTCTAAGACCATGCATGTGACCTGGCGGTGCTCCTCCTGAGTTCTTGTGTAGATGAGAATATCGTCAAGATACATGCAGATGACACCTTCCGCAATTAGATCACGGAAAATGTCATTCATCATAGTCCGAAAGGTGGCTGGGCTATTGGTGAGACCGAAGAACATTACTAGAGGTTCAAAAAGTCCACAATTAGTTCGGAATGCTGCCTTCCACTCATCCCCTTCTTTGATGCGCACATTGTTGTAGCCCCAGCAGACATCCAACTTAGTGAAATAGCATGCACCTCAAAGGTTGTTGACAAGTTCTGAAATGAGTGGCAAAGAGTAGCGGTTCTTCACTGTTATTGCATTCAGGACCCAATAATCCTGAACCAGACAAAGAGACCCATCCTTCTTCTTAATAAAGAAGACTGGGGAGGCCATTGGAGACTTGGAGGGTCATATTTGTCCTGAGCTAAGATTCTCTTGCAGGAAAGCATCCAGCTTGTCCTGTTCACAGGGTGTGAGTGGATAGACCTTGCAACTGGAGGGCTCTGCATCTGGTATCAGCTCAATTGCATGATCCCACTGCTTATGCTCTGGAAGTGAATCAAAGTAGGCCTTGGAGAATACATCCTCAAAGTCATGGAGGTGATTGGGAACAGTGCTATGGAAAGGCTTGGGCTGTGAATTTGCTGCAAATGCCTCAGCCAACTACTGAGAAGTTGTCTGACTGGCCCGAATCTCTGCCACGGCAGGAGGGGGGCCAAGGATTGTGGCATAGATCTGATCACCCACCTCTATATTCTCATCCAGGGACTCTGCATCTGAAGTATGGGTCCATTCTCCTCCTCCTTCCTCTTCCTCTGGAGATTCACACCCAACACCTCAGACATCCTCATAGAGGGCCTCTCTATAAGGGAATGCCAGAGGGGGGGGGACTCAGGAGGTTAAGATCAGCATAAGGGAGATGCCCAGCATGACAGGCACACACAGCAGCACGCTCACAAACTTTGGCTCTCTGCTCTATACGGGCTTCTTCTGCACAAGTAATGCAGCGATGTGAGCAACGACTCATCTTCACCTCACCCTTAGTCCAGTCAATTTCTGGATTGTGTTCCCATAGCCAGGTGAACCCCAGGATCATGTCTTGCTTTCCCAAACTAGTGACGGCAAAAGCAGCTCGCTCTGAGTGGTCTTGGTAGCAGAGGACCAGGTCCACTACAGAGCGAATAGAGCCAGCTTCATTGAGCATGCCATCAACATTGTATACAGGGATAGGACGAGAAAGGGGGTGAGTGGTCAGGCAGTGTTGTTGCATGTAGTCAGTGTCAAGGAAGAGGCCTGTTGCACTGCTGTCAAGGAGGGCAACCACACTTTGGATCTGCTGGGTGTCCATTGTCTCAATCTCCACCTGTAGCTTCAGGGAGTTGGTAGAAGGGGTAGAAGCAACAACATAACGGTGGGGGAGGCGGCGTTCCCATGCAGGGATGCGAGGGCGTGTGCTGGGGGGTGTGTTTTTGGCTGAGACTTTAGCTGGAGGGGGAGTGTGTACATCTGAGGAGGGGCTTATCATTTCAGGCATAGTATCAACAATGGCAATAGATATATTTGATTCTATGGACAAGGGAGCAAAACAATTAGCACTGGGCAATGGGGGCGTATTGGTCATCCGTTGCCCTTTTAAAAATCCTCAGACTCTGTAGAAACCTCCTCCAATCCATTGGCCACTTCTTCAGAATGGACAGCTATAGGTGCGTCCAGAGAGGGAGCTCCTGTGGCATCCCGGGCTGTGAGGAGTTGGATGAGCAGCTCTTCTTGCTCTAATGCTGACAAGTAGCAAACTTCTAGCCCTTGAGGACAGTAACGGGCAAAATGACCTGCCTTCCCACAGCGTTGACACAGCAAGGGAGTGGTGGACCGCTGTTGGGAAGCATCAACATCTATTGGGACTCCTTGGAGTAGGGAGCGCAGAGGAGCAGCATGAGGCATGAAGGAAGGAGCTGCACCTGGTCGTGAGGATGCAAGTGCTGGTGCAGAAAAGAGAGCTCAGGGGGTGAACCCTCCATGAGGAAAAGGGAAGGTTGGGGGTTGCATCCGCCGCAGCTCACGTTGCAGTTCCATGAGCTGCCACTGCTCACGTGCCACCTTGTATCAGGTATTGACCTGCTCATCATCTGGGCACCCTTCTGCCATGCTGTCTATACTATCCCTAAGAGAGGGGTGGAGTCTGTCACAGAAGGTTAGGCAGAGTTGTAGACCATCCAGATATCCAGCCTGTTCAACTAAGGCATGAAAGGAGTCAATGTACTCATCAAGTGACCGCTTTCCTTGACCATATTGAGTTTGGTCTCAAAGGGAAAGCGCTGCAGTTTTGGCTGGGTCAAGGGGGAAGAACTCTGCTAGGAACTCCTTCTCAAACTCTGTCCAGCTAGAGAAACTCTCCACTCCTCCTGGGCATTGGAAGATACGCAGTGCATAAGTTGAGGCTTGACCAGCCTTCATGTAGGAGAGGACCCAGGCAATTTTCAAGGCATCCAAGGTAAAGGCTTCACCACTCAGCTGGATCTAGGTAATGCAGGACTGGAGGAAATGTTCTCCAGCCTTACAATCTCCATCGTATACATCGGGAAGTGCAGGACAAGGAAGTTTGGAATGATGAGCTGAAAGGCCTAAGCCAGATGCAGACACAAACGGTTTTGCAGCAGCTGGAGCCAACAAGCCTGAGCTAGGTGCAGACACAAACTGTTCTGCATCTGCTGGGGGCATAAAAGGAGTGGTAGGAGCAAGGGGGAGACGTTCCAGAAGGGCTTGTAGAGAAAGGGACACTGCTTCAGTAGTTTGATGGAGTCCAGTGAGTTCAGCTGTGTGGGAAGTAAGGGAGGCTTGGGTAAGTTGAACCTGTGTTTCCAGGGACAGTAAACAACTCCAGGCCTCATTCTGGGGGCTTGAAGCGTCAGGGGGAGGTGCTGGAGGGGTTGGCTGGGTCATAGGAAGAGCACAGGGGCACTAAGACACTGGTGGGGGAGAGACTTTTTGAGGAACCAAGTAGAAGCTCAAGTAACCAAAAAGGGGGCTCCCAGACCAAATCTGGAGACTTGTTCTGCTGTAAGGGCAACCTCTGGAGGCTGGGGCTCAATCACACAGCTGGCAAAGGGAAATCCAAAGTCTATTCAGTACTGTACAGTGTCTACCAAGATAACTACTCACCTGGCAAAGGGAAATCCAAAGAGAACAAGTCTGGGGATTCCCTAGGCCAGGTGTGACCCTTCAGAGGCTTCAGAAGCATGAGAAACAACTGTACAGTATGACAGAGAAAAAAGACACAAGTGATGTGTCAGCAATTGGTCAGTGGTTACATAAGCCAGTGGCAGTGTCAAAGGGCACACTTGTCTGAATTATTGACAGAGAACTGGTGCAGCCTGAGGGCTGAAACTAGGACCAATAGATAGGAAAAAGGAAGGAGAATAAAGGAAAACTATAATGGAGCAAATCTGACAAGAACTGGAGGAGGAGAAGGGGAAACAAGTGAGACCTCCCCTGACAGGGGCCCAGCTATGGACAACTTTCCCCCCCAGCGCAGCAAAGGAAACAACTACTACTACTACTACTGCAACACCAGACCCCTGCTCCAAACCCAAAACACCCAGGATGACACTTGTGACACACTGGCTCAGGAAGGAAAACTTGACATTCAAAAGCCGGAACCCTTCACTAGTCACGATTCCCAGAAGTGGCACATCTTTCTAACCCAGTGTCTAATGATGTTCCAAGCTAAGCACATTACTTTCCAGCTTGAAAGCTCATGAGTGGCCTTCGCTGCATCATATTTGCAAGGAATTGCCTTCAATCATTACACTATGCTACTCCAGTTTGATCCCAACAACCCCATGCTTTCCAATTGGCTTGCTTTCACCCAGGAATTCTTGATTAAGTTTGGCATCTTTGATACTGTAGCAGAAGTAGAGGAAAACCTCTTCAACTTCCAGATGCATGACAACAAACATTTCATGACCTTCATCATACAATTCAAACAGGAAGCCTACAAAACTGGATGGAATTACAATGCCCTCCGCTTCACCCTCCATTGTGCCCTGCCTCAATGGATCAAGGACATCCTCCACCTCGCACCTAAGCAAACCACCTACAATGGATACAAGGCACTCATTACCCAGGTTGACCAACATTACTAGGAAGACCAGAGTGAGAACATGGCACTCTGGACTTTGTGGAACACCTTTGGCAACACCAACTGGCAGGCCAGAGTGACCAACAGCACTCGACTCTCAATCCCTGCCAACCCCACCAATCCTGTGCCCCATTTTCCTCTAGGGTGAGGACCTTCCAGCACCAATCAACCCCTGGAACAGTGCCCCCCTGCCCAGCTCAATGCCACTGACCTCCAGGAGGCCTCAGAACCCCAGGACACTGACTCCAACAACCATGACAACATTCTGGACTTTGCCAACAACCAAGAAGCCCTATGCACAAACAAGATTCAGGATAGGCCATGGATTGACATACCAAAGGAAACTCAGGGGAAACAATGGAAAGAAGGCACATGCATCCTATGTGGTGAGCAGGGACACTTTATTCACAGTTGTCCTAAACAACAGGTGATGGGACATGCTGTGTGGATGATAGACAGAGAAGACTGTGATTATCAGTTTATGGAAAATGAGTCAGCAGTTTAGGTCTTGAAGATGCACTAGACCACAGACCAGACCCTGATGTCTTCTCTGCTCTGGCCACACTTCTCCACACAATGGTACTTGCTATGGACAACCTCCCAGCACACCTCTCCTCCCACTCCTCCACCACCCTTCTCCTTCACACCACTCTCCTCTTCTCCAACCACTCCATTCCCACACTAGTCAACAGCAGCGCCATGGATAACTTCATTGATGAATCCCTGGCAGCACTCACTCCCCACCACCTCTGACACCTCCCCACTCCAATGATGAGCCCCAGTTATCACTGAGCACCATTTTTTTGGCATTTCGGACTTAGCAGCAGCTGACTACCTTGAATCTGACACAAGTCACAACACTCAGCACATGAGACTTAGCCCAAGGATTGGACCAAAGCATGAGACTTTAGCGACCGTGAGACTCACCAATCACAAGAAACATCACATGGAGTCTGGAACTTGGGGCTAAATCATCAAGGCCTAGACCCTCCCTAGCAACAATTATTAGTGACCCTAGCGACTCTAGCGACAAAATGGCGTTCTCTTACTATATATGGATAAATTATCAGACACGTACCTTTTTACTATCATTTCTTTTGCCGAGCTTACCAACATACTTGAATGGCATCTATGCTTCAGGTATTGACATCAGACTTGTTACTTTTTGGTTTCATTTGCAATTAGGTGCCGCCAAGACTTTGCCTATGATTTTTCACTTAGTTACAGACAGATGCCTTGTATGCACCCTAAACACAGTGACAGATGCCATCGCTAGTGGTGCCTATTTGTTTACTTTCCCATACTATACTTTGAAACTTATAAATACTGACTGTACATAGACACTAAAGAATGAACAATCAGAGAACTGCTATCTTTGAGCTGACCAGCAAGAGATTTCACTAGGCTTCTTTTGCTCCTTTATCTCCTTCGACTCAGGCTTAGCGATAAGCCTTCTTGACTTCAACCTCAACTTAGTGTGGTGCCAACTGCAGGTGCCTATTTTTAATTAATCCGACTTAGCAATGCTAGTGACTATGGCTAGTGATCAGTTTACTGACTTCCTCTAGCAATAGTGACTTCTCTCGACTTCACTCCACAACACAACTTTTGCTCTAGTTCTCTGGGACAGTTACTGACTCGCCATCAACTATTAACTTCCTGCTGTCAGCTACCCTATTTAGTGACTAGTGTTAGGACCTCTTTTTAGGTTTCCTGCACAGCACTAAGTGGCATAGGAGCACATCAACAATCCCCCTCAAGCTCTTTGACAGCAACCCCACACCCACTGGAGACATCACACACCACCTAGAAACAACCATGACCTTTGCCAACAGATGACAACAAGAGCTCTGGCTACTTGTTATGAAACTACACCCCTCTGCCCCTATTGTCTTAGGCTTCTCATGGCTCCACTCCACCAACCCCCTCATCAACCAGCCCAGCCTCACCCTCTGCCTTGACCAGGACAATCCCACTGACTCTGGACTAGTACCCTTTGATGTCTCACCCTCCTCCCAGAACCCCAAAACCACAATTGACCAACCCCAGACTCCTCTGCAGCTCTGCTCCAAGTCTGCGCAGTTATTCATCATCAATGTCCAACTTGATGGCTTGCCCAAGGTACTCCCTGCCCTCATCAACAGCAGTGCCTCCAGTACCTTTGTCAGCAGTCAACTCAACCTCTGATGCAATGACCTTGACAAACTCCTCAAGCTCCAACTCTTCAACAGAAGCCCCACCACTACAGGGATTACTCAATACTATGACAACACTCTCACTGTCAGGTTCCGCTGACCTTGGGGGCTCAGCTGCACTGGGTGAGTCCTTACTAGGTGGGCATGATCCCCTTGCACTGGTAACCAAACACTCAAAAGCGTCCGGGCACTGATGTCTTGTGCGGGTAGTCAGTGGGATGTGATTCAGACAGATCCAGGAAGGTCCGGAGAAGTCAGTTGCGAGGAAATGGGATGGTCTTGGCGGGGTTCAGGCAGAAGACCATATGGGAGATTTGCAGAAGCAAAGGAGTGGATGGCTGTGTGATCAATGGGAGCGGAGCCGGGGTTTGATGGGAGATCAATTGGAGTTGATGGAGTCCAGGACCGAGCGAAGAGTGAGGTTCGGACCTGGTGAAAGGTGTTGGGGTTTGTGATCGTAATCGCAGAGTTTGTGAGGTTGTTTAAGTTGATGAGGACTTGGGCTCAACGGTCAGACGGGTCACCGAGACAGCATCAGATGAAATGGAAGGGGGTTGATATGGAACAAGAGTAGATTCGAGTGGAGATACGAAACAATAACGAGAACGATAACAAAATGGAGACAAGACAAGACCGGGAGACTGAGATAAGACCGGGAGACTGAGAGTAAGGAGAACGAGACACGAAACACGAAACACGAAACATGAGAAGGAAACAATCAGACCATAGATAACGTTAAGCAATATCAAGACTAGAGTACAAAGAGCTACTCGACGACTTATATACTGACTACTGGAGAACTTCGGGGTATGTCAGCTGTGGCGGCGGGGCTTGGCAGAGCTCAACGGAGTGGGCAGGTGTCGGTTGTGATTGAGGATCGGGCCATGCTGATACGTTGATGGGATCATTGGGGAACACAGGTTGCCCCGAGGTTGTTGTGATACTCCGGAATAGGTCGGAGAAACCAGGGTGTTGAGTTGATGATGGGTGGCGAAGATCAGGAACAGCGGGGGTGGTTCTCGGGGTTCAGGAGACCCAGGGTAAGTGTCAGTGGCTGCGGGGAAGGCACCAAAGTTGGCTAGGGGGCCGTCGGAGTTAGCCAGGGAGGTGTCGGAGTTAGCCAAAATAGGCGTGGGGCATGAGCAGAAGTTTGGCAGAGCATCGGGGGTTTTTTGGGGGGTTCAGGGGGTTGATGGACGATGTGCGAGGGTTCAGGGGACAGGTTGTGACATCACCCCCCCCTTCAGCGTCGAGACCCTTCAAGACATGGGGGCAGGACGGGGATTGGCGGGGTGTGGGAGTCGAAGCTGAGCAATATTGATCAATCCGCAGCGAGTGATAGCGGCGTGGGAGACAAAGTCAAAGCGCGGCCGCTGCCTCGTCAGGGTTCTCCTCAATCGATTAAAAGCTTTGGACGTACCCCGGGGTTTCCCAAATTTCATCATGTCTTCCCCCAGCGTTCCAGTAGTCCCTTCCACTGATTTGGACGAGGTGGTGGTGTACGACAGTGGGGGGGAGGAGTTTGAGCGTCGGCGCCGTGCTAGTGTCAGGGACCGGAGTTGTAAGTGGTGTTGACTTGTCTTTTCGGGATGATTGACGGGGCTTTTGTAGAGTCGTCCATGGTGGTGGTGGTGGATTTTCTGGGGGTTCTGAAACGGACCAAGTTTTGTCCCGCATTGCCGAAGGGGAAGGGGGCGTCCTCGGCGGTGGTTCGGGGGAAGCGTCAAGCCTCCCTGCCCTCGGGGGCGGGACCCAGCAAGAGGCCACGTGGGCGCAAGTCATCGGCAGGGCCTCCGGAGTCCTCCCTTTTTTCTCCTGCCCCAGGTGTCCCTTCGGAATGGTTGTTGAGTCCCCCCGCGCCTATTCCTTTGATCACGGAGGTCTTTCTTTGCAAGCAGGTGGAGGCTTTGACAACATCATTGGCAGTATGGGAGGGTGAGCTCCAACGGGCGAGGGAGGATTGTGATGCGGCGCGGATGGAGAAAGAAGCGATGGAGCGGGAGAGGAACACTTCGGTGCGCGTGGCGACGGAGCAAGCGTTAGAGGTGCGGGGCTTGCAGGAGCATCTGGCGCAGATGGAGGGGCAGCCCATGGGGGAGGTGGAGGGGCGGGGACGAGCTCCAGAGGGGGATGCACTGTGGGTGGAGCTGGACGCGGCAAGGCGGAGGGAGGACTGGTTGGCCAACAAGGCCGCTTTGGGGCGCACGGGAATCCTTCGTGAGTTGTCTCCCGTTCCTCCGTTCGTTACTGATGGTTCATTTTCTGGGTTTAGGCTGGGTGCGGGAGCATCAGGTCCTCTTGGACGGTGCCTCCGCGGCGTTCGCGTCGATTCAGGACGGGTTGATGCAGGGGTCCACAGTTCAGCCTCCAGAGTTGCAGCAGGGGATGGCGCAATTGGAGAGGTTGTTGGCGGGGCATCGGCGACGCAATGCAGTGGCCCCGGGGTCGTGGTGGGAGGTGGCGGCTGACGTGGGGGAGGCACTGCCAGGGTTGGTGGAGGTCTTAGCGGTGGTGTGGGCCCAGATGGAAGTTGACCTGGGGGTGGGGTTGCCGGGGGGTCCGGGGAGGGAGTGAGATGGGTGCAGGCCTTGTTTCTTGTTGCGCTCAGACTTGCTGCCCCCCTCGCCTTGTTGTATATAATTTTTTTTGTACGTGAACATGCCCTCTTCTTGGTCCCTGGGCGTGTGAAGTGAGGTTTTAGTTTGTATGAGGGCGAAGTAAGCAAAACACGCAGGGGTGTGAGAGGGAGTTGAATCCCTAGTGAATCCAGAGGCGGGGGTTACGCCCATTAGTGCCGACTGTGCTGGCTAGTCCTGGGGTTTGTCGGGACGGGGTGGGGCATTGCAGGGAGGGCTCCCAAGGTTTGGCGGGGGTGGCGGGAGTTCTCCGGTGGAGTTCTGTGGCATTTTGGGCGGTGCTATTGAATTTGATTCTCAGAAATTCCGACCAGGGGTGTAGGGGTTTTCTTTTGTTTGTGGCGGGGCCGTGCGCCATATTGGTATTGGAGGGTGGACCTTCAAATCTTTCACGGTGTCCAGCGGGTTCGGGGCTTTGGTCTTCTTGGCAGTGCAGTTGGCGGGGGGGAACGGAGGTCTTCCGTGATCTGGCCATTATGCTGGCACTGGTGGCAAAGGCGGTGGGGCCTTCTTCATTGGCAGGGTTTGGTGAGGTGAGGTTCATCCTTGCGGCATAGTTGATCCAGGTCGGGGTTGTGTTCCAGAGTGTTGCGTCTGTGGACGGGCGTGTTTTGAGTGGTGCTTTGGTGTGCTCTGGAGTGTCAATGACCGAGGGGGCAGGATGCGGGGTGATCAGTCCCAACCAGTTCCTTTGGGGTCTGGGGCCATAATTTGAGGTCCCGGATCATCTACAGGACATTGCTTTCCTGACCAAAGGTAAGTCCCAAGACGGACAGAGGGGTCTTACGTATTTCTGATGCTTCCTCGAGTTTGGAGGTCTGGGGGTCGGTGGTTCCTTCATTGGGGAAGAAGTGGGTGGTCCCGGAGTCGACACAAGGGTCACTTGGTGGGGGTTTGCTGGTTGCTCACGGTTGTTGGGCGGCGGGGAGGTCGGCCGTGGGGAGGCACTGGAGTGGGGCTCCCCGGGAGTTGCAGCAGGGTCGAGGCAACTCTTCATTTGTGTTCCGGAGTGGCCCAGAGATTGCTGCAAGTGTGAGGGTGGCAGTGGGGAGAGGCACCGCTCGCTTCTTGGAGGAGGCCTCAGCAACCTTTGGGGTACTCCGAGAGATTACTTCGCATGTGGCCTGCTTCTGGGTACGCCAAAGAGGATACTTGTATGTAGCTTGCTTCTGGGTGCTCTGATGGTGTGGTCCCTGTTTGGCGGACATATTCCAGCATAGGGGTGGAATTCGGGGCGGGTGGTGATTTATGCTGCGGAGTTGGGGCTACCCGGGCATTGTGGTTGGCGCTGTAAGTCCCCTTGATCAAATGTTGTAATCGGAGCGGAGGCCCCGGAGTTGTGTTGCCAGGGTCTGGAGCTGTGTTGGGGGGTTCGGAGGGGTTCAGAGGGGTGGATCGGGCAGTTTTGGGCTGGCATGGAGTCGTTTGGATCTTCAAGCCAGGTGGGGGGGGTCCTTTAAGGATATCGGAGCGTATGCCCTTCAGGTTGTCAGGTCGCTTGAATGGCTGATCGACATGTCCTTGATGATGGTGGGGCTTCTCCCTCCCTTATATGAACATGTCAGCGTGTTTAGGGTACTTCGGGGAACTACTTCGTATAGGGTCCTTTTTCCTATAGTTAGTTCAGGGTGGCTCCTATGCTGGGGATTCCTTCATGGAAGGTGGCGGAGTCTGGTGATGGAGTTTAGGTTCGGGGTGGCATGCAGGGGGGGTTTGGCGTCCAGGGTCCTCATTGTCGGGGGCTCCAGGTTGTGCGGGGGAGGGTGGTGAACTAGCGGCATGGTCCGGAGTTGTCCCTTGTCAGGAGTGGGGTACCGTGGTTCTCCCCATTAACGTCTGGAAGCTCGGGGATGTCTTGGTCTTGTGCCGGGGTTGTCGGGGTCGGGTCGGAGGTGTTGGGGCCCCTTCATTTGTTTTGGGCGGAGGTGACGGCCGAGTCGGCCGAGGTCCGGAAGCAGGTCCTGGGGTTGGAGCGTAGCCTAGGTCAGAGGTTCTTGTTCTGTTGTTGGGGTTGTTGGGTCGAGCTTGATTTCGGTGGTTTCAGAGCTAGTTGTCAGAGGGCTTAGTCCCTTGGGAAGGGGGGGGGGGTCAGGGTGAGGGTCGGGGGTCGATAGTAGGGTTCAGTGATGTTGTTGGCGGTTAGTCGCATTTGTTGGTCTGCGGAGTTGCCAGTGGGTCGGCAGGTCCACAGGCGGGCTTTGAAAAAGCACGTTCTCAGTGATCTCATTGGGGTTGGCAATCCTCATGCAATGGGTGACTGTTTTGCGGCAGGTTGGCGTTATTGTTTGTCTGAGGGTTGGCGCGGTGCCGGAGACATTTGTTGCTCATTTGGTCGGATGGTCGCCGGGTTTTAGGATGCTGTTCTTTGGATGATGTCAGGGTCAGCTTTGTGCGAGGGAATGGATTTAGCGGAGAGGGTGAGGGTGGAGGTGGGAGACGGTTTCTGCAAGGGGTTGAAGGTTGGGTGGGAGTTGGGGAGGGTGTCCGTGGGGGAGCCGTTGTATGGAAGTAACCGGAGCGGAGGGGATGTTTGGTGTCAGATCCGCAACTCAATGTGCCTTGGCAAATTGGGCAGGGCCGTATGAATCATAAGGGTTTCCAGGCATGGGTAGACCATAGACATCGGAGTTATTTGATTGTGTGTGCGGAGATAATGCAGGCATCACGGACAGGGTAAGGTAGAGTCTTGATATTATGTCAGGTTCCGCTGACCTCGGGGGCTCAGCTGCTCTGGGCGAGTCCTTACTAGGTGGGCGTGATCCCCTTGCACTGGTAACCAAACACTCAAAAGCGTCCGGGCACTGATGTCTTGTGCGGGTAGTCAGTGGGATGTGATTCAGACAGATCCAGGAAGGTCCGGAGAAGTCAGTTGCGAGGAAATGGGATGGTCTTGGCGGGGTTCAGGCAGAAGACCATATGGGAGATTTGCAGAAGCAAAGGAGTGGATGGCTGTGTGATCAATGGGAGCGGAGCCGGGGTTTGATGGGAGATCAATTGGAGTTGATGGAGTCCAGGACCGAGCGAAGAGTGAGGTTCGGACCTGGTGAAAGGTGTTGGGGTTTGTGATCGTAATCGCGGAGTTTGTGAGGTTGTTTAAGTTGATGAGGACTTGGGCTCAATGGTCAGACGGGTCACCGAGACAGCATCAGATGAAATGGAAGGGGGTTGATATGGAACAAGAGTAGATTTGAGTGGAGATACGAAACAATAACGAGAACGATAACAAAATGGAGACAAGACAAGACCGGGAGACTGAGATAAGACCGGGAGACTGAGATAAGACCGGGAGACTGAGAGTAAGGAGAACGAGACACGAAACACGAAACATGAGAAGGAAACAATCAGACCATAGATAACGTTAAGCAATATCAAGACTAGAGTACAAAGAGCTACTCGACGACTTATATACTGACTACTGGAGAACTTCGGGGTATGTCAGCTGCGGCGGCGGGGCTTGGCAGAGCTCAACGGAGTGGGCGGGTGTCGGTTGTGATTGAGGATTGGGCCGCGCTGATATGTTGATGGGATCATTGGGGAATGCGGGTCGCCCCGAGGTTGTCATGATACTCCGGAATAGGTCGGAGGAACCAGGGTGTTAAGTTGATGATGGGTGGCAAAGATCGGGAACAGCGGGGGTGGTTCTCAGGGTTCAGGAGACCCAGGGTAAGTGTCAGTGGCTGCGGGGAAGGCACCAAAGTTGGCTAGGGGGCCGTCGGAGTTAGCCGGGGAGGCGTCAGAGTTAGCCGAAATAGGCGCGGGGCATGGGCAGAAGTTTGGCAGAGCGTTGGGGGTTTTTTAGGGGTTCGGGGGGTTGATGGACGATGTGCGGGGGTTCAGGGGACGGGTCGTGACACTCACCCTCAACAATGACCTGCAGTTCCAGGCCCAGCTCCTCATCACCCAACCCCCCCTGTTGACTCCAATTGTGCTGGAACTTCTATAGCTGCAAGATGTCAACTCCAACATTGACTAGAGGAACCTCACCATGCAATTTCCTGGCTCCAAAGCAAGTCTAGTGGCTGCCATCCCCTTCCACCTCCAGTCTATTTCAGACCCTGACATCTCTGACCCCAGTGCCAGCACCTCCAGAGCAACCCAAAGGCCCTCAACCTCTGATGGCACCCCAGAAGGCAAAGAAAACACAACCCTGCCTCAGTCACCCTTGATCAAATCATGACAACTGCCTCCCAACATACCTCAGAATCAATATAAAGGGCCACAGTACCCTGACCAGTGACAGTTGACTCTCCTGACCAACTCTGCCACCACTCCAGACTCAACCGCTACCACCCTGTTGTCCACTCCCATCAATTCCAGAAGCCTTGGCATCAAAATTATTGGTGCCATCCCCTTTGCATGCATCCTACAAGACAGCACCCCCACCTTCCAGTTACAAATCATGCCAGCCCTACTAGAGGAGCACCTCCATGCAGAAACCACTGCACCAGAGTGCAAAATGGAGGAACAGATCCTATCCAAAGTAGTTCCCCCAGAGTATCATGAATTTGCTGATGTGTTCTCTGAAGGGAGTGCCAAAGAACTTCCCTTGCACCACTCCTACAACTACAAGATTGGCCTCAAAGAAGGTGCCTCACCCCCATTTGGCAAGATCTACAACATGTCTGAGATCAAGCTCTGGGCCCTGAAGGAGTACCTCAACAACATGCTCAGCAAGGGCTTCATGTGCCCATTAATCTCTGCTGCCAGCACTCCAGTCTTGTTCGCCAAGAAGAAGGATGGATCACTCTGACTCTGTGTGGATTATTGGGGACTCAACAAAGTCACCAAAAAGAACCAGTATCCCCTCCCCCTGATCAGAGATCTCATTGACTGCCTCTGCAGTGCCAAGATCTACACAAAGATAGACCTCCACTCTGGCTACAACAATGTCCGGATTGCTCTGGAACATGAATGGAAGACTGCCTTTCACACCCACTATGGCCTCTTTGAGTACCTTGTAATGCCCTTTGGAATGACTAACTCCCCTGCTACTTTCCAGTACTTCATGAACAACATCTTCTATGATATGAACAATGTTTTTGTTATTGTGTATCTGGATGACATCTTGATCTACTTGAATTCACCAGAGAAGCATCTGAAGCATGTCTGCTGTGTCCTAGAGTGACCCCAGGAGTATCACCTTCATGCCAAACCCAAGAAATGTTCCTTCCACATAACAGAGGTTGAATACCTCAGAGTCATTGTCATTCCCAACAGTGTGCACATGGACCCTGCCAAGGTCAAAGCTATACTCAATTGGCCCCTGCTGTGGAACATCAAGGAGGTACAGTCATTTCTGGGGTTTGCTAACTTTTATTGCTGATTCATCAACAACTACTCTGGAATCACCAAACCCCTCAACCAACTCATGCAAAAGGACACTTCTTGGGATTGGGATGGCAAATGCCAAAGTGTATTCCTCCTCCTCAAGAAGGCCTTCACCTCTGCTCTGGTCCTCCACCATTTTGACCCCTCCCTGCCAATCATGCTCAAAGGTGACGCCTCCAACTATGCCATTGCCGGAATACTCTCCCAGTCAGACTCTGAAGGCAAGGACCTCCACCCCATCACCTTCTACACCTGCTCAATGATCCCCATGGAGCTCAACTATGACATCTATGACAAAGAACTCCTCGCAATCATTAAAGCCTTTTGTCAGTGGCAGGCCTACCTCGAGGGATCCCTGCACCACATTCAAGTCTACTCCAACCATAACAACCTGCAATACTTCATGACCATGAAACAACTCAGCTGCCACCAAGCTCAATGGTTCAAAACCATCTCAGAGTATGACTTTACTATTCACTACTGCCCCAGACAACTCAGCACAAAACCTGACACCCTCACTTGGAGGTCCAACATATATGTAAAAAAGTCATTTGAAGCCAAACAGAATGCATTCAACCATCAAGTGGTAATCCCCCCCAAACCTCTATATGCTGTGCTGATTTTAAATGAAGAAGGGATCCTCCATCAAATCAGAAACTCACTCCCAGACCCTTTCTTCACCCAGCACAACTCCTGCAACAATTCTGCCAGTGAGTCAAATGCTAAAAAACCCTTCACACTGTCTCCAGACCACTGCCTCCTGCTCCAGAGTGGACAAATTTATGCTCTGGACCACAAGCCTATCCACCTTGACATACTCCAGCAACACCATGACTACAGCTCTGGGAACACCCAGGAATTTGTAAGACCCTTTAACTCATCTCCTGGACTTACTTTTGGCTAGGAATGAAGAAGGATGTCACGCAATACATAAGGGCCTGCAAAGCTTGTCTCTGGGCCAAGGTACTCTGCCACCATCCTCATGAGTTATTGAAGCCCCTCCCCATCGGCTGATGCCCCTGGTCCTCAATATCAATGGATCATATTGTTGAACTCCCCGACTCTGAAGGTTTCAATGCAATCCTCATCATCATCTGCTGCCTCACTAAACAAGCCCTCTTCATCCACTGCCACACCACTGACAATGCTCCAGAGTTCACTAAACTATTTCTCAAACACATATTCTTCAAGCATGGACTCTCAGATGACATTGTCTCCAACTACAGACCTCTATTCATATCTCATTTTTGGCAGTTGCTATGTAAGGCACTCGAAATCAAAACCAATCTCTCCACTGCCTATCACCTGGAGACTGACAGACAAACAGAACAAGTAAACCAGATGTTGGAACAGTATCTCCACCTCTACATTAACTATTCACAGGACAACTGGCACACAGAACTTCCCCTTGCTGAGTTTACCTACAATAACATGCCTCACTCCACCACCAGAGTTTCTCCCTTCTATACCAACAAGGGCTACCACCCCTGGCTTATGCTATCCCTCAAAGATATTCCCTCCTATATTGCCCACAAAGTTGCCAAGGACCTCTGATCCCTTCACCAGTTCCTCTGGGACAAGATCAATACCACCAATCAAGCCTACTCCAAGCATGCCAATGCCCAACGCAAACTGACCCCCAACTGGCCCCCCAGCACCTTGGTCTGGCTCAATCAACAAAATCTCAAGATCCAGAGGCCCTCCATCAAGCTCAATCACAAATGCTTTGGCCCCTTCAAAATCCTCCAAAAGGTCTTCACACATGCCTATAAGCTTGACCTACCCCTGGGCCTGAAGGGTCTCCACCCCATGTTCCACATGCAACTCCTTGAAAGACATGCTCCAGACCCCTTTCCCAGGCAATGTCCCAGTCAACTGCCCCCCATCAAAGTCAAGGACAAATATCACTGAGGTTGATCAAATTCTCAACTCCTGCATGGTCCATGGCTGACTCCAATACTTGGTTTGCTGGAAGGGCTACAGGCCTGAGGATGATACTTGGGAACCCCAAAAAAACCTCAACAGAGCCCCCAACAAACTCTGGGACTTCCATTTACAGCACCCCACCAAGCCCTGGGACCCCCCGGGGCTAGCAAATACAGACAGCATTAGTGGACATAAACTCCGCCTCTGGATTTATCAGGGATTCAACTCCTATGAGTACTCTCTATGTGTTTTATTTACTCCCTCTCACTCACTTAATACTGAAAAGAGTTTAATCATCTAGGCAGGATGTCCCAAAATGGTTGTATGAACAAGTATGGTATTACATAATGCTATAAAAGGAGGGCCAACATGGAACACAAGAAGACAAGACTAAGAAAACCCCCTACTCCCCCCTCCCCCTCCAATTCCACCTCTGCTATTCTCCTCACCATGTCCACCTCCAATTGAGCCACCACTGTTGCCAAGACCTCCAGGTGCCCTATAAGCAGCTCTCCTATGTCTGTCACCACCTCCCACTATGTTCTGGGATCTGCCATCATCTGCTGCCAATGCCCTGCCAGCAGATGCCCCATCTACATGACCCCCTGTCCCAATTCTGGTGGGAGGTCTCCAAGCATCCTTGCCAGCCCATTGTGGATGGAACCCAGTGCCGCTGATGCTCTGTCAAGGAGGATGCAGTGCTCCTGGGCCCAGTCTGCCAAAGCAAGGTTGTCAGGTTCCGCTGACCTTGGGGGCTCAGCTGCACTGGGTGAGTCCTTACTAGGTGGGCGTGATCCCCTTGCACTGGTAACCAAACACTCGAAAATGTCTGGGCACTGATGTCTTGTGCGGGTAGTCAGTGGGATGTGATTCAGACAGATCCAGGAAGGTCCAGAGAAGTCGGTTGCGAGGAAATGGGATGGTCTTGGCGGGGTTCAGGCAGAAGACTATATGGGAGATTTGCAGAAGCAAAGGAGTGGATGGCTGTGTGATCAATGGGAGCGGAGCCGGGGTTTGATGGGAGATCAATTGGAGTTGATGGAGTCCAGGACCGAGTGAAGAGCGAGGTTCGGACCTGGTGAAAGGGTGTTGGGGTTCGTGATTGTAATCGCGGAGTTCATGAGGTCATTTAAGTTGATGAGGACTTGGGCACAATGGCCAGACAGAGTCACTGAGACAGTGTCAGACGAAATGGAAGGGGGTTGATATGGAACAAGAGTAGATTCGAGTGGAGATACGAAACGATAACGAGAACGATAACAAAATGGAGACAAGACAAGACCGGGAGACTGAGATAAGACCGGGAGACTGAGATAAGACCGGGAGACTGAGAGTAAGGAGAACGAGACACAAAACACAAAACACAAAACATGAGAAAGAAACAATCAGACCATAGGTAACATTCAGCAATATCAAGACTAGAGTATGAAGAGCTACTCAATGGCTTATATACTGACTACCGGAGAACTTTGGGGTACATTGGCTGCGGTGGCGGGGCTTGGTGGAGCTCAACGGAGTGGGCAGGTGTCAGTTGTGATCGAGGATTGGGCTGCGCTGATACATTGATGGGATCATTGGGGAACACAGGTCGCCCCGAGGTTGTCGTGATACTCCAAAATAGGTCGGAGGAACCAGGGTGTTGAGTTGATGATGGGTGGCAAAGATTGGGAACAGCGGGGGTGGTTCTCGGAGTTCAGGAGACCCAGGGTAAGTGTCAGTGGCTGCGGGGAAGGCACCAAAGTTGGCCAGGGGGCCGTCGGAGTTAGCCGGGGAGGCATCGGAGTTAGCCGGGGAGGCATCGGAGTTAGCTGGGGAGGCATCGGAGTTAGCCGGGGAGGCGTCGGAGTTAGCCGAAATAGGGGTGGGGCATGGGCGGAAGTTCGGTGGAGCGTCGGGAGTTTTTTGGGGGTTCGGGGGGTTGATGGACGATGTGCGGGGGTTCAGGGGATGGGTCGTGACAAAGGTCAGCTCAGGGGAAAAAGGGGAATGGAAGAAAAAAACACTCACGGAGCACTCTCTGCTGCCCTGAGGCCACCTCATTGGCAAGCCACTCCTCCTGTCTCCATGCTCTCTCCACCATCACCTGGGGCCCCCTTACACTAGGCCCCCACTGAACCCCCCACACCTCTGACCCTTCTGACTGCTGTGCTGCCACCTCCACCTGTGCCTCCTGCTGCCTTAAACTCACTTGCAACTCCTGCAGCTGAGACACGCACTCTGTGGTGGTCCCCACGGCCACATCCTTATTTCTCTGCGCTGCATCCTTATCTCTCCGCACCTCATCCTGCTCCCTCCACATTGTGTCCTGGTCCTCCCCAGCCTTTGACCCCTTTGACCCTCCCCAACACCCTACCCCGCCACCCCTCCTCCATCTGCTCCATGACCCATGCCTGGTCCCAACCTTGCTCTGCGGTGATGTAAGCAGCACACCAACTTGACATAACAGAGCACCTCTCATGCCACAAGTGACATGGGAGGCACACTGATGTATCCTGCCATAGCCCCAGCATGGGCTCCTTGAAGTCACACTGTTTGCCATGTCAAACACAGGACAAACACTACAGGATAAGTTAGTTAGAGAAAAAAGTAAAAATCCCATTGTCACTCACTGGGGCTGCTGCTTGACACCACTTGAGAGTCAGAGAACCCCTCGTCTGCCCTACAGCAGCCATGAACTGCTCCAGTGTCACCTCCACCTGCACAATCCTGGAAGCCAACAGAATGGGCCAGACCACCCCAGGGGCCAGGACAGTTCTAGATTGCAAGGTGGGAACCACCCCTGCTGCCAACTGTGCTGGGACCCCACTTAACAACAGCCCCAAGGAGCCTGCCACTGCTGTAGACAACTCTGTTGAAATCTCTATCAGCACTTCAAAGCACAGAAACAAGACCACACTCATGGCTCCAATACATTGCTTGCATGCGCCTACAATCTTGACAACCTTTGGAATCCTTGGAGGAAGGGGAGGAGGACTGTGCAGAGGGAGAAGGGGATGCCACTGGGTAGTACTCAGAGGAGGACATTGTAGGAAGTTTAGGAACACTGGAGTATGTCTGCCCCTTTTTAACAACCTGAGAAGGGCCCCCTGACAAGCAGTGGCCATGCTTCAACTTCATTCCCTGCCTTGCTGCAGTCTGATCAATATTGCTCAACTTCAATTCCCATGCCCTGCTGATCCCCAAACTGCACCTGTGTCTCAAGAGTCTCGATGCTGAGGGGGGGGTAATGTCACAACCCACTTCCTGGACCCCCAACACTGTTTCCAGCCTGCTCAATGTCTCCCCTAATGCCCTGTCAAACTCCCCCAACCAATGCACACCCTCCTGTGCCCACTCCAGCCAACTCTGACACTTCTCTGGCAAACCCCGATGACTCTCCTGGCCAACTCCAATGCCTTCTCCACAGCCCTCAACACCTTCCCTGACTCCCAGGAACTCCGAGACCTCCCCCCACTGTTCCTGACTCTAATTTCTCCTACCTGCTCCAGAGCAACATGACAACCCCAGAATGACCCATGTCCCTGACTGATCCCATTAAAATATTGCTGCAGCCCACCCCCTGATCATACCCAACACCTGTCAACTCTGCATGGCTCTGTTGAACCCCACCATTGTGCCCACCATCCCCCAGAGCTCTCCAGTAGTCAGTATATAAGTCATAGAGTAACTCCTCATACTCTAGTCTTGATATTACTTGCGTTAACTGGTTACTTGTGTCTTGTGTTTTGTTCTATCTCTGGTTCTATTTTTATTCTCAAATCTATCTCTTTTCTCTGTCTTGTCTCACCTCATCTCCATCTCATCTCAACTGTCTATATTTCCTTTGCTTCTATAAGTTCCTTCCATCTCCAATGTTAGTACAAACTCTGCACATGCACTACAAACCCCAAACATTCTTACAACAACTCCAGACCTTGCTCTTCACTTGGCCCTGGAACCCATCAAGTTTTAATTGATCCCCCATCAAACTCTGGCTCTGCCCCCATCACTAGCAAAGCCTCCATTTGCCCTGCAATCTATTGATGTGCCTACAAACTTGTTCTGGATGCCTGCCCAAGCCCAACATTAATATACTTGGTCTTAGACTCCCCTGGACCACTCTGGACTTGCTCAGACCACTTCTCCTAGCTTCTCCTTGCAAGTCTCTCCACTCTGTGCCCACTCCAAAGTGCTAGGTTATAAGCACAGGACATTGCATCTGCTGTCAGGTTCCACTGACCTCGGGGGCTCAGCTGCACTGGGTGAGTCCTTACTAGGCGGGCGTGATCCCCTTGCACTGGTAACTGAACACTCGAAAACGTCTGGGCACTGATGGCTTGCGCGGATAGTTGGTGGGATGTGATTCAGACAGATCTGGGAAGGTCCGGAGAAGTTGGGTTGCGAGGAAACGGGATGGTCTTGGTGGGGTTCAGGCAGAAGACTATAGGGGAGATTCGCGGAAGCGAAGGAGTAGACGGCTGTGTGATCAATGGGAGCGGAGCCAGGGTTTGATGGGAGATCAATTGGAGTTGATGGAGTCCGGGACCGAGCAAAGAGCGAGGTTCAGACCTGGTGAAAGAGTGTCGGGGTTCGTGATTGTAATCGCGGAGTTCATGAGGTCGTTTAGGTTGATGAGGACTTGGGCACAATGGCCAGATGGAGTCACCGAGACAGCGTCAGATGAAATGGAATGGAGTCGATATGGAACAAGAGTAGATTCGAGTGGAGATACGAAACGATAACGAGAACAATAACAAAATGGATACAAGGCGAGACCAGGAGACTGAGATAAGACCGGGAGACTGAGATAAGACCGGGAGACTGAAAGTAAGGAGAACAAGACATGAAACACAAAACACAAAACATGAGAAAGAAACAATCAGACCATAGGTAACATTCAGCAATATCAAGACTAGAGTATGAAGAGCTACTCAATGGCTTATATACTGACTACCGGAGAACTTTGGGGTACATTGGCTGCGGTGGCGGGGCTTGGCAGAGCTCAACGGAGTGGGCAGGTGTTGGTTGTGATCGAGGATCGGGCCGCGCTGATACGTTGATGGGATCATTGGGGAACACGGGTTGCCCCAAGGTTGTCATGATACTCCAAAATAGGTCGGAGGAACCAGGGTGTTGAGTTGATGATGGGTGGCAAAGATCGGAAACAGCGGGGGTGGTTCTTGGGGTTCGAGAGATCCAGGGTAAGTGTTAGTGGCTGCGGGGAAGGCATTGAAGTTGGTCAGGGGGCCATTGGAGTTAGCCGGGGAGGCGTCGGAGTTAGCTAGGGAGGTGTCGGAGTTAGCTGGGGAGGTGTCGGAGTTAGCCGGGGAGGTGTCGGAGTTAGCCGGGGAGGTGTCGGAGTTAGCCGGGGAGGTGTCGGAGTTAGCCAAAATAGGCACAGACCATGGGCAGAAGTTTGGCGGAGCATCGGGGGGTTTTTTGGGGGTCAGGGGTTGCTGGGCAATGTGCGGGGGTTCAGGGGATGGGTCGTGACATCACCCCCTCTTCAGCATCAAGACCCTTCGAGATGCGGGGGGGCAGGATGGGGATTGGCGGGGCATGGGAGTCGAAGCTGAGCAATATTGATCAATCCACAGCGAGTGATAGCAGCGTGGGAGATGAAGTCCCGGAATTTCCCAAATTTCATCATGTCTTCCCCCAGCAATCCAGTAGTCTCCCCCGCTGACTTGGACGAGGTGGTGGTGTACGACAGTGGGGGGGAGGAGTTTGAGCGTCGGCGCCGTGCTAGCATCAGGGACCGGAGTCGTAAGTGGTGTTGACTTGTCTTTTTGGGATGATTGACGGGGCTTCTGTAGAGTCGTCCATGGTGGTGGTGGTGGATTTTCCAGGGGTTCCGAAACGGACCAAGTTTTGTCCCGCATTGCCGAAGGGGAAGGGGGCGTCCTTGGCGGTGGTTCAGGGGAAGCGTCGAGCCTCCCCACCCTCGGGGGCGGGACCCAGCAAGAGGCCACGTGGGCGCAAGTCATCAGCAGGGCCTCCGGAGTCCTCCCTTTTTTCTCCTGCCCCAGGCGTCCCTTCGGAATGGTTGTTGAGTCCCCCCGCGCCTATTCCTTCAATCATGGAGGTCTTTCTTTGCAAGCAGGTGGAGGCTTTGACAACGTCATTGGCAGTATGGGAGGGTGACCTCCGACGGGCAAGGGAGGACCGTGACGTAGCGCGGACAGAGAAAGAAGCAATGGAGCGGGAGAGGAACACTTCAGTGCGCATGGCGACAGAGCAAGCGTTAGAGGTGCGGGGCTTGCGGGAGCGTCTGATGCAGATGGAGGGGCAGCCTGCGGGGGAAGCGGAGGGGTGGGGACAAGTTCCAGAGGGGGATGCGTTGTGGATGGAGCTGGAGGCAGCGAGGCAAAGGGAGGATTGGTTGGCCAATGAGGCCGCTTCAGGGCACACGGGAATCCTTTGTGAGTTGTCTCCCGTTCCTCCGTTCATTACTGACAGTTCATTTTCTGGGTTTAGGCTGGGTGCGGGAGCATTGGGTCCTCTTGGACGGTGCCTCCGCGGCATTCGCATCGATTCAGGACGGTTTGACGCAGGGGTCCGTGGCTCAGCCTCCGGAGTTGCAGCAGGGGATGGCGCAATTGGAGAGGTTGTTGGCGGGGCATCAGCAATGCAATGCGGTGGCCCCGGGGTCGTGGTGGGAGGTGGCGGCTGACGCGGGGGAGGCATTGCTGGGGTTGGCGGAGATCTTAGCGGTGGTGCGGGCCCAGATGGAAGTCAACCTGGGGGTTGGATTGCTGGGGGGTCCAGGGAGGGAGTGAAATGGTGTCATGACCCATTCCATTCCCCCCTTCCCTTCACCATTATCCAACCTCAGATTCTACACAGTCCCTCTCTAGATCTCAGCCACACCCCCAGATCTTAGCCTCAGTCCTGTTTCAGCCACATCCAGGTTTTAGCCACCTCTAGGACCGCTTTTCCTGTTCCAGATCATTCCCACAGGCACAGATCCTTTCCACAGGTTCCGGATCACTTCCACAGGTTCCAGATCACTTCTACAGGTTCCAGATCACTTCCACAGGTTCCAGATCACTTTCACAGGTTCCAGATCACTTCCACAGGTTCCAGATCACTTCCACCTGTTCCAGATCACTTCCACCTGTCCAAGATCACTTCCAGGATTGCTTCCCTTGTTCCAGATTGCTTTCTCATGACTTAGATCACTTCCTGCTATGACTTAGATCACTTCCATCTTCTCCTTTTGGCAGTGTCCTACAGCTATATAAGGTCCCTTAGTCTGTAGCTATACCCCAGCCTTGACATTACCTGATATCTTGTTTGTGTTCTGTTGTTATCTGATCTTCTCTCCATTCATTACTCGCTCTCATTTCTTAGTTTCTTAGTTTCTTTCCCTATTTACATACTTGCTGTTGGCATCACCTCCCCAAGGTGGTTTTGGCTCCTGTAAGAGTCCCTCTCCAGGACTGTGGTCCTGACAGATGGGTGTGGGCCTTGTTTCTTGTTGCTCTCGGACTTGCTGCCTCCCTCGCCTATTGTATATATAATTTTTTTGTATGCAAACATGTCCTTTTCTTGGTCCCTGGGCGTGTGAAGTGAGATTTTAGTTTGTATGAGGGCGGAGTAAGTGAAACACGCAGGGGTACGAGAGGGAGTTGAATCCCTAGTGAATCCAGAGGTGGGGGTGACGCCCACTAGTGCCGTCTGTGCCGGCTAGTCCCGGGGTTTGTCGGGATGGGACAGGGCATTGCAGGGAGGGCTCCCAAGGTTCAGCAGGGGTGGTGGGAGTTCTCTGGTGGAGTTTTGTGGCATTTCGGGCGGTGTTATTGAGTTCGATTCTCAGCATTTCCGACCAGGGGTGTAGGGGTTTTCTTTTGTCTGTGGCGGGGGCGTGCGCCGTATTGGTATTGGAGGGTGGACCTTCGAATCTCTCATGGTGCCCAGCGGTTCCGGGGCTTTGATTTTTGTGGTAGTGCGGTTGGCGGGGGGGGAACGGAGGTCTTCCCATGATCTGGCCATTATGCCAGCACTGGTGGCAAAGGCAGTGGGGCCTTCTTCATTGGTGGGGTTCAGTGAGGCAAGGTTTGTCCTCGCAGCATAGTTGGTCCTGGTCGGGGTCGTGTTCCGGAGTGTTGCGTCTGTGGACGGGCATGTTTTGAGTGGTGCTTTGGTGTGCTCTGGAGTGTCGATGACCGAGGGGGCAGGATGCGGGGTGATCAGTCCCGACCAGTTCCTTTGGGGTCTGGGGCCATAATTTGAGGTTCCAGATCATCTACGTGACATTGCTTTCCTGACCAAAGGTAAGTCCCAAGACGGACAGAGGGGTCTTATGTATTTCTGATACTTCCCCAAGTTTGGAGGTCTGTTGGGGTTGTGTTGGTGGATGTTTCTTTTGGGCAGCATGGGGGTTGGTTGGGGAATGGCCCGCCTCAGCGGAGATGCTTCGGGGCTCGTCCCGAGGGTTGTTCCTACCTGGGGTCAATGGTTCCTTCATCAGGGAAGAAGTGGGTGGTCCTGGAGTCGACACCAGGGTCACTCGGTGGGGGTTTGTTGGTTGTTCACAGTTGTTGGGGGGCGGCGGGGAGGTCGGCCGTGGGGAGGCACTGGAGTGGGGCTCCCCGGGAGCCACGGCAGGGTTGAGGCAACTCTTCATTCATGTTCCGGAGCGGCCCGGAGATTGTTGCAAATGCGGGGTGGCAGTGGGGAGAGGCACCGCTCGCTTCTTGGGGAAGGCATCAGCGACCTTTGGGGTACTCCGAGAGATTACTTTGCATGTGGCCTGCTTCTGGGTACTCCAAGAGGATACTTGTATGTGGCTTGCTTCTGGGTGCTCCGATGGTGTGGTCCCTGTTCAATGGACATATTCCGGCATAGGGGCGGGACTCGGAGTGGGTGGTGATTTATGTTGCGGAGCTGGGGCTACCAGGGCATTGTTGTTGGGCTGGTGCCGTGAGTACCCTCGATCAAATGTTGTGGTCGGAGCGGAGGTCCTGGAGTTGTGTTGCCAAGGTCCAGAGCTGTGTCGAGGGGTTCGGAGGGGGTCAGAAGGGTGGGTTGGGCAGTTTTGGGCTGGCGCGGGGTTGTTTGGGTTGTTGAGCCAGGTGGGGAGGTCCTCTAGGGATATCGGAGTATGTGCCCTTTGGGTTGTCAGGTCGCTTAAACGACTCTCTGGGTGATGGTGGGCTTCTCCCTCCCTTATATGAACATGTCAGCAAATCTAGAGTACTTAGGGGAACTACTTCGTATAGGGTCCTTTTTCCTATAGTTAGTTCGGGGTGACTCCTATGCTGGGGTTCCTTTGTGGGAGGTGGCGGAGTCTGGTGGTGAAGTTTGGGTTTGGGGGTGGCATGCAGGGAGGTTTGGCATCCAGGGTCCTCATTGTCAGGGGTTCCGGATTGTGTGGGAGGAGGTGGTGAAATAGCAGCGTGGTCCGGAGTTGTCCCTTGTCGGGAGTGGGGTGCCGTGGTTCGCCTCATTAACGTTTAGAAGCTCGGGGATGTCTCGGTCTTGCGCCGGGGTTGTTGGGGTCGGGTTGGAGGTGTCGGGGCCCCTTCATTTGTTGGGCGGAGGTGACAGCCGAGTTGACTGAGGTCCAGAAGCAGGTCCTGGGGTTGGAGCGTAGCCTAGGTCTGAGGTTCTTGTTCTGTTGTTGGAGTTGTTGGGTCGAGCTTGATTTTGGTGGTTTTTGGGGCTAGTTGTCAGAGGGCGTAGTTCCTTGGGGAGGGGGGGGGTTGATAGTAGGGTTTGGTGATGTTGTCGGCGATTAGTCACATTTGTCGGTCTGCGGAGTTGCTAGTGGGTCGGCAGATCCACAGGCAGGCTTTGAGGAAGCGCGTTCTCAGTGGTCTCATCAGGGCTGGCGATCCTCACGCAATGGGTGACTGTTTCATGGCGGGTTGGCGTTATTGTTTGTTGGAGGGTTGGCGCAGTGCCGGAGACATTTGTTGCTCATTTGGTCGGATGGTTGCCGGGTTTTAGGATGCTGTTCTTTGGATGACGTCAGGGTCAGCTTTGTGCAAGGGAACAGATTTGGTGGAGAGGGTGAGGGTGGAGGTGGGAGATGATTTGACGGTTTGCGTGAGGGGTTGGGGTTGGGTGTGAGTTGGGGAGGGTGTCCATGAGGGGAGCCGTTGTATGGATGTAACCGGAGCAGAGGGGACGTTTGGTGTCAGATCCGTGACTCAATGTGCCCCGGCGAATTGGGCAGGGCCGTATAAATCATAAGGGTTTCCAGGCACAGGTAGACCATAGACATCGGAGTTATTTGATCGCATGTGCGGAGACACTCGGGCATCATGGATGGGGTAAGGTAGAGTCTTGATATTATGTCAGGTTCCGCTGACCTCGGGGGCTCAGCTGCACTGGGCGAGTCCTTACTAGGCGGGCATGATCCCCTTGCACTGGTAACCAAACACTTGAAAACATCTGGGCACTGATGGCTTGCGCAGATAGTTGGTGGGATGTGATTCAGACAGATCTGGGAAGGTCCGGAGAAGTCGGGTTGCGAGGAAACAGAACAGTCTTGGCGGGGTTCAGGCAGAAGACTGTAGAGGAGATTCGCGGAAGCAAAGGAGTAGACAGCTGTGTGATCAATGGGAGTGGAGCCAGGGTTTGATGGGAGATCAATTGGAGTTGATGGAGTCCGGGACCGAGCAAAGAGCGAGGTTCAGACCTGGTGAAAGAGTGTCGGGGTTTGTGATTGTAATCGCGGAGTTCGTGAGGTCGTTTAGGTTGATGAGGACTTGGGCACAATGGCCAGATGGAGTCACCGAGACAGCGTCAGATGAAATGGAATGGAATCGATATGGAACAAGAGTAGATTCGAGTGGAGATACGAAACGATAACAAGAACAATAACAAAATGGATACGAGGCGAGACCGGGAGACTGAGATAAGACCGGGAGACTGAGATAAGACTGGGAGACTGAAAGTAAGGAGAACAAGACATGAAACACAAAACACAAAACACGAGAAAGAAACAATCAGACCATAGGTAACGTTAAGCAATATCAAGACTAGAGTATGAAGAGCTACTCGACGGCTTATATACTGACTACCGGAGAACTTTGGGGTACATCGGCTGCAGTGGCAGGGCTTGGCGGAGCTCGACAGAGTGGGCAGGTGTCGGTTGTGATCGAGGATTGGGCTGCGCTGATACGTTGATGGGATCATTGGGGAACATGGGTTGCCCTGAGGTGGTCGTGATACTACAGAATAGGTCGGAGGAACCAGGGTGTTGAGTTGATGATGGGTGGCAAAGATCGGGAACAGCGGGGGTGGTTCTCGGGGTTTGAGAGATCCAGGGTAAGTGTCAGTGGCTGCGGGGAAGGCATTGAAGTTGGTCAGGGGGCCGTTGGAGTTAGCTGGGGAGGCGTTGGAGTTAGCCGAAATAGGCGCGGGGCATGGGCAGAAGTTCAGCAGAGCATCGGGGGGTTTTTTGGGGGTCGGGGGTTGCTGGGCAATGTGCGGGGGTTCAGGGGACGGGTCGTGACATCTGCCTAGTAAGGATTTGCCAGTGTAGCTGAGCCCCCATCATCAGTGGAACCTGACAGTAGAGCTTTATTAGATACTGAGTATATAAAGACTCATCAAGGGCTACACCCAAAGTCTATAACAAGATTTAAAAAAAAAAAAAAAAAGTATATAAAAGTAATAGACATATGTAAATTAACTATAGTAATAAGAAAGTCATGTGGACGTTCCATTACATTTCAGAATAATGAGCCTTTGGAGATGGTAGCTGCCAGGCCTAATGCAGACAAGAGCACACTCACTGCTTGGTTTGAAGCCAATGCCAGATTCTCTAACAAACAACATCACCTATCCAAGCTTTCCAACCAAATTTGTCTATAATTCTTCTAAAAGGACTTGGAAGGAGAGGCAAAGAGGAATAGCTATTGAAAGGATGTACTTTGCTTCAACCAAACAGGGGGAAAGGTTCTACCTTAGAATGCTTCTGACAGTTGTGAACAATGCAACATCATAGGCTAATTTTAGGACAGTCAATGGCCACACCTGTCCTACTTAAAAGGATGCATGCAAGGCCCTTTTTCTTTTGAAAGATGGTGCAGAATGGAAGCAATGTCTTGCTGAAGCTGCTCTGATCCAAACAAGATCAGCTCTCAGGCAGCTCTTTTGCACTATCCTATTTCACTGTGCTCCTGTCATTCCAGAGGCTCTATAGGATGACTGTGTAGCAAGCTCTGTACTCAAGGAAGCTGTATATGCAACTGTTGATGCTATTGATATCCATAGTGAAGTGTGTATTCAGAATGTTTCACATCACTTCCATCATTATTGTTAGCATGATTGGTGGTGTGGTCACTGTTTGAAGGATGCATATTATCAAAGGCTGTCATGCCATGTGGTTCCTTCTGTAATAATGGTTCTCTATCAGCCTGAGGATAAATAGAAACTTGTTATATGTACAATGACTCCTGGCTGATCATTGCTGACCATGACGGCTTGTTGTTCACTCGTCTCGGCTGCGATGCGAAGCATGTCATGCTTGATTGAGTAATAAACCTTTTCCTCAGGAAAAGAGTGAATGTGCAAGGGCCCCTTGAAGCATTGTCGGCTTCGCCATGGTAATCGTGTGGAACGACTCGCAAAAAGCGGAGCTCGTCGTCATCCGCGGCGTTGAAATGTGGCCCACGTTGGTCACCTGACAATCCGGGTTTGTTTTCGAGCCGAGACTAAACTCGATCGCTCCAGGCTTCAGCGCTAGCCTTCAGCTCGAGCATGACGTCACTGGGTTTGCTTCTGCGTCAAAGCTGTTACAATGTTACAATTTCAGCTATCTACCTCCGCTATGTAATAGCTAAGGACAATTCAAAGATGACAGCCTCGGTAGACCTAGTAATAAAGGACATAACAATAAAATGAGTGACTAAGTAACAAGCTGTTTTCGAAGCAATGTTCCCCTTGCAATTCTCGCCGCGAAGCACTTATGACGAACGATGTGTTTTCTGATCAATTATATAGAAAGCTCCGATTTCACAGCGAATACCTACGATATGAATCGTTGGGCAGGCCTCAGAAGTTGCCACCTGGAATTGTTGCAGTGTCAGCTCTCTTTGGAACGACAGGGATAACATTCGTTGCTCAGATCTATCGAAGCAACTTCACCTCTAACGAGACTGCAAGACTGATGCGTCCAACAGTAAGTACTTAGTCTGACACAGAGTTAACGTTAACTCGTGGTGAATGTTGATTCAATGTGAAAAGAAATTGATTTCAAAATGAATCGTGTAGAAGAAGACTACAATAAAAAATAGTTATAATTATATCCCATAACTTCACGCAATATGCGGTAAATGAAACGAATGTCGGACTTAGGAACGAAATAGTACTCTAAATTTTTGACTCCTTCCGCATATTGGTGTCTATGTAGCGGAATCTGACATCGCCCACTTGCTGTGCGATTTCGTGCAGTTCTAAATTCTTCTCGATCCCGGACATGCCACCGATCTCCATTAGCTCATCAGCATGGAAAGCTGCAATCCAGGAATAAACTTCAAACCCGCGATGGGGAACATTCAAGGGAAGTCTCGGCACGAAAAATCCGGCTAATAGCCCAAGGAGGAAGATGAGACCCAGATAGATGCCCATGAATAGTGGATTGATCGATGTGTTTGAAAGGACAAGGTCTTGGTACTGCCGTGCCAGGATGTCCCCAGTTCCTGAGAAATATGGAAGTATGTTGCTGGCATCTGCAAGTCCGCGAGCTTGGGCAAAGTAGGGAGCGGATAGTTCCATGTAGCCTAAGGGACCTTCTCCTTCGGTGTAGGAAACCACCTAGTAAAGTAGCCAAACGCTTGTCAATAACGTATTTTCTGTGCAAGACGAGATAGTGATCTAACCGTGGGTGAGGGAACATAGTACGCATCGCGTCCATTATCCTATGTTAATTATCAATCCTCCATGGAAAGAGAAAAGGTCATAGGACAAACCTTGAGAATTTGGTTGACGCTATTTCCGTGGGCACTTTCATAACTGTAAGCCATAGCCATGAGACCGAGTAATCGCAAGAATGAGAAGTGGACATACACGTCAGCCAGTTTACTGGAGTTCAGCTGCTGGTGGACATCGGGGTCCGTCACGGAAAGGGGAAGCCCAATGAGTTCTTCTTGAATCTCTGGTGTGTCTTGTGAGCGAACCACGTTTCCTGGCTCCACGATTCTCAACGTGCTAGGTAAGCCGGTTGTGCTATTGTAAACCTCCACAATCCAAGGTTCAAAAAGTTCCACACAGATCGCAGCGTCATAGCCAATCCACGTGGGATTTCCTTGGGCATCCGGGATGCTCTGATCGCTTTTGCGTGCAAACGTACCATTGGGGGTGTAGGAAGTGTTGAGTCTCACGAGTACTTCTTCAATCGAAATCCAGCCTTTTCCGTCTGCACCTAATTCCAAATCAAAATGATGATCTCAGTCACTCAGTGCAGTATCTTACCCATAGACACTGGCCGACTGAAAAAGCTGTGCCCCACTCCGTTGTTATAGAATGCGGCTGTGCAATAATTCAGGAGGAAGCTGAAGTCCTGGAAAGTCACGTACCTCCAAGGGCTATGTCGCTCATATTCAATGCCGTAGAAATTGCATCACCCGGCTGCACTACTTTTGCGATATCAAATGGTACCATAGATGACTCCGGATAGTCCACACCGAAAGAAGAAAACAAGGAGGCAAGTACAGCCCGTGGAGTGAAAAGGTAGCTCATGCCATTGCTACTCATTGGAACACTGTCGAACAGTCAATTGGAACACTATATATGCGTTCATAAGGGGCAAATTACAGGTTAACGTCTGGATCAGGAAGTTTGGCACATCGGATCCGAATCCCCCATTTCGAGAACCTGCAATGTTAAGAATGAGTTATTAGTCAGTTGTAATTTCGTATAGCTACCTTAGGACCGAGCCTGGCAAGACCTCCTCTGGGCCATTGTCAAAGCTCACTGAGGGACTGAGGTTTAACGAGGGGTCTGTTGTCTCTGTATCAAAGGTACCGAAACCGCTCCCATTTGCAAGCAGTTGTGACATGATAGTCTCTGAAAAATAGATATTATCACTGCCCCAAGAGAAGGAAACCACAGGTGGAAGTCCTCCATGGGTTGAAAATGGCGCCATGGTCCAAGTCAAAGCAAAGTCCTTTGACAATTGGGTTAATATCTTAAAATACATGATTACAATTGGAGAGCACAAACCTCAAATGTAGGCTTCAATCGCGATGCACGCGCTATATCGGTGTCAGAGTTATCGCCTTTGATACTAATCTCTTCGTATCGTTCTCGTTGGTGCTATAAATAGACAGTCAACCGACGCCACACCTAAGAAAACTGGAAGGGCGTACGATGAGGTTGGAATCAATATTGATTAAACGCCCGAGAATGAACGGCAAGGTACCGGCTACCAGGACGAGGAGCAGAAAGAAGGCTATAAACAGGGACCACGGTCGTTGACTGTATGTTCGAATCAGTTTAATGTTCCTGAGTGTGAAAATATAATTTTCACTCGTAATCTTGTCGAGATCGTCGCGCTGTAGCAGGATGCATCGTCCTATTCCACAGAAGGCGTAGGGCAGTCCAAGCGCTTGTTGAATTCTCTGTGGTAGCCGCCAAATCCTTGAGCCTTACACCTGGGGAATCGTCAAAACGTGACTGGTGTATTACTGTGGCCCAAGCTGAGAGACGTCGACTTTAGCTCGTAGGAGATATCGCACGCGAGGAGAACTTACTTGCAGCCTCTAGATGACTTTTCGCGAGCGTAAGGAGACTGTATCCAAGACCCAAGCCAACAAGTCCACAGCCCACACCTACGATAAATCTCGTCCAAAAAATCGACTTATTGCGTGCGACCAGCATCACCGCTAGTAATATCGGGTAGGACACAAGACATAGCGCAGTGTGAAAAAAGATCTTTCTCCAGTAAGGTATTTCGAAACCACTCGCGAGGGGCTGTTTTCCAAGTAAGGCCGAACGTGTCCTGAGGGAGTAGGATGGAGGAGGTTTAGAAGGACTATCTGTATACACCGCCGATCGATGCAGAGGTATTAGCAAAGGGGCGCTTGGCACAGATTTCGCTGATCCCGAGTGAGAAATAGGTTCAAATTCGAGAATCCGAGGGTCAAAATCTGGCTGGGACATGTCGTCATGGATGGCCTCGTTCAAAGACCGATATTGAATCTTTTGGGCGTTGCTCGTTGCCATAGTTTGGCATGAACCAGCCACAGTGAGAGGAACAATAGTGAGCTCCGTCGTAGAATCGCCATGATTATGGGTGACAACACGAACGGGTTGTGCCGAAGTGATCGGTGTAGGCACCGTTGATATGTGGCCCGTACTGAGAGTGTGGCCAAGCGGAATTTTCTGAGACGATGTTGCCATATCCGAAATTCGGGCTTCTGGATCCTTGTCCATAAACGAAGAAAAGCAGGAGGAGGAAGGATCCTGGAAGTTTGGACAACATATTAACGTTTTAAGACAAAGGAAACGATAGTCTTCGTTCCCACAGAGCTTTGTGCAATTTGGAGGTAGATCAAGGCAACATCAGGGTAAGCGTTCTCGGCTAAATCAGAACAAAAGACTGAAAAACCTCATGGGGCAAGTCGTGGCCTACCATGCTGTACGCTAAGTGACTTTCAGTATATAGACATGACCAACGAGGATCAACGATTATCTTGGCTCAAGACGCGTACGTTGTGGGCTGTTGTGGGTACACACCTAAGAGTCAGAGGTGATATGTACGTAGTAAATTTGTCTTGCGTTATGGTCACATGTCAATTACAGGGCAATCACTACATGTACATCCCCCTATCCAGGTTCGAAAATCTCTCAAATTCTTTTTCGTGAAGAGTGATAGCTAACTCACATATGATGTCAAATTCATCAATCCTCCTCGGCTTGCTTCTTCTTTTTCTTTCTCGCCTTCTCAGGAATCGGTTCTTCTTCATCCCTATTTTCCTCCATTGCCTTCCGTTTCTTGCGCCTCTTTTCTTCAACAGTGGGAGCTGCGTTCTCAGCGGGCGCAACAAATGCCTCGGCACGTTCCTCTCGGCGCTTCGCCGTAGCTTCCGCTTGCTAAAAGCAGCATTACTTATGACACGAGAACACGAGAAAAAGATTGTTCAACCTTCTGTTTCTTCTTTTCCGAATCGCGGGCTTGTTTTTCGTTCGCCTTGAGGAAATACTCTCCAGACTCAAGTTGTAGATCAACCTATATAACCATGTGTCAGAATCAGCCAGGATCCCAACAAAAAAATACAGACTTTGCGAGGAAGCTGTGCAGGCGGGAAGGGCGTGTACACCTTCTTTGTTGGTTTCGCCAGCGTCGGCTCAAGACCTGCTGCTTTACGCGCATCTGCCTTCTGCGCCAGAACCTCGTTCTTCTTCGCCGTCTTTTCTGATGTCTTCAAGTGTCGTTTACGGAACTGCGGAAGGAAGCGATCCCAAGACTCCGTGGCGAGTTTAGGGTCCTTTGCAAGTTCACGTCTAATCATCAATTCCTAAGAGCACTCAGATTGACAGGTTGATAAGACGTGGGGCAGGAAATATATACCTTGATCCGGTAGATTGGATGAATGTTTTTCATACAGTCAAGTACAATCCGCCGAACCTCCTTTAACGATTTATACGGCCCCATTACACTGACAGTAGATCCTTGCACCAGAACGTAGCATTGTGTGAGCAACTCAATCGCCTACTGGCAGCATCAGACGTGAACATGTTACTGATATTAGTGCGGCGTACTTTCAGCGTGCTACCATCGGGTCCTATTATCCTCTGCCGTCGTTTTACAAATCTCTCCTTATTCCGCACCAAATTTCCTATTTTAATAATGTCACATGCGACTGCGTCGTCTAGAATTTTCACGGCCTGCGTCACTGAAACGCCTCGAGCGAGAAGTTTGATGAGATCTCGCGCTTTGAGGATGATGTATGGGTCGTAGGTTTTTCGCGTTGTTCGCACAGACATCGAACCGTGGACCAAATCTAGTGTGCATGCAATACCCTACTTTGGGTGTCAATAATCAAGTCAAGATGGTCAGTAGAAAATGTACATGAGCTTCCAATGCCCGAGTCACTGCACTCCATACTTCTCGCAAGTATTTTTCTCGATATTTCGGGAAAAGAGTGGCAAATGATGATTCTTCAGTAAAATTTCCTCCTTTGTTATCTTTTGCTTCAAACGGGTCGACTTTCCACTGGACATACGGAATTGAGGCATTTCTAGACGTTTATTTCATTTAGCTTACGCTATGGCCGGCGAGTTAGCTCTGAACAAGGGCGACAAGACACCTTAGACTTACTGGTCAATATCATCGGTATCCCATGCTAGAATGCTATAAGTCAACTAAAACCATGAGAAACTCTTTTTACGCACGCTTGTCTTTTCTATGAGATTTGTTCTTGCTCACTGAAGCCTCGTTGTCGGACATGATGACGGGAAAGAGTTGAACGGTTGAGGCTTTTGATCCAAACAACAAATTGTTCCGAGTGTTGTCCTCAACTTCCATCTTCACGCCCTTGAAAGCTTGGATCCTCTCTTTCTTTTTTTCTATCCTGTCTCTACTTCTCGCATCTAATGGACACCTCAGATGTTGCACCCGACGTTTTCGACGCGACTTTATCTTACGACGACACAACACCTTATGAAGAACAAGTACCAACACATCCATCAAATGACCCAACGCCGGCTTCACTTGCAAACCGCATTGGGAGCACAAAGTTGTACTTGCTTTCCGAGACGTCCATCGCTAGAGCAGGCAAGGTGCGCTAGCAGCATGTAATCGGAGGTGTGCCCGAGAGGACCTAATGTAAGAGTTCGGTAAGCGCAAACATACAGAAGAAGAAGCGGAAGAGGATGTAGACGAAGAAATGGACGAAGGTAAGTTGTTGCCCTTGTCAATGAATTAAATCCACATAGATACCCTTCAGATACGACACATCGAGGAAACGCGCTACTTCTACGTGGTTCGCCAATTGCCCATCTACCTACGGCACGCCTGTTCGCGTACGCCAAACATTTCGATGCTCAACCTATGGGTTTGGAATGGGTTGACGACAACACCTGTGTATTCGTCTTCTCCACCAGGAACTCAGCTCGGCTCGCCTACCGCTACCTTCAGAAGAGCCCTGCAGAAAATTCCGATGACGATGGCTTCGTGACCGCCAAATCAATTCCGATTGCTTTCTGGCCGCCAGAAGAACGCATCAACAACAGCTTAGGCAAGGGTGAAGGTTTGAAGGGGACTGTCAGGATGCGGTGGGCGCTCAACGAAGATGTCAAGAAGAAAGGGGCGAGGAAGGAGAGTGCTTTTTACAAGAAGCACGGTAGATTAGCAGGCAAAGAGATCTACGAAGGGGAGGGTGTTCCAGCTGCGAAAAGACGACGCGAGGAAGATGGAGAAGAGCTTTTGCAAAGAGCAAAACTGGACGAGGAACTAGACGAATTCCTCAGAGAAGATGAAGAGGCTTCTCTCGTGTCGCCTCCTTCCAAGATGCGTTCCGACTACATCTCTGCAAATGGACGGACGCTTTTGGAACGAACATCTGCTCTTCGGTTACACCCAGAGCCCGAGCGTCTACGCCTGGCGGACAGGTTGATGGCACCGCTGCCTCGGCGGGCACGGCACGGAACTCTTGCTATGCGTTCTGATGAAGGGGAAGATCTTGGTTCCCGTATCTGGTCAGAAAAGCTGCAGTGGGGTCCTTCTGAAGGGAAGGAATTTCGGGGAGGGCGAGGCGACGGGCATAATCGCCGAAGTGATGGAAGGGGCAAGCGACGTGGTGATAGACCGCCACGCCATCGGTCAAAGAAAATGACCCAGCAAGAACTCGATGACGAGATAGACGCGTTCTTAAACGAAAAAGAATGAAAGCTTACCCTTTTCTTGATTTTACATGGATATCTTTTCAATTTGTATGTACTTCGTACACCTCTACCCCACTCAATTGTTATCACTTTTATCTAGTTTTATCTACAGTGTTGCATCATAGAATGCACATCATTTTGTACTCGTCGCAGCATTATCGCCGGCATGGTCCTGATCGATGCATGACATGAGTGAAACCAGAGTAACTGTCTGCCATCAAGCTTCAGTCTTTGACAAGCCGCTTGGACATCACGTCTGCCAAAGTGGTGGCAAGTTGCTGAGTCTCCACCGATACAGATGATACGATTTACAGTTGTCGGATGATCTTCATCTCCAGCGGTTGTCTCGAGAAGCGCGACATTGTGGCGACCATTTTCAACATATTATGCGGCGCTTTAGCCCGCATAGAATTAGAAAATTACGTTGGGTAGTAACGCCATCAGTCGCAGTGTTGCCAGCTGCAGGTTTGTCGACTTGGTGGGCTTGGTCAGCCGCTCTCTGACAGATCTCGATTAGTATGGGAGGCGATCTATCGCATTCTCTCAAGGTACGTATCAACTACTTCCCGCTGACAGGGGCATCGAGGTGTCAATCTACTTCCGATATTTGTGCGTGGTAACAAAAAACTAGAAGATTAAAATAATTATCTTCTCAGATGACTGTATCTATCTATAGATTGCCTGGCCGGTGGAAAACTTCCATACTCAAATTGGTGATCACTGCGGGTGTGACAAACCACAACTCCGTCTTACCTTCGTGAAACGCGAAACTGCAGAAACGCGACACTGCACAACAACGAGTAAGTCTCTCGACGACACTTATCCGATACCCGATGCTATCTTCTTCTGATGGGTAAACCCCCTTAGCTCTCAGAATTGTCGTATAAGTACTGCACAACCAACATATAGACCAGAGTATAGACTGACAAACCCCCCAATATCCTCTTTCTCTAGCAACACACAATGTCGGACAAGAAACTCATCTTGATTATTGGCGCTACCGGCGCACAAGGGATGAAGGTCATTCCTACTTTGCTCGCGCCGAGCGAGGACGGCACAACATCACCCTATGCTGTACGCGCTCTTACCAGAGATCGCAACAATAGGAGAGCCAAAGAGCTAGAAGCACTGGGTGTTGAGCTCTTTGAAGGTATTTATATACGCTCAGGGATTACATGTTCACTTTCCAATCACCGCAGGCCGCTTTGATGATCTCCCGACGGTCGCTGCTGCCCTTGAAGGATGTTATGGAGCATGGGTCAACACTGACACCTATACCGTCGGTGAAGAGAGGGAAATTTATGCTGGTATCAAGATATACGAGGCCTCGAGGCGCACATCTACTATGCGCCACTTGATATGGAGTAATCTCGACTATGGCAGCAAGGTTAGTTATTTTGAACTTCTCAATGAAAGCTAGCTCTATTTTGTGTAGCTTGGTCATTATGACCCTATCTATAAGGCCGAACATCACGATGCCAAGGGTATCGTTAATGAGTTCCTTAAGAGTCAGCCTTCTTCTCTCGGCAATGGCTTGACTTGGACATCGATCACATCAGGAGTTTACTTTGAGATGTTAAACTATGTACGTCTTTCCATGAATTACTACTATCATATCTTTGAGTATACTTTCAGCCGCTCTGTGGCCCACTCAATAGGCGTGAGGACGGCACGGTTGTTTTCGCCTCCCCGATAGGTGATGGGCACATTCCCATGATCTCGCTCGACGACCTCGGTTGGTGGGTCCGTTACACGCTTGACAACCGTGAGGCAACATCTGGCAAGGACCTCGAGATCGCAAGCGACATGGTTGGGTGGGACTACCTCTCCGAGACCTTCACAAAAGTGACTGGTACGCCCTCTGTACACAAGCGGCTTACACTTGACGAGTGGTTTAGCTGTCTAACGGGTGCTCAACGTCCCATTGCGAACGAGAAGAAGGAGGGTGACGGCTCAACGACAATCCGTCAGAGCTTCTCTGGGTTCTGGTGTCTCTGGAGGGATGATATCATTCGGAGAGATATGGATTGGGTTAGGAGCATTCATCCCAAGGGCCATACACTTGAAAGTTGGATGCGCACGACCGGGTACACCGGGAAGATTGGCTCTACGGCACTCAAGAACGCGGAAGATGGAAAGGGCAGGTTACTCCCCAACAAGGCTGTCACTATTACGCTATAGAAACCTCTGTGGAGTCTTCGTACATCTATGTCTAATACGATAAACATACTATTCTGAGTTGGCTCTTCTCATGGTCGTCAAATGTTCAAGAATACTTTACACCTGTAATAGGCGGGACTTCGCTCAATGCTCCCATAATAAGTACTGGGAATTCATCCAGAACACGTTCATGATTTATGTATACAATTGTTATCCATTCAATATCCTTTCGTGTCAATCCAACTTTTTTTGAGCACTATCACTGTAAGTAATATCTTGGTTGCTTGCATTTATAGTTTTGATTTGAAATTACTATATAGTCTACGGCGGAAAGTGTATAACTGGCAGTGTCCCTCTCCACCACCTTATAATATGTAAGTGTCACGCAGTACTAGTTCTGAATGGGGAACTAAACTTACTACTGTACCATCAGGACTGGATCAGAGAGCTTTGACGTGTCGTAATCGCACGGCAACAATCGCGGCTAGGTGACGATTACAGGCAGAAATTAACACTGGACACGACCTACCAACATTTACTTGGATCAGAGAGGGACAGGGTGGGCCACTTGCAATTTCTGAGGTCTTAGAGTTTCCACAGCTTTTCGGCGCAGGGTCAACGGTGATGTTGGTGATCTCGCACTGATTAGCAGTAATGGGAACGACCGACGGGCGAACGGGAACTTGTACTAAAAGTTGACAAGTTCTATCTTCTTTCGTTCATCATCTCTCGAAAACGAGCAACTTTGTTGTTCGATGGTGGACACACTAGTAAAAGTGGTATGTCATCCCCAGAGGCCGCTCTGATTATGAAACTTGGGAATTCGGGCAGCCCTTCCAATCCTTTTTGGCCTTCGGAACATTCAAATCTGACGAGGTCATTCTTGAAGAGGTGCATATCAGTACTGAGTATTCTCGCCTGATGGTATCCAGGTGAGCATCTGTCCGATGTTCCTAAATACTCAAATGTTTCGATGCCATGTAGACATTCATCAGTATATGGCAAGACTTTACATGAAGAAGATATCGTCCAAACCCCTCGAAACAGTCCTGTTGTTGTTGAAAGGCGCCCCGTGAAACAGCAAAGGCTCTTCTTTGAAGGAGTCGAAGTTATGACAATTGATTCAGTTTACGGCAACTTGAAGAAAGTGCAGGCGTACAAGCTGATACTCCTCTAGTGAATGAAATAGATGAGAAGATGGAAAGAATGAAAAACATTATTTTTCTTGCATGTGCAAGTTATCCTACTTATAGTTGACTAGTAGCCCGAGGTGAAGTGGGCTTTGGTCTCAGCCTTGATACTATCCATCATCGTCTTTTTGTGGGTAAGTCTTGATCATATCCCATCATACTCGAGAAGGTGGTACAAGATATCATGGGTCAAATGGCGGTTTATATCATCGCTTAATACCTGGTCTGCCTTGCCGTCTACTGGGAAGCACTTTCTCAATGTCCACGGATTCAACAACTTCATGTACCCTAATTTGAATCTGGACCCATATGCACCGGAATTGTCTGCGCCACCCGGGTTGTTCTTTTGCTGTCAAGGGAGACGGACCCTCGACATGGGACTCCAGATACGATACAGGTGCTCCAAAGAGAGTGATAACACGCATTCGTTCTGGGATATGGCAATATCAAGGCCAATATGTCCTCACTCCAGCTAGGTCATTGACCAAGGAGGAATGGACGGCCCAGAGTTCCACGGTTTGTGCTCAAGCTTTTTCATGGAACATGTACTTGGCTGCTGGACCATCCAACAGGTCCGCTCTACGTGGGAAAGCAAATTATGAGGAAAAACTGGGCAAGGGCTATTCGATGTCGTCGAGTGACACTTCGAAAGCAGTACGGAAGTAAATTTACAGAGAAAGAATTTAAAAAGGCAATCAAGAAGAAGGTTTCCTACAAGGATGATGGAATTTATGAAGAGGACATTCCCCAGGCTCTTCTATCCGGAGACGAGGTATGGTGAATTCAAGTTCTTTTACCCAAAAGTAGCACTGAAACCTGTCCCTGACAGTTCATGACTGTAGTGGACGGTGAAATGTAAAGGCTACGATGCTGACTCCCAGCGCAATCTCGCTGACAAGTACTCCACGTGGGTCCCTCCGCCGCCACCAAAGTCGAAGAAAGGTCAAGGCCAAGGAGAAGGTAAGGGAACTGCTGTGACAGGCAGACGAGAGTCAGGCCTGGACGACAAATGGAGAGGATGATTCCGACAATGAGAGTACGAGGAGATGAAGCGAAACAATCATGTAGCATCGAAGAAAACCTCACAGGAATCAACGACTATGGAAAACAAAGCAGCGCAGGGCGGAAAGAAAAAAGAAACCAAAGCACAATGTAATTGAGATTGACGAGGAGGGATCGGTGCACAAGAGTCGGGGAACACGATCGCGTCCTATTCAAATTTGGGACTGGTTTCTCATATTATAGTCAATTTTGTTCATGATCAGGAACATCATCTTCCAGATTGCCTCACCATTTCTAAGATGTACATTACTTGCTGATGATTTCCTGTAACCAAACACTTGAGAAGCGTCTCCATCCACTTAGAAAAGCCCCATTTATACTTCTCAGACACGCGTACGGCTCCAATATAGGTGCCCATGATGCAAGATGCAGGTGATCAGTGAAGTTTTTTCGAGGGAGAGCTACTACACTCCGATTGATTGGAAAGTTAGTCAAAGGAGGAGTTGACCAATGGCCGTGGATTGCAGAGAAAAAAGCTTTCCAGAGGCTTTCGCAAGAACCATGATGATAAATCTCTGTAATGCCTCAAGATCTCACACATCGCCATGTGCATGAATGATGAGCAAGTATCTCTTGTGCACGGACCCTGCGTGTCGGAGTTCATATATTTAAGTCGGCATCTGAAGCGGGAATGAGTGAGAGAGTTGAGCATGTTGGCAGGGTTGATCGCGAACACCATTGAGCAGAGTTGAGCTCGTCGTTGTGGCCAACGTCCAACGCTTTGTGTCGTGATCCCAAGAGGTCTGTGCTTCACTATGCTCGACCTCACTCAGACAGGCTCTGATCGGCCGTCTTCTCTTCTCTCTCTCTACCTCAGCTTTCTTTCTTCTTAATCATGTCCTGGACATATCCTGCACGTTCTCGTTCTCGTTCTCCGCGTTCTAGACCTCCCTATGGAGAGCCAATGCAGGACATGTATAGAGGGGAGTATGACACTTATGACAGGGACCGCGGTTGGGGAGGTTACGACAGGCCTGGGTATGACTACGGTCGTCGTGGCCGGAGCCGGAGCCCCACACTCGACGAAAGTATGTGTGCATTCTTGTATTATTGATGTTTCATGAAAAAAAAACTTTGCAAAATAGCTGGCCGGAAGAGGCGTCGGTCCATGTCACCCTATGACAGAGACCGGTTTGACCCTCGCCCGCGTTATAATGACGATTACGGTTTGCTTCTCTTCGCTCTTCATCGCTCTCTGCTCTAGTTGATGTTTTTCTGTTCAGATGCTCATTCTCGGGGCTATGGCTACCCATCGCCACCTCGACGTGGACATCCTTCAGCTTACCCACCTGCGCGTCGCCCTCCCCCGGATCCGCATACTTTCGACTACCCTGCGTCTTTGAAGCAGTATGCAGAGTGGTTCCGGTACTTTTACCCTCAGCAGGCTATCGAGGAGGACAACGCTGATAAGGCAGCCGAGCAAGAAGCAGGCGACGGCTCTAAGCCTCGTAATGGTATCAAAAGTAAGTGGGAAGCGTATAAAAAGGATTTTTCGGCGACACAGGTTAGCACGAACATTGTACATGTATTTTACCACTCTGACGCATGTTGTAGCTACAAACTATGTTTGACCATCATAGGAAGTCACCGTGGTTTGCCGAAAAATATGATCCGTCTCCAGAAATGCAAAGCTTGCGCATGCGAGTAAGGAAGGGGGGGTGGAAGGGCAGACTCGACACTTTCCTCCTTGATCTCGAGTCGGGAAAATTTGATCCAGTTCTGAGTGAACCTGAGCTGGAACCGTCTTCTCCCATGAAGGAGAACGTCGTCAATGGAGAAAGTACTATCGAGGCTAATGGTCAAGGAGAAGAGAAGCCCAGTGTTGTCGATGATGATATGCAGTTTAATGTCGACGGGGATGAAGAGCCTGGGGACAATGACGCTAGTAGGGCAGATGCTAGTGGCAAAAATATCGCCGATAAACGTTCTAACCGTGGCGAGGAGGTTTCAGTCCCTCCCGAAGGTAATCAGGTTATGATTCGGACCATTCCTCCGGACATTGGACGACTCAAGCTCGAAGAGGTATGAGACAGTGGTCTCTTCATATCTTTTGGTTTACTTTTTTACTTTGCCTAGGCATGCGGAAAAATACCTGGTTTCGTTTATCTCGCTCTTGGTGATCCATTACAAAAGCGCAATTACTACCGTGCCGGATGGTTAAGATTCCGTGATGACGCTGACATGCCAGCTGTTCTCTCCGAATTGTCTGAAAAGAAGGTGAGTCTTTCCAATCCAAGGTGGCAATGTGTCTCATCTCATTCCACTAGATCGAAGGCTTCAAGCTTCACGTCAGTCACAACACAAGGCCCTTTACCAACCGCGTCCGCTACGCACCTGAAGTTGCCAGCAAGCCCGATAGAATACGAAAAGACCTTGCCAGCGCCAAGGCGCTTACTGCAGTTCTTGAACAACAAGCTGCGACATTGCGACAATTCAACTCCTCATCTGTGGTCAAAGGTGATAGCGAGGCGAACAAGCCGGACGGGGACGAGGATCTGAATATGGCTGCTCCTGAGGCTGAGGACGCGGAGGAAGAGCCTGACCCTAAGGAGAATGGATCTGATGCGATTGAGAGGAGGATTGAGAAGCTCATGACAGATATGCGGGATCTGGGGCTGGTAGATGAAAAGGACGAGAAGGTGTATGAGGATAAGAAGGTCAAGCCCTATTGTTCTTGAATTGTCGTCAGGAAGAATGTACTCACTAATATTGTTTCCATACAGGCTGTCATTTCGTTGGACCTGTACATTGCATATTTGCGGGCTGCGTTCCATACTTGCTATTATTGCGCCGTTGTAACCGATCATCTTGAGGAATTACAGCGTAAGTGTTTGAAGCATGCAAGGAAGCCCCTGTCCAAGGCGATGCTTGAGGAGATTAAGGTAGAAGCTGAGAAGGCCGAGAAGGACAAAGAGAAGGCTGAGAAGAAGGCGGACGAGATGATGGAGGGGGTTGATGCGGAGAAAGAGAAGGAGAAGGAGAAGGATGCTAAGAAAGACAGGCAAGGAGACAGGGATTGGAAGAGAAATGGTCTGCACCTCTTCGTTTCTGCCCCTTTGGCGCGTGTTGGTAGTATGGCTGATATTATGTTAGATGATCGATGGCTGGAATGGCTTGACTCGAAATTAGCGTTGTTGATAAATCGGGACGCGGTTGATTTGCGTGCTTACTCTGCTAAAAGTTACGAAGAGTGAGTAGATGTTTTGTTGTTTAGTCTGCATATTGATCTTTGCGAAGGGAATTGACAAAGGCGGTTGAGCCGTACATAAAACAAGAAGATGAGGGCAAATTTCGATGCAAGACATGTCAAAAGTTGTTTAAAGCAACGTCCTTTGTTGAGAAACACATTGCCAACAAGCACCCAGAGCTTGTCAAGCACCTTGATGACGTACGATGCCTTACAACTATCCAGTAAACTTCTTTTGACCTCTTGGCGTTTTTAGATTCCTTACTTTAATAATTTCGCACTTGACCCTCATCACATACAGCCTTTTACACATCCACCCCAGATTACAGGGAACAGCAGTCAGGTGCCTCCACCCCAAGCGTACGGCCTCCAAGCTCCACCTGCATACCATGGCTCGGATTACGGTCCGTACTATGGCAGCGGGGCGCCGTACTCATCAAACTATCCTCCGTCCTATCACAGCAACAACTACTGGGAACCTCACCCTTACGGCAGTGGGCCTGCAGCTCCATATGGACCACCCGGCGGTTATCCGCGACCTCCCCCATCACGGCGTGACGACGCCGTTACTGCACGACGATTGAGTGAACGTCTCGGCGGGTACGCACCGGGGACCGGCTTGGAAAGCGTACCCCTCCCTCCTGGCGCGGGTCTCCCGCCGAAACCCACGGCCGCAGCGCTGGATTCTGCGCTGGTTAGTGGAAACGCCGGGGGTGATCGTGGGGGAGTGAGGCGCGGGAGGAATGGGAGCGGGCAGAATGGGCCACCACCACCGCCACCGCCCGATGCGAAGGAAGACCCGAGGGCTGCTGCGGGCAAACGTGTTAGCTATCATGATATGGATTTAGTCGCTGAGGTAAGTGTTGTTCATCTGTTTTTGGTTTGATTTGTCGATGTTGACCCCTCTTTTTAGGGTGATGTTGAACTTAGTTATTAGGCGGAAGCGTCAAAAAGACAACGTGATTTGTGAAGTGACAATTGCCTTGGCACCTTGTTGAGGCATAAGAAGAAAGTCTGTTACTACGTACCCCTTCATATACTTGCCCTGTCTAGTTTCGTTTTCAATATGTAAATTTTTTGAACTTACGAGAACGAACTCGAATTTGGTGTTGTTTGAGTTAGTGTTACCGAGACTAAATTACTTCTAGTCAATTGTTACAGCCTTGTGCTCAACCACGTTCACCCAGAAGGCTTCACTGCCTTGCATCGTTTAATCAATCTATCATTAAACACTAGTTCAATTACTACTGGCGAGGTAAGAGATATTTTGACGCAATCATCGAAGTAGAGGGAAACTGTCTCATTTAGCCCGCGATTTCACCTGGCCAGTTCACCGGCCATGGAAGCGCCGATGCTCCCTACTGTTCGTCTACCCTCAGTCGACGGTGGGGAATGCATGTCTCCTGACTGTGTCAACAAGTTCAGTCTCTCTTGGTCACCGGCCACTCGTACCGCATCGACGCCCCCGGCCTCAGAACGTGTCGCCCTGAACTTCACCGAAGCTGACTCGGAGTCGTCTGACGGCGAGTCAGGAGACGAACGACAGGAGCACGTTGAGTCAGACGAGGATGAACGGTTGAAGGCGCCTCCTGTTGTGCGAATGTCTGGGACGTCCCGATCAGGCCAGCCACGGCTCTCGCGGGCATTGACGATGCCTTTGCCGTCACAGCTAAGGTGCCTGAGAAATCCTAGAAGATCTGATAAGTCGGCTCAGATGGATGAACACGCCTCCATGTCGAATTCTTACCGGCTGAACGAGCTTTCAATAGAGTTAGCGGATTCTGTACAGACGATGGTTCAAACTATGCTTCAGATATCTCCACCGCAGCTCCTAGATCTCGCAAAGGAGCAGTTCTCTGCTTGCTCGTTGTCGGTGCCTACGTCGGCCATGTCGGCCATGCTGACTTCGATGAAAAACCTCAATTACATGTCGGCAAATATGAGTGGACTTTGCTCGGATTTCCAGACGCCTGAAGATGATATGGACGTACCTCCTCCCCAATTGTTAGACTTCGATATTGGAGAGTTGCTCCAGAACATCGGTGATTTGCTGAGTGGAACAGCTGCTAAGGGTGAGGTGGATTTGGTCCTGTACCACGGCGATGATACTGGATTACGACACGTGTGCGTCAAAGGGGATGAGAGCGGAATAGCTTATGCTTCCTCACACGTATGTTATAACTCCTCTTTCTCTTCGGTATATACGTGACGATTATACAGGTTGTTCGTCAAGTCATTGCTACAGCTCAACCAGGCGACACGATCGAATTAGGTCTTCATGTTGGACCCATCTCGACTGACGATGATGGAGCGCCCCCAGAATCCGTAGACCCACTTTCATGCACGATTCGACTGTCCCACAAATTCTGCACGTCCTCAACTGTTCCACGTCCCCAACCATGCTTCTCTACTCTCCTATTACCACGAATTTTACGTCAGATAGGAGCGACACTGACGCCTGACCTACCACCTCCCAAATCTTCTACTGAAGGCCGGACCTGTGACTTCGTTCTTGCGCTCGATCGTGGGTCGCTCTCTATCTTGAATACCCCTGCCGTTGGACAGCATGACGACGAACCTGCCTCTGGGGAGCCATCTGTGTACCAGCTCACCGTATTTGCAGAAGGTCTGAAGGGGAAGAGAGTGATTTTGTACGCAAATGCGAAAGGTTCGTTTGCGCAGCATCTTACTCGCTATCTCACTGCATGGGGCATGGAGATCGTACACGTCTCTCCAGATGGTGAAATAGACGGTTCCAATGGTCCTCCATCACCGACACCTCAAGCTCTGCCTTCCAGTCTACCCAGAAACTATGGGAAGCCTGATGGTCCGAATTCGTCTACTTCGCCAAAGGATCAGCCTTCATTCATCTTCATCGACGATGATATCGAAGTGTTGAAGCAGCGCCTGCATGTTCTACGCGCTGGCATCGACAAACCTTATCCACTGAACCTTACTCTCCGCAAGAGACCTTCACTAGCCTCCCACCATAGAACTCGATCATCACCCCAAGTGAATCGTGCTATGGGTCCAACCTCAACCTCTCCAGTCCTTGTACATTTCACCAGTATTGGTAACTACAAACTCATCAAGGACGTAATACAGTCCATAACGACTTATCACATGGGCTCAAACGTCCCACTACCCGAAGTCATGGTGATACTAAAACCTGCCGGACCCCGCCGATTCTTGACCGCATTATACATGGCAGCCACGAAGCTCGTCGTAGATCCGTTCTTCACTCCTATTGCCACCACACCCACCAGCCCAATGGTATACACGAATGGGTCATTTTTCCATAGCTACAGCAACAGCACCGAGCCCAAGAGTCCTCGTTCGTCACCAAAACCACGACCGTCTGGATCAAGGACCAACTCGGACCGCTCGTCGAAATCCACGAAAGACATTGCTGAGATCAACGCCAATCACCTCCCGCCTCCGTCCCCATTGTCCATATCCGACAACGTCGAGTATTTCTCTGAAGCAGCAGCGAAACTCGGTGCATCGCCTTCGTCGGGACTGATGATCCAGAGTCCCGACGGCCAGCCTGCCGGGATATTCTTTTCGCCCCGCATAAAGTCCCCTCGGAATCCATCTGCGCAGTCGATGGAACGGGATAAGGGTCACCTTAACGTTCCTGAGCAGAAACGGCGAAGCTCGAGGTTGTCGATCCATAGTAATGAACCTAATGGTGCGATGAACTTTTCTGCACTACACTCACACTCCATGGTAGTCAATACATGCGCTTCGCGCCCCTCGGATGCACATACACGAACAATAACTCCGGGTGCTCGAACGTTTTCACGTAGATCGTCCGCTTCACGTGAGGATCATGAGAATGGGTCGTTGCGGGGTCCTGCGGGCACAGGTGCAGCTGCAGAGGGACATAAGGCGACGCCTCCCGGGTCTCCGCAGCCCCACCTTGATAATGGTAATGGAGCTGTTGCGAAGAGGGGAACATCGAGGAGGGTACAACAGCAGGATTCTGCTTCGCCTTCGTCGACAGCCTCGACGGCATTGGCTGCTGCCAATAGGAAGGTGACGGCTGCGGCAGATGGGAATTTTGTCCCGCCTATCAGTGTGTTGATCGTCGATGGTATATTTATTTCTCTTACATCTTTTTTGAGTTGGTTGAACCACGAACGACTGATGATGAATTGTAGATAATCCGATTAATCAAACTATTCTTTCCACGTTCATGAAGAAGAAAAGGATCAAGTATGATTTGGCGAACAATGGGCAGGAGGCGGTAACAAAGTTCCGGACTGGAGATTTTCATCTCATACTTGTGAGTGTCACCAACTTGAAAATGTGGACATTGAGATAACAGTATCGTAGATGGACATCCAGATGCCGATCATGGATGGAATACATGCGACAAAGGAGATCCGAAGACTTGAACAAGTCAACGCTTCCGCTGGTTATCCTCCTGGAACACCTTTTGATGACAACCCGACACCATCTGACAGCTCACCTGAAGCTAAATACTCTGCTTCGCCATATCGCTCCTCCGTTATCATCGTCGCCCTCACTGCCTCATCTCTCCAGAGCGATCGAGTAGCAGCACTCGCAGCCGGGTGCAACGATTTCCTTACCAAGCCTGTCTCCCTCCTCTGGCTGAACAGCAAGATCATCGAATGGGGCTCTCTTAAAGCACTGCAAATGTGGGCCGATCATAGGCCTTCTGAAGCGATCAAGAACATGTCAAATGCGCAAGCGGTGCAAGCTCAGAATGTCGCAGATCGTCTTCATGTGCCACCAGGCCGGTCAACGCCCTCGCCTAGCCGACAGGTCACGGTATCTAACAACGCGCGGACTCCACCTTTAGCTTTGCCTACCAGTCCGCCGGGTCATTCTACAAACCCTATCAACTTGGGCAGTGGTATACCCATCTCCCCGACATCCCCGATGGCTCGCAATCACGATAGATCGTCTCAGAGCTCCTACTGGGGACAACCTGGTTCATCTTCTGCCGTCAGTATCGAAGAGCAGATGAAAGGTTAACACTTTGACCTTGGGGTTTCTAACGCTCGTGACTGACCGATTATTCATCAGATCTGCCAGCAATCACTCGTCGCAGGTCTTCTGCGGTACATACGTCTCTGACCGGCATCGCAACAACCATACACGCTTCGGAGCCTTCGTCTTCCTCAGAAAAGCTCGCTCAGGCTAATCGAGAGCAAGACGAAAACAGTCGCGGCAAGCACCCAAGCGCATCATCCCGACAAGCGCTTCCATAACAATCATGGGCGGCCTCTATAGTCGGCGTGGGATGGCCAACTGCTATTCTGCTGCTCTACAAGGTCGCCACAATACGTCATTTTTCTCGTAGGTCTCCACGTGTTTTTCTCGTTGTATTGGGTTTGGGTATTGTGATCTTGGCTTCCATTCTTTTCAACACATCCTTCATTGCTTCTTTGTTGAATCTGTAGTACGTGCTGCTGTATCTATAACCACAATGTGTATTGCGTCTATGCCGACTGATTGTTGTCTCATTTATGATAGGTATATGTCACATCGATAATCGATTTGACTTAAAGTGTGTCCTTGGCAGTGGTAAACTTGACAGATGGAAGAGGGATGACACATCAGCCCTTGTGCCATGTACAACTGAATATACTTGTGGTAGAGCGTTGCCTCACGCTAATATATTGCCACGGGCACGAGTACACGAGGTATTTGCCGAGTACCCAAGCAGAACAGCTCTACGAGCCTTCAGCTTTGACATGCCTGTTCTTGACATCTTCCACTCTTGTTTTCTATGTTGTTTTCCTTCATTCGTCAGGGATTCTGACGAGCATTCCGTTATGTGTAATCTAATCAAAGTAGTATCCCAGACCATGTATCTGCTTTCTAGGGGTCCACTGACCACGTCCATATGTATCTTCCTACCCATGATGAATACGCTGGTCAGGCTGCCCGGGAATGTTCTCAATATACTCAACGATGTAGCGCAAGAAGTGCTTCTTCCTGCATTCGGTGTAGCCGTAAAGATTGCTGTAAAAAGCATGAAGACAATTGACGTAGGTACTGGCAGGACTCGTCGTCATCTCAGATCTTATCATTTGTCATACAGGACAGTCAAGCAAGTCTCGAAAGTGCCGATGAACTCAAAACCCGGATTCAAGAGCTTTTCAAAGTCATGGTTGACAAGCTCAAGGGAAAGAAACCAGATGAAATTCACCCTGAACTCATTTCAGAAATTGACAGATTACAAACATTTGTTCACTTCATGCTTCTTTCTTTGATATGTTTAATAAGAGTTTGAATGTTAAACAGTTGGTGTACGTCGAGAAGACATATCACATCTCAGTCTCGCCTCCTTGTTGCATTCCAGAGCCTTCATGACAGCAAGGTTAGCAAGTGCGTGACAAGAATTAACAATGCTATGGAGAGGCTCAGTGTAAGGCATCTAAATTTGCTTGTAACATGCGACATTCGACATCCAAACATGATATACTATTCTAGCTTTCTTGTAACATCGGCAGCGCTAGCATGTTGACCCGAGTCAATCAACAACTTCACATTAACCAACTGACTATGGACAGTGTCAAGGATTTGCTTTACAAACTTGTAACAGAAAATGTATCTTCTCGAGCTCATATACCGGCAAACTCGACTCTTTTTTGTGGGCGTGACTCCCTTGTAAAGCAACTTGTTGGGATCATTACAGGGTTATCTACAACCACTCATTCACCACGACATATATGTTGATACAATACGGCGGTACTTACCCGTAACGACTGGTATTTTAAATGAAAAAGAAGAACTTTCTCAATACAGTCAAAGCTCTCATAACCCATAGCAGTTGGTGGAAGCCGAAATCTATGGGTTATTGAGGATTATGGGTTATGAGAGAAGTTGTTATAGGGTCACTTACAAGGCTTGATTTATGCTAGAATCATGTCATTATGCTTGTATCTATGCTAATACATCAACTATGAGCTCTTGGGAGCAAAATAATCAGTAATCATAGTTGGTTCAAGGGTATGCAATGCATCAAGGCGTGTCTGGCGGCCAAATTTGTTGAGCATGACCTCAAACTCACGCGCAAATTCTCCATCAATGTCTGCAGCGTAGCCTTGAAGTGTTGAAACAGCTTGAAGTGCATCACGCCGAGCAGGCTTCTCGTTTACCTTGATTGACAGATCATCGTCACCACCATTCTGATCTGTAATCTCTTCTGCCTCCTGTCGTTCCAAAACTGCTCGAAAGATTTCCTCCTCTCCTCCACCATTGTGCATAAGATTTTCATCTACCAGATTAAGCAACTCCGTGAGAGACATCCAATTCTGTGGCTGGAGAACACCAATCTCTGCCAGATGAGATAATGACTCTGTGATTTTTTGTCCATCCCTGTTGAGAACCGCTTCAATGGGATCTTTGTTGAGGAGTGATGAGATTGGGACAGTTGGAATCACATCTGAGCCTGATGTGGGATTGAGAAGAGAATCTGGAAGAATTCTGGTTTTACGCCAACAATTCCGGATTGTGGTTGTGTGGACTTCCTTCCAGGCAATGTCAGTGATCTGCATGGCTTTGAGAATGTTGATGTTGTAGATATCTGCAGGAGTGATGCCACTATTGTAGCAATCAATTGCACAATTCACAAAATGGACATGATAATGGGCCTTGAAGTTCCGAATGATACCAGCATCTGCTGGCTGAACATGAGCCATGAGATTGGGACTGAAATTCTCAACAACAATGTTGGTAAGATCATCCGGTTGAATATGGGCACTGAAATTGTCCTGAAGCAGTAAGATTTTGTGGCCTTTATGTTGTAACTCTGCATCCCAATCATGGAGACAGTCCTGGTAAAGAATTGTTGTCATCCAAGCCTTAGCATTGTTCTGATAATAAAATCCAAGCTGAGCACCTGTTTCTTGTTGAAATGGGCAAGGCTGTTTAGATTTACCAATGACTAATGGTGGGAGCTTCTCAGTAGCAGAAGCATTCATTGTAAATGTGTAGGTCAACTGTTTCTTGCTCCCCTTGACTCCAGAGGCTTGTTTATCCATCAAACTTTGGTCAGGTGCCATTTTATAAGTCCTGTAAGTGCTTGATCATTGGAAGATAAAGTTACTTATGCCCAAAACAGACCAGTTTCATCCATATTGAAGATATCCTTCAATTGATGACCATGCTTTTTGATCAGATCACAAACACATTGACATTTGCATTCAATATCTTCTGTCCATGCAGATCCAGCCTCTCCATGGCACTTGTAAGACCTTGAGCCACATTGCTTCTTCAATCTTGCCAACCATCCATCTGTAAGGGCAACCTCTGAGAGTGGCAGCTCAATCATGCAGCTAGTAGAGGGGAATCCAAAGTATATTTAGCAAGGTAATTAATGGATGCAACAGTAACTAATCACTTAGCAGAGGGGAATCCAAAGAGAACAAGTCTAAGGATTTCTGCTGCTTGGTGCAGTGCATCAGTGGATGGTGGAGGCATGGGAACAGCTGTACAGCAGGCTAGAGCTAGTCCTAACCCTAGGGAAGTGCTCAGCAGGGAACTGTGGGGAGTTCCAAGGACCTCTAGAGATCTCCAGGTGTCTGGAACAAGCCACAGAGATTGCCATGGAGGTTGGAAATGGAAGTCCCCTGACATCACCCCCCCTCTAGTGTGCAGCATCTTGACATGTAGGGTAGAAGAAGTTCTGGATTGCCTAGTCCACTGGTGAGATGGGGTATATTTCTTGGATGGCTTGTGGCATGTTGGGGTGCCTCCAGTGGAACTCCCTAATCAGCCCTGGCATGTGCATGTTCTCCCACAGTTCTCAGGAAATGTCCTTGATTCTGTAACCTTTCCACTTCACCTTGTATTGCAGCCTTTGTCAGAACAGATAACTGTCCAGGATTTCCTCCACCTTGTACTCATTGTTGTTGACCACCACCAGAGGTGGTGGGAGTGCCAGGCATTGTCATGGGATAGAGTCCTGCAGGGCCAGAGTTAGCTTGACTATGTTGAACACCGGGTGGAGCTGGTGCATCCCCACAGGGAGCCAGAGTTGATAGGCCAGTGGCCTGACCTGCCATTCTACTGTAAACAGTTCTAACTGATGGTGCAAGAGCTTTTTGGATGGTTGAGTGGTTGTAATATCAGAGGTGTCAGGTAGACTCAATCCCCAGGTTGGTACTTGGGCACTGGGATTCTTCTGCAGTCATAATATCTCACCATCTTATCCTTTGCCTTTGCCAGGGCTGCCCAGGCTTCCTCCTGCAACTTCTTCATCTGGTCCACAAAGTTGCTCATGGCCTCATTCTCAGATGGCCAAGCCCAGAGTTCAAAGCTCATGTGTGGGTGATGTCTGGTGTTCAGGCAGAAGAGTGAAAACTGGGTGGCTGCATAAACATGATTATTGTACTGGAACTCAGTGTCAGGGAGGAGTTTGTCCCAGTTGTCCCAGCACTCATTGCAGAAGAAGTGGAGGTATTGTTTGAGCTCCTGGTTCATGTGTTTGGTCTGGCTGTTGGACTGTGGGTGATAGGTGGTAGAGGTGTGAAGCTTCATGCTGAGTAGTTGATAGAGTTCTCAGGTGAAGTCCACTATGAATTGTGGCCCACAGTCAGATATGTAGGCATTGGAGAGGCCATGGAGCTTCCAGACATTCCTCCTCCAGTACAGGTTTGCAGTGCCCATGGTAGAGCAGGTGGTGTGAGTGGAAATGAAGTGTGCTCACTTGCTGTACAGGTCCACCACTACCATGATGGCATTGAAACTATGAGCATCAGGGAGCTCCACAATGAAGTCCACTGACATGACACTCCAGTGTTCCAAGGGGACAGGAAGGGGATGCAGCTGTCCAATGGGGAGATGGCATTGGGGCTTAGTCTGGAGACAGAGATTGCAGGTACTGGCATAGGACCCAATTTACTGGGATATCTGCAGCCACCAGTAGTTCTGTGTACACTTCATCTGTCACTCAGCTAAAAATCCTCTTCCAAGGGAGTGCAAGCGCCAATCTTCTCTGGAGTCAACTTCAGTGCTAGCTCATCTGGTGACAAAGCTCCAGCAGCATTCTTTGCAACCAATAGTTGCAGGAGAAGCTCCTTCTCTGCCATAAAGAGGTAATGCACCTCCAAACCCAATGGGCAGTGTCTAAAAATGCCCTGGTTTTTTACATCTTCAGCACAGGAATGGCACAGAGCAGTGCTGTTGAGCTGTGTCCACATCCATGGGGATGCTTAGTGGCAAGGAGCATGGTGTGGGGATGGCTGGAGTGGGGGCAGGCACTGGGGGTGCAGGAGCAGGGTAGTGGAAACTGGCTGCTGGGGCAGAGCATTGCATTGGGTGCAAGCAGTAGAGCTCTCATCAGATCTCCATGAGCTGCCACTGATCTCAGGCCACCTTGTACCAGGAGGCAATTCTTTCATCTGGGTAGTCCTCAGCCAGGTTATTGATACACTCTATCAGCATGGGGTGCAGGCCATCCCAGAATGCAAGGCATAGTTGGAGACCATTGGAGTAGGTGGCTTGCTCAACTAGTGCTCAGAAGGAGTCAATGTACTTGTTCAGCATCCTCTTCCCTTGCTCATACTGCTCCCTGTCATGTAGCACTAAAGCAGCAGCTTTGGCAGGGTCAATAGGGAAAAACTCTGCCAAGAAGTCTTTTCAAAAGGTGGCCCAATCTGCAAAGCTTCCAACACCTCCAGAGTGGTGGAACATCTGTAACATGTATGTGGAGGCATGTCTGGTCTTTATATACAACAACACCCACACTATCTTCAATGCATCAGGGTCAAAGGCATCTCTGCTGAGGTGGATGTAGGTGAGACAGGACTGGAGGAAACACTCCCCACCAGATCAAGCACCATCATATGTATCTGGGAGTGCAGGGCATGAAATCTGCAGTCAGAGGGACAGTGGGGCTATGGAAGCCACCACCAGAGTTGCTGGAGGTGGTTCCATCACTGGGGGTGGTGTGTAGAGAGAGGGCAGGCATTCTAGCAGTGCCTGGAGAGATTGGGAAATATGAATGGTGGTCTGTTGGAGGGTAGAGAGTTTGGTTGTGTGATGGGTGAGGGACAATTGAGTCAGTTGCACCTGGTTTACAAGGTGGAGCAAGTGAGTCCAGGCTTTGTCCTGAGGGGATGGAGCCTCTGGAGGATTGTCTGGATTGGCAAGCTGAAACATAGAATTCCACAGGTGCTTAAGTTTGGTGGGGAAGCAACAGATAGGGGCTTGGGAGTTTCCTGCAGGCTATGAGGGGCTTCCAGACCAGAGTTAGAGACTTGTTCTGCTGTAGGGGCAATCTCCAAGAGTGGTGGCTCAATCATGCAGCTAGCAGAGGGGAATCCAAAGTATATTTAGCAAGGTAATTGATGGATACAATAGTAACTAATCACCTTGCAGAGGGGAATCCAAAGAGAACAAGTCTAAGGATCCCTGCTGCTCAGTGCAGCACATCAGTGAGTGGTGGAGGCATGGGAATGACTGTACAGCAGGCCAGAGCTAGTCCTAACCATGGAGAAGTGCTCAGTGGGGAACTGCAGGGAGTTCCAAGGACCTCTGAAGATCTTGGGTCTGGAACAAGCCACAGAGATTGCCATGGAGGTTGGAAATGGAAGTCCCCTGACATCACCCCCCCTCTAGTGTGCAGCATCTTGACATGTAGGGTAGAAGAAGTTCTGGATTGCCTGGTCCACTGGTGAGATGGGGTATATTTCTTGGATGGCTTGTGGCATGTTGGGGTGCCTCCAGTGGAACTCCCTAATCAACCCTGGCACATGCATGTTCTCCCACATTTCCCAGGAAATGTCCTTGATTCTGTAACCTTTCCACTTCACCTTGTATTGCAGCCTTTGTCAGAACAGATGACTGTCCAGAATTTCCTCCACCTTGTACTCATTGTTGTTGACCACCACTGGAGGTGGCAGGGGTGCCAGGCATTGTCCCAGGATAGGGTCCTAGAAGAACTTTCTCAATATACCTAAAATGCTGAAAACTGTAAGCATTCTGCTGAAAACAGTAGGCAGAGAAAGTACTGAGCTTAAAGAAATACTGCTCTGATGATCCCAAAAAGCCAAAAAATTGCCTACAGCAACAACAAAGCCAGAGCAAAGGGTTGAGGGTTGAGCACTGAGCACATCACTTGATTGAGAAAATTGATCAAAGTGATAGCTAACATGCCTAACAAAGTGGCAGTGCCAGCTAATCCTCAGCCTCTTGACAGCTGGTGCTCCTCTAGCATAAACTCCAGCTTGCCTCACCTACCACTCACATCACCAGCCCAAGCCAGTGCTCCAAGGATTGCCACAGTAGCCTCAGCATAGGAAGGAAGGATTTAGAAAAAGAAGGGAGAAGAAAAGAAGCCTCACTACACATTGCCAAGCCTCATCCATATGGAACCCCAATGCCCAGACCTCCCATTGACCAACTATGCTCCTGGACAATGACAAAAAACATGCAGATAGCACACTGGTCTGTGTGCCAATGATGGGCTATAAAAGGGGAAGGATTTTGGAGGGAAAAGATAAGCAAATACATATTATGGCTTGGAGAAACCCCAGGGAGTGGCTTTCTTAGGCCTACAAGTAATACATTGTTTTGGGTCTTTAGTTTAATATCACTTTTTGAAGCCTTTCAATAGTGCAAGAACCATCTCAACCTTGCAAATAAATCATATTAAAATATATAATAAATTACTTCTGTTCTACATGAAGTTGCATGTAACCGAGCTTCCAAACAACTGTAAAAACAAAGTTTGATCTGTTGATCTGATCAATTGACAGCCTCAAACTTACATTTTGCATCAATGTCTTTTTGTACCTGGTGGCATGAGTAAGATTTTGATCTCTATTGCTGCAATGAGTCACCCAGATGTGAAGGCTAAATATGCAAACCATCTCAGTGTTTGGGTCTCATGTGTCAAGGCTACAATCTCTCTCCTTCTTCTTTGATGCCCTGAAATCCTCACTTGCTATTCTTAAAAAAAAAGATATTTGAGGTGCTATTATCAGAACACTTCAAGTTTTGCCACCCATCATGTTGTTGCTTGACAACTTTGAAACACCATGGGATGCTGATGGATTGATGTTGCCCAGCTTCTCCACAACATTCATGCAATTTGTCATGTATCCATGTTCATCACAATGAGGTCATCAGCACCTCCATGTGATGATATTCCATGGCATCATATTGACCTCCATGGTGTAGATGTCACTGCCACCCAAGAGATCTAATGCTGCTAGGCAACTGGAGGGGTGTGATGACCCCAATCTCTCTAATCTATTGAAATTGATTGGGCATATGCCATTGGCCATCAAATTGATGGCTAAGGCTGCAAAGGTGGCTCCTCTTTTGGCAGCAGAGCTTATCAATCAGTATGACAAGCTTGGCACATCTATGGCTAGGGCAAGGGTCTGATGCCATGAGCAATATGGATATCTACCTTGGTCTATCAGTCTATAGTTCTTGTATGAAGTCTCATCCCAAAACATCTGACCTTTTATGTGCCCTATCCATGCTTCCTACTAGTACATCATTCAAGATGCTTCAGAATGGTGGGCAAGGAACCTACCTAATTTGCTGGGCACTCTTTATGTGCTTAAAGGGACTTCATTAGTTGGGGAGCAGGGGTTAAGATACTTTGTTCTTCCTGTCACCCAATGCTATATCCTCAATCCCACCTGTTCCAATCCAGCAGCCTGCATGTCCATGATTGAGTCCGCCTGTGATTTCCTAAAGCAGCATCAATTGAAAATTGGTGATCTATGCTATAAAGAGCATATTGCTGTGCTTTCTCCAGAAGAGGGAAATGTAGAGGCTGTCCTCCTTCAAGTAAATATTTCTGATTCTTGTGTCATTCAAGATGGGCTTCTGTCACTGGCATAGTATCATAATTACAATAAGCCTTGATTTAACATCATTGAGCATGCACTCAAGCTTGTGCAAGCTATTGATGACAACCTCCTTCAAGAGGACATCCTGAGCTGTTATGGGGATATTTATGAAACATGCTTTGAGTATGATAAGTCTCTCCAACACTTTGAAGAAGCCCTTAACCTCTATCTTTCTGTGAATGATAGAAAGAAGGCTGCAGAATGCCACCTTGCAATCTCACATATCTTGGAATTTCACCCTTCCAGGAATTTTGACTTGGAGCAGCAGTTTATTCAAGCATTGGAAGACATCCAATCTCTTGGTGCTGAAGATGGTATTGGATGCTGTTTTATGTATCTTGGAGCAGTGCACACTTATTATAGCAACTAATTAATTGCTGTTGCCTTGCTCAAGAAGGCAGAGAGAATCTTTGCAATCAGTATAAACACTGGCATGCAGAATGCCTTACATGTCTTTCCTGGGCCTGGCTTACTTGTGTGCATTATCATCATCAAAAGAATACCAAAGTATTGGTACATCTTTCAGGTTTTGGTGGACACTAGAGGCTCTCAGGCAGGCAGCATCTGCCTATGGTGACTATGAATGCTCTCTAGAACATTTATTTTATAGCTTCCATATGCAAAAGGCTATGGGAATTTCACCTGCAGGTGGGTCTTTTGAGGGATTGGGAGTGGCATGGGCAAAGCTGAGTAAGGGTCACAGATGCACATAAAGCATTTGAAGAGGCCTTGCAGCAATATTGCTCTCTAGAGTTGACAGGTGCTCAAACTCAGCACTCAGGATGGCATTATTTGTGCTCAGTTTTTACTCAAATATCCAGAAGATTCCAGCCTCAGTGCTAGCACAAGACTTTCAGCATTGTGTACTTTGTATATTCAAGATCACCTTGACAGAATCCTAGCTCCTTTGTGAATTGTAGGTCCACACTTGAGTAATGTTCTCTACCTGCCCAAAGATGTGTCCATTGGGTTGACAGACCTTGAGGGGTGATGTAAGGGGACCAGTCTTCAGACCATCTCACTCTCACCTAGCTTAGTTCATGGGGATTGGCACCTCTAGCTAGCTGACCTCTGGACTGCCTGGCCTCTTCTTACTCCATCACTGTCTTGGCTCCTACACATCATGAGTATATTGTACCTGGCACATGGTATATTATTGTCAATCATTGATCCTTCTACTACTGGACCTGATTAGTCAATAGTCCATAGTCATCAGCCTCTGCTTTGTCATATAGGCTGTAGTAATCAGTGGCCTCCAACTCAGTCATAGGTACTTAATCATACAGTAGCCTTGTAGGTGGATCTGAGGATAGGATATCCCCAGTCTGGACAACAACATTGCTTCTGGGTTTATTCACTAGCATAACTGTAAGCTCAGCCAGTGTGGCCCCTTGCCTTCCACCTCACCCTTTGCCTTTGCTTCTTGTTGGTTGCCTGCCCCTTGCCCACTGCACCTCTGGCCAGCCCACTTGTTGCTCACCTTTTGACTGGATGGTTAGGATGTGAGTGGTGGGCTTGGCTTGGACTATCCACAGCTGATGTTCCCTTACAGACACCCTCATCCTCTAATGCCTATCCCCAACAATATTATGGCCAAAGATCACACCACTCTGGAGCATACAAACACTGAGTCAATCATCTATAACAAAAATGACCTCATCACTACAGCAGGAGCCCCTCAACCCCAACCTGAAGAACAAGAGAACCCAGTCAAGCAACTACAAGCTGACATCCATCTGCCCCTCCAACTCTGACAGACCAGTTGTATACCAGTACCAACCACAAGAGCAGATCCTGAAAATGTGCCACCATCACAAGTCTATCAAGCAGGACAAGAGTTGATTGAGGCTGGCAAATGTCTATGAGCACAATGACAAGAGGCAAGATCAAATACTGTAGTACCTGAGGTAAGTGATCACAATGCTACTGTCTTTGTTTCAACAAATAGTCTTTGCCATGTTATCAACTTACAGAAAGCTAAAGCTAACTATGCCATTATTAACCAATTAGTGATGTGTGCTTCTCATGATCTTGTTCACAATGTGACTGTTCCTGAACCTGTAAGATCAAATATTGAAAAGTCAGATGTTTCCAAATTTTCTAATGAGGGTGCTTTACTTGGCTTTCTTCCTTTGTATGATGGCATGTCATTTATTTTGTGCTCTAGAAATATCTAAACTCAGCTAGGTATTATTAATGGTGCTCAAAGTATTCTACAGAAATTCACAACTAATATGCACATGTGAGATTGGCTTCACTTGATCCACTGGAGCTATTGATGAATTTCCAAAATAGTAAAGTGTCTTTATCTGATTTGCCTCCAAGATACTCTCTGATTGAACCTTCTACTTGGAAATCTAGCCTTCATATTAGCAACATTAATTCAAGAGAGACCATCACATGTCATTCAAGAGGGTTCCAGCCAGCATTTGCAATCATAGGTCAGGCAGCATGAGGGAAACTCTTCCAAATGCCATTGGATGGCTTCTGAATAGTGGTGGATTTGCTGCATATGTAACAGCTTCAAGACCAAATACAAGGTATGGTTTAGCTATTGTTCAGAAGGCAAAGTTGGAGGAATTGAATAAGCTACTTCAACCTGAATTCATTCTTGAAACTAAGTACCATGAAATATATGGAACATAATACTCTCATTAAACATCCTTTTATTGCAGGTAGCAATCAAGATCTTCCTGACCTAGAAGGTGAGGTAAATTGACTGCTTGATATTAGATGAAATCCCCTAAAATGGAACTTTGATGATGTGGATATTGATCCAATTAATTTCCAAAGAGGAAAAAGCAAAATGTAACAGAGTTTCAGCAAAGCAATGGAATCTCTTGTTCAATTGTTCATCAGGGATCAGCACTTTCTAAATATCAGCAATCATAAAGTATTTTTAATGCAGAATGGTCTCTTATTTCACAAGGCTGCAAATGGGATAGTCAAAATTGGTCTTGCACATAAGATTTAATTTATATGTTCTAAGACCCTAGAGAACACAGACCAATGCAAGGCATGAAACAATTTGCTTATAAACATTGCCTTAGTTGATACACTTTATAAAATATCAGATGTTGGGAGCATATGACTTAATAAAAAGCAGCTGCATCACACATATTTTCAGTCAAGTTTCAAAGCTTGAAAATGTGAATTATGCAATGGAGTGGGGGATTGCCATTTGGACCATTAGGATGTACTACAAATCAAAAAAGTTCTGACATAAATTTGTCACGGGGCAAATTTAAAGCAGAGTGTCCACTCTTTGTGATTCCAAACTTTGTGCTATGAAATTCAAAGTGATAGTACAAATGGAAATATCTAAAATGTTTTTTGGGCAATCATGTGACCTGGGTCTGGATTTTGCAGGACGCCCTCAATAAAGAAGCCCGGAGCCTTTTCTCTTATTTTTACGTGAGAGTCAGGGATAGAACACGGAGGAAGCTTTCAAACAGCAAAGCAACAGCGAATTGGGACGAGCACATGCATGAAAACGGCGGAATAGGCCAGTGTCAGTAGATCATCGCCCGTACACATAAAAGCAATCAGGTTATTTATTATGCAGCATCAGTAGCAGCATTCCAAATCTTTTTCAACAGCTCAGCAGCAGGGTCCGTCGAGGTCTCAAACTTGGAGAATGAGATCGTATACAGTGTCTGAGCATATTCGCGCAGATACGGCGAATACTGCATGGAACAACACGTTAATACGTCTAGGAGAAAAGAATGGAAATATGAGGAAGAACGCACCGCTCTGCAAAATTGTCGATACCATCCCCAGGTCTCCCATGCATTCCAGTCATCATCGTCCCAGTTTGCACGGTTATGCCAGGCTTGGTCTGTAATGACTGTTGGAGCAAAGGAGCTTTGGGTGAGGCATGCCACGAAGCCCTCAAGTGTTCGGGACAACCCTGACTTTTGCTCGGCTGTCAGACTGTCAAGCGCTTTGAGTGCCGTGGTCATTGCTGGGTTCTCTACTGTGGTCTCATCCTCTGTTTTTCAACAACAATCAGTCTTTAGTGTCCTTTTAGAATCATCGGTTACAACATACCCGGTTTGGTATCAGCATCGACCTCCATCGACTCATTAGCCTTAGCCTTTACCCTCGCCCTCGTGTCATCCTCCTCCTTCCTCAACGCCGTCACCTTCCTCCTCGCAATCAAAACCCTTCCATTCGCCTTGTCCAATGCCCCTCTCACCAGATCCCACTCGAACGCACTCAGACTAAACTGACCCCCAAGTCCAAGCCCCGATCCACTGGTAAACGTCCACCCAACCACGTCGTTTGGATCAACAATTTGATATTGCATAAGCTTATCGAAAACGATCCCCACCATCTGTGGGTTGTTTTTCCAGAATATGGCTGCAGACGTAAGGATCCCAGCCTTTGCCTCGGCAGCGGCTAGGACGTTAGAACTACCTGCTACGTTACGCAGGAGGGGAAGGTACCGTTCAATGGCGTTGAGGAGGTGGGAGAAGGAGCGAGAACCAATGTGTAGGAGGGATTGGATGACTATGGAGCACGTAGTCGCGTCGACATTGATGGGCCCATTTTCTGATGTCTCAAGGGTATTTTTGAGCGTTTCGAGGTGGTTGATCACATCTTCTGCTTTGGCGCGTCCGCGAAAGAGATTGAGCACGCCTTGAGCAGCTTCATGATGCGGGTTGGCTACACAACAAGTCAGAAGATAAGGAAAAGTACACAAGGAAGTATGCAGCATGACATACTAGTGTCATCGTATTCAAAGTAAGGCCCCGGTGCCTGCTCTGCGATGATCAAAGCTACGGGAGATTGCATAGGTTCTGGTAGAGTCTTGAGGATTCTATCATAATACGACAGTCTAATCTCAAACTCGACTGCACGACGCATGAATGTCCTTTTAGGGTGTTGGACACTAAGCGCCAAATCTGGTACCCTAGCCACATACCTAGTGAGCAGGCGCAAAACGTCCACCAACCAGATCTAGGAAGTACGACTCACCATTCCTTCCACACCCACTGGAAGCCAAAGTTACTCATATGAATGGAGAACCACTCAGCAAAGCGGCGTGCAGCTTCGACATCTAGACCCTCAGAGAGAGCGGCATAGAGCTTGCGGATGGATTTGCCGACAGCTGGACCGACGGTTGATGGCGAGAGCTTGCATAATTCTGTGATGAGCGAGATATAATAGATGGACCTTTGGGATGATTCAGGGAGGATGAGAAGCGTGCCGAGAATGATCTGCAGGCTGATAGTCAATCTTGTGTCCAGTAGAATGGAACAATAATGTGGACACACCTCAAGGATGGTACTTTCCAGCTGCCAATATTTACCTAGTGCAGGCTCAACATCAACTGGCGCACCAGGCTTAGGTTTGAATGCTCCTGGTAAATTCCACTTCGGATACTCCAGAAGTAATCGGGCGCATTCCTTGCGGTTGACATCAAAGATAGAGATGATGTCTAGCAAGGCCGTGCGCACTGCGTAGCCAGCAGGTGTATTAGGGTTCGGAGATACCTACAACACATACATGAGGTCCTGATTTCGAGAGTTGGTTGATCAACATACATCGTTGTCAAAGAGCCGTAAGTAATATTCCGGCCATTCGTCCTTTTTTATTTGAGCTGCCTCTTCGGTGTTGTTTGCTACGCCGTCGAGTTCGATTTCAGTTTCTGGGGGGACGAGAACTAGTGGGAGGTTAAAGGGCGCAAGGTTGTCAAATTTTGTAAAGGCAAGGTAGGGCTGCGGGAAGCTATCCGCTACCTGTGCAAAATCAGAGTCATTGAGAGTCTGGAGAGTCTGGAGAATAGTGTCTAGCATCTGTATCGACGTTGTGATGTCATGAACTTGATGATCTTGTACAAAGGGACAAGACACACCTCGTCCCCGTTTTCAATCGTTACCGCGTCTGTGTACAGACTTGAAGTCGGCCGTACAAGCCATTTTGGGATAGCGGTGGTGTCACTGAATGTTTGTATTGCGCTAATAATTTCCGATACGCTTGTTTGTGAGTACGTCTTCAAGCTTGCACCACTGATCATGAGACCTTCAGCCGCGCACAGCGCCGCGCGTTTCGCACGTTTGTGTGATACATTGAAACCATCAAGCACTGCGGTAAACGCTTGCAGAAGGGAGACCATTGACTCTGATGAAATGATCCCCGCGACGGTCAAGTGTGCAAAGAACTGGATCTATAACGACGTGAGACGGAGAGCCGAATTCTTGAACCATAGTAACTCACGCATAGACGCGTTTCCCTCCATTCTAATTTGTCCAGGTATGTCTGGAATCCCTTCCAAAAGTCTTCGAGAACGAGTCGTCCGAGCGAAGGCTTCGATTCTGCATCTACAACATCAGCAGGTGGTTCGTGAAGCAATCGAATTAGCGCCGCATAGTAAGGAACTTTGTAGGGTTGTTCAGTCACTCTAGAGGACAATATAAGAGTCGTGGAACCATTGGAGCCCAAGAAACATGCCCTATACGAATTGACTCTGAGAGTAAAGCGACATTGGCCGGCACAATTTCTTGTATTTGTTTTTGAAGACGAGGAAGTTCCTCGACTGCGTCCTAAGATCGTTGTGTATGAGTTGCCATTCAGTAGTTTGGCAAGCTTTCTCTCACCACTTCACCGAGCTTGAGTATAGCAGTCTTCAGCTTGTCCTCTGGCGTCTCGTATGTTTCGCGGCGTCGGTCATCATATTCGTCTGTGTGATGTTGGAACAAACTTTGCGGCGCCCGAGCATCCACATCTCACCTCGGTGTCGTCGGCGATAACCTCCACGTCGTTCGTTATAGCTCATTGAAAAGCGTCTTTATAATTGGATGACAACCAAGACAGAAAAGTTCAGCAGTGTCGGCGACGGTTATGGTTTCTAGTAAGTCACGTGATGGACCAGAAATTCTCGTCAGGGTAAGTGCTAGGCCTCTCTTCGCGCAGTTCTTCAGAGTCCAAAACTTGGGTAGTGACGAATCCAGGGGCATCTACAGACACATATTTCTCAGAGGGAACCGTAAGTTTCCTTTTTCATGTGCATGAATCATGAGAATGAACTTTTTTTAGGACCAAGTAAGGGACGGGCACAGGTGTTGAGTCGGCATAAAAAGCATTGGTAAAGGTTACCACTGATATTACAAGGATTTAGTTTGACCATCTATCAGTTATGTGAGCCTCATGTCATGGATTTACTCTACTATAGCCAGAACGGCGCGTCGCTCCCTGTTACACTCATCTCATCCATGGACGCGGCAACTTCTACAATGCTCAGCGCTTTTTGCGGCTACAAAGGGCTCAATAAACCACCTTCAATTATATTATGAACAAATTCATGCTTCAAAATCGAGGCGAATAGATTTTCATAATTGGCCGCATTTAGAGTCAGCTCGTTTCCTCAACGCAAGACCGCTCGTCCAAATCGCCAGCGGGCTCGCATCTGGCGTTTCGTCGCGGAAAGAATTTCTACGGTACCATCTCTCCGCCACTCGATCCGCATCGACTTTAGCTACAGAATCTGCGCACCCCTTTGATGTCTCAACTACACTTATGCCCGCTCAAACCTCTCCTGCCCATCGAGCAGTAAATCTTTCTCTGCAAACCCAGGTTGTCGGATCTCACGATGCTCTGCACATCGTCAACTCTCTTCTTCTACCCACCATCGAGCGAGACCCAGACGCTGCCAATTTTTTGAACGTTACTTCATATCCCGCCATAACCTTCAATAGACCTGTATCTCCGCGTCTCGTTTCCCATTCCCTCGTGCACGGTCTCATCCGCGAGAAGCGGTTGAAAGACGCGTCAACTCTCGCTCTTGCAATGATGCGAGTTGGCATGCCCGTCCACACTCAAACTCTAAGTGTCCTCATGGAATCCCTCAAACCGCCAAAGCCTGTTCAAAAGAACGTTTTCAAAGCAAAATTGCCCCGAAATTTTCGGCCGAATCCAAAGAGGGTGGATGACCTTGTAGGAATGGCAGAGCATACTAGCACGCGACTTGCTTTGGAACTCTTCACCGTGGCGCGGAGAACTGGCCAGAAAAACATGCGGGGGTTATTGAGCACCCTTATAGCAATCTGTGTGATCAATACTGAACTCGTCATCGCATGCCTCGCATTCGCCATGTTAATCAAAGAATACTCTCACCCTCCCCCATCACCCGAACGCGACACGACCAAAAGCACTTGGAACACTGAGAGATATGGCCCACGTTCATTATTGTTTCTTCCTCAATGGCCGCATCTCATAGATCTTACAACGCCATTGAAAGACTACTTCCGATATCTCACTACCCTCCATACCGGGTCACTCGGATTCGATCAAGATACTCTCGATGCAAACCTCCAGGCCTTAGCGATCCTTGCAAATCTTCTCGATGTACGCAAACTACATCTCGAGATGATCTCAGCGCTTCTGTCACTGATGTACAATACACCGCGAATCACTTCACAGGTGTGGGTACTGGATAAAGCCGGTAACGCCCGCCGAGAGGTAGCCTACCAATATTTTCATGATGTTTTGGTACGGCTTATCGAATCTCCGCCACCTTCCGGTAAGAGAAGTCGAGCTTCCACTCCGCCCTTTTGTCTTGAGACATGTAACACGCTTATACATTACGCTTTGAGGCACTGTCACTCGCAACTTCTAGCCAACAAGGTCCTCGTATACCTCACACAGGAACGTAAACTCAAACCGGACGAAGTGACATATAATATCCTTCTAAGATCAGGAACCCTTCTGAGAGAGGATGGTCTCGCATCATTGGCATTGTCAGCTATAACTCATCCTGAAGAGGACCGAAAGCAGCATAGACCCAAATCCGAGCCTAATCTCAGCATCATTTCGCCTCTCGGGGCATTGACTCACTCGAAGTCGGAGGTGGCGCGTCGTATCGCCTCTGTGATTAAGACGATCCACTCGATACACCTCGAGCCCTCAGAGACTCGTACGGATAAGCTCAAACATGCACTCTACATACTTACCACTCTTATTATGCACCTCTGCTCCAAAGGTCACCCCCATTACGTCAAAGCTATCATTTTCGCACTTTTCCCCATCCTCCATCGACGACCTTCCTCATTCAAGGAATACGTCATGCAACGTCGGAAAGCGATAAGACTGGCTACACGATTCGGCTATCTTCCGTTCAGTGTCATGCTTAACTCTCTTGTCAAAGCGCAAGCCTTTCGCGAAGCCAGGCTACTGTACAGTTTCGCAGTGGCTGTTGAACGCCGGAGCTTCTTCACAAGCGAACCTTGGACTCTTGGTATAGAAATATACACTATCATGCTTAAAGCATGCGAGGGGGAGTGTCGCCATGCGACGAAGCTCGAAAGTATGCCGGCAGCAGTGGCAGATGGGAGGCCAGCCGAGGTACGCCTCAAAGCTGTACGCCTGGCGCTTCGTCTATACAGGCGTTTGAACAAATTGCCTTATTTCGCGTACAATCTCATGCGGCGCTTCGGACACCTTAGAAACGTGCATAAACTCGTCTTCCCCAAACCCGACGAGCGGTTTGCTGGGGCCCTCATAAAGGTCCTCCTCATCCTTTCCAAACAAATCGACCCTACCACTGTCGCCATTCCAGACATCTTTTTGAAGCACAGAAAGCCCCGGTCGCGCATCCAAGCGAAGATATCAGCTTCTGCCGTGTCGGAGACCTATGCCAAGGCCCAAAAAGAACTCAGAGAGGACGGAAAATTACCTGAGGGTTATACTCAACAACTGCAGTTTATTGCGCGTGGGATTATAAATGCTGGAATGGAAGTTCCGCCCGCGTTGAGGCATCTGTTTTTGGGCCGGGACAAAAAGGCTGCCGGTATGTCGAATGAGGAGAAGGTGTCACTTAAAGTTGTGCCTTGGGCGTACCCGGCTGAGCCCAAGAAGGGCGCGTGGCATGCTTGGACTGTACCGAATATAAGGACTAGGGGTCTGCTTCTGAATAGGATGACGCGGGCGCAGAGGGCGAGGTTTTCTCGGGAGAGAAGGGCAGTGTAAATCGAGGATTTACTCGGTTGGCCAGTTGTCCTTCGCTATTCACGATAATGTATCAAATAAATCTACTATAATTTGTGAAATTGTTCAGTGAGTGCAGAGTGAAGAGGAGTTAATGAGGCAGAGAATATTCACAAGTCTTGTCTGATCCAGACAAACTTTCCGCTAGTTGATAATGTATAACCAAGTGGAATTCTCCGGTGGTTATTCAAAGGGAGTATTAATGAAGCAAACAGAACATGCGACAGCCAAGGGATACGGGTATGCGTTCATCATCGATTACTTCCAAACCACATTTGGGGACAGTAGTAACTATGGCGGGGTAAAATTCTGCCAAAGAACGAACCATGGGATATGAACGGTTGGCGAGATGCTAGCCTACGCAAACGAGATGCTGAGGACGGGGCATAACGACCACAAAGGGAGGAAGAACTGCAAGTGCCCAGTGTGCAAGTCATGCAGACAGGCAGGGGTACGAGAACCCATACAAATGTGGAAGTGCCGGGAGGACTCTACTGGCTAAGTTGAGCGGCAGGTGGCACCCAGAAAACCAGAGCGAAGGAAGGAGGAGGAACGCGAGATGCCCCTGGAAAATATGCAAGCACCATCTCACCCATCCATCCTCACCAGTGGGGGAGATTCGAAGTCTTTGTGGAAAAAGAATACAGTGAAGTCTCTTGTACTACCTGCTATTCTAACCCTCCACATGACCTCCTCCATGCACCCTGGGAGTCTATACCAACGGGTCGAGGATAAGGTAGGGTGCGTAGACGCGCAAGCCAGCACGGGAGTCTAGTTTGGTACGAAGATAGGAATGCCGCAGTAAGACTCCCAGAATCCCTGGAACAGACAGACAACGCAGGTAAAGCAACCGCCGTACTGAGAACAGCCGTATAGTAGACACCCTCACCGACAACTTGAACAAGAGGGACGACAGTGGGTGGATCGGAGTCGCAAACATAATAATACTCCAAGGAATAACTGGGAGAAAAATGCACATAATCACGGTATCGGAATCAGCGCGCCTGGTATGCAAGAATGATTGATGAGGTGTGAATGGAAAATTACCTGAGAAGTGGGCAGAGGTAAGGGTGCAACACAATCTCGGGGAGAACTCGATTGCCTGACATCTAATGAGGACAGATACGGTAACGGGGCCATGAAAGCAAAGCTAGTTGCAGATGCATGGCTTAACATACTCTGGAGGGCGTGCAATGTTTTAGTCGGTACGGACGCGAGGGCAACCGCCTGGAAGGAACAGGTAAGACAAGTAACGCGTCAAGCTCCACACTCAGTGCGTAGAAGTATTTCCTTGCGGTGGGCCGCTAGACGAGAATACTCTAAATTGATAGCACCAAAAAAAGAAAAGTAGAATTCAGGAACCATTTTCGAAGTAAATATGATCAAATATCCTGGTTTTTTGACCGCGCAACGCCCACACTTACAGCCGTTTTCATAACGTTAGGCCCCTTTGACTTCCGGTTGTTTAGTTGTTTGGCCTGATATCCGTGGATGCCGGGCTTGCCGGAGAATAGTTACTTGTGTAAATCAACATCTTACCTTCTTCTATTATGAGGCATCACAAATCGATCGGGCTGAAGAGACTGATTTTACGACTTGCACTTGTCAAGAAGTATAAATACAATGTAATCCAGGAAATTACTGGTGTTAGCATCTGGGCCATCAAACATGTCAAGACAACATATCGTCGAACTGGTGATGTAGCTCTGAAGAGAACAGTTGATGGACGAACGCAATGGTTTTGAAGTAACTGTAAATACACTAGATGTCAGTAAAGGTCAATGCAACTAACTCATACAACAGTCTCTGGAGAGTTGTATCGAGAAACACCCTGACTTATTCTTATCCGAGCTTCGAGACTTGTTTCGAAACACATGTGGGATTGATGTGTCTCCAATACATCGGGCTTTAAAGCGGCGTGGATTCACATTCTCCGGCAAGCCCGGCATCCACGGATATCACTAAACAACCGGAAATCAAAGGGGCCTGACGTTATGAAAACGGCTGTAAATCACTCCTCCTCGATGGCTCCTGCGACTTACGCCGAAATTTATCATGTGGTAGAAAACGTTGAGAAGTATGCTCCCGGCGGATATCATCCTGTTCTCTTCGGCGACGTATATCACGATAGATATCACATTGTCCATAAACTCGGACATGGTTCCTTCTCCACCGTTTGGCTAACACGAGATAACAAAAAAAAAATGCGTCGCTCTCAAGATCCTTGTCGCCTCTCGCGAATCCTCAGAGCTCCCGATTTTACGCCACCTTTTGGAATCGCAAGACCCTCGACGCCGACACATCCTATCCTTACTTGACTCCTTCATTATCAGTGGTTCCGAACGGTTCCCATCAATGCTCGGTCACCGAGGTAACCGGCCCAAATTTGCAGGATATTCTAGAACACAAACGATTGTCGCTGGGAACAACAAAAGAAATCGCGTCTCAGAACATCGATAGATTAGCCTTTCTGCATTCATGCCACATCAGGCACAGAGGTGTGTATGAAAAATCCGGTCACACTCCAATCTCGATATGTAGTATCTAGATCTACATCCAGGCAACATTGTCCTCGACACTCCTGACATTGCCGAATGGGACATGGAAAAACTCTACAGCACACTGGGAAAACCAAAACTACTTACTCCCTGTTGTTCGAAGAAACGCCTCTTTACTGCCGCTGCACCATGCTATCTTGTTTGCTCTGTCTCAGTCTCATTCTGGGATCAGTTGCAAGATTGTGCGTTTCTTGTCAAAATACTGGACTTTGGTGAATCCTTCTTTGAATTACACCCCCCCGCTCGTATAGGAGTATCACTGACCTATGCTGCACCTGAAGCCTTACTCTGTGGGGCAAAATAACCCCCTCTGTCGATCTCTGGTCTCTCGTTTGTCTGATTTATGTGATTCTTGCATTACATGATCTCCATTTCACCTTCTGGGGCGACTTCAACAAAGTCCTCGCGTGAATTGTTCTCGTGTACGGGAAGTTTCCAGATGAGTGGTGGAGTAACTGGCAGCAAAGACCCTACTTCTTCAAAGAGGATGGCACACCGACAAAAGAAATGGACATTGACCCGTCTCTGTCTCTGGAAGATCCAGAAGGTAATGCAGAGGAGCATGCTAAAATAACATCACATTTGGAGGAACTGAAAGTGCTGTTCAAAGGCTTACTGAGGTATAAGCCCGAGCTTTGGCTCTGTGCCTCAGGTATCGTCTTGCCTTTCTAACGCTTCGCACGGGAATATCTGCATGTAGCAGAAGGATATATATACATGGACGCATAAGTAATTGTACTTTGTAATTTGTAATTACAAGAAACTTGCTTTTGAGATTCCTGAATCATACACAACGTGGGCAGTCACCAGACACATTTCGACATTTTGGTGGGGGAGTAAGTACGAACTGTTATTCAAAAAAAGATTCCATGTAGACCTATGTAGCTCGTGCCCCATCGCTACCATTACTCAAAACGACGACCAAGCTCCGAATCTAATATCCACATTCTACAAAAATAATTGATCATACGCTACAAGCATGTGTATATATTGTGGTGCGAAGAACTACGCATGTCGAAACTTGTGATCAACGAGATCAACGACAGAGGTCAGTACGTGTGTCAAATCCACTCAGTCATTCACTCACTCACTCACAGTCAGACAGTCAGTCGGCGCCCACACACGAAGCTAGCCTTCAGCTCTTTGATGAACTGAACAACTAGCAGAATATATCAGCGTAGCGTCAACGTATAAGGAGGTATGTAACCCCCGAGTCAGGACTCAGAAGACCGGGTTTACATATTCGCACTCCCTCCTCAGGTGCATGATACCTGATGCGAGAGTGTCTTTGTCTTCGCACAGGCGCTATGCTATGCTATGCTATGTATGTATACGCATCTGATCCATCCATACTTTCTTGATTTTCGTCACTGTCACGATTGTGCGCTGCAAGGGATTACCCAGCCTAAGATTCAAGACGCCAGGAACTATATACATATCATATTTCATCGCAGTAAGAACTTGATGTGCAGATTCCTGTTGACGGACGATATGATATGTAGATGAATCAAACTCAACTCAAGTTCCACATTCCACGTTCGGCGCGAGACTATGCCCGAGCATTAGAAGGTCTCCGTTCCTCGCACGAGAACGAACGAACGAACGAACGAGAAGTACCCAAGTACCCATCAAACGGTGTTCTGTTCTGTTCTGTTCGAACCATATCATGTCCAAGAGAACTTGATGCTTATCCGGATCTTCTTGATGATGATGATGATGGTGATGATTCGGGAGGGGGTACGTAACCCGGACTGTACATAGAATCAATCAGGCTTTGAGTACCATACATATACATCTCATGCAGATGCAGATGGCGACGATACATAGACATAGCGATTTCAAGATTATCAATATCCCATTATCAATGATACGAACCCGCGCGCGGGGGGGGGGGTGGATGTGTATATCATACATCATATCATAATCGATCAAACATTGTGTCAGTGTCAGTGCGAAGCGAGAATGGGGAGAAGTTGCCGAGTTCCGAGAAGGTCACGGTCACCTTACACGCAACGCAACGCACGAGAAACTAACTGCAGAAGCTCGGCGCTCGGCGCTCGGCGTCCAAATTGCGCGGAGCCTCTGGTGCTAAGATGTACATCCGCGATGCGACGGCGCCTGAAGCGCTCGCTGGCTTGAAGCTCGAAGCTTCCCCACATATGATGCGAACTACGTATGTATGTAGTGAGCAAGGAACGATGCCTGACAAGCCTACCTATATATGTATGTACGTCGTTCGTTCTTTCAGCCATTTATGAGGGTCAGCGCACAGTCGGTCCTGACGCGGAGTCCGAACGAAGATGTGAGCTGGGTACAGAGTACTTTTTTTGGAATAAGGTTTCCAGGATAACCTCGGGGGTCGGTCTCAGGGCTGGTTTTCTATCCATGCATACATACAAGTATGTATTCCGATTCGACGGAGACGCATCACACAACCGCACACGCGCGCGTATGACGCGATTTGAACGAGGGGCTGGCAGGCTTCAAGAATGCACGGGTGTTGCGCATCCCGGGCCCGGGCCGGAATGATTAAATCGGTAAGTAAACCGTTGTAGAACACACCCTCAAAGCAGGAACTCGACTTTGTATTTAAATTAAACGTTAAATCACCTCATCTGGAGCTTGGGGTATTGGGTATTACATAGTGTTATTTATCATCACGATGGTTGGCTACATACGCATGCACCGCACCCATTGGTCGCGAAGAAAACACGCGACTGGGCACGAATTCGGCCGCGGCGGTGCGGGTCTTAAGTGATACCCCAAGCTTAGTTTACGCTCAAGGTTTGTTGGAGCTGGGCGGTTGAAGCTTTGATTAATCGATCGTTTCCAAGAACATTTCGAATTGCTGGAGTGGGAACGAATGCGATGATGCGATGATGCCTGTGCTTCGCGGAGCCAGCATCGCTGAGGCGCTTCGCGGAGAACATCCAGCGCGCGGCGTACGCCGGTCGGCCATGTCACAGAAGACCGTCAGTAATATTAAAGTATCCGCGATTTTGAAATAAAAGGGTCGAAGAGGAGCATGCATGTGTTGACCCGAAGAAGGACCATGGATGCCACGCATCCCGAAAAGGAATAAGTGGAGGGCCGTCAGAATCAGATTTCCAGCTCCGCGAGCACAGTGTCCCCGCGAGCGCCCCTCCATAAATAACTTACCAATTCCACAACGCAACCCTCCTCCCCCCCGCGATGGACGCAATACCTGATCTCGCAAAGAAGACGTCTATCAATTCGTTGTTGAACCCCGAAGCATCGACAGCGACGTCGACATCGACCGGGGGCGGCGTCGTTCCGTATGCGCCGTACGGCGTGGGCGGGCCTGGCGTGGATGTGTACGGGCCGTATGTCGCGGGGTCGACGTTTGGACTGCGCGCGGCGAGCTGGGGCGGGGGCGGTGGGCACGGGCACGATGATCGCAGGAAGGAGCAGGCGCGGTATGAGACGGCGGACGTGTATGGGCGGGGGCGGGAGGACGGGTACACGGGGATGTGGGCGGGCGGCGGGCCGGAGTACGGGCACGGCGCGATGTACTCTGATGAACGGACACCTCTTGTGTCATCGCAAACTGCTGATGGCATCGCTGACTGTGAGTAATTTTTTGCATTTCATTTTCATTTCCATTTTTTTTTCCAACTCGACAAGCAGCGCCGTACGCACGGATGGCGGACAATTACGGATATTCTGAACAGTGGCAGCTTTCTGAACGCGCCTCTGCTCGTCTCGTTGCCCGCGACTCTCGCTATGCCTCGCCGTACTACCAGCAGCCTTATTCCCCGCCAGTCCAGCCACAGCCACAACCGCAGCCTCCCACCCCGCGCGTCGTCAAACGCCGTTCCCCCGCTCAAGACCCAGACCAGCCAAAGCAAAAACGAGCCAAATCGGCCTCTGCAAAGACCCCAGGTCTCGTTTTTTTTCTCTCTTGTCACGTCCATACACCAACAATCTCCACAGGCCCTTCCAAGCGCGGCTACCCCGCAAAGAAACGCAACGACGCCCACATCGCCGCTCAATCCGGTCTGCGCCTCGTGTTTTCCTTTTTCTTCTCTTCGTCCGCTGACTTGTCCCCCAGCAAAACCAGTGACTCAGATCCCATTCACGTCTGAAAAAGGCAAAGAAAAAGCAGACGGAGGTCCGTCTCTACTCTACTCTCTACTCTCTACTCTACTCACCCCCGTACAGCCATATCAATGAGAATCGTCCCACTCGGTCCCAACGACCCGGGCCAAGCCCTGCACGCCGAGCCCCAATCCACACGCTGCATGTCCACCAAATACAAAAACGACCCCTTCCCGCGCTGTGTCGCATGCACCCGCCGCTGGGCAGGCGACACCTGCCGCTTCCAAGGCATCCGCTACTTCCTCCGCGACGCCACCATGCAAATCGTCGGCGTCTCATTCTCCGAGACACAAAAAGCCGATACCCCAAGCATGAAGTTTCCAAAAAAGTGGAACCAGGTCTTGACCAAGGCTCATATCGATCGGACAAAGGTACGTAGAGCCGTCTCCGTCTGTCGCCACCAAACGCTGATGATGCATCGTATCCAGAAAACAATCGCTGGAGCCCTCCTGCCGACTCTCCGCCAGGAACTCGCGCACCTCCGCCAAGACAAGATCATCCACCGCCCACGCGAACGCGAAGTCCGCGCGACATGCGATACATGCATGACCTCGCTCTTCTCGTCCTCGTGGTTGTGCCGCCTCTGCGGGCGCGAGGCCTGCGGGGACTGCTACTCCACGATCCACGAGCTCACATACGAGCGCCCTGGGATGACGAGCGCGGAGACGCAGGAGCTCGCGAGGAGGAGGGAGACCCATGGGTATGCGAACCCCTTCTTTTTGCAGTGCACGAAGAGGGTGGATCATAAAGCTGCGGATTTTAGTCCGATGAGTAGGTTTTGTAGGGAGGAGCTGGAGAGGGCGATTGAGGAGATGGAGGGGGTCGTTAGGGGGATGGAGATGGAGGAGGAGGAGCAGCGACAGAACGCGTACGGGTACCCCGCACCGGCACCGGCATCACCAACACTCCCCACACCCCTCGCCATCGCGCCCTTCCTCCCGACGACCCTCTCGCCCCTCACCCTCTCGATCCCGACGCACCCAATCCCGCACTACGCCCCCTCCGCCCTCACCCCCTCCACCTTCCCCGCCCTCTGGTCCCTCGGCTCCCCGCTCGTCGTCGTTGGTCTCCTCCCGCGCTTCAAGATCGCATGGACACCAGACTACTTTGTCGAGCGCTACGGCGCACAGAACTGTCTCGTTATAGAGTGCAGAACCGAGGCTAATAAACGTGTTACGGTCGGCGAGTTCTTTAGAGCGTTCGGGCGGTACGAGGGCTCGCCTTCGTCCACCGCACCCACACCCTTACCCTTACCCTCACCCTCATCCGCCGCAGGAGTCCCCAGCACAGGCACCCGCACACGCGACCCCAGCACATCCACGCACGCGATGCTCAACCGGACCGACTCGGTCTGGAAGCTCAAAGACTGGCCTCCGAGCATGGACTTTAAGAAAGCGTTCCCTGAGCTGTGGGAGGACTTTGGGAATGCGGTTCCGGTTCCTAGTTATGTGAGGAGAGATGGGGTGTTGAATATCGCGTCGCATTTTCCGGAGGATGGGGTTGGGCCTGATATTGGTGAGTGTTTGGTTGCTTGGTTGGGTTGCGCTCCCCAATGCATGCATGCATCCTTTCCATAAGCTTGCGCTTGCGCTTACGCTGACGCACGCACAGGCCCGAAAATGTACAACGCGATGGCGACGACGCAGGAACGCGGGAGCAAGGGATCGACGAGGCTGCACATGGACATGGCGGACGCGCTGAATATAATGACGTATGCTGCGCGCGCGCCGGACGGGACGCAGGGGTGTGCGGCGTGGGATTTGTTTAGGGCGGAGGATAGTGATAAGATTAGGGCGTTTTTGGTTGGGGTGAGGGAGGGCGAGGGCGCGGGTGCGGGTGCGAATGCGAATGCAGGCGCGGGTGTGAATGCAGGCGCGGGATCGGGATCGGGTGCGGGCGCAGGTGCAGCGAAAGAAGCGCCGCGTGTGGACTGGCGAACGAATGATCCGATACATGGACAGCAGTTTTATTTGGACGAGGAGATGAGGGAGAGGTTGTATAAGACGACTGGGGTTAAGAGTTTTAGGTTTTATCAGAGGCCTGGGGAAGCGGTGTTTATTCCTGCGGGGTGTGCGCATCAGGTGAGTGGGGCGTTTTCGATTCTTCCTTCTTCGTGCTGGGTTCGTTATCATCATGATCCACGGTGCTGACGCACCCCCCTCCCCCCCCCCCCCCCCCCCGCACACGTAGGTCGCGAACCTCGCAGACTGTATCAAGGTTGCTGTGGACTTTGTGTCCCCGGAGAACGTGGAGCGCTGCGAGCGGCTCACGCGCGAGTTTAGAGAGCAGAATTCGAGGAGGATGTGGAAGGAGGATGTGTTGCAGCTTAGGACGATGATGTGGTTTGCATGGTTGTCGTGTAGGCAGCAGGAGAGGCTGGCTGAGGGGGTGGAGCGTGAGCGCGAGCGCGAGCGGGAGGGGAGTGGGGATGAGTAAGGGGTTGATGGGGTGGGCATGTGGTGTGATGGAAATAGGAAGAGTGCTGCTGCTGCTGCTGCTGCCGCCGTTGCTGTTGCTGTTGCCTTTTTTTTTTCTTCTTTTTGGTCGTACCACGTACATAATATCATCTGGATTAGGTGCGCTTGTGCCCTTTTTTTCTTCTTCAATTTATTGGACTATTGAGTAGATACGTTGCCCAAGAGGGATTTATCATCTTATGGAAGGATGCGCTTAGCCTGTCGATGGAGTTATATTTTAGGTCCGGACCCCAGGTAAATTGGGCCGAATTACAAGTTGTCACCCGCATGACGCACGCGGGCGATAGTAGTATGTATTGTATTGTATTGTATGTATAAGACAATGAATATAGCACGAATTTGGAATTTTCAGGGTCGGGGAGTTTGGACATGTATGTGTCTTGAAGAACAAGTTGACTCCTTGGGTATTTTTTTTTTGTTCGCACATTGTTAAAGGGGCAAGAGCTGGTCGGGGCTACGTGATGCATATGGATGATATCTCTGGTTCCGCGGTTTGAATACTGGTGGTTGGATGGAGCACGAGATAATCTTTCAACTGAATACATTCGATGATGGAATCAGGATTGATCGAGGCCGACGCCACCCGCGTCCTTGGCTGTACGATGTTGGTTGGCACTCATATCGTTTTACGTTCGCTAGATTACGCCATACAGTGAAATCTGAGCTTCGAGCCCTAGTTTAAAGAAACGTTACTCGACCGGTGGAGTCGTTGGAACAACAAACGGGTCTATCAGCCGACGTGTCTGTCATGCAACTCCTGTGTCATCGCTGATTGTGAAAGTGATAAGGTTTGGCTGGCCATCAGTGATTTGAGCGCCTTGAGATCTCCAAGGCCGGTTCTGTGGGGACTTTGACCATGGAAGTTACAAACAACAAAACTTTCCTAAAATGGCGTAAGAAGAAAAAAGAAAGAAAGGGTGTGGCTGACGTGGTATAAGAGCCGTCGAAAGACACAGAACCGGTTTAACAGTCTTTTCTTTTTCCTCCTCTCTGCATCGGTCACCCTCCAGGTACCAAGTCCCACCACTGTGCCACGACGTATGCGTATAGTGTTCCGGTCCGCTTGTATCATCTGTCGACTCGTTCTGGTGTTGCACGCGTTCTTCGCTCGGGATACAAGGTGGTACTAGAACTACGTGTCCGCCGCCACCGGAGGGGTATGTCCTCCGGAACGCCATGTTCTCTTCAGTGAATTTGCTCTGGTCTCGCGCGCGTTCATCGCTCGGGCTCCAGGAATGGCTACGAGGTATCGCAACGACCCTCACCCCGGCGCATGTCTTACCTCATACCAAAGGATATGTCCCTCCCACTCTAGAAGGCCATATCCTCACATATGTGCAGATCGGAGCTCTGTTCGTTGACAATAGCACCTGCTTCGTCTCGCTCGTGCGCCATCTTCAATGTCCACTCGTGCCATCCGTGAATTCTCTCTTGTTTCACGTGGATTTTGAGCATGTACGCCGCTTGAGAAGACCATACCTCAACCTGTTTGTCAACTGTAGGCCTCGCTCTGCTCGCCTCCTAAACCGCGTCCTTGTATATGTACCTGTCGCATGCCGTATACTAAGAACAAGCGATAACGTCATACTCGAAAGCTTGTCGCCTCGTCATCATGTACCCGCTTGTGCCATCAATTCGTCGTATCGTTTTGTTCGCCTGTGTCATCTGTCCCCTTTCTGTTGTATCATCTTGATGTACATTTTGTTCGCCCGTGCCATCTGTTCCCAGGGAAGGGAGGCGTCTAAACCACGCTTTCCTCGTGCTCCCTTGCCGTTGGGCCCTGGGCTTAAGACTCGTGTCCAATGAAAACGTCGATGCTGGTCAGCTGGCAGCTTCGTTTGATTTGCACAGTCGAACCAAACGCACGTCAAAATTTGTTAAAATTTTTAGTCTAGGCGTAGATCTTTCTCGCATTAGAAGAATTCTAACTCATAGACGCGTGGTCACGGGTAAAAGAGTCAAAAGGCAAATATGTAAATGGCTGTGATCAATTGTGGCTGTGGCAGTGCTTGTGACAATGATTGATTTTCAAACAGTGAGCTTGAGTTTCCATTACTTTCGGACCTTATAAACTATTATCATTTCGCTGTCCCACATGAAGAGATCCCAGTCTCAAGAATTTGAAGCTGGCCCTTCGCGACTGGGAAACTCTGACGCTTCTGATTCTGGGGACACAAATCATGATTCAGACGAAGAGCACTTTTCTGAATCGGGCGACCTGGGCGACGGTATGGATACCGAGAGCTTCTCTGGGCCTCCTGAGAAAACAGTAAAACCGCTTACGCGCGAAGCATTGGAGGAGTTCAAGAGAATCCAAGACAGGGCCGGGGTCATCTATATTTCACGAATACCGCCTGGGATGCGCCCGAGCAAGGTGCGGCATCTTATGAGTTTGCACGGAGAGGTTGGGCGCGTGTATCTGCAACAAGAAGGTTTGCCGGCTCTTTCATGTTGCCGTAAAACCCTACTTACTTTGGATAGACCCTAAGCGTGCGTACCTACGGAAAAAATATACCTCAACGAAAAAGGCACATTATACCGAGGGTTGGGTCGAATTCAAGGATAAGAAGGTCGCTCGACAGGTCGCTGAGATGCTTAATGCACAGCCGATTGGTGGGAAAAAGGGAACACGCTGGCACGACGATGTCTGGACGATGAAGTACCTGCCGAGGTTCAAGTGGAATATGCTGACCGAGCAAGTCGGTAAGTGTGGAGACATATCATGACTATGACCCATGGAACCGACTTCATCTCTCACAGCCCATGAGGCCGCTATACATGCTGCTAAGCTCCGCGTAGAGCTGTCTTATTCCAAACAAGAACAACAAGAATACCTCAAGAACGTAGAGCTTGCTCGTGTACTGGAGAAGCGAGCGGAGAAGAAACGCGAAAAGGGGGAGGAGCTGCGGTTTAAACCGCTGAAAGAACGCCCGGTCAAGCGACGGACCGATGACTCGGAAGAGGTCTCGCAAAATCGTAAAAAGCATAAATCCTCCGAGGAACAACTCGACAATGTACTTTCGAGTATATTCTAGATTTTGTCATCGTATGTGTGTCGATATTCTTCGTTGGTTCTTGTCCAATTCTTCAATCATACCTTTATTGATTGGATATCATGGTAAATGTTCAAGATCAAGTGACATAGCGTCTTTCTTTTTGTCCAGTTCCTTCAGCTTGCAATAATAATAGCAAATGATTAGGACCTTTCTTTCGCGCAGTTAAGGTTGACCACTGGTACTTTTCCCGCGAATACGCGCAACGCGCCATATTTCCAAGATCTAACGATCAACGGTATCATCATCATATCTCTACAGACCCTACATAACGACGGGACAACACCACAACGATTTGTATTTGTCGACCCTCTTGCGTTTATAGCTCTTCCTAAATGTAGCTCGCTGTTCGATGTACGAGTCGATACACACTATTAATGGTATCTTGGCGTGCCCAGGTCTCCACTGGCACTCGGGTCCGGTTGCCTGAGATTACACGACGTTCCCCTATGAAGCATAATACATCACGCCACCGTTGCCTATGCCTTTCGAAGGTATGAGTGTCGCAAATTTGTCGTGCAGAATCTCAGAGCTTCTCCCTTGTTCCCACTCCACATGGCATCCAAGGGTCAATAAGATCGATCGTGTTTTCACAACTTTTGTTATGGATTAAAATGGGTATTGATTACATTCCTGTATTTCGTATTCATACTTATTAATACGTAGACGGCATGCAGCATCGTATCAAAGACCGTACATGACCATCAAATGCCACAAGAAAAATTCCATCTAGTTACTTCTAATAAAGCCTTCTTGCTTCTCGTTAGAGAGCTCCTCCAGACTCAATCCCTTTGTCTCAGGAATGAGAAGGGTTGAAAGTATACCAGTCAACATAAAAAAAGCAAAAATTTCCAGACTGTACTAGCCGTATCAGTCAATACTAACAGCAGAAAGTACAAAAATTACGCACATGTGCTTGATGAATCGATTAGGTCCACCAACATCCCTCGCGATGAGGACGACTTGAGCAACAACAGCCCCGAACTTACCGCTAGCAGCCGAGATACCATGGGCAGTCGAACGATAACGTGTGGGAAAAACTTCTCCAGGCACAGTGAAGGTAGTGGTATTAGGGCCAAAATTTTGGAAAAAGTTGGCGAAGCAGACAAGAACGATAAATCCTCTTTTGGCTGCGTCAGTAGCATTAAGCTTGTCGTAGCCGAATCCTGAACAGTGTGATGAGTCGACACGAAAAATATAGGAAATATGAATGTATACCAAGGACGATGAAGAGAATGGCGAGTATGGTGAAACCCATGAGTTGGATAGGTTTTCGTCCCCACGAATCAATGAAGAGGAAGGCGAAGTAGTAACCCGGGAGCAAGCCTCCAGCAGAAAAGATCAGGTTATTAATACAAGTGTCTAGCAAGGTGTTATAGATCAGGTGAGAACCCGTGGAAGAGGGAGTGTCGAAGTCGATGACATTGAGAAGGACTGAGTTATTGAGACCTAACCCATAGAAAGCAATCTTCACGCAAATGTGATTCGTTTGATGAATCCAACGTCAGTGTTACAGGGATACTCACATCTAGGGCGAACCAAGACCATGCCGTGCCTAATAAGACCTTGCCATTCTTCCACTGACCAAAGTAAGCCCGGAAGTCGGCCCAAGTAGCTTTTGGAGCGTTGACACGACATATGGGGGCATCAGGATCGACAGTGGATGTACCAGTGGTAAGAACATTCCTGATGTCATCCGAGGCTTGCTGGACGTTGCGCTCAATATCCATAGTGAAACGAGGGGTCTCTGGGATGGTGAGACGATAGTACAGACCAATGCACCCAGGAACACAACCAAGGCCGATGAGAATACGCCAGACATCATCGACATGGGCTGGATTGGCGAGAATGGATTCATGGTAAGCGGCAACAGTTATCAAGGCAACGAGAGCAGCGACTATGTAATCAAAGGTAAGAATTTTGAGCCTGAATTGTTTGACAACGTACCAAAAGCACCCCAACCCTGTGATGAGAACACAGCAGCCATCATACGCCCACGGACGCGCATAGGAGCGAACTCAGAAGAGATGACGGCAGAAAGGGGGTAGTCACCGCCAATACCAATGCCCATCTGTGATCAATGTTAGCGCAAGACAAAGATATCGAGTTTACTACTTGCAAGGAAACGCCAGACAATGAGAACGCCAATGGTACCGACAGGGCCACCCCTCCGGCCACTGCCGGATAGCGATTGTGCAAAGGTGGCGACGATGATGATCATCAACTCAATGCCATCTGGAGGTTCATTGGTTTATTAGGATCATTAGGTGAGCACTGAGAATAGTGAGACATACACATCCGCTTGCGGCCAACTCGATCAGCCAGCCAGCCAAATACAAGTTGACCAAGAAGAGTTCCAATCGGAGTGGCAACTTTGATGCCGAGGTTCTGCTTTGTGTTCAATTGATGGGTGTCTTAAGACAAGTTTGGCCTCCTGTGACACTAAAGAAGAATTCAAACTTACCTTGAGGGCCGTAGACATATCCCAACATGACTGAGGCAATGTTGATGGCAAAAATATCATAGCTAGAATATCTTTAGCAAATTGTTGGAGAATATACCAAGGAATTACTAACGCGTCAGTAAAGAAACCGATGCCAGCGACCAGGCAAACTCTAGCATGGAACCAGCTGTGGAAAGTAAAATTGTGACCTTTTATGGAGACAACGCCACCTACGTGAAGGGGGCAATGTCTATTTCTTGGAGAGCAGCACGGCGTCGACTGTTGATCGTCAGTGGATAGCTCTCTGCAGCACTAACAAGGCTGGTGGACATTACTAAGAGCGATTAAGAAAGGGATCATAGAAGTCGCTATTTGTGTGGAGCTTGGCTTTTATCTTGAATTCACAGACAACTTAAATAGTCAGCGCTCATCAGCCGTTATAAATTCGCGGGTGTAAGAGTATGATCTAGCGCAAGTTCCCGTGGACGGATCTATAACAATTTCGGTAGCACAGCAATTGTACAACAACATCAAGGGGTTCGAGTAAATTTGAGTCTGGCCAAGCCTCCCATGTGCAGTGAAAGTTATGAATGACGAATATATTCATTTACACTGCATTCTTCATCCAGATTGCGAGATGTCCCAGTGATTAGATTGCGTAGTTCCTGGTGGTCTCCTGTCAGCAAGAGAACTTGATAGTGGCTCCTCGTGATAAGACTTTTGTGCCTATATATAGCAGCATGAGAATTATTGTGACAGTATGTAGCTTCACCCGAAGGAGCATGCGAATATGTCCGTGTCGAGGTGTGAGTGTGCGGCGGCATCTCCCGAGAATGACTGGTTCCCCTTGGGGCGTCATTCTCTCCATTATGTGTTCGTTCCTTGCACACAGTAGCACCGCTCAGCACTGTCGATGGGAAGTTCAGAATCAGTCAAAAGGAAGGGCGACGTTAGATTTTTCAGTGGAGCACGGTTCAATGCGTAACAATGCAGAACTCAGCAAGAAGAACAGTCAATGTCATGTGCAAGACATCAGCGGGCGTGGATCAAGCACTAGTCATACACTCGGTGCCACTACAAATCAAAAAGGTTTTCAACCAAGGATTTCTCGAAGTACTTATCATTATTCCAGTGAAAATCAGCTTGAGACTTTTCGCAATGATAGGACCGTCCAAAATCGATCAAGCGAAAACTTGGGTTCTCGCTATTACGCTTTGAAGGGGGAAGGCTGATTGGGCTTGGCTGAATAAGGATGTTCCGAGCAAAAGCCGAATTGTGCACCCAACCTGCATAGTGAAAGCGGTGAAAAAGAGATAATGCTTCGTTCCTTTGGAGATGATTATGTGATGTCAGCTTTTACTTAAATAAAGATAGTAACAAGCCTCAGACCTCACCTCTGATCGCAGGTGAGTTGTTTGGGATCCACAGGCGAACCACAGTCTTCAAGAAGCAGGATAGGACTGAGGTATCCCGAATGTTTGCGCTTGGCCTTGATCATAATAAGGCTGTCGCCAGTTTCACCTAGATTACGCGAATTCTAGGCAATGTCACCCATAGCGTTATCATCCTGCTTACCGTACCCCGCATTGTATAAACCTTCCTTCTCTCCGCCGTCCTTTTCTTCGTATTCGCAGTCTGTGTCTGGGACATAAAACCATAGAACTTCGGTACTAAATGGCCCCACTGGTACGGGATTATGCATGGATGGGAGAACGTTGAGCCCGCTCCAGTATTCGAACATGTGTCTCTCAAACTTCTGGTAGTTCGTCGCCTCGTGAACAAGATGGTCATCATATTGCAGAGATAACTTCCCTATAACGCGCATCTTCACCGTCGGAGGGACCTTGGGCAGTGGTTTAACATGTGGGCATGTCGGATGCATCGGGTCCTGCCAATCAACAGTCGTTCGTACAGGCCGCACAGGTCCAACGAATTCTGTATAGTATGCAGTATCTTCCGTCTCGTTTTGGTCTTCGTCTTCATTTGATTTGTAGAGAATCTGCAAGGCAGAAGATGACCTACTTTTGGGAACGAGCCTGACCTCTCCGCTCTTCTCCTTCCACTTTTGATCCTTGGACTCGCCGTGCTCGCCATCCTCCTCGCGAATTATTCGTACAATGTCTCTCGCGATGCATTCTCTGCAGAGGATATGATCAGTGGAAGGTGGGGCAATGACAGCAGCTCGAGGAAGCTCCAATTCGGCCTGGTAGACAAGGGAGTGGTTACCTCTCCCAATAAGGTACTCCGGAGAAAGGTAGAGATGTGCTTCTTCAATGGATCGCCTGACCTTAGATACTGTGGTACGAGGTCGAGGAGGCGGTTCATGAATGACAAGTATAGGAGGCTCTACAGGGCCAAGGATTGCAGGTGGGTGAATGAGGTAGGCTTCGAGAGCATCACCCTTGTCAAGGGGACCAACTTCCTCTGCACGATCTTCCACAGGACTGCTAAAATTACCTTCTCCCCCCTTCCGTTCGACTTGTTCCTCGACTTCGTCTCTTGCCTGTTTGATACCACGTTGCGATAGTTGAGCTTATAGACGTGTGTGATATCTTCCATCGAGGTCCATTCCTGATCTTTGTATGACGCTGCCAAGCTCAAGTTATTCTGGGAAGATACAGCAAGAAGGTTCCATGGATCATGGACAACAAGATGATCGAGGTCGATGATGGAAGTGAGGCGCTCCGTTTCGTAGCTGAAAGGAACAAATGGCCACGGGGAACAAGAGTTGACTGAGAGAAAGTCCGTTGGCGCCTGTTAAAAAAGTTCAAAAGACAGAAAACTTGGACGCGTACAAATATCATTCTCCGTCGTATCCTGCTTCAGCACATATTCTCCAGCCTTCCCCAGCTTGATCATCTTCTCCATTTCCTGGATCTTCACGCACGGTGACCGTGGGTCAATAATCTTCGGGTCTTCCTCCATCTCAGCCCACGCAATCTCATCTTTGGCATGGTCGGCCTCGCCCTTTGCCTTCATCCAGTTCATCAGCTTGCTTCCTGTCGAGATAGATGACAGATGGGTGCCATACGGCATGCATTCTACATAGTAAAAATCAAAAATTGTTGACCCCCACAATGGAATACCGTTCGGGGCTGTTTTTCCAGGCAGGGTCTTGTTGAATATGGATTTGCCGTTTGATGCACGTGGCCGACGACGGAAAACCACGCGTTTACAGAAGTCCTTTTCGTTCGGAATTACGAGGGCTTCGCTAGTAGATGATCCTACCTCAGTCGACATTTCTGCGTGGTCGGTGCGAGGCAGACTCGGAGTGACGGTGAGATCTTCTGCGGTCAACGCGTGAGGATCTTCTCTAGGATTGACGAGAGCCGGAGCAACCCTCGTAGCAGAGGATTCAATAGAGCAAGGAGAGCAATCTTCAAAATTCGGAGCTGAGGTATCCTCTGTTATCGTAGATTGTGCCGCCATATCTAAAGAGGTACAAATCAAAGAATCTAGACCAAGTATCGAGCAATTATTGTTGGGGATTGAGAGTTATGGATCAAGCGCTCAAGCCTTACAGATGCGGAAGCACTGGACCGTTAGTAAATACTTGTCCACGTCGGAAGCCTTATTGATTGTAACGCGATGTCGAAGTTAACTTGATAGAACTTTGATCGGATTTTGTGAATTTTGATCTCCGAAATCAGGGACCTCTGAATCCCGACTCAAGGTCCTTCATCCATGACACTACTTTCCTCAGGACAACTATTAGTTATCCAACGCATTAGATTCTCAATAAGCTGTCCATTCTCTTACATTATGGTGAAAACGCGAAGATCCAGTAACTTGGCTCTTCGAGATGTCACGGAGTCAAGCGAGCCTCGAAGAAAAAGAATCAAGTTGGATACTGAACCTCATGCGGGTATGGGCTCTCAGGCCTCAGGTACAGCTTAACTTTTATGAACCGTTCACCTAGAAATCTCGCCCGCAAAGAAGAAGCGCCCCGTTGGGACACCTATGATCGACAAAAGCACGTTTCCCATTCGTCGTGAGTCACCATGGAAAGTCGGTGCACATGTTTCAGCCTCAGGTGGGGTAGAGAATACGATCATAAATGCAGCGGAAATAGGGTGTGTTCAACGTGCTGAGTCTTGTATACATCGTTTTTGATTGAGAGTAGAGCCAACGCGTTTGCCCTTTTTCTCAAGTCTCAGCGAAAATGGACGTCACCTCCCCTAACATCCGAGTCAATTGCAGCATTTAAAGAGCGCATGGTCGAGTTTGGATACTCGAGCTCCGTCATATTGCCTCATGGAAGCTATCTTATTAACTTGGGGAATGTTGACCCGTGTGTATTGTTTTTGGTACCTTTGTATACATATAATGGTATATCTCATCCTAGTGAGAAGCGGGAGAAGTCATACAAGTGCTTTGTCGATGACCTCAAAAGATGTGAGCAGCTGGATCTCACACTTTACAACTTTCAGTTAGTTATCCTTTAATAACATTCCCATGATCCTGTTTGGTTGATTGATCGGCTTGCGTCAAGCCCAGGTTCGACAGTCGGTGAAACAACGATAGAAAACTCGATCTCTTTGGTTGCGGAGTGTATCAACAGGGCCCACAAGGAAACCAAGATGGTGACGACGGTTCTTGAGACTATGGCGAGTGTTCTTCTTCGTATGGTCGTCTTGACCTTCTCTCATCTCAGTGACTGTCATTCTGTCACTCCAGGCGGGAGCTGGGAATGTGATTGGATGTGACTTCGCCCATTTAGGTGCTATCATCGCTCAAGTTGAGGATAAATCAAGAGTTGGGGTATGTCTAGACACCTGTAGGTGATTTTCCCCTTTAGTGTGCAACTCAGCTACATAGGTGCACTTTTAGGCCATATGTTCTCTGCTGTATGTCTCCTATCCCGTTGATTTTGGCTCATTGGACGCAAACATGAATTATGATACGTAGGGATATGATATCCGGAAGAAGGAAGACTGGAAGTGAGTGCCACCTCGGCCCAGTTGTCAGGATTATCTAATAGACATCTTCTTCAGCGCGACGAGTACGCCCTCTTCTCTACTTCAAACACCCTGATCTTAATAGCATAAACCCAGTTGAAAAGTTTGATGCTGACGTCGGTCTCTCGTACCTTCGCGGAATGCATCTAAACGACTCCAAAACGGAACACAACTCCAGAAAGGATAGACACGAAAACATTGGACTGTGCGTGTTGTGTGGTTCTCATGCATACAGGCACATAACTCTGCCCTTTTTAGCGGACACATCGGTATCACAGGATTCCACCACATCCTGAATGATCCACGTGTGCAACATATACCACTCGTCTTGGAGACACCGAGCTTTGAGCTTCCGAAAGAAACCTGGGCCAGGGAAATTGAGGCTTTGAACAGGCTTTCTGGTCTCACATTAGAGGAAGACACGACCAAGGAGGTGGCTGAACCTATCAGAGTTGCGGTGAAGCTTGCGTCACAATCCAGTGGCAAGACCAAACCAAAACGAAAGCTCCAAGCCACGGTCTCCGAGTGAAGATGCAGCTAAGGGTTGATGAATGAACGGTCTGTGGGCTGAATTTTCAGAATGGTCTGTCGCCGATGGTCACTGATGGTCACTGATTAGACGTTTCTTGATATTGAAATTGGTCGAGCACCACCAGATTTATGGGTGCCACCATAATGCTAGTGCAGGTGATTCGCCTCGTGATTAGGTCATTATTTTGATGTAGTAAAGAACACCTGTGAGCACACGGTAGACTACATATATCATCAAGTCTGCTTGGCTTGTGAGCTTAGAATTTTCTGAATCCAAACTTCTATCTGCCTTCAGGAGAAAGTGCAACAAACATCTTGGCTTACATCGTACATTTCTAGATGTGATCTCGTGTTCAACCAGATCTGATTCCATCTTGAGGTAGGTTTAGAACCTACTCATCATGTGGTGACAAAGCTATGCAGGTGAAATGACTTTACTGTGGTTATTGTACTGAATGACTTTCCATAACGATTTAATTTGTTGAGCTCAAGTTTCTCCACCTGATCACTCTGGAAGAGTAGCAACTTAAAGCAGAATGTTGCTTTTGTGATTTGCATCAACAATGCACTGCATGTAGGATCTACCTTTATTGAATTTACCATGACCTCCCTGATCCACATGAGGACACTCCAATGGCAGCAACTCTACAAAAGCCAGAATTTGCAAACATTTATCATGTTAATGAGTCTTGATGTACCTACCCTTCATTATATTGAAATCCAAATTTAGCATGGCTTCAGCTTGAGGTGTGGCAGTTTTGGGCATTACCTCAGTCAGGATCAAGTCTAGTTTGTTGACCTGCAAAAGTTAAGAGGATGAGTTTTTAGACATCTACTATATTGTTCTTCAATCTATACATTCTCATCATTGCAGGTTAGAAATGCAGAGTTTATGATTTGGTGAGGGGGATAGAAGGAACTGATTATTTATTCAGTGCTCCTACAGTAGCTCATATAAGCATGCACTTGAGGAAGGTATCTCATCATAAAACATTGTGTTGGTTCAAGGTAGACAACTCAGCAGACATGACATGATGATGCATCTATTGTTCTTGTGACACATGATCTGAGCCACTTAAATTTCTGATACATCTATAGTTTAGTAGGTAGCAGTGACAAAGGTGGCACATTTTAACCAAAATTTGTGATGGAGTTTGTTTGTCTAGCATTTCATTATCTAACTGATATCTGAGTACTGTTATGCATAGAAGTGGCTTCTACCCCAGGTAATTGAAATGGTACAGTAAATGTACAATATTTGAGTAAAACAGTAATGGGAGTTGAATAGAAAAGCGCACCACAAGAACATTGTATTCACTACAGTTTCAAGATTGTATCAATATGATCTTGAGTATAACAATAATGTGATACTTGGAGCTCATCAGTATTAGGATTGAGTACTAGATTCTGGAAGGTTGTTAAGTCATGAGAGGAGGGGCAGACCAAGCACTCATCATAGCCAATGTAGAGGTTGAGAGTAGTGCCACAGATGTGACTAGAAAAAGACTCAGCAATGTGATCTGAAAACAGTGGGACTCTGGAGTGATGTATGGTCACACAGTTCAGCAGCTCTAGACTGCACAAGTCAGAGCTTACTGTTTTTCTAAGAATGCAGAACCAGCAAGATTGGTAGGCTAAGTTGGAGGGCTTGTAAATGCCAGCATGGATCTTGTCATGTATGATTTTGCAGACTTCCTTTTTGAGGCCAGGCAGGATAGGTTGGTTGTACTGGACCCAAGGAACATGCAGAATAGTTAGTATATGTACTAGCAGGAAGAAGTTGGGTCACAAGCTGCCATGTTTGGAGTTGTCCCAAGCATGGATTTGGTCTTCAAAGCAACAGTGTAAGGGAACAAACACTTTGTAAGTAAACCCAGTGAGAGCAAGCAGGCACAAGCAACAAGTGAGAGTCAAAGGAGCATGGAGGTGGCTAAGAGTTGGGCAAGGGGTGAGAGCAGTGAGCAGAGCATGGATAGTGATACTAGGGTTCTTACAGTCAGATCAATGAATAGGCTAAGAAAACACTGCTATTGTTTGGTCAGAGGATATTCTATCCTGCTGACCAGCTTATATACTACATCTGTGGCTATGCTATGACTAATGCTGTATGTGGTAAGTGACCTGGGTATGCTAAGCAGTAATTACTAACAATACATCAAAGGAGAAATAGAGTCCAATGACTGCAAAGGGCTGACTAATACTGACTGGAGGGTGCAGGGACCTGGCAGCCAGTTGGTCGGATGTGCTAGAGATGATGCTACACTTATGACTAAGACCAGATAGAGTCAGAGTTGCCTATCAGAGTTACTTAACAGGGTCATCCCCTTACAAACAGGCTTGTATTTCTTCTTGACCTAGACACCTTTTTAGGTTAGTCTGGTTAGTAACAAAAACAGCTGGAAAGGGATATTGTAAGGGGATGGGCCCCTGAGGACTGTTCAACTCCATTCCAGGCTTAGTCCAAGGATGATCCAACATTCTAGCTCATCTGACATACCACCTGTCAGGCCCTACACTCTTCTGTCCCTATTAGTTGCCTTCCATAAATCACATGCTTAGACCTTACTCAGTATAGATTAATTTTTAGCTTGGCTTTCATAAATACTGCCAACAGATGATGTAGTTATGTTAGTTATCATTTCTAGCAATGTAGTATATAGGATAGTCTGCAGGATAGAATATCCTCAGACCAAACAATAGCAGTGTTCACCAGGTCTTGTAAGGGGACTGGTCTTCAGACTGTCCCACCCTCACCTAGCTTAGTCTGTGGGGATTGGCACCTCTATCTAGCTGACCTCCAGACTGCCTGGCCCCTTCTTACTCCCTCACTGTTCTGGCTCCCAGGCCTTGTTGTTGTTGTTTCATCTGGGCCTTTTGGCCTTTCCTACTCCTTCAAGGGCTAGTTACATGAATCCTTGTATGTCAGACCCCTACAGTATGTCATAGGTACAGTTTACGGACACTTCGGTAGGTACTCTGGCCAGACACCTTTTCAAGTGTGCCAGTTACACCTCATAGCCATTTTACTACAACTTGATCCTGCTGAAGTTCATACAGCCCCTGCATTTGAATTCTAGACCATCTGCTGTTATTGTGCCATCCCTACTTATACCCATTTTTAGCTCCACAATGCTTTCCCCTTCACTTAACCATTGTGGGTATAGGCTCTTTCTTGAACCTACCTCATGCCCAGATCCTTCCATTCCCATGGGATTTGACACTGACCTGCCTTCCTGCTCTTGACCCGGCCTCTCCAGCTGTGCAGTTTGGACTATGGGCCAAGGGGGACTTACAACCACATGGTACTTCAGCAGCTGCCCCAATTTCACCTCCATCTTGATGGGTCTTTCTGAACCCACCTGCACTATGGCCCATTTGGTTTAGTGGGTTTTCCCTCCCAAGCACTGCACCAGGCAACTCTTTCCTTTTCTGTCCAAACAGGAGCATGGTGGTCACATTGCATCATTGCCCCACATGTCATTGGTGCAATTCATTTGGGGCAGCCTGACCAACAGGGCCTTCCAGTAACACATGATGGGCAGTGGCTTTCCAGTGGTGTTGAACAACCCACATGGTGTCTAAGGTGTTTTCCACACAGGTGCACTTAGCCAGGAGTCGAATCCCCAACCTTGCACTTGCAGATCATGTGACCTGCTTTGGGACACGATGGTGCCAGCTGAGCCACCATGCCCCTGGCTCCCAGGCCTAATGGGTATATTGTACCTAGCACATGGTATATTATTGTTGATCATTGATCCTTTTACTACCAGGCCCAATTAGTCAATAGTTCATAGTCATCAGTCTCCACTTTGTCATTAGGTTGTAGTCACTGGCCTCTGGCTTAGTCATAAGTACTTAGTCATCAAGTAGCCTTGTAGTATAAAGGTTGTAAGGGGATGACCCTGTTAAGTAACTTTGATGAGTAACTCTGACTCTATCTGGCCTTAGTCATAGGTGTAGCATCATCTCTAGCACATTCAATCAACTGGCTGCCAAGCCCCTGCACCCTCCTGTCAGCATGAGTCAGCCCTTCATAGTCATTGGACACTATTTCTCCTTTTGACATATTGTTAGTAATTACTGCTTAGCATATCCAAGCCACTTACTATGTATAGCATTAGTCCTAGCATAGCCATAGATGTAGTATATAAGCTGGTCAGCAGGATAGAATATCTTCTGACCAAACAATAGCAGTGTTTTCTTAGCCTATCCATTGATCTGACTGTAAGAGCTCCAGTGTTGTTACTCACATTTGGCTCACTATGCTTGCCCCTCACCTGACTCTTAGCCACTTTGTGCTCCTTTGACTCTTGCTTGTTGCTTGTGTCTGCTTGCCTTCCATTGGGTTTATCTATGGAATGCTTGTCCCCTTACAAAGATAGGATATCCCCAGTCTGGACATAGCATTGCTTTCAGGTTTTTTTACTAGCATGACTGTAAGCTCAGCCAGTGCAGCCCCTTGCTTTGCTCCACCCTTTACCTTTGCCCCTTGTTAGTTGCCTGCCACTTGCCTGCTGTGCCTCAGGCTGGCTGGCTTGCTGCTTGCCTCTTGACTGGATGGTAGGGACATGAGTGGTGAGCTTGGCTTGGACTATCCATGATCGATGTCCCCTTATAGGTCTATCTATTGATCCAACTGTAAGAACCCCAGCATTGTTACTTGTGCTTGGCTTGCTGCACTTGCCCCTTGCCTGCCTCTTAGCTGCCTTTGTCTTTGACTCTTGCTCATTGCTTGTGCCTGCCTGCTCTTGCTGGGTTCACCCATGGAGTGTTTGTCCCCTTACAGATATTGAACCAAGATGTCCATAGTGATGTTATTAGGAGAGGAGTGAAGTGTAGTCATAGTAAGTCCAAGAATCTGGGGATTGGGAACATCTGTAGATATAACATCAGAATCAGTAGGTAAGGAATCAAAAGGGATGAGGCTGTAGCATATAAATAAGCTTAGAGTGGGGCTTTCTGGGTTCTCTGTAAGTATAGAGTCTGTAGGTAAAATATTATTATCTAATTCAGCACAAAAAATAAAGGAAACTTGTCCATTGTGGTGGTTATACTTGACTACTATAGCCAGGCTGTTAGTGTCTTTGCTAATTGTGGTGGTAGCAATGGTGGCATTGCCATCGGGGCAAGGCATTTTTGTCATAGCAAAACTTCTAGTGGAGTTGCTTGGGCTTGCCTTTCAAAAAGGCCAGTATGACATGCCAAAAGCCAGTGTTGGATTGTTAATGTTGTTTCTTGCTTGTTGAGGGTTTTGACAATGCTGCAGGTAAAAACATAGAATGGGTGGCCAAGAAGAATGTTGTATGCTGGCAAACAAAGGATGTGAATCTGAAGCTAGAACATAATGTCACTGATAGTACAAGGAACACTGTGTGCTAGGTCCAGCAACCAATCCATACTGCTGTTAGCAATCTGCATGTTAAGTACAACACTTAGATCATAAGTCAGAGACAGGTTGCTAGTGAGTTCAGCTGACATAAATATAATCTGAGACCCACTATCAATGATACATTCTATTTCCTTGCAATTGTTGATGAGCTATGTGTCAGGATCCCTTGACCCTGGGGGGGCTCCTACAAAGTAAAAGAACAACCTGGGCAGACTTGATAGCCAACAAGTATGTGGTCAAGTTGAGAAATAAGAGAACTGGGAAAGATAAACCTGAAAACTGATAGATTGAAGAGAAAGAGACAGAAGGATGAACACAAGTAAAAAGCAGACACAATAGGTAATCTCAAGACTGGTACTATACTGTATCTAGCCCATACATTCAGCTTTGATCTTGATATACTTGTCAGATTGTAATGGGCCATTGCATAACATGGAGGTGCTCAGCAAAATGAGCCTTCACAACTGAGTGACCTAATATGGCAAGAGAGGTTAAAGTCTTGCCCATTCCACCAGGTCCTAGAAGACAGATGTGTTTTCGTGGGGCTGCAATGATAATGTCAACAAGTTTGGACATTAGAGAATCATGACCATGAAGGATAGTTGAATTTGTGAGCCTGAGACAGTGATGGCATGACACCCACAGGCAGATGTTCACCAAGAATTGTTTTTACATCATCTATCTCAAGCCAAAGGATCTTGAGATCCTCCTTCTGCTCATTGTAGAAAGTTATGATATGCTGTTTGAGCCAGGAAAACATCTCCACATTGTTGATGGTACATCTCAGCTAAGGAAAAATATGCTCAACCAATCTACAACAGAAAATTGCTTGAGAAGACTCACCGTAAATTTTTCCATTGCATTATCCAATCTTGCAACACATTCATTGACTTTGTCATTGTTAATGCTATGGAAGAGGAAAAGAAGCAAGTGATGCTGGGAAGTGATTTCATCTAGTTTTGCCTTGATGTACTCCATCTCCCTGCAGAAATCAGAGTCATCAATTATGAAAGGAAGAATGACAAGCTCTGCACTCTTTTAAAATACTAATGTCACAAACAAGTTTGGCACAGATATCATCTTCTTTCTTTGCCCCTTTGAGTTCATCAACAAAAACAATGACTAGTTCTTGAATTTGGTCCCTGAGTTTTTTTGCACAGTTGAGAATGGCTTGCTTTTTCTGAAGAAGGATTATGAATAAGAGGTGAAGTAATACATAAGGCTCATTTGAACTTACATCACATGCTTTGATGATATTTACAGCCACTTTGAACCAAGCTTACAGTCATGCTAGCAGGAGGATCTGCATTCACAGTCAAAGGTGATCCTGATGCTTTGGCAGCATACATTGCCAGTCAGACTGGCAAGTTGGTAGGCATTGCTATGAAGGCCAAATTTGTGGGGCTGGCATCCAATAATGTTCCAGATGCCCTTGCAGATGTGGAGAGCCTTGAAATCAATACATGAATTGCACTGGAGGAGGAGCCATAAGTCAGCATTGATTGGACAGAATGCACTGCTGAATCAACGCTGTCCAGTGCTACTGCCCCATTTGACACATACCCTTTCTACCTTGACTCGGGAGCTACTGTTCATATTTTGCCAAACATGCCCAATTTTGACATTCTAATGCCCATACTGCATAAGCCTATTCAGGGTGTAGGGGGCTCAACAATCTCTGTGACTGCAATAGGAAAAATGTGTCTGCATTTAGTAAACAGTTCCCACTCTCATGCTTGACAATGCAATGTATGTACCCAAGGCCACAGTCAAGCTACTATCAATTAGTTCAATGGCAAAAAGGGCCAGCATCTTTACAACTTTCAGTGACACTGAAGCAACCTTGTTCAAGAAGGATACAAATGAATTAGTGGCACATGGAACCTTACTTCCCATGAAGAACCTATATGCATTGAACCTCCATGATGAGTTTGCACTGTCAGTTCACACATCTCCCACCATTGTTACATGGCACCGGCAACTGGGTCATGCTAATTATCAAACAATTGTCAACATGGCGAAATCTGGCATGATCAAAGGTATGCCATCCAACTTCCCCTCCAAACCACCAAAATGTGATGAGTGTATATGTGGCAAACAGGCAAGGATGCCTGTTCCAAAAGTTAGGGAGGAGGGAATTGGACATAGAGCTACCCAGAAGCTGGAAATTGTCTGGGTTGACTTGACTGGGAAACAGGATGTGACTTCACAAACTGGGAATAACTACATGATAAACATTGTTGACGATTACACAAATAAACCATGGTCCATCCCATTGAAGCTAGCTAAAGAGTGGTGCATTTAATGAGCTAAAAGCATGGATACTGGCATGACAGGTTGAGACTGGCCTATGGCTAGGTATACTCCACTCCAGAAATGACTCTGAGATAATAGCCAAAGAAAATGAAGCATGGTTTCAATCCCAAGGAATAACAACCCAACATGATGCTGTATACACATCGGCACACCTTGGACATGTTGAGCAGATGCACAGGACACTTATGGGTAAGAGTATAGCCATGAGACTGTATGCAAAATGTCCAGTGTTCTTGTGGGATGAATTTTATTTGACTGCGACTCACTTGCATGAGAAGACAAAGACTTTGGCCATAAAAGATGTGACTCCAGATGAACTCTGGAATGGCAAGAAACCAAATTATTCTTACATCTGCAAGATTGGGTGCCATGTATTTGTTCTGGTAATGGGAAAACATAATCCAAAAATTTATGAAAGGTTGATCAAATGTGTTCTAATAGGCTACAATCCCAAAGTGAAGGCTTATCAATGTTACGACAGAAGTTCTAGATGGGTATACAGCATGTACCACATTAAATTCATTGAACACCAGGATGAGTACAATACCATGGACCAACATACAACCCCTCCAACTTCTGACCATACAAGCACCCCTTCCATTGAAACCATCTCTCGAGGGGCAGTAGATCATCCATTTGTAGCCCCAGATGACAATGATAAGCCATTTCCTAGTGAGAATGAGGGGGTAGACACAGTCCAACCCATGCCTGAAGTACCTGCAGACCCTATTCCTTGTGAACAAGATGAACATTTACACCAACATGTTGAGCCAATACAGCAACAGCCATGGCAGTTGGCCTGAGTACCAATCCCAACTGCAAGAAGCCAACTGGACATGGCCCCTGAAATGGCCATGCAATGAGCCACTAGGGAATCGAGAGAATCAGCAGACCAAATACAAGAAACAAAGGCAGAGCATCAATGTGCCATTGAAGAATTACACTGTGAAGACTGCATAGAACTACTGAATGACATAAATGAGAACATTGACCTCAATCAAGTCCTGACAATGATAAGTAGTGTTGGAGACAAGCCAGGTATTGATGCAAACAATGTAGATCCTGAGGTACCAAAAACTTGGAACCAAGCTCAAAACTCCCCTGATGCAGAATGATGGCAGACAGTGTACAACAAGGAACTGAAGTCCCTGAAAGATATGGGGGTATATTGTCTCATACCAAGAGAAGAGGTACCTACCAGATACAGAATTCATTGTGGATATCCAGTGTTTGCACTCAAACACAATGAGAAGGGAGAAGTTGTATGATTTAAGGTTAGACATGTCTTGCAAAGTTTCAATCAAGTTTATGGCAAAGAATATGCAAAGACTACCTCACCAACAGTGCATGCTGAATCATGGCGGATCCTACTTCACCTTGTGGCAGTCCAAGGCTGGGATGCAATGCAGTTTGATATCAAAACTGCATTTTTATATGGTGTCTTACCTGACGAGGAGACCACATATATGGATCAATTGAAGGGCTTTGAAGAATTGGAGAAGGAAAGCTATGTCTGTAAGTTAGAGAGAGGACTTTACAGGATGAAACAGGCAGGCTGAATCTGGAATCGAATCTTGAATGAGAACATGGTACAGAAATGGGGCTTCACAAGACTGGCATGTGAATTGTGCATTTACTACAGGACATTAAGTCATGGGACAGTCATTGTGGCAGTCCATGTAGATGATTTCTTGTCAATAACGAGTTCCAAACAGGCAAATGGATATTTCAAGTCTCAGTTCCAGGAAACATGGACAATATCAGATTTGGGTACACAGCAACAGATTGTTGGGATTGCAATCAAATGGGATAGACCCAGTCAAGCAGTATACCTTTCACAAACACCAATAATTGACAGATTGATCTCACAATTTGGGCAGAAAGATGCAAACCCATTATCTTTACCAATGGAACTGGGCTTGAAACTCAGATGAGCTGATTATTCTAGCCTCACACAGAGGGAGCATGATGACATTGCAAGGATTCCATACCAAAGACTAGTAGGGGGTTTAATATGGTTGGTGATATCCTCATGCCCTGACATACAATATGCCATTCAGCAACTAAGCCAGTACTTCGATTCATACTCACTGACTCATTGGAATGCCGCAATCCATGTGGTTTGATACTTGAAGGGGATGAGAAACCTATGACTCTGCTTGGGTGGAACATCTCCTGTTTCACTTGCTGGCTTCACTGACTTGGATTGGGTGAATTGCCTCGATATGAGATGAAGTGTAGGTGGGTATGCATGGTCCTTGGGGTCAGGCACTATCTCTTGGGCATTGCAGAAACAGAAAACAGTGGCTGCTTCCTCCTGTGAGGCTGAGTATATGGCCGCTTTTGAGGCTGCACAGGAGTGCATATGGCTGAGAACCCTCCTTCAGGCAGTTGGCTACAACTCTGACATGGCAACTACTATTATGTGCAATAACAATGCTGCAATTAACCTTTCACATGTGGATATCAAATACCATTTCCTACATGAACATGTTGCATCAAATGAACTCATTATAAAATCTATAATATATGGGATGACTCCTGGGAAAGTGGCTGTGTGCTCAATATATGCGATATGCAATGACAAATCTTAAGAAACTGGGTTCCATCAATCCTTATGTAATGCTTATGTAAAATTATATAAGTTGGCTGGCTTCAAATTTTCGGCCAGTTCCTTGGAAAGATCAATTGATCACATAAACATCAAAAACATCACACCAAATCTCTCTTTCTTTCTTCCTAAAAAACTGAAGCTTCCAACATTGTCTCTGCTTTGATACTGTGAGAAAAGGCTTTGATTGGCTTGATAGACTTTTCTGAAGAGGCTTCACTTACTTGGCCATGTATTATTCTACTACTGAGTGTTATCTCCAATCACTGATCAAACTGATAACCAGATCTTCACTATTGCATCTTTTATCAGGCTATTTCTTAGCATTGAGTAGCTTTCTGTCCTTGAGGTGGGCCTTCTTTTCTTTGCCTAATTGTCTGATGGCTGATTTTGATGGTGTATAGAAGCTGAATTTCTTATGTGTACTTCTTTTCTGAGAGTCATCTCTATTGACTGATCATGACTGAAAACAGACTTCACTGCAGTCTTTATCAGGCTTTTTTTCTGTGCATTCAGTAGCTTTGCAGGTATGTTTTCTCTAGGTTTATCTGAGAGCTGATTAGTGAGCAGTATCTGTTTTTTTTTGAAGCAGCTATTGGTTTTCTACTTTCAAGGTAAATCTCTTTTTCTGTGCTGACAGTTGATCTTCATGTTCTCTCAGTAGAATCTTTGCTCTTATCCTCACATCATATTTGAGCCATTTTATATGTGGCTCTCACTCAGGTAAGAATGTTTCCTGCTTATTCAAGCCTGTATTTGACTGATAATTTGGTAGTTTCTGCTTTCTGTGCTATACTGCTGTTATCCTTCAGTTTTGGACAGTTGCTGAGTATGTGTTTCTTATTTTTCTCATCTAGAAGAATCATCATTAGCTTGAATTCAGAATCAAACATTGTTTTTTATTGAGCACTTCCAATACTTTTTATCAGTTTACTTTTCAAGCCTTGATTATGTGAGTACTTATTCACTATTTTTTGATTCTTTGTTTATTGATAAAATTCAGGCCACCTTCTATCCAGGAACTACCCAGTACTCCTGAGAGTCAAAGACAACAGTCTCGCTCTCAAAGTAGACTACAATTGTTGCAAATGACTGATCCTGATGATTGATGTGCAAACCGAGGTAATAGAGCTTCTTCCCATAATTTTGAACAGGTCAATGCTGCTATGCCACCTGTGCAACCTTTGCATTTTGATTCTATAGCACTGGGTAGGGGTACTAATGCCCCCTCTATGAATGATGTTGCTTCTGGATTTTCTGAAAGACCTATGAGACTGCCAGCTATCTCTGATGACCCATTTTCTTTGAATGCTCCTGTGGGCCAGAGCATATATATACCTCCTGTAACACATTTACCTGAGGGTTGGGATGCCCCATTGCAAAATCCTATTCCTCAGAATGTGCCTGCTGCACCTGTTTTGAGAAGGAATCAGCATAGACATAAGAATCAAACACATACATCCCTTGCTCCTACTGCTAATGTTGCATCTACCTCTTCTTCTGGACATAGAAGGCTCCCTCAACCACTACATAATATCTCCAGTGGACAAGCTGATCCTGCACTGAATAACTTGACCAGAGGAAATATTGCTTATAGAGAAATGATGTTTAATTATAATGCATCTCAAGAGCAATGAGCATTAGCAGCTTTTCAAGAGCAACAAAGACAAAGAAATATTGCTCAGGAACAGAATGGACAGAAATTTGGTGCTCAACAATCAGATGCATTAGCTGAATTGGAGCAGGAAAGACAGAGATTCTTTGCTGAGCAAGAAGAAGCAAGATAAAGACAAGAAAGATATGATCAGAGATTAGCAGAGGAACAAAGACTTGCTGCTCAGCAGGAGGAGGCTGGACAGAGACAAGAGAGACATGAGCAAATATTAGCAGAGCAAGATCCTGAACATAGGCCTTTCAATAATGTTTTAGCTCAAAGGATTTTACAACTATGGGAGGGCCAACATATAGCTGATTTAGAAGAGGATTTCAATGGTTTTGCTCTTGAAGATGATATTGAACTGGAAAATATTCATGCAGCCTTCAATGAAATGATGCTGCACCCTCTTGAACATTTTGAAGAACCTAGGGAAAATATGAATGATTTTGGAGAACAAGTCTTTAATGGCTTGGCTCCTCAGAATAACATACCTCCTGAAGATGACTTGGAATATGTTGATCCTGCTGAACATGGTCCTCAGAATGACATACCTCATGAAGATGACTTGGATCCTGCCAGACATATACCAGCAGAACTTCCTGATGATAATCTACCAGCAGAACAACTGGAACCACCTCCTGTTCATCCTCCTATTCCACAAATACAAGAGCCTGGACCTGTTCAGCCTATTCCCAGAGGAAGGCAGCCTTACTTGATAGAACCCCCATCTTATTATCTTGGTCCTATGAGTGTTATATGTCCACACTGTCAAGCTCTACATTCTGATGCTGAAAAGCTCACTAAGTCTACTAGAAACAATCCAAAGTTTGGAATGTGCTGCTTACAAGGCCAAGTGAATTTGCCCAGACTCAAAGATGCTCCACCTGAACTACTCAGCTTACTCCATGGCCACCATCCATGGCCACCATCCATGGCCACCATCCATGGCCACCATCCATGGCCACCATCCTCTCTCTGACACTTTCAAAACATATATCTGTCAATACAATGCAGCCTTTGCATTCACATCTCTGGGAGTTAAAATTGATCATGCCATTACAAATGCTCCTGGACCATATAGCTTTAGGATCAATGGATAACTCCATCATCTGACAGGTGCCTTGCTTCCTATTGAAGGTAATCATCCTGTATATGCACAACTCTACTTTTATGACCACAACTAGCAATTGGCTTTTCATCAACAGAATAATTCCAGGTTGGATCTTCAAATAATGGCCTCTTTGCAGGATATGCTTGCTAGAGTCAATTCCTTCATTGATTTATACAAGCAAGCCAGGCAGATTATGAGAGAAGTTCCAGAAGGCCAACCACAAAGACTTTTTGTCACACTTAGAGCTGATTTTGGAGACCCATGACACCATAATAACCCCAATGAACAGGAGGGGGTTGCAGCTATAATTCCTGGAGATGGCTCAGAAGAACGATCAGATCATTGTGATATAGTCTTGCATTTGCATGGAGGTCAATTGAAGCGGATCAGTCATTTGCACCCATATTATACTTCATTGCATTATACCATTATGTTTCCAACTGGAGAGTCAGGATTTCACACAAATATTCACTCTCATTTTGGGCCAGAGAATCAACAAAGAGCACCAAAGGTCACTCAAACTGCATATTATGCATATAGACTGCAGAAAAGAACTTTAGAAGCTAATGCAGCATTACTCTGGAGTGGAAGGTTATTTCAACAATATGTTGTTGATGCATGGGCTTCAAGTGAACAAAACAAGTTGAATTGGGTTTGACACAATCAGAAAAAGATCAGAGCTGAGGTTTATCAGGGAGTAGTAGATGCTGCTGCTGGAGATGAGGCAGTTACCCCACAAAGCCATTGTGTTATTCTTCCTTCCTCCCATACTGGAAGTGAATGACAAATGCAGCAATTATTCCAGGACTCTATGGCTATCTGCAGGCATTTTGGAAAACCTGATCTCTTCTTGACTATGACTGCCAATCCAAAGTGGTCAGAAATTGAAGAAGCTCTCTTGAAGAAACCTGCAGTCAATGGAAAAAAACAAACAGCTGCTGATCGACCAGATATTGTTGCCAGAGTATTTGAACTCAGGAAAAATGCTGTGGTAAAGGAGATCAAAGAGGGTCTCTTTGGCAGCTGTGTGGCTCATGTTCATACTATTGAATTCCAAAAGAGAGGACTTCCACATATGCATATCTTGATCTTTTTCCATTGCCATCACAGGATCAAGGATGCACCTGATGTGGATTCCATTGTCTCTGCCCAAATTCCAGATCCAGTCACTCAGCCTCAATTGTATCAGGTATTGGCTTTGTTTGAATCCTGAATTCAGTTACTTATCTTTGTTATCAGGTTGTTACTGCCAACATGGTCCATGGTCCATGTGGAGCTGCCAAACCCAATGCTAAGTGCATGGTAGATGGCAAATGTTCCAAGAAATACCCAAAGGAATTCCAAGAGGCTACTCAGTATGGAGATAATGGCTATCCTCAATATGCCAGACCTGACAATGGGCACTTTTTTGAAAAGAATGGTCATCATTATGACAATTGTGATGTTGTCCCATACAATCCTTATCTCTCAGCCATGTATCAATGCCACATCAATGTGGAGGTCTGTGCTTCAGTAGAAGCCATCAAATACATTCACAAGTACATCTACAAAGGCCATGATAGAACCACTTTGGAAATTGCCAAAGACCAGGGAGACCAGAGGGATGAAATTAAAGAACACTTAGATGCCAGATACATTTCTGCAGCTGAATCATGCTGGCACATCTTTGAATTCAACATGCATGGAGAATATCCTCCTGTGTATCGATTACCTGTTCATTTGGAAGGCCAGCATGAAGTTTACTTCTAGGATAATGAACCTTTGGAGATTGTAGCTGCCAGGCCTAATGCAGACAAGACTGCACTTACTGCTTGGTTTGAAGCCAATGCCAGATTCCCTAATAACAACACCACTTATCAGAGCTTTCCAATCAAGTTTGTCTATGAAGCTTCTAAAAGAAGTTGGAAGGAGAGGCAAAGAGGAACAGCTATTGGAAGGATGTTGATGTGCTCCTATGCCGCCTAGTGCCGTGCAGGAAACCTAAAAAAAGAGAACCTAACACTCGTCACTAGATAGGGTAGCTGGCAGTAGGAAGTTAATAGTTGAGGGCGAGTCAGTAACCGTCCCAGAGAACTAGAGCGAAAGTGGTGGTGTGGAAGTGAAGTCAAAAATAGTCGCTACCGCTAACAGTAGTCGCTAGTGACAGTAAGAGGAAAAAGGTGAAGACAAATAACGTCGCTAAGAACCAGTGAACTTGAAATGGTGGCAAGGAGAGTAAAGGAGAGAGACAGCGGTAAGAGTAAAACTGAGATCGAAGGACGAACGTAAACTTGTCGCTAGCTGCAATTGCTAGCATTGCTAAGTTGAAATAATGCTAATAGGCACCCATAGTCAGTACCACACTAAGTCGAGGTCAAAGTCGAAGAGGCTTGTTGCTAAGCCAAAGTCGAAGACAAGATGAGGGAAAGAGATGGGGCAAATGAAATCTTAAGCTGGTAGCTTATAGAGAGGGGAGTGATACAATGGTGATTCAATGGTAAAATTCAATGGGGTGATGTCTATGTACAGGCAGTATTTATACGTTTTCGAAGTATAGTAAGGGAAGGTAAGTAATTAAGTGCCACTAGCGGCAGCGTCTGCCACTGTGTTTATGTTGCGTGCCAGGCGTCAGTCCGTAACTAAGTAAAAAGTCATAGGTGAAGCCTTGGCGACGACTAATTGCTAATAAGAACCAAAAAGAGAACGAGTCCGATGTCAATACCTGAAGTATGAACACCGTTCGGTAATGTTGGTAAGCTCAACAAGGGGAATGATAGTAAAAAGGTATGCATCTGGTAATATGTCCATATATAGTAAAGGAACGCCGTTTTGTTGCCAGGATCACTAAGGTTGCTAATAATCATTGCCAAGGGGGTCTAGGCCTTGATGGTCCAGGCCCAAGTTCCAGGCTTCGCGTGATGTTCCCTGTGATCGATAAGTCTCGTGGTCGCTAGAGTCTTGTGCTTCGGTCCAATCCTCGGGCTAAGTCCCGTGCGCTGAGTGTTGTGACTTGTGTCAAATTCGAAGTAGTCAGCTGCCGCTAAGTCCGAACTGCTGAAAAAGGTGCTTAGCAATAACTGGGGCTCATCAATGTACTTTGCTTCACCCAGACAGGGAGAAAGGTTCTACCCCTAGGATGCTCCTGACAGTTGTGATGAATGCAAAATCATGGGCTGATCTTAGGACAGTCAATGGCCACACCTATCCTACTTACAAAGAGGCATGCAAGGCCCTTGGCCTGTTGGAAGATGATGCAGAATGGAGGCAATGTCTTGCTGAAGCTGCTCCAATCCAATCAGGATCAGCTCTTAGACAGCTCTTTTGCACTATACTATTTCACTGTGCTCCTACCACTCCAGAGGCTCTATGGAATGAATTCAAGCACTCTATTTGTGATGATCTTAGACACAGATTGGAGAATATCTGGCAGTACAGAGATAGAGTCTTTACTGATGAAGATGTTTATGACTATGGCCTTCATCTGATCAATGACAACTTGAAGAATTTTGGCAAGACTCTTCAAGACTTTCCCAATATGCCAGAACCTCAACAAGTTTGGAATGTAATTCCAGGTAAGCCAGCCATTGTATAGAGAATTCACTCTAGGACTGATCAAACAATTTTAGGGAATAGACTTTTACAAGAAGAAACAGATTATGATGTTGAGGAGTTGAAGAGAAGGGTGAATGAAAACAAGGCCAGGTTTAATGGTGAACAACTGGGGGCCTTCAATGAAGTTATGGACTCTGTGGATAACAACTTGGGCAAGATGATATTCATTCACAGTGCAGGTGGATGTGGCAAAACATTTGTCTGCAACACTTTAGCTTCTGCTGTTTGGTCCAATGGAGATGTGGCATTATGTGTAGCATCATCTGGGATTGCTGCCTTATTGCTGGAGGGTGGTAGATCTGCACATTCAAGGTTCAAAATCCCCATTCCTGCTCTGGATACATCCATTGCCAATATCAAAAGAGGAACTCAGTTGTCTCAACTCTTACTCCAGACCAAAGTTGTCATCTGGGATGAAGTCCCAATGCAACACAAAAATGCCATTGACTCTGTGGATCGAGGGTTCAGAGACATCCTGGAGAAGGATGTGCCTTTTGGTGGAGTGACTGTGGTGTTTGGAGGAGATTTTTAGCAAACTCTTCCAGTTATTCAATGGGGACTCAGGCAGCAGATGATTGCTGCTTCACTCAAAAGAGGAAGACTTTGGGATCAGATTCAAGTTCACTATTTGGTTCAAAACATGAGATTGGATCAGACTCCTGATAATGATGCTCATGCAGCATGGTTTTTAGATGTTGGTGCTGGAAAAGATCTTGGGCCTGGAGAAACAGTACAACTTCCTGCAACTATGATCTGTGATGACAGTTCTATCAAAGGATTAATCTCTTCCACTTATCCTCATATCAATCACCATCAAGATGATCAGTATTACCTGGACCAAACTATTCTTTCTGGCAAGAACTCTGATATAGAGGATATCAACTCAGAGGTTCTGCAGAAATACCGAGGAGAAGAGAGGGTTATGCAGAGTGCAGACTCTGTCATGTCTAATGATGGAAATGTTAATGACCTGACATTGTATCCAATGGAATACTTCAACTCTTTGAAAGCCAGTAATTTGCCTTTAGCTAAATTGGCTCTGAAGATTGGTGTTCCTGTCATGCTGCTCAGAAATCTGGATACAACTAAAGGACTTTGCAATGGGACAAGAATGATTGTCACCCACATCAGCACTAGAGTTCTCAGATGTCAGATCATCAGTGGGGATGCCAAGTTTGCAGGATCAATTGTTTTGATTCCAAGAATCAACATGGATGTCTCTGAAGAGGATTTGCCAATTCCATTGTGCAGGAGACAATTCCCAGTTTGATTTGCCTTTGCTATGACAATCAACAAGTCTCAGGGTCAATCAGTCAAGCATGTTGGATTGGACCTTTGATCAGGAGTTTTTTCACATGGCCAACTTTATGTTGCACTCTCTCAGTGCACATCAGGAGATCATATCAAAGTGATTTTGGACCCAGAAAACACATCAAGAAAGACTGCAAATATTGTCTATCAAGAAATCCTGAATGGTTTACAAATGAAGTGTGACTTTTGTTGGATTCAGGCAACAAATTGCTAACTTCTATGAACTTCAGCACCTAATGTATATAGTTGGACCATGTAGTATAGATATTCTCAATTGTTTACAAATGTAAGTGTGACCATTTAAAGAGTTGCTTGGTTAGTACTAACTTTTATAATTTTCAGCATCTCTAATATATACCAGTGGACATTGTAGTATTTTGTGAATAATGTAATATAGATACATGATTAGTTTATACATAGAATCTCAGTGTATTGAATTGTAAGAGAAAAGCAACACTTAGTCAACAAAATACAAAGACCTAACCAAATGAAGTGAGGTTAGGTCTGGGACTGAGCATTAAGTTTGAACTACAAGGACATAACCAAACAAAGTGAGATTGGGTCTGGGATGAAGCATTGAGTAGAATATTGAGGACCTAACCTCACTTTGTTTGGTTAGGTCTGGGACTTAGCATTGAGTTGGAAATACAAAGACCTAACCAAATGAAGTGAGGTTGGGTCTAGGACTTAGCATTGAGTTTGAAATACAAGGACCTAACCAAACAAAGTGAGGCTGGGTCTGGGACTTAGCATTGAGTTAGAAATACAAAGACCTAACCAAACAAAGTGAGGTTGGGTCTGGGATGAAGCACTGAGTTAGAAATACAAAGACCTAATGAAGTGAGGTTGGGTCTGGGATAAAGCACTGAGTTAGAAATACAAAGACCTAACCAAACGAAGTGAGGTTGGGTCTGGGATAAAGCATTGAGTTAGAAATACAAAGACCTAACCAAATGAAGTGAGGTTGGGTCTGGGATGAAGCATTGAGTAGAATATCAAGGACCTAACCAAACAAAGTGAGGTTGGGTCTGGAATGAAGCATTGAGTAGAATATTGAGGACCTAACCAAACAAAGTGAGGTTGGGTCTGGGATGAAGCATTGAGTAGAATATTGAAGACCTAACCAAACAAAGTGAGGTTGGGTCTGGGATGAAGCAAGAGCTACAGGCCCATGCCGAAGGCACGGGGCATAGCTCGTATATCAATACAAAGGACAATGTCACTGACTTATTCACGAAACCCCTTCCTCTACCTCGATTCTCTCGCCTGCGAAGCATACTTGGACTATCCTGACCATGATTCCACGCGAGGAGGAGACTTTGTGATGCCACTTACGGTGAGGAGGAGTGTTAGACGCTAGTCGCGCCAATAAACACCGTAAATGCCCTAGACTTTGATGACCGGAGAAGGGCCGATATACTGTCGTCTCCGTCCAATCTTACCCTTAATGCAATGTACATAGATATATATATACATACCAGTGACGGACACTACCCTCAGTCAAGTACACGACGACTGAGGGTAAGTGAACATACTTATATATAATGGACATTATACTCACTAATACTACCTAGTTCATTGAGTACTTACTCGTGTTCTAGGTAAGCTTAATAGAGTCAAGTACACGACGACTGAGGTTCATTGAGTACTTACTCGTGTTCTAGTTCAACCTCTAACAGGCAAGCAAAAGTTGAAGGTAGGCATTGTCACTGAGTGAAATACAAGACTTATGCGACAAACAAAAACGGGGAATACGTTTGTACAGATCTTGCCAAGTAGATCTGACGGAGACTGGGATTCGAATCTGAATCGCGTATCATACAAATCATCCGTCAAAGAACCTTAACTTTAGATACACATGTATGCCAGGGATGACTGATTTGAACTTCATAGCAACACTCAAAATCCAATCAACTGAAACTGAAGCTATGTAGTAGGTAGTCAGGTCGATATTGATCCAGGTCCCATTAGATCAGCCGATGCTAATCATGATATTTCACTGGGCGGGCAAACAAGGACAAGGACTCCATGCCAGAAACGCCGGAACAGCACTAGGTCAGAGATTAATTCGACAGGAACAGTTCTGAACAGTGCAGTTATTGTGGTCGTTATCGCAGGCTCCTCAAGAGATTTATGAGATGTCAAGGATGCTTATTCGAGCTCATATCCGTAATGAAACTGAAGCTGCATATTGCTGAGGTCGATCCAGGTCCCATTAGATCAGCCGATGATAGATAATCATGATATTTCACCGGGCGGATAAGGACAAGGACTCAATGCCAAAACGCCGGCAGCCCGCTTCAGATGGGAGAACACCACCAGTGAGAGATTGATCCGACAGGAACAGCTATATACAGTACAGTTACCGTGTCATCAGGCCGGGCTCCTCAAGAGTTGTATGTTATGAAAATGTCGAAGATGCCTATTTGCGATCACATCTGTAACCTCCAATCACAAACTCTCTTCCACAACTGAGATTCGAATCTGAATCACGTATCATACAACTCATCCATCGAAAGTAGTTGTCGTCAAGTATTTCCTTGCAGAGTCCAGCCCCTAACGTAGTATGCACTTGGTCCACGTCGTTGTTGTACGTCGTATGCGCAGACACATCAGGCTGTGACGGTGGATATGGAATTAGCAGGTGGGAACAGGTACAGATATTTAGGGTATACATCCATCGCGATGGTCCCTAAGAATGTATGGTAGACCTAGAAGTTTAATTGCCAATTGGTATACACACCCACCGATATCGATGGTGTCTCTAAGAACGTCGTAGTTCATACACCATTGACGATGAAAAAGAAAAAAACAAACAAACACTACTAACAGCTTCCGTTCAGCAGGGTCTGAAACGGGTTCGAAAAGAGGGTACGACGCACAAACGGCACTGTGTTCAAATCCAGAGTAAAGAGACATCTAATCACTCCCCCTTGTCTTCTACATCCTCAGCCGTCCCCCTCCCCCTCCCAAACACACTCCACCCCCGCCTCCACCCCCACCTCCCATCCCCCTGTCCTCCCCTCACACCCACCCCCGCCCACCCCCTCTCCCTCCCCATAACATCAACCACAAACCCCATCGCTTCCCCTGCCGCCCTCGCATCCAAAAACCCGAGCCGCATACGGCGGAACAGCACGTCCGTCGGCGTGTGTGCGTATTCGTGTTTGAGGGTGTAGTGTAGTTCCGGGGTTGTGTCTGGGGGGGGGGTTAGTTTGGGTTTTGGGTGTTGGGTGGGGGAAGGGGAACAAGGGCAGGGGGGGGGGACACGGACACAGCGGAGGGACGTACACGGGTACCGCGGGCTCAGTCTTGGCCAGGGTGTAGGTATCCCCATAGACTCGGCGAGCGCACATATAGTCCACGCGCGATCTCCATAGTTATCCGCCAGATGCCTCGCCACGTCCGTTTCGATGCCGTACTACAGACGCAAATATCATATCGTTAGCTCGTTAGCTCCGCACGCGCACACCACGGCGCACACACGCACGCACCCTCTCAGCAAGCCTCAAATACAACCCCGTCTCCCACCCCGCACTCCCTATCAACTGCAGCGTCTCCGTCACACACCCGCTGCGCACCCTCGTCTCAAGCCCATGCACACGTACCGCAGTATCCACCGTCTCCCTCGCCATCTCGCGGTACGTCGTCCATTTCCCACCTACGATTGTTATCATCCCGCTTGGTGAGACGTGTATAACGTGCGAGCGGACGAGACTCTGCGTCGGCGTCGGGGTGTCCCCACCGGGAGACGCAGACGGACCAACGACAAGCGGTCTGAGCCCACACCACGCACTCAACACGTCCGCCCTGCTCACGCCGACATCGGGCGCAAGACACCTCTTGACCTCATCAAGCACCCACCTGATCTCTTCCTCTTGCGCCATCGGCTCCTCCCCCGCAGGCGCAGGCGCAGGCGCATCGACAGGCGTATCCGTCGTCCCAGCGATCGTCCCCCCCTCCCACGGCAACAAAAACACCACCCTCCCATCCTCCGTCTTGGGGTCTATAAGCCCCATCCGCCTTGGCGCATAATACGGCGGCAGCGCGATATGTACGCCTCTCGACTGTCTCACCATGGGTGCGCGTTCGGGATCGGGATCGGCGAGCTGGAGAAGGGTGTCGGCGTGTGGGCCTGTAGCGTTGATGAGGCACTTGAATCGGACGGGGAAGGTCTGGGATGTGAGTGTGTCGGTTATGAGGGCCGTGGAGAGGTGGTGGGGTGTTGTCGATGTCGTCGTCGTCGTCGTCGGGTCGGGGTGAACGAGTGAAGTGAGTGCCGTGTAGTTTGTGATTGTGGCGCCGTGGGCGATGGCGGTGAGGACGAGTGCGATGTTCATGCGCGAGTCGTTGTGTTGGCCGTCGTAGTACACTACGGCGCCGACGAGGCCGTTTGGGTTGAGTGTGGGGAAGGAGTGGAGTGCGCGGGATTTGGAGAGGAGGTATGAAGATTGGATGTTTTGTTTGCCGGCGAGAAAGTCGTACAGTTTGCACCCGGCCCAGTAGTATGGCACCTGCCAGTGTCTGTGCAGAGTTAGTGGCACCACCAGTCACGGTGGGGGATGTGCGCACGCACTTGTAGATTGGCAGCATGATGGGGAGCATGTGGGAGAGGTAAGGCGCGGTTTGGAGGAATATGTGGCGTTCGTGCAGGGCTTCTCTGACGAGTTTGTATTGGTCGTAGTCGAGCTCGAATACGGCTTTTTGGAGGTATCGAACACCGCCGTGGACGAGCTTTGTGGATTTGGACGAAGTGCCTGTGTTGGTTGAAAAACCGTACGCCTGCAAGTGTCAGCACACTGACCTGAACTAAAGTCGTTCCTCTCGACCAAGGCGACTTTCAATCCGCGGCTTGCGGCGTCGAGAGCGACGCCTGCGCCTGTAGCGCCTCCTCCAACGACGAGGAGATCAAACTCGTTGTCAGGAGACTCTGCAGATGCTCTGAGCGAGGCTAGCATCTCTGCCCTGCTGGGCGGGGTCCATGAGGGTGGAGGGGGAGGGAGGGTGGATTGAGGAGCCTGCACTGGGCCAGAATTTATGCAGCAGTACGCGAGAGCCGTGCCGCCCGTGGCGATGGCCAGCGTCCTGCGAGAAAAGACTTTGCGGAGCATGCGGGCAAGACATGGTGGAGGAGGTTATGTACATTGCTGTTCGGCTCGCGGACCGGACGGCCCGAAGTCGGCTCGCCAGATTCGCACAAAGTAAGCAAGCATGCACGCGTCAGTTCGAACAGGAACGATATCGTGGTGTCATAACGAAATTACGACCAGACCGTAATATCGCAGACAAGACTATGCGACAAACAAAAACGGGGTATTTGCAAACATCATCCACGCATCCACTCATGAGATCTGCCAAGTAGATCTGACGGAGCTGGACATTCAGCTCACAAAAAGATCTTCGGCCGGCGAGCTAGCATCGGACTTTTGGACTTGCTGTGATCCATCCATTTCAGAAAATGCGTACCATCGGATAACATGATCATCCCCGATTGGAACAAAGCACAACTCCCTGATTTACTCATTGCTCTGTCCATAGACAATTCACGGAAGCAAGCACAGACACATCTGAGAAGATAAGGAGTCCCAAAGGCAGTGCACCGAAATTCCACTCAACGACCAGGTGATATGCCTTTCGCCAACATTTTCTCATCAACAAACAAAGAAACCTTGGCTACTATCAACATTTTCTGAACAGGCTGTAAAGGATGATATGTGATTAACCCACGTACAAATGATGGTATACAGACCCGTCTACGGTCTAAATCAAACAAAGCTATATTTTGCCAATGAGCAGATTCTTAATCATCTCCCTGCCCGTTATGCGTGCGGTATGATAAAACGTAGGCACATCAAGCGTCGACGTCAATGTATCCAAAAGCCCAAAAGGCAGCATAAGCGGTATCCATCCTACCATCTCAGAATCAACGACGACCACACACCTTCATCAGAAAACAGACCACATACCTCTCGCATACTCAAGCGCAAAGCACCCTTCATGCATCTTATACTGCTTCGCCGTAAACCTCGGGAGGAAATGTACACTTCCCGGCGTGTACCTCTCCATCTCCAGCGCGCCAGGCTTGAATGCCCACTGCTCCCCAACCAGAATATTGAAATAATCATCCGCAGTATGCAACCCCGTATGACCCTCCGTGCCGAGCGGGGTCCCAAAAATGATGAGGTACTCGGTGATACTAGCGTGTATAATATACATAGCACCCATCGCGCCTCCAGCGTTGTTGAATACCCACTCTGATTCGTCGGGGTTGATCCGGATTTGCGTGGAGGGGTACGTAGAGGTGAGGTTTGCGAGTATATGAGAGATCATACCGCGCGTGTCGTCTGGTGAAGCGGCGATAGCGGATTTGGCGACTTCGTGGATAGTCGTTGGGTCGAACACGTAGAAGTTTGACTTGGAACGATTTAGGGTCTGGTGTTTAGTGAGATTTTGGGATTTTATTAGCTTACTCGAAGACTGTCTATCCATCCGCATGTGCCGATGAATATGAGGAACACGGCCAAACGGGTTCCCCAGATCATTAGAGGGCGCGTTTTGCTTTCGTTTGGGGCAGCTTGGGCTCTGTTGGAGCTTTTTGGAGCGACCATTGGAGGTGACGCGTCGAGTGAGCTTGTACGTGGAAGTAGACTAGAAGAAAAGTGGTGTCGTACGATTTTTTTATGACCACCTTTCCATGGTTTCGCGTTTCGTCACATGATAACGGTTTTGGGAAATAGCCACAAACTGAGAATTTCGAAACTACATAGTACTCCGCGGCCGGAATGGTGACGCAACTGTTTTTGATTCTTGAACGAATCAGGTGCGAGTCTATATTCGTGAGTATCATGTCCGTTATCTAGGCCTAAATGAGCATCAACCAATCAATAGTCATGAGAAGAGTGCGATCGAGCTTACGTCTCTGCAAAGTTCTTCAACACCGAGTGCTCCAAAGACTACATATTCCCACTCGGCTAATTTATCTGCGATCTCATGTCCACGAACTCAAAGTCTAGGCAAGGTTCGTCACAGGTGCGTACAAGCTATAATTAATTAAGAGCGACCGGCTTGGAAAGTGTTGGTGGCGAGCGCTTGAACGCTCATGTATGACATACAGCTATCCTGACAAGACTGGAACGCAGCCTTTAACCGGAATTCGCGCGTTATACTCCACCCTTCGAGCTGTATCTCCAGTCATGCTAACATGACGCTATCAGTCTTGCGTATACCGTTCTGCGCCCGGTACCACGACGGATGCCTGTCCATCTAATCTAGGGCGCACGCCATCTGGAATGTCTAATCTGGCTTCAATTTCGATCATACCTCATTGTCTCGATACTTCCGCTCCGTCTTCGAGCTTCAGCTGTTGTTTTGTCGAAGGTGTACATAATACTAATACCCTGTAGAAGGAGCCGGAGTCGAGAAAGATGGCGGTTGTGGTAAGGATTGTCAATTAATGAATGAATGAATAGGGTACGTTACGTGTATAGCGTGAAAGGAGTACGAATGCTTGTAGGACTTGGCGCGGTAGAGTCCAGCTGGTCTCCCCTCTGACATCCATGATGGTTATGCATTTGATTTTTGGAGCGCTCATGATGTAGTGTGAATGAAATGTAAGAGACGGTTGGGATATCATGATGTTTAGTGTCCCTGTATTTAATGATTGCAGCCTGTTGGATTAGAGTGCCGATTTGAGGAGCTGCCAGAAGCTTGCCTATATATTTTGAGACCTTCAAGTTCTGCTCATATGAGCATACACAGTGAAATTGAGGTACTTTCGTTCGTTCGCGTTGCAAAGTTCATTTTCGTCACGTACGTACATGAGTAGCCACAGCAATGCAATGGAGGGGACATAGATTTCCGACTGTCTGCTGTGATATGTGTCGGTTGCGAAACTTTTTGCTTCTGAGCCCATCTGATCAATCTCGAGCTCATGTATGTCTCCGGAAAGAAAAATGACAAATATAGCACCAGCTTGGTGCGAGGACATCCGAAGCCTTCCGCCGCCGGGTGCCTTGATATGTTAGGTAGCGATATGCACAGAGAGCATGGTGTCTGTTCCGAGGAACGTGAAATAAACTACTACACACTCTGTTCCATATATGTAACATACCCTGACTCGGCTGGTGCGGAAGTTGGAATGGAAATACAATGTAAGGATGCGGAGAGATCTTTCATCTTCACGGGTGCAGATTTAGATCAGCCTCCACAAGTGTGGGCCAGGAACAACGCAAATGTCAATTTTAGAGAGGATGACAAGCATGGGACGATCAAAGGCTGAATTCATGTGTGGGGACAGGTGACTGGAAGACATGTAGGATAGACGCAGGGCGTGCAACTTGGCTAGAACAAGGGTACGTGGATTCTGGGCACTCGAATCGAAGATGGAGATATGGGGCAGGGCAGAAAGGAAAGCGAATCGATCCTTCCTTTTAGTGCCGCAATCTTGATCTTGACAGGAACGAGACAGATAAAAGGTGCGAAGCTTGTGCTGGGCGCCCGCTCCGTCCGCGCAGCCCCGTGCTGGTCGAGGAGGGCGGCGAGCGCGCGAGGCGAGCTGCGGTGGCCGGGGATTGAGACTCCGCTGACAGGGGGAAGCGTGTGACCGTTCCTCAGGAGGTTGGAAGCAGCCAGCACGACGCTCGAGGCGACGAAATTGCGGAGGTTTGTGCGCTCACCGCCCGTATTTTCGCAGATCTGCCGGCTACAGCAGGATTCTGCGCACGCTGGCCCCATTTTCACGGAAAAAAACATGATTCATCTCGATCGGAGTCATCTTTCCGACAAAATTGTCTCCTGGGATAAACCCTTTGACTCGTTTGTTCCCGACGCTGCCGCCACAACCACGTCCGCCACACACAGCCCCCCCGCCTCCAGGAGCTCCTCGCTCTCCCCCGCCCCGGAGACCGGCTCGCTCGCAGACTCTCCTCGCAAGGAGGACGACGACGACCCGGCGCGCGCAGACCAGCCCTCGCGTCTCTCTACGCCACTCAGCGAGCTCTCGCCCCCGCCGCCGGATCACGATGACGACCCAGCGCCCCCGCCAGGGCAGCAGCAGATGAAGCACGAGGAGCTTGCGCACCAAGACCCTCCAAAGCCCGCACCAACACCTTCGATCGAGTGGCCTGCGACCCCCACGCCCGCCTCGGCGTCCAACGACCCCAAGGTCGTGTCCATCTTGGACCTCAACTCCGAGCTGCTAAAGTACGTGCTGCATTGTGACTCTTTGTATGTCGTTATGTTGATTGCCTTTTCCAGAGTGTGCATGGAGTTGCAGAGCAGGGGCATCTCTCTCGCTGAACCACGGTTTTCCCAGTGAGTCTGCATTATATCTGCTTCACCTCGGTCTGATGGCCGCCAGATACTCCATCCGTCTGCAGTCGAACCTCACTTGGCTAGCAGCTGCGGCCGATCACAGTCGTGCGGGTGTAGGTTCTTCTTCCTCCGATTCACACCATGTGATTAACGCATAGTCACCAGAACCACAGCAATGTACCCCTTCCTTCGATGGACCCCCCACCCTCGCTCGATTTCGGCAACATGGAACGTATCCACCAGCTCTACTCTGAACTTCCCTCCATATTCGCCAAAGAAATCACACGACGGCAGCAGCCCCCACTCGTCACCAACGGAAACACCGCACTAAAACGCGGCGCGTCCGAAGAGCTTTCTGCCAGTGAGATTGCGATGAAACGACGAAATACAGGCGACGGGATCAAACCCTCTATGCCCTCATCAGGCTCAATGCCACCGCCATCAACAATACCAATGACACCTATGAACCCCTCCACCAACCCCAACCATTTCGCACTCCCCATATCAAACGGGACCCCTACGCCCATGTCCAACCCCAACCCACTCCCAATGTCAATGCCAAATACAAACGCAAATCCAAACTCGACATCCAACCCCGTCTCTCCACAACACGGCGAAGCCCAAGCCCAAGCGCAGATGGGCCCGCTCAATCCCATGGCGGCGGGTCTCATCCCGAATCCGACGGACGCACAGCTGGCGGCTGCAAGTCGGGAACGGGCGAGGCAGGCGCAGATACGTGCGGCGCAGCAGCATCAGCAGCAACAGCAGCAACAGCAACACCAGCAGCAGCAGCATCAGCAGGTGGCGAGACAGATGTCGCCGCCTTCGTCGATGATACAGGGTGGGATTGGGATGGGTGCATCAGTGAGTCCCGCGCCGAATCCGAATGCTGGGATAGGCATGGGGGGGATGGGTGGCGGAATGGGTGGAGGCATGGTAAGCGGTATGGGCGGGGCCATGCTGGACCCGAACATGCAGCAACAGCTGCTCAGGGTTCTGCAGAACCCCAACCATCCGTTCCTACAGTACATGCTGCGGAACGTACCGAACTTTGAGAATCTAAGTATCCAGCAGCAAATGCAGAAAATGATGATGATGCAGGTGGGTTTTATGTTTTTATACTACATTCTTTCTCATTTGACCTAACCTAACCTTGTACTCTACAGGCCCAACTACAGCGTCAGCAGCAAGCCCAGCAGCAGATGGGACACGGACAGATGTCGCATATGAGGAAGAGCCCGATGGGGCAGATGCACCCCTCGATGCAAAGTCTGGGTCCACAAGGCGGGCATAATGCGAATATGGCATCGTCCAATGGTGTGTTTTCTGGCGGCGGAGGTATGGGCGGCCCACATCCTGTATCGCCGATCCCACCACAGTCACCTATGGTTCCCCCGAACGGCGGCATGTTTGGGATGGATGGGATGGGTGGTGGTGCTGGCGGCATGGGAGGCGGTGGTGGTATGAGTGGAGGTATGGGAGGTGCAGGAGGGATGGATATGCGCGGTCTACCGAACAACATGAACATGAACAGCCTACAGCCTACGCCGCGCCAGCTCATGCTCATGCAACAATCGCGCGTGGGGGGTGGTGCCGGCGGGAACGTCGGAGCTGGACCTGGGGGGCAGATGCCTGGTGGAGGTGTAGGCGTAGGGGGTCCGGGGATGATGATGAATTCTCAGCAGCAGCAGTTTATACAGGAGCAGAACCGGATTAGGCAGGAACAGCAGCATAGGATGGTTCAGCAACATGCTCAGCAGCAGCAGCAGCAGGCGGGAGCAGGTGGAATGATGACACCTGGCTCGCCGATGGTCGGTGACCCCACTTTTCCTGCTCTGCGCTCGAACCCTGCCTCGATCCCTGGTATCGCACGGAGCACGCGGTCCCCGTCGGATGGAGCGGTTAGTCCGATGACGCCTAGGGCGGGACCTGGACCTGGATCTGGTCTTTTGGCTGGTTCGGGTGGGAGGCAGCAGGAAGAGTACGCGAGGATGATGCAAATGCAGCAGCAGAGAGCGATGTCGGCGGGGAGCCCGGTGTATAGTGCTAACCAGCAGCAGCAGGGACCTGCGGGAGGTGTGGGTGCGTGGCAAGGGAGTCAGCCGGGGAGTCAGCAACAGCAACAGCATCAGGGTATGCAGATGCAGCAGCAGCAGCAACAGCAACAGCAACAACAACAACAACAGGGCTCGTCGTCTGCGTATGGGATGTCGTCTTCTGGGAGCGCGGCTGGGATGTCGTATGGGGGCGGAGGGGGTAATGGGGGAATGGGAATGAATGCTCCGTCGCCGTCGAGTTGGGGACAGGGTGCACAGAACAACTACCCGTTCGCGCCGTCACCTCATCAGTCGGATCATGGTTTGCAGATGCAGCAACAGCTACGACATATGTCGGCGACTCCTGGGCCGCAGATGCAGCCGCAGAGTATGGGCGTGGGCGTGGGTATGGGCGTAGGTGTAGATCAGGGGATGGGTATGGGTATGGGCATGGGCATGGGCAGTGAGTTTGACCTTTTTAATTGGGCCGGGCAATAGACTCCGTTGGTTGGTCGGTCTCGGGTGGTCGCGATGATCTGTCATTATTGATGATTGATCATGTTTTCTTTTCTTTTCTTTTCTTTTCTTTCTTTTTGTTTTTTTTTTATTTTGGAAAAGTTAAAAAGAGTCCTCCACCTGGACCACACGTCCATTTCGCTTTTTTCACCCCTACCCTCTCTCTCCCCCTACTCTGACTCGGATCCGCGATTGCGGTCTACATGCATTTCGTATCCATAAGGCGCTTTTTTATTTGTTCCGCCCCGCCTCCCGAGGATCTTTTTTTTTTTTTTCTTATTATTCAAACATCACTTTCGTACGGCTGTTCCCAATTCTTGGTGATCATTTCGAATTCTGCTTGGTATTTTATCGCATCCCGTTTTTTTTTTTCTTGATACTTGATACTATTACTTTGTTCCTTTCCTGCTTCCATCCTGCCCGCCTCTCGTCAATGACCTGACTTTTTGTGTGTGGCACTTTGGTTTGAGATTGTGCTTTCTACCCCCCCCCGCCCCCCCTTTTGTCTCGTGTTGCAAATGGATATGATATGTAACTATACTGTATGGCCACGTACTATTCTATTCATGATAACCATTACTTGTGTTGTTGTTGTTTTTTTTTTCGTTTTTCGTTTTTCGTTTTTTTTTATATATAAGCCCTGCATCTCGTCCCTTTTTTCGTCCCCTTACTTAAGTACCAGTAGTTCCGTCGGTTGTCGACTTTACTGTATATAATGTAGACACCTCTCAAAATATGACGCCATGCGATCTAGTTTGGCACAATAATATTTATTGGGATATGACTAGGGTGATGTCTGTCTGCTCACTGGGCAAATGATGGGTGGCATATTGGAATTCCTTGCGGATCATATACACAACCCGCGCTCAAGTTATATGGCGTACTAAGTATTGCCATCATCTGTATGTGTTTTCATCAAAAATTGATGTATCTATTTTCAAACACACATTCAGAGACTCTTTTGTGTCCATCTCGATTTGTAGACAAATGACAAGACTTCTATAAATGTCAACAATCCGATAGAAGAGGTGTACGCGGATGATTCAACTTCTTCTTATATCGGGAAAGATGATATTTGTCGTCATGCATTAATGTGATATCTAGTATCGCTCCATGTCCGTAGTTTACGCATTTGTAATCATCAAAGGATACTAGCCAGAGCCAAGGTCATTCACACATGTTTGAGAGCTGTACGGGAATATGAAGGCGTCAATCAGAGATTCATCGCATCCTTGAATGGTAAGACATCAGACATGTGGGTATTGAAATGAAACTGCCTGAAGGACAACGCGTAAAGGTGAGATTGAAGATAATAGTAGGCTGACTGAGAACCAGAACTGATGTGATTGCCATTTCCAAAAGCGGATCGCAGACCGCAGTCGATCATCTGAATTGAATTGTTCATTCCGCGCACGACGTGTCAACCACTCAAATGGTGTTTGCAAAACTCCAGAACCACGAGAAGGAAGCTTTCTTCTCCCTTCTTGATGAGTACGCCCTGTGTAGCAATGAGATCAACTTCGGCTGATTCCTCTACAACGCCAGGTATTTTGCATCCCGACCCGACGTGTTTGGGAAGCTCGCTGCGACAAGTTCTTCTGATGGTTCTGGGGCTGGATATGGTGGAGCGGCCTCAGCTGCTGCATCTGCGGCACACCGTGCGTTTGGATCCTCCGGGGCTTTCAATCACGGAGTAACACAGTCGACGAGTTCGAACAGTCCTGTGAGCTCGTCTTCAAACACGCGTTGGATTCACGAATGATAAATTTGTCTGACCACTTCAGGAGCCAGAACCAGAACCAGAGGTTCATAGTAGCGTCGCTGGTCGAATTGCTGCGTTCTCGACACGGAATAACAATAGCCATGCTTCACCTCCTCACCGGACCGCACCTCCTATTGCTAAGCCCACTGGCGCATCGGGGCTTATGTCTAGCAAGGTACTGGCTTCCTTGTGAGGGATACGTCTATTGATATATGCTTTGAAAGAGAATCGGGGACGTTGATACCTCATCCAAGGGAGCCATGGTCGGTTCATTATTCCATGGGAACAAGAACAAGAATCCGCAGCCGGCAGCGCCCCTGCCCCCACCAGCTTTTCCACTTAAGAAGAATACGTTCGCACCTCCGCCTGCTCGTCATCCTACGTCCGAATCCCCAGCGCTTCCCAAGCGGCAACCTGAACCCGAACCCGAACCGGAGCAAGAGCAAGAGGAGACTCATGGAGAATGGGCGCTGGCTTTGTATGATTATAATTCTCAGGTGAGTTTAGTTGGTCTCTCATTCTTTTTTGCCCTGATATATAATCCCTCACTCAGGATCCAGGCGACCTTCAAATTAAGGAGAACGAACATGTGCTGGTCACAGAACGGACTTCAGATGATTGGTACCTTTTTATGCCTCTTCCTTGGATTGTAACATTGATTGATGGAAATTACAGGTGGACAGGAGAGTACAATGGCCACAAGGGGTTGTTTCCTGCATCGTATGTCAAACTTGTGTAACATATCATAAGGCTATCATCAATCTATCTCAAATATTCACAACCGAGCACTGCCTGAATCTGTCAATACATTCTATGTTGTTCTTCAAGAGCAAGTGGAATGCTATTCGTCACGATTTGTGCTTTACCGATGTTTACGGCCAGGCACTGTGGGAAGTCTTTTGCCTATTCCAAGAGGTATGTGATGAATCCTTCACAAAGTCGTTCGTCCCATTGCCATCATGTCGTACATAGCGATCAATTGAGCAGGCAGTATGCTGAATTTACAAAATCTTCCGATTGTTGAAGACAATAATTGCGTCAGTTTTTGTCGCGAAGGAAGTGAATTACTCATGCATGCATGTGGTCTGCCGGGCGTCTCTTATTGCAGCATTATACATTGTAGGTCTTCTACAAGTCACTTTCGAGTCATTTCGGGTTGACACTAGACTCGTAACCATTCGTTGTAAGGAGGAAGCGTCGATTACACTACTCGGCCAACAACGGACTCGGAATTTCGTTCAAACTGTACCACTTTCACTGTACCGAACTGTATCACAAGGAGTGAGCAGCCCTCTTCACGCAATTCCATCGGCAAAATGGCAGTATTGGTATTTGGACGAACTAGGTAACTTACGAGATATAATGTAATATATACATTAGTACCCATATTCCGGACCTAGTCATAACAATTAGACAAGAGTGACAGTCACTTCATGTGGGTTGTCCATAGAGGGACCAGGGCCTTGGCACGACATCTTCTCACTCGTAGACTCTCATGGCTGTTACCCAGTTGGCTCCCATGGATCAAAAGAAACTATACTGGCCAACAGATCCGCATATGTGTATGAGTAGTATGCACTGATACCGGAGATCATGATTTGTGTCTTCAAGTTTAATACCATGGGGTAGCATTATGAGGGTATGCGCTCCGCCACTCAATCAATGGGCCATTTCCACAAGATTGAATCCCGCGAGTGGCACCAGTGTATGATCGATCTACAAAGGGAATGATTGAATTTCAACAAACTTTTCCTTCCATATCCTGCCTATGTCTTTCGCTCGGGCCGAGAGAACGATGCTCCTTTCAATCGGCTGAATTCGATTCAACACATCATCATTTGGATCACAATCAAAAGATTAGAAGTGTGGCGTCACTGATCTACTATGATTGGCGAGGCCAATGTTAAATTTCACCGAGAGCCGCGCCGCTTGAAACGTATAGAGGACCGATCGCTCAGTCCGCAGTGTGGCCATTTTCATATATAGCACATAAAGTATCACGAAGTGGCACTGATTTGCGGTCCAAGTAAACAATGAACACTCCATCAGATCAGGTACCTACTACTAGTGATGGCTACTTACTACCGGAGATCCGCGAAGAAACACGCTTCTGCAGTGAGGTGTTTTTCGCACATGAGCGCTTAACGTCAACGTTGAAGGCGTGGAACCCGTGGCGGGCCGGGGGCGAAAACATATGGTTTGAAAAATGTAATAGTGTCCGTGATGGCTACTTGATCCTCAGATCTGTGGTCTGGAGAGCTAGTCAAGCTAGTCGAGTCGTGCCCCCGGCCCCTTCACAATTGGCATGTATACTGTATGGTTCGAAGCACCAAGTCGTGCACGCCAACGAAAAATAGCAACTTACCAAGTTTACAGAGGAAACAAATTAGACTGTACTAAAATTGCAAAGTACACCTACCTGGACAAACAGGACCGTGACCTACTGGTGGGGCTTACTAGTAGCACATATAAGCACTTGATGATGTAGAACCTCTTATCCGTGCTCTGCACAAGATTCAGACGTGCGAATTGTTGCGGATCCAAGCTGCGCGGAGGCTCAGGCCTCAGGCTTTGTCAGGGTTACGACCGTTGAAGTTAAGGCTCAGCCTGAGTGCATCTCTCTACTGATATTTCTTGCCCTCGACGTAACCAGAGTTCCATCATTGTCCATGCTCCTCCTTTCGTTGGCGGATGAACTCCTGTGCCTTATTTCTGACACCCTTCGGTTTTCGCTTGACTCGCTTGAGCCGCAAGACAGGCCTGATAGCAAGCACTTGAAAAGTCTATCCGCTACGTGCTCTCGAATGAGGGCCATTACTCTTCCTATTCTTTTTCAGACTGCATCAAATCGACAGGTCTGGACTGGGGGGTATGACGTGTCAGCATTGTGGCCACACATCCAGTTAGTCATTCACTGTTTCCACGTTCAAATGTTAAGTTATTACAATGGGAGGAACCTCTATCTATATGACTGGCCTCGAAATACGCCGCTCGAAGCATTCTCATCGGTCTTCCCCCACTTGATCAAACTACGTCGCCTCTGTCTAGTAGGGCTCGCTGCACCCTCCAAATCGTTAATCCTTTCCATATCCTCTCTTCCAAAAACTCTAGAATGTTTGGAGTTCTTAGAGACTAGGCTTGATGACTGGTCGTTATCGGGATCCTTTTCGCAATTGACCCCAGTTTCATCACTCATCATGACTGCGGGTTTCGGACATGAAGGAAGGAATCCTTATGCACTGGATGATTATTATGATAATATGGAACATCAGCAACTGGAGAAGAACGTATCTGAAATTCTGAGGCATCTTGCTCCAACCCTGATCCATTTGCAGATAGCAGGAGACTTCGTTAGATTCGAAACGCTGGCATCAATAAAGTGGCCTCGCCTTCGCACGCTCAAACTGGGCAACCACCTACTCAGTGGGGGCATTGTTCCACTTCCTGTAGTTGTTTCACAAATGCCACACCTGTGCTCACTAGCATTGAATTTCAGAGCAGACAGTAAAGGGTACACACCTGTTGCTTTCTGTTTCGGTGTTGGTGGAGCCACCCTTTGCGCTGTCCTACCAAATCTGGAGGCTTTGTCAATATCAAATTGCCATCCAAATGACAGTGTCATCGCACAACTCCCTCAGGGGCTGAGGTCGCTACGAGTTTGTGCTCTTCGAGACCATCCAGATTTCTTGGATCAGTACCATTCCGTTCCCCTCAACGAAGTCCAGGCTTATCGCTGGATCGAAGCAGCATCAAAACTCGCATGTCTCGTTGAACTAGCTCTAACTCTCGAAAAGCCTCAATCTCAAGAACTCCTCCAATTGATTGCTAATGCATGTCCTCTGCTGCAAAAATTGGAACTGGAACAAGACAGATTTGAAAATAATAACAATGATGAAAATCCGATGCAATACGAGGTAGATAACCATCTTCCCACACATATTCGGCTCTTCCTAACACGTAACTCGACAGAGTTTTGTTAAGCCACTTCAAAGCCTGACCAACCTCCGGCACCTGCGTCTTACTATTGAAATTGGGCCACATAACCGCCGAGGACGGCGGGGTCCACGACCTGCAGGCAACGAACACCGCTTCCCCGTCGTGTGCCGTTTCTTTGCCGAGAGACTTCTTTGTTTGAAGACAATTGGATTGCTTTACCATAACGCGATGGGGCGGCCCGGACGTTCCGTCCGCCTTGGGATTCGTGATAGGTCCAGTGTATGGTACACCGCCACCATCCATCGGGATATAGAGGGGAAGGTCCCCTCTGTAGCTTTCTGGAAATTTGCTTAAGCACATTTCGTACGTTGTACACTCATTTGAGAAGCTCATTTCGTACGTTGTACACTTATTTGAGAAGCTCATTTCGTATGTTGTACACTCATTTGAGAAGCTCGTTTGGCACTGCTTGAAACTAACGCGGTCACTCGTGCGCGGACGGACCATGCTGGTAATCCCACTCTATGTCATTGATTTTCACAGAATATCCGGCAGCAGTTTTGAGGCAATCGATGACCTCACCAATGCCGCACTCATTTTTGAATTCCCATACCTAAATCTGATTTTATCATGTCTGATCTGACCCAGATGATTGTATCGAGTAAGATAAGTATGGACAGCCTATGGCATTAAGGGCTACTCAATTCTGAATGGATCTCCATTCGCCAACGGCACTCGGCGATTTGACAGATCACCGGAGGGCCGAAGGCTTGTGATCAACTGATTATCTTTTACAGGATCACCCATTTTTCAAAGCCATTCTTGACCCTGTATACTGTCAGATCCATTACCGGGTACACCGAGACAGACGGTAGGTCTTGATGCTTGTGTTTCCTCTGGCATTCAGGGCGTGATACTAAAGTCGTTGTTGAGAAGGAACTAAACGACTTGTGAGTTATTTACCTTCGTTCAACTCTGAGTCTTGCTTTGTACGCAAATGAAAATGCATTAACGAATTAGAAAAATATCAACATTCACTGCTGCGTCGGGCCCGACCGACTTAGGGGGACCCTGCCGACTGCGTGGGTAGGCGTGTACAATATGTGTGTCACTCTTCCTTAACAAACGGGGAAATGCTCCTGAAGGTATGCCTGCAAAGGGTGTGGGGCGGACTTACAAACTGAGAGAAGAACGGATTTCCTACCCATTTTAAGTGGAGTTTTTCACTGCCCTCATCTTGTAATTCTCCCAATCAGATGTCTTCTGAGTCAATCTTTAGCTGTTCTGAAAATGCGCCAGTCATCGAAGTTGGAGTTGATGCGTACTACAAGGTCTATCGCAGTAGGCACCCTGATACTGCTCAGTATCGCGTAAGCCTCTATGTAGCCCGAGTAATGCATTCTAACATTTCACAGGATGAGATCGTCGCTCTCAAATCCTTGATCGCCACGAGGGTTCTACAGGGATTGCTGATGGGACATTCCGAGTCTTTATCGTTTCAGAAGGACGTTTCAGACAGCGCTGGATTGGACAGCACTGAACCAAGACCGAAAGTTCCGACGCAGGATGAAGCGGAGAGTCAGAAAGCCCATTCCGTTATAAGACAGACTGGAACCAGACATAATACTAGTGCACTCGGGCCATCTACACCATTCATGCGAGGGGGGAGCAGATGATATTATTAATTGAGATGGTTCCTTGGGTGCACAGGTCAGCAAGTTGAATGCATCATACCACTTGTGAGCATCATCGTACCTCGAATACCGTTCCACTCTTTTTAGATGAGGTCGAATTCTCAGAGGTTCAAATCTTGCCTTCAAGGAGCGCTACCTTTCAGGTTCCTCATTGATACAGGTATCCAGCACTGCAGTATTCTTGGTGACAGGTTTTAGTTGACCATAATACTATCAACGGCAGGGTCACTGACGACGTAAAGATATTCTTCCCGTGTTAACGCTTCACTGATACACCTCCGTAGATGGCTCTGGTCTAACTTGTGCCCAAGGGACCCGCATTCTAGACCGATAGGTAATTTGGCTGATCCGTTGAATCCTGAACCCGCGCGCATCTATATAGCGAAAGATGAAGGTCCTCGGCTCCCTGGAAGGGGAGAAACCTTAGACCGAAAAGGGAAAGTGGTTTACTTGGACGAAACATTTGTCAAGTATATTATACACTCTGATCACCTTGTTTTTCACCTTGACACACCGGAACGCGAGGAGGTCGAAGTTCCATTCATGTTTGGTGCCGCTACCGAAAGCAATTTCAATACAAAAGAATCTATCACGAGGATCGATGACTATATCTGGTATGATGGTGTATTGGCCCTTGGTCAATTGTGAGCTTGAACGACACGTTACATTTTGAATTTACACAAGTCCTGTCACAGTGACCAACAACCAGGATTTATGTTAGTATGTCTCTCTGCTCAAAATTATTGGTGTTCGTGGTTACTAACTCTGATATCTCCAACAGACTTTACCGGAGCAAATGATGATGGCCAACATCATTGTGCGTCTTCGGACTTCCTGTTTTGACTTAGACGCACACCCACATTCTATCTTATACTAATTAGAGGTTCCCAGCGATTCGTTACGATTTCAGACCTGACGGCCTACCCTTTGGATTGTGGAAGTCACAGCAATGGACGAGCAAACCTGCGGCTCGGCTCGGTTCAGTGACCTTTGGATATGTACCGACACTAGCAGAAGGAGGCTGGAATCATGTGAAGGTCGAACCTCTCTCAAGCAATGTTGTCGACTTCAAGCCCTGGGCTGTGGCTCAACCGCGGGTCAGGGTTGGTGGGGTTTCTTTCACCTCCGACCATGGCCCCCATGGATCATTGACCTTGATTGACACTGGTATCTAGTCTTCATCTCTTCGAATGTCACGATTCTTCATCTATCATACCAGGAACTCCTTCTATCTATCTTTGGAATACTGCAGCTGTAGATGCTTTCCACAAAGCCATTCCTGGTGTTATGTTTGAAGGATTAGATCATCTACTTTACGAACCCAACGATCTAAACAGACCAAAGATCGGTGAATGGTTGATTCCGCGGAATGTGGCTCTGTCCGAAGAGGCACATAAGGAGTGGCCCTGTGTGGAAATTCAGCTTGGAGAAGAAGAACAATATCTAAAGATTGAACCTAAGTGTCTTCTGTAGCAGCCTTATCCCCTTCATACAACTAATCCCTCCTACTTTTATTCGACTCTCCAGCACATGTCCATGTTTCAGAATGACGAACTCCATTTCTCGATTATCGGACTCGTATGTCTGCTTTTCTACAAAGTTAATACCGAACCTACCACCTTCTTACAGTCAGCAATCGCATCCACCGAGTTTATAATGCAGTACGATGACTCACACCGGAAGACCTTATCATCGAACAATACCAGCCTCTATCTGGATCTTCAGGGCAATCCAGTCTCGACTGAGGGGAATCATATATACTGGAGGGAACGAGCCAATCATTGAGAACTTGTGTAGGGGTGTGGGTAGCATATATGAGGATGAGGTCGAGGTTCCAGATATTACCTCATTTCATTGTCTTGGAGTTTCCAAACGACGGCACGTCGAAACAATTGGGTGCTCTAGAATATATCCAAGTATTTCGCAGAGATCCAAGAGGTACCAGATATGAGATAAATCGACCGCCGCAATTATCAACGGTGTAGTCGTTTGTGCCCCACCTTCTACCTGCATGTGTTAAACTTGAACAGGTCGAACAGGTATACTAGTATCGAATGCTTGTTGATATGTGTTTTGGCCGACCGTCCACACTCAGACTCGGAGCTGGAGTTTCAGAAAGGTTTAACATGTCCTGCTGCGAAACTGAAATTGCAAGTGAAATCGATGTGTAGGTTGTCTAAAACGCCACTACTATCGTAGCGAGCATTCACTCCTCAGATGTTTTCTCCTTCGTGGCTGGCACTGAGGTTGTAAGTAGACTCTTTCTTGTTGTTATTCTACTATTCTATTAATCTTCTTACTATATGCAGTGTCGCGTACCACTCTGGGTATGTACAATGAAGTTGTTTTCCCATTCGTGGCTGGCACTGAGGTTTGTCGCGTAACACTTCTGGTGCCATTTAGTACGAGCTGGCAGGGTACCGCGTCAAAAACATTGATCCTCCAACATGATCTGAATGTTCGCTACAACAAGAGTGCTACAACAAGAGCAACCATAAACATTCAAGTTGCTCTGGCTTGGTATATGTCAAATCATATCGACACGATTTTAACTGTTCATGATTAGATTTGTGCTACTATACGAGTATCTTCTTACTCTAAATTACTTTTACGTGGGACGGTTCAACTACGATGTATTGCATTCGTGATCCCTTGAGGGAAAAATCAAAGGTATGTCTTGACAATGGATGTTAAGAAGGAATTCTCCGCCAAAGCACGTACACATCTACAGGTTGTTTGTCAATTAGGTTTACCCGATTTTGACGATAGTTAGAAAACCGAGGTTAAACCTAATTAATAAACAAGTCGAAAGAAACACATTCAAGTTTAAGTGCATTTCATCGACGACTCATGCACCACCGACTTCTTGACTCAGCAGCGACAGATGAGGGTCGCCTGGAACTATTCTCAAGTTCGCCGATTCACTGCCAGTGAGATGTAAGACAAATGAAACGTAGACGTTTTAAGCTGGATCTTTCGCCACAACGTGGTAGTAATGATATATTTTCGTCTTTGATCAGTACACCTACATGACTTAGGCAAGTCATTAACATAAGAGTGTGTCGCAGAGGGGACAAGAGATGCAAGAAGAACACACCGAGCGACTCCATCACCGGGCACCCATCAATAGCGATATCAAACATTGAAAACACGACTTCGGAGCTCTATTTGCCTCACATAAATAATTAAGATCCATGACAAGGTGAGCAGGCTGAGAAAGAACGAGAACTTCGAAGATAGTATGTCACGCTTGGAATGGAGGATCGGTTGTTAAATTACATCAATAGGGATGAAAAAGCTGGATGCTTAACGAATGAGGCATGTATTCACGCAAGTTTTCGCCGTGAAGAAAGTGCAATAGAATCGATAGTCGCTCGTTCGCTACTTCCTTTCATATCACATAAAGTTATCCAGACAGGGAGACCGAACCCAAAAACGGCAGGTTTGGGAGAAAACAACAGGGGAATTGCAATATAAAAGCTATAACCACGAACTTCCCATTGTGATTTTATCATGTTTGATCTGACCCAGATGGTTGGATCAAGTCAGAGGTATGGGCAGCCAATAGCATCAGAACGCTGCTCAACTTCTAAATGGATATCTATCGGTCAAGAGCGCGCTCTGTGCTTTGACATCACCAAAGAGCCAAGGGGTTGTGATCAACTGATTATCTTTTACAATATCACCATTTATTCACTTGAGTTCCAGTTTTCTGCAGAGTTGCCACACCTCATCGAGCTTTCAATGCCATTCTTGACCCAAGATATCAGATTCATTACTGGGTACACCGAGGCAGATAGTAGGTCTTGTGTTTCATCTGGCATTCAGGGTATGGATACTGACGTTGTTGTCAAGAAGGGACTCAACAATGTCTGAGCTATCTACCTTTGTTCAACTTTGAGTCTTGCTTTGTATGCAAATGAAAGTGAACTAACAAATAAGTTCTTGAAAAATTTCCTGCCAACTAGGGGAACCCTGCCGAGTGTGCAAGTTGTGTACCACATATGTATTGCCTTAAAAGGGAAAATGCTAGTGCAGGTATGCCTGCAAAGGAATGATGTGAGGCAGACCTGAAAACTGACAGAAGAACAAACTTTCCATCATCTCACCTGGAGTTCTTCACTGCCCCATTCTATAAATTTCCCAATCAGATGTCTTCCCAGTTGATCTTTAGCTATTTTTACAATGTGCCAGTCTACAAAGCCTATTGCGGCGGGCGAAGTGGAAGTTTGCCCAGCGGCTGAATAGATGGAAATACATGAGTAGCAGTGTCCGACGCTAAGAGGTTGTAAACCTGAAACGGACGGTACTAGCTTGGCACTGTGATGATTCCGAATTCTCCATGTTTTCGTTGATACATTGTTAGGAGCATGTACAGGGGGTGCCCGGCCCGGAGGGAAAAACTTTAAGATACAGAAGGTCACACTGCTCAAATGTTTGCAAAGCGAGATAAATATACCTAAATGGGGAAGGAAAGATATGAGACACAGGGCCAGATATGGTCAAGATGGTGTTGTCTGAGTGGTTCAAGAGATGTGACAAGTGTAACAGGGATGACCGATGGTCGTATATACATTATATAGTATACAAATAATACACATATGGTATACCATTGTTTACACATATTGCCCGTGATCGTAAACTCATCTGGCCCGTCACATGTCAACAACAAGCAGGCAATAGAAAAGAAGTGGAGACAGGACAAAGGATTTGCCCTACAAAAGAAGTGGAGACAGGACAAAGGATTTGCCCGCTGCTCAAAATTTTATATATTGCCAGGTAATAATAAGTACAAATGTATATATGCCTAGGCTGGAATGTTGAATACAAAGAGGAATCAGTAGCTGTTGAATCTTTGCATTGTTAGAACCTCTTTGGCTGGAACTGGAATCAAAAATAGTTCTACTAGAGAAGGGCTGTTCAAACAGTGTGAGTGAGCATGGAATTGAGGGAGTTGAAGATTTCACTACTGACTTATGAGACATCCTATGACTTTGTTCAATCCTCATCTTTTCACTTTGTCACTGAGGTTTAGTTCTACTGGAGAGGAGCTGTTCAAACATGTGAATGAGCATGGTATTGAAGGGGTTAAAGATTTCACTACTGACTTATGAGACATTCTAGGACTTTGGTCAATTCTTTTCAGTTTGTCAGTGGGGAAAGTATGAGATTGCAAATACATGAAAACAATAGAAGAAGTGGGGATCTAATTTGGGGAAAATTTAAAAAATGACACATGCCTGAGGCTACATAAATTTTGCAGGAAAATTGAAAAATGGCATGTGCTATGCTTTGACAACTTACAGATAACATTTGCCCCAATGCTTTGCCATGTCAACACTTTCTCCAATCCTTTGCCATGTCAACATTTTCTCCAATCCTTTGCCATGTCAACACTTTTCATCTTCTTTGAATACTCCTGCAGTCAAGACCTGAATCATCAAGTTTCAAAAGACCATGTCAACACTTTCTCCAATCCTTTGCCATGTCAACACTTTCCCCAATTCTTTGCCATGTCAACACTTTCCCCAATGCTTTTCCAATGCTTTTCCATGTCAACACTTTCTCCAATCCTTTGCCATGTCAACACTTTCTCCCACCATGTCAACACTTTCCCCAGTCCTTTGCCATGTCAACACTTTTCATCTTCTTTGAATACTCTTGCAGTCAAGACCTGAATCATCAAGTTCCAAAAGACCATGTCAACACTTTCTCCAATCCTTTGCCATGTCAACACTTTCCCCAATCCTTTGCCATGCCAACACTTTTTTCAATCCTTTGCTATGTCAACACTTTCTCCAATCCTTTGCCATGTCATCCTGCAGTCAAGACCTGAATCATCAAGTTTCAGAAGACCATGTCAAGACCTGAATCATTAAGTTTCAGAAGACCATGTCAACACTTTCTCCAATCCTTTGCCATGTCAACACTTTTCATCTTCTTTGAATACTCCTGCAGTCAAGACCTGAATCATTAAGTTCCAAAGAACCATGTCATCCATGTCATCCTGCAGTTGTTAAGTTTCACTTTTGATTCTCAATGATTCAGGTGGTTAACTGCAGGGAAAGTGTTGACATGGCAAAGCATTTGAATGCATCTGTCCTCCAGATCACATGTATGTTTGCTTCACCCATTGAAAAAGCATTGACATTTTTACCCAAAAAACCAGCCAAAAAAGTCATGATCATGTGTATGAACCTCCTGTGACCATGTGATTGCAGACCTGTGATCATGTTTACCATCCTCCCAGGATCACATGTATGTGTGGCTCTTCAAAAAGCATTGACATTTTAATCCTGTGAACTTTTTGAAAATGCCAAGCCACCTTCCCATGTCATCTAGTGAGTATGTATTCCCAACCTTTCAATCTTTGGTCCAAATCTTACTGAACAGGTAGTGTTTATTCCCAACCTTGAAAATCTCACTGCACAGTCCCCTTTTCTCTCCCCCAGAAGATAAGACTTTGCCCAGTACAATATTCCTGTCTCTTCTAGTCACTCCCTCTTGCTCATGCTCACAATGCAGTCTGGATGACTGAGTGGCTTGCCTGATTCTTTGAGACTATACTACATTGTGGCACATCCTCCTATATCTACCTATCAGGAATTTAAATATATCTATTTAACCTTATTTACATCAAATAATGAGGCATATTTCTCAACACAAAAGCAATGACAGGAAGATAGATTTGCCCAATTGATTTGCTCAAAATTTTGCCCAAAATTTTGCCCCAATTGTCATGACAACCTGCAGCCAACTGGCCACCTCCATTTCAATTGGCTCACCACATGTGTTTGGCTTGCCCTGCTACCCATGTTTCAATTGTCAGCTTTTGCCAGTATATCATTGTGGGCCCATTATCAAATGACAGAAGTACAGCCTGTCCCATAACCAGACCCAAAACTTATGTCTATATTTTCTTATGTTTTTGCTGAGGCCTAGTGACTGAATCCTTCTATTCTTTCAGCTTTGTTAAAATTGCCCAACTTGCTCAGGTCCCATGAGTTGTCATATGGTCCTTAGTATGATTTGAAGTCACAATGAAAATGCTCTTGATCTGATACCGCCACCTGACTGGAAAGTTCCCACAGCCCAGACAGTGAGGGGATAGTCATTGCGGTACATATGTACAGCAAGAGTGTAATAAGACAAATGAGAGGGACCCATCTGGGGCCCCAGAGCAAGAAAAGGGAGACATACATGAACTTATCACCAACAAGACCAATACTTGGCTGGTGCAAACAGCATGACATGGACATCTTTGGACAATAAGACAAACACCTCCTGAGAACACCAACAAGACCAAGGAAATGCCCAGAGATAATACAAGAAGCACAGATAATACCAGAGGCAGAAACACAATCAACAGCAGAAGCCAAGGCAATCATTACCAGTCAGCTAGAAAATCTGCACAGAGAGCTACAACACTTTTCAGACCACCACATATGGGGACAACAGGTACTGGAGATTGTGTATGGGGTAGCAAAAAAGATCTTGCCAAAACTAATCACAGCAGGTGAGATGAGCCACAAAAATAACAATGCTGATTCTGCACAAGCACTCCAGAAAACCATGGAGTTACATTTGACCATTAAAGAATTAGTCAAAGCAGTAAACAATCTAGTGGCAAACCAGGAGGCAATGCCAGTGACAACTGGAGAAAGCCAGAGAGGACTTCCAGTAACACAAGATGTGAAAACCATCATAGAAATGGGACCAACCTACAACCCCACCAAGGCAAACCCAACAACCACCACCAAAACCCAGACACAACACCAACAGTACACACTCCGGTCTCCAAAGGACCAGTACCACCCAGTGCACCTCATTATAATCCTGAGAGGTGAAAAGTTTGATAGCCACTACCTGAATCCCTGCAGGCTGGTAAACATGATCAATAGCAGACTCACCTAGTCAGAAAATGCCAAACACCTATGTGTAGCATCTCCACACTACAATTATAATCAAAACCTAGTCATCATGCTGAGAGAGGATCAGAAAAGCAAGGAACTTAAAAAACATGCTGAAGAATTCATTGACATATTCAGGATGCCAGCCCACACCATTGATATGCTCATGGATGATAGGAGGTACAAAGTCAGAAACAATGGGGTGTGGACTGGAAGAAATGGAGAGAATAGCCTGAACACCCCCAATGACCTACTGGAGGAAGTCAGATGGTTCAATCTGGTCATGTCAAAGGTAATGCTGATTGGCAAGCCCAGATGGATGCAAGCCAAGACAGATCTTATGCAGAAAGACTACTCATTGGTAGTACTGGAGTTTGCAAAGAAAGAGGATGCAAAGACTCTCATTGCAACAAAGTTCCTGGCTATGTACATGAACTTCTGTAAAGTGGTACACCATGCAGACAGACCACTGGTACTACAATGCAGTAACTGTTGGGCTCTCAGACACCACATGTCACATTGCAAATACTCTACAAAATGTCAGATCTGTGCAGAAGGCCACAATGAAATGGCACACAAACAGGATTAGGCACACTGCATGGATGAAGGACAACCAGGTGAAGGTGGTTGATGAGATGAGATAAAATGTACCAACTGCAGCAGTGATCACCCAGCAACAGAAAGGAACTGCCCCAAGAGGAAACAATTCCAGATAATAGCAAGGGAGAAAGAGAAGGGACAAGTAGAAGGGGGAGTGACAATGAAGAAAAAGGAAGCCAGTGGAAGGAGAGCAGAAGTAACCACCAGCGAAGGAAGACAAATGAACAAAAGCAAATGGAAGGACATGGAAGAACAAAATAATAGAAAAGATGCAATCACAAGCACCAAGATGAATGAACAGTCAAATGCAACACACACAAAGACAACCAACAATGCATACAAAACCAACAATTGATACATGGTGCTAGAAAACCTTCTCAATCAGCAGGAACAAGAGAATTGGGCAGACATGGCAATGGAAGAAGTGAAGAAACAGAAGGATGGACACAAGGTGATGTAACTAGAACATGAGAACCAAGACTATCTGCATTGCACAACTAAATGTCAACAGAAGCAACACTGTAAGCCATACAATGCTAAACACCTTTATAGACAAATCAGATATGATGTTAGTAATGGAACCATAGTGGGGTGACATAGGAAATGGACAGAGGGGACCACCATCACTAGGAGTGTGGACCCCAATCCCACCAATGACAAAAATACCAGATGACAGAAGACCAAGAGTAATGGCATACACTGCCAAATGACAAGATTTTGCAGTAATGCTGTGATCAGACCTTATTGAAGACCTTGACATACAGATTCTAGACATATCTCAAGCCAACTACCCCATGGTAACCATAGTCAATATATACAACCAGCCAAGGGGTAGAGATCAACAATTCCACCACAGAGACACAATAATATGACTACAAGACATAGAAATGCCAACAGGACAACCAGTTGTCATAAGTGGGGACTGGAACTTACACCACCCCATGTGGAGCAAAGGTAACCAAAACCCAACTGACCATATACAGGAACTGGTAGACTGGATGCAGGAAAACAATTTCACACTCCTGAATAAAAAGGGAGTATACATGTACCATAAACACAGGAGATGAGGTGCAATGTTGGTACTGGACCTAACATGGGCAAACATGGAAGCATGCACACTCAAAGCAACAAAAGAATGGGTGGTCAACTACAGCCTTTCATGCAGGTTGGACCATTTTGCACTTAGGTGGACAATAGACCATGGCATGACAGAGATACAAAATATCATGGGCATCAGATACAACTTCAAAGACACGAAGCTGGTAGAGTGGAAGGACACCTTTGACTGCAAAATGGATAAAAATGCAGAAAGGTGGGCAACCCTCAGAGATGAAAACACTAACCATACCCCAGAAGAGTTAGACAGGGATGCCAAACTCATCACAGAAGCTATGCAAGCAGCAACAGCTAAGATAGCAGAGAGAGGAAACCATCAAACAAGGCATGACTGTGGTGGACCAAGGTGCTGAGCAAGGCAAACAGCAAGAGAATAGAGCTCCGCAAGAGACAGAGAGAGTACACAGAAAACTGGGGGGAACAGAGTGATGACATAAATTGAGAAATATGTAAGACCACTAACTATTTTAGAAGGTTGTACAAGAATGAAAAGAAGAAATGGATAAATGATACACTGAAAGAAGCATCACCAGAAACAATGTGAAGACTACATGGATGGTCAAAGGGAATCAAAATGTACCCATCCCCAGCAATCAAGAGACAAGACCACAAACCTGCAATAGAGCATGAAGATAAGTGCGACACACTACATGAAGTGCTATTCAAACCCCCACCAACTCTAGCAAACAACGAGAATCCCAACCTGACACAAATACAAGAACATGACTTTGACCACATCAAAGTAACAAGAACAGAAGTACAGGAGGCAATATACAGGCATGGTGTCAAAAAAGCCCCAGGAGTAAGTCAACAGCTGTTTAACATGGTGCAATGGGCATGGGAATCATAGGAAGACACAATATATGCACTCATGCACCACTGCATCAAATCCAGACACCACCCAAGGCAGTGGAGAAAAGCAATTGCAGTAGTGCTACACAAACCCAAGAAAGTGGATTACTCCGAACCCAGAGCATACAGGCTCATACAGCTACTGGAGTGCATAGGCAAGGTACTGGAGAGCATTGTGGCCAGAAGGATCAGCTACTTGGTGGGGAGAGAGGATCTGGTCCTGCCAACACAATTTAGTGGCAGACCAAGTAGCTCAACCAACAATGCATTACTGACACATATAGAAGATATACAGGCAGCAAGGAACTATGGGAAAGTAACATCAGTACTGACATTTGACATCTCAGGATTCTTCAATAATGTAAATCATGCAAGACTCCTTCATGAACTACAAAGGAAAGAAATACTACTGCAACTGGTAAAGTGGGTACCCTCATTCCTCAGCAATAGACAGGCAGCAGTATGCTTGGATGGCACAAGAAGCAGCATAAAACCAGTCAAGAACAAGATACCACAGGGCTCACCAGTCTCCCCAATACTTTCAATAATATACAGAAGTGAGTTACTGGAATTGATGAAGGAAAAACAGCTCAGAACAGGCAATATAACATGATTAGCAACTTGAACAAGCAGCACAACAGAACCTATGCTATACATGTACATTGATGATGGTTCCATTGTTGTGTCATCAAATTCACTTGACACAAATGTAACAATACTAAGGGAGGAATTTATATTTATAAACAAATGGCTGACAGATGTAGGTCTGTCAATGGCACCCAAAAAGACAGAAATCATGCACCACTCTTGGTGACAGGACTGTAGATATGCCCCAACCATCAGACTACCCATGCCAGATAGCATGGACACAGTGATCAGACCCACAGAGACAATCAGGATACTCGGCCTGCATATTAACAGAACACTTACATTCAACCAACACGTACAAAAGATGGCACAGAAGGCAAGAAATGCAGTTGCAGGAGCACATATATTAGCAAACACAATATGCAGACTCAGCCAATCCCAACTGTGTTGGAATCCAGGAATAGAGGACCGAGTGAATCTATACAGATCAATGTAAGTATGTATCCTCAGTCTGGTATAAGTGACTGTATTTCACTGTACCTATACAGATCAATGTAAGTATGTATCTGCTAGCACAGTAAGTAACGTTGTTGATGTGATGGATGTAAGCTACTCACCCTCAGTCTGGTATAAGTAACTGAGGGTGCTATCTACAGTGAGTCCAATATATATATGAAGAGAGGCAGGGACAATATATGAAGAGGGACAGGGACAATGGTGCATTGTCCTTAATATGGTAGTGACAGTGCCTGGGCCTGACATATTGTGGTGAGCAGTGCCTGGCCTGACATGATGAATAGTGTCCATGGTGTCGAGTTCCGGATTCCCCTCCAATACTCCTCCTCACCATGGACACTCCTCCTTGCATGTGGAATCATTATCAAAGGCTGAGGTGAGGGTGGAGATACATGAAAGCTGGACTGGGGAGAGCTTTTGTGAAGATGTCAGCAGTGTTTTCCTTGGAAGGAACCTAGTGTAGTACTATTTTGTTGGATTGAACATGCTTGCACAAGAAATGATATTTGATGTCTACGTGCTTGACACATGTGTGTAGGAGTGGGTCTTCAGACAGTGCTATTGCTGAGTTGTTGTTGCAGAACATCTGAGTCGGCTGAGATGTAAAGTCATGACCTATGTCTTTTAGTAATGCTCGAAGCCAGATGCACTCTTGTGCACTCTTGAAGGCCGCCATATATTCTGCTTCACATGAAGATGCAGCAACTGTCTTCTGCTTCCTGACTGCCCATGAGACAGCATCAGCCCCCAGGCTCCAGGTGTATCCTCCCACACTTTGTCTTGTGTCAAGGCAGCTAGCCCAGTCTGAGTCCGTAAAGCCTATAAGGTTGACATCATTGCCTTTTCCCCCTAGGTGTAGTTGTAGGTCATGTGTGCCTTTGAGATATTGGACCAGACATATGGTGGCATTCCAGTGAGGGGTGGCATAAGAACCTAAGTATTGAGTAAGTTGTTGGATGCCAAATGCTATATCTGGACAAGTGGAGATGGCAAGGTAGAGGAGGCATCCAACTAGTTGTTAGTAAGGCATGCATTCAAGGATGCATCATTCTTCTGGTGGGAGTGTATCTCTGTCAATTTGGCACAGTCTAGAGTTGGGGTCCATTGGCAACAGGAGTGGTGTGGCATCTGTTTGTCCAAACTGGTGTATGATTTTGTCGATGAGTGCCATCTATGATAATTTGACTATGTGATTTGCACAATCCCATTCAACTGCAATGCCTACAATGAAACAAGGTAAACCGAGGTTGGAAATTGTCCACACCTGATGCATTTAATGTTTGAAACATTTGTTTTCTTCCTTGCTGCTAGCAATTGAGAGGAAATCATCAATGTGGAGTGCTGCAATGATGGTGCCCTGGTCAGTAGTATGGTGGAAGATACAGGACTCGCATGCCAGTTGATTGAACCTCCATGCCTCCATGTTCTCATTCACTATTTTGTTCCATATCCATCCTGCCTGTTTCATTCCGTACAGCCCTTGCACCAACATCCAAACCCAATCTTCCTTTCCTTCCTCCTCAAATCCTTCAGGTTGCTTCATAAACTGAACTTCATCTTCTGGCAGGATGCCGTACAGAAATGTGGTCTTGACATCAATCTGAGTTGCATCCCATCCCTTTACAGCCGCAAGGTGGAGCAGAATGTGCCACAATTCCATATGCACTGTAGGTGAGGTTGTTTTTGTATAGTTGCGTCCGTGAATTCACTCATACCCTCTGAAGACCAGTCTGACTTTGAAGCGCATCGGATGTCTGAGTTCATTGCATTTGATTTTAAATACTGGACACCCTGTTCTGACCTTTTGACCAGCCGGGACTTCAGAGTGAGGAACAAGTTTGTATACTCCCATGTCACAAAGTGAGTTGAGTTCATTACAGTATGCTGCCTCCCACCTCAATATGTCCCCTGATTGTTTGGCTTCTGCCCGAGTCCGAGGTTCATCATCCACATCTGGCACAAGCGGGTCATTGCCAAGCTCCTCTGCTGTGGATAACAAGTATTTGATATCCTTGATTGACACTAGGTTGGCAAGATCGGGTAAGTTGGGGAGCTGATTGTCTATCACTGGCCCCTGATGATTGGGAGCCTCCAGTTCCTGATCTGGCACCTCTTGGAGTATCCCTCGTCATTGTGCTTGTATTTGTTTGCCTGCCTCAACAGATTCTTGTACGGCTCTCTGTACTCGTGATTGTGGGGCATTATTTGGGTCTGCTCTTGCAGTCAGTACTGGGATGCAGTTGGATCTTTGGAGCTGAGGGACTGGAGGGTCTTCTGCATGATCTTCCTGCTATCTGGCTGGTTTGAGTTGTGGTGAGGTGACTCCTCCTGTGGGAGCTAAGTCATCATTGTCAAATGCAACAGGCTCTACTTCCGCATGCTCGAGGTTGATGCATTCTTTTTGCATGATGTCATCAGGAATAAGCATTAGAGGGTGTGGATGACCTTCATGGCTTTTGCAGAACCTTACATAGTACGTTTTGTATATCTTTCCAGTTCTGCATTTGTAACATCAGTAAGCCTTCAAGTTTCTAGCATAGCCAATTAGAGTACATTCGATAGACTGTGCATACACCTTTGGGTTATGTTCTGCAAGGATGAGGATGAAGGCCTTGCAGCCAATCTCTCACATATATGAGTAGTCTGGCCATCTTCCTGTCCATGCTTCATGAGGGGTGATGCCCACAGATGATTTTGTGAGTGTACATTTATGGAGGTGTGATGTGGTGAGATAGGATTTGTCCCACATATTGGGTGGATATCCAGCTGCAATCCGCATTGCTCAAGCTTTCCCCATGAGTGTATGGTGCATATGTTTGACTCATCTGATGTGTGCCAAGGTGTATGCTGCTCCAAACTGTCGTTCTGAGCCCTGTGATAGGAGCCAGGCTTCCATCTTATGTCCCTCAAGCTTGCTATCATGCCCCATTCTGTAGGTGCCTAGTTTCTCCTGGATTTCAGTTTCCCTCGCAATCTGCCAGGCTTTGAGGTGCATGAACACATCCCCCTTTTTCCAAAGGAGTATGGACCAGTTCTCACTTGTGTAATCATCAACCAGATTCATTATATATCTATGGCCATTTCGAGATACAACAGCCTGTGGCCCTGTTAAGTCTACCCAAACAATCTTGAGCCTTTGCATCACCCTATGCCCCTCATCCTGCACCTTAGGTACTGTATTCCGGGTCTGTTTCCTGAGAATACATGAGTCACACTTAGGTGGTTTTGAGGTAAAGGTGGAGGGCATACCTGGGACCATGCCAGACTTAGCCATGTCAACGATTGTCTGGTAGTTGGCATGCCCAAGGTGGCAATGCCATGTCTCCAGGTTGGCAGTATGGTGAGCAGTAAGAGCACAGTGCTCTATGAATGTGGAGTCGAGATTTAAGGAGTAGAGATGCTGGTTTGGGATGAGTGGGCCATAGGCAATGAGCATGTGGGAGGATCTGTTCACGATCTTGATGGACATGTTGTCAAAGTGAGAGTCAAGACCTTTGTTGGCAAGGGAGCTGACTGATATGAGGCAAACAGTGGCATTAGGTATATATAGCGCATCCTCGAGGATGATGTGTGCACCCTTCACAACATGGAGCCGGATGCTACCAATGCCAATTGCTGCAACTGAGAAACCTCCCAGCCCTTTTACACTGTGTGGCAAGATAGGGCAAAGGGTGAAGAAGTCATCACAGCAGGGAGATATATGGACTGTGGCCCCAGAGTCGACAAGGAAAGGAATTGAGGTCAGTGATGTGAGAGGATTTTTCCTGGCTGTAGAAATTGGTGAGATGTCTGTGGCCATGATGTGATCTTCAATTGGTTTGGTATAATGGTCCCAATTGAGTATTGTCATCCTCAGGTCCTTGAATGCCATGAAGCCAGTATGTTCCCAATGCTCAGTGGAATAATCAAGTGCTATAGTGGGCAACTGGGTACCAGCAATGCCTGCAAAAGCTGCAGTCTTGGGTGGTGCAGGGAGTTGTCTGAGGTTGATGAGGTCGACATACCACAACTTTCCATCTAGCCCAGTTACTGCACTGAAGGACTTGGTCTGAGCTGAAGTATTGGTTGAGGGGGCATTGGGCTTCTTCTTTGAGGCTCTCTGGGCATTTTGTGCATTGGCAATTGATTTTCTGGCCATGCCCTCTCCCTTCTGTACACAGAATGGTTTTGTGTGTCCTTGACACAGTCATCCACGCAAATGACAGTTCTCGCAGCATGCTGCACCTGGACTATGATTGTGTCTGGGGAGGTTGGTGTTGCGAGGTTTGATCCCCCCTTTTGCATTGAGTGCTGTGGCAGTGGTGTTAGCTTTAGAGTTGATAATATTTTGTGTGTTCTCCATGAGCAACCAGATGTCCGTAGAGCTGCACGGTAGGTCCTTTGTGCTCTTGCTGAGGAGAGTTGATACTGAATTCTGGAGAGCCTCAACAGATGGGTCGTTGAGGCTGTTGAGCAGGGCAATGCATGTGAAGAGGTCTGCGTTGATCTCACTGATGTCAAAAGCTCTTTTCACAATATCAGTGATCTGGCTAGCCATGACAGGTAGGGACTCAGACTGTGAGCAGTACATCAACAGAGCTTCTTGCAGCAGAGCAATCTGCTTGATGGGCCCTTCCCATTGTGCTCAAGTCTTGAGGTCCTCAAAACAATGCCTGGCACCCTTGTCCATAACCAAATCACAATGTTCAATGTCCTCCAGGGCAGATCTCAGGAAGGTAATTGCAAGGCAGTCATTCAGGTTCCAATTGGCATGAGCATGGGGCTCGGTGTTGGAGTTGGGGCAGGACAGGAATGGGTCAAAGACATATGCATAGATGCCATTGAGGATCATGGCATCCTTAAGCTTCTCAGACCATTGGGTGAAATTACCATCAGCACGACTGTACTTTGCCCCATCCCACTTGTGGCAGATGACACATTCCATCACAGATGGGGCTGAGGAGTTGCTGGCTAATGCAGGGGACATAGTTCAGGAGAGACAGGGAGATCAAGGGAGGTGATGCATGCGACGCAATGTGTAGAGATAGGGGCAAGATAAGAAACAATAGGATTGATTCAATCCCAGATTCAAACATTCAACACTTTTAGAAAAGTCATCAAGCAGCAATACCCATAACCTGTTGGAATCCAGGAATAGAGGACTGAGTGAATCTATACAGATCAATGTAAGTATGTATCCTCAGTCCGGTATAAGTGACTGTATTTCACTGTACCTATACAGATCAATGTAAGTATGTATCTGCTAGCACAGTAAATAATGTTGTTGATGTGATGGATGTAAGCTACTCACCCTCAGTCTGGTATAAGTGACTGAGGGTGCTATCTACGGTGAGTCCAATATATATATGAAGAGGGGCAGGGACAATATATGAAGAGGGGCAGGGACAATGGTGCATTGTCCTTGATATGGTAGCAATGGTTCCTGGGCCCAACATATTGTGGTGAGCAGTGTCTGGCCCGACACAATGAATAGTGTCCATGGTGTCAAGTTCCAGATTCCCCTCCAACAAACTGAGGACAATGTACAGAGCATGCATAATACCAATTATGACATATGTGGCACCCATATGGTGGTCAGGTAAGAAGACCCATGTGGAATGGCTGACTAAGGTACAGAACAATGCACTTCGACACATGGCAGGTGCATTCAAGACCACACTGGTCAAAGCCCTAGAAACAGACATGGCAATACTGCCACTAGAAATCACACTGGATCTAGTCATAGATGGATAGGCAAACAGACTACACAGACTCAAGAACACCAGTCCAGTAATTGAATGGCTACCGGAAACATGGCAAGAAGGGCAACCATCAAACAACCCACCACCATTACCATCTAATCAGAAATCAAAGAGTAAGAAAAAGCCAAAACTGACACAACTTGAGAAGATAGCACAGAAAACATACAGTCTGACAGTGGGCAAAAAGGTAGACCCATTCATAGCACCACCATGGTGAAGGACAGCAAGAGACTACAGTGAACATCTCACAATAACTGGAGCCCCTGCAAAATGTAAGAAGGCCGATGAAGTGAAAAAACATAACAAACAAATGAGAGCCTTAGCAGAAGACACAACACAGCTAGTGGTCTACTCGGATGGCTCCATGAAGGAACAACCAGGCAAAGACACAAAGATTGTAGGATGGGGAGTAGTAGGATATTGGGAAGGAAGGGAGGTATTCTCAGAGAGAGGAGGATTGGGTCACAATGCAGAAGTATATGATGCTGAACTAATAGGCATTGCCAAGGTGGCAAAAGCAGCCACACAATATTCCAACCAACACAGGCAAGTAAAGAACATTAGTATTTATGCTGACAACACATCAGCAGTCACTGCAGCATATGGACCAAAATTCAAACCTGGTCAAATGCAAATGGAAAGCATAACACAGACAGTCAACAAATTCCTGGAGGGACACGCTGACAGGACAATGAGGATAAGCTGGTGCCCAGGACATGTAGAGGTCAAGGGCAATGAAAGGGTGGATGAAGAAGCAAAAAAGGGCACAGAAATGTGGGCACCCAAACACAATACACTAACAAATGCAAAGAGGAAAACCAAGGAGAAAGCATTAGAGAAATGGAGAGACAAATGGCGGAAAACACCACCAATGGGGGGATTTGCCATTGCTAACCGTTTACAGCCAAGATGGAAGCCCAGAGAACACATCACAAGAATGCCAAGGGAGGTGTTTGCAAGGCTCACACAATGTAGGACAAAACACACATTCATAGGTGAGTACTATGCCAAATTCATGCTGGAGGAAAGCCCAAGATGCCCCTGCGGCAAATGCTATCAAACAAGAGACACATCATTCAGGATTGCCCAAGGTATGATACATATAGACACATACTAACAGCAATAGATGCAGAGATGGAAATGGGAACACTACTTGGCATGAGTGAGGGATTAGAAGCCATGGTGAAATTCCTCAAAAAATCTGGTGCATTCACAAAGACAGGAGAGAAGCTACAACAGAAAGAAAGACCGACAGAAGATGATGAAGAAAATGAAGATGAAGAAAGCTGGTGGAGGAGGATGGAGAGGAAAGGACAGGAATTGGAGGGACAGGTGGAAGGAGGAAGGGAAGAAGATGGGATGGACGGGAACACACAGGAGTGAGAGCGTGGCAGAGAAGGAATATGAGCGAGGGAAGAGGGTAAACAAAGACAAAGAGAAAAAGATGGAGAAGAGGAGCTTGAGAAGACAAGGCACACACCAAAGGTGCAAGGACAACATGCACCCACGTATGCGACACAATCCAACAAGACATAGGATACAAACTTTGAACCCCAGCCACTAAACCCCGAGAACTCACACCAACACACCCACCTATGGACACCAGGAGTAGTTCGCATTGTCACCAAGTCCATCACACAAGCCATAACAATTCTGCGAGGAAGGCTCTACTATACAACACTAAAAGACACGCACATACAGAATACGCATATCACTTTACATACCTGGCATAGAGTACTGAGATTACCCTACCCCGCCCCTTAGCCCTGCATAGTGGCTTGCCGGCGGTATAGATAGAATTCATTCATTCATTCATTCGAAGTCACAACGGATCATGTTTATCATGATGCCATAACAACAGCTTGTTTTGACAGTTGCAATCCCTCCGACCACAGTAATTACTTCTCACTTGGGTCGGACATCACGAGGGTCAAAAGTACAAATGTCGAAAGTGTACCCATCTTGTCTTGTTTCGTTCTGTCAACTTCGACAATGACTACTTCCAGCTTCTGCTTTCCATGCTCTCCGTCTTCAGCAGCCAAAAATGTTGTTGATGATCCGCTCAGGTATGTTCCTTCTTCAATTGTAATTGATACAGTCATGTGTATTCGCTCTCGACGGTTCAGAAGGCTAGTGATGCCAACATCACCAATTTCACTCCTCCCACTGGTCAAGAATATGCCAGTCAAGCTGCTAGGGAATTTACCTATGTACTCGATGCCGTAGCTCAAGCAGTGCCTGTCCCTGTTTTTGGAGCAGCTGTCAAAGTTGCGGTAAATATTATCAGGGCATGTGATGTAAGTGTGTATAAGCCTTGTGTATCAGCATGCTCTTAAACATTTTGCTTAACATAGGAAAGCCAAGCGACTCTAGAACATGCCGAGGAACTCAAGGTCCGCATTAAGACATTGGTCGCTGTCTTTGTCAACGAACTCAAGGGCAAGAAGAAAGAAGAAATTTCTGCAAAGCTGATCCAGGACATTTCCACTTTGAACAAGTCTGCAGTTTCTTAATTCGTTTTCTCTGAATTAATAGAGTTGACTTTAGGGATATGGAGTACATCAAGAAGACGCTCGACAAAATTGCATCCCAGCATTGCCTTCTTCTGATCTTCTTCCGGAGTCTCAATGATAGCAGGGTTAGTGAATGTGTTACAAAAGTCAATAACTCCCTTGAAAGCTTTAATGTAAGTTCTTCTGAACACGAATCAAGCAGGGATGACTTAGACGTCTTTTCCAGTTGTCCTGCACTATCAACCACACAACAATTCTGACTCAACTTAAACAACAAATCATGATGTTCTACACTGAGCATCAAGAGTCTCTCAAAATTATCCAAGTTACAATGAACGATGTGAAGGCCATGCTTGATGAGCGTCTGCCAGTAAATACCATGCTGGGCTCGCTATCTCGGGCTCCGATCCCCACCAACTCGGCCATCTCTCATGGTCGTGATTCTCTCATAACAGAACTCGTTGGTGTTATCACTGGGCTATCACAAAAACATATTTGTCTTTTTGGACCTGGTGGTATGGGCAAAACTTCACCTCCCTGGCTGTGATGGACCACCCAGATGTAAAAGCCAAATATGAACCCCACCTCTGTATCTGGGTGCCATGCATGGTTGACATCGAACTGCTCTCTCGATTGCACAATGAAAAAACAAGGATGTCGTGTCAAAACACTGACATTCTTCAAGACCAACGTCTGAGTGTTTGCTTCTACTATCACAACAAGAGCAACCACGAACATTTAAGTTGCTCCCTTGCTATATGTCAAATCACATGGTCATAATATTAGCTGCTCATGATTGGATTTGTGCTACTATACTAGTATCTTCGTACTCTGCATTACTCTGTTATCTATCACTATACTGGAAGTGGTCGTCGTGTACATCACCCCACATGACATCATTCAAACATTCCATTCAACTACACCTTCGACGACTCGTAAAAAAACTGTTTAGTTCCCCTGCGAGGTCATCTTGTCAATTTTACAACGACTTGTATAACTTCCTTTACATCGTAAACAAATTGAAGAGGATTATCGTCATGTTGTAGGATGATCAGACCGCATCCAAGTAATTCATCGACCAAGCATAGCCATTTTGCTGGCCTGAATGAGTGACTGTGATACTCCCGTGACAGGGGGACAGCGTCTGGGAGCAATGCCCCGCTGGAAGATAACTTCATCATTAATAGCCTTTTTAAACGCCGCTAAACATAAGTGAAGAGTTTCCGTATGGGAGTACCCTCCTACTTTCCTATTTTGATTATCAAACTTGTAGAGGCCCATCTGTATGAATAAGGCAGACCGAAGATCAAGGAAGCACTGTGCGAGGGGTACAAAATATGGAGACATTCCGTCCAGGAGCAGACTGAAGCCAACGAGAAGTTGGAGTCTACGGAGGCCAAGTTTGTCTAGTCGTGAAGTACGGGATGAATCTTCGACTTTGTCAGGCATGAACATTTGTCATTGGCACTGAGGGTACTTACAGTATGATGGAGAACAGCCTGGTTCCCATCCTGGCCAATTCAACTCGTGAGAATGTCCTTCAAAATAGATACTTCTCATAACGAGCACGCAGAAGAGAGATTCCAAGTCGTCAGAAATTGTGTGACAGTGGTCAGGCGATAGGAGGTGTCTGATCGCTACGTATGGAACAGAACTCTAATAAGAACGGATTACAATCACACGTATACTTTTTTTGAAAAAAGGATCACGTACAACATTCAGGTTAAGGGTGATTGAGTCGTGATCGTAGTCACTGAGAAGCGCCTTTCGACATCGTCGTTGACGAATTCGAGCAACATCGGTGTCTAGTTGTTCTGGCCCAGATTTTCTCTCATCACGATCTTCTTCTTCCTCTAAGAGGATACTGGAACAAGTAACTGAACCGTGTACCAGTCCTTTCTTATGGAGGGAAATTAGGACTGTTACGAACATTGAGCATTGAATCAACAGGAGATTATCGAAGACACCATACCATCTGTGACCTTTTTACAGGCACTCATGAGCTCATACAGAGTACAAAAACGATGGAGGGTAACCACGGGCGGCATGACAATAATACGGATCCCTGCTTGCTGATGATCCTCGCGATCTACTGTCGGTTTGTTACTCTCAGTTCCTAGTAGTTCGCTATCGATTTCTGAATCAAGAATCATGGACGATCCTAATGAGTTTTCATAAGCTTACGGCGGCTAGAGTGAGTACAGAGATCGCCATCATCCTTATGCGATAAGCTTACCACACGACATGTCACGGTGTTCAGAAGTAGCTCGCTCGATTTGACGTGGAACGGTCCAACTATACCTCACGATGTATTGCATTCTTGCGTGCTCCCTTGAGGGAAAAACCAAAGGCATGTCTCGACAATGGAGTGTTAAGGAGGAATTCTGCGCCAAAGCAAATCAAAACACGTACACATCTACAGGTTGTTTGTCAATTAGGTTTACCTCGATTTTCCAATCTCAAAATCGGGGTAAATCTAATTGACAAACAAGTCGAAACAAACATACTCAAGTTTAAGTGCATTCATCGACGACTCATACACCTCCGACTTCATGGCTCAGCAGCGACAGATGAGTGTTGCCCGGATCTATTCTCAAGTTTACCGATCCACTGCCAGTGAGGTGCAAGACAGATGAAACGCAGATGTTCTAAGCTGGATCTTTCGCTACAACGTAGTATCATATATTTTCATCTTTGATCAGTACCACTTAATATATTCAAAGGTGTCAAACTCACTGCGGAAGAACAGGATTCGAACACAGCATATGAAGAAGTGTGTAAGAGCAGATTCGATGGCTCAGCAACTCGGATGACAATCAAAGCATATTTGATTGAAGAATAAGACAAAATCGGACATCGTTACCCTATACCTATATCTACAAGAGACGAGAGAAGACGATAAATATCAATGGATCAGCCCGAAGGGGGAAGAATCCTGCGCAGTGGATCAAGCATAGCTCACTTTTCAAGTCGATGCGCCGCAAACCATTCAGCCATGTCGTGTCATATCATAGCCCGCGAAAACAGAAAGAACTTGCAGAGAGTTGAAGATATGAAGTATGGGTCACTAAACATGACTTAGGCGAGTTGTTGTCATAAGAGTGTGTCGCAGGAGAGACAAGAGATGCAAGAAGAACACGCCGAGCGACTCCATTACCGGGCACCCATCGATAGCGATATCAAACATTGAAGACATGACTGAGAAGCTATATTTGTCTCGCATAAATGAACGAGATCCGTGACAAGGACAAGGTGAACAAGCTGGGAAAGAGCGAGAAGTTTCGAGGAGGTAGTACGTCACGCCGGAGATGGAGGGTCGGTTGTTAATTTACATAAGTAGGAATGAGAAAAGAATTGGATACTTAACGAATGAGGCATGTGTTCAGGCAAGTTTTCGCCATGAAGAAAGTGCGGTAGAACCAATAGTCGTTCGTTCATTGCTTTCTTTCAGGTTATCACATAAATTTTCCAGACAGGGAGACCGAGCCCAAAAACGGCAGGTTTGGGAGAAAAAAGCAAGGGAATTACAACAGAAAAGCTATAACCACGAAAGCAGAATATGAGTCGAAGCAAGATGAAGACACATCTGACTAGCAAGCCAATTGCAAGGTCAAGAACCACAAGTAACGGTCCGAGAAGTCAGGCTTACGTAAGGTAAAGTTTGGTGTTGTTTGGATTATCCCCCAGTTTGGAGTGGCGAGTGTTGACACCAGGACTACGCATTTCCTCAAGACAACTAGGATGTGAGTATGCCCCTTCGCGTTTCCAGATTCCTTCCCAAGTGCATTTGTAATGCCCCTGCGATCTTTGAGAAGAAATCGGCGTTGAAAACGGTGGATTTTTAGTTGGATTGACTTTGATGTTGGTGGATGTACTTGTGCTGCCAAATTTTTTGGGTTACTATCGAGACCTTTAAATTTCAATGCTGACTTTCTCTTTCGACAGAATCTAGAATGGGTCGGGTTATCAGGGCACAAAGGCGCTCGCACGCCATCGTACGTCGTTAGAAAATCCGGAAATTCTGGCTTTATTCGCTAATTCGACTTTGGTGTCCAGTTCAAGGCGCACACTCACCACAACAAGGCTCCCGCCAAGCTTCGCAATCTCGATTTCGCTGAGAGCAACGGCTACGTTCGGGGTATCGTGAAGGAGATTATCCACGACTCTGGCCGGTGAGGCTCGACGCTCAAAATCTCATGCACGAACATGTCTAACTTAATCCCCCAAATTTTAGTGGTGCTCCTCTCGCCCGCGTCGTCTTCCGTGACCCCTACCGCTACAAGCTCCGCAAGGAGACTTTCATCGCCACCGAGGGTCTTCACACCGGCGCCTTCGTCTACTGCGGCAAGAAGGCCACCCTCTCCGTCGGCAACGTTCTTCCCGTCTCCCAGTGCCCTGAGGGTACTATCATCTGCAATGTCGAGGAGAAAGTTGGTGATCGCGGTGCGCTCGCCCGGACATCCGGCAACTACGCTACCGTCATCGGCCACTCACCCGACGAGAATAAGACTCGTATTCGTCTTCCTAGTGGTGCAAAGAAGACCATTGCTGGTGGTGCCCGTGCTACTATCGGTATTGTAGCCGGTGGTGGAAGGATCGACAAGCCTTTGCTCAAGGCTGGCCGTGCGTACTACAAATACAAGGCCAAGCGTTACAAGTGCGTTTTCCTTGACAGTCTCTCTTGTGCTTGCTCTGACAACTTCCTACTTCAGCTGGCCTCGTACTCGTGGTGTTGCAATGAACCCCGTCGACCATCCTCATGGTGGTGGTAACCATCAACACATTGGTAAGGCTTCGACAATCGCCCGCTCTGCTGTTCCTGGACAGAAAGTCGGTCTCATTGCTGCTCGCCGGGTACGTCAAGTTTCATTTTTCACGCCTCATTCTCCCGCTCATTCTCTCTGTTTAATAGACCGGTCTGCTGCGTGGTACCGTCAAGGTCAAGGAGGTCTAGATTGGGGTATCTTGAGTTGATTACCCTGTCGACGTACTTCATATTCGATCTTTTCTTGCCCTTTACATATCAAAAAATTCTGTATGCAGCGAGTATGCCTTTACGATTTACAGAGCTTTACATGCCCTCCATGCCCATATGATTTGATCGTCCATTTCTGCAAAAGTTCGACTTGAACTCAGCGTTGAGATAGTTTATGGCGGTGGTAAAGTTGGAATTAAAGTAGCATCCGTCCTGCCCACCTAGGAAATGGTATACTTTCTCTAATATTGTCAATCCCGCCAACCCACCCAACCAGTCTTTCAAAACCCATCCCAAAGCCCATATGGGGTGCGCCTCCGTACCTCCTCAAATCCAGATACCACTGATACTCACTCAGATTATCCCCGAAACTGTCCCTCATCTTCCCTTCCAAAATATCTGCACGCTCTTCCCTGACACTTCCGCCCACAAGCTCCCCCATATGAGGCACAATAAGATCAAAGCACCCAACTGTCTTCCCATCCTCGTTTTCCCTCATATAAAACGGCTTGAGCGACTTGGGATAATCCGTAATAAACACCGGTCCCTTTACAAGCGTTTCTGCGATCCACCGCTCATGCTCACTCTGCAGCGCCCGTCCCCATCCCGGTTCATACTGGAAAGCACCAGGCACATCGCACTGGTGCTCCTCCAGCGCCTTCACAGCGTCTGTATATGTCATCCTCGTCCACCTTTCCGCGCTCCCAATCGCATCCACCACCGCTCTCCTTCTCGCTTCGTCCCCGCCCTTCCATAGAACGTCCGCATCAGCACCGTCCACCACGTCACGTACGACGCTCTTCAAACACGCCTCGACAAACTCACAGGTGTCGAGCACCCGACCGGACCCACCGAACGCCCATTCCGCTTCAAGCATCCAAAACTCGGCCAGATGCCGCCCTGTCTGAGAGGGTTCGGCGCGGAAACATGGGGAGAGGGTGTACACGCGCGCTAGGGATGTGGCTAACGCTTCGAGGTGAAGCTGGTGAGAGACTGTCAGGTGCGCAGAGCGCGAGAAGAACTCGGTGTTGTCTGTTGAAGACGAAGAAGAGTCAGGAGAGTTTGTAGCGGCGGGGTGGGTATTTGGTATTTGCGCTATTCTAAAGGCTTCGCCGGCTCCTTCTGCATCGTTACCAGTGAGGATCGGTGTATGAGAATAGATGAAACCTTGGTCCTATATGAGAGTCGCGTTAGGTCGTGTTTTATTACTTGGAAGTAAACACACATCAAAGAATGTGTTCATGTTCTTCTTGAGGGTGTCGCGAAGACGAATCATGGCTGCTATTGCGTCAGTGCGAGCACGTAGATGTGAATGATCGCGCAGATACTCTATTGAAAGAGCTTGCTTTTGTATGGGGTATACCTATCAGACAATGAAGGTTCATATTCCAGAGTTTGCCAAGGAAAACTGAGTGTGTCCACCGACCTCGGGGTCACAGGTTCCCAAGATTCGTATTTGCTCTCCAGCATCTAAGTCAGCATTATTTTTTGATTCTATGACGAGCTCTTTCTCCTGACCCGCGCCAGGGGAAGATACAAGTTTGCCTGTCAGCTGCACTGCGGCCCCGTTCGTAAGTCTACGTTATAATGTTAGATGGAGTTTTACAACGTAAAACTCGTGTCACTCACGCCTTGACACCTTCTCCATCTCCCACAAACACGGCCTGTAGTCCCTGAGAGGAACTACCGTCGGTAAGCACTGCAAATGAAACCTTCTTCTGTCTCCTTATTGACTTTATCCATCCTGAGACTGTTACCAATTGTTCTTCTGGTTGAACTGGTGCAGCAAGAAGTTGCTTGATTGTAGGATGAAGCCTGAAAGGCCCAGTTCTTGAAGTAGAATGAAACGATGAAGCAAATCTCTTCAACAGCATGTACACCTGATCACAAAATTCTGAAAAAGTTACGTCGGGATTGCCTCGGAAAATTGTGGGCACGGAACACCGGCCCGGTCATCTACGTGGCCTTGCTCGGCGATAGGATGGTTTCACCATTTTTGAACTCTAGCCCATCGATGGCTAGCGGACAGTGCTTCGGATAATAGTGGTGTCCACTGCTTGGCTTGATACGAATCGTTTGCAACGTAGCGACTTATAGGACTTCACGATGATTGCGTCAATTCTGTCCGATTGGTTCACAACTCTGTCATTGGTATTTGGCGGCTGCTGTAGGTGAATGACTTCGTTATTGGTTTGTTTCCAATCGACTCACACTTGGTGCTACTAGTAATGCTCTCACATTGGAACAACTAACCTCGGAATACCCACAAGCAGGATCTCTGATCACATTCTTCCAATTTGCTATTATATCCCTACACGGTCTTACAAAACACATTATATGGACGCACTATGGCCCACGATTTCGGCCAAGGAAACTACCTCTCACTCCATATTTACTCCAAGTCGCTCTATTTTACTTTATCTCCCTGCTTAATAATGCCGCGTTTGGGTATCGTATACCTATGACAGTTCACATCATCTTTAGGAGTGGTGGATTGATCATCAGCATGCTTTTAGGTTGGCTTATTGCCGGAAAACGGTACGCGACTTTGCTCTCATAATCCCTGCTTCAAAACAATGTTAATAAATAATCCGTAACTTTCTAGATATACGACTGTCCAAGTATTCTCTGTTCTTCTTGTGACGCTCGGTGTCATGCTTACGACCCTCTCTGCCTCCCCTACTCATTCTTCCCAATCAAACCTGTCCACGGACCCATACATCTACACAACAGGTATCACCATCCTCACCCTTGCGCTCATTTTCTCTGGTCTTCTTGGTCTCGTCCAAGATTGGACATATTCCAAATACGGGCGACCGCCCCCGCCAGGCTCAGCAGCTTCAAATGGCTCTAAGGATTCACAGAAAGCGAAAGAACCTCCAGCGTGGCAAGAATCCATGTTCTATCTCCACTTCCTCGGTCTTCCGATGTTCTTTTCTGTTCGGTCAGACCTTATCGCTCAGATCCATGCCATCAACGCTGGCCCACAGATGCCAATTCCTTTTCCCTTCTCGCTGGAAAAGCTTGTGGGATTGACCATCCCTGCTGCTGCTCTTCCGCTACTCTTGAATACCTTGACGCAACTGTTCTGCGTTGCAGGGGTCCATCGCCTCACGACGAGAGTTAATTCTCTTACTGTGACACTCGTGTTGGTTGTGAGGAAGGCTGTGAGCCTTGTGCTCAGCGTTGTTGGGTTTGGACTCATACGACGCGGGAAAGGCTCTAACTCGGATGTTGACATGGTCATGATGTGGTTCGGCGCAGCAATGGTGCTTGTTGGAACCATGACATATTCTATTGGGAGTAAAAGGGCAGACGCAAACGACGTGAAAAAGAAAAATTGATATATATAATGTGGTACAAGGGCAATAGTTGTGTACAACGATACATTACTTGAAGAAAATGGAATAACAAAAAAAAATACAACTACATACATCTTGACAAAATGCACAAACAGACATAGCAAGTTAAAGATAGCAAGAGACATACAACATGCTTTTCTTTGAGAAATGGAAAAGAAGTCAGTGTTAGTCCAGAAGAATATCACGATGTGCGAGTAGGAAGTCAATCATCCAGCGCTGGAACGGTCTGACGTGTCGAAACTGGCCTCCATTGAATATAACCGACCGCTGCACTTCATCCAAACCACACAGCAAATCATATTCATCGTCACTTTTCACATGAGCAGCACTAAACACCGGCACAAGTTCTTCCATACCGAACTTTTCGAGTAATCTCTGAAGTTTCCGTGGAGCCTCCTTGTTACCTTGTGGATGGTTCGGGCAACCACTCCAACAGCTGATATCTTGATACGACGATCCCAGGGTCTCGGACTAGAGTTATTGATCAGCCACATTTCGTTCAAGTCAAGGACTCGACCTTACCAGATCATATTTTTGAAACTTTTCAAGAAGAGAGAACTTATACAACGGCTTCAGCATACCTTCCCCCAGGCTCCCCAGAAATTCCTTTGGTCCAGCATTCCAAGTTGTGAGCAGGTTTAGAATATATAGATGTTTGTCATTGACGATGCCCAAGCAAGTGAGAACGTCAGTGATGCTTTTGGTCTGTGAGAACCTCTCTATCTCGCTTTTGGCACCGGCTGGGATAACTGGAAGGAAATCGCAGAAAAGGCAAGCAACATAACCAGTGTGATTACTCCTTAGTCGTTCCCTCGAGCCATTACCAATTAATTTGGTAGAAGCCTCAGGCCAACGCATCACTTGTTTGCTGTCCCTGCCAGTACGTTGAATCGGCCATGGAGCTTGAATTAGTTTGTGAGATAGCCCACTGCTGAGTTGTGTAAATCGTTCTCTCAAATCGTTACCAATCAACCCGGCATGGGATTCGGATCGATACATCACTTGTACATTATCCCTGTCAGTATGCAGCTGAGGAACTTGAGCTAGAAGGTGAGATGGACCAGGTTGTGCAGTAGAGGACCCGGATGTTGGCTGAACAGAAATCTAGACAATGGAAGATAAGTAAATGTACATAACCCAAAATAAAGCGCAAAAGCGAACATGAGCTAAAACTTTTTCGGCCACAGGATGGCCCACAATGGTGGCGACCGTTTTCCCCCTTTCCAATCGTATACGCCGAGGTAATGGCTTTCCAACAAAGGTTGAAGATACGTGTCTATTGTGACGGTCGGGAGTTTTCGATTTCATTCGCCGTCTTTCCCTTTGTCTCATAACTTTCCTTTGCATTCTTAGAAAGATGTAAATTGGCCAATGGTCCCGGAATCCTTCAAGTTCGGGACACTTTTTTACGACCTGGTATCGAGAAGAAAGTCAACGAATAATCAAATTAAATTTCAAATTGGCTACTTGATCCTTGAACTTTTTCCATTTTACACTGTCTTGCTGTTTGGGTACCCTATCAACATCAAGATGCTTTTCACTGGCAGAACACACTGCTTCCTGTGAAATACAAATCTACCATCGTCAGGAAAGCAAATACTTTTTTGCGTACTCGGAGAGCTTTGAGTTGATCTTTCGACCATTGATGGATCATACGCAACTTGAAGAGCGGATACTTCGCCAGCTCGGTGTTTGTGGGTTTGGGAATCATTCACTAGCTGGAAGTGGAGCTGCAAACGAGAAGGGTCGTTTATAAGCTCGACCTGTCACATTATTCGGTCACACCGTATAGCCGGGCTTGGCCACTGGCATGTCCGCGATTGCAGAGTCCTCCAGGTGTGTCCGCTCAGACTGGGCCCATTTTCTTGAAGTCATGCTCAATCTTTGGTTTCCTCCCGAGCAATAGGACTGGCTTTTTTCAAGCCAAAATTCAATATCGATTGTGGCTCTACCATGCCACTTCCCTGCCAGAGGCTTTGCCGATGCCTGTGTCCCTCAGTGACTTTGGAGGCCATCGGATGCAAGCACTATGGCATTACAAACAGAAAGTATCACGATTACTTATATACCTGAATCAATATCATACAAAAAGTCCTTGAGATCATACTATGAGTAGTACTCAGGAGGCTGCATTATCGGTACTATACGAGATATATGGAGAGCCAGTGATCGACTCACTCCGTCATGTCAACACGTCTGAGAATGAAATCAATAATCCAGCGTTGAAATGGTTGGATATGCATCAAATCCTCCCCATCAAAGATCGCCAGACGTTGTGGTTCATCTAGACCTTGAAGCATCAGAAATTCTTCATCCGTTGTTACATGGGCCGCATGAAAGAAAGGGTGCAGTTCCTCCAGATCGAACCTATGAAGCAGAGCTTGAAGCAGGGGTGACGAATCTTCATTAGTTAAAAGTCGCTGATAGTCGTGACGACGAGAACTGTGGCGGCTTTTGTCGCACAGCTATAGGCTAAGTAGTAAGCCCAAGATTCCTAAGATCTAGTGTCTATGAGATCTCACCGCATTGAATTTGCTGATGCGGCTCAGAACGGCAACTTTGTATAGGTGTGGTAGCTTGTCGTCTGGAAGACTATCAAAGAATTCGGCTAGTCCTGCACCCCATTCCGCCAGCTTGTTCAGGATCAAGAGATGTTTGTCATTTTCGATCCCCAAGAGAGCAAGGGCGTCAATTAAATATTTTTTGTTCTGGCACACAGTCGCTATCTGCGCATTATCATCGCAATTATAGGAAAGTGTAGATCTGTGACTGGTAAGATGGCTTGCGACAGCGCCACTGTTGGATACCTGGACGCTTCCCTCGTTATCTGTGGTTTGTACGTATCGTTGTGTCAGTTGGCTAATACCAACGATTTGAGATGGGGTCACTGCAGCATGTCCTGTGCCAACGGTTTGATTACTAATTGGTTTTGGTTTGGATAAGGTCATGACGACTTCGGGATAGCTCTGAGTCAGGGGAATTGGATATTGAACAGAAAAACACAGGGAAAAATGTTGCATACCTCTTCCGTGGTGTCATCGTTATCAAGGTCAATGCAAGTGGCATCATCACTGTCAGTACTTGAAGCTAGTGTGAAGTTCGCAATGCGCCTCGGCAAGGACTTCCCGACATACATCTGACGATGGCCTGATTTGTATCCTGACCTTCCGCGTGTCCTGGTATTCCGTGCCCATTGTCTTTCAAGTCTCCTATGGTTGGATAGTATAACAAACAGTGGCCAATTATTCTCAAAATTTTCGATTTCTGGAAACTTGGCCACAATCTGGATCTCAAGAGTTAAAGACTTTTTTTTAGAAAAAATCAGAGGTTTCAAGTTGACTAACTTCGAGCTTGAATTTTTCCCATTGCGCAGGACTCTGATCAAGAGTGCTTTCACTTTGGTCGAGGTAGCGCTTGTCCGCGTCGCGTGTGGCAGCCTACAGTTGGCCCATGAGTAATTGGCAATAAAATTATCGGTCTTCCTTCTACTCTTACTCACCCTTAATTCTCGAAATTGTTTACAGGACCAAGGGTAAGCACCACGGAGCTTGCGGATGGGGTAAATAGAAAGCGCAACATTGACTGGTTTTGGGATCATTGTTTCTGAAAAAAGGATCAAGTCAGAATCTTCTATCTCCAAGTTCTTTTCTATTTACTTTTTTTTTTACAAATGCTGTTCTTACAATACTCGAGAAATAATAGAGGGAAGCTGGAATGACGTGGCCAAAACCACCGATGGGTGCTCGCCACGACTTGGAGGAAAACACAAGAATATGTCACAAGATTATCTTGATGTGATGCATGTCACACAAATTCCGACCATTTTGACAATTGAGGTCTATGTAATACTTACGTGAATAATGTAAGTTAAGGTTGAGCAAGGGATATCAACTTGTCTCGACGTTGAGTTGTAGAACAGGCGCTGGAGAAAGAAAAATCACCATAACATACACTGATCATAACAAATACCAACTGTTTCCATGAGTTTCCTCCCTCAGATCTAGAAGAACAAGTATGTAGTTGAGAGTGAGATCGTCAGTGGTAGTCCGGAGATCGTTCCAGGCTCCGACCGCCTGACGATATATATAGCATTTCTGGTCACATGGCCGTTGATCGCGAAGCGACAACACCGACAACAATGGGAGTCTTGTTTCTAGCCGACCACCATGAGTGCCTCAGCGACTCCCTCAGATAAAAAAGTATCAGTCACAGTTGGCTCTTCAATGCTGCGAGCTCTCAATGCTCGTAAATCTGGTGCCCCACGAAATGCCGTACCACTTCGAGAATACTATTCTTTCAGGTGTGAGTATTGAATAGCTCCTTTCATACTTCGTTAGTTTAAGTATTCCAGACAACTTTAAACCTCTATCGGTAGACTCTGATAAGAGAGGTAGAATAACTGTTGGGTCGAGCAGTAATGTTACTGTTGAGCGACCTAGTAGTCAGGTTCGACGACGCGGAACCCTCCAGTACCTCCTCCCGCTGACAAGCTTCGTAGTCTTCGGAAGCACATAAATGGACCGGTCAAGAAGCACCAGCTCAAGAATGGGATTGTATACTGATATATGACGAGACTCAGAAAGTAAGTTGTGGAATTCCATCATTGTCGCAATATTGCTCACTCGATTAGTCATTTATTCTGGAAAAACTCGAATCAGGTTTAGCTCTTACGCATCAACCCAGAACAGGCACAAACGATTGTATGTCCTTCGTTGTGCTCTTCAGACTGCAATTCAGAGTATCATCTAGTCAAAGCACCTGCAGAAGTGCCAACCAAGCGTTCTACGAGGTATGATGGGGCTGACGACTTCGAGCAGGAACTCTTGGATGCAGCGGCAGCACGCCCATCTGTGAGTGCAACAGGGGAGGATGATTATTTCCAGGAGATTGTTCCCGAAGACCTCAAAGTTTCGAGACGGGAAGAAGAGGAGGAAGAGGAAGAAGGAGAAGTTTTGCCATCACCCCCTCCACCGCTTGCAAAGAAGCCAGCCCGTAAGACGACGACCGCGCCAACGACAAGCTCTACAAAGCCATCTACGAAACTCTCCAAACCAATCCCTACACCAATATCGACACCGGCCCCTGCCCCACCGAAAGCCTCCAAACCACTACAACCACCACCACCATCGTCCGCTCCTTTGTCAACACTAACTCGTGCCGTCAAGCCAACACTAGTGCCACCCCCATCTTCCGCCCCAGCCGTTCCAGCCTCAAAGCCCCAGCCGAAGCCCGTCCCCCTTCCTCGCAAGAAACACAAACGCGAGCCAGACCCCGCTCCTCCAGCCTCTGGCTCAACTTCAGCCTCGTATCATTTCTCCGACGCCGAAGAGGAAGATCTCCAATTTGGAAAGCCCACGAAACGCGCGCGACCGTCGCAGGGACCCGGGCTTGCGCTCCCAGGTGCATCAACGGCCGCGTTCATCCCGCCCCCACCTGTGTCTGCGACAGTATCGTCAGTTGCAGCAGTGGAACCTATGGAAGTGGGATCTGAGTCCGATGACGACGTATGGGATGAAGTCGCTGTGGTTGGTAAGACAGTTGAGACGGAAGATGAATTTGATATATTCGGTGAGGCCGCTAAGACAGCGGACGAGGCGGAGGATATCACTATGGATGAGCTTGAGCGGGAGATCAATATGCACATGGATGAAGCGGAGGATGATGACGACGATGAAGATGAGGACTTCTTGGCGGCGGTTGTGGAAGAGGCGCCAACATCTCACGGGCAACCGATGTCGTTGAAAGAGTTGGCGATCGGTGCAGCGTACGCAAGCGATGATGAGTACTCCTCGAGTGAGGAAAGTGATGATGATTGAGCGGGGGTAAAGCGGGATAGGTCGTATAAACGCACAGGTATACCTTGGATAGCGGATGTGGAAAAAAACTATCACTATGGAACCTCTCCGCGAGAGTAGATTATACCGGATAACCATGTATATACCTTGGAAAACACTGCAGTGAATGGTCGTTGCTGCCTTTCAATCAAGGGTACTCAGTGTCAATGTGGCATATTTTGCGTCCACTCGCATAACATCACTGTTCTCTGGTACCTAGGTATTATGTGCACGAATCCATGTGGCGACTTGCCATGGCATTCACGTTCTTCTCTAACCGTCATGCGTCGTGCTTGCTAATCTGTAGCAGGTCGGGTTTCCCCGCTAATGTCCAGCAGTTGCCAGAGCCTCATCACCTCTGAGAGTAACGGTTCCAGTAACGTTCTAATGGGAAGTCCAACTGGTTTGTTGCGTGCAATTCCGGCGTGTTCCAGAACCGCTACATCAACATATCTTACGTTAGTTACGCACGCAATATACTCGCTTTGTCACTGTGAGACTATGCGATATGTACCTGACAGAGCCCACGGATGAAGACTTCAAGAAACTAACAAAGTATCAGGCACACTCAGCATGGTGAGAACTTCTGGACCTTCCAGCAGAAAATCTAGCTAAGATAGCCTTACTCTTTATCTTACCTCAGGCTAGTAATGAATTCGACATTGATGGGCTCTCATCGCCGGCCGACATCGATCTCATCACTGTAGAAGCTGGAGGCAAGGACAGAACATACTTCGCCTGTGGATACTTCAGAGATGTCCTCAACTTGAGCAGATGAGCCTCTCCAACTCGGACACTCCGGTCTTTCGGGTCATTGCTTCCACAGACGATTAGATCACGATTCGAGCCATTGAAAAAGCCGCGGGCCACGTCCCGATCGCGACCCACTCAAAAGTTGTGTTCTGCTTCGTCTTCGCTCGCTGAATTGCCTCACCACTGAAAAGCTGGTCAGATGATAGTGCTCGTGATGATACATACTTAACATGGAGCTTGGGGCTCTCCTTGGATGATTGTGTGCGCGGCTCGGATGCACACAAACAATCGTAGCTTGAGCGCTGAGCGCTGAGCCCCTACATCCGACTTTTGAAAACATAATCGTGACAGCAGTATTTTTGTGATGAACCAATTCTTTTAGCGTGTCACAAAAGGCCTGGTGGTTACTATAGCTGTAATCTTCTAGTGTTGGCCAACGAGAATCTGCGAGAAGCTACTTATACTGGGATTCCGCCCTGCCAGAAACTCAATCTTGTAAGGTCTTCTATCCCTGAACAGAGGCGGATTGTGTAATATAGTGAGAAGGATGCGCTCAAGAACTTTTAAAGGCAGACCCAGCTGTGTAAAATCGACTCGAACTTGGTACTATGCTGAGTCCGAAACGGTTTTTCAAACTTTGCGCCTTGCTACAGCTCGCTCAGGCGGTGACGATTGGTCCAGTGGCTGACCTTGTTGTGAAGAACGCTTTCATCGCTCCAGATGGCTACAATCGCTCGTCAGTTCAAAGTCTCGACCATTTGGTCTCTCTGTCTTATCTTGTCACAGTGGTGTCCTCGCCGGGGGCGTTTTCCCTGGACCAGTTATTACGGGTAAAAAGGTGGTTGCTACAACAATACTATTAGTCGATGTATCGTCGCTAACTTGACCACACAGGGCGACCGCTTTAAGATCAAAGTTATCAATGAATTAACCAATAAAACCATGCTGCGCGCTACGTCTATTGTGAGGGGTCTTGTTTCGTGGTTCGTTCATTATTACTGATGCCAGTATTTGAAGCACTGGCATGGAATCTTTCAGCATGGAACAAGCTACGCCGACGGAGCTGCGATGGTTACGCAGTGTCCTATAATTCCCAACGAGTCTTTCCAATACGACTTCCCATCTTTCCACCAGGTTGGAACGTACTGGTATCATTCGCATTATTGTACGTGCTCTTCATTCAGAACTCATTCAAGGCTATTTATGGGCAATCAAGCGACTCAATATTGTGACGGCCTTCGTGGGGCCTTTGTCATCTACGACCCTGATGACCCTTTCAAAGACTCGTATGATGTTGACAATGGTAGGTTAGATTATACAGTCTGCATACATTTTTATTCAAGTGACACATAGTATCAACGATCATTACATTGGCCGACTGGTGAGTATTCCAAGATGACGAAGAATACAGCTATTTTATCTTCATTTAGGTATCATGAACCTGCGCCCTTGCGAACCCAGAGGCCAGTGGCTACCCTCATCAACGGACTCGGTCGGTCTGTAAACGGTACTGCCACTAAATTAGCCGTCATCAATGTCGAAAAGGGTAAAAGATATCGTTTCCGCGTCATCGGCCTATCTTGCGATCCTTCTTTCAATTTCACAATTCATCACCACCAAATGACGGTCATCGAAGCTGATGGGGAATATACCACACCACTTGTCGTCGATTCTATGGAAGTTTGGGCTGGCCAGCGGTATTCTGTGATTGTCAAAGCCGATCAGGAAATCGATAACTACTGGATACGAGCAGATCCGTGGTTTACCAGAGGGCGGCCTGGTTTCGATGGTGGAAGGAATTCGGCCATCTTCCGATACAAAGGCGCTCCAGACGTAGAGCCAAAGACAACATTCATCAGTACCAAACCCCTGAAAGAAGTCAACCTGCACGCCTTGTACAATGCTACACCTCCCGGCAAACCGCATCCTGGTGGCGCAGATCTTGTTATCCCTATCAAACACGCCATATTTCACGATCCAAACCCGCGATTTGAAGTTAACAACGTCACGATGAAACCCCCCTCCGTTCCTATTTTCCTTCAAGTCATGAACGGCACATTTAACGCGGCAGACCTTATGCCTAAGGGAGCCGTTTATAAGTTACCACCGAACAAAGTCATTGAACTGGTCATTTATGGGAGTGGCGCGGTAGATGGTGGACCTGTAAGTAATATATGACAATGGATCATAGCAGCTGAGTTATACCAATCCCTAGCATCCATGGCACCTACACGGAGTACGTTTACCTCGGATTTCTCTTTTCATCATTCTGACGAGTACATACAGCATTCCTTTTGGGTGGTCCGCAGTGGAAATAGCACGGATTATAACTTCGTCAATCCCGTTCGTAGGGACACTGTTGACACAGGCTTCGACGATGGTCGAACCACGATCCGTTTTGTAACTGATAACGCTGGTCCATGGTTCCTACACTGGTGGGTGTCAATCTCCCGACCTTGTGCCTTCTTCCTGTCTAACTGAACCTGGCTGTATAGTCACATTGATTGGCATCTCGAAATGTAAGCTTCTACTCCATGAGTCAAAGATGTCGCGCTGAACCGACCATCTAGTGGTCTTGCGGTTGTCTTTGCTGAAGATCCAGAGGGCATGGTGAAACAGAATCAAACACTGCCTCGTACGTTCCTTTCCTCAGAAAGCATCACTCCCCCCTCATCTGATAACGCGTTAGCTCCGTACCGCGAGCTCTGCCCGAAGTTCTACAAGAATGACCCCGACAACGGCAATCACACTGAATACCCTGAATAGGCATGCTGAGCCGTCACCGTTTCGCCTGCCTTGTTATTTGGTCGAAGGAAGGTATTACATTTTTGGTCTTCAGTACTATCTTGTAGTTTGTTTAATGTTGTCGTTTTCTCTAAGAATATCTTTTGGGAAATGTTCTAATACGTCTCTTCAAGAGTAGTCAGGCTACTGGCCACTATTGATACTATCTCAATGTTCGACACGCTGAGGCACCAAGAGCCTAACAAGAGAGAACGGTAACATCTCATCCTTTCCCAATCCAGCCTCCAATGTCCACGTATAGAAGGTCGGTAGAGAATAGTTGAACCACATCAGAACCCACGTGTATCCAATAACACGCGATATTCTCGTCTGGCCTGCCAATCCCATTTTCCTCGTCACAGCAAAGATACTATCTTCAAACGTGATTGCTGCCGCGTTCATCAAGAAGAACGGTATAGAACGGCCAGTAAACTGAGGCCCGATCATGAGGTCACCGAAGGAATGTATGATCCCGGAAATCGTGAAAGCGACCCAGACTTGTATCTGTGAGGAGAAAAACGACCCTGGACATCCGCCTAAAGAGAGAGCTGCAACCTTCCCTAGTGTGGAACAATACTACTCAAGGACAAATGAATATTTGACCGTTGAAGTCAACGAAGAGGCTTACGCGACTCAGGCTTTGATGCCATACTCGTCTTTGAGACAATCCACGATTAGTCAAATTATCGAAAAATTAGATGAAGAATGCTTACCCCCAAGTTCGGCGCACCGTGTATGCATCTGACCATGAACCGAACATGTCTGGCCACTGCTCGGGACTACCTGCTAACAAAGGTGACCCGATGGACACACAGGTCAGAGAAGTGATTGTATATAACAGCTTCAACCCGGCATATGCGCACGCCACCCAAGAAAGTTGGCACACAAAGTGCAAAATATGCCCATGGAGGCCGCTGGGGAACGCAGAGGTTCCTTGTAGGAAAAACTCCGCGTGTGTATAGATGAAGCTCTGTCCGAGATCTATCAGTAGCAGGCACTGCAATATCCGGAAAATGCGAGATTGGATGAATTGAGACCGAGTGCCCTGAAAAGCTTGTGGAATATGGCGAAGCTATGAAGAACTGGTGTAAGGGTGACGAAAAATACGAAATTTAAATCAATGACGGACTTGGACGTTCAAGCCAACAAAACGGAGATTTAGGAGTATACATAGTGCCTTGTAAAGTCTCGATCCCAGCGATCTTTTTTCCCCCAGTGGAGTGGGTTTGGGATCACTAGTATATCTGAATTCCTTCATTGGGTCTGTCAACCACAACAGAATCACCGCACTGAATGGCTGTGTTCCCAAGGCGCTGCCAATGGCCCAGTCTCGAGCAACATCACCCGTTGTATATGTTGCTGCCACGTAATAAGTCGTGTAAACAAGGGCCAGAGATCCTAACAACCGCAGGATGAAAGAGGGACGAGTAGCTATGAGGAGCGTGAAGAAGATCTCTGGAACTACAAGACATGAGAGTACGGGGAGTAGAGGCTTCATCATGATTGCTGTCGCAGGGTTGAACGTTGAACGTTGCATGCAGCCACATCGGAAAGGTACTTCAGTACTTCAGTTTACGTCAACCGTTACAATCGTCAACCTGAAAGCCTAAAACGGTCAATAGGAGAGGTTTGACATTGTTACCAGCCCTTGCAAATAAGATAGCTGTTTAAATGCTTATATTATAAGCATGGGGCTAGAGAACGGCGTTCGCCGAATACGAACTTTGTTCCAAGAGCTAAGCTCAAGGATTTCTGACTCTAGAGTTCATGACCACGATCTATTAGTATTGAAAAAGGCATAAGATTTGGAATAACACGAGACAGCTGTAGTGGAACCAGCTCCACTAGATTACAAAGTGAACGAAATTAGAAGATGTTACACAGACCAGTCTTTCAGTTGACTAATGATCAATGTCTAGTCCTCGTCTCTGCGCGAAAATTGTGACTGAACGAATCCAGAAGATTCACCCTTGTCGTACACTCCGAAGAGAGCGACGAAGACTCAAACGAATCATCGTCACACCCATCTACCTCTCTTCTCCTCAGCCGCGCAAGGGAGCGTTCAGAGGCGGAGGTGGTACCATCCGAACGACCATCATCCGTGTCACAGTGGGGAGGGTAATCGATATCCAGATACAATGGATCTTCGTACATTTCGCCCCCGACATCGACGTATCGCTCCGTAAGTGCGAACCCATGCTCGTGCCGGACATAGATACCAGGGAAATCGAGTTCATATGCTTCGCTCGGGGTCGGTACGGAGTCTGGGGAGAGTTTCGTTGCGATGTCGAGGAGGCGAGGAGAGCATATGTGGAGATGGCGGGTACCCTGTAGCGCGGGGAACGTGACGGGAGTTACAGATTTTCGAAGACGGTTCAACGCAGCATCATGTATCCATCTTGAGTCGTCGTCGGGCCCAAACATCTTGGATGTACATATATCTACCCATTTTAAGGTAGGGTGGGATTCTAAAGTGGCACCGTTGTAGAGAACGATATGCTCGAGCTTCGGACAGGCATCGAGAAGACCCTGCACATCGCCCGCCTTTCTTCGGAATCCAGGATTAATGTTCAGGAACTTAAGATTTTCGTAGCGTTCGCAGAAGGAAGTTATGGGCTCGATCATCGAGTTCCAGCTGAGAGACCACTCTGTGGCTGAATCATGATCCGAGAAGAGCTCGAACGTTAGGCGCTGGAGCTCGGGCATAATTAAGATATGGGAGAGTAAGGGCCAGGCGTCGACACCAGCATAGGCGATTTTGATGGTGAGGCTTTCCAACTGAGGGAGTGAGTAAATCTTCGGGGTTGCGAAGTGTTCTGGAGGATCGTGTACGTGTATTGAGAGAGATACGAGGCTCTTTCGAGTATATTTGAGGAGATCGTATAGTTCTGTTGGAGAAACGGATGCGTCGACTTGGAGATGTCTCGATGGGGATTTCAACTGTGGAAAAAATGCTTTGGTGGGAAGAGGGAAGGGAGAAGAGTATATAAATCCTTCCAATCGAGGACACAAATTCACGATGCGTTGCATGTTTCTGGTGAAAGAGGCTCCATAGTCCGGCGAAACAAACATATCGAGGGTAATTTGTTTGACGAGGACCCCAAAGACTGACGGTGATTTCTCAAGGGTTTCTAGTAGAGCAGGAATCTGATTGAGTCGACGAAATACGACCTCCTTGTAGAGTAACGCGATTCCAGGTGCATACCAGGTGTGGGATACCAATGCGAGGGCTAATTTCATATTTCTCGCATGGCACCAGGGGGAATTTGGTCCGGCAGTCAGAGAAGAATCAAGGAGAAAATTGGGTGCCACTGTGTGATGAAATATCATATCTAGGATCTCGAAGGGAAGTTGCCTGAAAGCAGGTGGCGGTAAGGCACGCGGCGGTAGGGCAGGCGGCGGTAGGGCAGGCGGCGGTAGGGCAGGCGGCGGTAAGGCAGGTGGCGGTAAGGCAGGGAGCGGCGTTGGAGGAAGCTACATTGATTTTCAGTAATGAGACATTTTAGTATGTTAAGAAAGAAATCCATACAGGTGCAGGTCGCTGGCGCACTACACGAGTCGACGATATCCCGACCGTCCGGCGAGATGTACGACTACTTCTCAGCGATCTCGGAAACATTATTGGACGGACCACACCGGCTGAAAGAAGGTATGCTGGTTGGAAAACAAGTCCAGTAAGTTCAGGATTCTGTTACAATACGAATGCATTGTTGTTTCAAGAAGAGGAGCTCGGTGACGATCGCAGTGAAGCCAAAAACAGAACAAGGTGTGTCTACAACAAAAGTTACTAATTATGTATAATTTTTCTCACTACTATATTAATAATAGTATTTGTACCTTATTGTCTTGTTCCGATTGTATCGCTGCGCCGCCTCAAACCTGGCCCTGTAGTACTAAAACAATGGATCGAGATGATCAATTTTTGCGCTCACCGAGGCCGTACCGGTGAAAAGGAAGACAAAGGAAATTTGATGCAAAGAAAAACAATTAACAGAGGTCGACCAGAGGAGACTCTGACCTTCCGAGTAGGGTGACATGACAATAAGCAATACTTCGCAAGACATATACATAGATCCTAACAGTTCGTAGAAACAATTACTAAGACCAAAATCAAATCGTCGGGAGTCGAAAGTCACGATAATAATTTGAACAAGAGGAGATGAATGCGTATGATGGTGTATCAGCTACATCACTTCAAGCAGACGCACTGGCAGTGGCCGTAACGACAACGGTACTTTCTTGGGAGGTGGCCGTGACGACAACAGTACTTTGTTCAGAGCTGGTCACCACGACTGTCGATTGTTCCGAGGACGACGGAGCCACAGAGGACGACGATGCCGCAGAGGACGACGGCGCCGCAGAAGACGACACGGACGCAGTGGACGTCATGGGGGCAGCTGAAGAAGCAATGGTCGTGATAGGGCCAGTAGCGGGGACTGTGCCGTTGGAGCCGTTGGACACAGGGATATTAAGGAAGCTTGGACCGGCGACGATGGTGTTTTGGTCGGCAACTGTACTGCTATTCGTGACCTCGGCGAAGACGATCCCGGATGAGTTCGCAGGAATCGCTGCCACGCCGTCAGTGATGGGGACGAACGTTTGCTTGAGTCCTTGATGGAAGACAGCGTAGAGCTGCTGACCATTCGTCGAGGAATTATCGAATGTGAACTGCGCATCGTTGCCACTTTGGGCGATGGTCAGGTTGGGCCCAGGCTTGTAAATGTCTGTGCTGTTTGTAGGACAAGAGATAATGTACGGGCCAGTTAGTGTGGTGACTTCTTGGGGAGATAGGGGTGTCTGCGAAGGGAGTACATGTGAGACGAGTTTACAAGGGAAAGCGTGGTAATAGCTCACATCAAATGGTCCATCGAAAGGTTGATTTCCATTGACAGAGGCCGTGTAACTAGCGGTACGCGCATCGCTTCCCAGTATGCTCGCAGCCCACGTTCGTAGAGTGGAGTTAGAGATGTCACCTATCGAGCCAACAAATGCCGAGGTACCTACAGCGATATCTTTGAGAAGTAATTTCGAGGAAAGAGAAGGGACTGAAATACCGATGTTTTCAATGACCTGACTGGTCGCCGTAAAATTCGAGGCGTTGGTGACATGGCTGCGAGATGTATATGAAACAAAGTGAGACCAGAGGCAAAAACAAACGCACAAGTCATAGTTGCAGTACGGTGTCGCCTGGGTGCCAAGAGTTTGGGCCAGGAGATCGACTTGTGCCTGCTTATTTTGCTGAATTTGAGCGAAATTATTGCGAACTTCCGGTCCATAGCCAGATGAGTTGAAGGCATTCTCATCGAGATTTGCAAGATTCTGCTTGTAAAAAGCATTCTGCAAGTTGGAGACACTGAGAAGATAGTTCAACGTGTTGACATCTGCATAATGATTCACATGTGAAGAGTGAGAATAGGTAAAACAACCGACGAGAATCTCAAGACAAACCATTCTGGTCCGTAACGTTGCCGCCAGTGGCTGCGGGATCCCCGGCATTGGGATCCCCGGCATTCCAATTTTGCCAGGTTTCAAGAGGATTCGCGCCAGCGAGGAGGGCTGGATAGGTGACGAGCAGAAGGTAGGAGAGTCTCATGGCTGTAAAGGCTTGGGAGATGATGCTCCCTCGCAAGGCTCCACCCCTATTTAAACCGCATGTGTAAGTAAGAACAAACGTATGACGCGAGCGGTCTCTATTGAGACATTGTGGAGCTACGGTCGAACAAAGAAACGCAGAAAGACGAGAAAAAAGAGAAAAACTGTCCTCGAAGTTCTGAAGGAAATAGGGGCTTGGAAAATAACTTCTCCAGACGCGCTGAGGGACGTCTCTTGCGCCAACGAAACCATAGCTGCGCCAGATGACTATCGGAAGTCTCAGAAAGACTCAAAAAGTAAAACCGATTCGCGGGTGTTGTGTCAGTGTCTAAGCTGCGTATTACGCGTGGCGCAGTTCTGCTTCCGTTGCACGTGTTCCACAGCGATATAAGTGACAAGCTCGGGGTCGATCGGCCAAGTCGAAATGGTGCGCAAACGCGGACTGCACTGGGCTGATAATGATTATTATATCCTCGCCATGCACTTATCTGATATGCATCCTCAGCTAATCACATGTGTCCTGAAAAGTTAGCAACTTGACGATTCAATGATCAGCAGACACCACCTCAGTTGATTTGGCATGTTGGGAGATGATAACGTACGATTAACTTGTTTGAGACAATGGTAAATGTACCTTGGGTACATGGAGTATGCTTCATAAGCCTGAGAGTTCTCAATGATCGATTATATACAAAGCTCTAGAAAGATAGAAAGCACAGCAAAAACGACACAAAGAGAGAATATTTCTCACATCAAACAACTTCTATATCAAACTGTTCCCCAACTGCCTTGAGTATAAGTACTTCCTTCACCAATAAATCTATCCACCCACTACTCAAACTGACATCCAAGACTACGCTTCCGTCCTCCAGCCGTCCCGCAATATACACGGTATTAGCCATTAAGATCTCATTGGGCGTCAATTGGTAGCGGTACCCACAGTGTCCGGACGGCGCCTATAGCACTCCAGTCCGATTCTAATATGCGCGATGCAGAGACATTGGACACGACGATGTTTTCATTCGCCTTTGGGTTCGCGGGGAACGCGGTGGTAGACGTGAGTACGTCATAAGACGAGATGACGTGAGAGATGGCCAGAGCATTCCGGGACGCAGCGAAATGCGTGAAAGCTCATGTCAAGGGTAGTTCTTAAGCTGAACGACAGTCATGCTTGGGTATGGGAGAGGTACGAATGCATTGTGGATATAGTGGAGGATTGATGAGTCGTCTTCTGCTAGGAGATCGCGGAAGGAAGCCAAATTCGAGCATTGGACGACTGATTTCGGCGAGGTGCCTTGGGAATATATTGTCTGAATTGAATCTATGAATGAAGATAAGTGGGTACAATCAATGGGCCACCCATACCTTCAAAACCCAAGCTACGAGGATGTCACCAGTGGTTACTTGGCTTGAACTACCGCCGTCGGAACAACGGCTGATTTCTGAACGTACAGTGTTAGTAAGAAACAATAGAACGTCCTTGGGGATAATAAGGGCGCGACGATCAGCACCCTTCCACCACTGTTCACGCATGTGCCAAGCAACCTGTTTCACAGCACCAGCGACGCCCAAGTTAACAAAGCCATAGTAATCTTTAGGCTTGGCACTGCTTTGCGATTCATGATTTTCAATCCGAGCGTCAAGCGCCCCTTGAAGAGGGTTCTCATTGAAACCGCTTTTCGGGAGGGGAGGCACAGCCCACTTCTCGCCTCTCATCTCAGAAACTAACGCACGCATGATAGTGGCTGCCCCCACACCATCGAAAATCCCATGCGAGCGTGCAAAGCCGATACAGGTGTATTCTTTTCCTCCGTTCAAAGGATCTGCGGGGAGGTGTGTGACGTGCCAACAGGTCAAGGGGTGACTTTCCGACTCCCATAAGGTGTACTGGCGGGGCGTGGATGGGTTCAAGAACAAGGCATGAGGAAGAGACTTTGAAACAAGGGGCATGGGTAAAGTCACGTAGTGGGACAGAGGGTGATCACCAGTCGATATTGTGAGAGCGAAGGTCTCGTAGTTGTCAGGTATTTCACCCAAAGGTATTTTGATACGCCACTGTGTAACCTGTAGTACGACGTCTGTAATTTGTTCCATATATCGATACTAATGCAAGCCGCTACATACATCATTCTCGTCCTGTATGGATTGCAACCGACCAGCTAATATCCGCCACTTCGTCGTAACGCCCGCTAAGGACACTGCAAGCGCATCCGTGTCGATCTTGCCTTCTAGGAGCCATCCGGTCAAAAAAGGTAGTTCTTTCGAAGAGCCGATCGAAGAGTGTTAAGGGAAAAGAAGCGTAAGCTTCGGGAGATAAGGTGTCCATATTGCACGGTGACTGGGCCACTCAAACAACAATGCGAAGGATTCTACAGTTGTTTCATCATGATACTACACACTGAGTAAGATTAGTTCCATTGACCATGGTAAATAGAAAAATTCCTGACAATGGGTAGTGAAGGACAACAATTCCCGTCGTGCTAGACAACACCTGTGAGCAGTAAGTTTTATCCGTGTCAGAGCTCCGTGTTTTTAGGATGACGGAGTTTGGGACAGAGTAATAAGTATCATACCACGTGAGATTCGTAACGAGTCTAAAGGCTATGGTACATTTGACAGTCGAGAGAAGATGGAAGATAAGTACATATGTATGTGAAATGACAGTTTTGTGAAAAAAATTGTCGCTCAACTATTGTTGGATTGTCTAGAAAAGATTATAGAAAAGAAAAGATTGACGACACACCGATTACATGACTTGTCCTGTCCTGTCCTAGAGTGGTCGAATGGTCTGTCCTTCGAATTTGTTCTTCCCATAGTCCTCTAATTCACAGTCCCTCTTAAATACATTTCTTTTATTACACAGAATAAATTCCCTAGAGCTCGTCTCTTGGCTCATTGTCTGCGTCCAAAGGAAGACACAGTGCGGGAGTCGTGGCCGTAAATTGGTATTCACATTTCTCGAGCTCCACAACCGACAACAAAGTGTTCTCTGTCCCGCAAGAGAGTAGGAGCTAGAACATCCATTGAATCAGAACAGGTAAAGAAGAATTGATACCTAAGTGCTTACAATGACGTTGCGCTCAGGTCCATTCCAGCAACGTGTGCCATGCTTGTAAACCTGTTTTTGGTAGAATTCAGGCTCACCGGGTTTAATACTCTCATCAGGATTCCATGATTCGAAGCGTCTGTCCAATCAAGTCAAGCAAAGGAAACTTCAACAAAATTAGCGGAAGATACTGACCCAAGATTGAATGTCGAGCCGCCGTGCTTAGGTATCTGCTTCGCCTCTTTAAAAAGACAAAGCTCATACGTGTAACTGTCGCACCAAGGAGTCAGGGAGGTTATACCCAAAACGACTTTTTCTATACTTACTCTCCTTGATCGGTCTGAATGCAATGGTTGTCGAGTTTCTTCCATTCGCCATCACGACCGAACCTGTGGATGTTGAAGACTTCTGCAAGGTCGTCCTCTGCTTGCCTTTTCTCATCCCTGGCCGACTTCAGAGAGTTCTCGGCGTCTAAAAAGTTTTGACGAGCACGAGAAGACTCGGCTAGACAGAAATTCGGACCGGTAAATTCAGTTGAAACAAGGCTGCTCCTTACTTGACGCAGTGTCATCCCCCCGAACAACACCTAGCTTTGTCAGCCAAGAAACGAGTGTCCCTCTGATCTCCTCATATTGCGGAACGAGCGAATCTGGAAGATAAGCCGTTAAATCAAACACTATACCAATGGTCAGTACGTTCGATAGAGGGAGGGAAATACTTACATAAAGAATCCTCACGAGGGGCACGAATATGCTCATCATGCTCCAAAAGCAGTGATATATAATCCGCGTTCAACAAAGTATCCAATTCATTATTGAGACGCTCCGGTGTCCATGGGTTCTCATCATCATTACTATTAGGCGTCGGTGGCTCCTCCTTCAATGGCACGTTGTCCCCAGCCTCCCCGCCTTCGACTTCGCCGATGTGTGGTAGCCCAGCGAGTTCTTCCCAGCCACGGACAGCTTCCAGGACAGCCATATCTTGGTAATTAGGGTTATAGTTGGATCGGAGGGTGTGAAGGATATCGCCGAGTGCCTTTTCGCGCTCGAGATGCTTCTTGTGTTCGCGTTGGAGGGCGGAGAGCGCCTCAGCATGATCCAGAATAGATTGATAGAGTGCTGCGGGATTTGAGATGTGGTATTTGTGACTGAGATGAGATACATACGTGATTGCTGTTTGTGTTCAAGAGCTGCCTGAGAAATGGATTCAGTGCGATCCGCGATCTCTGTGGAGGGGTTTAGTACGCGTCGAAAGGGAAGTGTATATCGAGGAACCTTTAAGACGCGCGACTTCTTTCTCCTTGACCTCTATATCCTTAACCAATGACTCAATTACAGACTCGAGTCGCTTTTTCTCCTTGTGGGCAAATTGAATATATGTTGAGCGTATTTTAGAGGCCTGCGGAACAATATAAGTTCATGAGGCAAATTCAATTGATGGTGGCTCACAGTTTTCCGAAGTTTCCGTTCCTCTTCGCGTTTCTTTCTATACTCCTCACTCGCCTCCTTGCAGACGTTCTTACACACCCCAGGCCGTTCGTCTGACCCATCACAGCATTGGGGTTCTTGACTTAGGTGAGTTTGTATAATGACTGATAACACAGTATGTGCGCACCACATAAACCGTCATTTACACGGGAACCAGGAATAAATGCCCCAATATGTCCCTTGTTCTGACAATAGAATTCCGTGTTCAGGCAAGCGCCGGTTCCTGTGACACTTCAGCGGTCAGTTGCTCCCATCTTCACAAGACCAACCTGGCTCGTCACTTCCATCGAGACAGTCACAAGAATCGTCATTGACGAACGCCCACGAGATCTCTTTCGAACCATCCAGACATTTCCAATTTCCAGACGGTAAGGGTACATATTTTGAGAGAAGTGCAGGGCTGACACCAAGTGTCTTTTCAACGGCCGCCGAGATTTGCGTAAAGAGTGGCAAGAGAAGGAGCCATGGTATCATTGTTACTGACTGTGGCCCAAGGCAGCGCACCGTCGACGTGTCGATTTCGGTAATCAGAAGCCGTGAGAAATTGATCCCCCTTTCGTCACGTCCTGTTTACAAGGTGGAATTTATCGCAGCTCAAGTATAGCCCGAAGGGGATTGGGTTTTTAGGGACTGAAAATAAGTTTTATTTTTTCGATACTTATTTGTATAGTGTGCAAAAGATAGTGAGACTGAGTTTTATTTTTTCGCTCCTTATTCATATAGCGTGCAAAAGATAACCGGCACAGATCATCTCTTCGACTTCTTCGAACCTGAGTTCACGAGATTTTCTCCCCTTGCGGTAAGGTTTAGTGCGAGAGAAGTCCTGTGGAATAGGCTCCCTGATAAAGATAAAGGTTTTTCCTTTATTCGCGGGGTCGGACATCTCAGGACCACGGTATGGGTGAGGACCCTTATACAACTAAGTAGAAGCGCGGAGGTGAGTTCAAATCAGGCGAAAAGCAAGTGAGATACATACCGGGTTCACGATTATTGAGTCACGCAGCATTAGAGTAGGGCTATTGAGCAGCTCATCAATCTTTGCCTAAAAATGTGTAAGAAAGTTGCGAAACATCGAGAGAAAGAAGTACCTGGCGCTTAGCAGCTGCTCTCTTGGTGAAGTAAGGGATGTGTATCATGATGAGTTGCAATTGGTAGTAGGGTTGAAATTGTGAAGTGGTGCAGGTAGTGGGAGAACCTTGTGGCGTACTTGACCATTTGAGGGCGGCTTTTATCAATTTCTCGAAAGGGGCGTAGAGCCACAATCATCGGCATAGAGTGGGTCCTGACCCCCCACGTTTACAATATACCACAGAAGTTTACACCAACGAAAAGGGGGTGGCGCCCTACCTTAAGATGGACGGACAAATAATTAAGATGAACTTCAACCAGATAAGGAAAGAGGTGGTGTCTACCCTGTTCAGTAAAGTTGAAAATTCACAAGAACCTGAGTTTTTATGAAGAAGATTGATGTCGAAGTAGAGAAAAGACATGAGGAGGCCCCGACCTTGACAAACTAGGAGTGTGGCAAAACCACAAGCATTTCCAGTTAAAGTGGGTCAAATGCTGTGCAACATAGTTGATGGGGCTGTGCTCGTGTTCAGATTTAATAGGAGGACAACGACAAACGGGAGCCATAGCTAGAAGGGGACACCAAGCGGAGACACAGAACCAAGTCTCCGTGAAACGTTAATCCATTTGTACATAACGGAACCATCGCTTTCCCCAAGAAACGAGAGTATCCCTCCAGTTATGTTCGCATACCATATAAAAGTCGAGCTCAGGTTGCACAGGTTCACCGCCACAGCTTACGTCATCGTGCCAAACAAGGCACGCACACACTTCCGAAAACTCTGTCTGGCCTCATCGTTCCCCATACCGACGGTCCTCCAAGACAATGGTGAGTAATTTTTCACTCTAGATCTATGCCGGACGAGTCTATGGCATCTAGCTATGTAATTAGAAAGAAACGATGGATTTGGGAGCAGTTTGAAGCTGGATGCGACTCTGACCAAATGGATGTTGTTCAGGAATTCGTACTGATTTTGAAGTCTACAGGCCAAAGCAAAAGCCGCACCCACGTCGTCGTCAGGCGGCAAGGCCGCCAAGAAGAAGAAGTGGTCGAAAGGAAAGGTCAAGGACAAGGCAGTCCACGCCGTCACCCTCGATAAGGCGACATACGACCGCATCTTCAAGGAGGTTCCTACTTTCAAATTCATCAGCCAGAGCATCCTCATCGAGCGGCTAAAAATTGGTGGAAGCCTTGCTCGTGTTGCTATCAAGCATTTGGAGAGGGAGGGACACATCAAGAGGATCGTGCACTCTTCTAACCAGTTGATCTACAGTGAGTATCTGGAAGGTCAGGTAGCAGTTTGTGTCCGCTTACACTTTTCACTAGCCCGTGCAACTGCAGCCTCAGATTAGAGAATTATTCTCATGCTCGATATGTCCATGTACACCACTGCACATCAAAATACATGCTTATGCGCTGGAAAAACTTCTTTCATGTAACCTTTAGGAGTGCAGGTTCTTATCAGTCGCCTCCTGGAACGACTCGAGTTATCTGACGTCGGTTACATTCGAGTATTTGCTTGCATTTAGCGTGGTTGGCATAATGATAGTAGGGTTTGTGGTGCTTGTCAGTACGCAAAGGTGACTTCCTTGAATCGGGTAGACTCGAATGAAAGGCATTTGCCGGAGCTAAGTATTGATCACCTTCCGTTTTCTCGCATGAACTTTCAAAATGTGGTGGACGTTCTTAGAACTCGCGGATTGTCCTCGTGCACAGCTTTTCATGTTGAAGGTATGGATATCACTGTAGCTGAGAATTGTGTTTTCAAACAGGATAAACTCGACGTTAATTGTGAACCAAGCCTATTTGCGCTGACCCCCAGAGTCCTGCCTTATCTTCAGGCCTGCTTTCGAAATCGTCCAGATAAAAAATGACTTGGCGCATGTCTGTAACTCCGTTGTAAGAGCGGAACTTGTGAGTATCAGCACCAGGATCTCGCGAAAGCACGTATGTTTTCTCGGACTTGATGGTATACGCAAAGCGACAATCGCTAGCTAGGCAAATTTCAAACAAAGCCTGCTGATCATCTTCGCGTTCGGGATCCGTCTCCCTCTTCTTTGATACACTTCATTCGTCCTTGGTTATCCCAACAAAGACAGGAGATGCTGGGGTCCCAATTCTTTTTCGGAACCCAAGCTTTGCCACCCGATTGTTATATTGATCAATAACCTCGAGACTCCGTGTAATGCATGAATAATATACAGTATCGACTGTCTAATGCAAATGCAAAATCCGAGAAAGCCTGAGGGGATTCAAGATCTAATTTGCTCGTTCAATCTTGGCATGCCCGGGTGTCCCATTTGCTGAGCGGACATTATGAATCAATCAATATGACTATGCTTTGGAGGTAATCGATCCCAAGATGACGATGGTGATGCAGATGTTCTTGTTGCGTGGAAACAAACTGTCCTACTCCCTTTCCAACTGCTTTTGTTTCTTAATGAACTTGCGCAAGCCTGGGGACAAGATGACCGGTAAATGACTCATTACTGAAACTGCAAAAGATTGTTAATAATCGAATGTCGAGAAATACTTCGGAACTTTCACTCAATGAGACTAGATAAATTCAAGGACATTATATAACACACCTGTCACATGTTGCTCAAAACTTTGATAGAGCACAGACGAACACTGGCACAAACCTGCAGGTTCTAATGATTGAGAAGAGATATTTGAAATAACCATGTTTCATTTGGCTTGGGACTCAATCTCCAGGGGATTGACACCGTCCTGAGCTTGTCGACTTTCGTTTGGACGACTGAGAAGGATGATGAAGATCCCAAGATGGCTGTCGTACTTCACTGCTGGCAGGTTTCCCAAGGAAATAAAGGCTTTGAACAATGGAAAAAGCCTCTTTCCAAAGGAAAAATCTGTCAAAGAAGTGGTATGACAGGTTTCCTATCCTATATATTCCTTTTTCCAACAGAAAAGTGGTCGGAGACTTCCAATCTTCTAGAATTGGAAATATACTCTCACGAATCGTGGGAAAGCTCAATAAATTTCATCGGAAAAGTTTGTCGTCGTCGGTCGTCGCGCTGCTCGTTTGCATTACTTTTTTTCATATTCTACGAAAATGCTCGTTCTATACGAGACAGCGATGGGCTACTGCCTGTTCAAAGTATCCAATGAGGCCAAAGTTTCGAGCGGGGATCTATGGAAAGAATTCCAAACGCCAGAGCAGGCGAGCAAACTGTACGTTGGAATGCTGTCTGCATATCTTCTGTATGGCTCATGAAAATTTCTTTAATGACAAAAGATTAAAGCTGAAAGCTTTGCATCGTTTTACATCCACTGCAACGGCGGTAGAAGATGTTACTGCACTGCAAAACGGAAAACTTGGCAAAGGCCTGAAACAATTTCTGACGGATGAGGTATTAGGGAAGGGAAAAGGAAAGGAATCCTTGCTTGTGGTCGATCCTCATCTCTGTGAGTTTTCTCAGCTCTGACTGTCGGGCGTATGTTTCATGTCACCGAAATAGCACGATCAATATCCAAGAAGCTCAGCATATCTGTTAGCGCGACAACTGACGAACAAAGCGAGCTCTGGCGGGGTATCCGTCACCAAATGTCTGCTCTACTTCAGGGATTGAACCCTCAAGATCTTGCAACAATGAGTTTGGGTCTAAGTCATTCACTTTCACGGTGGGTCTTCGTTCAAAGCAAAACATGGCAGTGATTGATGCTTATATTCCTTAGGTTCAAGCTCAAGTTCTCTCCTGACAAGGTTGACACAATGGTGGTCCAGGCGATAGCTCTATTGGACGATCTCGACAAGGAAATTAACACTTACGCGATGAGAGTAAAAGTAGGCATGTTGATTCATGAACCAAGGCAAATCTTTAATAGTGGCTGTAGGAGTGGTACGGTTGGCATTTCCCTGAAATGGCCAAAATAATATCGGACAACGTTGCCTATGCTAAAGTCATCCGCTTAATGGGTACGTTTTTTCTAATATTAAGTATGTCCTCTCTCATGCGCCGATACAGGTGTTCGCACCAATGCTGCATCAACATCGTTCGCCGCCATCCTTCCCGAAGACCTCGAGGCCGTCCTCAAAGCCGCCGCCGAAATTTCCATGGGCACAGAAATATCTGACTCCGACATTTCTCACATCCACTCCCTTTGCGACCAAGTCATCGCTATCACCGCATATCGCGCACAGCTAGCGGAGTACCTCCGCAATCGCATGAATGCCATCGCACCTAATCTCACCGCCCTTGTGGGAGAGCTCGTCGGAGCCCGCCTCATCAGTCATGCCGGCAGTCTTCTCAACTTGGCTAAACATCCAGCCAGCACTGTGCAAATTCTTGGTGCTGAGAAAGCCCTTTTCCGTGCTCTCAAGACGAAACATGACACTCCAAAATATGGTCTTATTTACCATGTAAGTTATATCTTCGCTTGCTAGCTACTGCAACTCATTTTGTGGTAGGCCTCTCTCATTGGTCAAGCACCACCCAAACTCAAGGGAAAGGTCTGTGAACTGGCTTGATTCTTTAATCAAGTGCTGACGAAGAGCGTATAGATGGCCCGCATGGTTGCGACAAAAGCCGCCCTTTCAATCCGCGTAGACGCTCTTACAGACTCCGATGGTAAATCTGACTCTTCTGCGCCTTCAATAGGCATCGAAAACCGCGTCAAACTCGAGTCACGACTACGTGCCCTCGAGTACACAGGCGACCTCGCTGGTGCTAACCGCTTCGCCGAGGGCGGCAAGAAACAGCAGCGCTTCGAGATGAAGGGCGACGTGAAAACATACAACACACAAGCGGATGCGGTAGACCTTGTACCGACGCAGCGCGATGACCCGATGGAGATCGCGGTGAAGGCTGTGATGGATGTGAAGGAGGAAAAGCGGAAGGCGAAAGAGGAAAGAAGGGCGAAGAAGAAGGCTGAGAAGGAAAAGGCTGCTGCTCAGGATGGCTCGGACGTTGAGATAGATGGTGATGTAAAGGAGGAGAATAAAGATAAGAAGCGGAAACGGAGAGAGAGCGAGGTCAATGGTGTTGCGGAGGAACCCAAGCCGAAGGTCAGTAGATCTTGTCTCCTCTATTCTTGTCCTTTATCGATGGGTTTTGATCGTCAGGAGGAGACTGAGGAGGAGCGAAAAGCACGAAAGAAAGCACGCAAGGCTGAAAAGGAGGCCGCCAAGGAGGCTGCCATGCAGGTGGATGGGGAGTCACCGAAGAAGAAGAAGAAGAAGTCGGCATAGGCTACCCCCTGTAGATTTTCATCTTATCAGTACACATCTTGCTTTCCATCTTACCTATCTCATCTATATATGAGTTGTACTGTAACATTTACTTAAGCATTTACATGACTTATAGGTCACGCGTGTGACAGTGGTAGTATTGACTACTTTACTTGGAATCGTACGATGTTTGCGTTGTGCCACGATGGTAAGGCCCATTGTCGTTGTGACGGGTGCGAATGGGTGAGTCCTGATCTCTCTAGATATAGCGGTTTGATTGGGAATTTTACCTGCAGTGGTGTAGGCTTTGGCATATGCCAGCGACTTCTTTTTCAGCTGTGCCATGCCACACCAAATGATGCGTTACCTCAGGGCTTCGCGGTCAATTGCGACGCGTCAGCAATGGAACCTCATAACGGGCTTACTCTTATAATGGCTTGCAGAAGTATGACTCGCGCTGAGGCAGCACGAACAAATTTGCTAGGTCTACTGGATTCTTACATCAATCGACTCCAGAAGGAACCTGGTTATGACGGATATGCCCATTCTTTTCGCAAGAACGTTATTATTGACATCGTATGCATTGACCTTGCAATGATCAGTACCGTATTCAAATTTGCGGACGAGGTTACCAACAAGTGAGCTAATAAAATTCCAAATGACGATACAACCTTCTAAATCAAATTAACTTAGATATCCTTATATTTCTCACTTGATTCTGAATGCTGGCGTCGCAAGCTTCAGTCGAATAGACTGGATTGGGGCTATTAAACAGCTCCTCACCGAGCCAGTGAATGGAGTAACGGCTCCTAATTATTATCACCAACACTCAGGAGAACTCAGCATAGACGGCCTAGGGTGGGTATGGCAGTGCAATCTATTCAGTCATTATGTTCTTGTAAGTTTCATTGGCGTTTATCCAATGAAATTTCTAATAAAGTACAGTACCGATCCATTCAACATCTCCTCCTTGCGTCTCCGTCACATCTCGGTTCTCGCGTTGTGTGGTCATCCTCTGTCGAGGCTTCACCGAACTTTTTCGACCCGGAGGACTGGCAAAACAAAAAATCCGGACACTCATACGAATGCACAAAGTATCAGATCGACCTAATTTCGACGCGTCTCGATCAGCTGGCACTTCAAAGATCAGCTTCTCGGCGTATACGACACTTCGTCGCACATCCAGGGGTATGCTCAACGAATGTCGCTGACGCTTTAATCGGACCTGTGCTCAATTTTTGCAAAGTGCTTGTCTTCTATCTCGTACGTGATTTTGTTATATCAAGCTGTAGTCCATCCCCCTGAACACGTTATATAGGTACGCTTCTTGGGATCTCCGAACCATACTATCGATCCCTTCAAAGCGGCCATTGCAGCCGTACACATTTCTTTAGCCCCTTTGGCATTCGTGACGCTATTTGACAAGCGGGATGGCACAACTCCTCGTCCAGCTAAATTTGGTGCAGAAACAAATCGGTGGGGTCACGAACGAGTAGGCGTCATGGATGTCAAGAAATGGACAGAAAATCGAGCGGAGAGTGATGTTCTTTTGAACAAGCTCGAAGCCTTATATCAATCCTTCAAGAACGCGGAAGAGATCACCTTGAAATTCGAGACAGCCCCTGAGCATATTGCTGAACGCTGATACAACAATCATGTTGGCCGCTATCGTCAATCTGATATGATTCCCCTACAAAAATATTTTTCTTTCCGACGTTATCTTGAAGAAATTCACATTGGGTTGAGGTAATGGCGTTAATAACCTTGTGTTAGCTTACTTGAGATATTCAGCGGCAGTAGAGTCAGTCACCTACAAACAAGACGCACTTGTCGCCAGAGTTTATGGTAGAAATGACTTGATATTTTTCGCTCTGCTCACTACCATGGGTTATTGCAATCCTCGAAATCACTCATTTTTTGACCTGAGCTTGCCTGATGTATGTAATTCATTTGATTCTCGAATACAACATCATTTTGATGCTTCATCCATTTCTTTTCTCCATCGCTTTTGAATTTCGATGCTTTCCCTGAATATCTTATACTTAGTTTCCAATAGTTTCTTCTCTCTCGCAGACGCTGAGGGTACAACGAGTGTTCCGACAGGTGTCATCTCGACCTGTGTGTGTGATGATCGATAGGGAAAGGATGTGTGGTTAGATAAAAAACCCTCACCATGATCTTCCACAGCAGATCACCCTGCTGCTGCCCACTCAGATCACAGGGAGCGATATACGTTCCACTTTCTTCACCCTCTTCTTTTTCTTCTTGGACACTCCTCTCGCTAAACTCTGCCGCAAACCGCCCTAGCATCGCAGCACCCAGTACCACTGCCGCAGAATGTTCGAACGGTAAAACAACCGGCATACCACATATATCAGCAAAGAGCTTCATTAGCGGTATATTCTTCGCCTGCCCACCACTCATGTATATCGTAGATATGTCATGTCCTTTTGCGTTCATCTCGTCGATAATATGCCGCGTTTGCAGAGCAATAGCTTCAAGGGTGACATTGTACTTCCGCGCAAGGTCGTTGAGGCCATCATCCTACGGATCAGGCTTTCAATGAAGTTCCTGGGATCGACAGGATAGTGTCGTGTCACTCACAAGCTCTAGGCCGACGAACGATCCCCTCATCCGAGGATCTGCAATTGGCGACCTGTTTCCTATAACATGTCAGGTTGTACTATTTTAGTACTGGAGGAAGACGATGAATAAATACCATGGAAGTCGGGATAAATGTGGAGATCTTTAGTGAGTTCCGTTAATGTGTCGACATTACGCTCTATTCTGAGCTCCTCCAGAATTTCTTGAAGAACTGACAAGGCAATATCAGCATTTGTTCCACCTTATAAAAGCAAAGAAGTGCCGACCAGTGTGGATGTTCTTTTCTTGCACCTTTGCCAGCTCTACAAGCTTGGTATACGCGGGATGAGTTGTCAGAATAAAGTCAATCAACTGCGAAGACAAGAATGATGATGATGTGTAACCAGCAGTGAGATCAACATACTTGGCCAGTTGATGACTGCCCGCCTTCATTCATCCACCATCCTTGGAAAACAGCGTCCTATCGAAACTCAAGCTTTGTAGCTCAATGAGAACAGGAATACGCACTTTATACGGCCCCCATACCCCGTTGACAAAGACACCTTTAGGACTCTGACCTGGCTTCAGCCGAATCTAAGTACGTGAGTAGCCCGGAATGACACACCTGGACTAGATGACAAGTGCTTGTACCAGCAACAGCAGCGAGGCGATGCTGAGATGTGTCCAGAGATGGAATGATCTCGGAAAGTATGCCATCTTCTTTATATCGAGCTGCAACTGTACCAAGCCACCCAGCATATCTGCCAAAGGTATAAAAACTTCAACTTCGTGATAGTTGAATCCAACACACGCATCAATCAGTCCGCTTCCCACAGGCGTCCCTTCTATCAAGCCGAGTTCTTCTGCTGAACCCTTTGTAAGGCCTTTGCCGACCGGATGGCCTGCGGTTAGGAGGTTGCTGGCTTCTGCTCCCAACTGCTTGTACCCAGTCCTTGCGATATCCCCAAGGCCGATCTTTTTGAAGAACTCGGCATTCCAACCACTTTTGGGCACATAGGAACATTTGCAGGTAAGAGAGCAACATGATCGAGTTACGTTGGAGGTTGCACGGTATGTCAGGAAGTCTGGGAGATCGAAGAACTGGCATCGGGAGAAGAGCGTTGGGTCCATGTGATTTTTGAGCCACAGTATTTTGGGTATTTCCATCTCGAGCTAAACCAACAAAGAGTCAATATTGGAATCTGTCGCCCTCAGATAAAGATGCTTATACACTCATGACCCCACCGACATAGTCCAAGACAATGGATTCAGTGCTGTTTATCAAGTCAGCCTCTTTTTCCGCCCGATGATCTGCCCATAGTACAACATTTCTGTCGCCATATTGTCCCAGTCGTTCACCCTTTGTGACTATGATAGGCTCGCCTTGGAAGTCTGACACGGCCAATGAACATGTCGCATCAAACCCCAAGCCTTTTACGGCAGATGGTGAAGTATTTGACGAGGAAAGGCAGTCCTTCACGGCCGCGCAGATATTTGACCATATGTTGGTGGTCGATTGTTCGAAGATGCGATGATCATTCGGATCGCGATATGTGATCGTGTCATGGATGGAGGAAGCGACAACAGAACCATCCTTCTTAACCAGAGAGGCGCGAACAGAACCTGTTCCGACGTCTATACCTATGTAATATGTTTCAAGGGACATGATGTAAAGGCGCCTTGGGCGAGCCTGCTAAGATAGTCAGCATCGACCTTGAAGCCGCTTGGGAGGATTCACGTTTCTGAAGTCGATCTATGTAAATGAACGATCGGTGGCGTATTGATGAATTGTTGAATGACCGTTGGATAAGGTCGGATAGGTGATCGGAATTCCCGTTGCTCCCAATCCCACCTTACCAAAAGTTGCATGTTCTTACGTTGTCGAAGATTTTGCGCACGACCCCGGACCGCTGAACTCCGCAAGACCGCGTACGCGTTGTTTGGTCCAAGCCAATGATGTAAGGCTGAATTCAAACCATCATTACCGTCACAAACTTTTGTCTTCATCTCGGTCGAGTGCGAATGCTGCTAGCTCTCAACTTTCTTAGCGCAGCTCTTCTTGTGTCTCAGCGCGTACTTGCTGTCAGTGGTGCTCAAACAGTGCTGAATGTGCACGCTAGCAATCGATATGGTTATGTTCCTGGCCGTGACTCGGACCTTCCTAGGACTATGTACTTGTCGAACGTAGAGTCGCATGAATTCACCACGCTGTCCCATCCGAGATTCCCCAATCATCAAATCCGTCTGAAGAAAAGTCATTTCTGCGATCCGACTGTCAAGTGCGTCATCATCTTATAAATTTGTAACCTTCAAGTCGCGATAAATAGTGACCATAGCGTGTTCACCGGTTATCTTGATGTTGATGCTGGAGCCAAGCATTTATTTTTCTACTTCTTTGAAAGTAGACGCGACCCAGCTAAAGGTACGCGCATACATACACAATGGAGTTTACTTGAGCATCGCAGTCCATCTCGTCTAACTTATATGCTCACTCCTATAGACGACGTAATGATGTGGATCAATGGAGGTGCATCTCCTTTTGGATCATAGATGTATCGCCTTCCTGAGAAGATCTCAGGCCCGGGATGCTCTTCCTCTATGGGTTTGCTGATGGAACTTGGTAAACCCCATTCTCATCCTTTGCTGCCCGTTGACTCCGAGAAACCCAGGACCTTGCAGTATTGATATGAAGAACAGCTCTGCAAACGGGACACTTTGGAACCCGCATTCTTGGAACGAAGAAGCCAATATCTTTTTCCTTGATCAACCGTGAATGTCTTTGGGTAATATGTAATTATAATATTTCGCTGATATCAAGATGTTTCACAGTGTTGGTGTCGGATTCTCATATGCAGACTTTGGAGAAACAGTCGAGACAACTGAAGATGCTGCTAAAAATGTCCATGCATTTATTACGATCTTCTTCGAAACCTTCGAGCAGTTTTCTGGACGTCCTCTCCATCTATCAGGGGAATCATATGGGGTACGACATCCGTTCGACCTGGGTTTGTATGCTTATACTTACCCCATTAGGGCCGTTATCTACCCGTTTTCGCCAGTGAAATATATGATCAGAACAAGATAGCAATTCAGGAAGGTCGCAAGCCTCTAAATCTACAAAGTGTTTTGATCGGAAACGGAATCACCGACATCTCGACGCGAGTCTCTTGTAGTTTTGACTTGACTTATTCCAGAATGACGATAATTTTAGCCTTTACCCTGGCCGATATGAAGTAGAATGTGGGACTGCCTCTCTCAACGTCCCATTCCAGTCTATTAGCACCTGCGTACGGATGAAGACTGCTGTACGTTGAATATCATATCGCGGCTACGATTTTGCCTCATGAACATTTGTCAACAGCTTCCTCGCTGCCAGAAAGCAATGCAACAAGCTTGTATTGATCAATTCGATATGATAAACTGCCGTGCGGCGGTCAATTTTTGCGATGATGAGCTGTCTGCACCCATGTGGGCAACAGGTGAGAGGATTATGGATTTCCTGGGTACGAGTATGATAAATGATACTGCACAAGGCAGGAACGTATACGACATCTCCAAGGTGGGTGGAGTTGGACGAAGTAACTCACTGATCGTTCTTGACATGAATTTGAGCCATGCGAAGGCGACTTGTGTTACGCAGAGAATGAGTTCATCAAGCGATACCTCGACCTTCCAGAGACACGCGCTCTCCTTGGCATCGAATCTCCATCAAACTTCTCAGCTTGTTCTTCTGTAGTCAACCAAGGGTTTAATGCTCACATGGACAAATGGGCTTCTCCTGTGCAGTACTATGTCTCCAACCTTCTCGATCGTGGCGTCCGGGTCCTGATATACGCTGGCACCTATGATTGGCAGTGCAACTGGGTTGCAAATAAGCTTTGGGTAGACAAGTTGGAATGGAGTGGGAGCGAAGACTATAAGGCACAGAAATTGAGAAACTGGGAAGTTGGCGGTAAGATTGTGGGAGAAGTTAAATCAACCCAGCTTTTGACATTTGCGACTATCCGTGGAGCGGGACATATGATAAGCACTGTTTTCTTGGCAGTCAATTTCCAAGCTAATCACATGAGGCCCACACGTCCCGTTTGACAAGCCTACAGAGTCGTTGTACATGGTTCGACGATGGTTGAAGGGGCAGGGCTTTTGATAATCACTTTCGGAATGCTCCGTTATATGTACCATTTGCTGTCACTTTGTTATGTCGCTTTCCTACGCCTCTAATCATACAGAACATATCCTTGGGCTTGAATATGGGATCCCACAAGGGCCTTTTACTTGGCACTCAACCGTAACACACCAGCTATGGTCAGTTGTTTTCACGAACTTGACAAACATACTAAGTGTCTATACGTTTATTTATTACGGCTGTTATTACAGTTGGGAATGTCGATCGTTTGAAGAGCATCATCGTAAAGCGCCACGACAACCACACTGACATCAATCTCACTTCTGTTTATATTTCGTCCAGCACACGTGCACCAGAGAATCTTATCAGAACTTTAGTTACACTTGTAAGTTTACGTTTCTTGGTGATGCCAGAGTTTTGTCTATTTCGAGTCCGGGATTTTGAACCTCGCTCATAAACGGAGCACATATAAACACAGAGTACATCATGGTGAAACTCGAGTCTATTTTTGAATATGTTATTAATTTGACAAGTCACATTAATCCAGGCTCGTCAGCGGCCTTATTGGCGTCCAATGGGGCAGGTTCCATGTGCACCCATAATCCGCCCTTGATTTTCAGTCAATCACAACGCCTAGGGAGACAAATCACCCGTCTTACCTTGACGTACATCGTCAAGTGCCACCCGGGATGCACTCCATCACTCTTCGTAGGTTCTGCAAGAGTAAATCGTGCGTACCGTTGGAGCAATTGCGTGAGTAAAAAGGAAACCTCGTTGTACGCAAACTGGTACAAACACAGACGTAACGCATACTTCAGCAGGCGATCGAATAGGGCGGGCTTCGCTTACCTGCTGTCCAAGACAGATTCGAGGCCCAGCGTTGAATGGGAGAAAGATGAATGGGTTGGGTACGAGGTACTTGTACAGTCGCTCGTCAAGGAACCGGTCAGGATCGAATTTCAGAGCTGTTCATGAAAATGAGTCTGGAGTATACATCATAAGACAACTGCATTAGTACCATCTGGGCCCCAGAGATCTTCCCTCCGATGCATCAAGAATACACCATAGCTACACCTGTAGTTGTGAGATGAATTGAAGAGAACGAGAAAGGTAAGCAGTACTTTGTATGCGCCGGAATATAGAATGGACGTGCATCAGGATTGGCCGTACTAGGGCGATTAGGCAAAGTTGTCGCTTTATTCGATGTTCTATCGAATACTAAATCAATTCCTAGAGGCAGACGCGAGTATGCATGAAACATACCTGCTGTCAAAAGGACTACAGAGAAAATGATTTCGGGACATAAGTAACATGTTGACAAGATCATCCAATCTTACACTGGCGGATACAATCTGAGTGTCTCTGTTTAAGATCACTTGCATTAATGCCGTGGATCACAAAGGTTGGAACTGATTAGCTGACCGTTGATGAAAGCCCGCATGAACTTCATATCCTTGATTTGTTCGTACGATGGAACGCCTGTACCCACAATTTGGGCAATTTCGGTGCGAAGTCGTGTAACGATATCTGGGTGTTGAGTGAGCATATACATAGCAAACGTCAGAGTCGATGCGGTCTGGAAAGATATTCAGCGGTGGTGCTGTGCGAAAACCCAGTAACCCGTACAGTATCGCGGGCTGCAACTAGTAAATTGACCAGCTATCCCGAGAGGAAAAGATCAGATATAGGATCGACCATTATTTGGGTTGACTCACCTCGTCTTTCAAGATCTGGCGATCTGAGAGAGTGGTAAGACGTACGCTGATTGTTATTTTTCTTTAAACGCAGACAAACCTTCTGTTTGTGATACTAAGTGATCAAGTAGGGTACCACCAAGTAATTCCTCTCCGTTTTTCTCAGTCGCATTCTGCTCTTTTCTTGTGCGATTATTTCTGATCGCCTCTTCCAGAATTGGCTGAGCAAACTCATCAATTACGGCACGGTGGGGCAGCACGCGGTCTTTCCAAAACTCTAACAATGCCCAAGATGGACCATAGCGAGTTCGGAGGGCCGAAAGTAATTGTCCTTGGAGGAAAGAATCAACAAAGCGATTGGACGGGTGTTGAGTCTCCGACGATTGACGTGAAGCAGGATATAACGAAGATGGTGAGGGATAAGGGAGTCCCGCAGAGAGTGAACGCACACAGTGTCCAAAAAGAAACTCTGAGGCTGAGTCGAGAGTGAAACGTGACACAAGATCCTGTCATTTTATGTCATTGTCATATCTATTCCATCTTGATTCGCTGATGGATACAAACTTGGAAGTCGATTGGATATCCTTCATCCTGCCTTATCATGGCTTGATCAAGCGCATCTTCGGAATGTCGATCGAATACTTCGAAATGGCTGATTCGCTCTTTGGTGAAGAAAGGACGAGTAATCGATCGATGAAACCTATGGGGCGGAGATTATGTTAACGTCGGGACGACGTTGTATCTAGATGCGGATTGATTCACTTCCACATCTCGCCATCAGAATTGAAGACACCGGTTCCCAAAAGTGTAGTGAGTTGGGAGCGAAAGATGGGCCCTGATGGTCGCGATTATGATATATAGGGCTGAAAAGCTTGCCAATAAGCTACCTTTTTCGAAGTCATCAAACTGGGTAGCTAGTATTGCCTACTCAGGACGTTCGGATTGGTCAAACTATTGTATATCAGGATCAAGACGATACCTTGACGTGGTCCGGTTCAAAAGTGAAAATCTCAACATTTCTTGAGCATCGATATGCGAGACTGTTGGGCGAGAGCTTACCCGAGGTTCCCCAACCAGGTTGAGAAGATAAGTATTCCCGTACTGACGACTCCAGAAGAGCAAAACATCACCTCAAGGAACCAAAAAATGAGGTCAATACACAATTGATATATGGTAGATACCGACCAGGATATCCCGATTTAAAACTCTTCACCATAGCAGCCATGAGCGAAAGCCCCAAAGGCCAGGGATCGTGGACTTGAGGAACCATCAGAGAGCCAGTACGTCGGGCTTCAGCAGAAGCAGAATGCACATTCCACACATAGGATGCAAAGAGGAACACAGGGTTAAACAATAAAGCCGACGCTATCGCGACTCGGTTTGATATAGGGGCACCCAGTCGCGAAAACACGTCCAGAAAGACATAAGCAGTGCAAGAGACGATTATCCAGGATAGAATAAGCCGAACGAGGTAGTGGAGGCCTGGTGGTAGGTGTACCATCATGGTAAACCAAAACAGGTGTCTGTGGAATCTTTGCAAGACTAACACGTGCCTTTTATACTGTCTCAGATGACCCCAGTAAGGCTTGATAAGGCCCCAGTAAGGCCTGATAAGGCCCGAAGCATGACAGAAATTATCTCTGACAGTTTTTCCACAGATATTGAACTGAGTTCTGAGATGACTCAATTTGTACTCGAGTCTCGAGACCAATTTAAGCCACTTTTTCTAGAGGCCGTGGAGAGCATATGGGGACCGAACAGACCGAGTGTGAAACAATTTTAGTCCAAGATGTATGTCATGGATACAAGGTTATTCAGAATGACTGCAACAGGAACAAAAAAGGAGCTGTCATTAGAAAATCGGGACGTGCCGTGATGGGATCCCCAAGTAAGTACACATACCACACTCGTTTACCACTTCATAGTTGCAAGTGACAGCGATTTGCCACGAATTATCATCGGCCAGATATTATTCCGAACAGAAACGACTTCACGTTCTTTTGGACTGATGAATCACGTCAAGCGGACCGTTACTTATGAGTCAGCAGTTTTGACTCTTTCAGATACTAACCAATAAAAGACTGACATCGGAACTAAATAGAATAGAGAGCATCCGAGAATGCCACAACCAGTTTGATCCCTCGGGTTGGCCTGCGGAAGTGTTCTGTAGATAAATCAGGAAAGTGGAAACAGAAATAATGATATACGAGGTTAGTACATAGCCCTGATCTGCAGTAAGCATTCATGATGTCGTGGACATTTAACATCAAGTTTGTACGATGCTCTATCTATATTGAATAGGTAGTACTGAAAGCCATTATTTTATTATGAGCTACTGCTCCAACCGTTGATAACAATACTTCCATCCGCAGAGGGACCGCTGGAAAATGAAGAGACCGAAAGGGATGAAGAGGTTGCGGCGACAACAACAGAACCAGTGGCAGAAGCACTAGTGCTCGCGACATTTCCGCCTATAGGGGCGCCATTGATCAGGTTGGGGTCACTGGAGAGTGAAACATTTGAAGGGGTGTTCCAGCCATTGACGATAATACTTTCATCTGCAGAGGGACCAGTGGTAGGGTTGGGACTGCTGGAGGAAGGGGTCGAAGAGGATGGTGAAGCAGCGAGATCAGAGCTAGTCGTAGAGGCACCACCAATGCCTGCGACAACGGAAGAGGCCTGGTTGGGGCCGCCGGAAGACGAGGAGGTTGAAGAAGAGGTCGCAACGGCAACGGCAGAGGAACCAGTCGGAGATGCACCAGAGTTCACGACAACGACAGCGGCAGGGGAGCCAGTCTGGAAGATACCAGAGCTCGCGACAACGGCAGCGGCAGAGGAACTAGTCGGTGGGGCACCAGAGTTCACAATAGCGGCAGGGACCTGAGCAGATATGGTTGAAGAGGATGAGGAAGAGGTTACGAGAGGGACAGCGGAATCAGTCGTAGAAGTTCCACCAGCGCTCGTGGCATTTGCGCTTGCAGAGGAACTATTAGTCGGGTTGGGGCCACTGGAGAGTGAAGCGTTCGAAGGAATGTTCCAGCCATTGATAATAATACTTCCATCTACAGAGGGACCGGTGGTAAAATTGGGACCGCTGGAGGATGAGAGTGCCGAAGAGGATGAAGAAGCAGCAGGAGAAGAGCCAGCCATAGAGGCGCCCGCAACGATGGAAGAGGCCTGGGCAGGGGAGATGGTGATAGTGGAAGTGGAAGGCTGTGAGCCGGAAGTCGAGTTAGTAGGACGGACAACTTCATTGAGAAAATCGGGCTTGGTGTCGATGAAGGCAACAGTGGGACCAGCCACAATTTTGTCCTGGGCACGGTCGCGCACGTTGTTAATTAAAGGTTGGCCATCAGAGGTGATGAATAGAGCAACGGGACCGTTGACGTCATTAGGGACAACGCATTGGCTCAAGGGGAGAGGTGTCGATGTAGCATTACCTCCGACGAGCATCTGGCAGAACATAGACTATTTATCGGTGGTGTTTCAGTATTCGCAAGTCGTTACATAATATTGAAAAAACTCACATCTTCAGGAATCGTTCCATTGATGGTGCTGGCCTGGAAGGTAAGTAGCGTCCCGGGGGCGACGGTTCCATTGTTGGTGACACTGAGGGGCGTGTTCGCGGAGGTGGGGATGTTGCATCCACTTATGAAAGGAGAAGCGACTGCGAGGACTTCACTGGGAGTGAAAGCAATATCATAGGCCGCGGGAATGGCTGTGCCAATGCTAGAAAGGACATTGAGAATAGTTTGGTGGCGGGCCTCGACGGACAGAATGGATCCAGCTATATCCAATAGGACAGGATCAGTGAGCAGAGTTGCTCCACCAAGGTACGCGGATACACCAAGATTTTCAACGACACGGGCAGTAGCAGCCATGTTGGAAACGTCCGCCAGTGCCGAGCTGAAGTCAAAGTTACAACCTGTGATGGGAGTCTCTCCGAAAGACTTGAGGGCGTTTTGTAGCATTTGTGAGTGCGAAGCCTCATCACTTTGGATGTTCTGGAACTGCTGGGCAGGAATTTGACTTGATGAAAAACCAGCCGCAGTGAAGTCGGCATCCTGGAACTTCGCGATTGCCTGCGTGTAGAAACTGTTCTCTAGCTGTTCCAACACATCGGCAAACTCTGGCAAGGGAAAATATACATGAAGAATGCTACCAGGAGGTATTTACGTGTACTCACTGAAAACCAGAACATCAGAAGCTGCACGCTTTCCATAGAGGCGGGCGGGAGCGGCCGACGCCAGAAGAGGAGCTGCAAGGGTGAAGGAAAGCAAAGAGTAACGCATTTTGAGAATGGGAACTGCCGGAGTGATAAAGCTTGCTTAAAGGAATGTTAATTTTGAGACGAAATCTGAAGAAAAGAAGGGATGCGGCCGGGCAAGCCCAAGAAGGAATGACTATAACGGACGGAGACCATCGTCGTCAGCGTTCACAAAGTTGATGGAGGGCAAAGGCGCTTACAAGGCACACGGAGGGAAAAGAAAGGAGTGGCAAAGAAACGGATTGATGGGGGATGGGTATTTGTGTCAAAGTACCACGACCAATCATGATGCATGGATGCATGATGCTTTTAGGTTTCAACGTCGTTTGATTTGACATCGGTCAGTTCGGATTCCGTGCTATCTTTATGGTGACCTCAGATCTTGTACTCTCGATCGAAATCGAATGTGAAAAGAACTAGGAAAGTAGTTTTTTCTGGGCATTAGTACTCAGTTCATATTTGAGATTCTCTACCACTTGATGACTTCGATGGACCTTGGAAGGAATAAGCGTAGAAATGAGCACTGCCACTACCGTGATCACAACGACGGCTGTCACTGTTGGTGAGATGTACTTATCCCGCACTGCGGCCTGGCAGGCTCAAGTCGACGTCCTGACAATTGTTCAACCTGGATTGATAAGTGGTTTTGAACGAGTGATCGTAACTTGGCCATTGACAAGGTCTTTGAACACAGTGAGACGGTCCGCAGCCTCGAGAAGGCAAAGGATCCAATAGTCAGAATCACTAGCAATTGACGGGTTGCCTCTACGTACCAATATTCAGCAGTCAAGGTGATTCACATTGCTGTTTTCGATACAAACTAATTACGCTCAGAAACAACGCTAACTTTACTGTAACTTGACACTCTACTCCTCACCACCATACGAACTTAGTACGCTCAGAAACAACACTTACTACCATATGTTGTGTGCGTGATTCGTTGCGCAGCATGCATGACAATCTTCTAAATGTATATCAGCAAGACTGAGGAGGTAATGCATTGTCTGACTGATATGTGGCACTCAAGGGTTACAGTGGTCAGAGTCATATACATACAGTCGAGGTTGTCGAGTGGCCGCCAATCAGATTTGATAAAACTACTTATAGTCCAGCTCCACTCAGCCACTCAGCCACACACCTGGAAGCTGGACAGTGAGTATAGGTTGCCGGTACCAATTGGCCCTAGAACTAGCCACAGCAGCGCCCACCGACGATTCAATTGACAGTGATCAGGTTCGCAATCATGTGATGTTTCGGATGTTCCCGCCACACTGTTTTTGGTATGTGGGAGGTCGGGTAAATACTTCCAGGGCGACTGCCAGCTTGCTGCCAGTGCCAGTCTGATTTCGACTTCTTCTACAGCAGGTAAACATTCTGCATGTGAAAGAACAACGTGACACTACAGATGTCATCGTGTACATCTAAAGAGCTTGAAACTCACGAGAACTTAGCCGGATTACACACTCCGGGGTATGACGCGGAAACAAAAGCAGGATGTTATTGATGTCCTAAGCACATCTGACTCCTGGGCATTCTTGTCAACTTGGGCTTGCTTCTTGCCGGCCATGATGCCAGAAAAGTATCGAGAGTGTGCTTGATGGTGGTCACGGAGAGATTTAGAAATCGGCCTTCCAGTTCTGTCCTACCAGCCTTACGATTATTTGTCGCCCAGACGTCACGGTTATAGTCAACACCTCAACAGTGTCTTAATTCGTAACGTCTGGTCTCGAGATTATGTTATCACTGTACTCGCCCATCAGTATGATATTCGAAGAAATTGTCAGAATGAGAATCACAGTTCTGAGTTGTTCTTCCCACAACGCGTCAGTATCTCGTAGATTTCTCTGTCAGTGGGGACATCACTCTTTCAACCGAATTAATTGACGGAAATAATGACCAGTGGTCTGGGGACAGGATGTACTGGCGTGGCGGAGGAGGATGTCAGAGATTACTCTCAAGCGATTTATCTTAAGAACCAGGACTCTCTTTCACCACAAGGAATTTCCCGGACTTGTGAGATTGAGATTGAGTGTATTCAAATCAGTGTATGTACCAGTTGGATATGCAGATTTGTAAGACAGGCTTAGTGTGTAATGTCTCGAATGTGTCATGAGAATAGAATTCTCCACTTCTAGTTGCTGTAGGATTCCATGTATATTTGGAGTGTGACTGTACTACTAAAGGTGACATGCAAAATGAACGTGCACAGCAAGTACCTGTCAAATGATCATTGGCTATCTCAACTTTTCGACAGATTATCATGGTGCCAACTTTGCTCTCGGGAGTATATGTCGCTTGAATAATACAAGTTCTACGCCACAATCAATACTTGTCGACGACCGTGAATGTTCCACGGTAGGACAAGTTAGCAAAAGTGGGAACCCAGGTCATGGGTAAAATTCGACGTCTTTCAACACCATGACGCAAATTTAATCTCACCACTGTCGCATGGTATGTATGCGTGCATCAACAAAATCAGATTTTGATGGTGACTCTGGTCGGCTGATGACCATCCGCTAGCCACCATCAAAATCTGATTTTGCTGATGTTGTGTACTTAGTATGTTATATTAGGGTGAACCAAATTTTGCTCGTGGAGCTATGGGACTTTTTTCCGTTTTGGCAACAAAAAAAAAGCCATAGCAAATCTGGTGTATGCCACTGTCACCATGCCTTTATGATAAAGCCGTTTTATGGAAGTTCTACTGACAGATTTCTGATGTATGATGAAGTTTTTGTTCGCGCTCTGCATTGTTGGAGTGATCTACATGTGAAACGTGATGTAATCTGGTCCGACTCTATAAATTCTGGATTTAAGAAAGCGAATGTCGCGAGATCGTACATTCAGCTACACTTCCACCCACATCCCATTTACACAATGGTACAAGCACCTGTTCAAAGTCCCAATCATGCTGCTCAAGTTGATCAGAGCTCAGGCTCTCTGGGTACAGGACAACTTACAGTGTTCATGCCCAACGGACAACCATCGTTGACCCTCGGTGCCATCCAAGTAAGCGCTTCGATCTTGGCTGGCTGGGTCATACCTGATTTGAAAGCTCTACTTCGGACATGCTGATCAATTCTTCTCAATTAGGCCCTCATCCTGGCGGCTCAGAACACCATCGTAGCGAATACTCGCGCAGAAATAGCAGCAGCGAAAGCCGACCTTCAAAATTATATCAAGCATGAGCTGGCAGATCTTGAGACACGTGTTATTGCTGCTGAGAGGTGGTTGAGTATACTGATCCCAAGACATCATCAATTGTGCCCTGATTTCAGCTTCGTGTAACAGCCTCAAACGTATACCCATCCAGCTGAGCAATGCTAGAATACCGTTCAACTCTCGTCTCCAGTACCCTGCGGGCGTGGAGATAGTTGAAGGTATGCCAACTCTTAAAAGGGATGTCTTCAACCTTCTCGGTGCGGATCTGATCTTCTTCTGTCCTCTGCCACAGCCTTACTTTAAATCTTCGTTGGATTATACCAGAGTCAGATTGTATCATCACAGCCGAAGTCCTAGAGCTTCCACCACTTCAAGGGGAACCAACGTTAAACCAACGGCGCGTCCAGATCGGGGAGTTCTTGGGCACAGTATAAGTTGGAGGAAAGGTCATGAGGTTGTAAAGACGAGTTGTCCTAAAGTATGAGTATAAGTACGATTCTATTCTATTCTTTCAGTTTATATATGACAAATGCCAGTCCCTGACTTTTGAAAGACAAGCACTACAGTACACATGCTTCTGTGGTGATAAGACTAATTGAATGACTTGTCTCATGAAAATGTTCCTTTAAGGGTATTTTATTCTATTATCTGTGATATCAGTCAAGTAAATCTACTATGCAGTCAAGATCTAGGGCATGTTAAGCATGCCTCACACACGAATGTCCGTGGTGACAAACACAGTGCTAATAACATTTCATGTTTAAATCGGTATCTACAGCTGTATAGAATAGGGCCTGACCGAGATTTGGCAGATAAACAAAGGTCTGGAGTAAAAGAAAGCAGAAAACAATTGGCATCAAGCAGGTGCTCAGCTTGGATTCAACTACTTTACCATAACAATTCAAAGGCTTGGATGATGACGATACTTTACCAGGAGTGGCACAAAGATCGGGGCACCAAGTTATGGCCATGAAGGTGGCACAGTCTTGCTGCTTCAGGACAACTTCAGTGCACACATTCTTAGGATCAACCAACTCAGATGTCTCTTGATACTGTGATTCTGCCAGAGGCTGTCAGTTCATCCCCTCCACTTGTTGATGTAGACACATCTGCCACAAGTGTGGGGGAAACCACCCTGTTATGGAATACATTTAAAGAATTATGTAGGAGCAACTATGAGAGGAATGTGCCCACTTTACCTCTGTGTAATGGACCATCCAGAAGATCTTACTCTCTCAATTGACATGTAGACATATCTATTTACTTATTATAATTATATTTAACTCAGTAGCATCACATGATGCTGCCCTATAAAGTTGTACCCTACTTTGATTATGTAAGTCAGCACCTTACTTCATACTTTGTAGACAAAATCACAACTGGTTATGACTTACAAGGTGTGAATTGTAAGCTGGACAACCAATAATGGAAACATTACATTTTTTCAAGTCAAATGAGTGCTGACTTGTTTGTGAAGCAGAGCTGAACTTCTGGAAAGAAGTTAACTGCTATGAGGTATGATCAGAAGATCAAAATTTTAATGTTCACCTTCCTGAATGGGTACTATTGTGACCATGGAAGATCAGGTGTTCAGGCCTAGTGCTGAACCAGAGTTTGATGGAGCACTCCATAGTGCTCCACATGAGACTTTGGAACTTGCCACATAATCTCATGGTGTGAGGACAGAGAGTGGTGTGATGCTAGGGGGCCACTGATGTGTTCCTATGTCACCTAGTGCCATGCAGGAAATCAAAAAAGAAGACCTAAACAGTAGCAACTAGATAGGGTAGCTGGCAGTAGGAAGTTAATAGAGGGCAAGTCAGTAACCATCCCAGAGAATGAGAGCTAACAGGTGTGGGGTAAATGGGAAGTGAAAAGAGTTGCTATTGCTAGCCTAAGTTGCTAGATGGTAATGAAAGGTCACTAGGTAAAAGAAGGGGAAAGGAACAAGGGCAAAGGCATTGCTAAGAAAGGGGGGAACTAAGTGGTAGAAAGGTAGTTGGAAAACAAAGAGGAAAGTGAAGACAGAAGGCTGGGGGACAAACACAAACTAGTTGCTAGCCATAGTCACTAGTGTCACTAAGTTGAAATAACATGAAGGGTACCCATGTTTGGTACCACATTAAATTAAAATTGAGGTTGTCAAGACTGTTGCTAAATTGTTGGCAATGATGAGTGAGAAAGCAATAAGAGATCTTAAGCTGGTAAGTTTAGAGCTATTGAGGGGGGAATGGTACTCTGTTTGTTGTTTTTTTTTTCTCTATGTACAGGCAGTATATATACTGTTTGTAGGTATAGTATAAGAGAGGAAATATTACTTGCCACCAGCAATGGCATCTGCCAAAGTGTTTATGATACATACTGAGTGTGAGTTGGGTAACCAGGTAAAAGTATGTGATGTTGATATGATGTGTAAAAATTGTCAATCACAAGAAAAGAGCATTTCTGATGTCAATACCTGAAGTGTAGATACCATTCAAATATGTTTGTAAGCTTGACAAGAAAAATGATAAGTAAGAAATCCCATGACTGTCAATATATCACTTTTTGGGAAAGAGTCAGTGTTGTCCCAAGAAATGTCACTAGCAGTGGTTGCTAAGAAGGGTCTTTGCCTTGTCATTCTAGATCCAGAGTCCAGACTCCATGTGATACAGCTTGTGATCCATAAGCCTTGTGGTCACTAAAATCCCATGCAAAGGCTATGTTGTTCCAGACCTTGAGACTAGACCTCACATGCTGAGTGTTGTGACTTGTGTTGGGTCATGTTCTATATAGTTAGCTGCTGTCCAATCAGAAATGCTGAAGATGGTGCTCAGCAACTGTCAGGGGATGTCTCAGTCCCCCTCTGTCCTGTTCTCCCTCTTTATGGTTTTCCTTTATTCTCCTTTGCTTTCCCTATCTGCTGGTCCAAGTTCTAGCCCTCAAGTTGCACTGGTTCTCTGTCTATAATTCCGACAAGTGTTGCCCCTTCCACATGGCCTCTTACCAGACTCCTAGATTGTTTCCTGTATTCTGGGCCTACCACTCATTGTAGGCCTCCCATCTTCAGACCACAAGTACTTTTGACCAAGGGCTATCTTTTGGTCATATTGGTATGTGGTCACGTGCTGGAAGTCTGGAGATCAAGACCATTTACAATGGATTTCCACTTTTTGATTGGACTCCAGATTTAGTTGTTGTTGGGTGTTGTTTCCAGAAGCTCTAGAGTAAATTTTCCAAACACTGGCATTGGAGATCCTCAGACTTGTTCTCTTTGGATTTCCCTCTGCCAGGTGAGTAGCTAGAACTCTAGAACTTCTTGTAGATACTGAATAGACTTTGGATCTTCCTCTGCCAGTTGTGTGATTGAGCCACAGCCTCCAGAGGTCACCCTTACAGCAACAAATGGGTCTTATCACTGCCAGCAGCCACTCCCATCTGACCAGCTGTGGCTAATCTGGGAGATGTCACCACTGAGGGCACTTGAGTGCCCTCTGTTAGGTTATACCTGAAGGCAGAGCCAGAAGGGTTAGCTGTGATAGCAAGCAAAGGAAAAAATCCTCTGTATGTGCCTATAGCATTGTGGGTGTAAGGCCTTGGATCCTTTCCAGTAGCTGTGGGAGGATGCCAACAGGAGTTTTACTTATTGACTACAATGAGGAGTATTAATGGAGAGGCTCACAGGGCAAGGGGCCCTGTGCAATCACAAATTGGGTACTCCCTGAGCACATGGGGAGCTGGACCATTGGCATTCATAAAAACAGTCCCAGAGGTGCTGGCAACACCTCCAATACTGATGGTAAGGCTCACCCAAATGACATCTTCTGCTGGAGGGTGCTAGTGTTCTGGCAAAACCAGGTTGAGGTCATTAAGGCCTCAATGCAACAGCACCTAGCTGTGAGAGTAGCTAAGCATAAAAAACTATGTATTATTAATTAAGACCCCTTGACATAGTACATAGTACATAGTCTTCTTATTTTTTTTCTCTTATTCCTTTAAAAGAAAAGAAACCTCTTTATGAATCCAGTGCCCCATCAAGGGGTTATTAATCACTGGATTTTTTTTAATTCCAAAAAGGGGACAAGGGATTCATAATTTGTTATATGGTTTTTTATTCATATGTTTCAACTTATTTCTTTATTTATGTTAAAACTGTTTTTTTATTTAACTCCAGTTCCTTTTGAAAAATAGAAATAATTTTTTTATTTTCTCTTATTATCACTTAAATATATTACAATTATATATGTAAAGATATTTATAACACATAAAAATGAAATGAAAGCTAGCAAGAATAAACCAAAAAATAAATAAATAAAAAGAATTCATTTTCCATAGAACCAGGTAATAGTTCCAATTGAAATCCAAAATATCGACAATAAATTTTTTGTCATGAATTATGAATCCCTCTTTTTGGAATTCCTTAAAAATTAAGAAGACTATGTATTAGAAGAATCTTTCAGAAATTCTACAGATTCTTAAGGGACTTTCTTATTATTAAACGATTCTTCTTTTCCCATCCCCTTCTTATTAATCTTTTTATTTTCTTAGTTTTTTTGTTTTCCTTTTCCCCCTTCCATATTCTTGGTATTCCAAGAGAATCCAGTGATTAATAACCCTTCTTTTTTTAAATTCTAACAAGGGGTTATATATCCCTGCTTTAAAAAATGAATTATTTAATTGTTTAAAAGGGATTTTGATTTATAATTTCTTTTGAAACCCATTAGAGTATACTTCAAACCCTTGGATCTGCTTAGCTTTATATAGGTGGATGTCCATAGGTCTGTTTCATTTAAAAGTTTCCATAAGCCTTCATTCATTCATGAAGGGTAAGTTGTATTGAGAGCACAACTGTGCCCAATGACCCCAATGATGATGATCCTAAACCATCTACAATTGACATAAATCCATGCCAAACTCTGCAGATCTCACTACATTGACCATAGAAAGTTCCAGTTCTTTCAGCTAAGAAGGATACTTGATTTAATCTACACCTCCCCTTTTTTTTAGTCTTAATCCCTTTTTTTTTTCTTATTGGATTAGGAGAATCCAGTTTATTTTTTTTCTTCTATATTAAAAGATATTAACAGAAGAGAGTATACCCTTTTAATTAGTCTATTAATACCTACTATATTATTAGGTGTATTACCTAATATTCTGTTAAATCCTCTTCATATTTCAAGTTCAACTTTACTTTATTCTTAAAAATTAAAATATAAAATTCTTATAATGAAATTTATTCCCTTTTTTGAATCCTCCACTCTTTGCTTCGATGAATACACCTCTCTTCTCTTAGCCCTTTTGTTATATTTTATGGTTTTAAAGATGTCCTTGGTAATACAGTAATTAAAACTAAGGGGGTAACTAAAGGTAAAATAGTTTTGGAAGATTTGATAAAGTTATCTCAGGGTGAAAATATTAACTTAAAAACTACAGGGAAAAGGGATTCATAAAGGGGAAAAAATAATCAAGAAAATAGTTTACTTAAAAATATTCAAGAGATAGAAATAAAAGACTCCTAGCCAGTTTGGATTAAAAGAATCCCCTTCTTTAATCTAGTTTTTTTGTTTCCTTTTGTTCCCTTCTTAGACCCCTTGTTGGAATAAGAAAAGAGTCCTTTATCTTTTTAGAATATAGAACTCTTTATTTTCAATTTAGAAAAGAAAGACTTACAAAAAGACTTTCTTAGAAGTACTAAGTACAAACTAGAAGAAGTGTCAGGTTCTGCTGACCACAGGGGCTCAGCTACACTGGGCAAGTCCTTACTAGGCAGACGCAATTCGCTGCACTGACAACCGGGCACTCGGAGATGTTCCAAACACTGGGGACCTGTGAGGATAGCCAGAGGAAATTGATCCGGGTAAGTCCAGGGAGGTCCGGAGGAGTAGAGGATGAGTTGCGGGGAAGGGGGATGGGCTTGGTGGGGTTCAGGCATAGTCTGTGTGTGAGTATTGTGGGTGCGGAGGAGGTGGAGGCTATGTGGATGACAGGAGCAGAGCCGGAGTTCTGACGGGGGATCAACAGGGATTGGTGGGGTTTGGAGCTGAGCATATAGCAGGGTCCGGGGTTGGTAAAGAGTGTCAGAGGTTTGTAATTGTAACTGCAGAGTTTGTGAGGACGTTATGGTCAAGAGGACTTGAACATGATAGACAGAATCGAACAAGATGAGATGGAGTCAAACGGAATGAGACAAAGACGAGACAAGAATGAGAATAGATTCAGGTGGAGACATGGAACAATAACAAAAAGATAACGGAATAGAGGCAAGATAAGACCGGGAGACTGAGAATAGGGAAAATGAGACATGGGACATGAAACATGAGAAGAAACAATCAGAAACACATCAGGAAAGGCCAGTAAGTAGGTAGTTAATCTCAAGACTAGAGTACGAGGAGCTACTCTATGTCTTATATACTGACTACTGAAGAGCTCTGGGGATGTTGGCTGTGGTGGCGGGGCTTGGCAGAGCTTGATGGAGTTGACAGGTGTTGGTTATGACCAGAGGGCGGGCCACGTTGATATGTTGATGGGATCAATTGTGACGCAGTCCATTCCGAGGTCGTCATGATACCCCAGGGTAAGTCGGGGGAGCCAGGGTGTTGAGTTGATGACATGTAATGGGGTCAGGCATGGTGGGGGAGTGGTCCCAGGGGCTCAGGAAGTCCAGGGAAGCACCAGCAGCTGTGGGGAAGACGTCAGAGTTGGCCAGGAGGCCGTCGGAGTTAGCCAAGAATGCGTTGGAGTTAGCCAGAGTAGGCGCGGAGTGCTGGGGAAGTTCAACAAAGCGTCAGGGGGGGGGTTCTGGGGGGACGGAAGTTTGTTGGGCAATGTATGGGGCTTCAGGGAACGGGTCATGACAAGAAGGGCTTGTTGCAAAAATATATTAGTTAATCCAACAGTTGCTAGGGAATGGAATTGTTCCAACCACCCTGGTGATAAGACTCTATTCTTGTCAAGCACCAATTTCTTTTATTTCCTATATTTTTGGCAACTTCCAGATTTCCCAGTTTTTATGCAATGTGATGGTCATGTTACTTTATCACATGTAGTCTAGACTTTCAGCCCATTGGACAACTTGATCATATTCCTTTTCTTGTTATTATTGGCATGGTTTTCTTGTTACTTCATTCAGTTTTATTTACTTACTACATGACAGTTTAGTAGCTGGCATAATAACTGTCATTCCAGATGTCAGTTTTAAATACAGTTTGGGTTACTTACTTTTACATGGAATTCCTTCTGATTCACCTAGGTTGCTAGCAACCAGTTCCTCATTGTTGACTCCTTTTGGTTTTATTAGTTTTACTTACTCTAAACACTGTCATGTTTTCTATACAACCATCAAAGAATTGTACCTTGTTATTAGCCCCAGACTTCAGATCTAAGTCTTGTGACTTCAAAGCCTCTTCCTTTGCTCTAGCACTCTCTCTGTTGAGTTAGCATCCTTGTCATTTTGCTGGTACCACCTTAGGGTACTATTTTCCAAGTCTACATTTAGCACTAGCACCTATGGCTAGTTTCATTTTGTCCTTGTTCCCTTTTTGTTAATGCCTTTGCCATCCATAGCACCTCTCTGGTCTAGCTTCGTAAGTGACCTCTGTTTGGCAACCTCATATCCACTCTAGCTGGGTTTATCTACAGAGTTCCCCTTCTTCGTTACCAGTTTCTACCAACCTTGCACTAGAGACTTGGCACCACTTGTACTTAGTGGGCTTTTTAGGACCTAGCTTGACTTGCATTCTCATTGTCTATAGTCTGTTTGTACTCTACTTGAAAAACCACTAGTTGTTGTGTCCTTTGCATGGCAGCTAGGCAGCAATGGATGTCATCATTTTGGAGCCCACTATGAAGATAGGTTAAGAGCAAGATTCTCTCAGAAACCCATGTGCAAGCCTTTCAACACTTGCATTTTACTCCAGTGTCTTGCCAGTTCAATCCATTCCTAGACCCTTTGACCCTGCCACAATCCCTGCCAACTCCTGCACTGCACAACCTCACCAACAAATTTTGTGCTGCTTGTAACTCTATCTTCATTGACAAAATCAACAACCCTTTTCCAGGAGGCCATGTACTCAGCTTTCTTGGTGCACCTCTTTTACTGCTAATGCCACTTGACTCCCCCACTTTCTTTCCAGAACTTTATCAGCTCCCACCTTCACTTATCTCTCTTTCAACTTTAAATCCAACAATTGCTATTGCCAACAATGACCATCTGGTCCACTGCACATACATGCTGCCATGCAATGACTCTACCACCTCTAAGTGGGATGAGGCTCATCTTTGCAAGCTAGCAGAATACTTCCACAAGCTTGAATACTTGTTTGGTGACTGTGGCATCACTAACAAAACTCAGAAAAAGGAGTATGTGGCACACAATGTCTTTACAACATAGCAGAAACCTGGCTTGGCATTCCTGAATTTGGCAACTCTCTTGTTCCTGCTGACACTGGTGAAGAGTGTAGCTACACTCATCACAAGTGAAAGGCAAGGGAGATGCAACCCTACCCTGGCACTGGCAAAACAGCTTTGTTATACTCTTGGCAATCTCAAATGGCATGTGGCTCAGACTTTCTCTAATGGTCTTTCTACACTTGGCAGATTTTCTAACTACTATTGTGACTTCCAGTGCATTGCTAGGTGGCTCCTCACCAATAGCAAGTTCTACAGGACTGAGGAATATCACCTTTTACAGCAGAGTATCCCCACCTTGCTATGGTATCAAATCATCTGCTACCTTGAATCACCATGTCTGACCACCACCCTGGCAACCCCTACAATGTCAAGCATGTGTTTGAAGGCACTAAGTGAGTGCTGAAGGGTACAGATACTAGTGCTTCCAAATCTGTTGCTATTGCCACTGCTAGCACTTCCAATCCTGGTTTAGTTCCTGCTGCCTCCATCACTATGCCTACCTTCATTGTTAAGTCTGAACCTGCCAAACATGCTGCTACCTCCACTTGTCATTAGTGCACTTGAGTGCTTAGAAGCTTTGCTCAGGACAGGTGCCACTAACCATCCTTGCACTTTTTCAGATGAGTGCACTGCTTCCAGCTTGAGCTCTCTATTCAACAAGGTAAATGTCATTGAAACACTAGAGGAAAAGTGGTGCTGCTCTCTAGTGCCATGATTGTCAACTATTCTGGCAAGCACTTGTATATGTAGCACATTGACAAATGGCACCAATGCAACCCAGAACAACTCACTACAGGACAGTTGACAGGCAATGTTAACCTGAATCCCAAGCAGGCTTTGCACCAGATGCTTATTTATGAGGTTTTGCACTTGGACAGTAATGGACCTAGGCCCTCTCTTGCATAGAACATATTCAGTTGCTAGAAAGGAAAATTATGGCTTTTCAATGCCTTGAGGTCTTTGATGGCATGGAGGTTGCATGTGCTAAAGGTTACCACCCTGCCTTGCAGTCTGCCCCAGCTCCTGCTACTGCCAAATCTGCTCCTGCTGCTCCTAGCACCCCTGCTGCCAACAAGGTACCAGAACCCATCCCTCATTCTGCTGCCACTGCTCTAACCACTAGCACTAGCAATCTTCAGCCACCTTTGCACCCATTCTCTGGTATCTCCAATTGCTATGTCCTACCCAGAACTATAACTGTCACAACCTGTTTCCAGACCTCTGGCCCTCTCCCCCAAGCCACCCTGCCTCCCTGGAGTTCCCTCAGACTCACCACAACCCTTGTCCACTCTTGGCACCCATCCTGGCTAACTCCAATGCTTCTCCAGCAAACTCCAATGCATCCTCTATAGATCCCATCATTTCTTCTTCTTTTTCCAAGCCCCTGGGCCCCTCCAACATCTCTCCTAACCCAGGCACACATCACTGACTTGCCCCCACAATCTACACAACCACTCCAGAACTCTCTGATGACTATGGGGCAGACTACATTCCCATCAGTTCCCATCAGAATATTACTGTGGCCTGCCATCTGATCAGAACTGACACCCATCAACCCTGCACAGCTCCAATAAGCCCTGCCATTGCACCATTAGCTCCTGAAGGAGGTCCAGTAGTTAGTATATAAGCCATAGAGTAGCATCTGTTACCTTAGTCTTGATATTGCTTTACTTAGTTACTTGTGTCTTGTGTTTCCTCTCTGTTATGTTTCCCAGTCTTCCTTTTATTTCAGCCTCTAGTCTTGAATCTATCTCTTTCTCAGTTTTGTCTTGTCTTGACTCCATCTTGTCTTGTCCATCTCTGTTTCCTTTATTGTTCCTAAGTTTTTTTTAAATTCTGGTGTCATTACAAACTCTGCACATACACCACAAGTCTCCAAACATTCATAAGTTAACTCTGGACCTTGCTCCATGCTCAGCCCTAGAACCCATCACTCTTAATTGATCCCCCATCAAACTCTGGCTCCACTCCCATTGACTGCATAGCCTCCACTTGCTCCACAGTCCATACATTTGCCTACAGACTTGTACCTGATGCCATTCTAAGCCCAATGCTTATTGTACCTGGTCTTAGACTTCCCTGGACCACCCCAGACTTGCTCAGACTGCTCCTCCCAGCTTATCCTTGCAAGTATCTGAAGTCCAAACCTCTCCAGAGTGCTAGGTTATAAGCACAGGACATTGTGTCTGCCTAGTAAGGATCTGCCCAGTTAAGCTGAGCCCCCATGGTCAGTGGAACCTGACAATAACTTCACTACCCCTAATAAGCAACAAGATGGTGCTTACTGAGCAATGCCTCCAATTTACAACATTGAACAGACCAAGGCAGTTTTTGATCATGTTCTTTGAATAAAGGTTACAGTCTCAGTTGGTGAATTGTGCTTATTCTTGTGGGATATTTGCAATCAGTTTGAAATGCCATCACCTCCAAGCACATCATGATGCTAATTAACAATTGAGAGGAAATTGAATGTATTGTGAATAGTGGGTCTCAGATTATATCCATGTTAGCTGAACTTGCTAGCAACCCATCATTGACTTACAATTTGAGCATTGTCTTCAACATGCAGAGTGCTAACAGCACCATGGATTGATTGCTAGGCCTAGTGTGCAATGTTCCCTGTACTATTGGCAACATTATGTTTTACCTTTAGATTCACATTCTCAAATCCCCAGCATATGACATTCTATTTAGCTGCCCATTTGAAATTCTAACTTGCAGTGTCATTAAGACACTTAGTAACCAGGAAACTACTTTGACAATAACTGACCCTAACACTGGATTTCAGTGCATTATATAAACATTTTCCAGAGGCAAGAGTTTTGCTACAATCAAAACATGTTGCCTCAGCACCAATGTCACAACCACGACCATGATTAGCAATGTTGCTAGAAACTTGGCACTAGCAATAGAACACCATCACCAGACTGGACAAGTTTCTCTTATTTCTTATGTTGAATTAGAATGACATTCTACCTACAGACAATTTACTTACAAAAAACCTAGAAAGCCCTTTCCTTGCTTATCTATATGATACAGCCCCTTCATCTTGTGATCCTTTACCTACTAATTTCTATATTATATTTACATACATTTCTGACCCTCAAATTCTCGGACTTACAGCTACAACCAATCTTCATTCCACTTCTACCAATGTTGCTATGGATATCTTTATAAATTACCCATTCCCAGCCATTTTTGTTGCTAACAAAACTAAATGCAAAGGTGTCCAGGTCAAAAAGAAGTACAAGCCTGTTGCCTTGAAAACTGGACCTATCACTAGCCAAGTTTCAGAAGGCTTCTGCATTGAGCACAAAATTGTTGGTAACCTCCTAGCAACTATGCCACCCTTCAACCTGGACACACCTCTTTTTGTACTGACTGGACAATTTACTGACAAGCACAAAGTGGCATTTATTAGCAAAGATGTCACTGGCTTCCTCACTAGCAACATACTCAATGTTTTGGTTGACCTCATCACTAAGCAAAATCAGGCCTTTGCTTGGGATGACTCCAAATGTGGCAGGATGCAATCAGACTTCTTTTTATCTGTATGCAACTAACATTTCTGCACATTCCATGGGTTCAGTATGTCCAACTTATCCTGCCTGGCCTTGAGAAGAAAGTTTGTACAAAGTTTGCAAAATCATACATAACAAGATCAATGCTGGCATCTATGAGCATTCCAACTCCATCTACCACTTGTGATGGTTCTGTGTTCTCAAGAAGAATGGTAAGCCACAACTTATACATAGTCTAGAGCTGCTAAACCACATGACTATTTGTCACTCCAGAGTCCCAGCCTTTTCAGATCACATTGCTGAATTTTTCACTAGTCACATCTGTGGCACTACCCTTGACCTCTACATTGGCTATGATGAGCACTTGATCCACCTAATGATCAACAACCTTGCATACTCTGTTTTGTGCTTTGCAACTTGTAATGCTCCTGATGGGTTAGACCAATTCAGTACCAATCTTCTACAACAACATCAATGCCATCTTGCAACCTGAGATCCCTTACCATGTACTCAGCTTCATTGATGACATTGGTGCTAAGTGCTAGGTTCTGTTGACCATAGGGGCTCAGCTTAACTGGGCAAGTTCTTACTAGGTGGACACAATGTCCTGCACTTATAACCTAGTATTCTGGGGAGGTGTGGACTTCAGGTACTTGTGAGGGTATGCCAAGGAGAGCAGTCTGAGCAAGTCCAGGCTGGTCTGTGGGAGTCTAAGACAAGGTGCAAAGAAGGGTTGGGCTTGGGGAAGACTCAGATACAAGTCCAGAGGCAAATACAGAGGGTGTGGAGCAAGTGGAGGCCATGCAAGTGATGGGAGCAGGGCTAGAGATTGATGGGGGATCAATTAATATTGATGGATTCTGGGGACAAGCATAGAGTGAGGTCTGGAGTTAATTATGAATGTATGAGGTTATAAAAGTATGGTTAGAGTTTGTAATAAGTTTGTAATAGAGTTAAAGTTGAAAGGGACTTAGGCAACAATAAAGGAAATAGAGGCAGGCAAGACAAGATGGAGTCAAGACAAGATAGAATAAGAATGAAATAGATTGAGAGAAAATACAAGACTAGAGATAGAAATAGAGACAAGACTGGGAAGTATAACAGACACAGAATGTAACAAGAGAATATTGGCAATATCAAGACTAGTGTAATGGATGCTACTCCATGACTTAAATACTGACTACTGGACCTTCTCCAGGGATTGAGGGTGCAATGGTGGGGCTTGTCAGAGCTGTGCAGGGTTGACAGGTGTTGGTTATGATCAGATGGCAGGCTGTGGTGATATTCTGATGGGAACTCATGGGAATGTGGTCTGCCCCATAGCTGTTAGGAAGTTCTGGAGTGGTTGGGTAGGTTGAAGAAACAAGTTAGCAACATGTGTCTGGGTTAGGAGAGATGTTGGAGGAACCCAGAGGCTTAAGAGGAGAAGGGGGAATGATGTAGCCTGCAGGGAACATGTTGGAGTTTGCCAGGAGGTCATTGCAGTTTGCCAGGGAAGCATCAGAGTTAGCTGGGGCCTGGGGCAGGCATCATGGGTGAATAAATGTTGGGGTGAGTCAAAGGGGTGCTGGAGGAGACTCTGGGGAAGCAGAGTGGCTTGGGAAGAGGTCTGGAGGTCTGGGAGTGGGTTTTAACACTAAGGGACCTAAGAATTGGATGTTGATCAATGCTTTTCCCACAAGCACCCCAACAATTCCAACATTTGTATAGTACTTCAGAGTTTCTTTGAGCTCCTCAATTGCATCCTTCAGTACATGAAGTACTGTGGCAGTACATTTTCTGGTCATATGCTAGTCCTTTGCACTCCCAAGTTTAAGATTCTCAGTCAGATCTGTATGCTGGAAGGTCAAGTTCCTGAGGAGAGTTGCTTGATGCCAATTGAGCACTGGAGATCTTGCAAGTTGCTATCAGAAGTTTGTGCCTTCATTGGTACAGTTGGCATCAATGAGACTTTACTCCTGCTAAGCACCAATTTCTATCTTTTCCTATATTTTTGGCAACTTCCAGATTTCCTAGTTTCTACATGGCATAGCAGTCATGTGACTTTGTCACATGTGCTCTAGACTCTCAGCCTATTGAACAACTTTACCTTCCTCACAGCTAATGATTTTTAGTGACCTCTTAGCAATGTCACTGATTATATCTCTTTTGGTGTTATTGACATGGTTTTCTCATTTCTTGGTTTAGTTTTATTAATTTACTGTAGAACACCCTAGTGGCTAGCAACTGATTATCATGTTAGGTGTCAGTTTTGTCTACAATTTGAGTTATTGACTTTCACATGCCATTTCTCCTGGCTCACCTAGGTTGCTAGCAACTAATTCTCCATTATTGACTCCTTTTAGTTTCATTAGTTCTACTTACTATATATACTATTATGTTTTCAATACAACCATCAAAGAATCATACCTTCCTACCAGCCCCAGACCTCAGATCTGAGCCTTGTGACTTTAAAGCTCCTTCTTTTGCCCTAGCACTCTCTCTATCAAGTTAGTGCTCTCATTGTTTTGTTTTGCTAGTACTACCTTAGAGTACTATTTCATCAAGTCTATGTTTAGTGCTAGCACCTACACCTAGATTTGTTTTGTTATTGTCCCCTTTTACTAATGCCCCTTCACTATCCCTATAGCCTCCTTAGTCCAGCTTTGTTAGCAGCCTCTATCTGGCAACTCTGTATCCACTTTACTTGGGTTTATCTACAGAGTTCTCTTCTCCCCTTTGCTATCAGTTTCTACCAACCTTGCACTAGTGACCTAGTGCCTCTTGTATCTTACAGGCTTTCTGGGACCTAGCTTGACTTGTGCCCTCATTTCTTATAGTCCATTCATACTTTACTTGCAAAACTGCTAGTTGTTGTGTCCTGTGCATAGCAGCTAGGTGGCAATGGATGTTAGAACCCTGGTCTATGCACTGTTAAGTTTGTCATGCCCCTGTGGCCACCCTGTGTGGCACAGGCACAATGAACAAGTACACCTTCTGCTCTTCACATTTAGAACAATGGACTCATTGTTACATGGACAACTATATAAGATACACATACCTTGATGATACCCTTAGTTTCTCATACTAGACTAAGAGTGAGTACCTTTGCACACATCACATGGACTATAATACTGATACATGTACCTAGAGTTAACTTACACTCACATATAGGTACATCAGTCTCTCATACTAGACTGAGGAGTTAACTTACATTCATATATAGTTAGGATTCTAATAGGTTATGGGTATTGCTGCTGTACTTTTCTGAACAAAAACTATGATGTTGGAACTCCTAACTTCTTTTTGTCACACATATCACATCACTGGCCCTGAGCCCCAATCAAATGCAGTTATCAAACACACATCCATCTTATCTCTATATGTTATGTAACACTGCAACCTTTGTTCTTGAATAGGACCTTCTATTGTCTAGAGATCTTTGGCCTCTGAAATCTTTGTCTATCTGCTTTAAGCTACCTACAACTAGCACATGAGATCTGACTCTCCTGAACCATCCTGAACCATGAGCACCACTGATGCTGCATACTCTTGAATCTGCCTCACCAAACTCAATGCCCATTGGCTGTCCTCAATTGCCCCCTTTGATTGTACCACTAGGGAGTTTACAAAGTGGTCTAACAAGTTAGAAATCTTTCTACAACAGAGCAGGCTCAACAGATACATTTCTGCACCTGAAATTAAACCTGATCGCCTCATCACTAAACCCAATGCATCCACAGAATCCATTGCACATGCCAACTGGCTGGCCAACAATAATCTTATCATTAGCATCATCTGAGCAGCTGTCTCTGAGGCCAAACAGGATAGACTAAAGACTGATGGATCAGCTAAGAAATGCTATAATGCACTGAAGGCCAGGGCACAGCACAAAGGCCTAGTAAAACAAGTTGCTCTCATCTGTGAAGCACTCACTATGTATGCACCTGTTGCAGAATCTATTGAAGCAACAGCTCAGAAGATTTGCAACCTTGTTGATAGAGCATTCACAATAGGGTCTGTCAACAGAGACCTCCTCAAGTGCATTGCATTGTTAAACTCAATCAACAATAGGTCATTCAAATCAGTCCAGACCCAGGTTTCTCATGGCCTTGCCAACTCCACCAAGGACAGGCCATATATATCTGCTGACATATCTCAGCTTTTCCAAACAATAGACAGTCTTGCTATGCTCTTGAAATCCCCTAGCATTGACAGTGTACTTGCTGCTAGGGACACCAGCAATGGCAACCTTCCAGGACACAACCATGGCTCTAGTCAGCTCTGCTGCAACATCTGTCAGGCATTGAGCCTCCCATGCCATGGACATACCAAGCAGTGATGTGTTCACCCCAGAGAAGGTATGGCAGGCAAGACTATTGAGGAGTCCAAGACTGCATGTAAGGCCATGCAAGGAGGAGGTAGACCAAGGACAGGAGGAGCACTAAAGAACAGTGTCACAGTCAAGGGTTTTGATGGACAGGCATACATAGTTGACTTCTTGCACCTTCAAAAAATCCAGCTAGATAACACCACAACCCCAAAACCAAGTGAATTCACCACAATGGCATCAGCCCCATCAATAAACACTAACTCCACCAAATTCTTTGAGTACCAGGGATTCATGGCTGACTTTGATCTTGATGATCACAACCTAGGCATTGAGCCTGGAGCCTCTGTTGACTGGGATGAATACACCACCCCATTTATCCTGGCTACTACTGTAGTAGCACCACTCATCTTAGGCAAATGAACCCCAACTGTATTCCTGACTGAAAAACCTTTCTTTGTGGACTTGGGCACTACAGTACACATTTCCCCTTACATGACAGACTTTGTTGAACTCATGCCCATCCATCCCCATGCTGTCAAAGGCATTGGGGGCTCATCTGTTGCTGCTATAAGTGTTGGAAAAATCAGACTCCACATCTAAGGCAAGGTCAAAATTGAACTCCAAAATACTCTCTATGTTTCCAAATCAACCATGCACCTTATATTGGTCAGTGCTCTAACAATCTATCAGCACACCTCTATCACCTTCAACAATGAAGGAGTTGGCATTATGGATCAGAATAGCAGTACCCTCCTCATGGCTAGGCCACTCATCCCAGGTAGATGCCTGTACATGCTTGATCTCAAAAAAGGCCCTTGCAGAATACACTCTGTCAGTCCAATACTCTGTCAACCTCAATACTTGGCACTGGTGCCTCAGCCATATGGACTATCAAGTTGTTGCTACCATGGCACACAATGGCTTGCTCCTAGGTATGCCTTCTGCTTCTCTCCTTGCACAACTCAAATGTAACCTATGTATTCTTGAAAAACAGATGAGAATGCTGGTTGCTAAAGTGTAGGAGGCAGGGCAGAGGGCAGAGGGGAAATTGGACATTGTGTGGATAGACCTAGCAGGACCCATGAGTGTACAATTGCATACCAGCAATAAATATATGATGGACATTGTAGACGATCATATGAATATGCCATGGTCAATACCACTTAAATCCAAGGGGGATGCCTTACCAGTGCTCAAAGCATGGGAGAAGACTCAAGAACTAGAAACCAGAAGAAAAGTTGGTATCTACTACACCAGTCATGATGGAGAACTCAAGAGCAATGACATAGACACCTGGCTGGCCTCCAATGGATCATGCTACAAATTTGGAGCACCATACACCTTGGCACACATGGGATGTGTGGAGCACATGCATTGAACATTACAGGGAAAGGCTAGAACTATGCAATTAGCCACTAAGTGCCCAGAGTCCCTGTGGGACAAATTTTATATGGCTGTGGCACATCTCCATGCAAAAATGCCAACCAAATCCCTCAACAGGAAGACACCATTTCTACTGTGGCACAGATGTGCTGCAGACTATTCCTACATGTGGGAGATTGGCTGCAAAGCCTTTGTCCCAATACAGAACTAGCACAATCCAAAACTCAAGAGCCAAGAAGTTGAGTGCATACTCATTGGCTATGGACAAAACTCAAAAATATACAGGTGCTATGACCCAAGAACCTGAAAGGTATACAAATCATACCATGTGCAATTTCTAGAGAGGCATGATGGACAACTCATCTCAGGTAGACTCAATGGACCATGGATAGAGGTGATGACCTAGGAAGAACTTACTTCTATTAAGCAAATTGAGGAATCATCTGCAGACTGTCCTTTCATTGAGAATGACAAGCTTGAGGTACAGTCTCTGTCAAATGGAGACATGCACACAAACCCACATGTTAACAAACTGGCCAAAAATCCAGCAGACACAAGACCCAGACAATTCAACTGTGTACCTGTACCCATGGCAAGAAGCAGGCCAGACAACCCTCCAACCACAAGACTCAAATGTGTAGTATAGGAGTCATGCAAAGCAGGCAAACAGATCAGAGCCACCAGAATTGAGAAATGACAGGAAGAGGTAGCACATAACCATACAGGTCTAGATGACATGCTGCCAGCTCCAGAGGACATTCAACCCCTGGAGCAAGCTGTACAACCCAGTGTGAATAAAGACAATCTTCCTGATCTGGCTAACATTGCATCACTAGAGGATGTAAAAAGGCTCTTACTTGCAGCAGAAGCACTGGAGAACCTGATATCCATTGATCTGGAGAATGAACCACAAACCTGGAAAGAAGCACAGCAGTCACCTGATGTGAAACAATGGAAGGAGATATAAAGAGGAACTGAAGTCCCTAAAAGACATGGGGGTATGGAAATTGGTCCCAAGAGAGGATGTACCAGCTGGTCACAAGATTAGGAAGAGACAACCAGTGTTCAAGATTAAAAGAGATGAGCATGAGAAGGTGGTATGGTTTAAAGTTTGACTGGTCTTCAAGGGATATAAGCAAATTTATGGGCAAGAGTACACCAAGACAACCTCACTGACAGCATGCATGGGGTCATGGCACATACTGCTCCACCTAGCAGTAGCACAAGGCTGGGATGCTATGCAAATAGATGTCAAAACTGCATTTCTGTATAGCCTGCTCCCCAAAGACAAAATACAATATATGGAACAGCTGGAGGGATTCAAAGAATCAGGAAAGGAGGAATATGTCTACTGCCTAGTATAAGGCCTCTACAGCATGAAGCAAGCCAGATGGATATGGAACCACACCCTCAATGACAATATAGTCAAATGGGGATTTGCACAATTACCATGCAAATCATATATCTATTACAGGAAGGTCAATACTGGCACTACTATTGCAGCTGTACACATAGATGACTTCCTCTCCATTGCCAGCAGCAAGAAGGAGAATGACAGGTTCAAGGACCAGATGCAAATGGTATGGACCATATCAGACCTGGGCCTTCCAAGATTTGTCATAGGGATAGCAGTTGAATGAGATTGAAATAAGGCAGAGGTATCCTTATTGCAAACTGCCCTCATAGATAAGATCATACATCAATTCAGATAGAAGGATGCCACACCTGTCTCACTCCTACTAGAACCAGGCTTGAAACTTCACAGGATAGAATGGACCTTGCTGCTCAGAGACAAACAACTCATCCTCCAAAAGACCCCATACAGATCACTCATAGATGCTTGCTATACCTTGCCATTTCCACAAGACCTGATATTGTGTATGCTGTTCAACAACTCACACAGTATGTCAACTCTTATGCTACTATACACTGGAACACCATGATACAACTTGTATGGTATCTGAAAGGTACATGCAACTTGAAACTGATGCTGGGACGGAACACCAGCATAGTCAACCTGACAAGTTTCATTGACTCCAATTGGGCAAACTGCCTGAATATGTGACAGAGCATAAGGGGATATGCCTGGAGCCTTGGGTCTGGACTGGTGTCATGGGCAGCTTGGAAGCAAAAAACCATTGCAGCATCATCCTGCAAGGCTAAGTACATGGCTGCCTTCAAAAGCATGCAGGAATGTGTATGGCTTAGGGTGCTGCTCAAGGGCATTGGACACAACATCACAAACAGACCCACTACAATTCTATGTGACAACAATGCAGCAATCAAGCTCTCAGAGGACCCCACTCTCCACTCCCATGTGAACCATGTTGATATCAAATACCACTTTCTCAGAGAATGTGCCCAATCCAACAAAATATCCATTTGATACATTAACACTAAATACAATATCATGGATCTCTTCACCAAGGCCCTACCAGCAATGCAGTTCAACCACCTACATGGCCTACTTGGCTTACAGTAGGGATGACTCCATGCAAGGAGGAGATGACAAACTTTTCAGTGAGGAGGAGTGTTAGAACCCCAGTCTATGCACTGTCAAGTTTGTTACACCCCTGTGGCTACCCTGCATGGCACAGGCACAATGAACAAGTACACCTTCTGCTCTTCACATTTAGAACAATGGACTCATTGTTACATGGATGACTATATAAGACACACATACCTTGACAATACCCTCAGTCTCTCATACTAGACTGAGGGTGAGTACCTTTGCACACATCACACAGACTATAACAGTGATATATGTACCTAGAGTTAACTTACATTCACATATAGGTACATCAGTCTCTCATACTAGACTGAGGAGTTAACTTACATTCACATATAGTTAGAATTCTAACAATGGACATCATCATTTTGGAGCCCACTGTGAGAGTAAGTAAAGAGCAAGATTCCACCAGAAACTCATGTGCAAGCTTTTTGCTGCCTGCTATGTATTCCAGCACCTTTCCAGTTTAATTCACTCTTAGATCTTTTGACCCCACCCCTCTCCCCACCAGCTCCTGCTTCACATAATCTTACTGACAAACTTGGTCCTATGCATAACTTTCTCTTCATTGATAAAATTAATGATCTCTTCCCAGGAGGCCATGTACTCAGCTTTCTTAGCACACCTCTAACACTATTCAACTCCCTCACTTCCTTTTTAGAACTTTATCAGCTCCTAATGTCACCTATCCTCCTTCCAAAAATTGCTATGGCTGATGTTAAACATCTAGTCTGCTGCATGTGCATGCCACCACACAATGACTCTACTGCTCCTAAATGGGATGAGTCCCATCCTTGCAAGCTAGTGGAATACTTCTGCAAGCTTGAATATTTGTTTGGTGACTGTGGCATCACCAACAAAACTCAGAAAAGGGAGTACATGATACACTACATCTCATACAACATGGCTGAAATGTGGCTTGGTATCCCTGAATTTGGCTGGTCACATGCTGTAAGTCTGGAGATTAAGGCCATTTACAATGGATTTCTGTTTTTGGATCAGATTCTGGATTTGGTTGTTGTTGAGTGTTTTTTCCCAAAGCTCTAGAGTAAATTTTCTGAACACTGGCATTGGGAATCCTGAGACTTGTTCTCCTTGGATCTCCCTCTGCCAAGTGAGTAGCTAGAACTCCAGAAGTAGCTAGAACCCTAGAACTTCTTGTAGATGCTGAACAGACTTTGGATCTCCCTCTGCCAATTGGTGATTGAGCCACAGCCTCCAGAGGTTACTCTTACAGCAAAACAAGTCTCTAGATTTGGTCTAGGAGCCCCCTTTCTGACTGCCTGAGTTTTCTGTTTGGTTCTTCAAAAGGTCTCTCTGTGCTCCTCCTATGAACCAACCAACCCCTCCAGCACCTCCCCCTGATGCTTTGAGCCCCCAGTACAATGCTTGGAGTTGTTTGTTGTTCCTGAAGACACAGGTCCAACTTATCCAAGCTTCTTTTACTTCCCACACTGCCAAACTCACTGGACTATGTCAAACCACTGAAGTAGTGTCCCTCTTCCTCTAGGCCCTCCTGGAATGCCTTCCTCTTTCTCCTACTCCTCCCTCTGAACTTTTAGCAGCTGTAGAAAGATTCTCTTCTGCACCTAGCTTAGCATTTCCAGCCTCCCACTCCCAACTTTCCTGCCTGGCACTCCCTGATGTATTTGTGTATTTGATAAGAATTGTGAGGTTGGGGAACATTTCCTTCACCCCTGCATCATTTATATCCAGTTGAGCAGTGAAGCTTGTGCCTCTAGTACCCTGAGAGTTGTCTGGGTCCTCTCCTACATGAAGGCCAGCTGAGCTTCAATTTATGCATTATGCATCTTTCAATGCTCCAGAGGAGTAGAGAGTTTCACTGGCTGAATGGAGTTTGAGAAGGAGTTCCAAGCTGAGTTCTTTTCCTCAACCCTGCCAAGACTGCAGCTCTTTTTCTTTGAGACTGAAGTTAGTATGGTCAAGGAAAGCAGTTGCTAGATGAGTACATTGACTTCTTCCATGCCTTAGTTGAGCAGGCTGAGTATTCAGATGGTCTGCAGCTTTGCCTGACCTTCCACAATGGACTCCACTCCTCTCTCATGGATTGTATTAATAGTATGGCTGAGGGGCACTCAGATGATGAGTGTGTTGAAACTTGGTACAAGGTGGCATGTGAGCAATGGCAGATGATGGAGCTGGAGCATGAGCTGCAATGAATACAGCACCCCACTGCCACCCCACATGCTTCCTTTATTTGTGGTGGGTTTTACCCTCTGAGTCTCCTCTTCCATGCATGTTACAGTGGCTGCATGAGCAGGTGCAACTCTTCTTGCTCCATCTTGAGTTGCTCCTTTCTGTGCCCCTTCACCAGCCTCCATATACCTACCCTAGGAAGTTACTATGGATGTTGATGCCTCCTGGCAGCAATTATCTACTCTTTCCATTACTGTTTTCAAGAGCTGGAAGTGTGCTACTTCTTTGTATTGAAGCAAGAAGAGCTGCTCATCCAATTCCTAGCAGCCTGGGATGCAACAGGAGCCCCTCTCTCAATGTGCCCATAGCTGCTCTGCCCACCAGAGTTGCCAATGAGTTGGAGGTTGTGCCTGTAGAGTTGGAGGAAGATTTTTGAAAAGGCAATGGATGACTTGTACATCCTTGTTGCCTAGTGCTGATTGTTTTGCTCCCCTGTTTATAGAATCAAATATATCTGTTTCTGTTCTTGATACTATGCCTAAGACAATAAGCCCCCCTCTGACATACAAAGCCCCCTCCCAGCTAAAGTCTCAGCTGGAAATATACCTCCTAACCCATGCTCTTGGATTTCTGCATGGAAACATTGTCTCCCTCATTAATACATTGTTGCTTCCACCCCTTCTGCCAACTTCTTGAAGCTATAGGTAGAAATTGAAACAACAAACACCTAGCAGACCCAAAGTGTTATTGCCCTGCTTGACAGTGGGGCAACAGGCCTCTTCCTCAACACAGACTATGTACAACAACATTGTCTCACCACTTGCCCACTCTCTCATCTTATCCCTGTGTACAATGTTGATGGCATGCTCAATGAAGCTGGCTCTATTTGTTCTGTGGTAGACCTGTTTCTTCATTACTAGAACCACTCTGAGTGAGCTGCTTTTGCTGTTACTAGTTTGGAGAAGCAAGACATGATCCCAGGGTTCACCTGGTTACATGAACATAACTCCAAGATCAACTGGACTAAGAGTGAGCTGAAGATGAGTCACTGTCTTTGTCATTGCATGACTTGTGTCAAAAAAGCCTGTAAGGAGCATAGAGCAAAGATTTGTGAGCATGCTGCCATGCATGCCTGTTGTGCTAGGCATCTTCCTTATGCTGAGCTTGACCTCCTGAATCCCCCCCCTCTAGCATCTCCTCATAGAGAGGCCTTCTACAAGAATGTCCAAGGTGTTGGATGTGAACCTCAGGGAAGAGGATGAATGCAAAGGAAAACCTGCCAGTGCTCCAGATCCTGAGTCTCCAGATAAGACCATTGAGGTAGGTGATAAGATCTTCACTACAACCATCTGCCCTCCTCCTATAGTGGCAGAGATTTGGGCCAGACAGACCACTTCTCAACAACTGGCTGAGACATTTGTGGCAAATTCCCAGCCCAAGCCCTTTTGTAGCCATGCCTTAGATGCTTATGCTTGGTGGTACAAACCCACTGCTAATAATTAGGAGTCTTTCTGAGTGCTCCTGTAACTCCATGAGAGCCATGATCAGTTCTCCTTGCATGTTGCAGAATGGGTGTGCTACAGGGAATTGGCCATCTTCACACACCTATTGCATTGACCAGCAGAGGTAGTGAATGCTTCACTGGCTGCAGTGGAGGAACCTTCTACAAGCTCACTCCAAATGACTGCAGCCTCTGCTGATGCTGGCCCCTCATTGTCACCAACAGAGATTTTCCCCAGCCTGTCTGCACTCATGGTCACACCCTCACAGGTCATAACTGTGTCAGAATCCATGGAACTGGACTCTTACAAGGGCACTTCTGCTCCCACTACTGCCAGGTCAGATGTGACCAAGCCAGTTGCCCTGGCTCTTCAGGCATGGCTGTAGCAACTAACATTACTACCACATCCACCACTAATGTTGGTACTAGCAGCTCTTCCAATACAACCAATGTCATCTCTGAGCACTGGGCTGACATAGTGAGCCATGAACAAGCCTTGTTATGGCAGATGGATGAATGGGCAGGATGAACTACTACATGTAGTTCACTATATGACTACTTACATGGGCAAGCTGAGTGCCTGCTCATTGCCTCTGGCACTAATGGCATCCATTGCTGCCTAGCTGCTGTGCATCATGCAGAAAACACAACAACTAGCAGTTTTGCAAGTAGATTACAAATAGACTATATAAAATGAGGGCATAAGTCAAGCAAAATCCCAAAGAATCCAGTCTGGTACAAGTTGCACTAAGTCACTAGTGCAAGGTTGGTAAAAAAAGTGTAACAAAGGAAAGTGACTCTGTGGGTAAACCCAGCTAGGGTGTATACAAAGTTGTTAGCATAAATGGTGCTGGTGGAGTGGGACTAAAGAGAGACACTAGGCAATAGCAAATAGAATGAAGAACTTAAATAGGTGTTAGTGCTGAATGAAGACTTGATAAAATAGTACTTGAAGGTGGTAGAAAAAGCACTAAGGCAAAAGAAGAAGCTTTAAAGTTGCAAGACTTAGATCTGAAGTCTGGAGCTGATAAAGAAATACAAATTTTTGATGATAGTAGAAAAAACATGACAATATTTATAGTAAGTAAAAGTAATGCAACAAAAGGAGGCAACAATAGTGAACTGGTTATTAGCAACCTGGGCCAGTTACAAATAATGGCATATGACAGTAAGTAACCCAAAATATAGCTAAAGTTGACACCTGGAATGATAGTCAGTATGCCAATGACTAGGGTGTCTTGTAATAAGTAAATAAAACTAAATGAAGTAACAAGAAAACTGTGCCAATAATACCAAGGAAAAAAATCTCATTGGTGACTTCACTAAGAGTTTGTTAGAGGTTGCTAGTTTTCATAAAGAGAAAGTTGTCCAATGGGCTGTGAGTCTAGACCCCATGTGATAAAGTCCCATGACTGTCACATCATGTAGAGACTGGAAAATCTAGAAGTTGCCAAAAACATAGGAAAACAGAAAATTGGTGCTTAGCAAGAATAGGGTCTTATCAGTACACACACTTGAGCACATATGCCAGTATGGACTCTGCCCATTCAACTTCATAGGACCTGGTGGTCCTACCTCTTATTGATAATATAAGCAGCTCCAGTGCCATTTTGTGAGTGGGATGCCATATCCCACCTCCTTTATTTTGTTTCTTGTTTCTTGTTGACAGTAGCCCATATGTGAGACTGTTGATGGTTTCAAAGGAGGGTATATAACAGAGCATCCAGAAGACCTCTCATTACTCTCTCATTATCATGTTCACATATTCATATATTATAACTGTGCTATTTTGGCAGCACCACATGACACTTCCCTTGAAACCATACTTACTGTAAGTATATAAGGCAGCACCTTACTTCATACTTTGTAGACAGAACCATGACTAGTTTTGACTTACAGCATATGAAGTAAGCTGCACAAACTGTAATGGAAACATTATATTCCTTGTCAATGACAATGGATGGACTATATATCAAGGTTCAATTTCAACATTACATATATTAAGGGAGAAGGAACAAAGTAGTGGATTGTCTATCCTACTACTTTGAGGGTGACTCTCCCAGAGATATGCACTACATCTACAACTATGTATGTGCAGATGCACAAATCAACTCAGAGGGGGATGATTTACCCCCTACATGCCTACAGGAAATGCAGGTGCAGCTGGATTAAATCCATGCACTCAATAATGCATCTGTCCATAAAATCTGGTAGGTGCAAGATTGTCAAAAATTTTGTGATGAGGAGGTGCAGATCCTTGCTAACATTAATCATGGCATAACTAGGTCAACTCAGGCATAAGAGGGCTCTGAGGGCCCTGAAGGCCATGAGGACCTGACATTGGGGTCAGCTATCCTTGGGTTGGCCAACCAACTTCAACCAGTGGATTGCATTGACAAAGTATTCCTTTGTCATATCAAATCCTTATATGGCAAAAACAAGCTCTTTGCTGAGATACTAAACTATCCAAAGGACTACAAGTCCTTTAAGGTCTCAGATAAGCTAGTCTGGACCACCAACATGATGGGCCACAAGGTACTGTGTATACTTTGCAACTGCAAACTGGTGACTAACAAAGCACACAGTATGGTCAGACAATTTTGCACCCAGAAACAGACAAGACAAAATTATCTTCATTGTTCATATGTAAGATGCTTGTAGTAGAATAAAAATATAGTAAGCTCATCTTTGTTGCTTGTATGTAAGATAAGCAAACAAAGGTGAAAACATAATTTTCCTGAGGTGGCACTCATGTGAGTGTGCTACAGTGTGCCACTAATGTGACATAGATGTGAGATTTATGTCTCAGCATGTCATAAGTTTGACCAGCAAGCTTACACCCTTCCTCCCTCTGAGAACTTGCTGTCATGTCATCAGCTCACTCCATTCCTCTTCTCCCACTTATTGAGAGCCTCACAGTTCTTCAGCTTGGAGTATGGCAACCATTTATCATGGTCTGGTGGGAACTCCACCCATCATACTAGATATTGTCAACTTTGTCCTTGTCTATGTTCATCAATTATTTTGTTAATGACATGGTGGTCAGTGGCACTATCTTCCATGATAACTGGTCCAAGTTGGGTGTATTCTTGCCTGGGAAACATGGCAGGATTGTTGGGGATGTGGTGCTTGAGGAGACTTGTGTGGAACCCAGGGAAGGTGCATCCCTTGTTGTTTGGCAGTTGTAAGGTGTACTCAGACCTCTCTGGAAAGGCCACAACTATCTCATAGGGCCTGTCATGCCAAGGCATGAACTTTGCCACATGTTTGTGCCCTTTCCGCATGTAATCCTGTCAGTGATTTTTGGTAGCCAGCATAACAAAATCTCCAACTTTTTAGACCTCCTCATCTGCATGCCTGGCATTTGTGTGATATGCTTGTCAGACCTTGGTGGTGAGGAGATTATCTTGTGCCTCTTTTATGTCCATCTGTAGTTTCTCAATAATATCATGAGCTGTTTTCTTGTCCTTCAATGCATGTGTTGGTAAGGGTGCAAGAGGAGAGATGACTCTTGGAGAGTGTCCCATCTTTAGCTGAAAGGGGGAGAACTCCATGGACAAATTTACTGTGTTCATTATAGCAAAGCAAACCCATGGCATGGTGGACAGCCAACCCTTTTGGTCACAGTCTACCAAGTATCAAACAGCCTGGACAATTGTCTTGTTTGTCCATTCACTGCCACCATTGGTCTCAGGGTGATATGAGGTCAACATCTTGATTTTGATGCTGGTCAGTTTATGTAGTTCCTGCCAGATGTCAGCAACCAAGAGATGGTCTCAATCTGATACAATTTGAGTCATAAGACCATTCTCACAGTACCACTTGTTGAAGAGCATGAGCATGATTTGGGCAGCAGTATTCTTCAAATGTGTTCCAGCAAGGCATACCTCTGCTCCCAACAAGTCTGTCATGGTCATTATGGTGTCCTTGCCTTCCTCCTCTGGCAACAGACTAATGAAATTGATACTGACTACAGAGAAATGCTTGTTGGGGACAGGTAGTGGATGTAATGGTCCAGCCAGCTTTGTAGGTCTGTCATTGTTCTGTTGGCAGGGGCCACAGGAAGGTATGTAGGCTTGCTCCAAATCATGGTGCATGTGTGGCCAATAGTATGAGTTTCAAAGCACTGCATAACTTCTTTTGAACCCATAGTGCCTGAGGGTGTTATAGGCAAGGTTATAGAGCAGTTCATGTATGTGAGTGCTGCTGGGGATGAGGAGGCATTGACCAAGATATAATAGTCCATTCTCCATTCTTGCTCCAATGATGCTCCCTTTTCTGATCTCCTCCTGGACCTGCTTGGTGAAGCTGTCCTCCTTGTAACCCACTACTATCTTCTTCAAGAATGATCTGTCTGCCACTATGTATAGGGCACCCACCACAGTGTATCTGTGCTGGGGAGGGGATTGTGTGTAGGCAAGGGCACATGCAGCTAATCCTGCATCTGGGGTGGCTACTGGCATCCAGAACAAAGAGTTGGCTGCTGAGTTGTTTTTGCTGTGGATGTAGATTATATTAAAGTCAAGATCAGCCAAGAACATGGCCCACCTTGATTGTCTCTGCAACATCTGCTTCTGAGACTGGAAGTATTCAAGTGTGCAGTGATCTGTGTACACTTTGAATTTAACTCCCAAGAGGCTTGTATGCCATTTTTTTAAAGCCTTGACAATTGCTAACAGTTCTTGTTCATGTGTCAGATAGTTTTGTTGCACTGCATTTAGTTGGTAGGAATCATAGGCTATGAGTTGTGCAGACTCCCAAGACTCCCCAAAGCTCAATATTGCTCTGGTTCTCCAGTTGCTAGCATCCATAGTTACAAATATTTTTTTGGTGGGATTGTCATAGTCTATGATGGTCAATGTCTCTAAGTTGGCCATAGCAAGGCATATAGCATTGAATGTGTTCTGGTGGGCCTCTGTTAACTCAGGAAATTCCTTGTTGTATTTCTTGGTGGTTAAGGGGCTCAGGACACTCATATGCTTGGCTAGTGCAGGGATGAATGGAGCGAGGTATCTGGTGAGACCCAAAAAACCTCTGACATTGGTTGCAGTTGTGGGGACAGGCCAGTTGGCCACCTTGTTGACCTTCCTTGGATTGGGTCAAATGCTCTCCTTCAAAATGATGTGCTCCAAGAATTGAAGCTCACTTGTGAACAACATTGACTTCTTCAAGTTACAGAACAAATTTGACTTCTGGAGTGTCTCCATTACTAGTTGTAAGTGCTCTTCATGTTCTTCAATGGTGTTGGACCAGATGATGATGTCATCCAGGTACACATGACACACCACCCCAATTAGATCTCATAGAGCATTGGTCATTTGTTGTTGATGAGTGGATGGGGCATTGGATTCTCCCATGGGCATAACAATCCATTCATAGAGTTTCCAAGGCATTCTGATGGCTGTAAGGTGTATGTCATCTGGGTGGATGTGTGTCTGGAAAAACACATTAGTCATGTCAATTTTTCCAAAGATCCTCCCTCTTCCACAGTCAGCAAGTATGTCATCCACTTGAGGCAAGGGAAAGCTGTTGCAGATAGTGTTTGATTCAACAAATGGTAATCATTTACCCAGCAAGGGGGCACCATGAGATCAGGTACTCCATTGCAGTGTTTAGGGATACAGAATGCTGGTGCCACAAACTTGGAGAAAGATGGATGTAATTGACCCACTGCTAAGTGTTCCTCCAACAATCTTTTCCATGGCTCATGAAATTTCTTGGGCACAGAGTATCCCCAAGTGTTGATGACCTTTGAGAGGTCCTTGAGCTAGATTCAATGGAGAATGTAGTTAGGGATGTCATCAGTCATCCTAGGCAGTTTGGAAGGGAAATGGTCTTGGTATGTTTGTTTGGCCTTGGCATCCTTTTGGGCTAATATTTCTTCAAGGGAGAGGGACTCAATACATTCTCAGATGAGTGCCATAATCTGGCTGGGAGAGGCATAGTTCTTAGGATGTATGGACTCTGCCTTCCTGTGCCTGTGCCATTCAGTGTACAGAAGTGTTGATGGCTGAGGGTTGCAAGCCCTGTGAGGATGTATGATGTCAAAACCTATTCACTTATCAATAGTAGTGTTTTCCTCAATGTCTAAGATCAGACATTTAGCAGACAGGAATGGAATTCCTAGTAAAAGTAGTACAGAGAGTCCAATATTTACCTTAGCCCTGAATACCTTCAATTTCCAGGCTCCATGTCCCACTGTTGCCTCCAGTCACACATACTCTGTACACCTTAGGGGCAAGTACATAAGTGAGGTTAAATTGTCCTCATGTTTTTCTAGTAGGAAATGACATAGTCCAAGCTTTGAGATAAGGTCCTCACTAATGAGTGTATGATTCATCCATGTCCTCATCTCTCATCTCCTCATCTCCTGCAGGTTCTACATATGCTAACCTGGCAACACTTTTTGGTTTGGCAGTGAGAGCCATAGACAGTGTGAGCATCCTGGTGGTTTCAGGATCAGGCCAAGAGTTTGCAATCTTTATAGGACATGCATTGAGTTTGCCTGTGTAGTTGTAGTAAAATGTTCAACACCTTGTGCACTCTTGGTGCTTGGACAGCAACTTCTTTTTGTTAGAAGTATCAAGGGATGTTGTGCCCATGAGTGGGGTGTTAGGAGACATGACCCCTCCTAGCTACATGGTGATGACATAGCAAGTGCCATTGTAGGAACAGCAAGTGCCCTCACAATGCAGTAGTATTATCAGGTTCCACTGACTATGGAGGCTCAGCTACACTGGGCAAATCCTTACTAGGTGGACATGATTTCCTGCACTAATAACTGGGCACTTGGAGATGTCCTAAACATGGGGGACTTGGGAGGATAAGCAATGGGGAGTGACCTGAATAAGTCTGGGGTGGTTCAGAGGAGTCTAGGATGAGTTGTGGAGGAAGGGGCAGACTTGACAGAGCATCAGGTATAAGTCTAAAAGCAAATATTGTAGGTGCAGAGTAAGCAGAGGCTACACAAGTGATGGGAGTGAAGCTAGAGCTTGATGGAGAATCAACAGAAGTTGATAGCTTTTAGAACCAAGTGAGTAGCGAGGTCCAGAGTTGGTTTAACAAATGTTCAAGGGTTATAATCATGAGCATAGAGTTCATAAGGGTGTTAAGGTCAAGAGAACTTGGACACAATAATGGAAATGGAGTCAAATAAGACAAGACAGAGTTGAACAGAGTGAAATGGAGTTGAGACAAGATTGAGATGAGAACAAAAATAGTTTCAGGCAGAGATATGAAACAATAACAAGAACAATAACAGAGATAGAGATGAGACAGGGCCAGAAGACTGAGATAAGACTGGGAGACAGAGATAAGAGAGAACATAACATGGAACATGAACACAAGATAGAGACAATCAAACCATAGGTAACGTTAAGCAATATTAAGATTAGAGTATGAGGAGCTACTCTACAACTTATATACTGACTACTGGAGAGCTCTGAGGGACAGTGGGTGTGGTGGTAGAGCTTGGCAGAGCTGTGCAGAGTCAATGGGTGTTAGTTGTGATTAGGGGGTGGGCTGCAGTGATATTCTGATAAGAACAGCTGAGAATGCAGGTTGTTCTGAGGTCATCATGGTACTCCAGAGTAACTTGGGTGAACTAGGGTGATGAGCTGGTGACACATGATGGAGTCAGGAATGGAGAGTTCTTGGGGCTCAGGATAGTCAGGAAAAGTGTTGATGGCTGCAGAGAAGGTGTTGGAGTGGGCCAGGGGGCCATCAGGGTTTGCCAGAGAAGCATCAGAGTTACCCGGAGTGGGCACAGAGGGTGTACAATGGTTGGGGAGTTTGATGGGGCATTGGGGAGGGGACTCCAGAGAAGCAAGCAGGCTGGAAACAATGTCAGGAGTCCAGGGAGTGGATCATGACATCACCCCTTCTTCAGCATTGAGACCCTTGAGATGCAGGGCATAAGTTGGGGATCAGCAAGGTATGGGAATCAAAGCCAAGTGATATTGATCAAACTGCAGCAAGCAGCAGTGGTGTGGGGAACAAAGTTAAAGTATGGCTGTCATTTGTCAGGGGGCTCTTCTCAGATCATTAAAAAGGTCAGATGTACCCTAGAGTTTCCAAACTTTTGCCATGTCTTCTATCATGCTATCATTGCATTCTCCATTGCCAACCCCACTCCCTTTAGATGATAATCATGTGGCCATTTGGGCAGAGTACAAGCATCATCAGCAGGAGTTTGAGCAGTGGCAGGACCATAGGAGGGTAGAGGCAATGACCCATCATTGTAAGTGTGGTGTTTTTTCTTGCTCCAGAGTCACTAATTGACCTTGGCAGAGTTGTTCTCAGCAGTGGTGGATTCATCTGGGGGTTCTTCATGTATGAGGGAGTTGAGGCCTGCTAGTCATTCAGTTCCTGTTGCCCTAGAGCATTCTGTAAGGCCCAGTCTGGAGGCAGAAATTGTCTACATTATTCTGGAGGTGGAGAGGATTCCACAAGTGCAAGTGATACTGAAGGTATTCCAGGGGTGCTGGGGCAGGCATAGAGTCCTCTGACTCTAAAATGGTGCCAGAATAAGGCTCTAGTAAGTCCCTACTCCTTTTTTCAGTGTTTGCTGATTAGTTGTTCCAGTACATCCTTTGTGCCTAGTGGGGAAAGTTGTGCAAATTTTATGAGCCAATTGTAGGATCCCACCATAACACCTCAGTCTGTCTTCCATGCCATGCTAGGCACAAGAAATGTTTGATTTTGCTGGAGTGGCATGCTGCATGTATTGCCATAAAGCAGGGGTGGAAGGAGAGTTGGGTGAGGGGATAGCTAGGCAAGAGTTAAAAGGCCTGAGTGTTAGGCTGGGGCTCAGGTTTGGAGGGTGAGGGGAGTGTGGGGCAGCCAGTGGAGAAGGTGGGACCCCTGCAGGGCAGGCAGAGGGAGGGAGAGGCAGTGCCACATAACAAGGGCAAGCAGAGGGCCTCTCTGCTACCAGAGGTGGGGCCTAGCAAGAGGCTGTAGGGCCAAGAGGCAATGGTGGGCCTCCCTGGGCCCCACATGTATTCTCCTGGCTTGGGGGTGCTGATGAGGCATTCATTAAGCTCACTGAAGCCTATGTCTTTGATCTCTGAGACCTTCCTTTGTTGCCAGGTAGAGGGTCTGTCTAGGATTCTGGCAATACAGGAGAGGGAGCTCTAGAGGGCAGGAAAAGATTAGGACCAGGCATGGAGGGAGAGGGACATACTGCAGTGGGATTATGATACAGCAGTGCAAATAGCCATGGTAAGAGTGTTGGAAGTGTGGAGTCTGCAGGAGCATTTGTTGCAGCTGGAGGCACAGTCTGCAGAGGAGGCAGAGGAACAGTGGGGCTTGGAGGAGGAGGGCTTGACTTAGGCAGAGGCCCAGGCTGGGAGGTGGCAGGAGGAGTGGCTGGTGAGTGAGGCAGCCTTGGGGCATGTAGGGATCTTGTGTAAGTGTCCTCTCTTGCTTTCTGACCTCTATTAACAATTTTGGAACAGGCTGGGTCTAGGAGCACCAGGTCCTCATAGATGGGGCCTTCACCACCTTCATGTCAATCCAGGACAGGTTGGTACAGATGCTTATGGATCATTCTCTAAAGTTAGACCAGGGGACGGTGAGGATGGAGTGGTTGTTGGTAGGGCACTTGTGGCATAATGTAGTGATCCCAGAATCATAGTGGAAGGTAGCAGCAGATGTGGAGAAGGAGTTGCCTGGGCTTGCAGAGGTGCTGGCTATAGTGAGGGCCCAGATGGAGGTTGATTTGGAAGTCAGGAGAGTGAGGAGAGGAGCTCCAAAGGGGGAGCTCTGGAGGGGGAGAGGGAGTGAGGTGGTCTGGGGCTCATGCCTTTCTTGTCCCTGCTGTCTATCATCTCCATTTTTGTGTTGCTTTGTATCTTCCCTATCTATAAGATTATGTGCTCCTTTAGACTTGTCCATATCAATTTTTTGTGGAGTCCTGGCAAGTGTGCAAGATTTTAGTTTGTGTGAGGGGCAAATAAGTAGAAACACACAGGAGTTGCTTGTGGGAGTTGAATCTCTAATAAATCCAGAGATAGAGGTTAATCCCACTAATGCCATCTGTTGTCAATCAGTTCCAGGATTCCCAGGGCTTGGTGGACCATCACGAGTGGAGTTCCCAGAGTTTGGCAGGGTTGCTGGAAGTTTCTGTAGAGCTCCTCTAGGGGGGTTGGACTAGGGTTGGGGGTGGGTATTCTTAGGTCTGAGATTACATTGAGCATTTGTGGTTGGCTTAAGAGCAGATCTCCAGACTTCAAGTATGCTTGGTGGGGGTTTTTGGCCTTTGTTCTAATGTGGCTGGTACAGAGGATGGAGGTTTTTAGGCAACTTTGATTTTGCTCTAACACAGCTAGTGAAGGGGGCAGAGGTCTCTTTTAATGACAGTGGAGTGATGGAGTTATGGGGGAGTCCTTGGCAGTTTGGTGGCAGAGCTCCAAGATTGGGGTTGCCATTGCAGTAGACTAGGTGGGGAACTGTTTTTCATGCCAGCTATGCTGTTGAGTGGGTTAGTATAGAGGTAGAGATACTTTCTTGAAGTTTGGTTTGCTCATTCTTGCAATCTGTCAACTTCCAAGTGTGTGGAGTTGGGTGGATAACTCCAAGGGCAGAGGGTGTTTGGAGGCTTTCATTTGGGTGAAGATATGCCTGCATAAGCATTTGTTGAACTTCAGAGTATTGCATTTTATGCCTGGTTGGGGTTTGCTGCACTCTAGAGTATTAGCAGAGGGTTGTGCTTGGTTGGGGTTTTAAATTCAGGGCCAGCCATGTGACATTCCTTCTTGTTTCTGGCCAAAGGTGAGTTTAGAGATGGGTAGAGAAGTCTTACATGTTTCTGGCATGTTTGGAGCTTTGGGTGCTGCCAGAGCTTGTTGAGACAAGTGTGTTCTAATTCCAGGGCATGGGTTCATCCTTCTTGAAGTAGGGGTTGCTTGTTTGGAGGTGGTGCAGAGGTTGGTGGGTGGATGATTTTTCTTGGTGGAGTTGCTTTTGGGGCAAGGGAGGATTTTGGAGTTGTCATTTTGTGAGTTGTCCTTCCTGGGGTTTGCAGAGGTGATGTCCATGGGCAGGTTGGCTGCTGGCTTACTAGTGGAGTTGCATTGAGAGTTATACTGGTAATGTTCAGTGTTGTATAGAAGGTCTAGCAGTAGTTTTATCCCTTCCCAGGGTGGAGCCAGCAGAATGGAGGTGGTACAAGGGTTGGTGGGGTGTGGACTTGCTGGCAGAGCTCTTCTGAGTTTGGTGGGCCATGGGTGGGGTTGGTCTAAGGGTGAGCTTGGAGTTTTGTGTCTTCTTCCAGAGTAGGAGCCAATGGTCTGGAGTTGGTATAGGGGCTGGTTGGTGGATGGCTCATTGACAGAGTTGACTTTGGAGGTAGTATAGAGTGGGGGAAAGGGTCCAGAGATGTGTCTTTGTCAGTCTGTTATTTTCAGTGTGTGAACCAGAAGTCCAGAGTTAATGTGGGAGTTGGGTTGGGAGGTTGGCTTGTTGGCAGGGTTGTGTCAGAGGTAACACTGGTCAAGGAGGTTGCAGAGTGGAGTTTTCTTCTTTATTCAAATCGGCATGACATGCAGACATTTAACAGAAATTACCACTGAGTGGCGGAGTTGTTGAATAAGTGGTGGTGGTTTCTAGAGTCATGCTTGGATGAGCTGGGTGGGTTCTAGCTGCTCTCTGAGAGCTTGGATAGGCCAGGCCATTGCTCAATTATATAAAAGTATTGTTTGCATTGAAGAGTAGTTGTCTACAAGTGCTGGAGGGTGGCAAGGGAGTTGTCATATGAGGATAGCATCTGGGACTTGAAGGGGGTCATGGTGGGGGTAGGGCAATCTTCCATTCATGCTCCAGAGTGGTTTGAAGGTCACTATAAATGGAGTGGGGGTAGGTCTTAGCACTGCAGAGCAATCAACAATGTTTTTGATCAGGAAAAAGGGGTACCACTGTGTTTGGAGGGCATCATTGGTCCCTTCATCATTGGAGCAGATTTGGAGGAGCTATTTGTCTTTCTTGGCATCTGGATTGATCTCCAGTGGATGTGGTTGAGTTACACAGCACATTACTAAACTTGGGGAAAACTACTTCAAGAGTCCAGAGTTTGTTCTTTTGCTAGGAAATCAATTTTGTTGGAGGAGTGGAGTAGGGTGATGGCAAGGCTGTGACTCTGGTGGCAGGGTTTGAGGCATGTAATGTCATTGCTCAGGGTCAGTCTTTAACAGGTGTGGTTGGGTTGCATAGTGCTTTAGGGGAACTACATTAGGTGTCTGGAGTCTGTTCTTTCACTAGGTGATTGAAGTTGAGGAGGATGGCAGTGGGGTTGTGACTTTTAGTGGCAGAGGTTGGGATGTGGGGCATCCTTACTTGTGGTTGGGTGGGGGACAGCAGTGGTACTTTGTCAATATCAGTCTTTGCAGTGAGTGGCAGTGGGGATACTACTCATTTCTTAGAGAATACATCAGCAAATTTATAATACTCTAAGAAAACTACTTCATATAGGGTCTGTTCTCCTGCTGCTCCAGCAGTGTGGTTCTTGTTGGAAGATGTCTTTTGTGCCAGGTGGAGTAGTTTGGAGCTGGCAGTCAATGACTTGACCTTGTGGAGGGCATCCTATAGGGACATTGTTGATGGGTTAGTATCATGAGTTCTCTTGATGGATGTTAGAGTCAAAATGGGGGTTCTGGAGCTGTGTTACCAGGGTCTGGCATTGTGTGGAGGGGTCTGGAGTGGCTGGGAGTGGTGGGTCAAGGCACCTCAGATCCTTGTGTGGGGTTTTTGGAGTTGTCGGGGGTTTTCAAATTGCTTGGTGGAGAAAAGCTACCAAGGGGCATTTGGGAGTATCTTCTTCATTGTTGAGGTTTTGGGACTTAAGATGGTTAGGTGTGGGGCTTGTAGCATGGTCCCAGAGGTGATGACAGGGTTCCTTGCTTTCTTTGGAGAACATGTCAGCAAGTTTGTGATACTCTGGGAGAACTACTTCAAATAGAATTCTCTTTTTCCTATAGTTTGTTCTGGCAGGGTGACTTCTGCACTGTAGGGTTCTTTTGCTAGAGGTGGTGTAGTCTGGTAGTTGAAGAACAGAGATCCCATCTGGTAAAGTGCATGTGGAGGGAGGCGGCATTGAGCATTTTGATGCTGGGAGCTCTAGATTGATTTGGAGGGGGTGTTGAGAAGTAGTGGCAAAGGAGTCCAGAGTTGTCCAGCATTGTAAGTTGGGGTGCTGTAGTTCTTGCATCAACTTCTGGATCTGTTGAGAGTGTCTCTAGGGTGTGTTTTGAAGAGGTTGGGGCAGAGGTGCATCTTCCTTCCTTTTTTGACCACCTTGAGGTTTGGGAGTTCTTTTGTCTTGCTCCAGAGTTGCTGAAGTTGAGTTAGAGGCATTGGGGCTCTAGAAGACTAGAGGGGGGTAGGGAGGGTTGTATTCATGCTTGGAGACTTTGTTGTGGAGTTTGTTCAGTCAAATGTTGGGCAGGGTCATTGGCTAGTCTATTCAAAGGGTCCTAGTTGATTTCTAGAGGCTGGTTCTAGGGTTGGGGGCAGAGCACTGGCCTTGCTTTATTCTTGGAGAGGGGGGGGGGCACCATCAGAGGGTCATTGGGTCAGATATTAGTGACATGCAGATCTTTTGATAGAGCTGTGGGGTGGAGCCAGTGGATCTGGAGGTGGGAGGATGAGGGATGTGTGGTTGGAGGTCTTGTCATTGTTTGTTATTGATGAGGATGGCAACTCATTTCTATGCTGTAAAAGACTGTCATTGGTGGGGTTTGTACTATTGTTAGGGAGATGGTGTGGGTGAGGTGACAGAGAAGTCATCAAGCAGTAGGTTGATTTATTGCCAGGGTTGGTTGGACAGTGGTTTGGAGGTGTTATGGTCAATCCTAGTAAGGGGCAGAGCTGGCAGAGGAGGTGTGGGGGGTGTAGGAGGTGCAAGTGAGGGTGGTGCAGGAGTGATGTGGTTGGAGTTGAGCAGAGAGGGTGCCTGGAGAGAGAGCCATTATATGGGGGTGTAACCAGAGTGGAGGGGACATTTGGAATCAAGTCCACAGTTCAATGTGCCTTGGCAAATTGGGCAAGGCAAAACAAATTATAGTGGGTCTCAGGCACAGGCTGACCATAGACATCAAGAGTTCCAATGGAAGTGTGTGTGGAGTCAATTGCAGACATCACAAGTGGGATAAGAGAGAGTCTTGATATTATGTCAGGTTCCACTGACCACAGGGGCTCAGCTACACTGGGTGAATCCTTACTAGGCAGATGTGATTCCCTGCACTGATAACTGGGCACTTGGAGATGTCCTAAACATGAGGGACTTGGGAGGATAAGCAATGGGGAGTGACCTGAACAAGTTCAGGGTGGTCCAGAGGAGTCTAGGATGAGTTGTAGGGGAAGGGGTGGACTTGACAGGGCATCAGGTACAAGTCCAGAAGCAAATATTGTAGGTGCAGAGTAAGCAGAGGCTACACAAGTGATGGAAGTGGAGCCAGAGCTTAATGGGGGATCAACAGAAGTTGATAGCTTTTGGAACCAAGTGAGTAGCAAGGTCCAGAGTTGGTTTAACAAATGTTCAGGAGTCATAATTGTGAGTGCAGAGTTCATAAAGGTGTTAAGGTCAAGAGAACTTGGACACAATAATGGAAATGGAGTCAAATGAGACAAGACAGAGTTGAATGGAGCAAAATGGAGTCAAGACAAGATTGAGATGAAAACAAAAATAAATTCAGGCAGAGATATGAAACAATAACAAGAACAATAATGGAGATAGAGACAAGACAAGACCAGGAGACTGAGATAAGACTGGGAGACAGAGATAAGAGAGAACATAACATGGAACATGAACACAAGACAGAGACAATCAAACCATAGGTAACATTAAGCAATATCAAGACTAGAGTATGAGGAGCTACTCTATGACTTATATACTGACTACTGGAGAGCTCCAGAGGACAGCAGGTGTGGCAGTGGAGCTTGGCAGAGCTGTGCAGAGTCAATGGGTGTTAGTTGTGATCAGGGGGTGGGCCACAGTGATATTCTGATGGGATCAGCTGAGAATGCAGGTTGTTCTGAGGTCGTCATGGTACTCCAGAGTAGGTTGGGTGAACCAGGATGATAAGCTGGTGACATATGATGAAGTCAGGAATGGAGGGTTCTTGGGGCTCAGAACAGTCAGGGGAAGTGTTGATGGCTGTAGAAAAGGTGTCAGAGTGGGCCAGGGGGCTGTTAGGGTTTGCCAGAGAAGCATCAGAGTTACCTGAAGTGGGCACAGAGGGTGTACAATAGTTGGGGGGTTTGATGGAGGATTGGGGGGGAGGAACTCTGGAGAAGTGAGCAGGCTGGGAATGATGTCAGGGGTCCAGAGAGTGGGTCATGACAGGTATGGAGAGAGGGCATGGGGGGCTGTAGGTGCTCCCACCAGTGAATTTTGGATATTCTGTGGCTGCACAGCTTGTGTAGTTGCAGGAACTCCAACAGTATATGGTGCCACAGCTTTCTGTGGCCCCAATTGCAGTGGCTGGACCCAGCCAAGCAATGGGCATGGCAAGTCAATGTTGACCTACCATCATGTCTGTACAGGCAGAAATTTCTGCCCCACTATCTCCACATACAATGGATGTGGATAACAGTGGACCAGCATCCATTACAGTGCTGATAGAGCTGTTAGCCCCTTGCTGACAGACAAACCTGCCTGCACCAGCTACAGTGCATCCTATAAATGCACCTTCATCTTTGTCAAGTATGTCAGGGTGCCCAGTGGCCAACCCTGCCAAAAATAAAAGCAAGGGGAAGGCAATTGTGCCATTGCCTTCTGTATCACCAAATGGACTGAGTCCTCCACATCAACTGACTGGAAAATGGTTGAACAGCACTTCTCTTCTCTGCTAAAGAGAAGGGCAAGGGCAAAGCTCAAGAGCCTGAGCCTTCCACCTCAGCAGATGAACAGCTCACTCAGCTGCTCTAGTGGTTGCACAATGCCAGAGTACCAGGGGACATTGGAGCTGATGTCCTCAAGAACCCAGTTATGCAATTGACATTATCTCAAACTTGACATCATAAGATCACAAAGGGAAAAGGCCCACTCAGACCTCTTCTGGTCTGCACTGGGCAAAGGAAAGTGGGTAGCATCTCCTCCTCAACTCCCAGAGCCAAAGAAGGCACATACAGAGCCTTCTAGACTTATCAAGGTTTCCTTAACTCAAAGGGCACCACTAGTGTCCTCCAATGACCTAGTCCTGGCTAGTGAGGGCCAGTCAATAGACATGCACTCCAACTTTGGAGTGCCCACTCCTATGGCTGGCCCCTTGAAGCCAGTAGTTGCTAAGGCTGGCTCAGCCATGTTGTAACCTGTGACTCAAACTACTGGTGACCTGGTGGTTGTTGTTATACAACAAATGTGCCCATGGATGCTGGGGAGGAAAAAATCAAGATGCTCAAACCAGAGACCAATACAATCCCATCCTCCTTGTCCCAGATGCACATTTTAACAGTGCACCAAGACCTGCATGAAGAAGAATACTTTGTCACTTGGGAGCAAGCTTCCCAGGCTGCAGCAGGCACAACTGCTGCTTCAGACTCAGGGAGCAATAATGAGGATGATGTTACTGTCCAAGAAAAAAATCTTAAAGAGCAACTCTGATGACAACAATGCACAGCATTGTCAAAAAAAGAAACATAACACTAATCAGAGAGGTCCATCTTGGGCCTAAAATGAGTGAATGACACAGTGCCTGGCTGCCTTCCAGATGGCTGGAAGACCACACTGATGTGTGAGTGCTATTAGCACCACAATGACTACCAGGGTATGTTGCACCCCAACTACTATTGGTCTCCTACAGCAAATGCAGCCTTTGTTGTAAATGAGGCCATCTTTGCCTGCATGAGTGAGATGGCAGGGATGTCTAATCTGTCCCTGCATTACAAGCATCTATATCAATGGGCTCCTCAAGAGATGCCCATGAATCTGGAGCAGCTACAGCTGATGACTCAGATCATCAGTGAGCAACATGCTCACATTACAATGCAGGAGCAGGTTCATGCTGCTCTCCTACTATAGGAGTTCCACAAGATACCTCTTGACAACACCAGAGATCACACTATGCATTGAGTGCTGGAGCTGACCCCTGCTGAATTAGAAACTCAGCTGCCAAAAGGGGACTGCTATTGGACAGCAGTCCCCCTCCCATCTTGTTTGTTGGCCATGCTGGGCCATACACACAATAATACCCAGGGAGTAGGAATTACTCAAGTCCCACTCAACTGGCATTTTGAATTGATTTGTGGTTGCAGTACATTCTGCACCATGGCCATCCAGCTTCCCATAACCTGTATTCAAGTGTGGCCATCAATGCATCACTCAGAGTACACTATCAATTGGTCTTTGGTTATGTTCTGGGTCAGCACTAGCTCAAACTATGCCACATGCTCAAACAGCCTACATGGGGCTATTTGCTATGGTAGTAGCTCAGTCCAGTGTTGTTGGTTCTATCTGTTGTTAGCAAATTCACTCAGTTGAAGAAATTAGCTTTGTGGTCTGTAATGATGTGGATATTGTATCCCATCAATTTGTCTTCCCACTTTAGTAATGCCTCAAGTATAGCTAATGTTTCCAAGAGGTGTCACAAAGACAGAGTGTCATATAGACTGAAAGTTGTAAAGACTGAGAGTAATAAATACAAACAGTAGTGAAGACTGTTTTAAGGGTAGAGGTGTGAAGAACAATAAGTACACCATTTTTCACAGAGATTGTCAGAGCAAGGGTGACGTGTATTTCAAGCAATTGAATGTTTGAATTATATTGAGAACAATCCAAAATGTTTGAGAAGCTGGATTATATATCACGTGACCTAAATCATGGTTGGCAGGGGCAAAAGGCCATTCGTCATATGACCCTCTCTCGTTACTTAAGAGAGTCGGGGATCAGTCACTAACTTGATTCCGATTAGTCTGAGGTCAATGAGGCAAATGTTGTCATTGATGCAGATTACCATGCATCATGTCCAGATTGCCATACTTGTGTTGGAGAAAAGGTTGAGCTAGCCACTAAGAGTCTGTTCAGCCACAATTTTAATGAAATTTGACTAGGGTCCAGAAGTCTTAGAAGGTGGTCTAATCTCCAGCACTGGTGAGATGGAGGATCACAGAAGATATAAGATTGATAACGCATTGTATAGTCCAGATAGCCTATGTACTTGTATAGTCCAGATAGCCTGTGTACTTGTATGGTCCAGGTAGCCTGTGTACTATGGGTTATTGTACTTGGGTGAAGATATTGGTGGGTTGAAGCCCACGAGGTGTGCGCAGAAATTTTACAACATAAACCTCATGATTTGTCGGACTTTTTCCATAATAAGTACAGTAGTACAGCGAGTATGAGCATAAAAAATATGCTTATTGATGAAAAAAAAGAATATGGGCTGGACTGTCTTCCGAGACTTTCATCAGTCAAATTCCATAAAATTGTGGCCGAACGAATTCAACAAGCGCCAGGGAGCAAAGAAGGTTCAGCTTATCAATAAAAAACTCAGTTGAAAGCTGCGTGGAATAGGTCTGGACCCTCTTACTACCCCCAGTTGATCTGTCATTACGACTTGCCCTAATGCCGGGCCCGTGCCGGATAATCTGATATTCATATTTGGAATATGAGTAGTCCGTCTAAACCACAAACCTTAAAAAAATCCGACCTCATGTGTCAAACTTTAATTTTGAGCAGTAATTTCAGGCGCATGTGAGGCTTATTATGATTTCAAATCGATGCGTGTGTCCACAGGAATTAAAATACAGGAAGCTTCCTAAACCGAAGACTGACTCGTGGCAGTGGAATATGATAAAGTGACAGCACTACCCTCGAATATGTATCACTGGATCCTAGCCCTTCCGAAGGCAAAGACAATTAACAATGTACAGGGAAATCTACCAACCTATACAATAGGACAATCGCTTGATTCGAATCGTGGGTCCAATTGAATCGGAAATAAGGTTGCTTTGTACCTAGTGGTCGATAGAACCACCAAAAAAAAAATAAGGTTGTTGATGAAACCATTACCGCCTGTAAATTAAAATGTGTCCTTGAGTCATTTCCCCTGTCCACCCCCAAACAATGTTCTGGACCGATTTCCTTCCTTGTTCAGTTGGCTGTGCCTCTGTTTTGTTTTTATTATGCTTGAACCAAGAGGGTACTTACATTCCACTGCCAGCTGACGTAAATAGTGTCACTTGGTACTCCCATTAGATAAATACTTGATCATAATTCATCTGTGCGTTTTGACTGAGATTTCCGAAAAAAATTTGAACCTTGTCTTTGCCTCAGAAATCGGCTAATCGGCGATAGGACATACTTCCCGGACCGAGGTATGTAGATAGACCCTTCCTGTTGACAAATATAGAACTCCTAGAACATCGACAAAGCCGGATGTTCCTTTGATACCCTCATTTAACTTCGTACATCATCAGTCTAACTGTCAACCTCTGGGAGGTCAAAAGACGAACTCACCATTTTGAAGGTTCAAACGTTCATTCACCACATCCTACCCCATCCCAACTCGCATAACTACATTATGAATCAAGCATCTGCTCGAAACCCCACTAGTGATGTTCAACTTGGTCAAAGCTCAGCCTCTCCGGATACAGTAGTACAATTAACTATCGAGGACCTGCAGGTAAGCACTAAAATCCAGCCTGTACTGGCCCATACATGGACCCAACGAGATTAATCTTATACAGGCCCTCCTTACAACGGCTCAGAACGCCATTATAGAAAGTACTCAGGCGACAATAACAGCAACACAGGCAGACATACAAACTTATATCAAACACGAGCTCGCAGGGCTCGAGACACGTCTTAGTGCCGCCGAAGAATGGTGAGTTATCCCACTAACAAACCGTACCATCCTCGACTTATACTTACTATGCCAGCCTCAAACGTATACCCATCCAACTTAGCAACTCCAGGATGCCATTCAACTCTCCTCTCCAATATCCCCCGGACGTGCAAATAGTCAAAAACATGCCGATCCTCAAAAGAGATATTTTCAACCTCCTCGGTATGATTTGCATCTCCACTCTGTAATACATCCTCACATATTTCACTTTCAAAATCCCCCCCTTCCAGAGTCGGATTGTATCGTCACAGCTCGAACACTAAAACTCCCGCCACTCCCGGGGAACCCAACAGTGGACCAGCGTCGTACCCAGATCGGGGCGTTCTTGGGTGTGATTTAAGTGCAAGAGAGGAACAGAGAAAGCAGAGTAGCGCTAGCATAGTAATCCCATGTACAATCTAATAAATTCAGGTACACCCCTAAAGACCGCCTTCCCGGCCTCTTGAATTTATTTCTTATCTACCGCTTCTCCATATTATACTCGAATATGATTTCAAAAACCTTCCCAATAGCGCGTGCGTATGAGCTTAAAGGTTCCAAGAGTTGAAAACGCGTGGTAGCAAAGGTCGTGATTGTGCAATAACTACCCAATTCAGCGCATTGCTGATGTCGTCATAACAAACCGGTGAGCTCTATGTATGTTATCACCGATAAAGGCTCCGGGGAACAACAGGTTCTTGAGCAATTTTGCAGACTGTGACCATATCAAACTTTCAATTGTGGCACTCGTACTTCCTAACTTGGAAATGAAAGTTATTTATAGAAGTATGCACGATCGACACGTATATGTAAGTAGATAAATAGAAGCCCTCGCAAGTGCATATGTATGTATATGGTATTACGGTTGGCCCACAGGGTCAGGGCCAAATTTTGACCTGCAGAAGCGTTGGTAGACAAGCGGATCAGTGACTGGGGGAATGGTAACCATAGCCGTGACGAGTAATCACTGCTCTGAACTTGCACCATGCGGTTCTTTCCCCAATACATATATTTTTCTTTTGTTTTTTGCCAGAATACATCACATTACATAACGAAGTATTCTAAATTTCCTTATATTGTGGCTTACTCGTGTATACTACGGGCCAGACTTAGCTTCAACAATTGCCCATAAACTCAGATGGAATCATGTGTCTATTTGACCTACAAGCGCACACGTAAGTCTTGAAAACACCGTCAATCTAGCAAATGACTCACAAATCAATACACAATTAGGAACACCTCGAAACCTTCCTACTACTGGGATCAAGGCTCATAGAATACGAATACTACACTTCCCAACTTGGAAATATACGGTTCAATAGCTTATATTAATCACTATCTGTGACTTGTAACTCGGACTAAGAACCCCAATCAACTTGTTGCAACCAGGCTTTGACGGGTGGAGAGACGGATTGTCCCTTCGTATGTCATTTCAGTAAGTGTTTCAATTGTGCATAGAAGCATGAAAACGTACGACGATATAGCACACTCCCACTGTCTGACAGGCCGACGATCTGGTCCGGAGGCCTGCGGCACGGCCCAGCTTGTGAGGACATTCATTGTGGAAATTCCTTTGAGTGTTTTGTACATAATGTAGAAGCATGAAAACCTACGAAAACTCACCATAGAAACAATATGACACACACCTGCTGTCTGACCAGACAGAATGTTCAATTTTTCATTTATCTACTGCCTATTTACTGGCTATTATTTTTGAAAGGTATTGGACTGGAACAACCCTTGGAACTTCCATTTCTTCTGAGGACCGGTGGTCCGGTGGGTTGTTGGGAGATCGACCGTAAACGCGGGTTCCGGGGGTAAGGAGCGTTTTCGGAGGCCTCTGCGCGGCAAGCTCCACACCACGCTCCACACCACAATACATTCTTTCATTCACCTTAAGTGAGATCGACGGCCTTCGGAGGCCTCTGCATGGCAAGCTCCACACCGCAATACATTCTTTCATTCACCTTAAGTGAGATCGACGGCCGTTCTCGGCCCAGTGCCATTGTTTGGCTGATGCTGGGTCAAGAGCAGTAGGGGCCTGATGGTCTCATTTGATTTTTGTCTGCAACGGCCTTGCATGTTTCATCAGTACAACGGTCTTGCTTTCATACCACCACCACCCGTCGTTCAGGTGAGCGCCCCGTCGCTCTATCACAGTACCTCACCAGTCTCTCCTTTTCGCAGAGTAGTGATTATTCTTTTACTCAAGCATCACTACCTTCGGAAGTATGATTCCCTCATTCAATAAGTTGAACTTATTGAAGTCACTGCAGACTCATAACGAACTCGCTATCCAAGGTGGATTATACCTAACGAGGTTCGTTTTCACCGTAAGCCGAACGCAGTACGTTCGCGAGTACCAGCCAGCTTACTAGTCAATTTCGATATTAGGACTCAATTCGTTTCAGTCGTACAGTCCTCTTCTCGTACCCTCCCACCTCACCCTTGTTACTACCTTTGACTAGGATACAGTAAATAGCCCTATCACGTCGCCTCATCAAAATGAAAAAGAGGTCGCCTACGGCGGCCGATACGCGCTCAACTCGATGTCCTGTTCTTCCGTAAACTTCGACCGTTCAGAGCGATGAGCTGCGGAGGCAGCCGTTCAACCTAAAATTGACACAACCGTACACGTACGTATATACGTAACAGACAGAAGCTTTATGTCAGTAAACTCAGCATCTATATATAGATATTCAAACTCCGCGAGCAGATATCGAATGAATGACTGAATGAATGTATGAATTTGGCTTATAGTTGTATTGTAGTGTCTGGTATTGGAATTTTCCTCGCAGAGTGAGCGTGGCTTTTATGGTAGGCGAGGGTTACGTCGCGAAGTTGTAAGGGAAGCAGATATCGATGACTATGGAATAACTTCAATCTACATGCTTCCGCATAATTCGAAACACCAGCACACGGGAGGAAAAGAACTAAAAAAATAAAAAGATACAGAATACAATCCACCGACATATAGACCATGCTCTTACTGCACCTGCATATCATTTATACTACATTACACAAAAGAAAAAAGAGATTATTAAACTAAACTGAACTTGAACGAAAAAGATAAACAAGAAAAAAAGAAAAGAACTAGAGCAACATCCATGCAGACCGACCAAACACCTCACGGGCTCTTCATAACCTGATCACCCCCCTCCCCCTTGACTCTCTTCCTAACACGACCCCTCACACTCCCCGCACTGCTCCTCCTCACCCTCCCCCCAACTCCCTTATCCCCCTCCGACCCACGCTCCTGCTCCTCCTGCCCATGATCCCACTCACAATCATAATCCTCCTCTCCCTCCCCCTCACGCTCATCACTACTCCACCCACCCCCATCCTCATCACCCCCCTCATCACCCGTATCCCACATCCCACTCCCCAAACTACTCGTTCGTCTCCTCGGCCTTGGCTGCGCGGGCGTGCGCACCCCCACATCCTCCACATCCTCCGCACCCGCACCCACACCCACATCCGCATCCGCATCAACATCAACCTCCGCATCAACATCAACATCAACAGAACAAACACTCCCCGCATCAGACGTAGACCCGACACTCCTCCCAGGCCGGATCGTAGGCTCGTCGTCCGTCGTCGACGTGTCTGCCTCTGTATCCTCCGTCTCTGTTTCCGTTTCTGTTTCTGGGTCGGGTTCAGGATCCGCAGAGTAAGAGGAAGAGGAAGAGGAAGGGGCAGAGGGAGTAGTTCGGGATCTGTAGCGCGAGGATGTAGATGAGGTGGATTGAAATGAGACGTGGTGGGGGTGTGGGTGTGGGTGGGTTGGTGGCTGGTTGTGATGATGGTTAGGGCCCGAAGGCGTATGTGATGAGCCGTTTACACCGTGGCGGTGGGGTGATAGAGGTGATGGTGAGGGTGAAGGGAGTGGTGGGGACGCAGAAGGGGATGGGGAGGTGGATGGTGATTGGGAGGTGGAGAAGAGGATGAGTTGCTCGGCGTAGCGCTGCATTTCTGCGGTGGAGATGACGAGGCGGAAGTCGTTGAGGAGGAGGAATTGGAGTTCGAGTTGGTTGAGCTCGGCGAGTGGGAGTCCGCCGACCTGTTAAAGAGATCAGCATTGACATTAGTGTTTTTTCTGGATAAAAAAAACGCAGACTATACTATACCTTTGCATAGCGGGAGTTTGTATAAAACACATCGCTGAAGAATTTACTGGCAACAGTGACACCAGCAATAACCAGACGATGTATATTATACGAATCGATAACGAAGCTTCGTCCCACCGCGTCGGCACTCAACTTGCTCATCCGATCAAAATACACCAACAGCGCAAGGAACACCTCGTTCGTCGTCGGACAATACTTCAAGATCCTCAACAGATACGCCTCAAGCGATATCGTAGGGACATTACGTGCATGAAAAGTGAGTGTCGCAGCCGGAGTGGTGAGTGCTACCCTCGACGCAGTTGTCAGGGTCGGCCAGAGGGCTGTGTGTGTATTAGGCGCGGGATCTTGATGATACAGCGCAGCGGTTGGCGAGGACGGGGGCGATGGGAGGGGCGAGAGCGAGTCGTTCGTGGCTGCGATCTGGGTGAGGAGAGATGCGAGGAGCCGCAGGAGGTCTGGAGAGTGATAGGAATGGATGTCGACGGCGGGTGGGGGCGATGAGGGCGAGGCCACTGCTGGGGACGGCGAGGGCGGGGGCGGCGTTGGTGGACGTGTGCGTATGTGGACGTGGACTGGCGGGCGCGAGGGTGCGGACGACGAGGACGACGACGAGGACGACGTGGTGGGGGTCCGTGCGGGGGGTCTGCGGTACGAGGAGGACGTCGAGGTCGACGACGACGACGACGACGACGACGATGAGGACGGGAGGAGACGGGGCCGGGGATTGAAGGCCTGGGCAACGGCCAGCATCGTCGCAAAAAGAAATCGCTTTCGAAGCAGATGATGCCTCTTTTCTCCGTTTGTCACTGTTTACCCGCATAAACGCTCTTCGCACGTGGCCGAAGCACGTTCGTCTGCTTCCGTCTTTACCCAGAGTACCTGGTAATCATCCAATGAACGTGCTAGTTCTCCTGATAGCCTACCACAATCGTGTTCTTCCAACATTCTTTGCTAGTATATCGGTTAGTACACGCGCCTGTCATGGTTTCATCCGCGCGAAAGCTGGGTTCGACTCCCAGGCAAAGAGATGCTGACCCTTTGGTGACTTTTTTTCCCCTTCTTTGTAAGTTTCTCTTGTATGTCGAGCACTTGTACTTGTTTACCCCTTGCACAACACCCAATCTTTGCTAGTGTACCAGTCAGACTCTGTTCATGTGCCAGTCATATTGCTACTGCAAATTTGACAGTGGATATACATGAAAGTGGGATTTAACTCCCAAACAAAGAATTGGCCTTGAGATGTATATATGATATAGTAACTTGTCCTTTTGTTTTTCAACAATCCCACTCCCTTCTTCTTTGATCACCCAAATGTGTACATACTACAGTTGTGGACAACCAAACACAACAACTTTGGTAGTGATCAAACAAGCCAGAACTCCATCCCCTTTCTATCACTTAGTTGTCACTTTCTTAGCAACTTATCTCTCTCATTAGTGACTCCTCCTAGCAATTCTTTTGTCCCCAACCCTTTTTCCCTTCCATTACCCCAGCAACTTAGTAACCTTTTGTTACCATCTAGTAACTAAGGCTAGCAATAGTAACCTTTTTGTAGAACAATACAAAGTATGTTAACCTTAGTGTTCAGACATGATAGCATGCAAACGACTATATTGATCTGTAGAACAATACAAAGTATGTTAACTACAGGTATGAGTAAGTAACGAGGCATTGTAGGTAAGAACAAGCTACACACTCTTAGTGTTCAGACACAATAGCATGCAAACAACTAAGGGTGTGGTTTGTAGATGCATATGTTTTGTAGAAATAAAATAAGGTTTTATCCAAAGAATAGCAAACAAACAATGGTGAATGTGCGCTGTGGCGTAAAACAAGAAATAAACCCAAAGAAAAAAAGGAAATAATAATAATTACAAGACTAGTGGGTGGCAGAGTCATTGCTCAACACTTTTCCCCTTGCACTTTCACTTCATAACCAACCCCTTTACAACCCCCATCACTTCCTATTGCTAGCTACCCTATCTAGTTGCCAGTGTTTGGGTTTTCTTTCTTTGGGTTTCCTGCATGGCAGCTAGGCACCATAGCAGCACATCAGTGTGTATTATTATCCCAGTACATGTTGATGGCATGACCCTTGCCTCAAAATTTTAGGCTGCTATTTTCAAGATTATCTCCCAAGCTGCAGCAGTTCTTCAAGATCCACCACTTAGGCCCCACCAGGGGACTCCTAGTAGGAGTTGTAGTTACTCATGACTGCTCTAATTGCAAGCTGTGGATAGGTCAGAAGACATATGCAATTGAGGTGCTATCACAATTCAACATTCTCAATTCCAAAGCTGTTGCCATTCCCCTTGAGCCTGATATCTATTTGTCTAAAGCAGATTCTCCCAAGAGTCTTGTGGAAGTTGAGGAGATGCACATGGTCCCATATGTATAAGCCATGGGTGTACTACTCTACCTTGCAATGTGCAAATGCCCTGATATTGCCCATGTGGTCAGCATCTTATGCCACTTCAATGCCTGCCCTGGGCTCAGGCATTGGAAGGCTGTGAAACATCTCATGAGATGTATTTGGGGTACCCTAGATTACAAGATTGGATACTCAGCCAGTGCTGTCTCTTCCCTCTCTTCCTCCTTTGCAGCTTTCACCAATACTGACCACAACAGCAATCAGGACAATAGTCATTGTAAGGGAATGTCAGCCATGGATAGTCCAAGCCAAGCCCACCACTCACATCCAAGCCAAGCCCACCACTCACATCCTGACCATCCAGTTAAGAGGTGAGTGGCAAGTGAGTTGGCCAGAGGCATGGCAGACAAGCAGCAGGTGACTAATGAGAGGCAAAGGCAAAGGGCAAGGTGAGGCAAGGGGCTGCACTGGCCAAGCTGGCTAGTGAAGAAACCTAGAAGCAATGCTATTGTCCAGACTGGGGATATCCTATCCCCAGGTCCACCTATATATACTACAAGGCTACTAGATGACTAAGTACCTATGACTAAGTCAGAAGCTGCTCACCTGATGCTGGCAGGATGATATAACATCCCCTGTCATGACAGGATAAGCCTGATATAACTGCAGTTGTAATTACAGCCTTGCTTGTTATATCAATCACATGTGATAATTGTCAACAGCATCAAATGTTGAACCAGACAAAAAGAAATCAACCAAAGAGAATTGAACCAACAACCTTATGAGTGATGAACATAATTGAAAGGAAGACACAATACAACCATTGAACTAACAGGCTAGGTGATAATATCAACACATCAAGGCCTATGTGCCCATGGGGCCTGCCTGTTGAGCACATGGTTAGCCTGGTTAGAGTTCATTTAGAGTTCCAGTTAGGTAGTTAGTGGTTTGGTTAGGTTCTGTTAAGGTTTTGTTAACATGCTTATGGTTCCAGGGATATTTTGAGAGGGAGCTTGCTCCCCTTATCACAACAAGTTTCTATTGTAATTAAGACTCCATGGTCAACTAGTTATGGTTGGATCAATGGTTGTTTTTGGGATTGTCATCACAGGTTCAATTCTCCCAATTGGCAAAATATTTGACTGAAAATTGCCATTCATGTGATACTGTAGTTACAATGCTGGTTATATTATGACTATGCTGCAAGTACAGGCTGTTGTTATAATAAATGGATGGACAGTATAGCCTGAGCCGCTGACTACAACCTACATGACAGAGTGGAGGCCAACGACTATGAACTATTGACTAATTGGGTCCAGTAGTAGAAGGATCAATGATTGACAATAATATACCATGTGCCAGGTACAATATACCCATTAGGCCTGGGAGCTGAGATGGTGAGGGAATAAGAAGGGGCCAGGTCATCTGGAGGTTGGCTAGATAGAGGTGCCAATCCCCACAGACTAGGCTAGGTGAGGGTGGGATGGTCTGAAGACTGGTCCCCTTACAGTCATTCAACAACTGGTTCAGTCTTGATCATCAAGACTGAACTGGCTACCATGATGGTAGCTGGTAGCTTAGTCAGCTGAATGTCAAAACTCCAGTCAATTGTCACACTATCCACTACTGAAGCTGAGTTTGTTGCTGCTAGTGAGACCAGTTCTAGAACTTTGCTGGCTTTGAAATTTCCTGGCAGATATTGGTGCCCCACAGTTTATGCTGCTAGTCTTGAATATTGACAATCAGTCTGCAATTTCTGTGACAAAACATCTGGAACACATGAGGTGTTTGAAGCGCCTTAATTGCCACTGGTTTTGGCTACAGCAAGCTGTGTCTAATGGGAAGATCAAGCCCATTTACATTGCATCCGAGGACATGGCCGCAGACCTCCTCACCAAGACCCTATCACATGATATGGTCGACAGGTTGTGTAGAAAAATGAGAATCATTGGCGACTTCTCGAGGAGCAAACTTTGACGACGTTGTGGCCACTTTGTCAGGTGGGAGGGGAGTGTTGCAGTTATGGTGGGGGGGGGAGTGCCACAATCACTCCTCTCGACCGATTACTTACATATCACATGATACGTAAGTTATTGTCTCTGTCCTGGGTTCCGTGGTTTCTTATTCTGAATCCACGGACACCCAGGTACGTATTAATATACTACATATAATATCAAATTCTGAACCCACCTGGTGGTCCCTCCAGGTAATGCGGCTGTCGAGGACATCGGGAGGTATGCCCCCCCGACACATGTGCCAACTATATAACACGGTTGCCGTGCCTGCCATCATGTACGCAGCCGACGTCTGGTATACTGGCATACACGAAGCTCCGTCAGGCAAGAGAAAGCTTGGCTCAGTCGCGGTCACCAACAAGCTCATCCCCTCCCAAAGACGTGTGGCCAGGGCCATCACAGGCGCACTCAGCACAACAGCAGGCGACATACTCGACGCCCACGCATTTCTACTTCCGGTCGAGCTACTCTTCAACAAGGTTTTATTCAGGGCTGCGGTGCGTGTTTCTTCTCTACCCTCTTCCCATCCCCTATACTCCGTCGCTTGACGGGCTGCTGGCCGATACGTTGCCCGGCACCGCTCCCCGCTCCACTTTCTCTTTCACGTTACAGCGGTTGCACCGAAAGCCATCGAGACTGTACAACCGGTCCGGCGGCGACCAAACTACCTGCCCTCCTTCTCAACCTCAATAGCAGATGACAAGGATGCCGCCCTTGCCCAGGCTAATGACACGCTCTCCTCTACTCCAGTCGTAGTATACTGCAATGGCTCGGGATATGAGAACGGTATCGGCGCATCAGCGGTACTGTACGTTAGGGGGGTGGAAACGCAGCACCTGTGTTACCACCTAGGCAGCAAATCACAACACACTGTCTATGAGGCCGACATTGTAGGTGTCCTACTTGCCCTACACATGCTGATTCTTTTGACACGCAACCTACCTGCACGAGCCGTTATCGGCAGTGACAGCCAAGCTATGATTAGAGCAACAAACAACCAACGCCCACACCCTTCTCACTATCTACTTGACCATGTGCATGATGCTGCAGAACTCCTGCACAAGAAGCAAGATCGACTCATTCGCACTGTAGAACGACAACGAGCCTCCCGCCGCGGGTCCCCTTAGACAGACCGCACTCGCAACGTCATTGATCTACAGCTACACTGGACACCAGGCCACGCGGGCTTCCAACCCAACGAACACGCTGACGCCCTCGCGAAGCGTGCCGCCGAAGGCCTCACGAGTGATCCCAAATTGCTGCTGCCACTCCTCCGACGCAACCCGTTGCCTACCAGCATCTCCGCAACACGTCAAGCCGCCCAAGATTCCCTTCTTTCGGAATGGGAGACGAGATGGAAACAATCCCCGAGATACGCTAACTCACATGTCTTAGACCAGTCACTCCCCTCCAAGAAATACCTCAAGCTTGTCCAGGACCTCAACCGGCGAGAGTCTGCCCTGCTCACTCAGCTCCGCACACGCCACATCCCACTGAACCACTACCTCTTCCGGATCAGACGATCCGAGACCCCGGTTTGCCCCCACTGTGGGAACCTAGCAGTCGAGTCGGTGCACCACCTCATCAACGAATGCAGACACTACCAATTCGAACGTCACCGCTATCTCCGGCGTAAACTACGGCAAAAAGCTGAGTCTCTCTCCTTTTTGTTCACCTCGCCCGCTGCCTTAAAACCGCTTTTCCAGTTCATACACGCTACTAAGCGTTTGGAGCCTAGAGCCCAACCGGACACCGGACAGACGGCCCATCAGGGCCTACCCGCCTAAAAACCCTTATACTCCCCCCAATAATTTCGGCTCCAACGCATCACCTCAACCCACCTTAACTTCATTCCTCCATGGGCTGAGCGCACCGTTGTGCAGCTCGACCCTAGGCCACTCGCCCCCGGCCTGTGGCCATGTCGCACCCAAAACGAATCTCAAATCTTACCTCATCGGGCAGTACTAGGGGAGCGTCACCAAAAACGACTACGGAATGTCGGCCTGCTCATTCTCCGCGTATGCGGGGGGGTGTGGATTCTGACGGCTCTTGTAATATTCGGTAGCACCATGCAACATGGTAACAGTATATACCGTGCATGAATATATGATATAAAAAAAAAAAAAAAAAAAAAAAAAATCTGAACCCACGGACACCCAGATTTCCTTGCTGCCGAGTCACTGTGCTCGCCATTTCGGACTCGCGTATTCCTTCGGACTGAGTCTGTCACCCCTGCGCAAAACTTGCTGCGACAACTTGATGTTCGTGCATTCAAAGGAGCAGCAAGACGATGTGCTATCCCTCCAAAAAGGTTCAACCAAAATTTGTTGTGTTTGGTTGTCCGCGACTGTACATACAAAATTGGGATCCACGAAACACTTAGTATGTGCATACAAACATGGTTTAGATGTTGCACGAAACTAAATTTCGAGGTCCCATTCTGATCTGGAAGCCCGTTCTGACCTGGAAGCCGCTGCAAGGTGTTTTCGGGGAGTGTTTTGTGCTCACCTAAAGAAGAAGCTTGGTTTGGGTTCTGGGTTCTTCTTCATTTTTTTCTACACCGCTTGAAAAGTCAATTCCCTCATTATGAAAACCCAAGGAAATGAGCATGACAAGTTAAGAAAAAAAAACATCAACGTTATCAATTGATTCTCGAGATTCATCTTTACATACAGGCCTTTTATCATAGGCTGCACATTCCTAGGACTCTCCTTCACATGATAGGAAGTATATTTGCAGAAACATGTATCCAGGTAATTGAGAAGTCAGAACAAGCCGATTTGGTCATGCGACGGTAAAGCTTGATGATATAAAAAAAACGAGGAGGTAGAACCGATCAGAGGCTCCGAGTCGGTGAAATAACTCAAACGATAAGTGCCAGCTGTGTGTAGGCTGCTTGAATAAAATGTCCGAGAAAACGAAAAACAACAAACAACTTACACGGCGTTCCGTTCTCGATTGTCCTGTGAAAATACGAATACGATGATGACCCTAAAAATCATGAAGGTCTTTCACTTGCCAGGAGATTGTGACCGTGCTGGTCCCAAGTACCTGAAGATACAAAGTCACGAAAAGAGTCGAAAACAATGAAAATCGAAAACGCTTACCGTGCTGACTCTGACCCACTGGTAAATCGTCGAAGGATGAGAGTCCGAACGCACTGTCCTCCATTGTCCATCGACTAATTGGTCTACCGTCAAGAACATGCTCTCCAAGCGCAGATTGTTCTACGAGAGGATTAGACAATCGTTTAGATCAAGTCTCAAAAGGTAACTCACTCTGGGGTTGGCACCAACGAATTGAGCTGAAAATGTGTCGACTGCGTGGTAGGGTGTGGTATTGACATCGACTAGAACATCACCGAGCGTGGTTCCAATAGGTGCCGCATCGAAGACAACATCGGACTATTATGATAATACTGTCAAATATTGTCGCGTAGGATGTTGGGATAAATCCGGCGATGAAAGCAAATGAATGATCAAGGAGGACAAACCTGTAATGAGATGGTATTGGAGATTTGATCCACTGGAGCAGGATCAGAAGCAGGGGCGCCAGTCGTGCTATCTGCGAGGAAGGGAACGAGACTGGAGTACTTGTCAATGTAGGCTTCGAGAGTGACTGTTTCGTAGATTGATTAGATGGAAATACTCTGCATGACGAAGACAGATTTGGGCTCACATTGGCCAAAGATTGTTGATGCACCCTCATATCTTTGCACGCCGTACTCCTCGCGAGTCGGGACATAATGGCCATACGTATCGGCTGGACCAGCGATGACAACATATGCATCAGGTCCGAGAGCTCCTGATGAAATGAGTTTGGCACGAAGGGCTTCCCTAAATGATAGCCCAACGCATTGAAAAATTGATGTCAAGTGTCGGAAAGATGGAGAGAAAAGAAGAGATGAAAGTGAAGCAAAATAAGCACAAGTCGGGGAACTCTTATTCCGAAGAACAAACCGGATCCGTCGACCGGCCATCGTTGTCAGTTCACCTGGAAAACCTATACTTAGACAGCGATTCTTTTCATATTGCAAATCAATGACTTAGAATACATACCGTATTAAGTAGGACAGATAGGCTTGGGGTATTGGCAAGCTACCTGGTCTTCCGAAGGCAAAGGTGTCACTGCACCTGGAGAAGATAAAAAGCGTTAGAATAGGGTACAAATTACTGCAAATTTAGGGCCCAAACAACGCAAACCGAGAGAATGTATGCATATGGATTAACCGACCTTTGACAAGCTCCCAGAACGCATTTCTAGCACGAGGCCCAATCGGTCAATAAAGAAAATGTGGCAACAAGATGTAACGTACTGTGACTTCGATGAATTATCTCCTTGAACGAAATCAAATGCTCCCGGACCGTCACTGGTCTAAGATTTAGGAGATGTAAAGCACAGAAGCGGAATCAATCAGTTCACGCTGTTCCACCGGCAAAAGAGTATCCTGTGAGAAACAAACAATATCTTCGTTAGGGTGCGGGACATTCATGGAGCACAACCAAGGGACGGATCCATGGCTGTAGGACAGGTAGAGACGGCAGTGCGTTGGGTAGAATAAAGGAATTTGTTATTCTGAGGTCTTGTCGTTAAACGGGCAAAAACAAGAACACGAAGCTTGGATCCGTCCGTACGTATTAAGGTAAACGTGAACACTTCTGACCGTTCCAATACCAGGGTTCCTGACCCCATTCATCACAGCTAGAGCACCTTCGAACTGCTTTCCCCCTATGATTCTATTCGACTCAAAATCAGAAATGCGGAATCCGGGCCCACTATGAACAGACACAACGCATTAGTAGGGAGCTTGACAAGATGACAAAGCGTGCTGGGAACTGACCGGCCATGACAGTCTTGGACAGTGCCACCACAGGTGGAATGGTCTGCATCGCATGGGAGGCCATCATAATCTTCTCCTGGACTTTCACAAAATGCTCCAAGGCTGGTGTAGAAAAGAATAAGTCAAGCCTCCTTACGGCTGAGTCTCGAGCAAAGTAAAACTTCATATGTTGATAAGCAGGAGGATGACTGACGTATTTTGACTCGTGTCCCCAACATTAGCTAGAAGACAAATACGATGAGCGCATCTTCATATTCAAAGGCGACGTCTGGATATGTGGAGGTGTCACTCACACTGAGTAAAGCCAGCGACGAAAGTTGTATTGCCAGGCATCGTAGATGGTTCCACAGGTACTATTTGATCACAAGTGATAAGACGTGTAGGGAGTTTAAAATAACACCACATTCATAGAGGAAAGCTGCCATACCTTTGTTATCGGTACTAACCAAAGTATTGTTCTGCGCCACAGTAAGCGCATGAAAGGACAGAAGAAGTACCTACCTCGTAGAGACTTGTTCCATGAACCGCGAAGAAACTGAGCAAACCCGTGCATTTCCGTTTTCATCATCAAACCTCAAAACCGTCATTTCTTGGTCCTGATCATATTGATATCTCAGCAGCCGGATTTGCTAGGTAAGCCGTACTTTCCTGGCGCAAGACTTGCATGCGCACGCTTCAAAGCCAAAATTGTACCCTCAACGATGGCATCTGCAGTCTGTTTCACATAGCCCAGTGAGGTGACCTGAGGGAGGAGATTCTAAAAATAGCCTCCACCTCCTGCGTGCTGATGGGTGCCGACGAATGCAACATTTGTTGCATTGTATACCCCAGAATACAAAATTGAGAGCTGAGAAATGATAGAACGTCGGACTCCTGTGTCACCCATGGCGATGTCTAATTTTTTTTTGGAATTAATGCTAGATCTAACATGTTATTCATGGTTCCGCACCAGCATTTATGAAGGCATTTCGGCTGGACGGGGACGTAGCTTCTGCGATAATGAAAGCGCGACTACGTTGTCTCATGTGCAAACCAGCGTCGGTCTGTTCTAGAGACGCGTATCCCTATGAACCCTCATTAACGTTGTCGCCTCTAGAGATAGATATGCCCATTACCATCATGTTCGTTCTACGACGGGTCTTTTGAACCAGTAAGTCTTTGGCACGCAATCCATCAGACAGTGACTCACCCAGTGATATCTCTAATACCTGCAACACATGTACAATGAGCCAATGATGAAATCATTTCTTAGCGATTTACACTTACCGAGACCGAGTAGATACTGCGCCGAAACTCTCATCGAGGTCCCATCGAATAGCCAGACTGAAGTCACGAAGACGATCAGATACCAATGGCATGCAATCCCAACCATGCGTTGTACAATGAATGAGGCAGCCACAAATTGAGATTATGAGACGAAGAGAGCACAATGAGCTACAAATTGTTCATCGCCCTTATATGGCTTTCACCCATGTTGACCTAGGGAGTAGACTATCATTCGTAGTACTCCATTTTTAGCGAGTGTATATCGTGGAGGAAATGGCTTTGCAAGGTAACGAAGTGACCGTGATTGGCTGTTTTGTCCGGGTAAGATGTCAGTGTTATCAATTACTATACTCCGGCTTCGCGCCTCGTCAGGATGATGGAGGCTGCAAGGTGAGCCAGTGGATCATAGACATAGATGACACGGGAACGGGAAACAAACCAAGATTCTGCGGACGAGCAAACTGGTCGGCAGCTTTCGCCCGCCTCACATCAATCTGGGAAACGCACGCACTGCATACTGACAGGGAGTAAACGCAAAGATCTAGGGCTAGGAACACGTTGCTACTACTTGAAGTCATGGAACCTATAACATGACCTTACACGCAGTATACAGTATCCAAATAATAAAGCATGATTCCACAAAACCGCCGGATACATACATATGCGGTGCCTTGCGGGGGTGAGAAAAGGGCACGGAAAACCTGAGCAATGGCCAGCGACGCAAGGATGGCGAGCAGGGTCGTCGATGGTGGAAAAAGAACGCGAAAAGAAGCTTACTAGATGGTACGCGCAACGGCTTGAATGAAACCTTGAATATTTCGGAATGTAGTGCGCACTGTGCTGGGCAAGAGAATGAAGGGGGCCCGTGACCGGTGACCGGCATCGCCCGGTTTCGCTGAACCCTTCCATCCACATCTCCAGTAACCACATAGTTCAAGCATCCTCCAATGAATTCATCACACTTACTTCTCCGTGTTGGATTATTATATGGAGATGCCTTTTTCATTAGGCAAGTCTCGTCAAACTTCGAGCTCCGTATTTTCGTGCATAGGTGCCCAATAAATGATAGCATTTGAATGGTTCTTCTATCACTGGCAGCTGAATTTAATTATCCATCGGCGGCGCTTGGCTTCAGCGCTGTACGTCTACGGATCGTGCGTGCGCCACCCCAAGTGTGTCCTTTAGAAGATAATAATGTTCCACATCAAGCTGCCTCCAATTCGATGTCTTTTAGACTGGATATCGAGCTGTAGTTACTTATACTTCAAAGGTGCTAAATGGGTTTTAAAGGGCATGGACACCTCTACAACCAAGACCAGCAATGGCACCACCAGTCTCACTTTGTCACCAATTGCTAATGCTCCAGTTTTGCCATTGCCTATGCCTAAGTGGGAAACCTTCAAGTTAGCAACAATCACAGCAATTGTCAGTGCCTTGGAATGTCTGGAAGCCCTCTTGACCAACAACAATGCTCAGCCCCACCAATAGTTCATGTCAGATCAGACTTCCATTCCGTCATTCACAAATTACAGCCTCGACCTCCATCAATCATACCAGTCTTTCGCTCCTCGAGTCGCGACTATATAAAGATGATTTTGTCGTACACCGCTCCTACACCGCCCCGCTCCGGAATACCGATTTGGAAAGGTACGTTGTGTCGCCAGCTCTACACCCACGCGCATCATCTGTGCTGGTACTCACACGTGTAATGCGCTCCAACCACCGCCACCAACTTTTGAAGCTGATACCAACCAAATTTGGACTTATGGGGCATGGAGAGGTTCAAAATTCATAAATTCCTTTCAGACTTTGGGAAAAGAAAAAGTTAATGATTTTTGAATCTCTGACATTCTGTCTGCGATTCCTATTGCTGTCCCCCTCTTGTCATTCTTTGTAGCACTGGCATTGCTGTTGTCTGTTCCATTCTTTCTTGTCTGGGTTCCCATGTCCACAGCGACTTCTTCCGTCCGACAAGTTCCTCAGCAGGGCGCTGGGATAATCAGTATATCCTCTGTCGCACCCGCCCGTTCTGCAGAACGGAAAGGCGGGATACTCTTGGTACGTTTGGGGTGAACATATTCTTCGAGATCGCTGAACATGGCTTATTGTGTTTTTCGCTGCACAACTCAAGTCGGGTCTAGCTCAGATGTTGGAGGTAAATATCACAATCCTGTTGCTTGTGTCTTCATGATCATCTGCTATTTCCTGCTTCGTCGAAGTACAGATAAAAATGGTTTTCTACTATTACTGAGGCTCACAAATTATCTGTGGTTTTTGACGAATTAAAAGCGCTGGCTCCTGCCGACGACGAATACCATATCATACTCATACGTCGTTGAGGGCTAGATCAGACGTGCGAGTGTCATGAGCGAGGAAGAATTGTGACCTGTTTGCTAAAGATGTTCAGGCCTCGTCCCACCTTCTCAAGGACCACAAGCTCAAGTCTGAAGCGTCTTCCGGTGGTGGACCTTTGCTTCTGGTGAAGTTGCTTGTATACAGTGTTGTTCACCCTATCGTATTTTTCCAGCTCTGATATTCTCTGAAAGCCTGTGTAATAATGATTTTTCTCAGAAATCTAGCAGAAGTGTCAGAAAATTTGATCTTTGCGATCGGAAAATGAATGCTCTTTTATTTTTAGCCAATCATGGAAACTGGTATATGTTTTTTATACGAGGACGTTTCGACATAATTTGGGAAGCGATTTGAATCTAGCTGAAACAGAGATGATATTCCCGTATATTACGTTATATATAAAATACTCTCGAAAGCATCTCATGTTCTTTTCGCCACGAACCACTATTTTTGAAGCCAACATTCTCATAGTCATTTATAGTCACAAGTATTTCAGGCGGGCATGAATTAAATAAGACTTGAGATCAATGCTCCCTTTCGGCCGCCGGTCAGTATGCTATTATGGCAGGATGGCCGGGGGATGACGATAGGGTAGGATTATATGACATGTCAGTTTCAAGATGACGAGAGCCGTTCGCCGCTTTGTCTACAGCACTCCTGCCAGCCTTGTCGTCCCTCTATTACTACTTGGGTATCTTGCATGTGCGTTCTTGGCTACCCACGCTGACTACGGCCTGGAGAAACATTTGCATATAACTTCAAGAATATCGGGAAGACGTGAATTCGATGGACATTTTGCTCGGGTTCATAAGATACAGCGCTTGAATATGAGAATTTTCTCCATGAGACTTTGGCTATTCAGGTAGACAGCATTTCTCGATACGTTTAATACCATGGCTGAATATCATAGGACATACTGAGCTTCCTGACCACTTTGTACAGTTCACTTTCCTCCCTAGTAAAGGTCTGTCTTTGCGACGCGGAAGTCTCACCTAGAATGGTCTGCTGATTGTCAGTTAAAACTGCAGGAAATGCCGGGGAGAAAAACGGAGTCCCGATAACCGGACAGATCGTCCCAGGTGGTGGTAGTACCCCTTTGACAAAATAGTCACGAATATGTGAATAAGTGCAGATGGAGGGCGCAGCCAATGAGCAATGCTGTTTGGTAACACATAAAGTTGGGGCACTGCATGAATAAAGCTGAGCCACCTACCCCAGGAGAGTCCTGTGTCAAGACTACGGCACCCGGAAATCCCTTGGCCGTCTTCATAGCGCTGTGATGCGGCCTTACTCAGTCTTCTGCGACAAAGGAAACGAGGTAGCTTACGCCCACAAGGGTGTCACCGGATCTATGACAACTGTGAATGAAGAAAGGGCGGTAATGATGACGGGAGATTGTACCGGCTGTATTTCCTATGAGCAAGATTGGGAAGCTCGTATTTGCCTTGAATGGACCTTGAAAACGCATCAGATGTGTAGTTGAATATAGATGATACGTACCTCTGAAGCGAGTCTTCGGTCCATGTGGCCACGCCCTATGAAGGAATATGTCAATATTTATAAGCGTCAACAACCAGCACGGACTCACGTGCAGGGTATTCTGATGTTTGCCCAAATTTCGAACCATTCCGATTCCTTCATCATGTTCTTGAAGTACTCCTGAAGGGTTTCAAATTCGCTGGATATTGGATCACCGTCGTTACACAAGATAGTGGTCTGCGCGTCTTTCCCAAACCGAGAATCCTCTGAATCTGGGCCACAATCACATTGAAACTTTGGGAGGTCATACATTGAAAACAGAGGCGCGCCGTCACCTTGCGCAAGCGCTGCAAGAGCGTTGGCAAGAGCAGGATATGCGACCCATGGCTTATACAGAGAAGAAAAGATAGATGTGCGAAGGCGGGTATAGTCTACAAGGCCGTAGGAGGTTGAAGTACGTACGGGAATAGGACGTACTTTGACAATATCATATAATTTGGTGAGGTTGGCGGCGATCAAGTCTGGAGTGGGTGCGTGGAAGAGACATGTATCAGGTCCCGCAGCGTGACAAGAGGTAAAGAAATAGTCCATTGTCTTCGATGTGTCAATCAGATTGGTAGACCAGAGAGCTGTAGAAAAAAGAGGAGACAACAACAATTGTTGAGGTCATTTGGTATGTGTAGTTTAAAGATACTTACTTTGATAGTAATTCTCAATGTCCACGACTCCATCAATGACCATGCGCTCGATGTTGTTCTTACAAAGTGCTCATATGAGCAAGATGCAGGGAAAGAAAAAGGATCGTTACACACAGGGAACATAGAAGCAAAAGTAGCCCCAAGGACACTTCCATATCTATGTCAACCGTGAATGGGCTCGCTCCAAGATTGAAAATCGAAGGACAAACGAAAAACCCCAATATGATAACTTTTCTCTTCCATGTGCCTTCACAATAGTGAGCATATCCCTAGCGGTCTGGTCTGTATTGATGTGACCCAGGATTTCTGGTTGTCTCTCCCATGCAAGCTTTCCATTAATCACTGCGTTAGCCCAGGCTCGTGCAAGACCGCCTGAAGATGCATTTATAACTTGGAAGCCGTCTGAGATACCACTCCAAAGCTCTCGTTCCAATGCAGTCTCGAAGAACGAGGCACCTGGCGTTGAAAGACCGACACCTGGAATTACGGGTGCAATAAAAATCAACGTATGCAGACTGATACGTAAAGTCGTACCTCGAGGATCAAAACCAAGGATGTCAAATTGTGGACCGATGACAGTAGAAAGGAGCTCTCCAATCCGCACAACCGTTTGAACTCCGCTGCCACCGGGACCACCTGGATTGATCAGGATTGGGCCACGATATTCGGGAGACTCGTGCGGCAAAGATGATGGAAAACGTGTTAGTGCAATTGCTGCTTTCTCTCCAGTTGGAGTAGAGTAATTCAAGGGTACCTGTGATTTAGTGTTGAGATCAACTCAGACCATTCCTTGGTCAATCTGTAGCAATAAGGTATAAACATACTGTCAGGCGAGCACATTGAAGCTTTTCATAGCATGGATGCCACATGAGAGTTCCCAAAGGCTCGACCTGATAACGAGATACGAAATCTGGATCAGATCAGGGTCATGAGTGGACATTGAGAGGACCTGACCGCATCCCAAGAAAACTTGTTTTGTATGCTAGGCGTTCTGAAGGAAAAATCAAAGTGCCCACCAGAATAATGGACTAGTTCGTCAATGGCTTGAGAGAAACCAGCGTGAGAGAGCAGAAAGGTTGAAGCCCAAACAAAAATCGCAAGTAAGACAAGACTACTCAGGGTGATAGCTCTGTGAGATCTTGACCATGGGGACATAGGCGAAGATGTCGACATGGTGGGAAGCTGGCGGGAAGGCCACTTGCATACAGCAAGGTTCACAACAATAGATCCCTCGAACCTTCGAATTTCTGTTATTTAGTTGTTTGGCTCAAGTTTGGCCGATCCATCCAGCTTCTGCCACACTTGCCAGGTAACAACCATTCATATTTGATCCATCTGATGCAAAGACTGTCCCGAATTGCTAAGGGTTCAACTGAATGTCCTGGCTGCCTCCCAAGCCAAGCATGGTTATTCATCCAATGCACAAAGGACTACAACACTGGAGGTGGATGAGATTCCTGGTGCATTTGATGAAGAAATGTCAGAAGACAATGAATCAGTGCTGGACCAAGTGCTGGACCTGCTGGCCAGACCAGATCTGCCATTGGAACTGGATTCTGCTGCCCCAGAAGAATTTGAAATATCCTTGCCATCAACAATTGCTGGCAATCACTCAGAGCTGTCTAGTATTGAATGGCAATTGTGTTTGCTTCAAATCAAAAGGCATATTCAAGCACTCCAAGAACTCATTGCTGAAAAATCTTTTATGTATTCTCATGTTGTCCAGTTTTGTCCTTTCACAGCAATCTACAAGGAAGTGAAGCAATGGTATTTCAAAGGTAAGACCTAAGCAAAGTTACAGAAACTAGATACATTTAGTCAAGATGGGCATGAGCTGGGCAATTGATGCAACTCCTGAGTCAAGCATCAGATATCATACTCAGTGCACAATGAAATTGTGTGGTGGAGGGACATCCTATCAGTTCCTTGTGTGCTCCAGATAAAATGTCCACCCAATCTTCTGCACATAATTGTACATGTAGATGCCTCCACCACTTGGGGCATTGGCTTTGTATGCAATGGCAAGTGGCTAACTTGGAGACTATTCCCTGGCAGGACTTTGACAGAGAGGAACATCAGATGGGCAGAAATGGTGGCAATTGATCTTGTAGTCTGCACACTGATAACAGCTAAATATAGAGACTGTTGTATTATACTTTGCTCAGATAATGCAAACTGTGTTGGTGCTCTCACAACAGGTCACTCATGTAACCCTTCATCAAACTTGATATTACAAAACATAGTCTCAAATTTCCAGCAGCATTTGATCTGGATCACAGTCACCTGGATTTCAATGGTAGATAATCTTGTGGATGGCCCCTCCAGGGGCAACTTTCCACCTAGGCAGGATCTCTACCCATTTCCTCCTTCCACCATATCTTAAAGGTTCAGTCACTGGATGTGTCAGACATGAGAACTTACCTCCTGATTAGCACTCAGGCAGAACATACTGCATTACATAGTACATACATTATCACATTGCTACTAGTACTTTACAATGCCTTTTACCTGGCATGACAAGCTTACTACATGAGTATATCAATCAGACAGATCAGTAGAATACCTCCTATACATGCAATTCTACTGATAAATGTGTCAGCCTTGTTGTAACACAACTACTTATCAGATGACACAGGATCTGAAACACTAGACTACCCCATGAAAATGCTTATAGTGGCCCTTGCACAACAACATTTGTCTACCTTTCTTTTGTCCATAGACAGAGACACACAACACAGCTAACTAGCAACTGATTCATCAGCTCTTGCTAAGGCAGACCAGACTCTGCTGTTCCCTACAAATCTACTACCAACAGAGGCAGTATGCATTGCACACCTAGCAAATTGTCACATCAATCAACTTTTCCAGTGGGAACAAGCTCCCAGTGAGACCAATAGCTGACTGTCAGCTCATTCATTTCCTCTCACACCAGTTACTAGCATTCCACATGGAACTTGAGTTGTTCAGTGACATCTCCAACCTCTTGCATCTCTGAACCATGGAGGCAATCAGTATCAACCTTCAAAAAGAGTTTGTTTCCAGCCATACACAGAAGCTTTGTGTACATACCACAGCAGACAAGTAAATGAAATCATAGCCAAGACTTGGAAAGCATCCATGGCTAGGAAACATTCATCTGCTATTAAACAATATCTGGCCTTCTGTTACAGCAATAAAATTTCTTATGAGCTCATACTACCTTCCTCCAAGAATCTCCTATGTGAATTTGTGAGCTCTTTTGCAGGTAAACTGGCAGAAAAGACAGCCGCTTCCAAGTGTGACAGCATTAGAGTCTGGCATATACAGCATGGCTTTGCTTACTATGGTGGTACTCAGCTCAAGTACATCATTTGTGGCATAGAAAATCAATGTCTGGAATTGTCTAAGTGCCAGAAAAGACCTCCTTTCTCCCTTGACATGCTCAGAACACTCTAGGTAACTCTAGTTCTTGAGATGGTATTTGATTCTACAGTGTACTTTGCAGCTGTGACCTGCTTCTGGGCTCAAATATGATTAGGCAAGTTCCTGATCAACACTAGTGCAACTGTGGATCACATAGCTGCCTACATCTCATGTTCTGGTAGCTTGGTTCCATTGACTTGAAGAAAGTTCCTTGCTAGGTTCAACAAAATTCTGTGTAATCATGAGTTTACAATCATCTCAGGACACTGCCTGCTGATGTGCTCCTATGCCACCTAGCTGCCATGGAGGAAAGCAAAAAGAAGGCCTAAACACTGACAACTAGATAGAGTAGCTGGCAATAGGAAGTAATAAGGGCAAGTCAGTAAGTGTCCCAGAAAGCAGGAGCTTATAGGCGGAAAGGGAAAATGAAGGAGTCAAGTGAGAAATGTCACTATTGCTAGCCTAAATCACTAAATGGTAACAAGAAGTTGTTAAGTGCTGGGTAATGAAAGGAAAAGGGGTAGAGACAAAAGAGTCACTAGAGTGAGTTGCTAAGAAAGGGAGAATTAAGTGATAGAAAGTGGGTGGAGAACAAAAATGAGTGAAGTCAATATAAACTGGGGGATGAATGCAAACTAGTTGCTAGCTGCAGTTGCTAGCATTGCTAAGTCACAAACACTAAGAGTGCCCACAGTCTGCACCCATGCTAGATTGAATATGAGGTTGTCAAGACTTGTTGCTCACACAGGGAGCTGGCATGTCAATAAGCACATTTGCTGTTACAGCAGGAGTGAGGACCATTGTATCCATAGCAGAAGGAGATGCCATTGGTGTTGATGAGGCAATTGTTGACATGTCAGAGCAGCCACCCCTTGCAATTGCAGACACCAAAATGGTGGTTGTCTCCTCTGCAGACCATGCAGCATATTCACTAACCAAGACACATGTGCTTTGAGGAAGAGGCATGAGATGCTGACATTTCAGTGGATGGCTGAAAGGACCCCAGGCTGGATGAGCCTGAATTTGTGATTGCAGATGCAATAGCTGATCCAAATGAGGAAGTGGCTAGTTGGTGCATACACTTGCAAATGAGGTCTGACTTAAAAAGACACAATTTCTTGTTAAGCACAGAAATTCCCTTGGCACTGTAGATAGGTGTGCCAGATGTACATATTGTATGCCAGGTAAGCACATAAGTTCTCACAGAAGTCATGTCACTGATGGATGCAATAATAATGTGCATGGAAGGCATTTGCTATCTGACCTGCAACTGCACTGCCAATATGACCATTAGGACCAGTCCTCAGGCAATGGCAAATCACTGAAATGAGTGTCATGGAGGCCTGTATGAATTCCAGTGGGTTCACATCTTTCTCTTTACTGAGGTCAAACTTGGCACCAGACAGTTGTAGCTTGCCTGATGCTGAGAGGGAGATGGAGGTATCCCCATGTTGATTAGGTGCTGACATTGCCTTGTGACATGCCTCATTTGTGAGCAGATTGAGTGGTACATGAACTGTCCATCCAGCATTGAATATTCACTGGATATGGATTGGGATGGCCAGGACATTTGGGTTGAGAGAGGTAGAAGTCTCAGAAGGTGTGCTGAGAAAGGAGTGAGAGGTACTAAGGGTGAGGTGATTAGCTGTGACTGGAGGAGGTGGCACTGGAGTGAGTTGGGACATAAGTGTGTGTAGGGGGTAACCAACTGGGACTGGAGGATGATCCATGACCTGCAGGAAAATCTGATGGAAGTAATGCAGGGACTGCTGGACATATGTGAGCATAAATAGTGTGTAATACAGAAATGCTGGAATTACCTCCTGTATAGCTAGGATTAGCCTGAGGCCATGCTGTGGATGGCATTGAAAGGGAAACAAATTAATCCCAGCTGCTGGCTGTAGGCACAGTGCAAGGAATGGAAGTAGAGTCTGAAGTCCCTGTCTTGGATGTGGGAGGGAGGATTTCCTCAGCAAGGGAAGAGAGACCACCAGTCTGTGGAATGTGATGGGCAATGCCAGCCCTAAATGTCTGAAGTAGACTCTGGAGTGCAGTCCAGAAGATGGTTATGGAATCAGTTGGAGGAGGAGCTAGGCAAGGCAAGTTGGATGGCAGTGCAGAGAAGCCATACAGATGTGCATTGCAGAGAAAGGTGTTGATGTCCTGGGTTGAGATCTGTCTGCTAGGGCAACAAAGGAAATACTTTTCTGCTTACCACTGCACTGCCTGTACAGGGGGCATGGGAGAACCAGTGGTGTTTTGTACTATAGGAGCCAAGGTGCAAAGGGGTGAGGGTTCAGGAGGCTGATAGAGAGCAGGTGTTGTGAAACTAGGGGTGAGAGGAGGGAAGTGTCAGGTTCTGCTGACTATGAGGGCTCAGCTTAACTGAGCAAGTCCTTACTAGGCAGACACAATGTCCTGCACTTATAACCTAGCATTACAGGATGGTCTGGATATCAGATACTTGCAAGGGGAGATTTGGAAAAGTGGTCCAAGCAAGTTTGGGGTGGTTCAGGGAAGTCTAAAACAAGGTATAAGAAGGGTTGGGCTTGGGGGTGTGTTAGGTACAAGTCTGGAGGCAAGTACTGAGTGTCTGGGGCAAGCAGAAGTTACACAAGTGATGGGAGCAGGACTGGAGAGTGATGAGGGATCGATTAGTATTGATGGGTTCCAGGGCCAAGCATAGGGTGAGGTCCAGAGTTAGTTATGAATGTATGGGATCATAGATATATAAGCAGAGATATGCATGGAGTTTGTAACAGAGTTAAAGTTGAAAGGAATCCAGGAACCAATAAAGGAAACCAAAGCAGACAAGACAAGACAAGACAGTCAAGACAAGACAAGACAGAGTCAAGACAAGACAGAGACAAAAACAAAATAAATTGAGAGAAGTATGAGATGGGAGACAGAAATAGAGACAAAGCCAGGAAATGTAACAAATATAGATGTAAGTAGGTAATATCAAGACTATTGTAGCAGATATTACTCTATGACTTATATACTGACTACTGGAGCTCCTCTGGAGACAGCAGGTCTGGCAGCAGAGCTTGCTGGAGCTGTGCAGGGTCAACAGGTGTCAGTTCTGATCAGTTGGCAGACCACAGTGATATACTAATGGGAATTGAGGGAACTGATGGGGGTGTGGGACACACTGTAATCAATGGGATGTTCCAGAGTGTGTTGAGTAGGCTGTGGTGACACATTGGTGGTGGTCTGCAGCATATGCCAGAGTTTCTAGGAAGCATTGGAGATAGCTGAGGGCTTGAAAGACAATAGGAATGTGACAGGGTTTGCCAAGGAGCTGTTGAGGTTTGCTAAAGAGGCATCAGAATTAGCTAAAGCAGGCACCATGGGTGAACAAAGGTCAGGGTGAGTTGAGGGGGTGTTGGTGGGGACTCCAGGGGAGCAGAGTTGCTTGGGAAGAGGTTTGGAGGTCCGGGAGTGGGTTGTGACAGGAGGCATGTGGGGCTAAAAGGTACCATCTCAATGGATCTGATAGCAGGTCCCAGGGCAAAAGTCCTAGGAGCCATGGTGGATGACACTACACTAGTGCTGACCCAAATCTGGGCTGCATCAGCCAAGCTTGAGGTTATAGAATGTTGGGGAGTCAAGTGGGTTGCTGCTAACTGTATGTCTGCCCCCATGAGGTCAGTCATCAACATAATCATGTCTTTGCCATCCTCCTCTGGCAGCAGCTCCACAAAGTTGATTCCCACCACTGCAAAATGTTTGTCAGGTAGTGGTAATGGGTATAGTGAATTAGTGGGTTTGGATGTTTGATCTTTGTTTCTCTAGCATTGCATGCACAAGGGTATGTAAGCCTGCTCAAGGTCCCTATGCATATTGGGCCAATAATATGAGCTTCTGAGTGAGTGATAACTCTTTTTAAACCCAAAGTGTTCCATCATATTGTGGGCTGAGTTGTATAACAGTTTGTAAACACAAGTGCTGCTGGGTATGAAAAGTTGATGCCTAACATACATCAGGCCATTCTCCATGCATCTTCCATTGATGCTGCCTTGCTCAATGTCTTCTCACACCTGCTTGGCAAAGCTGTTGGTCTTGTATCCCTCCACAATCTCTTTTGCAAGGCTCTCATCTGTGATGATGTGAAGGGCACCTCTTGCAACTTCTTGTGGCACTAGAGATTGGGTATGTGCCAGCATGCATGCTGCAAAGGCTGGTGTAGGTGCTTTGTCTAGCATACATGAGAGTGCATCTGCTGCTGTGTTGTCTTCCTCCTGGACATACACAATGTTGTAGTTGAAGTCTGCAAGGAACATTGACTAATGTGCTTGTCTTCTTGACATCTCTTTCTGTGAGTAAAAGTACTTGAGGGTGTGGTGATCTGTGTAGACTTCAAAGTGCATGCCAAGAAGACTGGATCACCATTTATTTGAGGCCTTCATAATTACTAGCAACTCTTGTTTGTTTACTGGGTAGTTCCACTTGGCTTGTGTGAGCTGGTATGAATTGTATGCTACAGGTCTTGCCATCTCCCATATTTCTCCAAAGCTCAGGATTGTGCCTGTGCATCTGTTGCTGGCATCTGTTGTCATGAAGATCTTCTTCCTTGGATTGTTGTAGTTGATGATTGTGAGGCATTCAATGCCTGTCACAATGTTCCTGATTGCTTTGAAGGCATGTTGGTGTTCCAGTTTCCATTCTAGGAATACTTTGTCACACTCTTTGGTCATCAGTGGCATCAGCACACTGGTGTACTCTGCTAGTGCTGGTGGAAAGACTGCCAAATAGCATGGAAGTCCCAGAAATCCTTGCATGTTTGTGGCAGTGGTTGGTGTGGGCCAGTTCATGATTCTGTCAATCTTGCATGGGTTGGCCTCAATGCCTGCTACAGAGATGGTATGAGATGTCTGTGGCAAATAGTACCAACTTATTCAGGTTGCAGTAAAGTCCTGCCTTTTTCAGGGCTTCCATCAGTTTTGCCAGATTCTGTTCATGTTCCTCTATGGTATTGGACTATATTACAATGTTGTCCATATACATGTAGCAAATTTCTCCTATCAACTCCTGAAGTGTGTCTGTGGCTCTGTGCTGGTGCATTGACAGTGAATTGCAGCCCCCCACAGGCATAAATATCCATTCATAGAGTTCCCATAGTTTCCATACAGCTGTGAGGTGTATATTGTCAGGTGGACTCTCATCTGGAAAAAGGAGTTTGTCATGTTGAGATTGCCAAAGATCTTCTGCTACCCACACACTGCAAGGATGTTGTCTACTCTAGGCAGGGGGTAATTGTCTTAGACTGTGTTCTTGTTCAGTTCTCAATAATTGTTGACCCAGCAGGGCAGCACAGTGTTATCAGGAACCCCATTGTGATATTTTGGAATGCAGAAGGCTGGTGACACAAATTTATATGATGGGCATAACCTTTCTGCTGTGATATGCTCATCCAATAACTTCTTCCAGGCTTCATGGTATTTCTTGGGTGCTATGTCACCATGCAAGTTCACTATCTTGTGCAGGTTCTTAAGCCATATTTGGTGGTGTATATTGTTGGGCACAGACTGGATGTCTAGTAGTCACATGGGGAATCAATCCATGTATTCATCCTTGAATTCTCTGTCTTTCTCCCAGAGCTACTCCTGGAAAGCCATTGTCTCAATTCATTCTCAGACTAATGCCATGATTGTTTCAGGGAGTGCTCTTCTATCAAGTGCAGGTGCAGGTACCTTCTCAAATGGAACTGGCTTGGGTTGCTTGGGCTTTTTGGGTGTTGGTGAGGGCAGAATTGGTTTTACTTGTTTCTTCCATGGTGGCAGTGGGGGTTGGTGACAGAGGTCATACTCTGTGTGCTTATCCACTGCAGTGCATGTGTCCATATCTAATACAACTTTCTCTGATTTAAGAAATGGAATGCCTAATATGAGGGGCACAGGTAATCTGACCTGAACTTTTGCTTTGAAAACTCCTAAGCTCCATGCACCTCTCCCCAATGTTACTTCTAATTTTACATATCCTCAACATGTCATTGGGGTATCTGTCAATAAGGCAAGATTGTCCTCTTTTGTGGGGAGAGTAAATTGACACAATCCAAGCTGGGTCACCAACTCATTACTAATCACTGTGGAGGGACATTCATTATCAAGGAGTGCAGGAACAGCAAGAGGGAAAGAAGAGATGGAGGGCCCAAAGACATCAAGCTTCACCTTCAGATGTCTTCCTGTGAAGAATGAATTGGAGGAGAGGACATACAAGTCAGTATCTTTGTTGCAGACTTCATCTTTGTAGGCATAGGCTGTGGTTTCTTGGCTTGGCCACAAGACACCTTTTGAGTGTCAGGGTCTTGTAAATGTGGGGATCTGGCTATGCAGTGTTTGCCTTTAGTGGACACTTGCTTGAATTTCCCAAATGGCTGCAGTATGGCTCCTGGCATTGAGTGCATCCTTTATGGTTCTTCAAGAGCTTCTTTTCCTCCTCCATAAGCTTGAGGAGGTGGAGAAGAGTGGTGTTATTTCCAGAGTTTGCTGGGGATGTGGATTGTGTCCTTGCTGGTGGGTCTGAGAAATGATCTGCCAGGAGTTTGCATTTCTAACATTCAACAGCATGGGCAGTGTTGTTAGCATCAATGAGCCTTTGAGTTCAAGTGTTCTCCTTGCAGAGGTCTTTGTCAAGCTCTGTTAGCTCACAGACACAGTTGGGGAATGTGTGGTTGCAACAATGCCACACTATTCCCAGACCAAGAATGCCCATGCCCAGGACCAGTGATAATGAAAGATGAGGCAATGGACTAGTACCTGATTGATAAGATCATTGACATGCAACACCATGGCAGAGGCAGACAATACCTGGTTAGATGGGGGGGGGATATGGCCCCAACCACAACAAATGGCTGCCAAAATTGGAGTTGGAGGACTGTGAAGCACTCAATGCATGGGAGAGGGAGAATGGAATGGAAGCATGAGGGATAGGAACTTCTGGAGAGGGGAGGAGTGTAAGCCCGCTGTTAGAAGTATGAATCTATGATGCACAGTTAATCCTCAGTCACTGTATAATCAACTGTATTCAGTACCTGTGATGCACAGTTAATCTAATCTAATCGTAAGTATTGTTTCTTGTTTGTATAGTTATGCACTCACTCTCAGTCACTGTATAATTGACTGAGGGTGTTCTATGCAATCTAGTAATATATATACATAATGTTCTTCCATTGTCTGAAGTTCATGTCCATTGTTGTTGGTGGCCAAGGTCACCAAACAAAGGATGCTGGCCACCGATTAATGCCACTCACAGTGTATTGCTCCTATCAAACTTCATCACTGGACTTTGACACTCCTCCTCACTGTGAGTGATTGTCTCCTTGTGCAGGAGCCTGGCATATGCTGAGGACTGCTCATAATTTAGTGAATTGTGGTGTGGCCAGAGCTTTCGTGAATAGATTGGTGGCATTGTCTTTAGTGTTGATGTAATGTAGTACCAACTCTTTCAAGGCCACCCACTCGCGTAGGAAATGGTATTTGATGTTCATGTATTTGATGTGTTGGTGGAGCATAGGATCTTCCAATAGGTTCATGGCCAAGTTGTTATTGCAGAGAATGATTGTAGGGCTTCCTGGGGCATATCCTATTGCTGTAAGAGCAAAGTTCATAGCCATATGCACTCCTGAGCTGCCTCAAACGCAGCTATGTACTTGGCCTCACATGATGAGGCCATGACAGTATGTTGTTTTCAGGTAGCCCAAGAAATTATCCCCGAACCTAGTGACCACGCATACCCCCCTACACTCCTCCTAGTATCTGGGCAATTTGCTCAGTCAGAGTCTGTGAATCCTATTAGGTGGATGGGTTGTTGTTCTCCCAGGCTAAGTCCCAGTGTACAGGTGCCTTTTAGGTAGTGAAGAGTGCATATTGCCACATGCCAGTGTGTGTGAGTGAAGCAGTTGAGGAATTGCGAGAGTTGTTGGACTGCGTATTGGATGTTGGGGTGCGTAGACACTGCTAGCCAGAGTAATCTGCCAACCAGTCATTGATATGGGATGCAATCTATCTTATCCCGTTCATCCTGAGTGAGTGTGGCAGTATCTGTGCGTCAAAGTTTGGTTCTGGGTTCCATGGGTGTGGAAAGAGGTGCTGCCTCTGTTTGGCCGAATTGCTGTACCATCTTGTCAATTAGCATAGTCTGGGATAAGTGTACTCGGTGGTTCTCCCAATCCCAATTTACCACTATGCCTAGGATATGACAAGGTGTTCCCAGATCAGCGATTGTCCACATTTTGCTCATCTGGGCTTTGAAATGTGTGTTTGTGGCTTTGGTGTTGGCTATGGACAGGAAGTTGTTGACATGGACACCCACAATGACTGTCCCAATGTCAGTTTTCCAGTAGTAGATACATGCCTCACATTTGAGGCATGTAAATCCCCATTTCTGCATGCATGCATCCATCGTCTTATTCCAGATCCTCCCTGCCTGTTTCATTCCGTATAGTCCTTTCAGAAGTCGACAAACCCAGCCTTCTTTGTCCTTCTCCTCAAAGCCCCTCAGTTGCTCCATGAAGATTGTCTCCTCCTCAGGCAATATGCCATTTAGGAAAGCCGTCTTGATGTTGATTTGGTTCACGTCCCAGCCTAAGGTGGCCGCCATGTGCAATAGGATCCTCCAGGATTCTGTGCATGCAGTAGGTGAGGTAGTCTTTGTATAGTCCCTACCATATACCTGATTGAATCCCTGGATTACGTGCTGGGTTTTGAACCATGTTATTGTGCCATTCTCATCCTGTTTGATTGTGAATATTGGTCAACCTTTCAAGACACAGTGTCCTCATGGAACCTCCTCTCATGGTACTAGGGTCCATACACCCATATTCTTGAGTGAATCAAGCTCTTCCTGATATGATGCCTCCCATCTTTGACCATCTGGTGAGTCTCTTGCTTCCTCCCATGTTTTTGGTGCCTCCAAGTTGCCCTCAAGGTTGATGTCGGTGCAGTCGTCGATTGCGTCAAGTGCTGAGAGGATTTGATCTAGATCAGAATCAGGCTTCTTGCCACTGTTATTTACTTGCCACTGTTCATTGACCCCTTTCTTTCTTTCTGCCCTCTCTTCCCTTACTCTAATTGCTAACTCCCTCAACTCTCTTACAGCCTTCTCAGTCCTTGTTTCTCCATGATGTTCTTGGTCGGCCTTCTTTGTGGGGATTATCGTGTGCTGTAATCATTGGATTGGTGGGTTCTGTGGCTCTGTGTCAGGCATGCCTGGTGTGAGTGGGTGAGGGGTGGCAGTTTCATTATGTGTGGGTCCAAGGATGCCTGGTATGGGGATGACCTCATCATTGGGTTGTTGTGGTATGGAGGATGTGGTTTTAGTTATGCTGTCTATAGTAATGGGATCAGCTTCATAATTATGGTGATGTTGGATTGTGAGTGATGGGGTATTGTAACTCTCAATGAATTTGACATGGTACAAACTGTAGACTTTTCTTGTGGTGTGATTGTAACATCAATAAGCTTTTGAGTTCTGATCATAGCTGATGAGGGTGCATTCAATCAAGCACTCGTATATCTTTGGGTTGTGCCTGTTCATTATCAAAACAAATACCCGACATCCTATTTCCCGGATGTAGGAGTAGTCAGGTTTCTGTCCATACCATAGTTCATCAGGTGTGACATCCCATACTGCAGATGTTTTGGTTTTCCCATGGAGATGTGCAGCTGTCAAATAAAATTTGTCCCATAAGAAGGGAGGGCAACTTGCCACTATCCTCATGGTACGTGCCTTTCCCATCAGTGTTCAGTGCATGCGCTCCACTTGACCCATGTGAGCAGATGTATATGGAGCCCCGACCTCAAGTATGATGCCTCAATCTTTGTACCACCTCCTATGGTCATTGCCATTGAGTTCCCCATCCCTACCAGTCCATAAGGTAGTCAAACGCAGGCCTGTCTCATTTTCTTGGGCCAGGATCCAGGCCGTGAGTTCATTGAATGCATCATCCTTGGCTTTTAAGGATATTGACCAAGGCTTATTGGTGTAGTCATCAACAATGTTCATTACATAGTTATTTCCAGTCCTTGACGTTACAGCCATTTGTCCTGCTAAGTCCACCCAGACCTTTTCTAGCTTCCTGATCACCCTATGCCCCTCACCCTCTTCCCTCTCCTTTGGTACTAGCATCCTTGTCTGCTTGCCAAGGATGCAATGGTCACATTTTGGAGGTTTTGAGTGGAAGGATGGGGGCATACCTTGGATCATGCCTGCATGCACTATCTGAATGATGGATTGGTAATTTGTGTGGCCTAGATGAAGGTGCCATGAGTGAAGGTCAGGGGAGGCATGTACTCCGAGTGCGTGGTTGTTGGCGAGGTTCAATGTGTATAGGTCTTGGTTTGGGATGAGGCAAGTGGAGGCTATGACTTTGCCATCTTCTTTGCTTAGTGTGGCTCTTGTGTTGTCAAAGGTAGCTGACACACCTAGCTGTTTGATCATTTTACTGACCAATATGAGTTGGACAGTAGACTTTGGGACATGGAGAGCGTTTTCTAGGTCAAGGTATCCTCCTTCTGCAACATGCAGGCAAAGAGTGCCTATTCCCGTTGCAAATATTGCTGTCCCTTCGATGCCTTGAATTGGGCGATTTACTGGTGTGATTGATACGAAGTCGCTGGCATTGAGGGAAATATGGACCATGGCTCCTGAGTCCAGAAAAAATGGACTGGCCATGGTTTTGATGCAGGACAGGACAAGGTTGAGATCATGATTGGGTTGGGTGATGGTGTTCCCAGTGCTCTCCTCCTCAAGGACAATCCATGCATCGATCTCGAGGTCTTCCATGTCCATCAGTGTCCCTGTGTCTGGCAAAGCATCCAAGGCAAGTCCTGCAAACTCCAATTTGGCTGTTGTTGCCAGTTTCCCAGTCTGTGTGGTGAGGTACACTGCGATAGTGTCAGAATCCCCTTCTATTGTGAAGGCGTTCCCTCCAGATGGTGTGAGTGTTACTTTGGTTGACTTCTTCTTATCCTTATTGCATTTCTCATAGAACACCAGTCAAGCTTTCTTTGACTCATCTAGAGTCTTCCCAGCCATTGCACCCCCTTCTAGGATGCACCAAGGAGCTGTGTGGCCCGTGTATATGTGAACAGCTCGCCCCTTTGCTTTGCATGTAGAGCATGTGATCTTACTCCTAAATCCCTTTGCCATGAGTGCGACCGGAGACGTATCAGCTGGTATGTTGCCTGTCCTATCTGCTTCTAGTAGGGTCTGCTCCTCCTCAAGGAATCATCAAATCTCCACTGGTCTGTACTTCCCATCTGCCTGGCCCAGGTCCCAAGAGATGATAGACCTGATGTGAGAGAAGGATTTGTCAGATAGGGAAGATAGGACAGCAATGGATTTGAGAAGGTCTTTGGTGACGTCCCCGGCATCAAAAGCACAGTTGATCTTCTCAAATATCCCATCAACTGTCTTGGTAATGGGTTCCATCAGGGAGCATCTGGTGGTGAGTGCTTCCTGTAGTAGTCGCACTTGTTGAACAGGGACAGCGCCACCATGTCATTCTCTCAGGTAATCCCACAGAGTGACTGGGTTCTCCTCATCAGCACAGAGTTTCTGCTTGGACATGGAAATTGCCTGCTTCAGGAAGGCACAAGCCCGTCATTTGTTGGATGTCCAAGCACAGTAGGCCCGGGGCTCATAGGTGGCATGAGGGGCAGGAGGTGGGTCAAAAATGTAGTCCCAGAGCTGTACCATGGAGAGTTCAAGTTTCATCATATAGGCCCAGTCTGAGTACTTGCCATCATCCTTTTCCAGGATGTGCCCACTCCAGGACGATGTGATCCTCCTGACTGGCAGGACAACAGGGTTATTGCCATTGTCTACTGTGCACATCTCTGCGATCTGGGTGGTGGATGGGGTTTCAGTTGGTTCAGAGAGCTGGTCTTTCGGCATAGGGGTCATGGTGTGCTAGGGGGGGGTTTATGACTGGTATAGGGAAAAACAAAGGGATTCCAGGTGCACACAATCAAACAAGATCGTAGATTGTGATCGGGTGATTTCCCCGGCAGATAATTAGGAGCAATTTATGAGGACAGCAGCTATCTTTGCAAAACAGTGTTTTATGCAGAGATTCCATCTTCTAATATGCAGCACAGCAGTAAGCCATAACCTGTTAGAAGTATGAATCTATGATGCACAGTTAATCCTCAGTCACTGTATAATCAACTGTATTTGGTACCTATGATGCACAGTTAATCTAATCTAATTGTAAGTATTGTTTCTTGTTTGTATAGTTATGCACTCACCCTCAGTCACTGTATAATCGACTGAGGGTGTTCTACGCAATCTAGTGATATATATACATAATGTTCTTCCATTGTCTGAAGTTCATGTCCATTGTCATTGGTGGCCAAGGTCACTGAACAAAGGATGCTGGCCACTGATTAATGCCACTCACAGTGTATTGCTCCTATCAAACTTCACTGGACTTTAACACCTGCCATAGTGAACTTACTACAAGAAGGATGGAGAAATAGTTGGAGAGATCAAAGATGCCACAGATCATGTGAGGAAAACTCAAAAAAGGAGCATCCACCTTTGTTGCATTTTATCTAGTTTTCCAAGCAACAAAGATGAGAAGCTACTATTACTACTACTGTATGTTATCCAGTCTTACAAGCATAAAAGTGACTGTTGTCCTGTCTTGACTGGTCCAGTGAGGCTGCCTTCCTAACAGCCTTTCACTAGGGCATCAATTGACAAAATTCAGGCAGCCATTTTTATTGAAGCATGGGCCTATGGAAAATGTTGTAGTGCTCTTATGCAATTAGACATAGATTCCATGTTTGACAAAAGATATCATGTTCTGCAGAAAGTGGATCTTGCTGCAAGCATGGCTATACATGATCCAAATATTCCTGGATCATCAAGGATCAAGGTTTCTTGGATATGGCAAGCTAATTCAGACATAGCAAATGACCCTGAAACTCTCTGTGAATGTAAGTTGCTTTTCACTGACATATCCATTGATTCTGCTGACATATCTGTTGATTCTTTGCTGGTTCTGTTTCTCACCAGTCAATTGAGTGCACTACCTCTGTGCAAGAGCATAACAAAACAGATGGACAGAAGAATGTCAGCTTGTTGCCAGTGAAATGGAATGGACCATTTGCTATTTCCTTAAGCAGGCAGAAATTTTGTCCCAGAGGGGCATGTCAGCCAGAAAAAGAGGTCTCCAAGCCTATGCTGACAAAAAGGTGACCATATGGCATGAACTGAGTTCTTTGGCAACTCATAAGTTCAGAAGGGTATACAATGATTTTACACCACCTCAAAGGGCAACAACACCTTTATAATGGAGTGGGATGGACAAATGTCAGATATGCCAGATATACTGGATTTGCCATGCACATCCATCTGCCATGCCCACTGGACCTGCCATTAGTAGGATGAACAAATGTCAAATATGCTAGATATACCAGATTCACCATGCATATCCATCTGCCATGCCTACTGGACCTGCCATTTCCATAGCAGATTTGCAACTTTACTACCTTGGGACAATGTCACATGTGGTCTACATTGTTGATTCTGTTGTTGTAAAGACCTACTTTCTCCAACTACCATAGCTGTGCACTCTTTACATGGCCTCTACTCCTGCTCTACCAAGCCAAGCCTCAGTTGACCAATGGTCACCAGGTCTGCAAAAAGTGATTTTTTATGTTGAATCATAGATGTGCACAACACTTGCCATTTATGGCAAGCTTGAGGATCACAAGGATTGTAGGTGGATGTTACAACACCTGGATAAAGAATTGGTAAGATGTCTTGGATTGCATTGGAGTTTATCTGATATATGGGCCAGAACTATATTCTCCTATATCTGGGTGTAGCAGCATTGAACAACATCAAATATAATGTTCTGGACCTCATTATATGTCTGAGCTGTTGGTACCCTCTGGCAGAGAAAGATGACATCCCTCAAGAAGTCTGGAGGTCCTTTGAAGCATGGACAGTTCCCACCCATCCAGGTCAAGTTGTACATTGGTATAGCTGTGATTAGTGAAACTATATAGGTATTGAGACCAAGCATCTAAATGAAGAATATTCAAGTCAAAGCAGTGTCCACTGGAAAGCCCTTTTAGCTCTAGACAAGTTCTGATCAGCAGCTGGATCAAGATTCCAGTTGATGACAAATGATCTAATCTGCCAGTTTTCAAATCCATCTGCCAGACCTGGCTCTCTGGTGCTGATTCTATTGTGCCATCACATTTAGGAGAACTGACTGGTATTGACTCAATCACCAATTCCCTGAGTGACAATAGCCCAATACTATCTGACTGTGCCTCTCCAACCTCTGTGCTTGATACTCAATCACCTGCATGGCCTCCATTAATGCTTGACAAGGCCAATGATCCTTCCAATCTATGCTACCACCTCTTTCTCAAAAGTAGGCAGAATTCTGGGCTCATCTATCACCCTACAAAGAAATCATCTGTCATTCAAGCACAGGCACAGTCTCAATCACTTTCCCACCCTATTTCCCTTGTTCAGCAGAGCTTCTTCTCACTGGCACAAAGTGATGAGGAATGGATAGATGTTGAGAATCCATTGTTTGATGATCCAGACCTCAGGGGAATGGCTTTTGAGCCATACCACTGCAACAACATGGGCATTCCACCTCTGTTTGATGCTGAGAAAAGTGGATCAGAAGAAGAACAACTCCCACCACTCTTCATTGCATTGAACAATGGGTTAGACAGCAGAGAGGAGTTGGCTGATGACAGGCTTCCCTTTCTATTCAAGGCAACAGATGATGGGTCTGACAATGGTGACAGGGCTGACAATGGAAGGGAACTGGATGATGGTATCCCTCCCCTCTTCATTGCAGTGGATGATGGGTCTGACAAGGAGGTGACATCTGACAATGGCAGTATACTGATGGACAATAGTCTTCCTCCCCTTTTTATTCCATTGGATGCCAGATCCAACAATGGAACTTCAATTGCTAGAAGGGTACAGGGGCCAAAGAAAATGTACTGGCAAATATAACTTACATCTGCATAGCAGATCAACCTGCTGGAGAGATTGCCTCATTCCACCAGGGATATCACACTGCTGGCAGCCAATCATATTTCCAAGGGAAAGACTTGGAAAGAAACCTGTTATACCATTTTTTGACAGTGTATTTCCAATGTAAAAAGGCTTTAAACAATGGAAGAAGCCTTTTTCCAAAGGAAAAAATCTGTTAAAGAAATGGTATAACAGGTTTTTTTTTCCATTTTTCCACTGAAAACAGGTTCCAGTGCCAGCAGTGTCACCAGATGCTGCAATGGATAGTGATTCTGCACCATCTCTATTCATTCCAGATCACAATTCACATGTGTCAGACAGCAACTCTGCAATAGACACTAAACCTGGACCAGCCCACTTGACTATACCAGATGACAAAAGTTCATCTGATACTCCTCTATTCCTCAAGGAAATAATGTGGAGGAGTGGCAAAGATATGATGAAGTAGTAACAACATGTCAGGACAAGAGATGCATTGACATGCTGTACTAGCAATGTAAGTCAATCTGCATCATATACCTGGCAGACTTAATTGTTTCTGCCAGAACAAGCTTTCTGGTGAGCAAGAGATTATGGTGGATGTAGGCCCTTTGACCCTTTCACCCCAGCTGACTTTGCTGATATTTCCGATGTTTTCTCAGAAACTTCAACTTCATCAAGCACAATATCAAGTGTTGTAGGAACCCCATATACACCACTTGACTTTGAGTTTTTAAGGGACACTGCTTTCTTCTTGTTTTTGGAATCAGAAGTCACAGAGGATAGAGAGTAGAACTCATTGATGTAGATAGAATGACTGTAAATATATGTGAGAGAAAAGATGCCAAATAGAAGCTGCAGCCAGAACACTGCTGATAGGAGAAATGAGAGTACACTGTGGTGCCAGGGAAAATGGGCACACCAGATTCGCAGCCACTTCCAGGAGGGTGCTTGCAGCAGAAATAGGGCACACCAGATTACCAGCCACTGCTGGAAGCCTGCTCCCAGTGGAAATAGGTATACATCAGACCACCAGGGAAAAGCTTCACACCCTCAGCAATCACCAAAACAGTTGAAGCTACACAACATTTGAAGCCATTGGATATGATAGTTGAATGTGGAATAGCTGAAATCAAATAAGAAAAATCATTGCAAATTGATAGGTTAAAGGAGGGAGTCAAACCCTAGGCCTGACAGTTGAAATATGGCATAAGGAGTGATCCAAACCACTGATCCACAATGTCTCACATGTTTCACTATCTTCAGGCATATGTTGGAGCAAACACTGGCCAGGGAAAATAGGTGAAACAGATTCCCAGCCACTGCTGGAAGGCTGCTTACAACAGAAATAAGTATACACTGAACACAAACCAATGATAGTTACATTTGGAATAGTGGGAATTGAATAAGCAAAAATTATTGCAAATTGCTATGTCAAGTGAGGAGTCAAACTCTAGGCCTGACAAGAGGAATGTCATGTAAGAAACAATCCAGACCACTAATCCATAGTGGCTCAGAATGTTTAGCCATCTATAGGCATCTATAATTGAAACAATGACTAAAAATGATTCAAAATTTATACAGATGTCAAGCAAGGGATTCAAATCCTCAACCAGACAGATGGTTGAACTGGAATAATGAACAATCCAGCCCAGTGAACCATAGTGCTTTGGAACAATAAGCTGGCTCCAAGCATATGCTGGAGCAAACAGTGGACAATTGAAATGATGACAAAAAATGTTTTCAAAATTTATAGGCATGTCAAGTAAGGGATTTGAACCCTCAACTTGAGCATATGAGGCTGCAACATTAGCAGAGTACTAATGCTGGAACCCACTAAGCCATGAAGGTCTGATATACCCAAACCATGAGGGTATTTTGCTTCAGAGTGAGCCTACACATTGGTTAGAGCATGGAAGAAAAAGTGCAATAAATAAAATTCAAGACCAAATCAGCAGTCAATTGTCAGATCAAGGAATTGAACCCTCATCCTGACAGAGAGAAGTGTAACATTATGGCACTTGAAACCATTAAGCCATGATATTGTTCCCATAATCCTATTTCTCTGGAACATCTGCAGACTGCACAATCATTGGAAATGGTCATTTCCACTGGGTTTGCAACAGATGACACTCCAGCAGTGGAAACAGTTCTGTGACAGCTTCTCAACCCTACTAAAATGCTTCTATGATGGGCTCTTGACCCTATCAAATTGCTTCTGTGATAGCTTCTCATGCCTACTGGAACTGCTTTACAGATTTCAAGAAATATCTAATACAGATGTACTGAGAACTTTTGAATGGAAATACTTTGACAGGATCTGGCAATGGACAAGAATCTCAACAACAGAGTGGCCTTTGAATGGAAAGAGTTATATGTGATGGCCCACACTGGCTAATGGAACCACCTTTTGCAATGGATGTTACATGGCAACAGAAAGTGGAATAAGGTGTTCACTGATACTGTTGACAATGGCACAATGTAAGACTCTTGCAAACTAAGAGGGCAGTCAAAGATGTCTGCTCAAAGTGTATTTGACAACACATTGTAACATTGCAATGGCACTGTTGCAGATGTAACATTGTTAACTTCTGCTACAATGCAGAGGACTCTGCTGAACATGTAGCATACAATACAAAACATGTTCTGCTACAATGTATCATTGTTGGTATCACCATTGATTTCCATCATGTGTGTGTGAGGCTTGTAGGGCAGCAATTGTGTAGGCTGCCATTGTCCAAGGGGCTGCAAAGCAAGGCTCCCCTGCATCCAAGGTTATGTGTGCCACTAGAAAGGTGCCTTCTTCTATTCCTATGCTTTGTTATCTTCTGCTTATTCAATTCCTTTTTGCTCCAGACCTGCAAGTCTAAGGCCAATGTGGACATGCCCAACTTAACCAAGAAAGACATAGTTACACTCACCAGTGATGCCCCAGTGTGCACTTGCTCTTGCCATGCTTGCTCTGTCATTGGACATCATACCAACCTCTTCCTTAATCTTCAGGTCAAGTCTTCAGGTCAAGTCCTCTGTATGCATTGTCTGTTTCTCTCCACTCATTGTGTTGCTAACCCATGGCAGATAGGAGGCTACTCCCAAGGCATCCAGGCTCACCAAAAGTATCAAGGCCACCAGGGCCACCCCAAGCACACCAAGAAGGCTAGCTGTGGATTCTGTTCTGGCTACAACCACAATTGTACATTTCTAACTTTGAATGATCATCCACTATGTACAAGCATAGTACTAGTATGTCTACAAGTGTGATATGGACTCAGCAATCTGGCTATTGTAGGGTATAGGGTATAGAGTGTCTGGGCTTCTGGGCAAAGGGCACCAAGCCCTGCCCTCATTATCATTTGTCTGATTAAAGCTATTTTTGGGCTTAGGTTTTCTATTCTCAGTCTGAGGTGTTCCTATTGGGGTGTGCTAGGCTGTAGGCCACTTTCCTGGGCTCTTGCACTGGTGTCTGGGTGATCCAGTGGTCAAATTGTTGTGCCACAACTGGCTGGACAATGTCCTTGGTCCCACTGCTCACTTGGAAAGCTTAATTTTTGTGATCCAATAGTTTTTGGCCTAAGCTTTGACATTCTAGTCCAAAATTTTACAGATTCCTGAGGTTAGGTGAGCAGTGCCTGACTCTTCAATACCACCTTTGTCCAATCATGAACAAGGCACATCCCCAAAGATCTCTAATCTGGTGGGTACTAAGCCTTCCAAAGTTGTTCTCCATTGCTGCTTTGTCCTGTGGGCATATGCTCCTCCATACTCTCCACATGGCCTTCAGTAGTATAGCCCATAACCTCTATACAGCTGGTAATACATGGCTCTGTCTGACAAAGGGATATTTGAATACCACCAGAGCTTTCAGAAGTCCAAGTGAGCTATAGACAGTGTTGTGAAACACTCAGATTCACATTGAAGGATCTTGTCCCATTCTGAAATTACAGTGCTGTATATGAGGTAAGTATTGTAAGGGGACTGGTCTTTGGACTGTCCCACCCTTGCCTAGCTTAGTCTGTGGGGATTGGCACCTCTATCTAGCCAACCTCTAGACCACCTGGCCCCTTCTTATTACCTCACTGTCTTGGCTCCCATGCCTAATGGGTATATTGTATCTGGCACATGGTATATTGTTGTTGATCATTGATCCTTCTACTACTGGACCCAATTAGTCAATAGTTTTAGTCAATGGCCTCCAACTTAGTCATAGGTACTTAGTCATCTAGTAACCTTGTAGTATATAGGCAGACCTGGGGATAGGATATTCCCAGTCCAAACATTAGCATTGCTTCCAGGTTTATTCACTAGCATAACTGTAAGCTTGGCCAGTGTGGCCCCTTGCCTTCTGCCTTTGTCTCCCATTGGTTGCCCCTTGCCCACCACACCTCTGGCTGGCATGCATGTTGCTTGCCTCTTGACTGGATGGTCAGGACATGAGTTGTGGACTTGGCTTGGACTATCCATAGCCATCATTGTCCAGGTTGAACAACTTTACTTTTTGCAGAACTTCCTTCAGTACTCTGATCTGTCCTGCTGTGAGTTTCAGCTGTTTCTCTCCTCCTTGCTCTTCTTTGATGAGATCTATCTTTGTTTTTGATCTTGTGTTCTCTCTGTCCCAGATAATGTGATAGGGGTTGTGTTGGTCCCTGTGGAATCTCCTCCCTGCTCAGTCCCCAATTCCCACCTGTATTGAGAGGTGTACTATGTATTCAATCTATGTATTCAATCAATTAGTTTCAAATGACCCTTGCTGAAATGTTGATGCCAATCCCTAATTTGTGCTCATCTAATTGTTTCAGAGTAAACTTGAGAGTTGACCCCATGAACAAAGTGGATATTCTGATTGTGAACTTGAAAGGTCTTGCTGATATAGAAGAACCATATAACACAAAAAGACTGACCTAGAAAGCAAGTGTCAAGATGGAAGAGCCTAAGGTTTCTGTTCCACTTGCATTTCCTTTATATGATTGTTGTAACTTTGTGTTTCTGTTCATTAGCTTTGCAAAAATGGTAGCTACAACAAACTATGATTGTATCATGAGTATCAGCAATGTAGTGAGATAATCTTAGTCTTGGAGTCCTGATTTTTTATATTAGCAGAAGAAGAACTTTTTTTGGTATCCATTAAAAGGTATCAAGTGTTAAAAATGTGGGCGAAATGAAGAAATACAGCAAATGAATTTGATCTGATGTATGATGTTGTATGGTAGGTACATATATATCAAGCAGTGTATCTGATCATGCTTGTTACATGTAAAAGTGAGGCTTGTTGTTGCCAAACACTCATTTGGCCTCACTTTAATTAGATGGAGCCCGAGAACTGTTGTTAAATTTGCCCTGGGTCTTGATTGCCTTGATTTTGCAAGTAGAATAGTCCATATAACAATCATCACCACTTGACCACAAATGTCCCATACCTCTGTATGACAATATATGATTTACCCTTACAAAATTGCCGTGAGATTGTCTAAATCTGTTGATCAGACTCTATTTTTCTACTAGGCACAGATTCCAGCCTTATCTGTGAAGTGACCTCAGGCAGTTCCATGCATATCAATGCAGATATATTGATTGACCGTGTTGTGTCACTGTAGCCAGAGTTCGTCTTTGATTTTTCGCATGATCTTGTCATCACAGCCGATTGCATTCGAGCTGCCTAAAATTGAGATATATCCAGTTTTTCAGGAAGTGTTTTTGTCACATAATTAGAGGGTGGAACTCGCAGTTAGCGAAATTCTCTGGAGTTCCTTTCACTGCGGGCTAATATAATTAAAAAAAAAACAAAACTCACAAATCACCAATCCTCCCATCTCACCCCGCCGCCTGCGCCCTCTCCAGCATCTTATTAATCGCAACCGGCCTTCCACACGCCAGATGCGCCATTTCACCCAACCTCGCCTCTCTCATCCTTAGCAATAACCTCGACATAAACTTAGGCGTTACATACTCCTCCTCACTGTACCCCTCCGCTTCATCCATCTCTATCGGTGTACTAACCCTACTCCCGACAACTGACCTCTTCGCTGGACTTACAACTCCGCTACTATTACCCCCGGATAACGGCGACTGTCCTTGCCCTTTCCCGCCATCCGGCGTTCCATTCTCTTTGTACCGCTCCCAGAGCGTATAGAGAGAGATTATTTCTTGGACAACGGTTGCGACAAGCGGTAGGGAGACGTTTAGTCCAGCAAAGAAGGATATTGGGTCTTGGGATTTGTCTTCGGGTTTGGTCTCTACGGAGAGTGGCGGATGCTGTCGTGATGAACGTCGGGGTTGGGGCGCGGGAGTTGGTGAGTGTGTTGCAAATGCAGAGATATCAGCAGAGACTGGGCTTGGAACCTTGCCTGGAGGGCTGTGTATGACGAATGTTAGATACAGTGCAGCGATAGCAATGATGTGTGGTGGGTGGAGGAGGCATAGGTCAGAGCGATATGTATCATTTATGATGAACCTTTGATAAAATGAAAATTTAGCAGGTTTCGGAGAAATAAGTTTAAGTTTACCAAGCGGTCTGAAGTGCGTTTTCTGTGAGCTCAAGTTGCCCCTCTCCGGTCCCCCAGTATCTTGAACCTTCATCAGTACCGAGGCCAGTACCTACCTCGTCCGCCTCACCCTCCTCGGAGCCAAAAAGGGACGCTGATTCTGGTGTTTCTTTCTTGCAGAGAGTGAGGAGGGTGCGGTAGGGATGAAAAACAACCAGGTCACATTCCAGATCATCGACCAAGTAAAATTCCATTTCTGCCAACTTGGTATGGTCCGATGGGAAGTACTTGGCATTGTAGGCATCCTCTGGATGGCCTGTCAATCACTTACTCACCAAAATTAAGGCTGCAGAGAAGGCTTACGACTAAACAATGATCTTGATTCCGTGACAACATTCTTGATATGAACAGGAGATTCTTCCGCCTTCGCAGCGACATAACAGCAAGCTGCGATGACCATAAAAGGATCTGTTTCGCAATACGCATTTTTTAGGTAGAATCGTCGAAAGAACACTGATGCAGTTGCAATAGCTCGTTGCCGTAATCCAAGTTTCTTCCCGAGCTTTGATATGGCTAAAAGCCGATGAGTTCCCAGACAGAATCAAAAAAGACGACAAAATAGTTGATTCTCGCCCACTAATAATAAGTAGGGCATTGCGTCAAAGATATGAAATGACAAAAGAGAATAATCTTAAGACCACATCTTGGATCTTTAGAGTCTCGCGAGGCTTAGTTAGCTTATGGTTCTATCTCATAGGTTGCGCTCCAAACTCACAGCCTCACTAAATTTGTAAAGAACTTAACCACTCACCATTCCCGAAGTAAATTGCGAGAAAATACAAATGATCTGGATCATCAACGTATTTCAAGTCTTCTCTCCTGGCCTGTCTTAATGTTGCGCGGTCAACTATCCACCGTTTACTGACAGCCAAAATATCCATAAGTTGGATCAAAGGAGGCACCTCTTGATCTCACTAATGCGAACTAGACCAGAAGTCTGTAGCCATCAATGGGAGCGTTGAAGGGACAGTTTCCAAGCTGCGTGAAACCGTTCAGCGAGAAAAAAAAAACACGGACTGCTGTCGCAAGCAACGTTGGGCGGAACCGGTTACTTGTACCGAAATGGCCGATGCGAGATCACGTGAGTCCATATGGCTCGGATCGGACTCGAACGGAATGCAGCCGCGGAAACAAGTTTTCTCATCTTTACTGTCAACTCTCACTATCTCTATACGCAAAAAAACTTAAAGGCCCATGTTCGCTCGCTCTGCTGTCCGTGCGCTTGCGCAACCCTCTTCCCGTTTGTTCTCCTCTTCGGCCGCGCGCAACTTCAAGGTCGCGGTCCTCGGTGCTGGCGGAGGAATTGGACAGCCTCTGTCTCTTCTGCTCAAGAATGACCCTCTGGTGACTTCTTTGAGCTTGTATGATATCCGCGGCGCACCTGGCGTCGCTGCCGATGTCAGCCACATCGACACTTCTAGCGAGGTGAGCTTTCGCAATTTTTGCTCCGTGAGCAGGTGACTGAAGGACAGGCGTTCTTAGGTCAATGGTTACGCCGCTGATCAGCTTGACCAAGCCCTTGAGGGTACCCAGGTCGTCGTTATCCCTGCTGGCGTCCCCCGTAAGGTGAGGCTCCTTTCACTCCATCTCTTTATAAACGAAGACTCAATCTTGGTTCTATTAGCCTGGCGTGAGTGTTTTTTTGCAAGTATGGCAAGTTTGACCCTTTATTAACGTTATTTTAGATGACCCGTGACGACCTTTTCAACGTGTGTCTATCTTTCGGTTTATATCTTGCCAAGTCATTTTAAACTCTAAATTCCAGACCAATGCTTCCATTGTTCGTGAACTCGCCGCCGCTGTCGGTCGTGTGTCGCCCGACGCTCACATCCTGGTCATCTCCAACCCCGTCAACTCCACCGTCCCCATTGTTGCCGCCACACTCGAGAAGGCTGGTGTCTTCAAGCCCGGCCGCCTCTTCGGTGTTACCACCCTTGACGTCGTCCGTGCCACCCGTTTCCTTGCAGGTGTCGCCGGAGCCAAGACCTCGGAAACTGCCGTCACCGTCATCGGTGGCCACAGCGGCCCTACCATCGTTCCCCTTCTCTCTCAAAATGCTCACGGCAAATCCGTCTCTGGTGAAGTGTATAACCAACTCGTCCACCGCATCCAGTTCGGTGGTGATGAGGTTGTCAAGGCTAAGGATGGTGCTGGAAGCGCTACCCTTTCTATGGCTTATGCCGGTGCCAAGTTCACCAATGCCCTCCTCCGTGGTTTGAGCGGCGAGAAGGGTGTCGTCACCCCCACTTTCGTTAAGAGCCCTCTTTTCGCTGACAAGGGTGTTGACTTCTTCGCTTCTAACGTTGAGCTCGGCGTATGTTTACCCATCTTCTTATATTTAATCATACTTTTCTGACTATGCATTGCAGCTCAATGGTGTTGAGAAGATCCACCCCATTGGTGAACTCGCGCCTTCGGAACAAACGCTCCTCGAGGCTTGCCTGCCCGAGTTGAAGAAGAACATCGACAAGGGCAAGGCCTTCGCTGCTTAGATGCTTAGATGGTTCCTTCTTTGTATTTGAGAGTTGGTAATGATACCTCATATGCATTTCAACTGACATCCGATCCTGTTGAAGATCTGTCTTCAGGTGTAGTTGCGAATTTTGATAAACGTCTTGCCAGCCCAAGTAATCTGGTATGTGGAGTGCATAACATAAATAAAGCCCTAAAGGCACCTACGTACAAATCGACAACGACGGAAACTAATTCGAATAACTATACCTTATAAGAGCATCACCGCACATCGTCAGGGAACAATTCCTCAGCGGCTTTCTTTGCCTCGTGCTCCGCCTCTCCAAGCGGCCCAGCAACGACAGGCTTTTCCTTCTCAACTTCCGTAGACTGTAGGGTAGTAGTGCTGCTCTCCTTATCCTCTGAGTCCTTGACGGTGACATCCTTCTCGTTCACCAAACCATCCTTCTCCGCACTCGTCCCATCAACGATAGGCGCTGCGACACTAACACCACCTCCACCATTAGCGACGACAACCACCTCCGTCGTAGTAGGCAACGCTTCTTGCGTCACATGTTCCTCATTCTTGCTCTTCACGTCCGCTCCTGCGTCCAGACGGTCGAATACATTTCTCCCCGGTTCTGGAACGTTCTCTCCGCGTATGCCTGTAGTCTCGGAGTCGCCCGCGTCCGCATCGGCGTTGGCTTGAACAAGGTGGGCATAAGGTTTCAGAGGTTCATTATCGTCGCCGTGAGGGATGACGATCGCGGGACGTCCGTCTGCTTCGCCACCGACCGTTGTATGAGCGACAGGGATTTGGGATTTGACCGGCGTTGCTGCGATGTTGTTGTATTGCGAATACTATGATACTTTAACTCGTGATCTGAGGATACATATCAGGATACCACATACCTCATCGAGGAAATCATAGCTAGGAGGCTATCTTTAGAGGCTGTATGTAACGCTGATTAGAAAGTGAACTCACCAAGAGAAATCCCATGTCTTGAGCACTTTGGCACTAAGGCATTTGCTTTTTGTCCAAGGCGTACCATACGCGAGGGGACTAAAACGGGAAAACTGCCATATCGCGAGTAAGACGAGCACAGCAGCAATCTGCAGGCGTATCTTTGGGCGTAAAGTTGACGTCACGAGATCAAACACAACACCAGTGAGCATAACGGCAAAGTACAATGCGGGGAAGTAGTGATGCAGAAATAGTTGACGGCCCATGATGAAAAAGGGGAAATAGTGCAAAAACCAGCCGACGAATAGGAAACCGCATAATGAGTCGTATTTGACAACTTTGGCTGGAGATCGTTGTTATCACGAGGTAAAGGAATAGGGGATGTCCACGTACTGTTGTCGAAGTCACGGTAACCACGTTGGGCACGAAGGATGAGGAAGCCACGCACTAAAGCGTATGCGACGACAGCGGCGGTACTCAGCCACCACACTATGGGGTTACCGATGAGGTATATCTGACGGTGGTCCTTGACCCAGAAATTCTGCACCTTTTTTAGAAAAAGATTATGATAAAGAATGAGATAAGACTAACAATACCACGGAGAAGGCGCGGCCACGATTCGGGACGAGAGTCGTACGTGTGACGATCCGTCAATCCAGCGTTGGTTGTCCACATGACCTGCTGCAACTCGAAGAACTTGCCGAAGAAGCCAGGGAGCTTGTAGTTGACCTTTGGAGCGTCAGGAGGCACTATGGAACATAAACAAAGTTCGGGAACGCGGATGAGGAATGAAACTTACAAACAGGGTGCTGAGCAGTCTCAATGTACCACAACGAGTTTGCCTTGACCGCGTTCTTATTACACGTCACCTCCTGCTGCTCAAAACCCCAATCAGGAAGCTTGACTTTGTGGGAGAAGAGATAGCAACCGGTAAGCCCGTGCCTGAGCCTGAAGACAGTCCGCAGAGTGCGAAGGCGCTTCGCTGACTCGCTGTCACGCCTATCACCATGTTCAATTTCGAGATACCAATCGTCGTTCGCGTCGCCTGCGAAACCGGGTAAGCCATAGGCCGAGACTTCGTTTTGAAAGTCAACGTCGGAGACAGGTGGGCGATGGTCGTGCGAGTGGAGGTGTTTTTCTGTCGCAACATGCTGAAGCTTGATGCGGGTACCGTGGACAATGTATGAAAGAGGCTCGGAAGACCAGTCAAAGGTATGGTCCGAGGCATTGAAGATGCGCCAGTCGTTGTTTCCGTCGCGGTGGGGGTAGAGAGTGACTTGTTGCTCTGTCGAAAGAAGTCAGTAAGGTTCATCAAAAAGCAAAGTAACGCGAACGTTTGCTTCCGCCGGGGTAAGTGTGGACGTGCGAGTGGAGATATCCTCCTTGGGTGTTAAGGTGACGGATCGTCACCAATGATCCAACACCAACGTCAGCGTACGTGTCTACCATCCCTCGGCCGCCAAGGGTGTGTTGGAACTCGGAGCTCATGAATCCGTCGCCATCTCCCGAATTCTCGAGAATGAGGAAGTGAATTTGGAACATCGTCATGTAGAACACGATAGGAATGGCAATGAGACATATCGCCCGTGCCATAAAGTGTCGAACGAACAAACTTGGAGGCACGCGGAGATCGCCAAGAAGATTCCATAATTGCAATACTGTGCTCACCCCGACAGTAGCAATCGTGAAGAGACCAACCCACTTGCAGCTGACGACTGCGCCGAGGGATAATCCAGTAAGCGTGAGCCACGTCCACCAAGACGAAGTGAAGGGCTTGTGTTTGTCTTCGCTGGAAAAACCGGTCCAGAAGAAGATGGTGAGCGCTGTGAAGAAAATGAGAGGAGAGTCGAGGAGGATGAGACGCGATTGAGTAATGAGTCCGTTTTCAAAAGTGATGAAGAGAGAGACTAAAAGAGCGGTCGTCGCCCGGCAATCCAGTTGACGCAGGGTAAGATAAGCTAGAGGGACAGTCGCAACGCCCAGCGTCGCGGGTACCATGCGCATTGCAACGTATGGCACACGTTCGTACATTCTGCACCAGTTAGTCAGGGTGCTGAAGATCAAAGCTCTGCACCCACTTTCCAATTTCCTTAAAGTCAAATTGCCCATCGTATCCAAAGATGAATGCCGCCAGCGTGATCAACAATTTTGCTAATGGAGGATGCACATCGACAAAATACTGCGTCTTGATGTATTTTGAAGCAAATTTACCAAAGTGGACCTCATCGAAGCTATCCCCTGTTAGATAATAGGAAACAAGAGTTTTCTGTATTCTTACACAACGCTGTCTGGCTTCGAGAGTCGAAATAACCGTACACCCGCTGCCACGAGGACGAGAAGAAACAATAGCTTCACCTCACCCTCAGTCAAACTCAACCCGCCTGGCAGGTATTCTTTGCTCTTCCCTAGAAACCCCTTCGAAGCCGCCGCTCTCCGTGCATCTGCATCCAGATGGTCATCCCGAGAGTGCGGAAATCGCTGGGAAACTACCGACGCAACGTGAGCAACCCCTGGAGGTGGCGAGGCCGGTCTTCGCACTCTAACATGGCCAGACATCGAGATTCGTGCGCTTTCTGCTAATTAGAATATGTGGTGCCCAAGGATTCCAAAAAAAATTCAGGCAATTAGAAAGGAGGATGGGAGAATCGAAAGAGAAATTCTGACGTGTCTGATGGCGGCTTCCAGATTGGGAAAGGTTAAATGGGATTATTGTGGATTGAGTCAAGCCAAAGACAAACTGGAAACTTTGACTCTTTTCAGTCTGTAAAAGCTTCTACTTATTCTCCAGAAAGGAGAATAGTTGTCCTGTGTATATCATAGACAACTATAGTTCCTGATGATGAACTTGAAGAGGTTTATCACATATGATATGTTTTGACTATAAATCTGACCTGAATTTGATTGCTGATAGCCTCTGACTTGCAAGTGTGTATTCTGTGATGTGAGGTGGTACTAACATTAAATTGTAATATCAAATCCCTAACTAAATAAAGTGAGGCTATACTTTGACTGGAGTACTGATAGTTGTATGCTGGCTTTCTGATCTCAAGGTGTGTGTTCAGACTTGAAAGTGTGTATTCTTAGAATTTCACCATAATCAGTTCTTATTCCCTTGTAGTCAACTTATTTCTAATCATCTCCAATTTTTCTGCTCTCAATGGATATTTTACTACATTATGACAGCCTCTGAAAAAGGATAGTGGATTTAATTTATTATGCTAATGAAACCATTGGTGAAGAGAGCATTGAATATTGCTTTGAGATGGAAAAAGCTTTAGAAGGCAGTATCAATCTCGAATGTGTAACATTGATGATCCTCTGTTAAGGGATTGGAACAGGAGGTTTTTTGCTCACTACTATAACATATATATATGTTTTGATAGATTAGATTGCTGATAGCTCTAGACTAGCTTCCATTTCTGAGGATCTGGAATCCACATGCTTTTGGATCTAAAGGTGTATGGTTTGTGATCAGATGGTCATATGTCAGATATATTGAGTTGAAGAAAACAGATAAATGATGCTTGATAAATTTCAATATAGAGTATTGGAAGGGGATTATCAAAGCATCATCACCACTTCAAGAAAGAATCAAGTCAAAGGTCTGATTGCTCCATATTGATACCACTTAGTGATACCATAAATGAGATTAAAGATATCTCATTGCTCAGGCTACTTTCTAAGTTCTTTCTTTTTAGTATATTTTGGTGCCAAAAAATTGTTAAACATGCTCTTCAAAGTTGCAAAGACCTAACTGAACATAGTGAGGTTGGGTCTGGATCTTATCATCAAGTTGACAAAATACAAAGACCTAACCAAATGTAGTGAGGTTAAGTCTGGATCTCAGCATTGAGTTGGTAAAACACAAAAACCTAACTGAATGTAGTGAGGGTTGGGTCTGGGACTTAGCAAGAGCTACAGGCCCATGCCAAAGGCATAGACTATAGCTTATCTCTATACAATATGTGATGACAGACATAGGAAAGTGGCTACACCTATGCAATGACTCCTGAGAAGAAGGGATGAGTAAGTGCTGACTAAGAGCCTTCCTTTTAAGGTAACTCAGCTATTTTTGGCACTTTGAATGGGTTTGTTTAAAGTGATACTTAAATAGATGCATACCATTTTTTGACTATGTGTGAAATGTACCAGATAGTCTGCAGGCATGGAAAAGGCCAAATACAATTTAGCAGACACTGTTTTTCATGCCCCATGTGTTTTTTTGATACAATATGGTCAAACATTGCATGTTTCTGAAGTTGTGAAAAGGAAACCACACAATAAAATATGTTTAGTCACATCTATTGATTGATTGATGTTGACTAAAGCTTATTAGTAAATCCTTAACTACATTGAGCTATTGTTATATTAAATATCTCATCATGCAAGTCAATTCTAATGGTTGTGACCATTAAAATGCTTAACAATTGATGTTTCAGGGCATACAAACCAATCCCCTACTACTCTTTTCAAAAGAAACTTGAACAGTTACACATGACAGATCTTGATGATTGTTGAGCAAATAGAAACAATAGATCTTTGAAACAGATCAATATTGTGGTTGTTCCACCATTTCAATATTGGAACTGGGGGTATAGGACCTGAAGGTATTAGATCTTTGGAAACAATCAGTACTGTGCACGTGCCATCACTTCAATTTGGGCCTGGGAGTGGGGTATTAATCAATCTATAGGATGTGGGGGTTCAATCAAGACTTAGAAATGATCACTAATCTACAGCTACTACTTCTGGCTTTCTAAGAAGATCTAGTAGGCAGTCATCAGCCTTCCTTATCAAAGAATGAATTTCTATGGTGTCATTCCTACTCCTGGCATGTTCTTTACAGATTCAATCCAGCTTGGCAACACTACTTGTATTATCCACTGCTTCTGGATCTCCCTCTTAAAGGTGTCACAAGTATGATCATCTCTAAATGAATCAAAACCCAGCCATTCTTGCTCAGTTTGAGTTTTCACATATAATGAAATTCTCCTTTTCCTTTCTCTATCTCCCTGAATACCAGCATGGTCAAGCAAAGATTTCATGCTCTGTAAATACTGCTGAACCTCGGAAGGTTCAGTGTACTTAACCTTAGGTGCATCCCTGCTGTTAGACAATGGTAATTTATATCAAGTGGCTTACTCCATACTTCTGACCAAAGTAGTTGATTCAAGGACAGGAGACAAAGGTTGGTTTTTGATTGAGGCTGTCTTGTCAGATCTAAAGTTTCATTGTTTGAGTATAATTTCAATGTTATACAAAGGAGATACAGTGCTTCTGCTAGTAGCACAAGTTTCCCTTCTCCTTTGGTTAAGAGAGTCTTGAACTCTTGGTGTAGTAACCTTTGGTATGCTGAGCCAAGACCCAGGTGGAGCAAAACTGATGTTCACTTTGGTTGAACTCCTCATGGAGATTCAAAAGTGAGTTTTTGTGTAAAGAAGCCCCTTGCAGTGGGCTCCAGATGCTGTGAAATTGTAAGTTTGGCTTTGTTGAAGGAGTTCAAACTCAGTGCAATCTCAGCTTGCTTCACAAAGTGTTCGGGGCTAGTCCACACTTAACTCACTCAATGGAACATAGTAAAATATAATTTATTGATTTAGTTAAAACCTCAACCAGGTTAAGTTTCCAAGCAAGGCTCAAATACAATTTATAATGATAAGCCTGAAGCTATCAAGTGTTTGTAGGCCTAAGAACTCCACTTCCTGGAGAATTCTGAGTCATGGCAAGTAGTTGCTTGCCTGATAGGCTCAAAAATCCCCTCTCTTTATATCCCTCATTCCATGCGTTGACCAGAACCATTTCCATGCATTTTTCCATTGTTTGGGAGCCCAGTCAGCTGGTAGGAGGTCCGGCCATTGTTGTACCATGTGAGCAGAACTTGGCAGTGTAAACCCTTCTTCATCTTCCTTTTCCTGGTTTGTCATTCCCTTCTTTTCTACTTCCTTCTTTCAACTATCCATTCTTGAGGCCAGCGTGCTCAGTTGTTGTTTAGGTGTGCATAGAGGCAGGCAACATACAGGGCTCAGCTCGAATGTCCGGTCGAGCGCCTATCTTCCGGTCGAGCGCCGATCTTGGCGTCGGCTATCTGGGTATCTGGGTACCTGATTGGGCCGAGTTTTCTCCTGATTGGTCTGACCTTCCCCTTCCCTTATTCGACCTTTCCTCTCTGTTCCCTGCCAGCTGTCTGGACTCAGGTTTTCGTGGCTGAGCAGGTCGTTTATACGTTGGGATGAGCCTGGATAACCCAGATCAAGAATTTGTGATCCGAGATCGGCTCATCGGCGTATCAGTATCAGAGGTTGGAAGATGATGTCACTGAAGTTTTCCAGGTCCATGCTCATTACAGCCAAAGCAAGCTGTAGAAAATCTTCAGAAGACATTAATCAGGTCCCGAGGTCTAAGTCATATGACAAGTCTGGATGTAACATTAACAACATGACTAGATTAGCCAGTGTCAGAGGTGATAGACGGAACGAATAGAAGAATATGTATATATAGACCAAGGGGTCCTGGGAAAAACTCTTGAACCGAGGGCTGAGTGGGAATTATACTTCTCAGCTTAGTTTCCCAGAAAATCACTCTTTGAGATAATCAAAAGGCCAAGAGATAAACGTTCTCCTCAAGTCCGAGCCGGTCGGTCCCGACTCCCATGCGATAACTGCCACAAACCCAAGCAATACGTAGACTGGTCTCAGCCACCAAACTCTCTCGACGATTTGGAGCATTCTAGCTGATTATCCAACCCTACGTAGATTGAGAAAGATGAAAATTTCGAGCAATATCATACGCGACTTGGCCATCAATCTGAGAGGTTCTGTCAGATGTCCGCTGTGAAAGGCTCGGCGGTCGGCAGACTCAACGGCAGCAAGTGGAACTTCCAGGCAGTTAAGTAATTGGGGTAATCATCCGGGTACTGTTCCACTTTCAAGTTAGTTCCATTCATACTTTCACCGAACGATAACAAATTACCTGGTAGAGCAAAGATTTTCTGATCTCAAATTGTGTGATGACTCACAGATTACAAGCCCGGCTCCCAGCGAGCTCAAATTTTGCGACCAAATAACGATGGAGTCATTTGGCAGACTGTCACTGGCAGTGAGAGCTCCCGGTTGTCCAATTTCTCAACTTGAAGAGTCATCAGTCACAACGCCGCTTGGAACTAAGTTTGACTCCGATTCGGACTACAATGACGTGGTACAGGATGACCAATGTCTCCCAGATTTTAGATCTTTCGAGTACTTTGCCACTTATTCAGTTTCCCTCAGGCTTATCGGTGCTGATTTTTTGTCTACATCTCCGGACCCTCCCAGTAGCAAATTTGACTCGATTTCGAGGCCAAACTTCCGAGATCGTGGATGTCGGACTCCGATCCTTGAACCCGAACCCGCCTCTCTAGGCCACATATATCAGCTTCTACGAAGAGGAATAGTCTGTTCCTTTCGAAACCTGTAAAATCGTCCTCTGTGCTCTTCGCTCATGATCTTGGGAGGAGTTAATTTTGTGCCTACGACGGCAGAGCAACAAGTCATGCCAGAACCAGGCTCCCAATTATACGCTTTCTGGTATGGGTTTACCATCAGTGCTACATTGGTTCTGGCTGGGGGTGTATTTGCGGGGTACGCGATACAAATTTGAATCCATGGTCTTTTGATCATAGCTGTTCATATAGTTTGACTCTTGGATTGATGGGATTAGACGAACTCCATCTTCGTGTCTTGGCAGCTTCGTCACCGAATTCGGCTGAGAAGGCGAATGCGGAGAAAGGTATGGGATAGTTTCTACACGCATAGGTTTACCTTGAAGCGATACAATATAGTTTTGAAACTCGTTTCAAAGGGGCGTCATTGGATTCTCGTGGTAAGTCGTTAACATAATGATGTCTTTTCAGTGTAATCAACCTCCAGTCAAGGTCCTGCTTCTATGTAATGTAGTGTGTATCGATAAACCCAGATAAGTGAGACAAGGCTACAAATCTGCTGTGATCAGGTTATCAATGAAAGTCTACCGATCTTTCTGGACGACTTGGTAAGTTACGGCCAGTAATCTCGTGTCATTTGCATCACTTGTTTGATAGACTGGTGGAGGGAGATCTGCAATTATAATTTCTACGATGACCATTGGTAACTTCAGCTCTCTGCTCCAGAGAAGTTCTATTGAATGCCAGGATAGTCATTTTCGGGTGCGTGGTTGACCAAGCTGGTGGTACTTTGACTCGGATTGTGGCTGTCTTGGTTTTAGAGAGTACGTATAATCGTCATTGCGATACAAGACATGTTCAAATTGCCTAGTCAAAACAGAATCATTCCACAAGCAGTTTGCGTTCGCTATGGACTCGCTATCGGTGCCAAGTGCGCTCCATTCATCTCCACCCTGATGTGGATGCTTGGTTAGTGCTGTTTCGTCTTGATCAGTCTGCCTGTGTCGATACTGAACTTTCGGGGCCTGTAACAGCGCCTGTTGCATACCCAATAGCCAGGATACTCGATTGGGCGCTGCGGGGGAAAGCACATAACACCTACAAGAAAGAAGAACTCAAGTCTCTCCTTCAGTTTCATTGTACTGGTGAAGAGCCCCTTTGTGACAATGAGATTGCTATTATCAACGGTGTATTGGAGCTCAATACTAGGAAGGTTGAATCCGTCATGATACCAATGACGGTGAGTATTGCCTGGTCTCTCCTGATTTAGCATTGAAGTGAAAACAGGGCATCGTAACTTTGAGCTCGGATTGCATTCTGGATCAAGCGAGAGTGGATCTCATGTATGTCATAATCCTTTAATTATTGTCTCCCGTAGCCTCATATCAGATCTAGCCTCCTAAGTGGTCAAACTCATTTTCCTGTCTATGCTTCAAACGACCCAGTTGGGTTCATCGGCCTGCTCTCTGTGAAGGACAAGGAAAGTTGTCACTCCAATTTTTAGGTGGCACCAGCTAACGTTTCCTTGTTCAGCTTCTTACCTACGACCCTTCTAAGGCTCTTCCTGTTTCAAGCTTCGAGCTTTCCATTTTTCCAGAGGCATACCCCACGATAAACTGTTTGCAGGCACTGGATCATTTGTGAATATTTATTTATATCCTTGATTTAGAGCCGTAGTCAAATTAAACCTCTTGCTAAAGACAGGCCAGTCTTACCCCTCTATTATTGATAAGTAATACTCCTGGTCGAGCGGGCGGTGCTATCGGTGTGGTTTCATTGGAAGGTGAGTAAGCCACGTTCCGTCACAAACCCTCCGATTAAGTTAAAGCGATAGACATAGTCGAGGTAAACAGGCTTCGACTGTAATCCGCGTCTTATAGATCTGTTTTCAGGCAATAGTTTCACAAAAACCGGCCGACGAAGCTGTCTACGAATACAATCAAAGAAAGAAGTCCGCGAAACGTATGGCGGCATCCGCCATAAGGAAGAAGTGCGCCATCATAAGTGTGATTCAGCTGCTTTCTACTGATTGTGCATTGTAGACTTGTACCATACCAGAAGAAAACCGATTCTTTGATTTCCATCCAAAGTGTTTCCTCGCCTCTTTTGAGATCAATTCCCCGGACATACAGTTCTATCGCATACGTTCCGAATGGCACGGGTAGAAATTTCACAGAAGTCTTCTCTTGATGTAGAAATGAGTTTGGTCTTCGAAGCTCAATTGACAGGGGCATATACATAGTAGTTATTTCAGTACATTAGTGGTCCTTTCGGCCATTGATAACAAAAGTGGGAACACGAATTTGAGGAAGCCTATCGATAATTGACCACCGTTTTCGACTCTCATCTCGGTGATCCTCAGATTCCTTCTGCAGAATCCTATCGCATTGAATCAGCATTTTCGACTACAACATCAAAAATCACAATGCACCCTGCAGCAGCAACAGTAGGATTTCCATAGAGCCCGAATACTTGTTCTAAGGTGTAGATATATTCTGGAGGAAAAGGCTTGATTGTACAACCGTGGACGGCGTGGAATTCCTGGAGCGCAGCGAAGAATTGGGGAGGGTTCGTCATTCCTGCTATGAGACCCTCCTGAACTGATGGAGGAAAGGCCTGTATAAGCTGCGCATTGGACTGATTCCAGAGGTCTACTGATGCCAACGAGTTGGTCAGGATCAGGCGCCTCAACCCAGGAGGCTTTTTGCAAATCTCAAATTCACATGCAATGATAATCACTCCAGGAATGGCCGACAAGACTGAAAGAATCCTTGACGTCGAGCTTTTTGAGGAGGTTGACAAGCTCGATGATGAAAAGATCAATCAATTCATCTCTGGAAAAATCTTCGGGCATTTTCTTCAGATGGGTCGAGCGCCCATTACCCAGCTGGTCATATAAGATGACTGGGATGCCAGATTTTGTAGCAAGATCAGAAAAACGCACGAGGTAATCGTGACATAGTCCTGGACCTCCATGAAGTACAATGAGTGGTGTACCAACCTTGAGGTCCCCAAAAACTTTATAATATGTACAGCATTGGGATAGCTGTCCATCCTTTTCGTAGAACTGAAATTCGAGCGTTGCCTCTTCGGTGGGCACATCGCTGGTCGATTCAGTCATGCTATGAAGATTTTGAGTTCATGATCAATAGTCGTACACTGAAGTAGAGCGAATAGCCTGATACCTTGTTTCCATAACTCCGATGCAGAACGAGAAGTTGACCGACTGTTGGTTGAGCTGCAATAAACCGCAACAGTTACTTTGAGAAACCCAGGGCGAAATATCAGACACCGAAGTACCCCGAGTGATCATCATGTGGCATGATCTTCTGTAAGGTAAACGTGGGTAAACGTTTCACCAATTTGCTTGTGTACAGCGCCTACGAACAACTTGAAACACATGCATGTGTTTGCAATGATGCCTGAAAATCGCAACGCGGCGCAACAACGGCTAGAAACGAGGTCATGTATTGTAGTTGTAACGCACTAAAAACACGCGATGTACGTACCTAGGAACGAGGTAGATAAAGCTAGGAATCGTATGTACAAGGACTATGGTTTCTACGGATCACGTGTGCTATGATATCATGACTTTATTATAACCACTCCTTGTAAGGTAGGCGCCAAGAAAAAACAGCCGACCCTGACATTTTAATGCATCATACTGTGATTACACAGTATAAATGTAATGCATTATCCTCTGTAACTAAAATTAAGTACTGCACAGAAGTAATGCACTACTGTTGGTGGACCTTCAGAATTTGTTCTATCTCAACCTCATCCCCTGTCTTCATCTGTGTCATGACCCGTCCCCTGAACCCCCGCACATCGTCCATCAACCCCCCGAACCCCCAAAAAACCCCCGACGCTCCGCCAAACTTCTGCCCATGCCCCGCGCCTATTTCGGCTAACTCCGACGCCTCCCCGGCTAACTCCGACGGCCCCCTGGCCAACTTCAGTGCCTTCCCCGCAGCCACTGACACTTACCCTGGATCTCCAAAACCCTGAGAACCACCCCCGCTGTCCCCGATCTTCGCCACCCATCATCAACTCAACACCCTGGTCCCTCCGACCTATTCCGGAGTATCACGACAACCTCGGGGCGACCCGCGTTCCCCAATGATCCCATCAACATATCAGCGCGGCCTGATCCTTGATCGCAACCGACACCCGCCCACTCCGTTGAGCTCCGCCAAGCCCTGCCGCCGCAGCTGACGTACCCCAAAGTTCTCCGGTAGTCAGTATATAAGCCGTCGAGTAGCTCTTTGTACTCTAGTCTTGATATTGCTTAACGTTACCTATGGTCTGATTGTTTCCTTCTTGTGTTTCGTGTTTCATGTCACGTTTTCTTATCTCAGTCTCCCAGTCTTATCTCAGTCTCCCGGTCTCATCTCAGTCTCCCGGTCTTATCTCAGTCTCCTGTCTTGTCTCGTCTCCATTTCGTTATCGTTTCGTATCTCTACTCGAATCTACTCTTGTTCCATATCAACCCCATCCCATTTTGTCTGACGCTGTCTTGGTGACTCCGTCCGACCGTTGTGCCCAAGTCTTCATCAACCCTAACGACCTCACGAACTCCGCGATTATGATTACGAACCCCGACACTCCTTCACCAGGTCCGAACCTCGCTCTTTGCTCGGTCCTGGACTCCATCAACTCCAAATGATCTCCCATCAAACCCTGGCTCCGTTCCCATTGATCACACAGCCGCCTACTCCTTCGCTTCCGTGAATCTCCCATACGGTCTTCTGCCTGAACCCCGCCAGGACCGTCTCATTTCCTCGCAATCTGACTTCTCCGGACCTCCCCGGATCCATCCGGATCACATCCCACCAACTATCTGCACAAGCCATCAGTGCCCGGAATGTCTTTGAGTGTCCGGTTACCAGTGCAAGGGGATCACGCCCGCCTAGTAAGGACTCGCCCAGTGCAGCTGAGCCCCCGAGGTCAGCAGAACCTGACAATCTGTACTGTCAGTGATGGTCCTTGTCAGCAGCTTAAGATCATGTGATCACATGCTGGGACATGGCAGGACACATGGAGCAACATATGAATCAATGACCCATCTGGGAGGCTTAGCTGGTAAGCCTGAATGGCCCAAACTGTTCAAAGTCCAACTTATAGCTGGGCCTGTTTGACCTTGGGTTAGCATGTTCCAGGAATACTCAATTGCCCACAATGTAATCAGGCACCTTGTACACCCATGCATCATAAATTTGCTTCATCTGCTCTGCCACCAAATCTAACAGCTCTTTTAACTCCTCCTGTACCTCAAAAATATAATCCAGGTGGGCATCTGCTTTTGGCACTTATGGGAGTTCACTGGGTCAATTGAGAATGTCAGGTTGTAATCATACTCTGTGTAGAACAGGGCCATTCCAATTGCTGAGCAGACTCAGTTGTTGTAGGGAAATTTGGCAAATAGGAGCCAGTCCATCCAATTGTCCTGATAGTAGTCAACAAATGCCTGTAAAACCTCAAACTCTTGATTCACTCTCTTGGTTTGACCATCTATTTGTGGATGGTGTGCCATTGCCTGCTTGATTTCCAGTCTCTCCTACATCCTCCTCAAATAACATGTGATAGACCATGGGCCTCTATCTAACATGTAACAAACTATTGAACTTTACTATACCATGGATTTAATATTAATTTATTTACTATTACATTCTGTAAGAGTAATCTTTTTGTTCTACACTACATACAGTAATCATATGGCTTGGAATACTTCTGTCTTGTATGAATTAAGATCTTACGAACTATAATCTAGTTACATTTTTTGAAGTACCCAGCATGGTACTTGTATAGAACCCTTTGAAGCTAATCAACTTTGACATCAGCTCCTTCATGACTTTGATCTGAAAACCCATGGTGGTGGTAAGACCCACTTGTTGCTGAGCACTGTTACTGACATCTCCAACTATCTTATCTGGGCAGCATCTAATGTGGACACAAAATGATTATGCACAAGTCATGCAACATTATCATATGTGTTCTAGCCCCAAGGTCTGGAACAATGTAGCCATTGCATGGGATTCTAGCAACCACAAGACTACTGAATCATGAGCTTCATCACATGGAGTCTAGCCTTTGGATCTAGAACAATAAGGTCAAGACCTTTCCTTAGCAACAATCACTAACAACATTATTTAGTAACAACAATACTTCTTCTCTAAATGGACATTAAAGGCCATGTGACTCCTCACTTATCATTTCTCTTGTCTTGCTTACAAAACATACCTGAACAGCATCTACACTTTGGATATTGATGTGAGGTATGCTTTTGTTTTTTACTGACACCTATTATGCATCTTTTTGACATTGTATACATATACTTGGTTACCATACTGACATCCAGTATTTATCATGGACACTTTGGCAGATGCCATTGCTAGCAGCAACTATTTTTCCTTTCTGAATACTATACTTACAAACAGTATGAATACTGCCTGTACATATAAGTATTGTTCTCCCCTTAGTATTCTTCAGCTCTAGGCTTCAGCTCTCTTTTTATCACTCTCTCTCATCATGGTTAACAACTTAGTGACAAGACTTGATAACCTCATATTTGATTTAGAATGGGTACTAACTGCAGGTACTCTTTAGTGTGCTGCAACTTAGGAACACTAGCAACTGTGGCTAGCAACCAGTTCACATTTGTTTTCCCATTCCTACCAATTTCACTTACTCCTTCTCCCATCTTCCCCCTGTCACTAAGCCCTTACCATCCTTAGTGATCTTCCTTGTCACCCTAGTTCTTAGTGACTTGTTTTGCATCCCTATCATCTTTATCCCTCTTCCTTAACAACTTTTGCTTTCCTACCCATTCCATTGTTTCCAATTGCTTAGTTCACCCCTTTTACTGGCTTATTTCCTTCCCCTCTTTTTAGCAATTTTTGCTAGTGACCTTGTATTATTATCTGGCAAGTTAGGCTCATGATAGCAACATTTTTCATTTGTCTCCTACATCACCCATTCATCCATTAGCTCTTGTTTTCTGGAATGTTTACTGACTTGCCCCCATTACTTCCTATTGCTAGCTACCCCATCTAGGTGCTCATGTTTAGGCTTTCTTTTGTTCTCCCTGCATGGCAGCTAGGCAGCATAGGAGCACATCAGTGGCCACATTGGCATGGGATCACATGCTGAACCCATGGAACTTGGACAGAACAATCATATTGTGTGGACAGCAGTTATTGACAGTGTGTTAGGTCTAGCTGTTCTGTGGGGCTCTTTCACTATAGAGCAAGCAACCTGCTAGTCAGAGAGCTACAATCATGAAGAGAACTTGTGGATGTCAGGGGACCACTGTGGCCAGACCCCTGGATTGTTTCCTTTATTCTAAGCCTGCTGCTCATTACAAACCTTCCATCTGTGGATCACAGGTACTTCCAACCAAGGGCTATCTTTTGGTTATATTTGTATGGGGTCACATGCCACAAGCCCAAAGATTGAGGCCATTTACAATGGATTTCTGTTGTTGGGTCTGCACATGACTGGTCAATTTGTCAACAAGTCACATGCACAAGTCAGGCAAGCCTCAGAACTTGACCAGTCATATGACTTTCCTGTCATACTGTACAATTTATGTCTCATGCCTCCAAAACCTTAGAGTGCAGCATTTGACCTAAGGAGCTCCTTAGACTTGTTCTCTTTGGATCTCTCTTTACCAGGTGTGTAATTATACTTGTAGACACTGTACAGTACTGAATAGACTTTGGATCTCCTTTTGCCAGTTGTGTGATTGAGCCACAGCCTCCAGAGGTCATCCTTACAGCAGAACAAGTCTCTATATTTGGTCTGGGAGCCCCCTCTTTGATTGCCTGAGTTCTCTGTCTGGTTCTTCAAAGAGTCTCTCCCCCACCAGTATCTTGTTACTCCTTGTGCCTCTCCTATGACCAAACCAACCCCTCCAGCACCTCTCTCAATGCTTCAAGCCCCCAGGACAATACCTGGAGTCATTTGTTGTCCCTAGAGTCACAGGTTCAACTTAATCAAGCTTCCCTTACCTCCCACACTGCCAAACTCACTGGACTATGTCAAATTATGGAAGTGGTGTTCCTCTCCCTCCAGGCCCTTCTGGAACACCTCCCCCTTGCTCCTACTCCTTCCCTTGGACCCCTAGCAGCTATAGAAAGGTTCTTCTCTACACTTAGCTCAGATGTTTCAGCCTGTCACTCCAAACCCCTTGCTTTGTGCTCCCTGGCATATTTGACAGGGACCATAAAGTTGAGGAATGTTTCCTTCATCCTGTATCACCTTGATCCAGTGAAGTGGCAAAGCCTTTGCCTCTGATGCCTTTAAATTGCCTGGGTCCTCTCTTACATGAAGGTGGGTTGGACCTTGACCTATGTGCTGTGCATTTTCTGATGCCCAGAGGAGTAGAGAGTTTTGCTGGCTGGACAGAGTTTGAGAGGGAGTTTAAAGCTGAGTTCTTCCCCTTGATCCTGCCAAGACCACTGCCCTTGCTCTTTGAGACAGAAACCAGTATGGTAAAGGGAAGTGGTCACTAGATGAGTATATCCACTTGTTCTGTGCCTTAGTTGAGCAGGCTGAGTATTCAGAGGGTCTGCAGCTTTGCCTGATCTTCCACAAGGGACTCCACCCCTCTCTAATAGATCATATTAATAGTATGGCTGAGGGGCACCTGTACAATGAGCATGTGGACACCTAGTACAAGGTGGCATGTGAACAGTGGTAGTTGATAGGGCTGCAGCATGAGCTGTGATGGATGTTCACCCCCCTGAGTCTCCCCTTCCATGCCTGTTCCAGTGGCTCTACAAGCAGGTACAAACCTTCCTGCTCCATCTGATGTTGCTGCCTTCCATGTCTCTTTACCAGTCCCCATGTATTTTCTACCTCAAAGAGTTCCTATAGATATTGACACCTCTCAACAGCAACCCTCTAGTCCTCTGCTGTGTTGATGCTGCAGAAAGGCTGGTCACTTTGTCTGTTACTGTCCTCAAGAGTTGGAAGTGCAATACTTATCCATGTCAGAGCAAGAAGAGCTGCTCATTTAGCTCCTGGCAGCCCAGGATGCAACTGGAGCCCCCTCTCCTGATATGCCCATAGCTACTTCCTTCACTGAGGTTGATGGGTAGTTGGAGTTGCATCTGTAGAGTCAGAAGAGAATTTCTAAACAGGCAATGGATGACCTGTATGCTCCTGTTGCCTAGTGTTAATCATTGTGCTCCCCTGTCTGTAGAATCAAATATATCTGTTGCTGCCCTTGATACTATGCTGAAAATAATGAGCCTCTCATTAAATGTACAAAGTCCCCCCCCAGCTAAAGTCTCAGCTGGAAATACACCTCCTAACCCACACCTCCAGATTCCTGCATGGAACACCATCTCCCCCATCACTATGTCATTGCTTCTACCCCTTCCACCAACTCTTTGAAGCTACAGGTAGAGATTGAAACAATGAATACCCAGCAGACCTGAATGTGGTCACCCTGCTTGATGGTGGAGCAACAGGCCTCTTCCTCAATGCAGACTATGTCAATAAGATCATCTCACCACTCACCCCCTCCCTCATTCTATTCCTGTGTACAATGTTGATGGCATGCTCAATGAAGCTGGCTCTATTTGTTTAGTGGTGGACCTGGTTCTTTGTTACCAGGACTTAGCATTGAGTTGGAAATACAAAAACCTAACAAAACAAAGTGAGGTTGGATTTGGGACTTAGCATTGAGTTTGAAATACAAGGACCTAACTGAACAAAGTGAGGTTGGGTCTGGGACACAGCATTGAGTTTGAAATACAAAGACCTGACTGAACAAAGTGAGGTTGGGTCTAGGACTTAGCATTGAGTTTGCAATACAAGGACCTGACCGAACAAAGTGAGGTTGGGTCTGGGACTTAGCATTAAGTTTGAAATACAAGGACCTAACCGAACAAAGTGAGATTGGGTCTGGGATGAAGTATTGAGTAGAATATCGAGGACCTAACCAAACAAAGTAAGGTTGGGTCTGGGATGAAGCAAGAGCTACCTACAGGCCCGTGCCGAAGGCATGGACCGTAGCTCGTAAATGTACATTCAACAAGCAACTTGAACACTAAAAATTATATAATTCCTTCCATAAGAGTCGCTTGCCGCCCGCTAAGATAATAGTAGCTGCAAGTTTCTACCAAAAGCATAAAGTTGGGCATAAGACGTATCTGTATCATAGTGGTACAACATGAGACAAGTTTAGGAAGAATTTGCGGCTATGAGCATCGAGGATGTTTATCCAGTGCACGTCATAGATCATGAATGAGAAGATACCACGGGACTCGCAACACTAAGAGTACTGCTCGCAGATGTATGGTGGTCGCCCAGCACTTGTTTCAAAAGTAATTCGACCCTTTCACGGTCCTCCGCAATGCGTCGCATTTCCTCTCGCCAACGAGCCTCACGCTGCTCATATATACCTCCAAGCGACGCAAGGCTTCCCAAAGCGGCTTCCAGGGCGCGCTTGAGATCCACCTCTCGGGACTCAGTGCTACCATCTGAACCATCGCCGGAGGATGACGAAGAGAAGAGGAACCGGTCGACGAGTGATGACTTATGAGAGCGGGACCTTCGACGTTGGGTGGCAATACGACTAAAAGCACTGCGCATCTCTTTCATTGCAACGGCGCTTGTGGCTGCACCAGATTGCCGACGCACAGATCGAGATGTGGCAGAATAGAGTTTAGTAGAGTGTGAAGGAGCCGCCATCAGGACGATAGTAGCATCCGTCTGACGGTCAAGATTTTGTATCTAGATGGCGAAACGTTAACAACTTAAGATCAACGAGAGAAAAAAGAATACATACAGCCTGCGTAACAGCTTCCCATCCAACCTCCCACCGTCTTCGTCTCTTCTCAACATTGTTAACATAATTCTGATGATACTCAAGTTCCAACAGGTCATCCTCATCGTTTTCCTCGTCCACCCACTCATCTTTATTATCAGTAACCGCAATTGGAATCGGAGCGATCGTGCCACCGGACCAGTTTCCATCTTCTGCATTTCCGAAACGTTCATCACCAGCCGTCTCTTCGCCGGAAGACGATGGCTCGGGGCTCGTGTCTCGCGGCTGCGTACTTTCAACACGAGGTGGTGGCTTTCGATTCGACTGATGACGGCGTAGGACCGTCGGGCGATGACTCTTCTTCACACCGAGAGTAGGCGGTGGCATAGGTGGCTCAAGAGGCTCGTGGCTAGGACTCGAGCGCATACTCGTAGTATCCTGCGGCCTTCCGAGCGTCCTACTCGTGTGGAGAAACGCCCAAGGAGTAAAGCCCCCACCCTCAAAGGGCGTCGAAGACGGTGAGAACGTCGAGTCCGACACATTGCCATACTGGTGGTTGCGCGCGTAGACCTCCCACTGCCGAGTGAGCTGTTGTTGAATATTGGTGAGCTCCGCAGTATCGAAAGATGTTGGGACATGTGCACGGTTGGGCCCGGAGAATGTTTGGGTACGCCGGACGTGGTTGAATGGGTAGGGATAAGGAGAGCCAACGGGCACGACAGGACTGAAAGGTGCAAGGTCTTTGCTATTGTCTTGGTAGTGGCCTGAGAGAAGAGGCGACGGCGATGGTGCAGCAGTCTGGCTGTGTGGTGTTGGAGGAACAGGTGCGTCGGGGCGCGGTGACTGAAAATAGGATTGGATATACGAAGAATCATACTGTTGCACGTCATCTGGATGTATCTTGGGTTGACGGTATTGAGCCTGTGACTGTTCAACATACTGAGAGTTCGGATAGTGCGCAGATGGGGAAGGAAGGGGTGCTTGTTGTTGCCTGCGCGGTTCTGTGTATTGGGGAGGCATCTCTGAGCCCATGACCAACATGGACGTATCCCCTTCGAAGTCTGCGGGATCAAATGATCGTAGCCCAAGCTGATCCGTCGGGCCATTCCTAGTTTGACGGCGAGGAGGCTGCGACTGAACAGGCCGTACAGCGTTGTGCGGTGGCGAATAATATTTCGAAGGTGAGTGCTCCGGCAATTCCGCAGTCGTCGAGCGGGGCGTAAAGGCAACATCCTCCTCCTCAACATGTTCTCTCTCTCGATCAGGATACCTCTGCTGGGCAGCAACGCTATCCTGCTGAAGAGGAAGAGAGCTTTCTTCGCGATGGCCATTCCTGCTCGATCTCCCATTATGATGGTGATCGTGGTCGGCGTATTCACCATCAGGATTGAGGTCAGACGATGGTGTGGGCGATGCCCCCGTGTGGCGCACGTGTTGTCCATCATTGATCTCTTGCGCATGCCATGTCTGCCGCGTGCCTGTTCCTGTACCTGTCCCATTTTTGGTAGGCTCATCTTCGAGCTCTTCCTGAACCGGAAGAGATCTATCGGGGGTACGAGCGGTGATCGTCTGCGAGGGTGGTGTTTGAGTGGCGAGGGACGCGACGAGCGGACGACTGTCTACAGGTACAGGTGCGGGCGGAGCGTTCGTAGGACGGCGTAGCGCTGCAGGAGGCTCGCGAGTGTATTGAATGTATCCAGATGATTGTTCGCTTGGCACGAGCCCCCCTTGATAAGGCGAAGGCGAAACACGGCGCTCCGGGCTCTGAGAAGGCGGCTGCTGGGAAAATGTGGGCACAGTGGGCGACGTAGGCTGGTGTTCACGGACCTTGGGACTCTCACGTGCAGTCTGTTGGCGGCGTTGCGGATTCATATCAGGCTCTTTGGGGCTCGATCGCTCCGTGGCACGGAGCCTTTCAACGACAGGATCCTTCGGCGGAGAGTTAGGTTGTTGGTTTTGGAGGTATGCAGTAGAATAGTTGGTTGACTGGTTGGCCTGGGCCTGTGATTGCTGTAGATCGGCACGCTCGATTTCAGCTAGAAGCTCTTCGGTCACCTCCCAATTATCCTGTTCCAAGTTCTGGAACTTGGAAATGAACGGTACTGCACCTCGATGTATAGGGCGAGGATAGTGCGGATTGGGCTGATTGGGCTGATTGGGCTGATTGTGGGGGTGCTGAGAAGGCAAAGAAGGAGAGCCAGGAAGTTCAGGGGTTATATCTTCTGTGTTCACAGGCGGAGGATGTGGAGGTGTCGGTAGAAGCCTTTGTACAGATGCTGGCGGAGACCTGCGTGAGTTTATCGATGATGTCGGGTTTGGCTGCTGCTGTGTCTGTGCTGAAGGCTGTGCAGTGTTAGACGCAGCAAAAATCTGCATCGCGGCGGGCGCGATAGGCATCGAGTGAGTTTTCATGGTTCGAGACCTGAGAGAAGGAGATCGTGAGGACTCTCTGAGATTTTGGATAGTACCTGATGCGGATCTAGTCAGCTGCGGTGCACGGAAAGTACAATGTTGCGATCCCAGACCGATCATACGACGATTTATTATATCTCGAAAGAACAATGGAGCCGCCTATCAAAACAAAGAGCTTACCTTGTGTGGCTGGGTGAACAGGGCGTCGAGGGGGTGCTCGTTGACTAGCCATGATATCAGAAGAGATTATGCAGGGACAAAGAGACGAAGGGAAGGGGCGACGTTCTGTTTTGAGGCAGGATGATTTTAAGCGTAATATAAAGGGCGTTTTAAACGTGTTTGACTTGTGTTGAACACCTTATGGAAACACAATGAGGTCGGTAACCAGGTTTGGAAGTGCCTCGAGGCAAATCTTTCCTGATGTGAGCAGAACAGTTAGAAATGATCCTAGATTTCGGCATGTTCCCTTAGCAAGCCCTCAATTTCAGTTGTCCAAGAGTGATTGAAAGTGTACAAAGATGAGGACAACCAGAACTCAAGTACTTCAGGCGAACCATAAGTAGTGAGACCAGCTGGAGTCGCAAAATTTTGTGCCTAGCCCTATAGTTGCGTAATCATTACAGCGGTTTGCAACCATAAAGGTTGGCACTAAGCCAAATAAATAAAACAAGACAGAACAATTCTAATTTAGGGTTACCCCTTCTATGCCTCCTACGGTGTTGCTCCTTTGCTTGTTCGCGCTCACACCGTATGGGGAACAAGAAAGCTTGGAATGCTTATGGTGGCTCAGAGGCCACTGAATTCGTCAAAAAATTCTGTTAGTTTAACCTTCCAAAACACCGAAAGCTTGTCTGCTCGACTTTACACATTTCATCAAGAAATTCAAGTGGTTCTGGCCGATAGTGTGTCATGTGTCAAATAAAATCTGCTTAAACGTTCTCGTTTTGCTCTAGTGCAATCTTCTTGAGTTGTTTTGCGGATACCTGGGCCCGTTGGAGTTCTGTGTGCTAAGATGAATCAATTGGTCTGTAAATGGGACTGCAACTCATCAAGAAACCAATCATGTCAGCATTGAATCATACATTTGAGATGATCAATGTCTTCAAGGCACAAAAATCTTGGTCTTCCTCAAATTCCCGGGTCATAGGTGTGCTATTGCCACAAATTGGCAAGAACTTGGTAGAGGTGCACAGAGAGATCCTGAGACAATCCAAAATGTCACATAGATCTCACTCGTATAGTCGGATAGCAGTTAGTTTGAGATCTCGGGATATCTTACGGAATGGCAAAACGGCTCAAACATCGCTGGTGTCGTCAAAGATGATATATTTTACCACGAGTGCCAAACGTTTGACATGTTAGGTTTATGTCCTAAACGACTTACAAGCGCTAACCCTGGGAAAATATTGCATTTTAAGAATATTCATCCTTCCCAGGGAATCTCGAGAGGATTCCAACGGAGACAAGTCTCGAGCGGAGGATCCTGTATCCGTGGAGGACTGGTTACCAGTCTAGGGGTTCCAAAATGATAGGATTTCAGTATTGACCGGCTTCAAGTGAATTTTCTACACAAGAATATGGATATTTATATTCTTATTCAAGTAGGTCTAAGCAGGTTGGCGCGTTAGTGCAGAGGTATAGTGATGTTTTGGTGATAGCTCGAAAAGTATCCACTTTCTCCTAGACGTGCACTCAGAAGAGTTCTCAAACCAATTTTCCCCGTGCCCGGAATTGCTACTATTTAAGTTGTGTCAAGTCTAGGAAGCTCCGCGGTTTGGGACAATGCCAAAACTGGATCCAAAACCGAGAGGTCAACGGCCTCATAGATGTACTTGACCTAGACGCGAAACTAGTCTCAAGAAAACATCTCAACCGTGAAGAACTTTTCGGGTACTTTACAGCCCAAATCCTCGAAACTATCCGTACGATCCATACAGGGCTCACAGTCGGACTGAAAGAACACATCGAAGGAGAATTCAATTCCCGCGTCGGGTCCTCGGAGTGCAGGGATTGCATACGACGCTAGGTAGATAGGTAGATTCCATACTCATCAACTGATGAACGTCATGCGTTCTGGCAATGAAGTCTATAGGTGGGTCGGTTGAGGAAGGGAGACACGAGGATCCTGGGGACGCTATGGTTGGTGATGATGTAAAAGCTTAGATCTTTCTCTAAGCGACCTTTGACGGGTGGTTATGAGCTTACGACACTGCGAAGAACGCGACGGTAGGATGGCCTTGAGGAAGATGCAAGCGAGCCGATCTTGCTGTAGTGTGCCTATCTGTTGAACATGCTTGGTACAGTTGCATTTCTTTGCATTTGATTGCGGGCCTGGTGAAGAATGGTGGGATGCCCAGACTTTAGATCGTTAATTGAATGTTGGGATAATATCACGTTTCTGGATACGACTGAGATGTTTGGACCCCAAAGGTAAGGTTTTAAAGTGTCCCTGGAGCGGTGCACGATATATCTGATTAGATCCAAGTTTGTACGTATTTCGATTTCTCCGGGAGAATTTCGATTTTGCCAGGGTGTGGCAATGCAGAGCAGAATCTAAGATCATTACATGAAAGTATTGGTATTGGGCAAATCCCAAGAACTGACCTTGACTAGCTTCACCCTTGAAAGGAATATCTTGCAATACCAACGATTCCGTACCTTTTGGAGTCGTTTCTACCATGATTTCGACATCGGCCAAGTCTCCTTACAGTACTGGCGAAAGTTGGCTTTCTCATAGAGATTCCACGGGCATGTCCCAAGTAATTAATGCTACTGATATACAAAGTTCCGGTAAGGCTTAAACAGGGGCCTCAGCAGCAGCATCATCTGTGGTCTGTGGTCGTTTTGGTCAGTTGAATAGCTCTTTCGCTGATGGATCATAGATGACATGTCAGATGGGTAGGTATCTGCTGAAATACATGACCGCAGTCGCATGAGGTGAGATGTAATATCTTCAGCGGGCACCAAGTCTTTTATATGCAGAACAGTGACAGTGTCGAACGGTAGACAAAGATCTATCTGTATATAGTTGATGACCAGTCCAGGTAGTCAGTTAGACTCAAAAGTAGCGAACATAGAGCAACGTCGGACCGTAGAACGGCGGTGGTATGTGAACCGTGCCATGACGGGTTCGAAATTGGAGATAATTCTTTTCTGAAAGTGGGAAATTATCAAATAAGATGAGATAAGATTGGACTGGGATGGGATGAGATCGCAGCATGCCGAATATCCACATATTTTGCACGTCCAACAAACGTCCACATAAGTATTTGGTCTTCGTTCGCTCCTACAATTGTCCTTTATTGCTGTGCAACGTTGATGAATAGAAACATCCGACCTCATACCATGGCAACACAACATTGTCAACAAGTATTGTTACTGCACACAACTGAAATCCTGTGATAATTGTTTTTTTATCTCCAGCAGTGTACGGCTTTCTTCCTCAGGCTTAACGTCTTTACCTTTAAAGACAGTATACACCCATGCATTACTTTACTAATCCCGCGCCCCCTCTCCTAAATCTCTACGGTCCCATTGGAACAACTTCTCTTTCCTAGTCAGGAACTTAGTATGGTCAATCTATGGCACCAAACTCAACCATTGCAGGATGCAATTGGTGCCTCAACCGGTGAGCAGATTTCATGAGTCAGATACTGTCCTTTCATCTGAATACAGCTCTAGATACTCAATACCCCTTGTCCGTTGACAATTCAGCAACCACTCATCTCAACACAACATATCTTGAGCCACCAACGACATCTGGTTTCAAAGTTGCACCCATTAATCGCCTCCCTGCCGAACTATTAGGACTGATTTTCCTCGATACTCTCCCTCTTCTGGAATTCCTGCAATATTACAAACCTGCATCCGACTGTTCGCCAATGCTGTTATGCCGTGTTTGCACCTGGTGGAGAGATGTCGCGATATCATTTCCAGCGCTTTGGTCCGCTTTGAATGTCTACTCGGTAGGCAGAAATAATGACATGGCTTTGTATCGATCCTGGCTCGAAAGGACTCGTGGTGCCCCTCTGGTCCTTACTTTTCGTGCTGGCTACGATGGCGAGTTTGGCAATGCTCTGACTGTGTTTTTCTTGCATACTCACCAGTGGGCTGATGTGACGATCTCTTTGCAGCCATTGATCTCCGCTGAGTTTTCGGGATTGCAGCCAAAGGACGTCCCCTTGCTGAAAAAAGTCATCATTCAGTCTGGTCATATTCCTATTAGTATTGATGACAATGACATCTTCAAGGTCATTTCCAGTCTTGCTCAGATCCCAACCCTGTCAGACTTATCTTGGAATTATTGCTTCATTCCACGTGTTTTTTATTCATTTACGTGGTCAAATCTCAGGAAGTTTCGTGCAAGGTGTTTCCTAAATACTGAAGAGTGCCTAGCGTTACTTGCTCAGTTACCACAGATTGAAGATGTTTCCTTTGACGAATATGTTGATGAATGTTCCAGCTGTGTCATCACCGTCCAATGCCTTCATTCACTTAGTATTGGTAGAATCTGGGGTGGCCTTACTAGTGCAAATATCTTCAATGCCCTCACTCTTCCCTCCTTGGAAACTCTCCAAACACCCGTCCCTGATGATTTCGCCAGTGTCGAGCGGCTCATCAAACGTTCTGGTTGCGTCCTTCGTTACTTAACAGTCAATAAAATTCATGGGAATTTTCTCGCTTTCCTCGAACTCGAGTGCTTTCGCTCTTTATCCTCACTTAGACTTAATTGCTCGCGATATTTGACTGACGACGTAGCAAGACGACTCACATGGGACACTACTAGTTGTGAGAGCGATCTAAGTTCGACCCACATCCTCCCCCATCTTTCTGTAATTGAAATCTGGAATGATTGGAACACCACTGATGGTATTTTCTCACGGATGATCTCATCTCGTTGGCATGGAAATCGCAATCCGCATGGGCTCAAACATCTCAAGCTTGCATGGCATTTGTTGGAGTCCATGATTGAGCTTGGCATTCAAGACACCGATAGAGCTACTTTGAAGCACTTGTCAGAAGAGGGTTTGGATATTGTATTCTTTAACTGGGGACAATGATTATTCATGTTTGAGGTCGTGATAGTCATGACAGCAGTTAGGCTTAAGGAACGTAAAGCAAAGACCGGTAGGGCTGCGGTGGCGTTAAGCAGCAAGGTCTCCTACGTTCACAAGTGGAGATTTTTCCTCTCCGAAGTGGGACATTAACAATTATTATGATAAGATAAGATTGGAGCTAAGATTGGAGCGTTTCTGTGGTAAGCAAGACTTGACAAGTAAGATTGCTAACTCAGACTTGACTGTCTGTATGTATGCAAATTCATAAACCGTTGATATCTCACAAGTTTCGAAGAGGACAAAGGTAGGATGGCCAGTGTCAAGTGAGTTCTACACACCAAATATAATGATTCATACTCATTGAACCAGGTTGGCAGAACTCTACGAAGCCCTGCCGCCAGATGCGCAGCGAAGTCTGCTTGAAAAGCATCTGCTTCCTCTTCTCAACGCTCTACCAGAAGAGTTATCTAACAACGGTACATCCATATCTACTCTATGTTCGAAATCTCTACTCAATCGCCAAAGTCGTATCAGCCGCTATGGAAATTCGTTCGCGCTTTCGGACGATGCCAAGACTCGATTTGAAGAGAAAGAAAAAGGAGGTCAACGGGCTCATGGATGCACTCAACCTAGACACGAAACTAGCGGCCACAAGAGACCGTTCAAACCGCGAAGAACTTTTAACGGAGGTCGTTGACAGTCTGACGAGTTGGCTGAACGACATCTGGTCGGTCGCGTATGAGTTTCACGATAATTATCATCTCGCGCACGTATGCTTGTTGTTTACTGCAGATGTTGCATCAACACTCGTTGAGATACCGGGAATAGGGTGAGTAATAATGTTATTGTCACCCGGTCTGTGCTGAGCTTTGGTAGATGCAAGTGCTCATTGATGAATATGCCGATAGACATTACAATCAAAGCTCGCGATGGAAAGATGATCAAGTCTTTTGTGTTGCGTGGTCCCCATACTCTTAGAAAAGCCATTTTGTGGATCTGGCGCGAAGTATTTGTGTCAATGCTGGCCTATGGATCTTCCTCCACAAAAAGCAAAATTCCGGAGATGATTGAGGACGTAGAGATGTTGATGGGCTGGGAAGCGTTAGAGCGTTTACTCTACGGAGGGAGATCATGTGTGTCCGCCATCCGTATCTCGGACAATACTCTGTTCCTGACTTTTTCATGCAGTTGTCAGTAAACACGAAGGATTCGAAGATGACGACGTCTGGGACGACGACGACGACGACGACGACGAAGAGTTCCCTGATGATAATGTCTTTGACTACGTTATCGAAGAAGATGGTGATGAAGATTACGTTGACGAGGACTCAAGGCATACTCCGAACGGGCCATCTTTCATCCATGCCACACACTGGCCCGAATCAATGGCCCAACATCGAACACGCCTCCGAGAGCTCATCGAAGACCGTCTCCATACTATCTTCCGCGCCATGCCCTCTATGGATATGTTTAACGTCATCCGAGCCATCAGCGCGAACCCCATCGTGACCGACCAGATTCTCCTCAAAGAAACAAACGAAAACGCGACAAAGTCGTCTGACACTCTTGTCGGTGCACTCGCAATATATACTTCAAAAGTCAACGCGTTCAGGATATACACCCTCCTCGACACGCACTCGCATCTCTTACGTCCCTGCGACGCCGAGGTACTCCAAAAGGCCGTCCGTGTCCTCGCAGGATCAGGGTACTCCTCTAACGCACTGGAGATACTCGAACGCGAACTCCTCGATACGATCCGCGCGATCCACGCAGCACTTACGGCCGTCTTCGGGCTCGTTGATCACACAGAACATAAAATCGACGTCGAAGAGATACTTAAGCTCCGCGCAGGGTCCTCGGAGCGCAAAGACCGTATACAACGCTGGGTAGATTCTATACTCACCCATGCAGCACCAATGAATCCTGTGGCGTTCGCCGCGATGATGATGGGGTTCCCCATGGCGGCGGCAGTCGAGGAAGGTGGGCATGAGGATCCCGCGGGGTTCTTGGATGATATCGATCATGCTGATCCGGATTGGGAGGAGCTGAAGGAGGAATTTAGGCCCCCGCTTAAGGAGAGGTTTGATGGATGGTGCCAGCTTACGGCGATGTGGAAGGAAACGACGAATAAGACGGCTTTGGGAAATGTGTATGCGAAAGCAGTACAAATTATGCCTTATCTGAGAGGAGCAGATATCGTTGAACATTTAATTGTGAGGTGAATTTCGGTCTTTGTTCGCTCTATGGAGTTGGGCTGATACAATGGCTAGACTCACTGAGCTTCACGGAAAAACGCATATCGCTCGAGCACTACAGTCCCTCTCGAATTTCTGCATCTTCCAACGAAAGAAAATAACCACAGCAGCCAATAAGCAACGACGCGCAGCCGGCAGAGCTCCTACTAGCACTACTAGCACTGCGCCGTTTGGACCTAGCATCACCCCCTCGTTTCTATTCTCATTCCATTCCGAGTCTAATTCACAACCCTCTTCCCTTTCTGCTGGCATGGATGACGTTGATTAGGTGTTAATATATCTGTCGAGATCAGGAGTCGTGCAGCGTTTTCTTATGTAGCTATAGATACCTTGCAATGTTCTCGATCATTTTTATATTTCTATCATATCAGTCACATTGTTTCTGATTTGTATCATCAAGAGCTTGACTCTCGAACGAAATGTCCATTGACCTGGAATGCCTATTAAAAAGTTAGAACGTTGTTGTTATACAACTTGAACAAGGCCTTCCGATGTTTTGCCGATGCCGGAGATCGCCGAAAGTATGTGTTTCCATCCGACCATGTAACATTCACCTTCGGATTTTGTTCCGCTTTATTTTCAACCATCATAACTCGAACGAAATTCGACATGGTACATGACGCGTGACATGAGGCGCTGGGATAGGCTTTACTTCACTCTATAAGGAGCCTACATGAGGTTGCAATCGCATCGATATCCGGTCACAGCCAGTCTGAGCAGAAACTATCAATCACACGTACATATCTATTCATGAAAACTATGCATGCATTTGTCCACTCGTGATCGACGGAATGACGTCGTTGACTTCATTTCTCCACCATCGTTTCTCCACCCTCCATTCAGTATTTTTTCTTCGTGCAGGCTCTTCAAGTTGAACAGAACTACGATGCTCAAGCGAAAGCTAGCGGTAGTGGCCATTGGCTTCCTTTGTTATGTTTCCCAGGCCATGTCGTTCAATCCCAGGGACTATTCTAATTCTGAGAATGTCGCGACCTGTAAAGCATATAAACGATTGCCGGAGCCAGAAATTGTGGAAATCGCAATTCGTATGTCCCCTTTGACTTCTCTATATGTATCTATGATTGAACTACAATCCAAGGCTATGCCAATATCAATCCGAGTGGAGAAAGAGGTATCATAATGGTGCATGGTTGGCCTAGTCTATGGAGTTCGTGGTCGAATCAAATCGAGGAGTTCAAGGTTGCTTAGGTCTCCATTTCGGATAGACAGGACATGTAGAGCTCACCACATTCATCGCAGAACGACTTCCACCTCATCGTTCCCGATTTACGCGGTTTCGGCCATTCAACACACTCTGGAGACCCCAGGTCCTCTGGGAATATGGGAGACATGGTTGCAGACCTTGTCTGCGTCCTTGAGCATGCAAAAGTCGCCAAGGCCATTTGCATGGGGTGAAGTCACGAACTTTCGTAAGTTGGACCTCTCTGATACATTATTTCCATCGCCGTAGGCACGACTGGGGCTCACAGATATGCTACGAAGCTGCACGTATGCGACCAGACATCTTCACCGCGGTTATTGGCGCTGTTGTTCCTGTATGCTATTTGGAACCCACTTTCCTTCCCTTACTTCCTAGGCAGCTGCTGCAGCTTACCACCTATTTTTAGTACATCCCAACAGCTGGTCCCTTTGTCCCAGTCAGACAGCTTGTTTCTGCATTCCCGAGGTTGACGTATCAGCTGTACTTTGATTCGAAGCTAGACGCAGCGGTGGCTGAACTCGATAAGGACATCAGAAGGACCATACGTGCGACGTTGAGGACGGTTGACAGTCCTCCTCCGGATGCGTATCTACGGAGTGCTGACTCATTCCTCGACGCATGGAGTCATGTGGACGAGGTAAGTATTCCCCATATCGAACATAAGGACGTGGAATCAACTCTACTATATAGATCCCTCCGGTCCCATTCTTCTCTCCGGAGGAAGAGGACTACTTTGTCGAACGGTACCGCTTCCAAGGCTTCAAATATAGTACGAACATGTTTCACGCTCTTTCTCGGCAGGTATTGACATTGACCTTTAGCCTTGCAGTTCTATACCACTGAGGCAAGAAACTTCCTACTATTTCATTCGATCCTTCTGAGTCGTTTGATTCTACACAGAATCGTCACGCCTCTTGGGAACTTGCTCATAAGCAGGGAAACTTCACTATACCAGTCCCAGCTCTCGTTGTTCACCCGCTTCACGTACGTCGACAGAACCATATTCACAAGGTCCGGACCAACTGATTCTTCCGTCTAGGACCCCGTCGCCGATTGGAATGTTGCCGCTAAACTTCTCAAGACGGCGGACTTTGTTCCTAACTTGACAACCAAGGTGTGCTCTCCTGGTCCCCTCTGGAATACATGAACATGCATTCAGCACACGACAGTTCCTGGAGGGTGCTCATTGGGTACATATCGAGAACCCTGTCGAGTTCAATGGGATAGTCAGAGAATGGCTTCGCAACCTTGATGAGAAGGATTCAAGTTCGAAGCAGGAAAGAGATTCTCGTATGACAGATGAATTGTAGAGTAAGGCTTAGGTTTGATGGGTTTCAATTGAGATCACGGAGGCCTCGGTAAATGTGATCAATCCTATGCTGATGTGCTCGGTGACGCTGATGAACTCTGGCTTTGCATCTCGATACTTCGATTACACCAGTTTGTATTGTTATTGCTTTTGTGATGAGCTGAATTTTCGTTTTCTTACAAGACCATCATTCAAGACGAGGTTCTAAATAGACACTGTTATGCCCAAAGAGCCCAGACCGCGCGTTCCCTGGCAACTTCGGTTCGAATGATTCACGATACTTAACACAATTCCAACTTGGTCCGATTCAATATGGGGTCTTGTTGTCGGGTCCCTTCGTCATCCATGGTCAAGCTATTTGTCACGCTTTCCGATTCATGGCAAAGCGACGTCCACTCTGTCTTTTGACAAGGCATCCCTTCCAGATAGACATTGCAGATGAAGTTGGAATGCTCATTTACTGCCTGTTGAACAGCATCTTTAACAATTCGAACCAAGGCTTGATCAAAACCAAGACTATCAAGATAGCAGACAATGACCAGCAAAGGTTTGTCAATCACTTCCTGGGCCATCAATGGAAGAGTGGTAAAGAGCTGGAATTTGAGGTTTACTGGAGCTTTGAAGATGCAACATGGGAACCATACAAAACATGTGCTGAGTTAGCCACACTCGATAGGTACCTGGAGTTGCAGGGTGTAAAGTACATAGACAGAACAAAATGCATCTGCACATGCTGACACATGATCTGAGAGTAAAAATGACAGCATGTAATAGGGTGACTATTTGTGCAGGCACTGAGCATTGGCTTTTCAAGGCTTTTTTCTTATCAACCAACATGCCCATCCTGACAGCATGACCATACACCTGACTTTAGCTAGAACTCAACGAACTCTAGAGGTGGGAGAGAGGGAAGGAGGCTGTATACAACTTCAGCAGGCATTCAGTGGATATATGCAGTTTCTTCAAGCACAGCAGATGTTTGGGCAGGAACAGATGCCTATATTTGTAATGCTCATAGCAGCAGGACACCAGCCAGAGATGCAGACATTGGGCATACCAATGATGCCACAGAGGGGGTGTGTGTCAATGGGGGGACAAGTGTCATATGAGCCAATGAAGGTTGAGGAGGATTTACCGAGGAGTCCCCTGGTTGTAGACAGAGAGTGCAGTCTCTGCTGTGTAATTAAGGAAATTGAAGATGAGCTATTTGTTGTCTCTGCTCTATAGACTGTTGTCCCTGCCCCATTGACTGTTGTCTCCACTTCAGAGGGAAGAGGTATGGTGGGTTGTACAGTATGACTGTTATGTACCATGGGGCTCCCTGAGAAAGCAGGTGGAGTGGCCTAGCTTGCTGGGCCCATCATGATGTGACCCTCTACTTGGACCATGACCTCAGGCCACAAAAATAGGAGAGATTCCTGCAGAGCTGACTGCAGCAGAGGGAGGGAGGGCAAAAGCCACCGAACATGAAGCACTTGGTGAGGAGCCAAAAGTGGGAGGAGTTGGGGCAGAGATTGACCTCCAGAGATCAATTTACTATAGGTTCCATTACTGCAGGTGGTGATATTGAACCTACTGGATAGGATGGCATTACTGCAAGAAGAGCAGTAAAACACAATCAAAAGCTTCGATCAGTCCATGAAATATAAGGCAGGTACACCCAAGAAAGGTGAGAAGCCTGAGGCCAAGTACCCCAAGTGCCCCAGAGACAAGGGGATGGAGAGCCTGTCTGCAAGTGTCCATGCAGTCCAGAGGAAGCTGGAGGAATCTTCCTCCTGGCCATTTGCCACTCATATACAGGGAGCTCTGCAATGTGGCCAAGTGCAGAGAATGTTGCTGCACTCATGAAGACCCAAATATGGGGCCTTGACTCATTGATTTACATATCATAGTGCAAGGAGAAACCATCCAAATAAGTGAACAAGTTTCTACTTCAACCTTTATCATTCAAGGCTGGAGTTCCAACTGGCAACAATGCTGTAGTGTTGCCTTCCATCCACCAGTTGACCAGAGAATCACTGCTTGAGATTATCCAAGTACATGGGTAGAACCTGACCCTTGCATGGAACACAAACAACCTGTTTCCCAAGTCAGCGACAACATCAACTTGGATGAGGAGGCCCCCTCAGATGGAGAAATGGTGCAGCAGAGAAGTCTACACTGCAATCCCTGAATAAGACAGTACAACATGGATTACTAATAGATCCATATGAATCTTGGTGGCTGGTGGTACTCATCAGGGATTCCTACAAGCCCGAAGACAGCTGAATTGATGGCTATTATTTATACAAGGAATTTGAGAATGTGAGCACAGTGTGCAACTCCCATGTGTAGAAGTTCTACATCATCTGGATTTGGTCAGCATACGAGTACCCATAGACCGCCAATCTTCTGCTCTCCAGAAGATTCCCTCGATTCCAGATGCGACTATCTGCTGGAAAGGATGGAATGGAAAGCAAATATTCTCCTTGACTGGTTTTAGCTTTGAACGGCTGGAAGATCCTTGACATTAACAAATGAGCCCAGAAAAAATTGTATTAAGGGAGATTAGGTATGCCCAATGCTGTAATTAGTGTCAAATTTTGCGCATCCTTCCCTGTCTGGCACATCTTCTTTTATGTGTGCTATTGCAGGAGGCTGTTTCTGTGAGGGCGTCCTTATTTTAGTCATAGAAGATAATGCATCACATTTTTACTGTAATTACACCGTATGATGCATTAAAATGTCAGGGTCGACTGCAGACCCCAACCTCCTTACTGGCAGGCCTGATTGAACTCGAAGCGTAACAAGCTCATTTTTGAAGGGACCTCGGTTTTGAATAGGGGTCAGGAATCCACCGATTCAAAAGGATCGAAAAAATGATGCGGAGAACCCAGCGTGACTTTCAACTTATTTATTCGAATTGAAAAGACACGCAGAGTTGTAACATATATCGGGTTCACAATGAGTAAGAGTCTCGCGAATGAACTGTGATAAGTCCTAGATTGCGAAAAACTGTCCACTTCTAGCACATCAGCTCATATACACTATATCTCGATCAACTTAGATTTATGTCGGGAAAAGGAGAGATAACGGAGGTCCCGTGTCACGATTTCTCTGCAAGAATGCACGTGAGCCTTGTCACGCGACCTCACTCAGACTCGCTCTTCCGACCACAACGATGCCCAACCACATTTTGCCTACTGCCCTGAAACTTCCAGCCATTAAGAAACTGGAAGGAAAACGTATTGTCCTTGCATCCAACAGCCCAAGAAGGCAAGAGATCTTCCGTACATTCGTACGTGCTAACTTCTTGCTGATCTATCTCGGCTCATAGGACTTTCTAGGGGCTTGTACCGGATATTGTTCCCTCCAAATTTGAAGAGAATTTTTCTCCTAGTTCATTCACTGATATACATGAATATCCAGTTGCAACGGCAACACAAAAGGCCGTCGAGGTCTATGAAAGATTAGTGGTACGTACCTTCAGGAGCTTGCTTGTATATGGTCTAATAAACTATAGGAAGAAGATCCTGATAATCCACCCGATCTTGTTATTGCTGGTCAGTCGATAGCACTCTTCATCTCAGAACGTGTTTACGAACGTGTCAGGCTAGCTGACACAGTGGTTTTGACCCATGCCCAGCCGTCTACCTCTGATGTCTCATACTCTGTACTCCCAAGATATAATCAGGAACTTCTAGAAAAGCCGATTTCCAAGGAGGACAACCTTCGCATGCTGCTTGACATCAACGGAGGTGTGTGCGAAGTCGTGACCGGTGTCGTGGTGGGTAAGTCCTGATCACCATCTACATCAAACAGGATCTTACCTGTGCTGTTGCAGTATACCCAGTTTTAACTGCTCCAGGATACCAAATGAAGTAATTGGTCCGATAATTGTGTTTAATTACGTTCTGAATGTGATCTCTTGAAGATTCATGGATGAACGAACTCTGGTCTATTTCTCAGACAATCCTCGACATGTAGTTGAAGCCTACGTTGAGAATGGGGAAGGTCTTGACCGAGCTGGCGGTTTTGCTATTCAGGTGATTTTCACGTCTGCTCTACTCATCTGGCCTGCTCAAGATTCGACACTCAGGGGCTGGGAGGTCTTTTGGTTCGCAAGATCGAGGGCGATTACTACAACGTGGTTGGGTTTCCTGCGTCATCTTTCTTTGCCTTCATGGATCTCTTACTGGAAGAAGATCCCGATTTTCTCGAGGTTTAACAGTCATGGTAGTCATGTCTGAGGGTGGTATCGGTCAAAACTATGTTTGACAGCAATCCTCGGCATTACTACATGCAGATTTTAACAGGAGATTTCTCAAACATCTTCCTGTACATGGTCTTGGGGATATAGATATATGGCCCCATATCAAGATCATGAAGACCACCAATAGTGCCAATGTCAACAATATCTCGGCGGAAAAGACCTGGTTGTGCCTTGCTTCAAATCACGACATTCTTTATCGGCATCTCAATAAATTTCTTTGTTCAGAAAGATATTGCCCTTCAAAGCTCGTGATGGATATGATATAGTCAGCCTGAAGCAATCCAATCGCTCCGAGATATAAAAAGGAATAATCCGTACGAGACCTTGTAAAACACCTATGATGGCGTCATAAGGTTCTTCTATTATATCGAATTGTGACAATGTGCGCTTGAAGGCTGTAACAGGAACGATTTCCTGATGCGTGACTCTATTGGAAGGTATATTTGGCCTGGAGGACATTCATCAGACCATTGCGTAGATCTCGTCAAGATACCAATAAGACACCTTGAATGGGTTCCGGTCGATTCACGACCCAGCAAGAAATCCTGCTCGTATGAATGTCGGGATTGTGAACTCTGGGAGCTTAGAAACGTGGCTACCCTTTGGAATTTCATGTTGATGCCGGTCGAGTAGGATCTGATTCAAACATTGTCACCTCTTGATGCCAGACAGATCACACGCGTGTAAGCGAACCTCCATAGAAAATAGTGGTTGTCAGCGGGAGGTTATTCATGCTAAGGTAAGGATAAGTTAGATGTTGACTCTACAATTTCAATACGCTCTAATGCTCAGGCCCATCTATTTAACCAGGGAAGATACGCGTAAAAAATGCCAGAAAATTTCCTAGGGACACAGAATGTTCTCATCCCCCGACCGTATACCTCATGAAATCAGCTGACACTCTTAGTAGTTCTTAACATCTGGCATCAGCTGCGTGTTTGAAGGTACCTTTCTAGGAAACGAATTGAAAGGGCCAGTTCAAAGCCCAGCCGCCTCCTAGAGTTCTGCACTGCACTGTATTTAGGTCTTATTTCATGTCCCCGACACATTGATAGTACAAAGAACTGTCGATGAACATAGCAATGAAAGCTGTGCATAGAATGAAAATACAGCAAGGATCATGTAGTGTGGCGGGATCGCCTGTGCATAGCTCCAGATTTAATCCTCGAAATAACGTGTACTTCATCGTCATCCGAGCCCGAAAAGTCTTCATCAGAAGAGCTTTCAGATCCAACCTCCACCACCTTTCGTTTCCTAGAAATGCCTGGTTTCGACGAGGCAGCTTTCTTCGCCTTACGCGTACCTTTCTTAGTCTTTTTTGGAGGTACCCAAGTCTTCTGCTTCTCGATCAGCCCCTGCTGGAAATCCTTGTCGTAACCAACGCATTTCATTGCCCATGCAGCCATGGTCTACGATACGTTAAAAATCGAGAATATAAGAACGATACAGAGGAGGCCATCATTTTCTTACCTCTTCGCCCCTCAACAATGCTCGCGTAATCTGTGCAGGTGTGACCTCGTTGTATTTGGAATCTGTTTGAAGGGCAGCAGCGAGCTCGACTCTCGTAGGTAGTCGACCAAGCTGCACACGGAGAACGATACGGCTCTTGTCGGACGACCCCACTTTCTCTCGTGGATCTCCTGCGCCCATGTATTCCGAAGCTAAGACAACCAACGATACAGTAAGCTACCAGACACACATCACACCTCAATCCCAATATACCTTAATATCTTGCGCACCCCACTCTTCCTTAGTCAGCGAATCAGCAGGTATAAGCGCATACTGGCCCTGATACTGCCAAATCCCCGTGACAAGCCTCGACATGACCCTTTGTTCCTTCGTCCACGGGTGCGCGCGCGCGATTCTCCTTCCCTGGCCGACGGTATACCATAGTCCGGGGGCACCGGGCATCTCGGGGGCGTGGGGGTTGTATCGGAGGTTGATGTACATGAAATCGTCGAGGCCGGTGGCGGCGATCATGTCGCGCCGAATTATGGGGAATGTGGCGCGCATATTACCGCCGTAGTGACGGCTGAGGAAGTCGCGCTGGAATGTGGCGTCGGTGATGGATTTGGGGAGTGCGATGGGGAAAGGGTCTAGACCGATTTGTTGGAGTCGGTCGCGGACTGTGCCGGCGGTTAGTACGCAGGCTTGGTCTTTCTTGACTTTTGGCTGAGGGAGAGTTAGAGCGTAGAGAGAAATCCGGAAGGGAGGCAAGACGGACATTTTTGAGATGCTTCATCATTTTTTCGCTGTTTAAGATTTCGAGTTTCTTATCATCTGCATGGACGTGTTGATCCATATATTTCTCCTTCGTGACCAACGGTAAAATAGGAATTTCAACTGCATCTAGCATCATTTTCCTACGCTTCGCACAACGGGGAGCTTGTGTGGCGGGAGCATCCGCCACTGCAGGAGTAGGAGTAGCAATCGCCTGAGACAAAAAACGATTAGATAGGTTTCAAGTAAAATTCTTTGCTCGACATACGCTTGTACTAGCATCATTGAGGCGTCCGAATCGCTCAGGGAAGGGAGCTTGTGTGGCGGGAGCATCTACTATTGCAGGAATAGGAGTGGCAACCGCCTGAGAAAAAGAATGATTAGCTAAGTAAAGCTAACCTATCACTCGGTTTTCCAACATACACTTGTACTAGCATCATTAAGACACCCAATCTGCTCGAATTTCCCTTCTACATTGTCGTAAGTCGTTAGCTCAGATTTCAGCCTAAAAACTGGGAGGCCAGGTCGAACTTGTGATGGAACAGACTCATTTTCAAAGGGACCTCCATTTTGAATTAGGCCAGGAGGAAAAGGATCTGTCGCATCGTTTCGGATATCAGGCCTTGTATCCATAGCACCGGTTTCCTCGAGAAATAAAGTGTCGGCAGAGCCCATGTCTTGGGTCGTGGGGTACTACAGACATTGACGTAAGCATCGATTCGTTGCTCCTCGTGTGTATGTACATACTGCTATATCTACACCCATGACGAAGGACCGTCAGGATCAGGATTAAGTGATACATCCGCCTTGTCCTGTTCGAGTCTTTCATTCAGAACGTGCTGGAGGACGGAGGTGAGTGTATGGACAAACGTAGAGTCGATTTTCGGTCTTACTTCCATGAGAATATTTGAGCCGTCAGCAGGCTGTTCAGAAGCTGGGGCTAAATCAACGCGTTCAAGGTTTACTGGTGCGGTATCCTGCTGCGTTATGGAGCCTTCTGCTTCTGGATGGATAACCCGTTCTTCCATGGGTTGGATCTCTTCATGGTCTGTTAGTGATTCGCTGGCAGAGGCGTTGAGCAAGAGTGGGTTGATTGTCTGAGCTCCTGATTGGATTCAAAATGATGGGAAAAATGAAACGAGGACCTACGGTAGATTCAGAGGTAGATGGGAAATTGTCTTGAGATGTTTTTAGCATTGGGATGTTGTGATGCTCACGGTTGGCTGGTGTCTCGTGGTTCAAGTCGTGATCTGGATCAGACATTACTAAGGCGTTTTCGCCTGCGACTCCAATCCCATTCTCGTTGACCTCACTGGTCTAGAAGTGAATCTCAATTGAATTGGAATTCAGCTGGCAGTTTGTGGACGTACCCATGTCGGCGAATCGAAGGCGTCGGCGTCCTCTATATCTTCGTCCATTGGGAAGGAAATTAAGGGTTTGATCTCGACGAAGATGGGCTGCGAGAAGTCTTTGATGTCTTCGACTTGGAGTATGTTAGGTTGTTCGAGGTAGATTTGGCCGTCTTCGATGGCGGCTGAGGCGCTGCTAAGGAAGGACTGGAAGATGTTGATTGAGCTGTAAAAGAGACGGAGACGACAATGTGCTACGTACCAGATCGACTTCGGGTTCAAAGGGGTAGTCCATGAGTGTGCACGAGATGGGTGAGTGAACGATAGATCAATACGTCGATGGAAGAGAAGAAAAAGACTGTGAGAGCCAAAGTGTCACGTCGATTCTTGGTGCTTTCTTTACACGAGATTGACGGAAGAGATTAGATCTAAGGTGGGCGTAAACGCTTGATCAACGTTCGTTTGAACTAAGAATTCCGAAGAGTTTTTCGAAAGACAGACTGCAGTCCGACATCTGGATCAAGAGAACGAAAGAGCAGCGATTGAAGCACTGTAGGGCGCGATGTTGTATTAACGTTCAAATGGTGCAAGACAGTACCCTAGTTCAAAGAAAATTTCGGGTTGTGTTCGGATTTTGAGTTCGCCGTCTGTCAGCCAAATCAGGAAATTGCCGACACTCTTGTATCGGGTGCTTGAAAGATGCCTGCAGCTCAAGTGTAGTGACTTGCTACGAGAAATATAAAGAGGATGAGTGCAAAAGACGTTGATTTCAAGTTCTTTTGTTTTTTCGACAAGTGTCGACATATGCATCATGTTTCAGGAAGCGTGACATACAGGTCTGTGCGTGTCACAGGTTGTGACACAATCACACATATCGGTATAGATAGACACTCCAAAAAGTTGCGACGAAATCGTCTCAATCTCCCCTTTCTTTGCAACTTCCATGCCGCTTGAACGTGTCTTTGGATGTCTAAGCTGCTTCCCTACTTTCCAGCTGCATTTGCAATTTTCTTGGCCTGCGAAATGAAGAGGTCCAAGTGTTCATTTCGGTTCTGAAATCCGTGGGTGCAGAGAACTAGATAAATTTGTCAGTCCGTTTTTGGAGGGTTTCGTAGGCAGCCGGAAGGTGGGGAGGAGGAGAACATGCATATGATGCAACAAATACTCACAAATATCAAACAAGCGACACCGCCACAGCCTCAAAGAGAGACAGTCTGCTCTCAAGTTCTGCTCGTCGTTGTCTGTGGCAGCAACCATACTCCTTTGCTCGTTGTCCTAGACAGCGAGCTCAGCACATAATAGAAGGAGCCCCGACAGCCGCGCCAGGGTCGGCAGCTATCCCGTGCATCACCGCTCCACACACATTTGTTTACCACAGCTTCTTTCTCCGGATCACTAGTACACTCGCCATCGTTCGACGGTGTCGGTGGTCAACCCACTAAATGTTCAATCCCGGCCCTCCAGTGCCGCAACACGACGCTCAATTCTTCTTTCCACCAGATTTCTACCCTTCACAACTTCCTTTACCAGGTTCGCTGCATTTACCTCCCATGGCAGCCGGACCCGCTCTTCGTCGATCTACTCGCCACAGCAATAAGCAAGGGTCGGACAGCGGTGGCGGAGGACCTTCTGGGTCCGAGTATCATGCAAGCGACAGGTCTTTGGAAGCACTTCACGACGATGGACCTGATGAAGAAGAGGGACAACCTATCGAGTACCGCATCTCATCTAGAGGCAGAAGGACAGCCAAGAAAGTCTACATTGAAAGCGAGGATGACGGAATGCCTAATCTCTTCGCAGACGATGCTGAGCCCACCTCCAAGCGCTCCTCTCGACACTCCCACGACGTCGATGAAGACGACGATGATGCCGGTCCCAGGCGATACCCATCCCGAAAGAGAGCAAGAAGAGACAGTTTTATTTCTGAAGACGATGAAGATATCAAACCCGTACACAACACACGGTACTCAAGCCGCCTCCGCTCGAGAAAACCAACACGATCACAGTCTACTACCGCTAGCACTGCCCCGAGACCGATGAACAGCGGTCCTTCTCAGCGTGAACGGCGTTTACGCCGACGTAACGCCATGCGCACCTCCCAGGAAGAAGAGGACGTCTATGTCGACAACCCCTCGTCTGGTGCGTCCGCAGACGCGGATGGCTCAATAGACGATGCACCACACACTTCTTCAGATCTCGAGCCTGAGCCTGAACCTGAACCCGAACCAGAGGAAGAAGCTGATGGCAGGCCGTACGCACTCCGCCAGCGTCAGCGTATCAACTACGCTATCCCGCCTCCACTCGAGGAGCTAAAGAAGCCCCCGCCGAAACACAACGGGGGCAGGAACGGGTCAAGGAGTAATGGGGCGTTTCATGGTGGACTGCATCGGTCCAAGAAGAGTCTGGGATGGAGCGCAAGTGGCGCTGAGTTGGGACGGTGGATGGGTATCAATGCCGATGATTCGGATTCGGACCATGGGCCGACAAGGACCCCGAGAAAACCTTATGGTGCAGGTGCGTATGGGACGATGGCGGGTGCGGGTGGTGCAGGTGGGATGCTGGGTGCTGATTTGGCTGCTGGTGGGACGCCGTCGAATCACGGGAAGTTTGGTGGTGAAGCTGGTATGAGTTTCATGATGCTCTATAAGGCGAAAACTAATTTCTCAACGAAGCACTTGCCGATGCGGATCCTCTCGGTGTGAATATCAATGTCACCTTTGACGAAGTTGGTGGACTCGATGATCGTACGTAGTTCGACTCTTCAGAAACAGACTGCGCTTACCGCTTCTTACAGACATTCATGCCTTGAAGGAAATGACCCTCCTTCCTCTGTTGTACCCTGAAGTCTTCCAGAAATTCAACGTCACTCCACCACGGGGTGTTCTCTTCCATGGACCTCCTGGCACAGGTAAAACCCTCCTTGCAAGAGCCCTAGCCGCCAGCTGCCGCTCAGACGGCCGTTCAATATGTACGCCACCACTCCCACACTTATTAACAGAACTAACCCATTCCCCAGCCTTCTTCATGCGCAAAGGAGCCGACTGCCTCTCGAAATGGGTCGGCGAAGCCGAACGCCAGCTGCGTCTCCTCTTTGAAGAAGCCCGCGCCTCGCAACCCTCCATAATTTTTTTCGATGAAATCGACGGTCTCGCGCCTGTCCGCTCGTCGAAACAAGACCAGATTCATGCCTCGATCGTGAGCACACTACTTGCTCTGATGGACGGGATGGATGGGCGCGGGCAGGTCGTCGTGATTGGCGCGACGAATCGGCCGGACGCGGTGGATCCGGCGCTGAGGCGTCCCGGGAGGTTCGACAGGGAGTTTTATTTCGGATTGCCGGGGTTGGAGGCGAGGGAGAAGATTCTGGGGATTATGACGAAGGGGTGGGTGGGGTGGGGGGAGGAGGTGGAGGTGGAGGTGGAGGTGGAGGAACAGAAGGAGAAAGAGGAGGATCGGGCGGAAGTGAAGAAGAAGTGGGTGCCGAGTGACAAGTTGAGGGGACTGGCGAAGTTGACGAAGGGGTATGGTGGTGCGGATCTGAGGGTGCGTTGATTGGTTCATTGTTTTATGTGGTGTTGATCATACTGATTTTGAATGAGCTGATAGGCTCTTTGTACAGAGGCTGCGCTCAATGCGATACAGAGACGGTATCCGCAGATTTATAAGACTAATGAGAGGCTGTTGTTGAAGCCGGACACGATTGGCGTCGGATTGAGGGACTTTATGATTTCTGTCAAAAGTTGGTAGCTGTTATTTTAATTGTCTAGGACCCAGCGACTGATCGTTGAACAGAGCTCGTGCCTTCTTCTGCAAGATCGACGTCTTCGTCTGCAACGCCACTTCCTCCTCAGTTTGGCCCGCTTCTTAATGATGCTCTCGAACGAGCAAAGACAGTGATCGGTCGTGTCTTGCCGATGGAGAAGAAGCTTACTGCATTGGAAGAAGCCATGTACGAGGATGATGGTGGTGAGGAGGGGGCACTGGAGAGAGAGATGCTTATGCAATGTAGGTCTTTGAATCCGTGGTTACTTTTATCCTTGATCAACGTCTTCTAGCGATGCAAACGCTCCGTGTATATCGACCTCGTGTCATCATTCATGGGCCTGTGGGTATGGGCCAGGGGTACGTTGGAGCTGCCGCCTTGCATCATCTAGAAGGTTATCACATCCAGACGCTGGAACTCGGTACACTGATGGGTGATTCGACTAGAGTAAGCTGCATCTGAATAAATCTGGATTTACATGCTAACCAGTGATTTAAGACAGTGGAAGCTGCTATTGTCCAGCTGTTCGTTGAAGCCAAACGTCATCAACCCTCGGTGATCTATATCCCGTCACTGGTCGGTTGGTGTGCTGCTGTCTCCGAAACGTCACGATCTACAGTGCGCGCAATGCTGGATACACTCGCTCCCACGGACCCTATCCTTCTATTAGTTGTCGTCGACGGACATTATGCGGAACTTCCACAGGATGTCAAAGCGTGGTTCGGTCCCACTAAAGACAATCGTGTTGAATTGACTTCACCGTCTGCATCGCAACGTATCGAGTTCTTCGAGCCGTTGATCAAGGATATTCGACGGCCTCCAAATCAGTTCGCAGACGGTGTCAAGAGGAGGCTGAGAGTGCTTGAGGAACTGCCCATCGCGCCACCTCTGGAACCTCGTAAGCCAACCGCGACGGAGTTGGCAGTGCAGGCGGAGAATGATCAGCGACTTATAACGCTACTCAAGTACCGACTCGGACCGATATTGACAGAGCTTAGACGGAAGTTTAAGAGGTTCACGAAACGAGCAACGGTTTGTCGTCTTTTCAGCTTCTGTGATCTCGATCCCGTTCTCATTCTCATTCTTATCTTAGGAGGAATACAATTTTGATGCGGTGATGATATCCGTGGATCGTCCGCTAGACGATGCTCCTCCTTCAACACCACCTCGGGATACGCAACAGTTGACAAATGGAGTTATTGACTTGACGACCAATCCTGAGGTTCAAGATAGCCTTCATCCTGAAGAAACTTTACATGTCAATGGCGCTCCTAATGGAATTATCCATCACCACGAAGAGCAACAGCAACAGCAGCAACAACAGGTTGATGTCATCCAGTTGCCCCCGTTATTTGATATGGATCTGGAGAGAATGCACTCCGAGTTGTTCAAGGGTCGTTACCTCACTCCACAGGATTTCTTGGATGATGTCGGCAAAATATTGCATAACGCTGACGTTCGATCGTATGAAGACATGGATCGCCTGTACAAGGCTCAAGCCATGTTTACTGCAGCGCAAGTAAGCATACAAGAGTTCGACCTGCAATTCCGCCTTGAGTGCGAAAGGATGGCAGTACGAGAACGTCAACGTCGGGAAGAATTTAGGAAAGCAAGAGAGGCTGAAGAGAAGGAGAAGGACAAAGGAAAGGCACCGGAGGAAAATGGCTACCCGAACGGTTTTCGGCGAAGCGGGCGCAACAATGGTCAACAGCCGGAGTTGGGCATAACGGATCCCGTGCAGCTAGAACGTCGTTTGAAACGCCAGCGCTCTAACGAGGCAGCGAGCGACTCACATGCTTCTGAAGAAGAAAATGGAGAGAACCGTGATGCTAAGCGTTCGAAGATGGTCGTCGACGATGAACGCGACCCTATGAACATCGTTACCTCACCTGGTTTGCATTCGCGAGTACATTTTGCACCAGAGGTCGATACCTCGGGTCAGCGTCGTGGCTCGGCCGATCCGTCTGCTGACATGGCCGTGGACGATGTGCCTTCAATGCAACCACGGTCTGGGGGATTCGACCCATCTCTACTTAATCCCATGCCTTCTCCTGACGTAGAGAAGATGTTCCCTGGGACTGCTGCCTCCCCAGTCACGGGTCAGGAACAATCGTCTGCACCTGTACCAGCTTTGCACGACGATCCTTCAAACCCTTTCTTTACCTCAGCACCCTCGGCAGCCTCTTCTGTGCCATTCCTGACCTCGTCTACACCCTCCCGTGCACCTTCTGTGCCACGCTCCCGCCCCAGGACTTCATCTCCTGAAACTCCAATCGTAGCAGAACCCTCGGCACCGTCACCTGTACCTATGGTTATTGAGCGTACACCGACACCTCTACCCGACTTCCACATCGATGACACCCTCGTTGATGAGCTGCAGCGCCATCTCTGTGATGAGACCAGTGCATTGACAATCGAAGAACTTGAACAGCTGCGTGCAACATGCCTAGGATCCGTGTGGCGTCATCGTACCGAATGGGATCGCGACGTTCTTGTGAAAGAGCTGTTGGACATCGTGAAGGAGTTCATAACTGAAGTTAGTTTCTCCCAATAGATATCCATCTTCATCGATAAGATGTTGTCAATTCGACTATGATTTTTTATCGATCCACTGTCTCTGTATCTTGACATTTCTGTCATACAATGCATTTAGCACCTGTACAACTTAATTACAAATATTCTTATTTTTCCTGTCACGCTACTGTTTCGCTTGCGCTCAATTTGTGCTCAATTGAATCCTTAGTACTTACGATCCTGTGTAGATTTATTTCATAAGCTTTACATACACCTCCACTATTGGCGCGTGACAGTCGCACTCCATCTTGACTTGCGGCGCGCTGCAACATGAAAGTTGCACTTGTAAGTAGCCCTATTTTGTTTCTACTCAGAGTGGGTAACGAACAGCATACAGATCCCGCAAGTGCAAGTGATAAGCCTACGAAGCAGCACAAGAACCGATAGTGATATTTCTACTATTTCTACTCGCATCAGAAATACTGCCGTGGTACGTGATGTACAAACTGAGTCATGAACAGGTGGAAGCGAGAGTGGCAATTTGGGAACTCCCGTCAAGCCGAGCAAACTTGAATTGTCTGGGAATCCTATAACGAGATCAGATGTCGCGGATAGTATCGCGCACGAATTACTCAATGTCGCCGCTGGGCCAGCGCTAATGTCGTAGATTATGCCTTCGATAACATCGTCTCCATTTCTCTGGCCCAAGATTACTCTCTGGTTTCTTTACCATGGAATCTTCTCCGTTGAATCTGGCAAGAAAGAAGTGAAGCGTGACGATTGGTCCAGCAGCCTGCTTACATGCGGCTTCTCTGGTCCGTCTTGCCTCCAAGACGGGCACGGTGACTCAAGAAATGCAGAATCGGTATAGTTGGTCCTGGAGCGAATAGCCAATACAGGAACGGGGCGCTCAACAGTTCCTCGATATAATCGGTTTCCCTGGCGTGTCTTCGGAAATCAACGACTTTTCCTTCTACTTATAATCAATTGGCACTTGGATCACAGGACTGCCAGGATTGTCAGCTCTACTTTCTTGCTCTACATCGCACTGCCTTTGTAACTGGGCCAGAACGAGATGTCATTCGCGAAAAAAAATATCTGGAGGAATCGTCCATCTTGTTGACCATCAGCTCGTCATGACCGCAACTCAGCGAAACATATCCCACGATATTTTCCTCACTATGATTTTTCTACACATTACAACCCGCTTTCTTCAATCTACTCTCTATATCATTTCATTGGCCAGAAAGATGTAGCCAACTCTTGTGATTCAGACAATGATAGAGAAGACGAGATTGGTCCATTGACATCCACACGGGATGAAGAGCTGCTCAGTGATGTATGTAACAGAGAGTATCTCGCGAACGAAGCGGATGAGAATACGGACAGCGCGTGTGAAGAGACAGAGTGGTTGGTGGTTTATCGTTGCGATGAAAAGACGACGCCCCTCGCCTTTCCGATTCGCTGTTTGCGGACATCAAACAGTACGATAACGCCACATTCCTCGACCTCTCTGCTGTGTGTTTTCCAAACACGTTGATTGCCGGGGAAGGAAAGCAGACAGATATGAAATCTGCTATTGTCCAGGCGACGGTCTATATGCGCCAACAAAGACGGACTCGCTTTTGTCTCGGACTTATGGTCCAAAGACAAACTGGAATCACTACGTGCCAATACCACTGGAGTCGAAGAATGTATCTTGTTTAAGAATATAGGTCATGGCGTCATTGAATCTATTCGTTTGTCTCTGAGGATCCTCCTAGCGACAGATGCAGAGCTCGTACGACACCTTCCTTTTCCCTGCGATCAGTGACCATAATGAAGGGGAAATATGAAGACTCTACTTCCACCAAGTGCCCAGCTATTAATAACGAATACGAACGAACGTCAAAGAAACAGCGATCACAAACGTTGGGAAAAATTGTTTCTACCCCTTGAAATACTCACCCCAGTCGGAACAATTCATGTTTAGGGAAGTCAATTGGATTACCATTGGCAGAGAAAACCTTCATGGACGACCTCCCTCTGGCGAAACGCCCACTTTTTCTCTCGCCGAAGATCGGGGCCACCTTGTCGGTCGTTGTACGCGCGTGTGGTGTGTCCATCAACAGGTGTTCGAATTGGATCCAATACTCGACCAACATCAACATGAATTTCCAAAGGGGAGCCAAGTTTTCTCTAAGGGCCCCTATGCTCTGAAAATCTACAATGCCGACATTTATACCAATGCATATAAGCAGGACATCTTGTCTAAGGTCGTGAACTGACCAGAACCGATTCAAGGTGTCTTATTGCCAACCGAGTATGATGTTTATATTTTAGAGCTGACCTTTTCGATGCAACATTTGGTATTTCGGCGAGATCTTAACACTGGTGCGCGGTCTGACGCAAGAAGAATATCCCTCAACTACACCTTTCAGTAAAGCCAAGCATCTCCAAGAAATATTCACTGTTTCAGCTTTCAAATGCGCGCTGTATGAAACAACAGAAGAACTTCACGACACCACCATATGTGTTTTATTTTACAAGGTCTAAACTACGACTTCTTTTTTTGTTTTCTTTCCCTTATATTTTCTAGATAGGATCTCTGCAAGCTATCGAGATTATCCATCGCAGCATAAACTTTGGTGACATTGTCCTGAACAGAGAAATTTATTGTGAGACCGATAAGAATGTGATTGGATTGAAAAGAGCGGGATGACTCCCCGCCAGCTCGTGTAGCTCTTATCCGCCGAGAAAAAGTTCACATTGGCATTATCGGTGGTCTTCATGATCTTGATATGACGGCGTTGATTCCCAGGACGTTGTACAAGCCGGACTTCGAGATTCCTGCTCTCATGATGACGCCGAATGACGCTCTTGTTGGATCTGAGACCAAAAACAACCTTGTTCCTATCGTTCAGCAAAAGCCTAGCTGTGATTGGCGGGCGGTCAGTATCTATCAACGTGAATTCTGCCAATAACGGCTCACCTCTAGGCTAGGGTGCCATGCTATTCATGTCAATTCCTCTCCTTCTCGGCGAGAAAAATTCTGTAATTGATGATGTGGGTCAATATACTAATTGTCTTGTTGTATCCTTCGATGAATGAGTTGATGACAAGTCGATGATTGGAGTATAGAACCGCATATCACCCGGCCTTCATCTAAATCGCCGTTCTAAATACCTTCTGTTTGAGTATTTTGAGCGAGATGAACTTTATGTCTTGCTTGAATGTACTCTGAGATTTCAAGGAGGCAGCGCTGCAAGGGCGACGTTGCAGGCTCGATAGTACCGGCTTTATCAAAGCTTAACGTCTAACTTTGACAGTTTCTTTCAATGTTCATCATGATTTGTTACCTCATTGTTTTCATATGCTACTAGCTGTACTCTACTATCATGTCCATTTCACGAATATCACCATTAAACTTGCTTCGTAACCTGTCTCGCCCTCCGAGCCTTGGGGCGTCGAGGTTGGTCATTCGGAGAAGTAGTTCCCAGTCTCGAACATGGCAGGACTTGCGCCGAAGGGCAGTGTCTTCGCACCTCCTTGCAGGTGCTCTTGGTGGTAGTGTCGTCATCGTAGGGGGTGCGTAAGTTTACTTGGCCTGATCTAAAGATTTCGATAACTGGTTTAGGTTATGCATGGTATCACTTTTCACCCATCAAACCCACTGTAGAGGCTTTGAGACGTGTTCGAATTTCCATCAAGGAAGCTAGAACTACTCCAGGACTTATACTGGAGAAGGCACGCGAAAAGATCCTAGTTCTTGCGAAGCGATCGGCCTTTGAGGTGAGACGGGTAAGTGATCAGAGAATCGTAGAGCCGACGTCCTGGTAGCTTCAAGACGCTGATTTATTTGCAGGTCAAATCTGAGGTTCTTTCTCGATCATCTGTCTCGCGAACCATCAAAGAGAAGGCTGCGTGGTTACGTAGGTCCATTCGTCGAAATGATAGCAAACCAAGCTCATCGGAGCACACTGAGGAGAAGAAATGAGAATACTTTGAGTTTGTCAATTGTATGCCATGTCACATGTATACTTGGCGCATGAAATCGTTTAGGACGTACACGATTTTATATGACATTGCGGGGATGAATGTGATTATACAGAGGAATAAGAAAAGCCACTACATAGGTATTGTCGAACCGTACATAAAATCTGTATCGGCATTCATACAATTCCCCATTCGACCAAGGTAGCGCCACCACACGAACAAAGACATGGTTTGCGAGAGATGTCGGGGACATATGATCTTGATTCAAAATGTTAGGCCTTGAGTTATGCTACTCAGTCATAGTGGCAAGGTGAAACTATGGCCTGCTGATAACATACTATGTTCGCAGTCTGTCGATCATAGTACCGTCATCTTGTGTAGCTGTAAGGGGAGCATACTCTTATATGAAAGTATGAAAGACATACATACATACATCATGCAACATGCACATAGGAATCAAAGGGGTTGCCTCTTGTTGCCTTTCTGGCAGAATCAACTAAGGCACCGTTTGTACTTGCTTGTTACTGACTCTAATAACTGATCGTTGCCAAGCCTGCCAGTGTCAGAACAAACAATTTCCTGGAAGTCCTTTCGCAAATGCCTCCGTTCAATCTCAAGCAACGACTAGCTGCGCTCTCTATATCTCCCTCTTCTCCTTCTCCTTCAAACGGCCAAGAGCCGCGGTCACCGTTTTCGGCGCTGAAGAAAAAGACTCAAGCGTTCACCCCACCATGGGCCAAACGACCGCAGCAGGAGAGCACATTGATGCTGGGGGAGTCGGGTGCGGTGCAGGAGGCGATGGATAGGATGATATTTCAAGCAGGAGTTGACTTTGAGTGAGGTGTCCTTATGTTCATTTGACGTGTTCTAGACTCATATCAATGGTGCATGATATTCTAGGACAAAACCAATGTATGTTGAATTCTCTGGTCCTCGATTTGTCTGAACTGATATATCGACAAGAAAGGGTGGTAGTGAATGCATCTGCACTCCCAGATCCACGCGAGGTCTCATATGATTTGCTCTTATCGTGCGCCGAACCCATATCCCTACTAGTTGCAGAGCGTTTATCTGAAATGTGAACATTCTAGTTGCATACTCTCGTACTTTGACCTCTACGGTATGTGACAATCATATCCTGGAAGCTCATTTATTTAGTTTTGCACTTGTAGTCGAGTCGGATTACACGGTAGTGTTCTTTGCAGCGGGTGGGCGGCATGCGCCAGGGTGGAACTGGGTATGGAAGGCGTATCGAAATTTAAGCCGTAAATACCGTAAGAATCTCAAGCAGCTGGTATCATATCCCTCTCTTGCATGGCACATCGTTGTTGTTAACTTTGTTTCAGTACATCGTACACTCCTCCTTCTTTTCCAAGAGTGAGTCGCGTCGTTTCCGTGAACCCCAGAGTTCCAACCTGGTTGATCAAACTTTAGTGTTGTTCTCCCTGGCAGGTGCCATCATAAGGTTAATCTTATCTCCGTCAAGACCTAGAACCAAAACCTGATTTCTGGCCAGTCCCAAATTCTTTCGGAAACTGGTGTACATCGACACCCTTTCTGAGCTGGCAACAATGGTCCCGATCACCCAGATTGATATTCCTCGAGCTGTATACCAGTGAGTACAGTCTTTTTCTTCCTTTCTTCTTGTACTGAACGCGTTATACAAGGGAGAATTTGAAGTTTGAAGACTCAATCACAATGCCGACTCCCATGCGATCCAATATATTTGGCGTTTCACTAGAGGAGCTTATGGGATATGGTGGTGAGAAAGGAGGGCTTCCGAGGGTCGTGAAAGATTCCATTCAGTATCTAAGAGAGAACGGTACGCTTTGACGACGTACTGTTCTTTCTGTTCTTGTCAATCTGTCTTCAGGATTGTTGGAAGACGGTCTCTTCAGAAGATCACCGTCCTCCGCCATGCTCAGGGCTGCTCAAGATGCATACGATCGGGGTAAGGATTTTTTATTCCTTCTCGGCGTCTCATCCCTACATTTTATTCAGGGAACGTTGTATCACTGAAAAGTTTTGGTGATGCCCACCTTGCTGCGGTGCTTCTTAAGAAGTATCTCCGCGACCTACCAGAACCTATTTTTCCCGAAGCACTGTATCCACTCATTCGCCGGTGTCCACTTCCTACTAGTGACTCTTCTGATGTGGCGAGTGTCACCTACATTCGCAGTGTTGTTCTGTCCGCCATTCTCCCTTGCGCGTACATACTCCTTAGCCAAGTTCTCCGTAAGTTTCTGACATCTTATGGATCATCTTCCTTACTGACCTGTCTCATCTAGATTTGATGCACGAGGTGTCTCTACGTGCTGCTTCGAACAGGATGGACGCTCAAAACCTTGCCATCGTCCTCTGCCCCAACCTCCTGAAGGGCTCCAACCCCATGCGCGACGTGATGATGTGCTCCGTGGCCAATGCCGCCTTCACTTCCCCCTCTTCTTCACCCGACCCTTCCTCTTCACCCTCTGCTACACTTGGTGTTGTCATCAAGATCTGTATTGAGCGATATTACGAGGTTTTCGACGAGGTCTTAGACCGTAGCGAGGCTGTTCCACCCTCACGGTCATACCAAGACTCGGACCGCAGCGAGGCATCAGCGAGCCCCACGCCCGGGCATGACGACGAGAGTATCGACGATGCGATGCTCGTCATGCCTATTGGACCCAGCGGAAGCCGGACAGGTTTATCAAGTGCTTGGGTAGCCACGAACGGGAATGGGGGCTTCAAGCCACAGCACAGGAGTAATCTCTCCCATGAGTCTGTGCGGTCCGTGCAGGAAGGTAGGGGACAGAGTGGGTCCATCGGCGGCGGAGGGAACAATAATGTGTACCTGAGTGCCAGCAGGTCCAAATCGATGATGAATATCGAGAATGGGACAGGGACTGTTGGTGGGAGGCGGGGATCGATTACGTTGGGCAGGGGGACGATGAAAAAATCGAGTGGGGCGGGTGTAGAGGCTATTGGGGTTACTGCTGAGGGGTTTTTCAGTCCCCCAAGTAATGTGCTGTCTGTCCCGCCAAAGGAAGGGAATGGGCTGGAGCCGAGTAGGGATGCTTGAGGTTCGGGGGTGCTGGCACATCATTATTTATGTATCTATCTATTGTATCTTTTGCTTTTTTGGGCCGTTTTGATTTGCTTATTCGACTGTTGTATTACTTCTGTGTAAACTGCTCAATTGTCATGTTATTTGTCTGTTGTGGTTTTTTTTTATGACTCCTCATCTGGGTCATATGCATTTATGACTCGACGAGGAGGGGTGGGAGTTGTGTGTGAGAGACTCGAGTCAGAACGCCGGCAAAAATGGGAAGATTGATCGAAGACGATAAAGGGAAATGCATGGACCAGTCCTTATAAGCCATGCAGGTCTACCAGAATCCCTCTATGAACAATCTCTACACCATCGTGAGTTTCTGTCGAGGTCGAGTCCTGATGTCTGCTCAGCCACAGCCGTGGGAAGCTCGTCGTCCATTTGTTGTTTGCCTAGTAGTAGCTTTGTTGTGTCCTTGTTCTTTACCACAACCTATAACTTTTGTATTGGCTATTCATTGGGCTACGTGTACATGACGGAACCAGCCGATTCTTCAGGCGACAATACACAAGGAACAGAAGATTTTCTCGCTGTCAAAAATGAATCCCAGCAAGACATTGAAATGTCGCCACCTCCAACGGAATATGAAGCACTTTCAGCGCAATTGAAACAGCAACCACACGATCCAAATGCTTGGAAGAGACTCATTAGTCTGGCGGAAGAATCGGGCAATTTGGACAAAGTTCGCGCGTCGTTCGATGCGCTGCTGCAACAATATCCGAATACTGTGTGTGACTTAAGGTTCCTTTTTTCTGCGTCTGATACCTTTGTTCGTAGTCTTCTGCACAAATACGCTACATTGGTCACTTTTTACAAGATCCTTCATTGTTTGGCGAAGCGGAAGACTTATTTAAAAAGTTTCTTGTAAAATCACCCGAAGTAGATTTGTGGAAATTCTATCTGACATATGTTAGGTATATCATCATTTCATTTATATATCTTTTCTATGCACTGACGGATGTACTCTAGGCGTGTCAACGCTACTCCATCAACACGAGATGCGGTTCGTAAGTCATACGAGTTCGCAGTGAATCATATCGGGCAAGACAAGGACAGTGGCGATATATGGAGAGATTATATTCAATTTTTACGTTCTGGCGAGACAACAACTACATGGGAAGAACAACAGAAGATGGACGCGCTGAGAAAAGTCTACCATCGCGCGGTTCAGATCCCCCTCGAATGCGTCGAAACGTTGTGGCAAGAACTTGAGTCCTTTGAGAACAATCTGAATAGGATTACGGCAAAGAAGTTCATGTCCGACCTCTCGCCGGGATACATCCAAGCTCGCACTACCTTTCGTCAGATCATAAATCATATGGGAATGACGATCCTCTCGTCCCCGTCTGTGTCCTCAACTCGACCTGAGCTTGTTCTCCCCGCTCTACCGACATTCAACACGTCAGAGCGCACGCTTGTTGGAAAGTGGAAGTCTTACCTCAAGTGGGAAGAGACCAATCCCCTCATGCTTGAAGAGAAAGACAAGTCTGTCCTCGTGTCGCGCATCCAGAGTATCTATCGTAAGGCGTTGATCCGCATGCGGTATTATCCCGAGATTTGGTTCATGGCCTACACGTGGCTGAATAGCGTAGGCAAGCATGATGAAGCTATAACAATTTTGAAGGCAGGTATAGAAGCCAACCCGGCCAGGTATGTAGATTTCCCCTTATCTCCTCGTACCACTCAATTTTTCCTCATAGTTACCTTCTCGCTTTCGCGTATGCTGAAGCCCTTGAAGTCAAGGAAGCCTTTGCTGAAGTCCACTCTCAATACGACCGGCTCCTCGGTGTTCTCAGCGCGAAGCTTGAAGAGCTTGAAGCTCGTATCAAGACAGAAGCATCTCAAAACGCCAGCGATTCTTTTACTTCAACAGACTTAGGCGATCTCAACTCTCAGTCGCAGAGTTCCCCATTAACTAAGCAACCGTCGGACGAGAAGACGCCCAAGCCGTCGGAGCTCAGGGAACGACGAACTGAATATGGACTTGCGTATAATATGTACATGCGGTTCGGGAGGCGGGCGGAAGGGATTAAGTCGTCACGAGCAATATTTGGAAGGGCAAGGAAGGACAGGTGGACGCCATGGGAAGTATATGAAGCCGCAGGTGAGTGCATATTGGTCTGTTGATGTTGATTGATGATTGTCTTGACGATTTATATCTAGCGCTGATGGAGTACCATTGCTCCCAAGACGGCGCGGGGGTTGGAAGTCGAATCTTCGAGAAAGGCTTGGAGCTCTTTGCTGATGAGGTTGAATTCGTGTTACGGTACCTGGGCTTCCTCATCTCGATCAACGACAAAATCAGTGAGTCGTGAATTTGATCAACCTTCTTGACTTCTTTCTGATTTACTGATCCTACAGATGCTCGAGCCCTGTTCGAACGTGTCATCGGCACCTTCGTCCCCGATCGTGCTCGACCGCTCTGGGAACGTTGGGCAAGATATGAATACCAGTACGGAGACCTCAATGCTTCCCTGCAGCTCGAAAAGCGCATTGCTGAGGTATATCCCCTTGGTACGCATTGCAATCTCGCCCTTCTTCATGTTCTCATACTTCTCATGTTAGATCCGCCGATAAAGCGGTTTGCTCAGCGTCACACGTACCTCGGGACGGACGCCATCGCCGCACAAGACTTAGGCTTCACCCTCGCACGTAAGGCTTCAGAGACTCTTGCACGAACCGAAACAAATGCAACTATTGCTCCTTCTAACTCTGGCAGTGGTGGCAATGGTGGTGGTAGTGGATCTAACAACAATATTGCTTCTCATAAGCGCGCTGTGTCACCGGACTATCGCAAGCGCGAGGAACGCGGTGGTGGCGGTAGTGGGGACTATCCTCAATCTCACAAGCGCGCGAGGGGGATGTCGCCGCCGCCTCCGAGGAGCGAAAGGGACAGGGATAGGTGGGACCCGCCTCCGTCGTCACGGAGAAGACACAGTCCACCCCCGCCTAGCTGGGAAAGGGAGGGGAGAGATAGAGCACCATTGCCGCCGCGTGAAGAGGAGAAGCCGAAGGTAGCTAGTTTACCGAACGTGATTTCGTGGTTCATCGGGGAGCTGCCAACACCATCGTCATTCGATGGTAAGTCTGCTCACTGTCCATCGTGTTGAAGGGTGTGTTAATGTGCATGTGTGGCGTAGGCCCGGTTTTCAGGACTGAGGATCTAATGAATCTGTTCAGAAACGCTGTAATTCCTAGTAGTGGTAGATCGAAGTCTCCCCCGCCACCTACCCCGCCTCGGACTGGTGCGTTCTCTGTCTTTTCACAATCCACCTGCTAAGTGTTCTCCGCGATAGGTGGCCGCCCGCCTCCCGATTATGGACCCTATCAAGGTCCTGGAGGTGGTCGTGTGGGGCGGCGTTATTAGTGTTTCGAAACTATCTAAATGTACGACGGAGACCTAGACAAGCAGGCCCCGGAAAACATGTTGGCTGGATGCCCAAACTAAGCGTTGCTGCTCTCACAAAGTGAAAGCGATGTGTGTAGCAACGAATGTGCAAGATGAGAATGTCGACAAGATGACCAATCGCTGGGTTGACAGTGGCACATTGCCACCGTCTTCATCCGATTATAGGGCTTTTAGCGTTTGTTGTATATACTTAGCAATCAGGGGGGGTGTTACGGCTATTCCCTGTCCTTATGTATGTGATGATAACATGCTCTCAATGGCTATTAGGGATCTTCAAGGCTAGTGCATTGACCGTTTCAAACTGATCGATTCAAAATGAAAGATATTCCGTAGTTATTAGTGAGAATTCAATAAGCGGCGGCAAGCGCCATCTCCCCACTCTTATATATTCAACTATTTATGCACAAATAACAACAATAAATTATGTTCGAAGGAAAGCAACAATGATCCACAAGCATTATATTTGTATGTTCATACAAAAACAGAAACATATATCAAGGAAGTATTGCCACTTCGAGGACCTGAAGTTGTTCTTCAGTCACATGAGGGTCTACTTTGACACTTTCTGAGCATCCTTCCTGTCACCTCTTTTGTTGTAGTATTGATCTTCAACATCCAGCTGTGGCTATCAAAAGATTTCAGAGGAAATAGATAAACGTTGTGAACATCCTGTCTATAGAATGAACAAATGAATGACTTTTTTGACAAGCACATACAATTAGTAGCATCTTGATATTGATAAAGAAATATCATAATTGTCTTTGTTAAAACAACACATCAATTGCACCAAAACAGGTTCATCAACATAAAATTTATTAGCATGAGATAGAGGATTTTCAGGAATTATAAGAACATCAGCAACTTTATCTCTAAAATTGTGGAGAGCAAGATGATAAAAAAACTTGACTAAGTTAGTAGCTTATAATTGTACAGTCTGATTAGATGAGAGAGCAAGCCATTTCTGTCTGAATCAATTAAAGTGTAAAATTGCATTAATAGTAGATTGTTTACTTTGAGATTTTGGAATTGAAAATCTGGTTTCTTCTACAAGTGAGATGATTCAGAGACTGGAGATAATACTTCTAAGTATAAAAGAACCAAACAGGATGATGAACATATGAAGGATAAACACAAAAAAGAGAGATATACTTGAAAGGATAAAAGAGTGAAGAACAACTGTCATAACCATCTAGGATGTCAAATAATTTGTTTGCAAGGTTGCATACAGTGAACATATCTAAAAAGTAATAAGAAATAAAGAAGAGGGCAACTCCTTTGAAAAATTAGCTAGCTGTTCTACTACAGAGCCTGTGTAAGGAAAAAGTGCACTTTGCAGTGTAGACCTGACAAATCAAGCCAACACAAGCAGCAAGCAAGAGTCAAAGGGCTGGAGCAAGTAGTCCTAGCTAACCAGGTCCACAAGCAAGGCAACTAAGAGTCAGGTAGGGGGCAAGCACAGCAAGCTAAGTGAGGGGATGACACTGGAAGTGCTTACAGGTCAGTTCAGTGGATAAACCTGGTGAACACCACTATTGTTCAGTCTGAGGATATTCTATCCTGCAGACTGCCTGATATACTACATTCATGGCTATGCTATGACTAACACCGAATGACTAAGCAGGCCCCAGTATGGTAAAGGAGTATGACTAAACAGTAATCAATAATGAGTAAGATCCAATCATGACTCAAAGATCACAACTTATACAAGATAAAAGAGGAAAGGACATACCAGCTGACATGCCAGGTAGTCAGCCAGGTGGCCAAAGAGAGTGCATACTATTGGGCTAAGCCTGGAATAGTGTTGGACACCCAGGAAATGAGTAGTCCCCTCACAGCCTGGGGAATCAAGGCTATGAGCATCATGAAAATATAAAGAGCTATAGTGTTTTGGAAAGTCATCTATCAAAAACTTAATATTGGTAGAAGGGCAATTTTTTTCATCACAAGAACCCTTGGTACACAGCACTTTTCCCAAAGGAAACATAATATGCAGTAATCCACAAATTTGAATAGTAGTACACTGATAAGTGGTGTATACATATACATATTCTGCACAGTAACATTATAGGTAAACATTGTTTGATCCTTCATCAATATCAATGTTCAATGATCCCTTATATTTTATAGTGCCAGTAATTGTCATGTCTTTATTGTAGTGCTTGCTTTCTATATTTCATGGTTCATTTAGTTATCTTTTTTCTGTGTCACACCCACTTACTAGCCTGAATGATCCATTGCTTGAATGATCTTCCTTGCATGGGAACAACAATGAATGACACTTCTGCTGTCACTAGGTCATCAATGTGGAATGTTTGTGGTTGTCAGGTTCTGCTGACCACAGGGGCTCAGCTTAACTAGGCAAGTCCTTACTAGGTGGACACAACATCCTGCACTGATAACCTGGCATTTGGTGAAGGTCCAGACTTCAGATACTGGTGAGGATAAGCAAGGAAGAGCAGTCTGAACAAGTCTGGGGTGGTCCAGGGAAGTCTAGGACAAGGTACAACAAAGGATTGGAGTTGGGGAAGACTCAGGTACAGGTCCAGAAGCAAGTACTGGGGGTGCAGGGCAAATGGAGGCTACACAAGTGATGGGAGTGGGGCTGGAGTTTGATGGGGGATCAATTGATGTTGATGGGTTCTGGGGCCAAGTGAATAGTGAGGTCTGTGGTTAGTTAAGAATGTTTAGCATCATAATTGTGAGTGCAGAGTTCATAACAGTGTTAGAGTTGAAAGGACTTGGGCACAATAAAGGAAATAGGGTTAAATGAGACAAGATGAAGTTGAGGCAAGATTGAGATGAGAACAATAGATTGAAGCAGAGATATGAAATGATAACAAGATAATAACAGAGATAGAGACAAGGCAAGACCAGGAGACTGAGATAAGACTGGGAGACTGAGAGAAGGAAAAATGTAACAAGAGACATGAAACACAAGAGACAAATAATTAGAACATAGGTCACATTAAGCAATATCAAGACTAGAGTATGGGATGCTATTCTATGACTTATATACTGACTACTGGAGAGCTCTGGGGGTAGCAGGTCTGGCAGCAGGGCTCATTGGGGCTATGCAGAGTTGATGAGTGTTGGGTGTGATCAGGGGGCAGGCTGCAGTGATATACTGATGGGATCAGTTGGGAACACAGGCCATCCTGGGGTCATTGTGATGCTCCAAAGCTGGTTGAGTAAATCAGGGTGACATACTTGTGATATACACTGGCATCAAGAACAGTGGGGGAGGGCTCCAGGGCTCAGGAGAAGCATCAAAGGCTGCAGGGAATGCATCAGAGTTAGCCAGGGGGCTGTCAGAGTTTGCCAAAGAAGTGTTGGAGTTACCTGGAGTGGGCACTGTGGGTGAACAAATGTCAGGGGAGTTTGAGGGAGCATTGGGGAGAACTCCAGGAAAGCAAAGTGACTGGGAATAAGGTTTGGGGGTTCAGGGAGTGGGTCATGATAGTGGTCCAATAGCTTTGAGCATAGAAATTCATCCTGTAGTGGTGACAAGCACCAGTCTCCAACTGTTATTAATATTAGTCAATTGTTGAATGATGAACAATCTTTCACAGTGAAACAAATACAACACATTCATTTAGCTAGTGTAATGCAAAAACAGGAGAGTATGTTCTCAAGGTAGTATTGCATGAAGAATCTGGTTATTAACATTAGTCAACTGTTGAATGATGAACAATCTCTCACAGTGAAACAAATACAACACATTCATTTAGCTATTGTAGTGCAAAAACAGGAGAGTATGTTCTCAAGGTAGTATTGCATGAAGAATCTGGTGTTCTTCTGATGCTTGGGCATTTCTATCAACAACAGTTGCCCCCCCCTTCCTGTAAATACTTTTTCTTGACAAATTGAGTAGTCTTCATTATCAAAATTGAGCTGTTGCTTGTGCAAGATTTTCTCAGGATTGTATAATGAGCTTGTATTGAGTGGTTTGATTAGATGAATGCCAAGTTGGTTGTGAAAGGGAATAGATTGTTGGAATCTGAACTAAGGGCACCTAGAAAACACAGATTCTAGTAAGTAATCCAATCCTCAGTCCATAATATAATTGACTGAGTTTTGTACCTAGAAAACATGGATTCTAGTAAGTAATCCAATCTATGGTACAGTCAGTATGAGATATGTATGTAGGCAAGTTTTGACTCATCCTCAGTCCATGTTATAATCAACTGAGGGTGTCTGTTTGTATTGTATAGGTATATAACTATCTATATCCCATTGTCTCTCAGTATGACAATGGGGCTAGTATGAGAACAATGTACTGCAATTTTGTTAGTGGCTGGAGTCCATTTACAGTGTCATTTTCATGAGCTCAACACTCTTCCTCACTGTAAATAGTGCTCCTCCTCATATGGAATTCTCTTGTAGCCCCAAGATCCTTGATCAATGCAAGAATTGTGGTGCTGGAAAGCCTTTGTAAAGATGTCAGCAATATCTTCCTTGGTATTAATGCAGCACATGGTTATTTTGTTAGATGCAATGCATCCTTGTAAGAAGTGATATTTAATGTCAATGTGTTTCCCCTGCACATAAAGAAGGGGCCCTTCTGAGAGGTTAATTGCCAAGTTATTGTTGCATAAGATGGTGGTTGCTTCTCTAGCAGATTGTCCTAGCATGTCTATCACCACTCATAACCAGATGCACTCCTGTGCTGCCTCAAATGCAGCTGCATATTCCACCTCATAAAATGATGCTGCCACCATTTGTTGTTTCTGCATACTCCATGAGATTACTCCAGAGCCCAGAGACCACACATAGCCACCCATACTCCTCTGCACATCCAAATGATTTGCCTAGTCCAAATCTGTGAATCCTATGAGATTAATCAGTACATCTCCTCCCAAACATAAATGTAAGTTTTGTGTTCCCTTTGAATAGTAGACAACTTGTATTGTAACATGCTAGTGAGTACTTGTATAACAGTCAAAGAATTGCAACAATTGTTGTAGAGCATACTATATATTGGGCCTTGTGATATTGCCAGCAAAAGCAATCTGCCAATGACATTTTGGTAGGGTATCTGTGCTAATTTCTGAAGTTCATCACTGGTGAGTTTTGACCTGTCCATTGCCACAATTTCAGTTCCAGTTATTTTGTACTAACAGTGGGGATGCATTAAATTGTTCATATTGCAATATTAAACAATCAATGAGGAGAGTTTGTGATAAGAAAATCAGTCTTCTTGAGTGATTCCACTTTAGCATCATTCCAACAATATAGCATGGAGTTCTCAAGTCTGAAATCATTTAAGTTTCCTCCAATTGTTTCTTGAAATGCTCATTGGCCTCCTTTGAATTTGCTATAGATAAAAAATCATCCACATGCACCCCCATGATTACTATGCCTCTATCAGTCTTATGATAGTACAAGCAAGCCTCACATTTCAACCTAGTAAATCCAAGTTTCTTCATCACTTCATCTAAGGTTCTGTTCTAGATTCTACCTGCCTGCTTCATACCATATATAAGCTGCAACAATCAACAAACCCAGTTCTCCTTCTCTTTTTCATCAAAACTGCTTGGCTATTTCATATAGATCTGCTCCTCCTCAGGTAATGTTCAATTTAGAAATGCTATTTTGGTGTCTACTTGTATCACATCCCAGTTCAATCTCTGTCAGGGGACTTCTATTTCTGACCTCTGCAACTTGTTTCAGCACCTCTGCAGCTTGTTTGATGTCTCTGGGGCTCTTTTTAGAACCCCAGAGATCTCTGGAGAACTGTGGAAGTTCTCTGTATTACCTCAGCAATCATTGCCCTAGGGTTAGGAGTAGCTCTGGTCATCTGTACAGTAGTTCCCATGCCTCTGCCACCTGCTGATGCACTGCACCAAGCAGCAGAGATCCTTAGACTTGTTCTCTTTGGATTCCCCTCTGCTAGGTGATTAGTTACTGATTGTATCATTGTCTACTCTGCTAATATACTTCAGATTCCCCTCTGCTAGCTGCATGACTCTGATCTGCCACTCTGGAGGTTGCCCTTACAGCAGAACAAGTTTCTTAAAACTGGTCTAGAAGCCTCTCATAGCTGCAAGGAACCTCCAAGCCACTACCCATTGCTTCCCCACTAGGACTAAATACCATGGAGTTCTATGTCTTAGCTTGCCAACCAAGACACACCCTTGGAGGCCTTGGCCCCACAGGACAAAGCCTGGACTCACCTGCTTCACCTAGAAACCCAGGTGCAATTAACACAATCATCTCTCACCCACTATACTACCAAACTCTCTACTCTCCATCAAACAACCAACCTTATCTCCCAGTTCCTCCAGGCACTGCTCAAATGCCTAACCCCTAGCTCCACCCCTCCCACAGCCATGGAACCAGCCCCAACCACATCTGCACCCATCTCCACAGCTCCAGTGACCTTATGGCCACAGATTCCATATCCCATGCTACCAGATGCATATGACAGTGCCTGCTCCAGCAGGGAGCAATTCCTGCAGTCCTGCCTCACCTATATCCACCTCAGCAGAGATGCCTTTGACTCTGACATGTTGAAAATAGCCTGGGTGCTGTCATACATAAAGACCAGATGTGCCTCTACTTATGTGCTGTGAGTCTTCCACCACTCCAGAGGTGTTGGAAGCTTTTTGGACTGAGCTGCCTTTGAGAAGGACTTCCATGTGGAGTTTTTCCATTAGACTCTGCCAAGTCCACAGCCTTGACACTACATGATAGGGAGCAGTACAGACAAGGGAAGCATATACTGAATGAGTATATTGACTCATTCTGGGCTCTGGTGGAGTAGGCTGCTCACCCTGACAGCCTCCAACTATGCCTTACTTTCCAGGATGGCTTGCACCCTGCACTGGTGGAACACATTGACAATCTGGCAGAGGGTCACCCCAATAATGAAAAGATTGTGTTGTGGTACAAGGTGGCCCAGAACCAATGGCAACTCATGGAGATCCAGAGGGAGCTCCACTGCCCCCATTCTGCACTGTGCCCAGCTCCAATCAGCAATCTCCACCACCCTGCACCTGCCTGTCCAATGCTGGCCTTTACTCTAGCTACTCCTACAGCATGCCCTCTACCACCAGGGATCCCCATGGATGTGGACACTGCCAGGCAGCTCCATGCTGCTCTGCTGCTGTGCCAGAGATGCCAGAAGCCTGGGCACTTTGCATGGCACTGCTCCCTGGGCCTGGAGGTATGCTACCTTTCCATGGTAGAGCAGGAGGAACTCCTCCTGCAGCTGCTGGCTGCAAAGGATGCCACTGGAGCTCCATTGCTAGATGAGCCTACACCAGAGTTGATTCCAGAGAAGATCAGTACATGTGCCTCACCTCTGGAGCTGGAGGAGGATTTGTAGTTAAGCAACAGATGAGGTGTATGCCTCTGTCACTGGGTGCTAACAGGTTCTTGTGTCTGTCAATAAAACTGAAACTGCCTTTTCTGACACCCTTCATTCTGAGACAGAAGAACCTCAATGCCCTCCTTCAGATGTACTACAAACACTAACTCTAGAGCCCCTGCCAAGCTCCCCAACACCTCCAAAGGTCTGTCAGCATGGCCCCACTTGGGCACACCAAATGTCCCAACAGTATGTGATGGCCTCTGCCCTGTCTGCCAACTCCCTGTGCCTCAATGTAGAGATTGAGACAACAGACACTCAGCAAACCTGTGGGGTCATGGCTCTTCTGGACAGTGGAGTGATAGGACTGTTCCTGGACTCAGAGTTCATCAAATGCCATGGCCCAACTATGCAGCCCCTCCCCAAGCCCATTCCTGTCTACAACATTGACAGAATGCCTAACAAAGCAGGCACCATCAACTCTATGGTTGATCTGGTCCTCTATTATTAGAACTACACAGAGCACACTGTATTTGCTGTCACCAGCTTAGGAAGGCAGGACATGATCCTTGGTTTCATGTGGCTCTGGGAGCACAACTCCAAGGTTGATTGGACCAAAGGGGAGGTAACCATGAGCAGGTGCCCCTGAAAGTGTTCCACCTGTGCTGTGGAGGATAGGACAGAGCACTGGACCCAAGTTCAGGAGCACACAGCCATCTGTGCATGTTGTGCTAGCCCTCTCCCCTTTGCAGGTCTAAACCTCCTGGATCCCCTGCCTCTAGTGTCCCCTTATAGAGAGGCCCTCTACAAGGACAATTGGAGCAACAGCAAAGCCCCAGAGGAGGAGTGCAGAGGAGAGTTTGGTGGCATATGCAAGCTGGAGCTCCTGGACAAAGCAGTAGAAGTGGGGGATTGAATCTATGCTATTACTGTACACCCACTGCCCTCTGTTGTGGAGATCCAGGCTAGCCAGACCATGTCTCAATGGCTGATCCAGGCATTTGCTGCTAATTCCATGCCTTGGGAGTTCCAGGATGTAGTACCCCCCTATCTTCATGCATTCAAGGATGTGTTCTCCAAAGCTTTGTTTGACTTGCTTTTGGAGTGCAAGAGGTGGGACCACACCATCAAACTGCTACCAGACTCTGCACCCTCCAGCTGTAAGGTCTACCCACTTGCACCCTGGGAACAGGATGAGCTCAATGCATTCCTGCAGGAGAGCCTGGACTCTGGTTGCATCTGCCCATCCAAGTCTCTGATGGCTTCTCTGGTCTTCTTCATCAAAAAGAAGGATGGCTCCCTCCAACTGGTCCAGGACTACTGAGTACTCAACACCATAATGGTAAAGAACTGTTACCCTCTCCCCCTCATCTCCAAACTCATCAACAATCTTCAGGGTGTGCAATACTTCACTAAGCTAGATGTCTGATGGGGTTATAACAATGTGCACATTCAGGAGGGAAATGAGTGGAAGGCTGCCCTCTGGACCAACTGGGAATTGTTTGAGCCACTCATTACATTCTTTGAACTCACTAATAGCCCCACCACCTTCCAGACCATGATGAATGACATCTTCCAGGACCTCATAGCAGAGGGCATAGTGTGTGTGTACCTTGACAACATCCTCATCTATACCAAAACACTGGAGGAACACCGTTGGATCACTTGCCTTGTCCTGGAACACCTCTGCCAGCACCAGCTCTACCTCAAGCTAGAGAAGTGCAAGTTCAAACAAACCCGGATCAAGTACCTAGGCCTGATCATATCACATAGAACTGCAGAGATGGACCCAGTGAAGGTAGCAGGTGTGGCAGAGAGGCTGAAGCCCAAGAATAAGAAGGAGGTGCAGGCATTCCTTGGTTTTGCAAACTTCTACCAGAGATTCATCCAGGACTTCTCACACTATGCCCATTCACTATTTGACCTTACGGAAAAGGATGTTCTATGAAGTTGGGGACCTCTAGAGCAGACAGCCTTTGATACTCTCAAGTGTGCTATAACCTCTGGACCTGTTCTCCTCTTCCCAGATGACAATTCTCCCTTCTGGGTGGAGGCTGACAGCTCTGACTTTGCCACTGGAGCCATGCTCTCACAGCAATCTCCAGAGGATGGGAAGTGGCATCCAGTGGCCTTTTACTCCAAGAGCCTGAACATGGTGGAGTGGAACTACAAAATCCATGACAAAGAGATGCTGGCCATCATCTGGTTGTTCAAGGAGTGGTGGCACTTTCTGGAGGGTGTGCAGCACAGGTTTGAGGTCTGGACAGATCACAAGAACCTTGAATACTTCCAGATGGCCAAGAATCTCAATTGCTAACAGGCCTAGTGGTCCCTTTACCTTGCCAACTTTGACTTCTCTTTGCACCACAAGCCTGGCTGGAGTATGGGAAAATCAGACACCCTGTCCCAGAGAGTGGACCACAGCATGGGAGAAGGGGATAACAGTAATATTGTGCTTCTCCACCCTGAATTGTTTGCAATCTGAGCCATGGAGGGTCTTGCTATTGAGGGAGCAGAAGCAGACATTCTCCAGAACATATGACAGAGTAATTGGGATGGTCAGCAGGAGGAGCTGATAGTGCAAGCTGCTTGAACACTGAAGTTGGGGAATACTACTGGTGCTAAAGCAGTCCATGCTGACAAATGGGCCCTCTGGGATGGAATTCTGACCTTCCAAGACCATATCTATGTCCCCAACATTCCAGAGCTCTATTGGAGGATTGTGGAGCAACACCACAACTCCTGCATTGCAGGGCACCCTGGATGGTAGAAGACACTGGAGCTAGTATTGTGGAACTACTGGTGGCCCCAGATGTCCTGGTATATTGGGTCCTACACTAGTACCTGCAATTTCTGCCTCCAGACAAAGCCCCAGTGCTGACTCCTCTATGGACAGTCATACCTGCTACCTATGCCTACAGAACAATGGAGCATGGCATCTGTGGACTTGATTGTAGAGCTCCCTGATGCCCATGGTTATGATGCAATCATGGTGGTGGTAGACCTATATGGCAAGTGAGCACACTTCATTCCAACCCACACCACTTGCTCCACCATTGGCACTGCAAACCTGTACCAGAGGAATGTCTGGAAGCTGCATGGTCTCTGCAATGCTTACATCTCAGATTGTGGACCACAATCTGTGGTGGAGTTTACCCAGGAACTTTACTGACTGCTCAGAGTGAAGCTCCACACCACTACTGCCTACCACCCCCAGTCTGACAAAATGTGTAAACCAGGAGTTAGAGCAGTATCTATGCCTCTTTTGCAACAAATGCCAAGATGACTGGGACAAACTCCTCCCTGATGCCAAATTCAAATACAACAACCACATTCACACATCTATCCAGTTTTCCCCATTCTTCCTTGACACAGGATGGCATCCATGCATGGGTTTTGAACTCCAGGCCCAGCCCTTGGAGAATGAGGTAGTAAACAAATTTGTGGACCAGATGAAGAAGTTGCAGGAGGAGGCCCAGGCAGCACTGGCAAAGGCAAAGGATGACATGGCACAATACTACAACCATAGGAGGACCCCAGAGCACAAATATCAGCCTGGAGATTGAGTCTACCTGGATACCTCCAACATTACAACTACCTGGCCCTCAAAAAAGCTGTTGCACTGGCAGTTGGGGCCTTTCACAGTGGAACAACAGATAGGACCCTTAGCTTATTGACTCCAGCTCCTCACAGGGATGCGCCAGCTTCATCCAGTGTTCAACATGGTCAAACTAACTCCAGCTCCTAAGGATCCTATTCTAGGGCATTGTCTGCCACCTCCACCACTCCTCATAGTGGTCAATGACAATGAGGAATATGAGGTGGAGGAAATCCTGGATAGCTGTTTATTCCAGAGATGATTACAATACAAGGTGAAGTGGAAAGGCTATGGGATTGAGGATATCTCCTGGGAGCCATGGGAGAATGTACATGCCCCTGCACTTGTCAAGGAGTTCCACCAGAGACATCTAGAGGCCCTGTGTGCCATACAAGGGATCTACCCTATCTTGCCAGCAGACCAAACAATCAGGGACTTCTTTTACTCTGCATGGCAAGATGCTGCATGCTAGAAGGGGGGTGATGTCAGGGGACTTCTATTTCTGACCTCTGCAACTTGTTCTAGCACCTCTGCAGCTTGTTTGACATCTCTCAGGCTCTTTCTGGAACCCCAGAGTTCTCTGTATTACCTCAGCAATCATTGCCCTAGGGTTAGGAGTAGCTCTGGTCTTCTGTACAGTAGTTCCCATGCCTCTGCTGCCTGCTAATGTGCTGCACTGAGCAGTGGGAATCCTTAGACTTGTTCTCTTTGGATTCTCCTCTGCTAGGTGATTAGTTACTGATTGTATTGTTGTCTACTCTGCTAATATACTTCAGATTCCCCTCTGCTAGCTGTGTGACTCTGATCTGCCACTTTGGAGGTTGCCCTTACAATATCACCACTACATGTAGAAGGATTTGATAGGATTCTGCACATACTGTTTGTGAGACTGTTTTATTATGATCTCTTCCTTGTATCATTGTATACCATTATAGAATATGTCAAGTCTTCAATCTTGTTATATTGCTGTTTTCATTGTGTTTTATTGTGAAAACAGGTCTTCCTTTGAATATCTTCTGACTATGGGGTATATTTTCATGTGGCACCAGTCACCAGATGCCCATATCCTTATATCCTTTAGTGAGTTGACTTCATCCTGGTACAATGCCTTTCACTGTAGCCAGTTGGTTGAATTCTGTGCCTCTTCTAAAGTCTTTGATGTGTATGGGTCTGTATCTGGATTGGTATCAAGTCCATCCTCAATTAAATTAAGTGCTAACATTAATTGATCAAGGTCCTCAGTATCTACATCATCTTCATCTTCTGCTCCCACAACATTTTGCTGTAGGTCCACTAGTGCCCTGCACCTCTCCAACCTTGCTTCTCTTCTTTGGTCTGAAGATTCTTTCAACTCCTTAACTGCTTTTTCCATTTGTGTTCTGTTACCCAGCACAACTTTAGACATGGTATAGGTACATGACTTGACTGCCTATGGACTGGAGCTGGTATTGGCTGGTTATCTACCTCTTTGTTTTCCTTAACCTGTCTTGTTTGTCCACTCTAATATTTGGGTTGAGAACTTGAATTAGTTTGTCATCATCAGGTGGGTGAGTAGAGTTTGCAGATGAAGATTTTGAGATGGCACCTATTGTTGGTAAGTTCTGTTCATTACCTCCAATTCTGTCACAACCCACTCCCAGACCTCCAGACCTCTTCCCAAGCCACCTTGCTTCCATGGAGTCCCTCCCAACATCTCCTTGACTCACCCCAACCTTTGTTCACCTATGGCACCCACCCTGGCTAATTCCAATGCTTCCCCAGCAAATCCTGACAGCCCCCTGACAAACTCCAATATATCCCCTGTGGGCCCCATCACTTCCCCTTCTCCTGCCAAGCCCCCAGGCTCCTCTGACATTCTCCCTGACCCTGGCACACATTGCTGACTTGTCCCCTCAACCCACTTGACCACTCTGGAACTTCCTGATGACTATGGGGCAGACCACATTCCCATCAGTTCCCATCAGAATATCACTGCAGCCTGCCATCTGATCAGAACTGACACCCATCAAACCTGGGCAGCTCTTCCAAGCCCTGCCATTGCACCCTTAGGCCCTGGAGGAGGTCCAGTAGTCAGTATATAAGTCATAGAGTAGTATCCCTTACTCTAGTCTTGATATTACCTGTGGTCACTTGTTTTGTATTACATTTGTCTCTATTACATTTCCCAGTCTTGTCTCTATTTTCTATCTCTAGTCTCACATTTTAATCTATCATTCTTGTCTCTGTTTTGTCTCAACTCCATCTTGCCTTGTCTGCCTCAGTTTCCTTTATCATTGCCTAAGTTCCTTTCAACTCTAATGCCATTACAAACTCTGCACATACATTACAATCCTCAAACATTCATAATTAACTCTGGACCTTGCCCTATGCTTGGCCTTAGAACCCATCAACCCTAATTGATCCCCCATTAATCTCTGGCCCTGCTCCCATCACTTATGTAGCCTCTGCTTGCCCTACACCCTCTGTATTTGCCTCCAGACTTGTACCTGAGTCTTCCCCAAACCCAACCCTTTTTTGTACCTTGTCTTAGACTCCCACAGACCATTCCAGACTTGCTTGGACTGCTTCTCTTAACTCATCCTCACAAGTACCTGAAGTCTGGACCACTCTGGAATGCTAGGTTATAAGCACAGGACATTGTGTCTGCCTATTAAGGACTTGCCCAGTTAAGCTGAGCCCCTGTAGTCAGTGGAACCTGACAAATTCCTGGAGGCATGGCAGTGGTTGGTTTTATGTCTTGGTGGCTTTCAATGAATTTAACATAGTAAGAGCTGTACTTTTTTGTAGATCTTTCATAACACCAATATGCCTTAGAATTTGGGTCATATCCTATCAAGACACATTCAATTGACTGCTTTTAGACTTTAGGGTTATACTTGTTGAGGATTGATACAAACACTTGGCACCCTATTTTGCAGATATATGAGTAGTTGGGCTTTTTATAGTACCACAGTTCATCTGGCATAGTGTTTGCAGCTGCTGAAGTTTTTTTCTTTCTATGTAGATGAGCTGCTGTGAGATAGAATTCATCTCACAGGTTTGGTGGGCATCTTACAGTAATTTGCATTGAGTGTGACTTGCCAAGTGTTTGATGCATCCATTTGACACATCCAATTTGTGCCAAAGTATATGGAGCACCAATTTGAGAATCATTCCTTTTATTTTGTACCACTTCTTAACAATGTTCATGATGTAGAGATTTCTGGTATATAAAACTACCAGTGCTTGACCCATCAAGTCTACACACACCTTTTCAAGCATTGTAATGCCTTGTGCCCTTCCCCTTCCTCTCTTGTCTTTAGTCTAGGCATTTGAGCCTGTTTACTAAGGATACAGTTGTCACATTTGGGAGGCTTTGCAGGAAAGTATTTGGGCATACCTTCAACTATTTCTAGCTTTTGCCATTTGCATAACAACCTGGTAGTCAGCATGCCCTAGGTGATTGTACTAAGTTTGAAGGTCTGGGGAAGCATGAATAGCATATACTTGATCTGAATATAGGTCAAGGGCATATAAATCTTGCTTGTAGTAATCAAAGTTCCTGTTACAACATGGGCTTTGGTATCTTTCTCTATGAGTATTGCCCTTTATCATCAAAAAAATCATTATTCCATTTGGTGACACTGTAATATAGTAAATGCTTTGTAAGGTAGGAATAATTATAACAAAGGAATGGATATAGCTGGCTGTGATCTTTATAATGTGAATAAATAATTGCATTTGCTAGATCTTCTCTGTTTGTGACTCAGGATCCCAAGTACTCAGTGTTGATAAACAGTGGCTCAAAAAACTGTCTCAATGTTTTATACTTTTTGAAAGATGACATTGGCATGAAGGATTGTGTAACAGACTGGGCCTTTTGGTCTATTTTGGACTGAGTAGCATAGCCACCCCCACTAGTCTTTGTCCTTACCACTATGTGTAGTCACCTTTTCCACTATAGAATTGGGACATACACACTTGCAACTGGGAACTGAGTCTCACCCATAACCAACTATTACAGATTGGAAGTACCTAAGATTCTAGTGGAATCCCAATGTTTTATACTTTTCAAAAGATGACATTGGCATGAGGAATTGGAAGTACCTAAAATCCTGGTTGAATCATGTAGAATACTATGGAATTGTAGCTACAAATTGCTTTCAGGCTTATATAATTTGAATCAAAACTGATGGAGTAATGGCCATTTTAAAATATTCACTCATTGGGACAGTTTCTTGAGTATCTCTAATTTTGATATTTAGTACTTTGTATATTCTCCAATTGCCTTAATAACTGCTTGAATCCTTCCAGGCATGCTTTCTATTAGTCTTTGGCATACATCTGAACACTGAGGTGTAATGGAAAAAGAATGGATGGAAAACATACAAGATGATTACTAATAATGTGTGTCCACCAGCTATTGCATATCCTCAATATTCCTGCTTGAGTAAGGAACACAGGTTGCAGTTAACGAAGGGAGAAGTGCCATCGATGCATGGGAGCATGTTTTACCAGTTCAACAACTCAAAGCGAAGACTGATATCATCTTATCATATATGTACATATTTACTTCAGTCAGTGTTGCCTTTATCAAATCATGGTCTTGTTTGGATATGTCAGTGGTGGGGGAGAGTAAGGGAACTTGACAAGTGGCGCTCCTTTGAATTCAAATTTGAATCCGCCCTGACGCAGACGGCTCAAGAAGCTTCGCATGCCTTCCTTTACAGATCAGTCAAATCAATTTGAAGGATCGACGACCCGGAGGCAAACCTTGAGGTTCCAATTGGTTGATTGTTATTTGTGGTCACGGATTCGTAATTATGCTGCCTATGGTAGTGAAATGTCTTTTTTTAAACTCGATATTACTGCTGTTGCTGATGAAGCTCATGGTGAATGATGGTGAAGATATCACGGTAACATCCGAGTCATGGACACGAGATTGCACATCTGATCATCATCATTCAGGCGCCAAACTTCGAGCGTGCTGGTACTCTTTCCGCTCATTGGCACTTTGAGTCTCGCTATTCTCAAGAAAAAACAATATATTGAGCCTCAAACATCCTCAAAATTTACTTCTACGGCGTTCGGCAAACCGGTGGTCGGGTTGAATGGTCGGGTTGAAAATGAACATAAATCATCGATGTCTTGACGTGTTATTGAAACATCGATACGTCGGGCCGACGTGTCTACAATTTTCAGTCAATTAATAGAGATGTAAGCCGAGAGATGTAGGCCAAGAGATCGAGAGCACATCCCCTGCCCTATCAACGACAAACGACGATCCCCATCAGGATCTTTTAACACGATAGCGGATGGAGAAGGAAGCCACAGTGGACTCAAAGGGTGCTGTGCCGTGAGACCGTACGTCTTATCATCTCACCGAAGCACACCCCAACGAACTTACATATGTACCTCTCACTACTTACTGGGGAATATCAACTCGAAGTACAATGTTATGAGTACATTATCCTGATGACGGTCGACCACCTCAAGGCGTTTCTCTGATTCCCATCAAGTACTGCATGCTCTGGATTCCAGCCTAGATGAACAGGCTGATCAATATAAGATTATCTTATGAATAGGAAAATTGAGTCATACGATAGGAGAAAATTGCGGTACCCTGGCGAGATAATGTTGCATGGACTTCTTTTCAGCAAAAAGATTCGGTGGAAAAACTCACATATGTCCAGTCAACTCGACTTCGACGTATGTTAGACCACGTTCGGTGTGCACAGTGCCCAAGGAACCAACGCCGTCGATGATGAACGAATCGTTAGATATTGGCGTCTGAAAACCCTGTTCTCCATTCCCTGCAGAGATGATTTTGAGGACGCCAAAGAATATCATTATCCAAGATAAATCCCAACTCACAGGTCATGCTAACGAGGCCCGTTATTGAGAATGCAACAGTTTAGTCATCGTGAGAATGACTTACTTCTGGATCACAATTCTTGTACTATGGTATTTTATCAACATGAGACAACGATAACTATACAATCCAAATAGATCTTACCCCTCAGCAATCAAGATAAAGTCGGCGAGACCATGAATGATGACAGTCCTGTTATTGTTTTCAATGACGTTAGGAAGGACACTCAGTGCAGAAGGCAAGCTAGCATCTCCATTAGGAAACACGTTAATGCTAGAGCACTCTTCCCAAGTGACATTCGTGGGTGCATGAATTGCCTTCTTCACATCTTCCCGATCGAAGTAAAGTGGCGCGACTTGAACCTGCGGGAAAGAGCCACTAGTTACCAATTTCAGAGACAGTTTTCTAATACGACTGAAGTGATGCTTACGGGAATCCAAGCACATCCCACAAGACTGGATAGGTGTCGAAGATACGATAAACATTGAACGCGGGGTTCAGACGGAATGCCTCCTCGAAGATGATATCCCATATATCGCAACCATTATCGGCCCATATGGAGGTACCAGGGAGAGGAAGCTTGCCCTGGGGAGGATACTTAAGATATTTCTCGGTGTAATCAGCGTAGTTGCACTGCTCATTGAGAGTATCGAGCTGCGCCAGAAAAGTTTGACTGCACATATAAGCCTTCAACATGGCAAACAATGAAAGTTTACGTACTTGAATGCAAAGACCTTCTCGTAGCGATGCACAAAGCCAACGGCAGGGATCTGTTCTTGGACGACGTCATAGGAGAGGGATGCTGAAGGTCAAGGTCAAGAGCCAGTTATAATTGTCGTGATTATAGAACTTATTACGATCAGCAATCCAAGTTCCCAAAAGTTTGAGTTCAAGAGCATCTGGATGTTCGTAAATGTAGTTGGCAATATCTGGAATCGGTACGAATCAGTAGCGGTGTACAAACTATACTTCTTACATACAAGGCACATATGCTCCAGCATACTATCAAATCATATGGATCAGAAAAAAAAGAAGACTGCCCAGAACCGTGGAACGTACGCTCTCTCCCGTAAGGTAGAAGTTCTTATTTTTGAGCTCTAAGAAAACCTCGAGGAACTGCTGCAGGAAACCAACAAGCTGGGCAGCTAGATCATTCTCGTCCTGCAATTTTCATTCACTACACCTGAAAACGGTAGATTCCGAATATGGCTTACCCTGATGTTCGGTACACCTTGGGAGAAACCTGTTCCGACCGGCTGTTCGACCCAGAGAACGCTAGATAAGTTGGTCCAACTATACTCGTTTTGAGTAGGCTTCGCCTGACCCAAGCTCCAGGAAAAAGGCTGCTCGCGATACTTCAATGATGAAACCACAACATGCTAGAAGGACGTCAACTGACACCGTTCTCTTGCAGGAGACCTTCCAAAGACGAACAGCCGGGTCCACCGTTTGTCCTATGATCGGTGATCGACACGTCGGGTTTTCATTAAAGATGATTAGTATTTACCAGAAGATGAGGTCGTCGAGACTGCCTTGCGGGCCAGGTGGGAAGAACCAGAAGAACAGCTTATAATGTGCATGATATGATCATAAGAATCACCGTGATGACACCGAATTCTGCAGCTTACTTTACGTGTCTCGTTAGAATTTGCACTGATAGGCAGAAGCCCTGACCAACTGGGTCCGATATCCCAGTCGACCTCAGGGATAGTAGTCCCATCGACGTAGAATTCTACAGGCGAGTACTTAGTGAAACCACACGTGTTTCAGAGAAAGAATGTACCTGATGCCTTAGGGTTTGAGAAAGTTATGTTTTGCGGGGTAGCCCGCTTGACCGGGAAGTCATTCTGGAAACGCTTTGCAGCAGCTGCCTGACGTGCATGAATCTCTGCCTTGCGAAGCTGGCGGGCTTCGCTTTCTAACACACTCGTAGCAACGACTAAACTTGTGAACCAAACTTTGAAAAACATGAGAAGAGCCACCTAGCGTGTAATTACAGAACAGTAGAGGATGGTGGGGGTCCGAGGATCGACGAATGCAAGGCATCAGTATTTAATACAATGTGAGATCGCTTCGTGATTGGCGATTCATTAAGTCAGTCGACTGTATTGGTATCCTCGAAGGATGATTTCGTGAATCTGCATAAATAAATATCCGCAGACATCCACATGACATTTCAATAAGGAAGGAAGTTGTACGGTTGTAGTTCCAGGGATAAGTCTCATCCGATACGTCCATTAGACGAGCTTCTGCACGGCTGGTCAATGAGATGTAAGGTCAAGGAGCGCCCAAAAGAATATCGTTGGATTTGGAGCAGGAGTCGTGATCCGAACCGGACTTCTGCTGTTCTTGGCGATAACTGACATCCGTGACGTATACTTTATACGACTTACCTCCACATCAACGGATAAACTTGATACCAGCTCTGGTACATCTCTAATATCCGCAAGACTCCGCCTGAGCTCTGAAGACCAACAGATGCCAACACTAGGTGTCGTGCAGGATACTTTGTAGTGAGGCACATTCCAATTTGCGAGCTAAACAAGGCCTTTCTTGCCCTTCACCTCGCATGAGAAAAAGGAAAATCTTCAAACTTATAGTGGGGAGCAAATAGGTTACACTCTTTGGACCAAACGACCACGAGAGCGTGGGCGTCTACGTGCTGACGAGTTAATCGTCGAATCGACGACTCACATGCTCAACGTTGAACGTTGAGCTGTCTCCAAACCCAAATCCGTGGGGAAAAAATAAATCACGGAATTCCTCGGATTTCATGGAATATACATCCGTAATATGAGGCGAGAGTTTAAAAATAGTTTTCTGTCAAAGATTACTACCTAGAACTTCAAGTTGGTTCTAAAGCCTTTCTAAGCCTCTCAGGCCGCTAGCGGATGTCTACCGCTTGAATGCCAACAACCGATGCTACCCCACTTGCCCTTTATATACATATCTCATTAGGTCTACCGTGGCGTTTCCTTATCAATTCGACCATAGCTATTTTATAGTAGCGGAGGTAGATATCACAACAGTAACATAGTAACAACCAACGCGTACGCCGGTTCAAGTTGACTATCATTTTCATCGCGTGACTCCCCAGACTCTTGAGACGTCGCTTACGGATTTCGAATCAGATATATACCGAGTACTTAGATTGGATTCTGGAGGTGCCATCCTCACCAAACCCCGGAGCAATCACGCATGCAGTGACTCTCCTCCTAAACCTGAGTGTGCACACCGTTCTATCCTCGAGTGTGTACATCGTTCTACTTATTCTCGAGTATGCACAACCTTACAGCCCTCAATGTGCACCAGATTAGATGCGCTATTACCTCGTTATTAACGGATTTTACGAGCAACTTGAGGTTATAATTGAAAAGGATATCTTCACCTTTCTTGTCTTCATCACCGAATAACACTCCACATACCTAGGTCAGGCTCATTCTCAATAATTCTCAAAGTATGGGCCCAGTACTGGGTGTATTTTGCCATGCATCGGATAGCGAATACCTAGGGTTACAACAGACCAATCTAGACGCTACTTGTAATGTGAACGGACTGGAGTGGGACAGTCATGGTTGGGGGTTCCTTCCTTCTTTCCGGGAACGACCGGCTTAGGATTGTCGTTGACCATATCGTAGGTGACCTCAATGCCTTTACAATGGTACTGCCTGTATAAAGAGTAATCTTACTGATCTACAGATGGGAAGGCCAAAGGCCAACTAGGAATGTAAATTCGGCCCTGGACAACATGGACTTGAGGATAAGAGCACTTACTGTCCTGTACATCGTTGAAGGTTTGGGCTGTAGTTGCGTATCTGACAGCCTCATAAACAACAAGAGCAAGAAGAGACATTCTGAGCACTGATATTTGAAATCTAGTAGGTTGAGATGCTGTAAAAGATTGACTGGAGGTGCTGTCGAGCTCTGTTTGACTAGGGCACATTTTATAATCCAGGCCGAGAAGCTATGCTTCTCAATTTCAATCGAGCGGAGTCCAAAGTTCAAACTGAATTTGTTTGATTGCACTTTGTCTTCCTAACATCCACACTGTCGGATTGTCACTTGCAGTGTACGTTATATATCTATCTTGTACGTTACATATTTCATACCGAAACCTCTACTATACTATATTATGCTAGTTGCTTCGTTGAATCCGATAACCCTAAGGGCCACATCTCCATCGTCAACAATTTCCTAGTACTAACTTGGTTCGATAATTCAGAGCATCCTAGGTGGTGAAGTTATGTTCCGCCGATCAAACTCTGTCCCGGCAGTGCAGACATAATACGATCGGAGTAGCGAATACCGAGTGCCACAGTTAACTAGCTGTCCAATCAATTGTTGCCTTCTTACCTTCCCCTTCAAAAATGGAGAAAACTGCAATAGATGTCAAGAATAATCTTCAGCATCAAGCCATTTATCATACTAGCGAGATTGTATTCAAGTTGAGCGGCGCCGGTGAGTAGTTATAATGCATGAGGCTGATATTTATCTTCACCCAGTCATTCATGCATGCTAATGTACATATGGTTCACCTTGAAGAATCACGAACGCGACTAGTGCACTAAACCAGAAATACCGTGGGTCATTCCGTCGACTCGAAAGTACTTATGGCGCCGTCCCTGAATGCCTTCCTCTTGTGAGATTGATTGCCCGAAGAATTCGTCTAATCATGACATTGACCTGAGGGTGAACCTTCCATTGTTGCAGTCCAGGTCATTCGTCCTCATTCACCCTGCCTGCTATCCAAGTCAGCATACGTTGTCTGTACGTACAACTCCGGGCATGGCTCTTACTGAGAATGGCCTCACTGTACTATATGAGTTCCCCTGACATTCTCGACCGCAAAAAGGAGTCCATTTACCCCAAGGATAACTGAGTAGCCCGGTCAAAGATTTTCTCAAGAGCTGCTTCTAAAATCAAGCCCGATTAGACACTTGGCAAACGATGTTAACGGGTACATGAGTAATCTAGTGGCCTATGGGCCTTTTGAACATACGAATACATGGCTGAAAGCTACTCGTTTAAGGAAAAGTAATTACACAGTTGAATGGAGAGTTAAATAAGTAAGACTATAAGACGAATATGTACAACCAGTTAGGCGAATGCCATTTTCAACCAATTAGCCCGTCAGGAAGCAGATCATCTGGCATAAGGATGGAAACTGTGCTGCCCGCGTTGCCCAGATCTCTGAGGACCAGTACCTCCCGCACCCATGGGGCCAGTGGGCGTTGTACCCCCGCCTGCACCTCTCGGGCCTCTCGGCACATTGGGACCCATCGTTCCGGCACCACCACCCATGGCGTTACCGCGACCCATGCCCCCCACCCCTCCGCCCATAGCGCTGCCACCCATGCCCCCACCACCCATACCTCCGCCGCCCATACCCCCACCACCCATACCACCACCCATCCCCATGCCTCCACCCATCCCCATGCCCATTCCAGGACGCATCCCGCCGAACCCAGCACCACCCATGCCCGCCGCAGCCGCCATCATAGGATTCATCCCCATCATGGCAGGGTTCATCTGCCCGCCACCGGCCATCTGGAACATGCGTGTGTAGAGCTGCGCGAGGGCCTGCGGGTCAAACGGTGTATTTGCTGCACCGGCTCCTCCAAAGTTACCCTGTTGCGCGCTGAAGCGTCCGCCACTGCCACCACCGCCACCACCGGTAGCGCCGCCGCCTTGGAAATTTCCACCACCTTGGCCATCTTCGTTAGGGTAGCTATCCCTCTGGTACCGAGGTTGTGCGAGCTTGACGTCGATCTGGGATGACCAGTTAAAGATGGCTGAGAAAAATTAGAAAAGGGCACCGTACCAGCTTGCCATCGATTTCTAGGTTGCCAAATCCTAGGAAGGGCTGGACATTGGTGTCCTCGAAGGAGACAAAACCGAAACCCTTGCTCCGGCCGGTTTCGCGGTCAAGCATGACTGTTGAGTCGATAACCTTGCCGAACTGAGAGAAGAACTCGCGCATTGACTCTGAAGTGACACTGCCTGCCAGGCCACCGATGAATAACTTCGTTGCTCGTTGATGTTCTTGTCGCGGGATTGCTCGTTTTGGGTCAATCTATGAATTGTTGATTATAATTTGTCAGCAAATAGATAAAATCAACAATAGAAAAAGGACTTTACAATTTTACCATCAAGGACGTGCTCACGAACCATTACGGCGTTCACACTGGCGGGGTCTTCAAATGTCAGAAATGCAAAACAGCGGGAGCGTCCCGCCGCATCTCGCATGATGGTACAAGCATCAACTTTCCCGAACTGTGTGAAATAATCACGAAGAGTCTCTGAGTAAAGCCCAGTATTAGCAACACAAAACGACTATGAACTATGAACAAATGTATGTACCGTCCGTTGTATCCCAGTTGAGACCGCCAATGAACATTTTGCTGGAGAGTTGAAGGTACGAAGACACGACAAGGAGGCAGAGGCAGATATGGAAAGAGCAAAGAGATTGCTATTAGTAACGGTAGGCTAGAACAGAGAGATGTGGTGACAGCAGAAAATAGAGTGAAAAGACGCTACTGAGGGTGTAGCCTAGCCTAGACATAGAGAGGCACCAGCTACAAGCTAGCGACGATTGCGACTGACTACGCGTGCGTCATCTACAGAGCCTCGCCGCGCTAAGAGCGGCCCTAGAGTAACGCCTGGGATGACGAATCAGTTCATGGCTCTCTACTCACCCTTCGTCTTTCATTTCCGAGGGCCTGATTGTGCGTTCGTTGACCGGTATACTTTGATATGCCCCAGATGTCGGAATTGACTCGGATGGTTGGGGTTGTTCATACGTGGGAATTTGCTGCGTTGCGGGTTGATGTTGCGTGGACGTTGACGAGGCGGTCACCGGATACTGGGCTGCTCCATTCGATTCTATCATAGTCACCAATGATGGCTTTGCTAGTTGGCCCTGGTCCTGAACCACCGGCGTTGCTGTCTTGGGCTCCGCAGCAGGTGCTTCTGTTGTGGACCTCACGTCCTTTTGGTCTGAGGGGCCCTCATCGCCACCGAACTCGTCGTTGCCATAAAGGTCTGAAAGTCAGCGGTAAAAGATCAGATCATAGGAATAAGCTGTGAAGGTACTTGCCGCCGTACAAATCTGCGTCAAGGTCTGACATGGTGGTGGTTGGTAAACAGGTTTCAATTTGCAAACACCGCCTAAGAAGCTTTGTCATCATCGGAACACGGATGCCGGGTCCGTTTTTTTTTTCTGAGTCCAAGCTTGACCCTTACTTTTCAATTCGACGTACTGGATTCTCATTCTCAATACGATTCCCTGACTCTGCGACCAAATGGTGCAAGGTACAAAACAAGGAGAAAATATAGTTTGGATATATCTGGTAGGCGCGCAGAGGTGATGCAGATAACTCTTTTAATGGAATCGGAACAAACGACTATCATCGTAATGCCCTTCAAGTTGTATCGTGCTGATCAGATTCATTGTCAAGCCATTTGACTGAAAGAGAACGATATCAATACGTCTTGATGATATCTTGCAATCATGATACGTTGAATTTGATGTGGCTACTCTATCGTCTATCCTCTAACTTCATATATGTACAAAATCGAAGTCGAGTAACCGTTACTCGTTCGTATGCAATCTTCATGGTTAGCATGAAGATAACTAACCATGCTTCAGAAATGACTTGTCATTGAACCTGGACCGATGTAACGTTAAAACGCCTCAGGAATACCACTGAGGCCTGATCAATGATTGTCCGCTAACGTGTTCATCACTTCCAACATGATATCCAAGCCCATCCCAGCATGATCTATCACTAACAAGCTGATCGTGATCGCTGCGAACATAAGGTTCCAGCACGTCCCACGATTTACTGAGTCAAAGCCCTCGAGAGCGGCGGCATGGGGGCAGGAGGACGAGGGGTGTGAGGATGGTCCTAAACTTCATGATAGATTTTGAGCGCGAGAGCGGCGTATGAAACTCAAGCTCGTTGAATGTTTCTGGTTGAAGATGATAAGATCTGGTCCTCCAACAAGTTCATGAAAACCAGCTCTAGTTTGCGAATTCTCATACGTTTTGAGCTTTACCGTTCACACATTTTGAGCTATACCGTACACTCAGAGACTAAAGTTCATAGAACAACCATGGATCGCGCTGCGGGAATATCTTGAAGTAGACCTGTTAGTGTTTAATCTTGTGTGGTGTACTATTCCAAAAACCCGTAGCAAGACTCCTTGTTTTTTACATTTTCAGTACGTAGATTTCGCCATGGTAAGATAGTACCATACATAGTGACGATGCCTATTGACCATAGCACTAGTCACGGAGGTCAGCAATAGGCAAAATGCAGACTAATGATAGTGCGGCCCGTCCATTTTGAATCTTCTTGCCCGTAATTGCGATCCCCTTTTGCGTGCTATCTCTTGGAGTACAGTACGTACAGATTTCCGTATCCTCAGTTTCGGTGACCTGCAGCTCACAAATCTGCTGAGGTAAAAATAATTCCGGTACGGGGAATCGAACCCCGAGCTGCCGCGAATTCCTTCACGAGATGAAAGGCGGCAATGTTAGCCGTTACACCATACCGGATATACCCTTCGTGGCATGTTAGGCTTATAATATCAGCAATGTCTCATTGTTCACTTACACGCTCAGTAGTTTTGAACTTGAATACATTGAATGATTCACGGCTGCTGTCCGTACGATGACGAATCGGAATGATCGACCCGGAAATTCGGTCACTTCCGGTGTCGGATCATTTCTCATTTCTACCCGCAAAGATATCGGTAGTTTGATTTCAAATTTCACCAACCTTCAGGCCTTCAGGTTGGACTTGGGAGCCGGAGCAGGTCAGTAGCCTTGATTTCGATAAGATTTATATGGTTGCATGACTGCGTTCTTTGTCCTTGCAATTCACATCTTCATTACGATTCTAACAAATCTGGCTCAGGTCGGCACGGTCTTCACGACATGGCGGTACTCAGTAGGGAAGAAGTTATTGTTGGCATCCTTGGTGAGTCAGGCTACGCTCTTTCTAGCCATCGTCTGACTTCCGATAAAGCCCTTCAGGGTGCCTTTGTCGAGCATCAGGCTATGCTCAAAAAATTATCTCTGAAGCAAAAGATTGTCGTTGCGCAGGTGCGCAGTGTAGAGGACCTAAATCGTTGCGATGCTTTGATTATTCCTGGAGGAGGTGAGTGCAGTCATTTTGGAAAGCATTATAGTTATCACTGACTTTTATTGCTGGCAGAATCAACGACAATAGCAGTTCTCGCACGCGTTTCTGGTCTTTTAGAGCCCCTTCGACAGTTTGTGAAGACCAAGCCTGTTTGGGGGACCTGTGCCGGTGCGATCCTGCTATCCCAAACGGTGGAGGGTACGAAGAAGGGTGGACAGGAAATTTTAGGCGGGATTTCTATTGCCATCGCTAGAAATGGCTGGGGATCACAAGTAGAATCTTTTGAGGCTGATCTCGACGTTGTCGGTTTACGCAATTCCGATAAACCGTTCAAGGGTGTCTTCATCCGCGCACCGGCAAGTCCGGTCCACAAGACTGATCTCACTCTCACACTTACGACAGCGGATAACAGGTCGTGCTGGGGCTTACTCCTGGGCCCAATGATGCTCCCATCCAAGTGGTTGCTCGCCTTCATACCAGTCTTCTACCTCCATCACTTTCTTCGCTGGACGAGAACGACCCCAAGACTATTGTTGCGTTGCGTCAGGGACGTCACTTCTTGACTACCTTCCACCCAGAGCTCACCCAAGATCACCGCTTTCACGAGTATTTCGTGAAGGAATGTGTCTTCCCTGCTGCGATTTGAGACACACGCAGCACCACATATCTCTGGCATATTATTAGTGCAGTGCCAAAATGGGCACATAGTTATTTTTGACTAATCTGAACTGCGCATTAATCACGAAACGGTGACATAATCATTACCTTACTTCTAGAACATCGTTTGTATTCAAATTGGCTAGTGGAATGGTACCCATGATAAGGTGGAAAGCCTTCTAGGCTCGCATGCCTAAAGAGAACGGTTGTGATTGCAAGTATAGACATGACCTTTGGGCTTCCACGCTAACAAGTCATGTGTACAAGTACTTATGCCGGAATTCCAAACCTATTTATCGGAAGCCACATAAGCGGTGACATCGCTATGTTTTATTTCCACGACCACACATGGTGCCCAGTCGTCTGTGATTCTTATCGCATAGATAAATACCGCAAGGATATCATATTCCCGGACGTCGCACCCACGATATAGCCAGAGGTCATGTTTCCCCAGCTCTGGTTGACGCTTATCGCTGCAGCAAGCGTGCTTGGAACACAAGGACGCCAGCTGCGCAAAGAAGACATCCGTGAACGACAAGTCGCTGCTGCTCAGCGCTGGCGCACGATTACCGGTATCGAAGCTGCCCATGCGCACTCGTTTCCAGTAAAACGCGCCAGCATCAAAAATATCACGTTCTCTAACCCCGCGGCGTCACGTACGTAGTTATATTTAGAACTACTTGCGCTGAAATCTGAGCGATCACTTTCTTTTGTCGTAGAGTTCTACGTCGACGGCACGACCATCCCCGAAGTCGACTTTGATATAGGACCTAGTTGGTCAGGATTGTTACCTATTAGCAGCGACCCGAACGAAACTCGCAAGGCGAGCACAGCAATGAGATCCCTCATTGAGGTATTCTAACATGCCTCTGTAGCTGTTTTTCTGGTTCTTTCCCCCTGGTCCCGATGGGAGTCTTGATGATCTCATTTTTTGGTATGTTTTACCATTCTGATTCCACCGACCTTTATGTTAATTCCAACTAAACAGGACCAACGGGGGACCAGGTTGCTCGTCCCTTGAGGGTCTTCTCCAAGAGAATGGGGCATGTGTCCATTTTCCTCCATTTTAGGAACACAATTTAGACCTTTGCTTCGCTCTCAGCCTTTCCAATGGGGTTATGGCCAAGCCAAGGCTACCGTGAACGAATTCAGCTGGACTAACCTTTCTAGTGTTCTCTGGGTAGAACAGCCCGTTGGTACAGGCTTTTCTCAAGGAGAGCCGAATATTAAGGTGCGTGTGTGGCAATTGAGAATTATACCCTGTATTATCGTCATGCCTAATGGACTTTTAGAACGAAGATGACCTTGCCGCCCAACTGGTCGGATTCCTACAGCAATTCCTTGAGGTTTTCTCTGAATTGAAAAATAAGAACCTGTATCTGTCAGGCGAGAGCGTGAGTTTGACCCATTTTGCGCTCATGTACCTGATTGTATAACTTTCATATAGTACGCGGGGGCCTACGTGCCTTGTGAGTCAGGTCAAACAACCACTACTTCGGATGGATAAAGAATATCTTTCCTAGATATCGCCAATTTCATTTATGAACATCCGACTCTTGTCGACTTAAGCCTTCAAGGAATTTGGATATCTGATCGTAAGTACCTTGACTTGCCGCGACCAACAACATCCTTACTCTCGAAAAGCGTCGCTATCGTGGGATGTTGTCCAAGAACAGATACCCGCCGTTGACTTCGTCCACAAGTATGAGCATGTCTTTGCCTTCAAGTGGGTTCCACTTCAAGTCAGCGCGGCTGGAGAAAGTTTACCCACTTTTCGTACAGCCAATCTTTCATGGCACAACTGGATGCCCTGGCAGCGAAGTGTAACTATGCTGGCTACTTTGCCAAGCACGTCACATACCCGCCTCAAGGACTTCTTCCTCTCCCCGGAAAATCGACCTCTGCAGATCCTGGATGCGATGCGTGGGATATCATCTTCGAAGCTGCGCTGATCGTCAACCCTGCGTTCAATATCTATCGCATCTTTGACACGTACCCTATTCTCTGGGATGTCCTCGGGTTCCCGTATGTATATAAATCCTTTATATGTTTCTGCATTCACTCCCTTTTGCTATTTAGGGGATCTTTCGAGCAGGTCCAGGTGTCACCTATTTACTTTGATAGAGAGGATGTGAAAAGAGCAATCCATGCGCCGGTGAATGTGACTTGGACGGAGTGCTCCAACATAAATGTTTTCCCTCGAGGAGATGGCAGTCTTCCGTCGGCTCTCAGTGTCTTGCCAAACGTCATCGAAAAAAGCAACAGGACTGTCATCGTTCACGGCCTCGCCGATTTCATCCTCATCGCTGAGGGGTGAGTGACATCCTCAATTCTTGATGCTGAGTGTGATCAACATGATAATGCCATATAGCACGAGGATTGTTATTCAAAAGTACGGCCTTATCTTCTATCAACATTTAGTGAATGATCTGATCCCAAATTTGCCACTTGTCTAGTATGACCTGTGAGCTTCGAACAATACTACTCTATTTTGACCATTATACTGAGATCATTCTAGGGAACGGAAGACAAGGCTTCCAGACACCCATCGCAAATGATTCCTTCATTGTTGATGGAGTCGGTGCTTTGGGAAATACTCATAATGAACGAGGGCTGACGTATGTTGAGGTACAATTGAGTGGCCACATGTACGTATGCGTTTTGGGTTTATTGAGTGGTTTCTTACCAATGTGCTCTAAAGGGTGCCACAATTCTCTCCTGTGGTAAGCTGCTCATAATTATCAATCTGTCCTTTCCCCCGTCTCCGACCACACGTTCCAGGCTGCATTCCAGATTATGCAGTATTTAATGGGCATGAGAGCAACGCCATAGCACATTTCCAGTTCTTTTTCTTTCCAGTCTACAATACATTGTGTTCAGTTCCAAGGCTGGATGTACTAGACTAGTATCGATTGTAGGTCGGAATCTACGAATACGCAATTCTCCCATTCTAAAACGTTGCCATTGTCTGTCACTCCCTGTATGTAGAAGCGAACCTTCGTAGACTTCCCAGCATTGATCTCAGACCAAAATGGAAGTTCTTCAGGCACAACCTCGAACGTTGTGCTCCGCCCCACCAAACCAGTCGTCCCCAGCCATACAGCGTTCTCAGGCTGGCCAACATGCCCGGATGGAAAATGCAGAAGGCCATATATGTTGTAGTACATGAACTGGGGGAACCAGTTGTTTGATGGTTGTACTGCCCAAGCAGATACTGGATCATCCGGCGACATTATGTTGATTGATGTCAAAGGAAGAAAAGATGCACCGACTTCCCAGGAGAGCATTCCTGGGGTATCTTTTGACTTCGGTGCAGTGAAGTTCGCACACAGCATTATATGACTATGAACAGCAGCTGTCGATGGTTGCACGGGGTATACGTTTAGCTGGCCAATTCGGATCTTCACATCTAAGTTCTTAGAAGGGTCTTCGGTTAGGAGAGCAACAATGAGACCAATTGCACTCTTTCGTTTGGCTATTTGATCTTGTTCCATTGGTATGCTAAGCTGGATGGATACCTTAGACCAGCCACCCGGAAGTTCACTGTCTGTGTCGGCAATAGGCTGAATTTCAAATGAAACGGCGTCAGGGGCTGAGGATTTCACAGAAAGTCCTAGGTCAAGGTCAGTTTGACCAGTTTCGACGATCTTGTAATACAAAGTAGCTCCATATTTCGTGCCACTAGTAATGGATAAGGTCTGTATCGGGATCCAAATGCTCCTAAATGTTGTATCCTCCTTTGAACCTGGACAAGACACATCGATCCTAACGGAGCTACCACCATTCCAGGCGTCTTCGAAACAGATGGCTGGCAGGACATGAGGCAGAGGACTGATCCGTTCGTCATCATCCCATTGTACAGCAGGAAGAGGCCATAACAGGTCTCCAACGGAGCATTGTTTGTCGATGTCAGTCCAGCCATCTCCCGTCTGATAGACGTTGGTTCCGTTGACAAACCAGGCCCGGCCGACACCAGGATTGAACGTGGTATGGAAAAAAAGATCCAACGGGTCCGGAGGAGGATTGTGAGGGAAGAAGCTGGTAATGGGCTGGAACGGGCCGTGAGGACATTCAGGCTCCCCTCTCCGTCTAGGGACATCGGGAACTTCAACATCTCCACTGGTAGGTCCAACCCATAGTTTACGATCATACTCCCACCACTTCTCCCAGTTGAAGCCTGGTTTATCCTGTTCGCTCTCCCATGTCCAACCTTGTCCGAAGAGGGCGACACTAAGACCTAGCGAACCTGGGTCGATATGTGTTATAGCCTTGTACGAGCCAAAGCCTCCGCCGCCATGCGACCCGCGGCCCCAGACATCAACCCCCATGTATATGTCACTCAAAGATTTCTTTGACGTCCGAGGCTCAGAACCTAGAGTACTGCCAGCTAATACCGACTCCAACGACAAAAAGTACTCCGCTGTCGTATTCGGGTAACTTGGTGGCCACTGAGCAGATGCGAGTCGGAATCATGAATAGTCATTGATAGAGGACGTACTGTATAATTTGTAAAGATGGCGGTAGAAGAAAGAAAGAATGGAAGATTCAAGCTGTTTAAGCGATCCTGCCATTTCAGCTGACCATTAAAGATCACACTGTCATACCTATAGAAGATTCTATAAGACACGATATAGCAATGTAGGAAATTGGATTGTCATGATTACCAATAAGTTTCTCCGTGGCTCCCAACCTTGTTCAGGAGCTCGTGCTGCAGAAGAGTTATCCAAGCGGCGAGAGCTCTACACTGCTCAATGCCACCACCAAGTGGGCATTCAAAATTCAGAAGATAACCATCGAAACCACGCTGGTAGGCTAGCTCTGCAAGAAGTCTTGCATAATGTGGAGACAATGGAAGAGAGGTGAATCTAGCAGTTGCCTTGGCAGGTCCATTGACGGATTGGGGGAGTTGCCCCATCAAAAGACGAAGACAATCTTCTTGACCGTCTCCTTCGAATATTCTCCAGGACGATCAAGTAAAGGACTGATTTACACAAGAGAGAGGAGTAATAAGCAACATACAGAGTACCGAGGATCTTTACACCTTGTCTGTGGGCTGCAGTGATCCAACCAGGAGGGGGAACTGTGACACGGTGATGTGAAAAACTAATCGGGATCATCAGGTCACGCAGAATCTAGACTAGAAATCCAACTTGCTACACGAAAGTATCACAGCTAGACCAAAAATTGTAAGTGTACGACAGGGCAGAAGTATTTTCAGTATAGCCTCCCTAGGTGGAAATCAGTCATCTTCACGGATAAACAACATCTTGAATCGCCTTATAGTCATGACAGACCTTTAGAAAAGTGAGTAGATGTTTCCATTTGTTGATCACAAGTCTGAAATACCAAAAGCTTTCCTCTCTGACTAGAAACATCATCATCGGCTCGAGCGATATATCTCAGGACGCCGTCGAGTTTATGATTACTTGAACTTGCAGCCCACGTGTCAAGATCGTTCAAGGAGGAGAAATAAGGAGCATCTATGTTAGCAGGCGAAATCTTAGCGAATTGTATTTGTGGCATCGATATCGTCAGTGTGGGTAGTAACTCTGTCAGGCTGATTGCATGATTGCCGATGTCCACTAAGTATGTCATTGTTTGTCGTCGATCAGGAGATTCGACTCTCTTACGTAAGTAAGATAGTTCTTTGTGGAGGCGCACCTGCCAAAATTGAATTTGTTTATAGTTCACACAGTTTTTTGACCCTCAGAAAAGTATAACATATATTCCCATTTTCATAGGCCATGAAACATTGAAACAGAGTGAAAAGTCATAGTTTGGAACTATTCTCCAAATAAGACATAAGCTTTTGGATCTTGTGCACTTGGGAGAGAGTAGGAGAGAGTTTGAGATAGGAGCATGTATTAGTTCGTGGGCAGAGCACCACGGCGAGAACCAGGGTGACTCGGTACATGAGGGATGCATACTTGTACTTGACTTCACTGTCTTGCAGAACTTATGGTGGTGATATGAAGTAAACTTTCCGAAAGCTCAAGGCAGACAAACAGGTACGTCATCCTTACCCCGACTTCACGTATGTCAACCTTGATTACAATCCCTATGCAACACAATACGCTGGTTGCCCTTCTTTGTTCTACAGAGCTGGAACAAACGCTGAACTTAAACGGTATCGTTTGACTGTATATCTGGTGTCTGGATGAACCTCGATCAGTATGAGCTTATACCATCAATGCCTCTTACCAAGTAAGAATGTCTTTTTTCAATACTGAAGGAACAAAGATAAACCTTTTGTGGCTTAGGAAAGTTCAGAAATCTGGGCCTCAGCCATGCATCCACTTCAAAAGAAGTCAAACAATGCAATGGTTCTGGAGTCATTTAGAGAAAGATGTCCGGATTGTCAACTGCTTGCTCGGTTCTCGAGTACATGCGACTCATGAGCATCTTGTACTCATATTTTACCCTATTACTAAGTTGATATCGCTGCCAACAAACTGCGTGATATGACATGATGTGGCATAATTAATATAAGAACCCTAATCGTCGTACTACACAAAATAGGATGTGAGCCACCGAATGGAAGATAATGAATAATACATACTGTAATGATCATAGATCCTGGCCAAGAGCTGACAGTTCCATTGCGCTGTACAAAAAAGTCAACTTCTGTCTCATGAAGGACTTCAGAGAATCTGTAAAGCCTTCCCGCATCTCCAGGTGCACGACGCACATTCCTAAGGCTGAAAATTGCCTTAACTATCTCGACAATAGTTTTCCGTGAATATGTTTCGCCAGGACAGCGATGAAAGCCAACACCCTGGAGGTTGTAAGATGCCAGTGGACGAGTAGGGTTGACTTTTGTAGGCTCAGGGAACTCCAAGGGCTATGAGACATAACATCAACATCATGAGGCACCTTTGATGGCAACAAGAATCGAGAGGACTGTACTGACATTAAGATGAGCATTCCTAAAGCTCGCCCAGATTCGATCTCCAGCTTTAAGCTCCACCGGAGGGAGTCCGGAACCCTGATCGATCACAGTGTTCTCGGTAGCTTCTCTCCAAAGACCTGGGTATTGGGGCTGTAGTCCTGTAGTCCAAGTCAGGAATAGAAATAGAATACGAAAAGGAGGCTCAGCCCACGCATTGCTTCACAGACATATCCCAACAACAGGGCATCATTCTGAGGACTCTTGGTTGCCACCAGTTTTGTGATGGCTTTCCTCTCCTCGACACGGGCATCATCCAGATAGAAATCAATGACGTTTACAGCAGCATGAGCATAGTTCACGCAAGCACCGACAGCAACGCCAAGAATGTTGCCTATGAGCTCATCGATAGGGCGGCCAGTTGCTGCTAGGTTACTGAGGAAGGGATAACATGGCTTCTTGATGCGAGGCCAGAAGAATGAGGAAAGATGCGCTCCGATCTGACCAATCAAGTTCTGTTTGCAATTTGTAAGGTGTTAGTATAATGCACAATGTCATATAGCACTCACAGGTGAAGTTGAAGGTGAAATTTCGATGATAGATTTGGCTGTGAGGCCGCCAATCATCACTGCAGCTTGATCTGCAGCCTCTTGAAGGCTAAATCGATTCTCTAGATCGTCAAACGTAAGGAACGTCCATCTGAAAAGTGTTTTCAATTGTCTGTACATCGAATTGAGGAAGACGTCATACGTGTACTGCCGGAGGACACGCAACCGAGTTAGTACTAAGCAAATGTCTTTGACAATGAACTTACTAGCACTGTGAGCAGGTCAAAATACTCGTTCTCGGTGAACATGCCAGAAGGGTTCTCCCTGGTCTTCAAATCGATACCGGTCTGTCTACCGTTAGTTTGGGCCATTATTATGAATTCAAACAGGATTTACCAGCTTGTCGGCCGAAAAATGTGCTGAGACTGGGTTGATCACATCTTTAACAACATCAATGTGGTTGCCTGAGACATTAAAGTATCTGATACCAACTTGGTCAGTCTGTTTCGAGAATTTGCGAAATAATACATACTTCCACGACTTCTCTTTAATTCTGGCAACGATGGAGGCGGAAAAGGCGGCAACGTGCTGGTCAAGAGAATCTTTGTCAGGGAACAAGATATGCGCAGCCTTGTCAGTATCATGCCTAAAATCGCATATCATCAGTACTGGGTATACTAGATGCAGAGACTTTCGTTACGGACTCGGAAACCTCGTCAAACATGAGAGCAGAACCATGACCCTTTCTTTCGTAGATGACTTTGAAACGAGACGGATCATTGAAAACGGCCTTGATACCCGCGAATGTACTGAGGATCTTGGTGGCAGGTAGGGTTTTTGGACGGTCAAAAGTGTACTTTCGGTCTATCTTCCGGCGCGTAAGGCTGTCCTTCATTTTTTGTGGAGTGAAGAAGGGATACAAGGAGTAGACCGAGTTCTGTAGGCATATCAGATCACGATCATATTGAACGGCGAGAAAAATGAGCGATACCCAAGTGAAGTGACGGGGCAGATGGCGAAGGAGTAGCTTTGGAACTGAGAGAGGATAAGCCAAGTGTGCAAAAGGATTGAGGTACTGCTTACTTTGTCCACCCATTCCGCCATTATTCATGTCTCGCTGGCAGTCGTAGAAGCCCCAAGTGGTCAAATTGGCAGCTACACAGGAGAGTTAGTCACTTATGCATGATGATATTCAAGCCGGTTACGGGTGAAGTCGCTAGTATTGAATCGATCGCCTCGGACCAAGGCAATGGCATCACCCAGTACAGCACGAGTAGTCTAGATCAATCTGAAAAAATTTTCATTGAGGTAGAAGCACTGCTCACAGTATAACCACAAGCAAAACGAGAAGCGTCTGCAAGTGGCATAATCGACTCGGCTTGCAGACCGGTCTACAGAATCACTATGAAGACAAGGTAGGATTGGCAGGCGGCGAACATACATAGAGTTCCAGGTTGTCGATGTGGCCATAAAGGCGACGTGCAGCACTCTAGTCGACGGTCAGGAACGTCAGTCGGTAGATGAAGAAACTTACGGCGATTTCGGGGTCAGGGTTCCACTCTTCAAAGGTCTCAAACTCTAGTTCGGCTCAGTTCATATGTAACACGGTTGACTTAATGAATTTCCACCTCGAAGTCCCAAAAACTTTCTGAACTCGTTCATGGTACAAACACCCCAGGCACGAGACTGTTCAATACCCATGATTTCCACAAGACGAAGGACGGTTGGTGTACCACGACCACGAAACGCGCCAGCAGGGTTTTCAGTCGCCATGTACAGAATTTCAGCGAGATCGTCATCGGAGAAGGTCCCATCAGGATTGCGCATCAGTCTACGGGAATGAGATATGAAAAGGGCCTTGTCACGGAATGTGCCTACATACCCTGCAAACGTACGTTCGGCTGGGTTGGACGCGAGATTATCAAAAAGACTAGCCACAAAGCCAAGATCTTTCAAGGACAGCTAAGAAAAAGTCAGAGGCGTGATGGGAGTAGATGAACACATCTACTACCTCTTCAAACGGCTTGTCAGCAAAAACCTCTCTGAAGACGTCCTCTGTCCATTTGAGATCTTTGTCAGAGAGTGTTGCGTGCCACTTAATCAGGAGAGGTCTACTATAAGAGTGGATCACTGAGATATCTGGGTCGACTCACCCGATAGAGGATGTTGAATTCAACGCTAACGTGGTTACCGAGGCCACGATCAACCTTCATATCGTCTGTTTGAATAATCTGTAACACTGTCAGTGCACTTGCAAAGAGTCGCGCGGTATCTGCAACACGTACATCGAATGGCTTCATGTCCCAATACGACCCTTCAGACATTCCAAGAAAGCCAGTGACATAATCGCCCATGATCGCGCTCATAAAGTGACCACAACTGCAGGAACAACTAGTTGGAGGGTAGAAAAGAGGAATACGCGTAAACGAACTTGATTAATCTTGCTGTCTGGAAAATTTCTTCATCTTGGAGGGCGAGGTTTGCAGGATCAGTGGGTGGCGGGTCATACCAACGCCTATGCTCATTGATCTTGAGGATCCTCCTGGCAATATACTACAGGTAGTTGAGAATAAGAACAGTAGACCGACTCTGATAAAATCGAGACGAACGTTATGATTACGGCTGAAGATCACAAGAAGCACGCTGGTAGCTGGCGGAAGGAATAAAAGACGGTCCTCGGAAAAAGTATCTGGGAAAAGAAGGCCACGGCCAGAAACCTTATCGCGAACTTTGTCCTGGGCCGCTTGATCTAATTTGAATTAGCGAGGCCATAATGAGTGTATCTCCGCGAGGAGAGGTAACTTACTGTCACCATACAATGGACTCAAATCGAGATAGGAACTCGCGTTGTTGATATGGATATTCTTTGGGTCGGTGCGGAACAGCGAGTGAGTCACTATCGACGCAAACGCAAAGATCAAGCTGGACATTCCTCCTGGATGACTTTGCGTCTGAATATCTGATGAGATAAGTAATGTCGGATTGCAGCACAGACGTACCCCGTGTCGCATAAGAATAGTATCGAACACAAGTCCAGGATCAGGAAGAGATGCTCTAGGGAGACCAGCCTTTCCTTGAACACTTCTTGCATATGGCCTACCGGCGCGGCCAAGATCTGGATTCTGGAGGTTGTTTCCTCCTCCGTCGGCGTGTCTGAATGAGTCGTGAGGACCAAGGTAAGAGGCAGGAGGATGAGGGACGGTATTGTAGAGCATGTTAATGATACTGTTGTTCATCCTCTTCGCAAGATGACTATTCGGATCAAGGCGAGCAAGAATACCTAAACCAGTATTGAACTATCTATGTGTCAGTAGTTGCTGTGAATCACCATCAAATAGACTTACTGCTCCCTTGCGGTCATCGACGGCCGTTGGGTTTGTCACGGTGTCAAAGAAAGCATCCTATGTGATTGTTAGAATGAGTGAGAGAGAGGAACAAACCCTGGACATACAACTTGAGATAAGTTTGGTTTGAATAGACCCTTGCTCTTCAACGATTCGACCTTGATTTATGTTAAAATCACACTCCTAACATCGTCGCATTGAGCCTACTCTATTGATGAGGTTTGTTGTACGAGAATAACCCTCCCGGTCGTCGAAAGGGTCTGTTGTGATCTGCCAGTCATAATAACCAGTAGGAGCCTCAGGAAGCGGACGGTTTTTGAGGTAGATAGCATCGGCACCGATCGAAAGGGCTTTCGCAGCAGTCAAATCAGCCATGGCCGTTAGGGAGAGGACCGCTACCTATGGATTTCCTGCTGTTCTTATATATATGCTATTAGGATGATTCTCGTGGTCAAGCATGTAAAGCTTCATGCCAAAAGGAGTCATTGATTACTCTTCGTACTAGAGGCAAACTAGAGGTGTATCGAGGTCAGTTTCTGTTCGTGAGTTTGACATGAGCCTAATGGACAAGGCTTTAATAGAAGTTGGGATTCCAAAAGCGATTTCTTGCCTTTTTTCCATGGACCCACCTGTTCAAGACCATGAACGCACAGATAGCACCTCTTCTTTCTTCTAGAACCCGGGAGAGTCGATATGATTGAGACTATTTGCTCACTTCCTGTACTAGTAATAGGGGGTATGAGAGGGCCGCGCTGCATTAATTTGAGTCGACGTGAGCCGCATTGAGAAGCATCAAGTAGAGCAAGCTAGATTTAGGGGGACTAAAATCACAGGGTACATAGAAAGATCCGCGAATGTCGGCGTGCTAAAGATAGTCTAGCCGTTCGTCGAACTTAATACAGTATTGACAAAGCCACAGATAACCAAAGGTACATACCAACATGATACGATCCCTGGATCAATTCGATCCTAGTCGGACGTACGTAGATACAGAATGATTTTATTCAGTGGGAACCCTCGGAAGTCGTGACTACCATATGATCATCGACCATCGAGGATGGGCCGTTGCGGCGCACGGCAAGTCCGAGGTCTACTAGATCGACTCATCAATCTGATTTGAATACAATGCTTATAGTATATTCAATGTATATACATTATAAGTGACTACAAATGATACATAATATGTTTATATACAGGTTTCCTTGTATTTGACTGTTAGATTTACATGTTTGGACTATTGTCCAGATGCCAGATCTTCAGATCCCAGTCCACGATTTCACACGAATATAATTACGTAAACAGTCACCGGAGCGATAGATTATAAATCGATCAAATTTACGTTGCCTACATACACCCGATCATAACCAACGAGCTACGGTCCGTGCCTTTGGTACGGGCCTGTAGCTCTTGCTTCATCCCAGACCCAACCTCACTTCATTCAGTTAGGTCCTTGATATTCTACTCAATGCTTAGTGCCAGACCCAACCTCACTTTATTCAGTTAGGTCCTTGATATTCTACTCAATGCTATGTCCCAGACCCAACCTCACTTCATTTGGTTAGGTCTTTGTATTTCAAACTTAATGCTTCATCCCAGATCCAACCTCACTTTGTTTGGTTAGGTCTTTGTATTTCAAGCTCAATGCTAAGTCCAGACCCAACCTCACTTTGTTTGGTTAGGTCTTTGTATTTCAAACTCCATGCTAAGTCCCAGACCCAACCTCACTTTGTTTAGTTAAGCCCTTGTATTTCCAACTCAATGCTAAGTCCCAGACCCAACCTAACTTTGTTTGGTTAGGTCCTTGTATTTCAAACTCAATGCTAAGTCCCAGACCCAACCTAACTTTGTTTGGTTAGGTCCTTGTATTTCAAACTCAATGCCAAGTCCCAGACCTGTTTGGTTAGGTCTTTGTATTTCTAACTCAATATCAAGTCTCAGACCTGTTTGGTTAGGTCTTTGTATTTCTAACTCAATATCAAGTCTCAGACCTGTTTGGTTAGGTCTTTGCATTTTCTTAACTCATGCTGACATCCAGAGTTAACTTTACTTCATTCAAAATACTCAGTATTACTTTTTTATTACAATTCAGTGCTGAGATATTATATACAAACTAATCATATATCTATATTACATTATCAAGAAATCACTACAGTCTGCTGGTCTATATTGAAAAGTTAAAGATTATAAAAGTTAGTACTAACAAAGTAAATTTATAAACTGTCACACTTACATTTGTAAATTATTGAGAATATCTATACTACACTGTCAACTCATATACATTAGGTGCTGAAATTCACAGAGGTTAGCAATTTGATGTTTCAATCTATCAAAAGTTACACTTACATTTGTAAACCATTCAGGATTTCTTCATAAACAATATTAGCAGTCTTTCTTGATGTATTTTCTGAATCCAAAATGACTTTGATACAATCTCCTGATGTGCATCAAGAAAGTGCAACATAAAGTTGGCCATGTGCAAAAACTCCTGATTGAAGGTCCAATCCAACATGCTTGGCTGATTGACCCTGAGACTTGTTGATTGTCATAGCAAAGGCCAATCAAGCTGGAAATTGTTTCTTGTGCAATGGGATTAGCAAATCCTCTTCAGAGACATCCATGTTGATTCTTGGAATCAAAACAATTGATCCTGCAAACTTGGCATCCCCACTGATGATCTGACACCTGAAAACTCTAGTGCTGATGTGGGTGACAATCATTCTTGTCCCATTGCAAAGTCCTTTAGTTGGATTCAGATTCCTGAGCAGCATGACAGGAACACCAATCTTCAGAGCCAATTTAGCTAAAGGCAAATTACTGGCTTTCAAAGAGTTGAGGTATTCTATTGGATACAATGTCAGGTCATTAACATTTCCATCATTAGACATGACAGAGTCTGCACTCTGCATAATCTTCTCTTCTCTGGATATCTCTGCAGAACCTCTGAGTTGATATCCTCTATATCAGAGTTCTTGCCAGAAAGAATGGTTTGGTCCAGGTAATACTGATCATCTTGATAATGATTAATATGAGGATAAGTGGAAGAGATTAATCCTGTGATAGAACTGTCATCACAGATCATACTTGCAAGAAGTTGTACTGTTTCTCCAGGCCCAGGATTTTTTCCAGCACCAACATCTAATAACCATGCTGCATGAGCAGCATTATCAGAAGTCTGATCCAATCTCATGTTTTGAACCAAGTAGTGAACTTGAATCTGATCCCAAAGTCTTCCTCTTTTGAGTGAAGCAGCAATCATCTGCTGCCTGAGTCCCCATTGAATAACTGAAAGAGTTTGCCAAAAATCTCCTCCAAACATCACAGTCATTCCACCAAAAGGCACATCCTTTTCCAGGATGTCTCTGAACCCTCAATCCTCAGAGTCAATGGCATTTTTGTGTTGCATTGGAACTTCATCCTATATGACAACTTTGGTCTGGAGTAAGAGTTGATGTCATGACCCACTCCTGCACCTCCAGACATTCCTCCAGGACAACCTGCCTCCCTGGAGCCTCCCCCAATGCTTCCCCCAACTCACCCCAACCTTTGTTGACTCACAGCGCCTGTCCTGGCTAACTCTGATGCTTCCTCAGCAAACCCCAACAATCCCTATGGGCCTCCTCAGCTCTCCCTCTCATCCACAAGGCCCCCAAGCCTCTCCAACACTTCCCCTGGCACAGGTGTACATCACTTACTCACCCCCACAGCGCACATGACCACTCCAGAGTTCTCCAATGACTATGGAATGGACTACATTCCCATTAGAGTATTACCATGGCCTGTCCTCTGATCAGAGCTGACACCCACCAACCCTGCATGGCTCTGACAAACCCCACTATCACACTCTCAACCCCCAGAGAAAGCCCAGTAGTTAGTATATAAGACATAGAGTAGCATCCGTTACCTCAGTCTTGATATTACTTTAATTGGTTACTTGTGTCTCATGTTTCTTCTCTGTTACATTTCTCAGTCTTGTCTCTATTTCTATTTTTAGCCTTGAATCTATCTCTTTTCTCAGTTCCATCTTGTCTTGCCTTTGTCTTGTCTCAACTGTCTCTATTTCTCTTACCATTCCTAAGTTCCTTTCATTTCTGACATTATTACAAACTCCACACACATGCTGCAAACCTTCAAACATTCTTACAACAACTCCAGACCTTGTCCTATGCTTGACCCTGGAATTCATCACTCTTGATTGATCCCCCATCAAACTCAAGCTCTGCTCTCATCACTTGCAAAGCCTCTGCTTACCCTGCAGCTCATATACTCACTTATGGACTTGTTCCTGATGCCTACCCAAGCCCAATGTTTAATATACTTGGTCTTAGACTTCTTCAAACCAATCCAGACTTGCTTGGACCACTTCCTTTAGCTTTTTATTACAAGTCCCTACAGTCCACACCAACTCTGAAGCACTAGGTTATAAGTGCAGGACATTGCATCCACCTAGTAAGGACTTGCCCAGTGTAGCTAAGCCTCTATGGTCAGCAGAACCTGATATAATATCAAGACTCCACCTTACACCATTCTTGATGTCTGCGTATAACCCTGTGTACAACCCCACTGGCTACCTAACCAATGTCTATGATTAGCCAGTCTCTAAAAATTAGTATGCTCTGTTTTATTCAGGCCCACCTGTGGATCAGTATGTTCCTTGTCATTGGACCCTGAATCTGAACCAGGCATTCTATGCTCCTTCCATCAGCCAGAGAATACTCACAGGCTGGTGCTGCCCTCCAATATTCTCTGCCAATGGCAACTACTCCCACATATACTCTAGAGGATTTCTTGGAGCACCTCCAGCACCACCCGACTCTGCCTACCTTCTATCTGCTCACTATTATATGTACCCCATCCCTGCTGTGGCCCCAGCTCCTCTAAAGCATTCAGATAACTATTCCTTTTCTCAATTGCCATTCCCTGCTAGAATCCCTCCTTCTCCCAGACAGCAACAAGTTGAAGCCTATGTTCAGCAGTGTGACAAAGTCCTCTACTTTCTCTGCCTCTCCTCTGCAGAATTTGCAAGACATGCTCACACTCTCCTTGTTAACTTAAGTTACTGCAACACTCCAGCAATTCTGGAGGTTTGGGCAGATTGTCTCCTTGACTTTCACAAACACTATCTGCAAGGAAACCTCCCTGAAGCTACACAAGGTGCATTGGAAATTAATGCCCATCTCCAAAGCAAGCTCTGTGCCCTGGTTCAAGAAATCTATACCAGCCCAAACCCCCATCAGTTTGAAGATCCTCTGGACCCTGCCTGCTCCTTCTACATACAATGAGGAGAACTGACCAGAGCACAAAGTGACGCCCCACCCCCCTTTCTCTGTCAGCAAAAAGAGCTCAACACTGCCTCCAATATTCTGAGGAATCTCAACTCTGCTGGAGGACTCTTTAACCAACCTGCTGTTCACACCCTGGTCCTCTCCTCTTGTCCCCAGGCAAACTCCATCCCTAGCACCTTCTGTACCTGGGACCAACCCACCACCCCCAAACACCATACTCAGAGACCACCTCCATGCATCAACAATGACAATTAAACCCTCTCCTACATCAATAAGCCTGCCCTATGCAATGGCCCTCTTTGAGACAGACCCCCTCCACTTTGACCTCCATGCCCCTGTAGCAATGCCCCTCAGCCCTATCTGCATCAACCCACAGGTTCTGGAGCACCTCTACCCCCCTTTTCTAACAACCTCCCTTGTCTCCCACCAGTTCCCCTGCCCAATCCCCCCACCAACAACAATTACTTTGGACTACACACTCTTAGAGGGCCCCCTCCCCCTTGCTGGGCCCCAGGCCCTCCCCTGAATAATGCTGGCCAACCTCCAGGTGGTGGACCTCCCAATGGCAGATTCTCAGATGAGGCCTAGCCATGGACAACTTCCCCCCTCAGTATGGCAATGGAAATGACTACTACTACTACTACAATGCCAGATCCCTGCCTCAAATTCAAAACACTCAGAACAATATCTGTGATGCACTGGCTCAAGAAGGCAAGCTTGACATTTAGAAACTGGAGTCCTTCACTAGTTGCAACCCCAAAAAATGGAGGATTTTCCTAATGTAATGCCTTACAATGTTCCAAGCTAAGCCCATTACTTTTCTGCTCAAGAGCTCATGAGTAGCCTTTGCTCCATTATATTTGCAGGGCATTGCCTTTGACCACTACATGGCACTGCTCCAGTTTGATTCTAACAACTCTGTGCTCTCCAATTGGCTTGCTTTTACTCAGGAGTTCTCCAGTAAGTTTGGCATATTTGACACTGTAGTGGAGGCAGAGGAGACCCTATTCAACCTCTAGATGCATGACAACAAGCATTTCACAACCTTCATTGTATAGTTTGAGCAAGAAGCCTACAAGACTGGACAGGGTAGGGCACTACAAGTGCATGTGTCAGATGTTGTAGCAGAACATGTTTTGTATTATATGCTGCATGTCTAGCACAGTCCTCTGTATTGAAGTGGAAGTTAAAAATGTTATGTCTGCAATGGTGCCATTGCAATGTCACAATGTGTCATCATAAACACTCTGAGCAGACATCTTTGACTGCCCTCTTGGTTCATGGGAGTTATACATTGTATTGTTGTTAATGGTATCCACAGATGGCCACTGTCTGCTTTCTGTTGTTATATCACATTCATTGCAAAAAGTGGTTCTGTTAGCTGGTGTGTGCCATTATATAAGTCTTTTCATTGTTTCTGCCTTCCATTGCTATATAATATCCATTGCCAAAGGCAGTCCTGTGAGCTGGCTTTTTAGGCTGCTCCATTGTTGATTTTTTTGTCTGTCACTAGATCCTATCACAAAAGCATATCCATTACAGATGTGTTTCTGTTCAAAAGCTCTCAGTTTGTCTGTATGGATATCTGTCAAAGTGTCAGGCATGGGAAGCCATCACAAATGCATTTTTATAGGGGAAAGAAGCCATTATAAAACCATTTATCCATTGCAAGCCCAGTGAAAATGACCATGCAATGATTAGGGCACTCTGCAAATGATTCATCAAAATATAATTCTTAGTACAGTATCATGGCTTAGTAGTTCAAAATGCCATCAGATTATACTTCTCTCTAACAGGATGAGGGTTCAACTCCCTGATCTAATAATTGTCTACTGATTTGGTCTTTTATTTTATTTATTCCACTTTTTTTCCTGTGCTCTAACTAATATTTAGGCACACTCTGAAGCAAAATGCTCTCATGGTTTGGGTATTCAGGCTGGCTACCTGTCAAATCCTTGATTGCTGCAGTGCTCTATAGATGCTCTTAATTTGCTTGATATAGCAGGCCCATATGGCTTAATGGGTTTGAACATTAGAGGTCTGCTGATGTCTGCAGTCTCATATGCTTAAGCTGAGGGTTCAAATACCTTGCTTGATATTCTGGTATGACAACTTTTTTTGAGTCATCATTTTAATCAACCATTGTTTGTTTCATGATTAACTTGCCTGATATAATAGGCTCTTGTGGTTTAATGGGTTAGAACATTAGAGCTCTGCCAATGTCTGCAGTCTCATATGCTCAGGTTGAGGGTTTGAATTCCTTGCTTGATATTTGTTGTCTATAAATTTGTTTTTAATTGTCCACTCTTTGCTACAACATATCAACATATGCTTGTAGCCAGCTTATCTTTCCAAAGCACTATGCTTCAGTGGTGTGAATTCCTTGCTTGACATTCTGTAGTTGACAAAAGGTTTTTTAGTCATCATTTCAACTGACAATTGTTTGTTTCAGCAAATGCCTATAATGACATACTATTGTGAGCCACCATGGATCAGTGGTTTGGATTGTTAGTTAAGCCACACTCCAACTGTCAAGCCTAGGGTTTGACTCCCTCCCTTGACCTAGCAATTTGCAATGAGTTTTTTTCTGTTTGATTTCCACTATTCCACATAATATTTGAATGCTTTAAATGTTTGTAGCTTCAAGTTTTGTAAATTCCTATGGGTGCAACACTTTTTCCTAGTGGTCTAGTCTAGTGTATACTTATTTCTACTGCCAGTAGTCTGGTGTATACTTATTTCTGCTGCTAGAAGGCCTTTGGCAGTGGCAATTCTGGCAGGGCTTGGAAATTCAGTGCACCCATTTTTCCTGGCACCACAGTGTACTCTCATTTCTCCTATCAGCAGTATAGCCACAGCATCTTTTTTGCATCTTTTCTCCTTCATATTTACAGGGGTTCTATCTATATCAATGGCTCCATCCTCCAAGTTCTGATTCCAAATTCAAGAAAAAACCAGTGTCACTTATATACTCAAAGTCAAGTGGTGTATATGGATCCTCCAGAAGGGTTCCTACAACACTTGATGTCATGCTTGATGAAGTTGAAGTTTCTGAGAGAATATGGAAAACTTGTTCTGTCAGAAACAATTAGGTCTGCCAGGTAAATGATGCAGATTGACTCATGTTTCTGGTATAGCATCTTAATGCATCTCTTGTCCTCACATGGTGTTACTCTTTCATCATATCTTTCCCACTCCTTCACATCATTCCCTTGAGAAATAGGGGGAGTACTAGATGAACTTTCATCATCTGGTGGAGTCAAGTGGGCCAGTCCATGTTTAGTATCTGTTGCAAAGTCACTGTCTGACAGATGTGAATTGTAATCTGGAATGAATAAAGATGGTGCAGAATCACTACCTATTGCAAAAATTGGTGATAGTCCTGGTGGAATGATGAGGGAGGGGGGATCTCTCTGGCAGGTTGGTCTACTATGTGGATGTATGTTATATTTGCTAGTACATTATCTGCAGATCTGGCAATTGAAGTTCCATTGTTAGATCTGGAATTTAATGCAATGAAAAGGGGAGAAAGACTATCATCCCTCAGTACATTGTCATTGTCAGATATTACCTCCTTGTCAGACTTGTCATCTGTTGGCATAAACAGAGGAGGAAGCCTGCTGTCATCTAGTTCACCTCCACTATCAGCCCTGTCACTGTTGTCAGACTTGTCATCCATTGCCATAAACAGAGGAGGAAGCCTGCCATCATCCAGCTCCCCTCTGCTGTCTGACCCATTGTTTGATGCAATGAAGAGTGGTGGGAGGTGTTCCTCATCTGATCCACTTTTCTCAGCATGAAACAGAGGTGGAATCTCATTGAATCAGTATAGCTCAAAAGTCATATCCCTGAGGTCTGGATTATCAAAGATGGATTCTCAACATCCATCCATTTCTTATCACTTTGTGCCAGTGAGAAGAAGCTCTGCCAAATAAGGGGAACAGGATGGGAAAGTGATTGAGACTGTGCTTGTGCTTGAATAGCAGATGATTTCTTTGTAGGATGATAGATGAGCCCAGGATTCTTTCTACATAAGGAAGAGGTGGTGGAATGGATGGTGTGGATTGGAAGGATCAATAGCCTTGTCAAGCAATGATGGAGGCCATGCAGGTGATTGAGTATCAGGTACAGAGGTTGGAGAGGCACAATCAGATAGTATTGCACTATTGCTACTCATGGAATTGGTGATTGAGTCAATACCAGTGAGTTATCCTAAGTGTGATGGCACAATAGAATTGGCACCAGGGAAGTGAGTGGAGCCAGGTCTGGCAGATGGACTTGAAAGTTGCAGATTAGGTTGTTTGCCATTAACAGAAATTTTGGTCCAGCTGCTGATTGGAACCTGTCTAGAGCCAAGAGGGCTTTCTAGTGGACACTGTTTTGGCTTGACAATTCTTCATCATGAGTTGTATTTTGATGGATGAGGAGACAACCCTTGGCAGTCTCATCAGTTAGGTGCTGTCAGGTTCCACTGATGACAGGGGCTCAGTACACTAGCGAGTCCTTATTAGGCGGACACGATGTCCTGTGCTTATAACCAGGCATCTGGAGTTGGAGCGGAGGTGGGGAGGCTTGCAAGGGGGTTCTAGGGAAAACGGCCCAAGCAAGTCCTGAATGGCCCAGAGAAGTCTAAGACCAAAGGTATTGGTCGTTGACCCAGGACGGGTGTCAGGGCTAGTTTGTGGGCGCACAAATAGATTGCGGGGTGAGTGGAGGCTTCTCGAGTGATGGGGGTGGGGCCAGAGTTGGATAGGGGATTACCCAGGCTTGATGGGTCCCAGGGCCAAGCGGGGAGCAAGGGTCAGAGTTGTCGTAAGAATGTTCGGGTCGTGGCATGTGCGTGGAGTTTGTACTGATGTAGGGAGCAAGAGGAACTTAGAAGAACAAAGGAAATATGTACAGTCAAGACAAGACGGAGACGAGACGAGACTGAGGAAAAAGATAGATTCAAAACTTAAAAACAGAAACGGAGACGAGACGGGAGACAAAACATAGAAGACTGGTAAATGTAATATCAAGACTAAAGTTCAAGGAGTTATTCTATAACTTATATACCAACTACTGGGTACCCCAGAGGGCGATGGATATGGCAGCGGGAGTCAACGGAGCTGTGTGGAGTCAACGGGTGTCAGGTACAATCCAAGGGCGGGCCGCAGCAGTATTCTGATGGGATCAGTTGGGGGTGTGGGCTGCTCTGAGGATGTTGTGATACTCTGGGACAGGTTGGGTAAACTAGGGTAGGGGGTTGGGAACGTATGACGTGGCCAGGAATGGTGGGGGAAGGTTTCAGGGGGAGTGTTGATGGCTATAGAGAGGGTGTTGGAGTTGCCATTGGGGTTTGCCGGAGAAGTGTCGGAGTTATCCAGTGTGGGCGGGGTTCAGGGGAGTTAGACGGGAACTCGGGAGGGGTTGGGAACAGTGTCTAGGGAGCGGGTCGTGACATTACCCCCCCTTCAGCGTTGAGACCCTCGAGATGCGGGGAGCGAGTCGGGGATTGGTAGGGCATGGGAATTGAAGTTGATCAATATTGATCAAACCGCAGCAAGCAGCGGTGGCATGGGGAAGGAAGTCGAGGTGCAGCCGCTGTTTGCCAGGGGCTCCTTCCTAAGTTATTAAAAGGGGTGGATGAACCTGGGAGTCCCCCAGCTTGTTGTAATGTCTTCTTCAGCTTATTCTCCCACAGCATCTAGGTCGCCGTCCCCGCCATCCCAGCCGTTGTCTTCCGAGGATTCAGAGGGTTGCCGAGATCGCTGTCAGATCGAGGCGATGTACCATAGCCATGAGGGTGGTCTGTCTCATGTACCCCAGAATACTGATTGGTCCTTTGCAGAGTTGTCCGCAGCCGTGGCAGGTCCCTCAGGGCCATCGTCTGGCGTGGACATGACACAGCCACTGGTGGGCATGGCCCCTTCTACATGCTCCAAGTCTGGCATTTGTCCGGGGGTGGTCCGGCTTGTCCCAGAGGGTTCAAGGGTGGTACAGGCGGAGGTGATGCTGGAGCAGTTTGCCGAGGTGGTGGGTCGGGCGAGGGGTCCCCCCACCTTCGAGTGGTGTCAGGCGGCGGCCCTGGTGAGTGGTTACTTAGCTTTATGTTTCCTGGACTAACATGCCCCTGCAGTGTGCGTCTTGCACCCAACAAGGGGAGCAGTATGAATTTGAGGTGCCTGCATCAGGTGTACGGCGGGACACGTTGGTGTGCCTTCCATGCCATTTGCGGCACGAGAAGTGCTCCGTCACCCTGAGTTGGTGTGCCACCTGCGTCGTGGCGGAGCAAGGGTGGGATCAAGATTGGGTCGCAGCGCAACTGGAGGAAGGGCGGAAGGGCAGGGTGTCAGGGAGGGACTCCGGGGCTGGGGAAGGGGAATGGGTTAGTGCACCTGCTATGAAGGTGGGGCCCCTGCGGGATGGACGGAGGGAGGGGGCCCCTTCCATGCAGGAGAAAGGGAAATGGAGAGCGTCCCCTTCACCTGAGGTGGGTCCCAGTAAGTGGGCGTGGGGTGAGCAGGTAATGGGGGGCCCCCCTGGTTCCATGGTATACTCCCCTACATCCGGAGCCCCCGTTGAGCAGTCCGCGGATAGGTCATGGTCAGTTGCGGAGGCCTTTCTGCGGCATTGGGTAGAGAGCTTGGAACAGTTGTTGGTCGCACATGAGGAGGAGGTTCAGGGGGTATGGGAGGAGAGGGATAGGGCTCGACGGGAGCTGGACGGGGTTCGGAGGGAACGGGACTTGGCGCGAAAGGACAAGGACATCGCCGTGGGGACTGCCACGGAGCGATTGTCTTGTCTGCAGGAGTTGGAGGTGCGGACGGTGCATTTGCAGGTGCGGGCAGAGGCAGCAGAGGTGGCAATGCAGCAGGCAGGAGGCTCAGGGGCACAGGAGAATCAGCAGGGTTCCAGCGCTGGGGAAGTCCAGGTGGCAGTGGGAGGAATGGCTTGCCAACGAGGCGGCCTTGGGCCAGCAAGGAGTGCTTCGTGAGTGGTTTCCTCACTTCCCGTCTCCTAAGCACTGATTCCGTTTCCATAGACTGGGCCAGGGAGCATCGCATCCTTCTCAACAGAGCATTGGCAGTGCTGGGGTCCATCCATAATGGGTTGGCGAGGATGCCCAGGGACCTTCTGCCGGAGTTGGGTCAAGGGGTTATGCAGATGGGGCGTCTGTTGGCAGGGCATCGGCGGAGGGTGATGGCAGACCCTGGAGCATGGTGGGAGATGGCGACGGACATGGGGGAACCGCTTTCCGGGCAACCTGAGGTTCTGGCGACAGTAGTGGCGCAGTTGGAAGTGTTCATGGTGGGAAGAGTAGCAGGGTTAGGGTTGGAGGAGGAGGAGTGAGGGGAACTCAGACCCCATTGTTGAATTGTTCTCTGTCCATTCTTGTTCAATATGTATATTCACCGCTTGTTGCTATACATTCGCTGGTCCTTCTGCTGAGTGTGGGAAGTTTCAGATAGAGCGAGGAGAGGAGTAAGTGAAAACACGTAGGAGAGTACTGGTGGGAGTTGAATCCCTGGTGAACCCAGAGGCAGGGGTTACACCCACTATTGCCATCTGTGTTGGGTCAGTCCTGGGGGTTCCAGGGCTTGGCGGGATTTTGTCAGTGAAAGTCCCGGAGTTCATCGGGGGCTCTGTTGAGGTTCTTTTGAGGTTCCCACGTGTTGTCCTTGGGTCCGTAGCCCTTCCAGCAGACCAAGTACTGGAGTTGGCCGTGGACTATCCAGGAGTTGAGGATCTTGTTGACCTTGTAGTGATACTTGTCCTCGACTTCGATGGGGGGCGGTCGGCTGGGGCATTGGCCGGGGAAGGGGACTGGAGCATGCTTTTCAAGTAGTTGAACGTGGAACACAGGGTGGAGGCCCTTCAGGCCCAGAGGCAGGTCGAGCTTGTAAGCATGGGTGGAGACCTTCCAGAGGACCTTGAATGGGCCGAGGCATTTGTGGTCGAGTTTGATGGAAGGCCTCCGGGTCTTGAGGTTTTGCTGGTCAAGCCAGACCAAGGTGCTGGGGGGCCAGTCGGGGGTTAGCTTGCGACGGGCATTGGCGTGCTTGGAGTAGGCTTGGTTGGCAGTGTTGATCTTGTCCCAGAGGAATTGGTAGAGGGATTGGAAGTCCTTGGCAACCTCGTGGGCAATGTGGGAAGGGATGTCTTTGAGGGACAGCGTGAGTCAGGGATTGTAGCCCTTGTTGGCATAAAAGGGGGAAACTCCGGTGGCAGAGTGAGGCGTGTTGTTGTAGGTAAATTTGGCGAGGGGAAGCTCTGCATGCCAGTCATTCTGTAAATAGTTAATGTAGAGGCAAAGATACTGTTCTAACATCTGGTTTACGTGTTTGGTTTGTCTGTCGGTTTCCGGGTGATAGGCGGTAGAGAGGCTGGTTTTGATTTCGAGCACCTTGCACAGCAATTGCCAAAAATGGGATATGAATAGGGGTCCACGGTTGGAGACGATGTTGTTGGGAAGTCCGTGTTTGGAGAATACATATTCGAGAAATAGTTTGGTGAAGTCCGGAGCGGTGTCAGTGGTGTGGCAGGGGATGAAGAGGGCTTGTTTAGTAAGGTGGCAGACAACGACAAGGATTGCATCGAAACCTTTGGAGTCGGGGAGTTCAACGATATGATCCATTGATATTGAGGACCAGGGGCAGCAACCAACAGGCAGGGGTTTCAGTAATCCGTGGGGGCGGTGGCAGGGTACTTTGGCCCATAGGCAGGGTTCACAGGCCCTTACATATTGTGTGACGTCCTTCTTCATTCCTGGCCAAAAATAAGTCCGGGAGATGAGTTGAAGGGTCTTACAAATTCCTGGGTGCCCCTGGAGTTTGTGATCGTGGTGCTGTCGGAGTATGTCAAGGCGAATGGACTTGTGGTCCGGGGTGTAGATTTGTCCACTCCAGAGCAGGAGGCGGTGGTCTGGGGATAGCGAAAAGGGGTTGTCTACGCTGGACTCGTTGGGGTTGTTGTGGGGGTTGTGCTGGTTGAAGAAGGGGTCCGGGGGTGAATTCCTGATTTGCTGGAGGATTCCTTCTTTGTTTAAAATCAGCACAGCATGTAGATGTTTGGGTGGGATTACCACTCGATGGTTGAATGCATTTCGTTCAGTTTTGAATGATTTCTTTGGATACATGTCGGGTCTTTGAGTGAGGGCGTCGGGCTTTGTGCCGAGTCGCCCGGGGCGGTAGTGAATAGTAAAATCGTACTCCAAAAGGGTTTCGGACCATCAAGCTTGGCGGTGGCTGAGCTGTTTCGTGGTTGTAAAATATTGCAGGTTATTGTGATCGGAGTAGACTTGGATGCAGTGCGGGGACCCCTCGAGGTAGGCCCGCCACTGATGAAAGGCTTTGACAATCGCGAGGAGTTCCTTGTTGTAAATATCGTAGTTGAGTTCCGCTGGGATCATTGATCAGGTGTCGAAGGCAATGGGGCAGAGATCCTTGCCCCCCGAGTCTGACTGGAAGAGTATCCTGGCAATAGCGTAGTCAGAGGTGTCACATTCAAGCACGATCGGTAGGGAGGGGTCAAAATGGCGGAGGACTGGAGCGGAGGTGAAGGCCTTCTTCAGGAGGAGGAATACGCTCTGGCACTTGCTGTCCCAGTCCCAAGGAGTGTCCTTCTGTGTGAGTCGGTTGAGGGGTTTGGTGATCCCAGAGTAGTTGTTGATGAAGCGGCAATAGAAGTTAGCAAACCCCAAGAATGACTGTACCTCCTTGACATTCTGTGGGAGGGCCAGTTGAGTATTGCATCGACCTTGGCGGGGTCCATGCACACACTGTCGGGGGTGACAATGACTCCGAGATATTCGACTTCCATTGTGTGGAAGGAGCACTTCTCGGGTTTAGCGTGAAGGTGATATTCTCAGAGTTGTTCCAAGACACGGCGGACGTGCTCCAAATGCTCTGCCGGCAAATTTGAGTAGATCAGGATATCACCCAAATATATGATGATAAAAACATCGTTCATGTCATGGAAGATGTCATTCATGAAGTACTGGAAGGTGGCGGGGGAGTTAGTCATTCCGAAGGGCATTACAAGATACTCAAAGAGGCCATAGCGGGTGTGAAAGGTGGTCTTCCATTCATGTCCCGGGGTGATTTGGACGTTGTTATAGCTGGAACGGAGGTCGACTTTTGTGTAAATCTTGGTGCTGCAAAGACAATCAACAAGGTCTCCAATTAAGGGGAGGGGGTACCGGTTCTTTTTGGTGACTTTGTTGAGTCCCCAATAGTCCACACAGAGTTGGAGGGATCCGTCTTTTTTCTTGGCAAACAGAACCGGGGCGCCAGCCACGGAGATTGACAGGCATATGAAACCTTTGCCGAGCATGTCGTTGAGGTATTCCTTCAGGGCCTGGAGCTCAATTTCGGACATGTTGTAGATCTTGCCAAACGGGGGTGAGGTACCTTCTTTGAGGTCGATCTTGTGGTCATAGGAGCGGTGTGGAGGGAGTTCCTTGGCACTTCCTTCGGAGAACACGTCAGTGAACTCATGATACTCTGGGGGAACTACTTCGGATAGGATCTGTTTCCCCGTCTTGCTTTCTGGTGTGGTAGTCCCTGTGCGGAGGTATTCCTCAGGTAGGGCTGGCATGACTTGCAACTGGAAGGCGGGGGTGCCTTCTCATAGGAGGCGTGCAAAGGGGATGGCGCCAATGATTTTAATGTCAAGGTCTCTGGGGTGGATGGGGTTGGGTACCGTAGGTGTAACAGTTGGGTCCGGGGTGACATTGGGGTCAGTCGGGGGCTTTGGGCATTGCTGGTTGGGGTAGCTGGGCCCTTATATTGATTTTGGGGTATGTTGGGGGGCAGCCGTCGTAATTTGTCCGAGGGTGATTGAGATGGAGTTGTGCTTTTTTCTCCGTCAGGGTTGGTGTCAGGGGTTGGGGAATCCTGGGTCATTCTGGAGGTGATGGTGTCAGGGCGGGGAACATCGAGATCAGAGATAGACTGGAGGCAGAGGTGGATGGCGGCCGCTAAGCTTGCTTTGGGGCCAGGGAATTGCATGGTGAGGTTCTTCCAGTTGATGTCAGGATTGACATCTTGCAGCCACGGGAGTCCAAGCACGATCAGGGTCGATGGGGGTAGTTAGGTAACAAGGAGTTAGGCCTGGAATTGCAGGTTGTTATCAAGGGTGAGGGTGTTGTTGTGGTACTGCATGATTCTTGTTGTGGCGGGGCTCCCATTGAAGAGTTGGAGCTCGAGGGGTTTGTCAAGGTCGTTGCATCGGAGATCAAGTTGGTTGCTGATGAAGACACCGGAGGCACCACTGTCTACGAGGGCGGGGAGTACCTTGAGCGAGCTGCCAAGTCAGACATAGATGACAAACAATTGTGCAGACCTAGAGCAAAGTTGCGGAGGGGTCCGGGATTGGTCAATTGTGGTCTCGGAGTTCTCAGAGGAGGGTGAGACATCAAAGGGTACCAGCCTGGAGTCAGTGGGGTTGTCCCGGTTGAGGCAGAGGGTGAGACTGGGCCAATCAACGTGGCAATTGGTGGAGCGGAGCCATGAGAACCCTAAGACGATGGGGGTGGAGGGGTGTAATTTTGTGACGAGTAGTTGGAGTTCTTGCTGTTGTCCGTCGGCGAAGGTCATGGTCGTTTCTAGGCAATGAGTGATGTCTCCTGCTGGGATAGAGTCTCCATCAAAGAGTTTGAGGGGGATCAGGGCGGGGAGGCAATGGAGAGGTTGTGGGGCGAGCGCCGCCAGGGATTCGTCAACGAAGTTATTGGTGGCACTGCTGTTGACTAGTGTGGGGATGGGTTTGTTGGTGAAGGGGAGAGTGGTGCAGAGGAGGAGGTTTGTGGACAAGTGGGAGGGGAGGTGTGCTGGGGGGTTATCTGGGGCGAGTACCGTTGCGCGGAGGAGTGTGGCTGGGGCAGAGAAGACGTCAGGGTATGGTCCACGGTCTAGTGCTTCTTCCAGACCTAAACCACCAACTTGTTTTCTGTGAACTGGTAGTTACAGTCCTCTTCGTCGATCATCCACACGGCGCATCCCATCACCTGTCATTTAGGACAACTGTGAATAAAGTGTCCCTGCTCACCACATAGGATGCACGCGCCCTCCTTCCGTTGTTTCTCCTGCGTTTCCTCCGGCACGTCGATCCACAGGCTGTCCTGGATTCTGTTTGCACATAGGGCTTCTTGATTGTCGGCGGGGTCTGGGATGTTGTCGTGGTTGTCGGGGTTGGTATCCAGGGGTACTGGGGTGTCATGGAGGTCGGTGGCATTGAGCTGGGCGGGTGGGCGCTGCCCCGGGGGTCAGTTGGTATTGGGGACTCCTCAGCCCGGAGAGAAGCGGGGTGTGGAGTTGGCGGGGTTAGCGGGGATTGAGGATTGAATGCCATTGGTTGCTCCAGCCTGCCAGTTGGTGTTACCGGAGGTGTTCTAAGAGGTCTGGGGCACCGTGTTTTCGCTGTGGTCTTCTCAGTAACATTGGTCGACCTGGGTAACGAGTGCCTTGTACCCGCCGTAGGTGGTTTGCTTGGGTGCGAGGCAAAGGACATCCTTGATCCGTTGGGGTAGGGCACAACGGAGGGCAAACCGGAGGGCATTGTAATTCCAGCTGGTCTTGTAGGCCTTTTGTTCGAATCATATGATAAAGGTCGTGAAGCATTTGCTGTCGCACATTCGGAGGTTGAAGAGATTTTCCTCCACCTCCACTACGGTGTCAAAGATGCCAAACTTACTCAAGAACTCTTGGGTGAAAGCGAGCCAATTGGAGAGTACGGGATTGTTTGGGTCAAACTGGAGTAGCGCAGTGTAGTGGTCAAAGGCGATGCCCTGTAAGTATGGTGTGGCGAAGGCTACTCGTGAGCTCTCAAGCTGAAAAGTGATGGGCTTAGCTTGGAACATAGTTAAACACTGAGTCAGGAAGATTTGCCACTTCCGAGGGTCGCGGCCAGTGAAGGGTTTGGGCTTCTGGATGTTGAGTTTACCCTCCCAGGCCAGTGCGTTGCGGGTATCGTCCTGTGAATTTTGAGTTCGAGGTGGGGGTCCGGCATTGTAGTAGTAGTAGTAGTAGTGATTTCCATTTCCGCGCTGGGGGGGAAAGTTGCCCATCACTGGGCCCCATCCTCCAGGGGGTCCGCCATTGGGTGGTCCTCCACCAGGGTTTTGACCCACACTACCCGGGGTGGGTCCTGGGGCCCATCAAGGAGGAGGGGGTCCTCTGGGGGTTGGGGGTCCAAAATAGTTGGCATCGGTGGGGGGATTAGGCATCGGGGCAGGCGGGGGATGAGAGGGGTTGGCAGAAAAAGGGGGTCGGGGCGCCCTGGGGCCCATGGGCTATCATGGGGAAACTGGGGCATTGGGACAGGGTGGAGGGGCATTGATACGAGGGGCGCAGAGATCGAAGTGGGGGGGTCAGTCTCGTTGAGGTCCATTGCACAGGGCATGTTTATCGGCGGGGTTGCCCGGCTTGTCAATATAGGAGAGGGTCTGGTTGTCGTTGTTGATGTGTAGGGGCAGTCATTGGGAATGGAGTTTGGGAGCGGCGGGTTGGTCCCAGGTTTGGAAGGCGCTGGGCATGGAGCTGGCCTGGGGCTGGGCGGAGAGAGCCAAGGTGTGGGCGGCGGGTTGGTCGAACAACCCCCCTGCAGGGTTGAGGTTCCTCAAGATGCTGGAGGCCATGTTGAGTTCTTCCTGCTGATGGGGAATGGAAGATGGGGTTTTGTTTTGTGTTCTGACAGGTTCCTCGCGTTGCATGTGAAAGGAGTGGGCAGGATCCAGAGGGTCTTCAAAGGGGTGGGGGTTCAGGCTAGTGTGGATTTCTTCGACCAAGGCACGGAGCTCGTTCTGTAAGTTATTGTCAATGCCCAGGGTGCCTTGCGTATTCTCTGGGAGGTTCCTTTGCAGGTAGCGTTTGTGGAAGTCGAGGAGTTGATCCACCCAGACCTCTGGAGTTGCGGAGGCGTCGGGGTAGCCTAGGTTGGTGAGGAGGGTGCGGGTACGCCTTGCAAATTCCGCGGGGGACAGGCGGAGGAAGTGGAGGACTTTGTCGCGTTGCTGGGCGTAGGCTTTGACCCTTTGCTGCCTAGGAGAAGGAGGAGTTTGAGTGGCGAACAGTGGGCAGGGGGGGGAATAGTTATCCATGGGCTCCGGAGGGACTGGGGCTGCAGCGGGGATTGGATATGCATAGTAATGGGCGGGGGGAAGGTAGGTGGGGTTGGGGGGTGCTGTGGAGTATCCTCCGGGGTTGATACGGGGATTATTGCCATTGGCGTGGAATGCAGGAGGGCGGCGCCAGCCTGGGGGTATTCCCTGGCTGATGGAGGGGGCATAGAACGCCTGGTTGGGGTCAGGGGTCCAGTGACAGGGCACGTACTGATCCGCAAAGGGACCTGGATAGAAGGGGGCGTAGGGATTTTCCAGTAGGGGTTGGCCATAGGCATTGGTTGGGTAACCAACGGGGTTGTACATGGGGTTAAACGCAGACATTGAGAACAGGGTAAGGGGGAGTCTTGATATTATGTCAGGTTCCGCTGACAACGGGGGCTCAGTATACTGGTGAGTCCTTACTAGGCGGATGCAATGTCCTGTGCTTATAACCAGGCATCTGGAGTTGGAGTGGAGGTGGGGAGGCTTGCAAGGGGGTTCTAGGGAAAACGGCCCAAGCAAGTCCTGAATGGCCCAGAGAAGTCTAAGACCAAAGGTATTGGCCGTTGACCCAGGACGGGTGTCAGGGCTAGTTTGTGGGCGCACAAATAGATTGCGGGGTGAGTGGAGGCTTCTCGAGTGATGGGGGTGGGGCCAGAGTTGGATAGGGGATTACCCAGGCTTGATGGGTCCCAGGGCCAAGCGGGGAGCAAGGGTCAGAGTTGTCGGAAGAATGTTCGGGTTGTGGCGCGTGCACGGAGTTTGTACTGATGTAGGGAGCAAGAGGAACTTAGAAGAACAAAGGAAATATGTACAGTCAAGACAAGATGGAGACGAGACGAGACTGAGGAAAAAGATAGATTCAAAACTTAAAAACAGAAACGGAGACGAGACGGGAGACAAAACATAGGAAACCGGTAAATGTAATATCAAGACTAAAGTTCAAGGAGTTATTCTACGACTTATATACTGACTACTGAGTACCCCGGAGGGCGGTGGATATGGCGGCAGGAGTCAATGGAGCTGTGCGGAGTCGACAGGTGTTGGGTATGATCCAAGGGCGGGCCATGGCGGTATTCTGATGGGATCAGTTGGGGGTGTGGGCCGCTCCGAGGACATCGTGATACTCCAGGACGGGTTGGGTAAACTAGGGCAGGGGGTCGGGAACGTATGATGTGGCCAGGAATGGTGGGGGAAGGTTTCAGGGGGAGTGTTGATGGCTATGGAGAGGGTGTTGGAGTTGCCATTGGGGTTTGCTGGAGAAGCATCAGAGTTATCCAGTGTGGGCGCAAAAGTGTGGGCGGGGTTCAGGGGAGTTAGACGGGAACTTGGGAGGGGTTGGGAACAGTGTCTAGGGAGCGGGTCGTGACAGGTGCTCAGTCTCAATACTTATATAGTTCCACCAATCACAAGTCATACCGATGTACAACTTGATTTGGATGGGTGGGAACTGTCCATGCCTGAAAGGACTTCTGGACTTCTTGAGGAATGTCATCTCTGTCTGCCAAAGGGTACCAATGGCTCAGACACATGGTGAGGTCTGGAACATTGTATTTGATGTTGTTTAATGCTGTTATACCCAAATATAAAAGAATATAGTTTTGGCCCAGATATCAGATAAACTACATTGCAATCCAAGACACCTTACCAATTCTTTATCCAGGTGTTGTAACATCCACCTACAATTCTTGTGTTTCTTAAGGTTGCTATAAATGGCAAGTGCTGCACACACTCATAATTCAATATAAAATATCAGTTTTTGGAGACTCAGTGACCATTGGTCAACTGAGGCTTGGATTCATAGAGCAGCAGTAGAGGCTATGTAAGAGTGCAAAGCTATAAGAATTTGGCACAGTTATGAGCTAGTAGTTGAGGAAAGTAGGACTTTTACAGCAGCAGAATCAACAATGTAGACTACATGTGACATTGTCCCAAAGCAGTAAGGTTGCAAATCCACTATGGAAAGGGTGGTGCCAGTTGGTATGGCAGATATGATGTGCATAGTGAATCTGGCATGGTAGATGAGATGTGCATAGTGAATCTGGTATATATGGCATAATCAGCCATTTGTTCATCTCATTGCACTCTCCATTACAAAGGTGTTGTTGCTCTTTGAGGAGGTGTAAAATCATTGCATACTCTTCTAAATTTATGAGTTGCCAAAGCATTCATTCATGCCACATGGCCACCTTTTTGTCAGCATAGGCTTGGAGGCCTTTTTTCTTAGCTGACATGCCCCTTTTGGACCAGATTTCTGCCTGCTTAAGGAAATAGCAAACAGTCCATTCCATTTCACTGGTCACAAGCTGAGATTCTTCTGTCCATCTGTTTTGTTGTGCTCTTGTGCAGAGGTAGTGCACTCAATGGACTGGTGAGATTGGTTATAAATTTGATACCAACAAATTGAAGAGAGAAGTGGGCCAATGCATTGACAACAAATGAATGGATATGGTGAATGAACAGAATGCGCAGGCAGATTGAGAATGATATGATGGATATCTGAGTGGAAAGCAACTTACATTTACAGAGAATTTCAGAGTCATCTTCCATATCTGGATTAGCTTGCCATATTCAAGAAACCTTTATTCTTGATGATTCAGGAATATTTGGATCATATATAGCTATGCTTGCCACAAGATCTGCTTTCTGCAGAACATAATATTTTTTGTCAAATGCAGAATCTATGCCTAATTACATAAGAGCACTGCAACATTTTCCATAGGCCCTGGCTTTGATGGAAATGGCTGCCTGAATTTTGTCAATTGACACCCTGGCTTGGGTTTTGACACTTTTGCTTGGAGCAATATGGACAATATGAGAATACATAAAAGATTTTTTTGGCAATGAGCTCTTGGAGTGCTTGAATATGCCTTTTGATTTTAAGCAAATGCAATTGCCTTTTAATACTGGACTATTCTGAGCAATCACCAGCAATTGTTGATGGCAAGGATATTTCAAAGTCTTCTGGTACAGTGAAATCCAGTTCCAACAGTGGATCTGGTCCAGCTAGCAGGTTTGCTGCCAAATATGGTGATGTTTCATTGTGATCTGATGTTTCTTCATCAAATGCACCAGAAATCTCATCCCACCTCAAGGTAGTCCTTTGTGAATTGAAAGAATAACTATGCTTGGCTTGGGAAGCAGCCAGGACATTCAGTTGAACTCTTAACAATTCTCTGTCTGCTTCAACCTTTTGTTGCTCATCCTCCCATGCCTGCCAACTCATCTAACAGACATGGTCTTGTAATGCAATCCTGATATAACACTTAGTGTAACAGTGGTGAAATCATCTGAGTTTGACTCACTGCCATTCTTCAATATCAAGTGCAAGTTGGATCCAGAATGTATCAGTATCTGGCATCTGGCCCCTAGCTTCTGATCTGGTGTCTGCCAGATTACCACCATGTCTTGCTTGGAAGCTTATAGTCTGAGCCTTAAGGATGTTCATTGCCTTTTTGTCTTGGTCCCTCAGACTTTTAGCAATGGTGATCTCAGCCTCCTAGCTTGATATCAGTTCTGTTGAGATTCCTATGGACTATTCAGCAAAATAATGAACAGCAGCCTCCCTCATTTCAATGACTGTCAAGTATTTTTGGCATAGGGAAGGAACCATATCAAGTAACTTCTTCTAGTTGGAGTCACACATATGATGATCAAGGATTTCCATTTGATGTGCAAGAGTAGCAGTTTGTGCCATCTGTGAAACTTCATTGAGAGTAGACCAAAGACTTTCAATTATCTCTCCAGCAATGTGGCCAACTCTTGGAATAAATGATGGGGCAAAGCAGAAAAAGCAATTTTCTTTGTGGCCATGAATATGAAGGAGGCCAATTGCATAGTCAATCAGTAGATTATCTGGTAAAACTTCCTCTGCCTCTGCTAATTGTTTGAAAAACTTGACACACCACTAGCATGCTATGTTATATACTAGCAAGAGACACTTAATAGATTCCATGTTGGTTGTCTTCAGTGCATATATGATGGAAAAGTCTGTATACACTTGGCCTTCACCATGAGTTAAGTTTGTTATGCTGTTGGGAGCAAAGCAGCCATGGCAGGTGCATGCTGTTGCAACAACTCCAGTAATGTTGCATGATTTGTTCAATAGAAGTGCCTTTTCAATGGCCTTGAATGTGTTTTCATAAGGAGCTCCCTGGCAATGGACTCACCAGATGGCTGGAGTGGAGGTTAATAGCAGACAGCAGACAGTGGGTGTGGAGGTTAATAGCAGACAGCAGACAGCAGATATTGGACAGTGGATGGGGGCAATTTGGATGCAAACATTAATAGTCAATCAATAATGGCATATGTTAGCAATCCAAGGAAAAACTCACCATTAGTCTATCCTTTGCAAACTTAAGATATTCATCAAGTCCATCCCTCCTGGGCATCATTCCACCTCCTTTGGAATGCCATACATCCCAAGCAGGATTATGATGACAGACATGATCTGCCTTGAAGTTTTCATCTGTCAGGTTCCACTGACCACAGGGGCTCAGCTATACTGGGCAAATCCTTACTAGGTGGATGTGATTACCTGCACTGATAACTGGGCACTCAGAGAGGGTCTAAGTGTGGGGGACTTGGGAGGGAAATCAATGAGAAGTGATCTGAACAAGTCCAGAGTGGTCCAGAGGGGTCTAGAACAAGTTGTGAGGAAAGGGGTCAGACTTGATGGATGTGTCAGGTACTGGTCTAGAAGTGAGTACTAGAGGTGTGGGGCAAATAGAGCCCATGCAAGTGATAGGAGCAGGGCCAGAGTTTAATGGAGGATCAATGGAGGTTGATAGTTTTTGGAGCTAAGCAAATAGCAAGGTCTAGAGTTGGTTTGAAGAGTGTTTGAGTTTGTAATCATAAGTACAGAGTTTGTAAAGTGTTGAAGTTGAAAGGACTTGAGCACAGTAATGCAAACAGAGTTGAACAAGATGAGACAGAGTTGAGACAAGATTGAGACAGGAATGAAAATAGATTTGAGCAGAGATATAAAATAATAATGAGAATAATAATGGAAATAGAGGCAAGACAAGACTGGGAGACTGAAATAAGGCTGGGAGACTGAGAGAAGGAAAAACATAACATAAAACACAGAACATGAGACAGAAACAATCAGACCATAAGTAATGCTAAGCAATATCAAGACTAGAGTATGAGGAGCTACTCTGTGACTTATATACTGACTACTGGAGAGCTCTGGGGGATGGCAGGTGTGGTGGCAGGGCTTGACAGAGTTGCATGAAGTTGACAGGTATCAGTTGTAATCAAAGAACAGGCTGCAGTGATATTCTGATGGGATTAGTTGAGGATGTGGGCTGTTCTGAGGTCATTGTAATGCTCCAGGATGGGTCGGGCAGACTAGGGGGAGGAGTTGGTGACATGCAGCAGAGTCAGAAATGATAGGGGAGTGTCCTAGGGGCTTAGGAGAGTCAAGGGAAGTGTTGACAGCTGTGAAGAAGGTATTGGAGTTAGCTAGGGGGCTGTCAGGGTTTGCCAGAGAAGCATTGGAGTTACTTGGGGTGGGCGCTGAGGGTGTACAATGGAAGGAGGAGTTTGATGGAGTGTCAGGGGAAACTCCAGGGGAGCAAGCAAGTTGGTAACAATGTTCACAATGAGTGATTGAACTTTCACTGAAATGGATCTTCTTTCCAGTTTGATGGAATATTCACTTTTGGTTGAGGGCAAGTGGGACAGAATATTGCAAGCTCACCACACTCTGGTGCCATCAGTTGTTTTGTCTCATGATGTTCAAAACCTGCCCATTTCAATTTTTTCAACCCATGCCATGAATGCAAAAGTCATTGTAATTCATGATAGAGGTGATCTACTTTACCTGAAGAAGCAATTGATGAAGTAATCCTTGCAAGTTTCTGCCAATACTGATAAGCAGAGGCTTTGCACTCTAAATTAGTTAAATGAAAATTGTCCAGAACAGCTATTGTAAAATATATTCTTGTCTGGTCAAATGTACTGGGAATAAGTTAGGAGTGAATGACATCCTTGACCCAGACATCTTTGACCCAGACATCTTGGCCAGAACACTTGCATGCAACAACACTGATGTAGTGCACACCAGCTGTATATACAATGCATGCAATTGGGGTTCTAAAGCAATAAATTCTCTCAATATGGCACCTATATGCAGATGGCAGATTGAAACCAGCAGTGGCTGCAGAAGGAGGAAGTTCATCAACATGAGCAGTATGATTTTCCTCTAATTCTTGTGGTCCATGTGAAGAAACATCTTCCATTGGTACTTGTTCCAATGGCAGTTCTCCACCTTCCATAGTGTCATTGTCCTCTAGTTCCTGTCACTCCTCCTCTAGTATCTGAATTCTAGCCAGAATTTTGGTGTGTGAGGTAGGCATAGAGACATTTGATGGATTTGACCTTAGATCCATGGAATCTGCTGACAGAAACCATTGCTCCTGCTGCAGCAATGGATTGGACAGTGGATCTGCCACTCTGTGGGACAGATCCACTGCTAAAAACTGCATTTCCAGGAATGGATTACTTGATAAAAACTGCATTTCCACTGGCAGATCTAGTGCTGGAAACATGTTACTATTGATCCCTGTTTCTACATCAATATCAATTAGTTCATCATGACCTGTATTAGTAATTTCAGCATGCTTGATAACAATGTAACAATGTTGACATAATCTGGATGGCTTGGACAAAGTCTTGCTCTTTAATGTCATTTTTTTGTTCATAGTCCTCAAGAACATTCATCCAAGTCATGCCACCATGGCAATTGTGAATTGCATGGTGGGAAACATAGAGATAGCCACCTGCATCAGATAAGTTCATGGGCTAGAAGTATTTGCCATTTCATATCTCTGGTTGGTGAAGTGGATTGTACTGGTGTATTTGGTGTAAACACCTACAACAAAGAAGTCTTGCACCCATGCAATTATGGCATCATTATCACACAAGATGTTTGTCAGGACATGCATGACAATGGCTAATATCACCAATGGATTCATGACTGATCAAACCATTGAGCAACTGTGGAACATAGTTGATGAAGTCATTGAGGTAGTCTGCCTGTGTCTATAAGATATGAACAATAATATGTTGCACAATTTTTCCATGATAATTTACCTTCCTATGCTTTATGGGAACAGGATATATATCATCTACCATTGTAGCATCTCCAAAAAAATTATGGTCATCATCAGTGGCTGAGAATGGCACAGCAGAAGTGACAACTGGAATTGGACCAATGGGCACTCATTCTTTCACCAGTATAGGTGATCCTCTAGAGTTCTGGATGACTCTTGTCTTTTCTTCAGCAGGCATAAAATCTCTTTGCCTGAGAACTGTAGGTTTTGGTTGCTTGTGCTGCTGGCACTTCATCATAGCATTCAAATTCATGGTGCAAACAAGGTGTCAAAGAGTGTGCCTGCCAGTGGGAGATTTCCTGAAATATATGTAGCAGCACATATGAGATGGGAAAGGGAAATTGTTATGAGCCCCATACAAGATGATTGGTTGATGTGAAGAGGTGCAAGTGATGTGTGGCAGATGATGATTGATATTGGCAATCTTTCCACAACATTAGGTATTCTTAAAGAAAATTTTGTTGTAAAAGTTTTCCTCAAGTGATATGCACTAGGCTAAAATAGGAAAGCCACCATCAGACTGTCTGCCAAGATGGACAATAGAAGGGACAATAGAAAAACAAATATTCATTGGTGTTGGTGACATTAGCAACAAATCAGATTTTGTCACAGCTGGTGTAGTTCTTTAAGGTTAATTGAAATCTATGTGCCCCTTAGTAGGTGAGGAAAAAATTAGCAAGACTTGTACAAGACAATTTGATTGAATTGGCAGAACTTGTGGACCACTAACTGATGTCTAGTCTGCTGAACAGACATCTGATCCAGTAGGTTATCTGATCTGGTAGGCCATCTATGGACATTCTTCAATTGGTGCAAGACAATTCAATGAAGAGACAGACAGTTTTTTGACACAAAGAGAGACAGACCTTCTCAGCCAGCCTTTATCTGCTCTGGCAGGCAGACACTGGCTCTGGTGCATTTTCTGAAAGTTTTTCATGTGGGAAAAAGATCATGTGATTCAGTATTTGACAAAGATTGAATTTAATAAATGGGCCTACAAAATGTCCTTGTCCCATGAGCCCATACTCAATGTCTGCCAGGCACCAGAACTAATATTTTCTCTAAGAAAAAGATGGACAGAACCACTCTTCACTGTGGATGAGAGGGCAATTTTTGAACCATATAAGGAAATGTACTAGCAAGAGCCAAATTGTCAGGCTAGAACCACCATCTTAAAAGATAAAATCCTCACCAATATTTTTAACTATTGGGCCAGTAAGGGAACAGCACTAGAAACTGGAGAAAGTGGACAGAGAAAATCAAGGTGAGTCCCCATTCACATTTGCTAAATCCAGACTTCTGATGCCTTCCAGTAAAAGGTTGAAAACTATATAAAAAATTCCTGGAGACTATAGAACCAACATAAAAATCCAAGGGCACTCATGCAAATTTCTGTTAGAGACATGGTGCAGCAAACAATGTCAAAGGAAATCAATCAGGAGATAAAAAACTTGCTGGATGTTGAGGATCTTGACAGTTCACAACTAGAGGCATTTTTACAGTACAATGTGGCTGTGAAAGATGTCATGAATTGGCAAAGTCCAGAGGAGGAAATCTGCTTATGGAACACAGCTGCTCAGTGGAGTGAGAAAGGAAATCTGCCAGATATCTAGTGCAAGTGAGTAGTCTTTTTTTCATTTCAAAGTCATCATATTGCTTCTCAACCTGCTGACTGTCTGCTATCTAGTGCCCACTGTCCAATCCTTACTTTTATCTAATATAGAGCTGTTGGTCTCCTGTTTGCTCCAGTGTCTGGTATCTGCTATCTGTTCCATGATCTGTTCTAATGTTTTTTTTTTCGAAAAGGCAGACAAGTATGGTTTGAAATGGGCTGATGATGCAGACATCCTTTATTTTAAGAAGATGGGCATGTTGAGCTGAACTGTTGTAGGATGGATTGCCAAAGAAGGCATGACTCTTAGAGTGTAGGTGCATGTTATGCCAGATTTGAATTTTTTTTAACCACATTGTACTTGTAGACATGACAATATGTCTCACTTGACATGGACCAACTGGTATTCATTTGAAAATATGTTTCCTGACCTTGTAGGTGACTTCAAATAGAAGATGGTGGACTACATGTCTGCTCTTCTGGGCACACATAGAGCAACAAATAACACCTTGCAACAGGACACTACTTCTTCTGTTTTGACCCATCCTAATCTTGCTCTTGAGCAAGACAGTGATGGTTTCCCAATACTACTACTTTCACCAAGCAACATGGTCCAAACCCAGCTAGAATTGGAAATGCTTATCTGAGACTACTTGAATAGTCATTATTATAAATTGGTTGTCTTAGTTCTTTGAATCTTTTTCACTGAAAAATTCTCAGAAATTGCCTCAGGCTTTCATTACAAATCAGCTGCATACAATGCTGTGCAGTTGAATTGTACCTAAATTCATCAACTCAAGATATTTTCCTGAATCACTGGAATTCAAGGATCCTCACAATCTTGGTCAGTCAGAGCTGTTATGCCTTCTGAAGCTCTGGAGAGATTGTTAGGAAGAACATGGATCCAGTGATACCTTTCAGTGGAAGGTTTATGCCAACAAGAATAAGGACAGAGTTTCTGCTGAGTATGGCACTCATGCCAACTATGAAAAGAGGGCTGCTGCTGCAGCATCATGTAAGGCAGCTTCAAAGAAAGGAGAACATCAGAGGAAACAAAAGCATGTTGGGTCATCCAGTAGTGATATAGTGGAAAATTCTTCAGCCAGAGACTCCAGCATAGTAGGCCCCCCAAATCTGGCTGGCAAACCTGCTGGCACTCTTGGCATTGCAGGCTAACCCAATTTGTCCAGCAAACCTGGCATTGTAAGCCAACCAGATCCATTGGGCAATCCAGCCAGCAATGCCAGTGCTGTAGAGCCAAGTCCATCCAGCAAATGTGGCACTGCACCCATGTCTGATCTCCAAATAAGTCTTGAAATCATCAACAATCTCACTATACAACAGCTATGGTAAAGAGGATGAAATAACCTATTAACTCCAATCAATGGCCCAGCAGATGGGTCTCCTTGTTATGCAGTTCCTAGATCTGTTCTTGAAATTCTCAACCAGAAAGAGGACATACATGAAACAGAAACAGAGGAAACACCATCTCATCAACTGGCACATCAGAAGTACAAGGCATCACCTGACCTGCTACCAATCATCTCAAAGAGACAAAGGAGATCTCAAGCAGAGAGATTGAAAGAGGATGCAGCTTGTTATATTCAGGGATCTACAACTCCAATAAGAAGTAGTACTTGCAACTAATCTGCTTGAACAGCCTGGTGTCATTGATGGACTGCATATTTCAGCAGATTTCATTTTCTGTTGCTCTCAACAGATATATCTGGTCCTACTTCTGGTAGGAGTTTCTAATAGTGCAAAATGCTCAGTAGCTCCAATAGCAACAAATCTGCTTGAACAGCCCAGCATTATTGATGGACTGCATATTCTGGCAGATTTCATTTTCCATTGCTTCTAACAAATACATTCAGTGCTACTTCTAGTAGGACTTTTCAATGGTGCAGCCTGTCTGCTTGTAGCATATTGATATTCCAGAAATGCTCAGTAGCTCCAATAAGGTTCAAAAAAAAGACTTTGCAGATGTCAAAGAAAAATAAAAAAATTTGGCATAGAACATGATAGACAATGCAAGGACAGGGGGTCAAACCCAAAACCTGCTGGTATGGAAAGCTTCAAAGCTTCAACAGGAATTCCACTACACTAGAGGAAGTGTTACACACATGCAATTGAAAATGATTATTTGTTACAAAATTTACACCATATCTGTATAAACATTGCCAGCTACAGAAGTTGAATCTGCAACCAACACAATACATTGAACAGACTGATGGAAGACTTCAAAGTTTGAAAGCCATTTCTACTAGACCATAGACATGTGATGAAAAAGTATCATGGAATATGATCAATAATGCAAATACTGGGGGTCAAACTCAGAGGTTGCTGGCAATGGAAGGCTAACAAGCTTCAAATGCAATTCCACTACAGCAGACAGCTGTGTTTGGTTCAGTGACAATGCAGTATGAGACATGTGATGTAAAAGTACAAAGTGTCAATAAAGTACTATGATCATAAATGCAAGTGAAGTTAATATTGACAGTTATAAGAGTCAAACCTGCAGCTGCCACATAACATTGATACAAAGTGAGAATACAGTACCAATACACCATGTTGCTGTTGCAATCCTGTTATATTTATTACATGACAAACAAAAATGCCATGTACTTTCTTTATCAAGAATGCAATAACCATATTCCACAATGATTATTGCCAACTGCAGGAGTTGAACCTGCAGCTGCCACATGAGATTGAAACAAAGTGTCAACACACTACAAGTAGACCACATTGCCATTGTGATAGCATTGTATTTTAGGCATCCTGTTCAATGAAACAATTTGCATGTGTTTAACAAAAGATGACAAACAAATGAGGTCATAACATTGGCAGTTACAGGAGTAGAACCTGCAGCTGCCACATGAAATGAATACAAAGTAACAATACAGTACTAGTAGATCACATTGCCATTATTACTCTCTTGGACAAAGGGTCACAAAGCTAATGAAGATTTTGATTGCTAACCAGAAACATTAATCTAACCAATCTGTTGTGTTGGGCACTTAAATCTGAGTTAAGACATTGTATATACATTTTTATTGGGTATTACAAAATATAACAATGTAATAACAAGGCTGGAATGTTCTGGTAGCAATGGCAGAGTCAGTGATGCTGGCAGAGAGCCTAGTGGAAGTGATAGAGTTAGTGGTGATGGCCGAGTTGGTGATGCTGGCAGCAGGCCCAGTGTGGTCAATGGATTTGATGGTGGACCCACTGGAAATACTGGAATTAGTCATAATAGTGATGGGGTTGCTGATGAGAGCAGAGTCATCAGCAATGGTGAACTGATCAACAGCAATGGCTACAGCAATAGCACAGTCTATCTCGCTCTCATCCTCCCCTCCTTAGACTGGGCAGCCTTGTCATTGTTGGGCTCTTGTGCCTCAGCAATGGGTGCCAGAGTAGAAGCTGGTGCAGGTGGAAGGCTGCTGGTGCTGGGGGCTAGTTGTACAGGAGGGGGAGGAGACTTGAAGCTGGTTTTGAAGGTTGTCAACCATGCCCCAGAGTGCAACAATGTCAACTTTGTTCTGCATGAGATGCCTAGCATGAGCCTTGACAGTTTGCTTTGTTCTGTTGAGGTCAGATATCATGCTCACAACACTCATGTCAATGATGTTCACATGCTTGTCAAGCACTTGCAGCATTGTATTGTACTGCCAGAGCATCTTTTTCATCTCTGTAAACTTTGTCTCCTCAGCTAGTACAAACCCTGACCTCATCTCTTCCAATACAACCTCAATTCCTTCATTGATAAAATTGAGCCATTAGTTCAACCCCACCATAGCTTGTGAATAGACAACTTTAACAGATTCAGTGGAGATGAGCAGATCTAAATTGAGCCATTAGTTCAACCCCACCATAGCTTGTGAATGGACAACTTTAACAGATTCAGTGGAGATGAGCAGATCTGCCTGCTGCTTGCTCTTTCCCTTTCCACTAGTCATCAGCAGGTCCATTCACTCCTTCTCCTTTTTGCTGGCTACTGGCAGATCCATCTGTTCCTTTCCCCTTCCCTTTCCACTGGCTGCTGGCATATCTGCCAGCTGGATTGTTGATGGCCCAGCAACTGGTATTATTGGTTCTGTCTGTTGTTGGTAATAATTTTAGTTGGAGAAATCAACACTTACCCTTGACATACTCAGCAGACTTGGGTTTTCTCTGCCTTTTCTCCTTCTTTCCCTTCTTGCCCTTATTCCTCCAGACCTCTTCCTTGTAATTCCTCATGAGACTGCATGTTTTCTTAAGGACAAGCTAGCAGGCATTGCATGAGGTTCCTCTCTTTGTCTTGACACATTGGAACCCCTTCTTTTGATAGTATCAGCAAGGGGGGTTGAGCTGTGCCCCTGTGCAAGGAGGTGCTGTCATGAGGTACTTGCCTAACTTCATTGACAGTGTGATCTCCCTCTGCCAACATTCCTCATTATCAGAATGATTGTTGTCATCATTCAAGTCATTCTCATCATCTTTGCACAAGGCAACAGATTGATATTTGGACTGGCTGGGCAGGGGAGAACTATGAGGTGGAGTTTGGGCAGTGTATTTCCTCCATTCTCACTGGGGAATCTGTGCTTTGCTAGCCTTTTTGATCAGCCAGAGTTGGGCTGGGACTGGCTCTGCTGGTGACAATGGACTTGATGCCAATACTCTACCAGGTTTTAATGAGGGACCCACTGGGGATACTGGAGCTACTGGTATCACCAGATCCACTGCAACTATTGGCAGATTGATTGCTAAAATCCCTTCAAAAATTTCCAAAGGTGAGGGATCTGATGTTGAACATAGACTTGCCACTCCTCCTGCTGCCTGGCCCTTGTTGACCTCCTGGGCTTCCTTTCTTTCCTGTGACTCTTTAAAATACACCCCTGCCTTCTCTTTCAACTCCTCAATTGCCTTTGCAACTAACAGCTTGCCTGATAAAATTTGGAGGGCCTGGTTGGAAAAGCTTTTCCTTGCCTCCAGGACAAGTTGTTTGTCCTTGGCCTGAGAAATTTGCTTCCACAAAGATTTCTTCAACACCATCTGTGAGTGTGGCATATTATCCTACAAATAGGGTTGCTCACCAATTGTTTAACCCTACCCTAGAGATTTGACAAGTCTCCTGTTAGAGCAGAGACCAACACAGAGTTCTCAGTGTCATAGAGCTGTTGGAAAAGGACCTCAGTGGATGGAGACATAGCATAGAAGACAGCAATGAGTGGATGAGCAGTGGCTGGTGAGTGAAAGAGGACTTGAAAGTCAAGAATTTGAAAATTAGAGTTACATGCATCTGTTGATTTACATGTACTGTCCAAAAGCAGTATGGCTGCCAAAGAAGGTTGAATTTGATGCTTTGATGAGATTTTAATGGCTGCCAAAGAAGATTAATGCCTTTCAAAGAATTCTGATCCTCTATAAAGAATTCTGATGCATTTCCGAGCATCTAAAAAAACCATGACCAATATGATGTGTTCTCCATTGATTTTGTTCAACTGGCATAATGCTGTGTTTCTGCTGTTCCTTGATTGTTATTTCTGCAGTTAAAATAGATCTTCATATCACTTTTCATTTGAGTGGCTTGTTGCCAGTGGTGGTACCAGCTTTGGCCATCCCCTGTCTTCTCAGCAGCTTTCTGATGGTGCTAGGTGGATATGTTCCTGAGGGCAGATTTTGTCACAAGCAGTGGCAGCTGGTCATGAGAAATGGCTGGCAGCCAGATCTGCTGCCAGTCTGCTGACACCAGCAGATTTTAGTGTTGAGTGGGGCCAGTCACTGTTAAATGTAATTGCAATGGACCCAGTAGTAATTAGCAGCTCCAGATCCTGGTCAAAGGACTCAGCTGGATATCTGTAGTATGGCACAATGGACAGCCTCCATGGCACCTGTATAACATGCTACATTGTGGGGATTCCACTATGGTGTAGTGGACTCCACTAGTGATGTAGGATACAATCCAAAGCATGCTCCACTGTAATGTAGGATACACTACATGTGTATGTCTCTATGTGGCTGTGCTTTTAAACTTTAATTGCTGTTTTTTTTAGCTCCCACTGCATGAGATTTCTTCTGCATTGGAGCTGATGCTACAAAGTCAACAATGTCTTGGGCATAGATATATCCCCCTTTGGTAAGCTCTTGCAAATGGAGACGGATGACTGATGCAAGATCCTCATCAGTAAGGATTGAGTTTCAAAATTGGCCATAATTATGAGTTGGTAGTATGCTGTCTCACAAAAATTGATGGATCCATGTGCATAGATTCCTGGCATGGTAAGATCCTTTTCCCTGAGACTGGGCTGTAAGCATTTATGCTTCTCTCCAGGTGTAAGATAGCTCAGAATCAAGATAGAGATTTGACACCCCTGTCATCCCAGTGATGCAAGCACAAAGAACAACATCAACTTGTCCTTGCTTTTTACAGTCAGTGCTGCACAGGCTTGTCAAAGACATGGAAAGTCTTATAATCCAATAAATCCAAGTCATTGTTTGTTGCAGATGTTTTGCTATTGTCTAATGGCAATTTTCCTTTATGGAGGTCATAGAGCAGCCTTTCAACATGTGTGGCTACATTTTTGTCTCAATCTGAATCTGGTTCATCTTTGAAGACCTGAATTTTGTGTGAGCAAAGTGCTATATTCACTGTCAAACCTGGATCAAATACTGACCTTGGCAATCATCACTTGTTCCATTCTCAGTTCATTACCTCCTTTGGGAATGTCTTCAGCAGTCTCAGTCTCCGAGATGACATCATCATTCATCATGTTTCCCTGGATCTTGCTTGTTTTTGGCATGTTCATGCTGTTTGGCAAAAAAATTAAGAACTGATCAAAATACTTTTTTCTCCATTTCTTTCTTGATCTGATTGTACCATCATTTTGTCTGATCCAAGTTTTTATCCTCACCATTTGGTCTTTTTCTGCCATTCTGCAAGTGTTACCATCTGATGTGCTTTTTTCAGAGTTTCTGTGAGATGTTTGAATACAAATACTTCTGTAATGTCATCTCCCTCCTCTCTATATCTTCATTATCTGAAATGTCTTCCAAGTCTCCAGGGTTTCCAACATGATTGATGTCAACTTGAATAATATCATCTTCAATGAGGATGACCCTGTTTGTTTGATATTTTGTCATTATGATCTTCAATGGTGGGTTTATGAGAGGGAAGTTGATGGCTAGGGAGATTTTGAGCCCTAGCATAGTCTGCCCTTGATTTCCAAGGCATCAAGTTGAATAGGTGTCTTTTTTGCAGTTTTGAACCTTCTCTTCCTCCTCTATCAAGTCCCATGTGGTCATGTGTTTGTATTACATAAGTAGCAAAATTTTAGACTTCAAAAATATCAAGTACACCTCAAATGCTCAAAAATACATCAGAGAAGATAATACAAGAGAGAGAAAAAAAATTATGGCTTCTCCTCTGTAAATATGAAACATGTCTCAAATCCGGCTTCTGGGAACTCTTTTCAGACATCCTCAAAGTTTTGGAGACTCAACAAGCTTAAAAAGGGTTTGACAAAGATGAGTAATCATTTTGGTGAAGGGTATGTTTTAATGCATGTCATCTATTGATGTCACCTATCTTAGTCACCACAACCTTGTAACAAAAGATATTGCTCCTTCAGAAAATGATATTTTTCTTATCTGTCTTGCCAAAAAGCTCCTTTTGATGAGGGGAACAAAATCCCAAGACATAAATTTTCATATCTTGAAATTGATTGAAATGTATTTTTTTTGGAGAAGGCCAATTTTGTCATTACCATATCAGGGTAACCCAAAAGAGGAAATTCACTATCTATGCATCAAAAGTCTGTGCAACTGTCTCTGGTACATGCCAATGGAATTTATACTTAGTAAAACTGAATTTGACCATCAGGAAGGCTTGAATGGCATGTGCATAGAGTGATTGGAGCACATTGGAACCACCTGTAAAGATTGTCTTTTTTGGCTTGATGAGCTTTTCAATATCAGTGAGAGCATCATGCAGAGCTTTCTACTTTTCAACTTCCTTCTGCTGGTACTGTTCATGGATTGGAACTTCAGATATGCTGCCTCAGACTCAGAATCTGAGCCAACAACAATTGGTGATAGGGCATGCATCCATGGAAATTTCTCAGTTTCTATTGGATACCTGTGTGATGTTACATAAGCCCATGGCAGTGCTAAAGGGGCCACACTTGTCTGAATTATTGACAAAGAACTGGTGCAGCATGAGGGCTGAAACTAGGACCAATAGATAGGGAAAAAGAAGAAAAATAAAGGAAAATCATAAGGAGGGGGAAATGAGGGAACCAAATGGGGAGTCCTTTGATATTCATCTCCATAAGAATCAAAGCTTTACAGTCATTCCTGCTCAATCTGAGTATTCACACACTCCAATGCCCTCTTTTTCCCCCTTCTTTATCTTTCTGGATACCAGCATGTTCAAACAAAGATTTCATTCTTTGTAAAAACCATTGAATCTCAGAGGGTTCAGCATGCACAAGCTTAGGAACACCCTTGCTGTCAGGCAGTGTTAATTGAAATCTGGTTGTTTCCTCCATGGTACTGATCAAGCTAATTGACTCAAGAACAGAAGACAAGGATTTTGTTTGGTTTTAAAGTTGTCTTTTCAGAATGGAGCTTTTGTTTTCAGAGCATGATGTCAAGATTAGGTAAAGGAGATACAATGCCCTTGCTAGTATCATGAAATTCCCTTTTCTTTGGGTTGAATGAGCTTTGAACCTTTGGTGTAGTAACCTTAGGTATGCTGAGGCCCAGACCTGGGTGGAGTATAACTAATGTTTCTTTAAGTTGGACTCCTTATGGAGAATGAGAAATGAGTTTCCATGAAGTTGTGATGGGTTCCAGATGATGTGAAATCAAAGTTTTGCTTTGTTGAATAGATCTCTTTCCACTTGGTGCCATAAGATACTATATCTGGTACTTCAGAGGCTGTGCTCAAGCAGCTCAGCATTATTGTCTTTCTCACATGCCAGACTATTGGACCTCAGTATCAGAATCTACAGACAATGATGATATAAAACATTGATGAGATGTCTTTCAGCCAACATTCTTATGGGAAGGAGACTGATGAAAAATATGACTTGAAGATATGCATCGAGTCAAACATTGGTGTCAACTACATACTGCAGACACGAGTTTTTTTGATGAAAAAATTGAAAGGCCTACAGTGTAATGACACTGCTTGGGACAAGCGTGTCCTTTAGACAGATTGACCTGTAAAGCACAAATAATGTCAGATTGGCTCAAAATTTTGATAGCCTATTGCATAGTATGTATTCTAGTCGTGTCTTGAGCAGGAAGAAGATTTATCATGAGGAGCTTGAGATATCAAGGGAAATGTGTCGAAAATGGATCATTTCAAGTTTGTGACAAATTAAGATCATGCTCAGTACTCATTGTAAGCAAGGTTCGGAGTGTAAAAAGTGTCAGCAAAATCTTTGTCTATATGTTATATCTAATGCGCACAAAAGAACCAGAAATCTGCGGAGAATTGCACTCTACAGATGGTGGATTGTCCCGGATAGTCGTCTGAGCGTGACATCAAACGCGTTGACAGCACGCGTTGACAAGCACGCTTTGCGTGCCGAGTTGCCGCGAACCATAAATGGTATGTTACGGCTGTCCCAATGATTGTCAATTGTGACACTTTTGACCTCGGTTTTTGTCAGGCTGGTATAAGTCATCCTCATATCCATTCCGTGTGATTAACCTTGTAGTATGTCTATCTGATACCTCATTATGTAGTATAACTCAAAGATGTTTGGAAAATGTTGCGAGGAATCGATTTTTCAAAGATTACAAAGTGGTGTCCCAACAAGCGTCATTACACTGTATGAATCTAATCATCGTACTGCGGATTGAGAGTGAGCAAGCAATGTTCCAAGCCAGAGGCCGGGTAGATAGGTACATACCACAATGTACATGGATCCCGGCCAAGCATTGACAGTTCCATTGCGCTGCAAGAAGAAGTCAACCTCGGTTTCATGGAGGATTTCAGAGAAACGGTGAAGGTCTCCGGGATCGCCAGGGGCGCGGCGCACATTCTTGAGGCTGAAAACTACTTTGACAATCTCAACGATGGCCTTTTGTGCATACGCTTCGCCAGGACAGTGATGGAAGCCAGCACCATTGAGATTATAAGATGCCGCTGGACGTTTAGGATTGACTTTCTTGGGCTCAGGAAATTCCACAGGCTATGATGGCATTAGACATTGGCACAGATTGCTATCGTTGTACTAACATTGAGATGGGCATTCCTAAAGCTCGCCCAGATGCGATCTCCGGCTTTGACATCTACTGGAGGATATCCAGGACCTTGATCAATTATAGCATCTTGAACAGCTCTTCTCCAGAGACCTGAGTACTGGGGCTGAAGGCCTGGTAATCAAGTCAGGAAGACATTCTAATAGTCAAACAACATCTTACGCATTGCTTCGCGGACGTATCCGAACAACAAGGCCTCACTCTGAGAGCTCTTGTTTGCTACCAATTCAACTATGGCGCTTCTCTCCTCAGCACGGGAATCATCAAGATAAAAGTCTACGACATTTACAGCAGCATGGGCTAAGGTCACGGTGGCGATTGCGATGCCAATGATGTTACCGATCAGCTCATCGATTGGGCGACCGGTAGCCGTTAGGGCACTGAGGAAAGGATAGTATGGCTTCTTTTTGGGAGACCGGAAGGACGAAACACAGGCAATAACCCTACCAAGGAAATTCTATTCGCAGTTTGTGAGGGACTATAAAGACGAACGTGGGCACTCACATTTGAAATAGAGGGTGAGATTTCAGTTAGCGATTCAGCTGTAAAAATCTCGATAATCGTTGCAGCTCGAGTTGCAGCCTCTTGAATGCTAAAATGATTTTCTGGCTGATCAAATATGAGGGATGTCACGCTGTAGAGCATTAGAAGCAGCCTATCAACATGGGAAAGATGGCATACGTGTACTGTTAATGATCGCGCAGTTGAATATTAGTAGGCCTAATTTCAGCAGGATAAACTCACGAGTACCGCAAGCATGTCGAAAAATTCGTTCTCAGTAAAAATGCCAGAAGGTTTCTGCTTAGTCTTCAAGGAGATGCCGGTCTAAAAAGGATGAGAATGACGTCTGATGAGTGGCATTGTGAGTTGTTCAGATAATACTGACCACTTTGTCTGCAGCGACGTGGGCAGCTGCTGCATTGATCACATCTTTAACGATATCAACGTAGTTCTCTGAAAGGGTAGGGTACCTGATAATCAACTTAGTCCAGCTCATGCAACAGAAGAGTTAAGACATACTTCCACGACTTCTCCTTGATTTTGGCCACAACGGAGGCGGCGATCGCAGCAGCATGCTGGTCCAGAGATTCTTTATTAGGGAAGAGTGCATGGACAACCATTGCCTTGTCAGTATCATGCCTGATGCAATTTTTTGAGAGGGTGAAAACAAGCTTGGTGGCGAAGCACCTACTTCTTAGCTTCGTCGAACATCAAAGGAAACCCATAACCAGGCATCTCGTAAATGACTTTGAAACGAAATGAATCATTGAAGACGTTTTTGATTCCAGTAAAAGTGTTTATGTCCTTGGTGACAGGAAGTGTTTCAGGGCGCTCAAAGGTGTATTTCTTATCTTTCTTCTGTCGCGTAAGACTATCTTTCATTGTTTGTGGAGTGAAAAAGGGGTACAATGAGTACACCGAGTTCTTGAGATATTGAGTAACAACGATAGTTGACTCAAGTAAAGTAAAATACATACCCAAGGGAAATGGCGAGGAAAGTGTCGAAGGAGTAATTTTGGAACTGAAAGACGTTAAGGCCAATTTGAAAAGGATTATCCGATTATCCTGTGATGCTCACTTTGTCCACCCAGACCACCATTATTCATGTCTCGCTGACAGTCATAGAAGCCCCATGTCGTTAGATTAGCAGCTTTGTAACGAATTAGCAGTGCCACGCATACATGGTGATTTTGTTCCAGCTTACGAGTGAAGTCGCTAGTATTGAATCGATCACCTCTGACGAGGGCAACGGCATCACCAAGAATAGCACGAGTGGTCTAAACACAGTTCAGAAAGATTACAACGAAGCTAGAGTATGACTCACAGTGTAACCACAGGCAAAGCGGAAGTTATCCGTTAGAGGTATCGTTGACTCGGCTTGCAATCCGGTCTATGAAAATAGATGTTATGTCAAGATCTAGAATAAAGAAATGTTCAACTGACATAGAGTTCCAGGTTGTCGATATGACCATATAGACGGCGAGCAGCACTCTACCACATTGTTAGAAGTCAGACACGAAAAGTAGAAAAGACGAACAGCAATTTCAGGATCAGGGTTCCATTCTTCAAAGGTCTCGAACTCTAAGTTAAGTATAAGTTGGACCCAGTTGCTATGTAAACGCATGGATAACTCCGATGATACCCACCTCGGAGACCCAAGAACTTCCTGAACTCGTTCATAGTGCAGACGCCCCAAGCACGAGACTGCTCGATACCCAGAATTTCCACAAGTCGAAGAACAGATGGTGTACCGCGACCTCGGAAAGCACCAGCAGGGTTATCTGTCGCACTGTACAAGATTTCGGCGAGGTCACCATCGGAAAAGGTCCCGTCTGGACCACGCTTCAATCTATTGAATCAATAAGGGATCGAAAGCTTTCTTCCATAGGATGGCGCTACATACCCTGCGAATGTTCGCTCGGCTGGATTGGAGGCCACATCATTGATGACCTTGGAAAGCGTGCCAAGGTCCTTCAGAGATAGCTAATGAAAGTCATTTTAGCGGGATCAGAGCAGAACAAAACTGATCCCTACCTCTTCGAATGGCCTGTCACCGAAAACCTCTCTGAAGACGTCCTCCGTCCATTTCTCGTCCTTCTCAGAGAGAGTTGCATGCCACTACAGAAGATGATGAGAGTAGGCCATTGAAGTTCCGAAGTCGACTCACACGATAGGCAATGTTGAACTCAACGCTCACATGGTTGCCGAGACCGCGATCGACCTTCAAATCATTTGTTTTGATAATCTGGGAGGATGGTCAGTACGCCACAAAGTCGAGGTATTTGCGACACGTACTTCAAACGGATCCATATTCCAATTCCAACCTTCAGACATTCCCAGGAAGCCAGTGACATAATCGCCCATGACTGCACTCATGAAATGTCCGCAACTGCGTGGATATCAATGGGACTGAAGAAAGGAATGTGATGCCGCGCACTTGACGAGTCTTGCAGTCTGAAAGATTTCTTCATCTTGAAGGGCCAATTTCTCGGGCTCAGTAGGAGGGGGATCTAACCAGCGTCTGTGCTCATTAAGTTTGAGGATCCTCTTAGCTATGTACTATTGGCGAGTATAAGAGTAAAACAGCAAATCAAGAACTATCAATGGGACTTGCGTTATGATTACGGCTGAACAGAACAAGCAGCACATTGGCGACGGGCTGCACGAATAAAAGGCGTTCCTCGGAGAATGTATCTGGGAAGAGAAGACCGCGACCTAAGGCCTTGTCACGGACTTTGTCTTGAGCTGCTTGATCTAGTATACGGGACAAATGACACAAGGTTTTTGATGGACATACAACCCAGCTTACTGTCTCCATACAAGGGGCTCAAGTCGAGGTAGGAGCTGGCATTGTTGATATACATGTTCTTTGGATCGGTACGGAACAGCGAGTGAATAACTATCGATGCAAATGCAAAGATCAAGCTGGACATTCCTCCAGAGTGGTTTTGCATCTTGAATATGATGAGATGAGTTTTTCAATGTCAGATTGTAACGTAGACGTACCCCGTGTCGCTTAAGAATAGTATCAAACACCAGCCCAGAATCAGGAAGCGAGGTCCTGGGGAGACCAGCCTTTCCTTGAACACTTCTTGCATACGGTGTCCCAGCACGTCCTAAATCTGGGTATTGAAGGTTGTTTCCTCCTCCATCAGCCTGTCTGAAAGAGTCACGAGGACCAAGATAGGACGCAGGAGGATGAGGAATAGTATTGTAGAGGGTATTGATGAGTTTGTTGTTCAGGCTCTTCGCAAGATTGCTATTCGAGTCGAGGCGAGCAAGAATACCGAGACCAGTAGTGAACTGCTGAAACATCAACACTTATTCAAAGCATCACCGTCCAATGCACTCACTGCTCCCTTACGATCATCAATTGCCGTAGGGTGCATGATAGTGTCCAAGAAAGCATTCTACGTAGGTGTCGGCGTGATTGAAGCACAAAATCGAGCCACAAACGTACAACTTGAGATAACTTCGGTTTGAATATACCCTTAGCCTTCAACGATTCAAGCTAGACATAGTGTGTTAGGTTTACACTTCGCAGGCCCTGTGACTCGACCGTACTCTATCAATGAGATTTGTTATACGAGAGTGACCCTCCTGATCGTCAGATGGGTCCGTAGTGATCTGCCAATCATAATAACCAGTAGGAGCATCGGGGAGTGGGCGGTTCTTGAGGTGGATGGCATCGGTCCCAACTGAAAGAGCTTGTGCAGCAGTAAAATGACTCATGATAGTTCGGTTGAGGAGCTAGGTCCAAACGTGTTCGTTATATAAAGCGCCATCCCGAACAACTGTCTCGAGTGTATGGAAGTTCCTTGCAAAGGGAGTCCGACTCGGATCAAGGATATGGGATCAAGGGAATAACGGCTGTTTCCGAACGTTGGCAGGATGGCCATCAGTAACCCTGCTGAACCACGATGTCGATTGACACAACGCGTCGCCATTTCAACGTGTTATTGAAGACCTGAGACAACGAAAGACTACTAGAAACTTGAAGGAGACAGATGTAAAGCTTGTGGGGCTGCAATCCGGAGATGCCGCGCATTGCTTACCACGTCAGATGGATTTACTCTGGGGGTAAGGTTGCTTCCAGGAATCCAAAGCATTGTCTCCTCATGAGTGAAAGCGTAGTGGAATGTCTCCCAACAGAAAGAGCTCTTAGCCTTGATTGATGCCGTGAAGTGTCGCTCATGCCTTGTTGCCGGCTGTGGCTGACGTCATATCGGTCGTGTTGTCGTCGAGCTCGCTGTCAGGCCGCATAAGGTACATGTATCGCTGACAGGAAGATGGGAAATGTCAGAAGATTCGAAAACAAAATATGTAAGTTACATGTCAATTTTTGAAGAATTCACCATGAGCCAAGCCATGAGGCAAACTTCTTTCTTATGATCGATTGTTTTCCGCAATATGGTACTTGAAACCGGACGAGTTGTGTAGATATCAAGTCTAAGCGGGGGAGGGACGATCTCGATCCCATCAAGTCTGAGAGTTCCGAAATATTTAAAAATAGACCACATCACGTCACATCAGCGGTCCAGCCAAACAGACCCAACTTTGTGATGCACCTTTCCGAAAATAATCTGTACACCGTCAACAGTGGCAAATTCATGTGTCCCAGGTGGCACAATGAACTCCCCTGGCCACCACAATACTACAATGGCACCATTGCTACATAGACACATATATATACAAGTAGATAGCACATAACACCCTCAATCACTTGTATCCAACTGAGGGTGAGTAGATTCCACATATCATACATTATCTCGGACTAACATCATACCAGATTACATAGTTATTGACTTTATAGGTATGATAGATTATAGTCACTTGTATCTGACTGAGGATTACATATTTATTGACTTTATAGTGTGATGTCTGTGCTAGGATTCTAACAGGTTATGGGTGTTTACTGCCATACTATCTAAGAAGTATGACATTGGAAATTCCTGCACATATCATCACACTCTACAGCCCTGAGTCCTGATCAATCATGTTCTTCAAATGTGTACCTATCTTATCTCTATGTGACAAAACTCTTCTAGAAAGTCTTTGTTCTCTGAAGTCTTTAGCCCCTGGACCATTTCCAAACACCTTTGACCCTTGGATCCTTCCTCCTTTACCACAGCCATGGGATCAGTCTTTGACACATCTCCCACAATGCTCATGACTGACCCTGCTTATACTTGCATCTGCCCCACTAAATTCAACACTCACTGGCCTACATCAGTTATGCCTTTTGACCATATGACTGGTGAGTTTGCAAAATGGTCAAACAAACTCAAAATATTCCTCCAGTAAAGTGGACTGGATTGGTATATCTTCATGCCAGAGAGCAAGCCAGATCATCTCATGACTGAGCCCAACTCAAGCACTGAGCCTGTTGCCTACACTAACTAGCTGGCAAACAATGACCTCATCATTGGTGTCATCCAAGCAGCAATGTTTGAAGCTGAGCAAGATGGTCTAAGGACTGATGAGTCAGCAAAAGAGTACTACAACACACTGAAGGTGAGAGCTCAGTGCAAAGGACCAGTTAAGCAAGTTGTGCTTATTTGCAAAGCTCTAACCACCTATGTGCCTGTTGCAGAACTAGTCAAGACCATGGTTCAAAAGATCTGTGACCTTGTTGATCACACATTTGCAATAGGCACAATTGACAAGGACTTGCTGAAGTGTATTGCATTACTCAACTGCATTAATGACAAATCTTTTGAAGCCATACAGACTCAAATCTACTGGGGCCTTGCTGACTCCACCAAAGAGAACCCCTATACCTCCTCTGATATCCATCAGCCATTCTCAACTTTAAACAGCCTTGCCACTCTCTCAAGAACCTCAAACATGGACACTGCTCTTGCCACTAAGAATGGTGACAGAAAGAGCCTTCCTGGCCACAACCATGGTTCTGGACAGCTGTGCTGCAAGGTGTGCCACATGTCAAACCAGCCTTGCTGTAGTCACACCAAATAGTAGTGTCTTTGCTCTGGAGGCAGGATGACTGGAAAGACAATTGAAAAGTCAAAGGCTGTGCAAGGAGGAGAAAAATCAGGGACAGAAGGAGCACAGACTCTCAGGAATGGCATTGCAGTTAAAGGCCTTAATGGCCAGGCATACATGGTTGACCTGTCACATCTCCAGAAGGTACAGCTGGACTCTCCCATACCCAAGCCAAAAGAATTTGCAGGAGTTGCCTCTTGGACACACAAACCCCAATTTGACTGAGATCTTTGAATATAATGGCTTCATAGCAGAAATTGATGACTATGAACCACAAGCATCTGTCAATTGGAATGATTATGCAGTCCCATCCATTTCAGCCACCACTATTGTAGCACCACTCAAACAAGCTGAACACACACTGCTTGTGTCATTGAACAAAAAACCCTTCTATGTCAACTCTGGAGCCACTGTACACATTTTCCCATGCATGTCCAACTTTGTCACACTTCAACCCATACATACTGGCTCTATCAGATGAGTTGGAGGTCTTTTAATCAATGCAATAGGAGTTGGAAAGATTCATCTCCATGTACAAGGCAAGGTTGAGATTGAACTTCAAAACACTCTCTACATTCCCAAGTCTACTGTACAATTGATCTCCTTCAGCACTCTTGCCATCTATGCACACACATCCATCACATTTGACAACTGAGGAGTCATCATTACAGACCAAAATAGTGGAACACTCCTTGCAGCAGGGCCACTTATCCCAGGCAGGCACCTGTATATTCTTGACCTCCAGAATGCTCTTGCTAAACATGCCCTTTCAGTCCAGCACCCTGTCCATCTCAACATATGGCACTGGTGCCTAGGTCATGCCAGCTATCAAGTGGTGGCAACTATGGCATGTGCTGGCCTGCTCCCAAGTATGCCCTCTGCTTCTCTTCTCACACAACCCAAATGTGACCTTTGCATTCTTGGAAAGCAGACAAGAACACCAATACTTAAAGTGCAGGAGGAAGAACATAGAGCAGGGGATATACTGGAGATAGTTTGGATAGACCTAGCTGGTTCCATAAGTGTACAATCTCATACAGGCAATAAATACATGATGGACATTGTCAATAACCATACAAACATGCTGTGGTCTATACCACTTAAGTCCAAAAATGACACTCTACCAGCCCTCAAGACATTGGAAAGAGCTTGATAACTGGAAATTGGGAGAAAGGTCAGAGTAGATTGCACAGGCCATGATGAGGAGCTTAAGAGCAATGAAATGAACATGTGGCTTGCATCCATAGGATCACATCAACAATTTGGAGCACCATATACTTCAGCACACTTAGGGCACATAGAATGAATGCACAGAATGCTTCAAGACAAAGCTAGGATGATGCATTTAGCAGCAAGATGTCCCAAAAACTTATGGGACAAATTTTACCTAACTGCAACACACCTACATGCAAAAACACTAACCAAATTTCTCAGTGGCAAGACATCCTTTTAGTTATGGTACAACCAAATGCCAGACTACTCTTATATGAAGGAAATAAGCTGTAAGGCTTTTGTACTAATCCAAAACCAGCACAACCCAAAACTGTATGGCCAAGGGATTGAATGCATCCTCATAGAATATGGCCAGAACTCCAAGGTCTATTGATGCTACAATTCAAGAACATGCAAGATATACAAATCCTTTCAGGTTCAATTCCTAGAACAACATGATGGCCACCCCATCATCCCTAATATCATAAGTCTGAATGTTGCTGACACCATCCCAGCTCAGGAGGAGATCACATTGGTTGAACAAGTCAAAGCCTCAGCATCAGAAGCACCATTCACCATTGAAGATGAAGATGAGCCAACCCCACATGTATTACTCCAAGAAGACATACCCCTTAGCTAGCTGAGGAGTTGCAGGCAAGCAAGACAAGCCCAGAACCAAGGTAACCAAATTGTGTATCCATACTAATGGCAAATAGCAATCCAGGTCACTCACCTGCCATATGAGTGGAGTGAGCAGTCCAAGAATCATGTGAAACAGGCAAGTGTATCAAGGCAACCAGGGCAGAGAAGAAGTAGACTGGCACAGTGGCACAAGACATGGACCAGGCCAAAAATGCCCCAGACATACACCTGCCAAGCAACTTTGCAGAAACTAAAGAAACCACATCAGACCTTGCCAATAGAGCAACTGCTAAGGATGTCAAGTGACTTCTTCATGTTGTCAAGTCATTGGAAAAACTGATATCACTTGACCTTGGAGATGAGCCCTGTACCTAGAAGAAAGCACAAGAATCACCAGATGCAAAGTGGTGGGAGGAAGCATACAAGGAGGAGTTGGAGTCACTAATAGAAATGCATGTATAGAAGTTAGTCTCAAGAGAGGAAGTGCTGGCTGGTCAGAAGATATGGAAAGGCCACTCTGTATTCAAGATTGAATGAGATGAGAATGGGAAGGCCATGCAATTCAAGGTACAATTAGTATTCAAGGAGTACAAGCAAGTTTATGGACAGGACTATACAAAAACCAACTGCATGCATGGAGTCATGGAGGATACTGCTACACCTTGTCACCACACAGGGGTGGGATGCCACACAAATTGATATAAAGACAGCATTCCTTTACAGGCTGCTCCCCAAAGACAAAACCCAGTACATGGAATAACCTAAAGGATTTAGAAAACTTGGACAGGAGCAATACATCTGTTGTCTATTACAAGGCTTATATGGAATGAAGCAAGTGGGATGTATCTGGAACCACATGCTCAATAACAATATGGTGAAATAGGGGTTCACATGTCTTCCATGTAAGTCATGCATCTATTACTGGAAAGCAGACACCAGGATCATGATAGCAGCAGTCCACATCAACAATCTTCCATCTATAGCAAGCAACAAAGCAGAGAACAACAGGTTCAAAGACCAAATGTGGGTGGTATGGTCAATCTCAGATCTGGGACTCCCAAAATTTGTTGTAGAAACTGTAGTCAAATGAGATTGCAATAGTGCCACAGTATTTCTCTCACAAACTGCTCTTATTGACAAGATTATACACTAATTTGAGCAGAAGGACACAGCACCTCTGTCACTACCAATAGAACCAGGCCTCAAGCTTTACAAATTTAATTGATTATCTCTCCCAAAGAATGAACAACTGATGCTACAACACATACCTTATCACTCTCTCATAAGATGTCTACTCTATTTAGCCATTTCCACCAGACTGAACATTACTTACACTGTACAACAACTCACACAATATGTCAACTCCTATGCCATGACACATTGGAACACAGCAATCTGACTGGTCCAATATCTGAAAGGGACTTGCAATTTGAAACTCACACTAGGAGGCAACAGGAAGCTCTTCAATCTCACTGGGTTAACCAATTCAGACTGGGCCAACTGTCTCAACATGCAGCACAGCATAGGCAGCTATGTGTGGAGGTCTGGGATCAGAAATCATGTCCTGAGCCATGAGAAAGCAAAAGACAGTCGCCAAATCCTCCTGCAAAGCCAAATACATGGCCATGTTTGAAAGTGCCTAAGAAAGTATATGGCTATGAGCTCTACTAAAGGGGATTGGATACAACATTACTGCAAAACCCACCACTATCCTCTGTGACAACAATGCCACAATTAAGCTCCACAAGGACCCTACCCTACACTCATGGATGAAAAATGTCAACATCAACTGACAAAATTTGCATATAGTACATCAACATGAAATATAACATAGTGGACCTTTTCACCAAGGCCCTGCCAGCCATGCAATTCAACTGCCTCTGTGCCCTGCTCAGGCTATACTGACAGCACAACTCTATGTGAGGAGGAGACTAGTGAGGAGGAGTGTTGGAACCCCAATTGTGATACACTGTCAACCTCATCACAGTGGTAAATTCATGTGTCCCTAGTGGCACAATGAACTCTCCTGGCCACCACAATACTACAATGGCACCATTGTTACATATACATGTATATATACAAGTAGATAGCACATAAGACCCTCAATCACTTGTATCTGACTGAGGATGAGTAAATTCCACATATCATACATTATCTCAGACTAACATCATACCAGAATACATACTTATTGACTTTATAGGTATGATAAATTGTAGTCACTTGTATCCGACTGAGGATTACATACTTATTGACTTTATAGTGTGACATCCCTGCTAGGATTCTAACATAATCCAGGTGTACTTTTGGCCAGTTATGGTTCAGTTAGGGTTTTTGTTAGGTTAGTTAGTGTTTGTTAGTGTCAGTATTAGTATTAGTGCTAGTGTTAATATTAGGGATGATGTATGAGGAGACTCATTGGACAAAATGATCCAAATCAATATTGACTTTCACTTTCCACACATGACTTGATTTGAGCTCAAACTAAATCAATGTTGACTTTCACTTTCTACACATGACTTGATTTGAGCTCAAACTTTGCTTTGAAGAGTTGAACAGGCCCTGGGAAGCTTGCTGATATGTCTTTCATAAAAATAGTGTATTTCAGAAAATGGCCAAATCTCAGTCCAAGTATAGCATATTCTAGGCACTTGTCCACCTGCACAGCAGAAAAATTTTGAGACCTTTTGTTCTTTTGATAGCAATCACATGGAAGGAACCTTAGTTCAGAATAACATATTTGGAGCCCAAAAAAGCCAGATTTATGGTGTATTTGAAACCCATTTTGAGGGTAAATTTTGGACAGACCTATAGGGGAGCTTGCTGGGGGCCTGGTTGAACTGCCATTTGCTTGGAATCCTCAATTGCTTCATTCTGCTTCAAATTTGCATATCAATGGTCTACTGGACTGAACAAAAGTTGGTTTGAGATCATATGAATCAACTTGTTCTCATACCTTCACTTCCCACAAAAACAAAGTTTTCTCTACTTGGTAGTACATAGTGCATTAGCCTATTGTGACTTATGGGCTTGCAGCCCCTGAGCAAGAAAATTGGAAGGGAAATAAAGTTTATGTGAGGATGCAACAATGGCCTGAGAAGCTGTGGAACTACTGGCAACAGGAGGAAAAACAGATGGTACATGTAATATTGTTGCTGTATATACTGCTGGTAGAGGTTGAGGACTATGCATGTTTCTCTCAGGGCCAGAGCTAAGGTTGGGAGGAGGTAATTTTGGCCATACTTTTGTCTTTGCCAGAGCTTGTAGATGTGCTGGTCATACATACTCACACATGTGAAAGTCTGGGCTGCAACATGAAGCAATTTGAGTGGACTATCATACAATGACACTGTGTCAGTCCTGGGTTTGACATTACACGTGGAAAGTTGAATTCAAAGTTGATTCAGCAAAAATTGTTTTGAAAGTTGGATCACCAGGTTAATTATGAAAAAATTCATGTGAAAGTTGACATTTTTAACATACTTCTCAAGAATTTAAGGTGAAAATGATTGAATCCTTTCTGTCCAGTGCCACCCAGTATAATGATGGGAGGTTGCAGACACACATGCACAAAGAGGACAAAATAGTCTTCTGTACCTTCATTTGATGGGATCGAGCTAAACAGATTGTAAATAGACTCAGTCTAAGCTTTGTCCCAATTCATACTTATATGAAAGGTACAATTTTCCAAGACAGATAAGATGATTAATTTGCATTTGTCCCAATCAAAAGTTCAAACCAAATTTGGTATCATAGTCTTCCCACATTCACTGCTGGCACTGGCACTCAATTGTGTTTCCTTGGGAAAAAATCAAAAGGAAACCTCTTATGCCAGTTCCTATGTGGCAATTTCTGATGGAAAAAGTCTTTGAACAAAGGAAATTTTCCTTTTCTATAGTAAAAAGCTAGCCAAGAAACAGATGACAGGTTTCTTTGACTCTTTTTCCATTAGAAACATTTTCTGGCCCCAGCAGTGATTGCGGCGGCTAGCGGATCAGATGTTTCCCGCTCCGTTTTTCACACTCCGAAACGTAAGAGGTTCTTCGACACACCCCGACCGCCACAACACCACATCATTCACCATTATCGATACTTTTTCAAATTATAGCTTCAAAAAACCCATCGAATCTTGTTATATCAGTTTCTCCACAAGATATCATATAAAATCAAGCAGTCGCGAATCCGTGATTTGGACCCTTATCACACTCTGCCCCATTGAGTATAATGCTTGAGTCAGATCTTGCGGCGCACCATGTTCGTTTACGTTGGTGGCATTGTGAAGTCTGTCCTCACCCCGAGGCCACCCCTCTAACAACACAGCCGAGTGCTTCTATTGTGACCTTGAGAAAGACGTGACCCGGCCGTACTTACGTCTTACCCTCAACGGCCTAGCTCTGTGGCTCGACCCTGGGCAACGGCGTTGAAGTAGTCCTCTCACACGTATTGAGCTGATTAACTGCAATTCCCATCGATGGGTTCACTACTGGGGAGCGCATCGGATCGAGTAGGTAAGTAGTGAATTTTTCAGGTACACATAGCCTCAAACCCAAAACGACTGTAAAGGCCCAAGGACTTCTGCCAGACCATACAAGTTCTTTAGCGCGTGAAAAAGACTCCCAAGGTCACATGAATCTTCCGCAGAACCAGACGATATCCAAGCCGAAAGGACTGCACCACGTGTGAATTTTATTATGTCCAACCCCACGCAGAAGACGCGGAGAACGTGTTCATGTATATTTGTCACGAAGGCCACCCAATACTCACAAGTAAGGGCGGCAGGAGAGCTAGAAACTTGAAGGCTGGATTGCTCGAGGCTCAAAAACGCACAAGCAACGTGTGATTGAACGTTGAATCGAGAGCATCCTGGAGTCTTTCTGTTACCGCATTCCTGCAATACGAATACGACTCAATACTCGATAACGTGCATTGAAATGGAGAAAGGTCTGTTAACCACCTCTCGTGCTGTGGTGTTCAATAAGAGGTTGATAGTCAATAGGAATTAGACTCGAAAATGGGTATAATGAAAGAGCGGATAAATTCTGGTCGATCTATGTGTCTAAAGCGGAGCAACACGATTCAAGCAGTACAGAAACCTGGAAGGGTGATATGGAGAGTACATTGATTTTTGTGCGCTTGCTATTACCTTTCGGTCTGATGCCTTCTCAACGAAACTCAGGCGGGTCTCTTCTCCGCAACGGTCACGTCATTCATCATAGAAAGCTACAAACTCCTCAAGCAGGATCCGATGGACAACATGAATCTTCTTCTATCACGTCTTCTCGCTGTTCAAACAACTGCTGCAACAAACGATTCGGCCTTTTTTCGGGTTTCCGAACTCCCAACGACCACTTTCACGCCCACTGCTGCAGCCGTCTCAATTAATATTTTGTGGTTTCTGAGCCTTTCATGCAGCCTCGGTGCGGCTTTGTGCATTACTCTCGTCCAAAAATGGGTGCGAGACTATTTGCAGCGGATACAGTGCCACAATGAACCGCTCCGGCGCGCTAGAATGAGAGCCTTCTTATTCAATGGCACCCAGAGATGGAAGATGGATGTCATCATCGAATATATTCCGACCTTACTCCATGCTTCACTTTTCCTTTTCTTTGCTGGTCTCATAATTTTCTTATTCGACCTTAACGCCTCTGTTTCCTTTGTCGTCGCTGCGGTAGCCTTGATTTGGTTGGTAGTATACGTCCTCGCAACCGTTGCTCCTGCTTTAGATGCAGCCGCTCCCTATGAAACAATGCTAACAGGCCTATTTTGGGGTCTGCTGCAACACTATCGACGTCTGTGCTGTCATTCTCCCAAGCCAATCTTTGAGGGTCAAGATCTAGCGACAGTCCGTACCTATTTAGCTTTAAACCCTGAACTTTCGGACAACGTTTCTTCTCCTGACGCACAAACCTTCATGTGGGCACGGTCCATGATCACGGCCGATCACGAGCTGGAAACTTTCTTAGAAAGCATACCTGGTTTCTTGAGCTCTGCGGATGGGTGTAGAACATGGGCAGCCGTTTACAGTGATTCGTCGAATCCTTTACAACGCCAAATAACCCAGCTTTTGGCTACATGTGCCCAAGCCACCTATATGGAACGCTCAATCCGGCAGCGACGATCCTCGACCTGCATTGAAGCATTGTTCGCCATTTCGCAGCATGAAATACATCATACTCCTTCTCGCGGAGTTGGGCCTTCTGCTATTCCAGACCTTTCCCATTATATCCAGATGAGCATAGAAGCAAGGGACCAGGAAGGTTTGCCCATCACCAAGGGTATATGTACTCTTGTCCTGTTAGCGCGGCAACATTTCATATCGAAATTTACTGTTCTCAATCGTTCTATTCCGGAGAATGCCTATTCGATTCCGGATAACCGCGTGAGCTCTATTCCTGAAAATGTCGTAGAGCTGTCGCGGAGAGCTGACAAGGCATTGGAGGACGTCGATATCATGAGACGAGTGCTGGAAGAAGGACTCAAAAGATACGCGCGGGACCCTCAGAATCATCAAACGGATATCATGACTTTATTACGGAGATATTTCGAGGTTGTGAAGCCTAGCTCGCAGCGTTTGCTTGACTGGGGAAGAGTGATTGGCCCTATTCTCTACGAATATGAGATGACAAAACAACACACCTTGCTATCTTGGTACTCTCTGCTTCCTGACGTATGCCATTCATTGATGTGTGGCAATATCTCTGGGCTGGATGCACCAGGGGGTAGACTTGATGTTTATGCTCCTCAAGTATTAGTGTTCATGAGACGGCTTGGTGTATACCCGCAACTTCCAGACGTATCACAAGATTGCTCGACCTACGGCCCACTCCCTTGTCGCCCTTCATTCCAGATCCAGCAAAGTTGGACTAATTCGGAAGATTATGAACCTCTTTGCCGAGAGCTCGAGCCCTTGTCTCGACTCCTGAACTTGCTAGATACCGGTCCGACAGTACATCAGATGGAGATTCGCTCGGAGCGTTTAACTACCGCATTCATCTACAACGTTCCATACCCCAGGGGATGCCCGATTCTCACTGACCTCCTGGGCCCCTTCAGCACGATAGCATTTATACTGGAAGATATCCGGCATGGAGCCAGGATCGTCGCCCTGCTAGACTTTGTGGTAAAGTTCAAGACCTTTGCACCTAGGACTGTCGAACCACATATTATTCACGAGATGATTGACACGATCTTTTCGGAGGCATCTCCAGAGCTCAAGGCAGGTTCTCAGGTCCTCTTCGTTGCAGTCTTGCGCACCATTCTTGACTGGGAACGCGAGGCATCCCCCAATCAACGCTGTCCATTCTCTGATTCCGACATGATGCTGCTTGTGGGACAGCTCAAGAACCTGTCTTATAAATTCTCCCTAGAAACTGCTGAGAGGCTTTTCGGCCTATCTCCCATTAATGCCCTTCATCAAGTATCAGGCGTCGAGGATGTTACTGCTGGTATCAATAAAGCAATTGTGAAGCCATCTCAAAATACCGATAATGCTACTCGAATTCAGGCCGTCTACAATCATGTCCTTACGCAACGTGCGAAGCGCTGAGGTCCACTTAAGCTTGAAGTTACGTACCTCCTCTTTGAGTTTTGACTGTGTTTACAAACCTAGTTTGTTCCAGTTATTCACCAGTTGACTGGGGAAAATGCCAGTGCATGATATACGACGACTGAGTTAGAAATACCGATGGTTTACGACAAAGAAACTATGATTTCAAATTTTTTTCTTACACAAGGAGCCTTTGCAGGTGTGGGAATGCTTTCGCGATCGTTTCATCCGCATGTCCACTGGTCGTATCAAAGTCAGGTCGTTGGAAACGCGTCCATTGATCGGTTGTGCGCTCTTTTACATGTGGTAGACATCGTGTGATCTGGGTAGCACTTGGCCGATCTTGAGGAAACAATGACCAACATTTCTCCATTAATGCCCAGAGATCATCGGTCAAACCAAATTCCAGGCACTTTACATCAGTTGGTCGGCTAGGACCTTCACCTCTTACAGTCTTTTGATAAACAAGCATGGGACCAGAGTTGCCAAAGGGTCGCTCTCCAGTCAAAATCTGATTTTGCATAGTTGTTAGAGTCTCGACTTGCATTAAAAATTGCTGTACCTCAAAACAGACCATCCCAAAAGCGTACACATCACTCGCCTGCGTTTTTTCACTGTACTCCGCATCCAAATCAATGAGCTCTGGAGCTTCGAAGCTCGCTCTAGAAGGATCATAATTGGATGAGAGGGCATGTCCCATAAGGGCAGTGTTGTTGGAAATATACGAGATCCCGAAATCCGTAAGACAGGCTCGTTCAAAGTTCGTAACAAGTATGTTTGTACTCTTCAGGTCGCCATGGACGACTCCGTTCATGTGAAGATACTCCATTCCTCCAGCAACGTCGCAGATCTGGGTAGAATATGACGTCATCGTAGAGTAACAGACAAAGCGAAGCAGGAATCCTGTACCAGAGGTATTCGATCAACGTATGGCTTTTCAGATAGAAAGTCTCTGATGTTTCCGCTCGATATCCAAGGCGATACGAGGCACAAGCTGTTCCGGAAATCGCCAAGACGATGGATACCATAAAATGGGAGGACATTAGGATGGAAGAGCTGACCCCAAATTATAACTTCACGATAGAAAATCTGTGTGTATGTGATAAATATCGAATGTAAATTCACGAAGAGTGAATTTCTATATACCTTGGAAAGTAGAGATTGATCAGAATGCTGGTATAATCTGCATATCTTCAAGCATATAGGCTGTCCATTGTGATAGGCTTGATAGACGTCGCCAAAATTCCCAGCCGATTGTGGATATTCTTCCTTTTTGATGACCCCGTCAACAGTAAAACAACGGGGATATAATTCTGATTTTCTACTCAATCGAACAAGAGCCACTTTAATGACCATGTGAAATCGAGGTTCGAGGGGAGCATGATCTAATAGCTAGACATTGAATTTTACGGGATGCTCGAACAAATCAGGCTTGCATCGCACACCTTCTGAAGGAGATCAAGCACATCTTGAGCTACATCACCGCGATAGCTCAGAAACTTTGTGTACTTTTCTCGTGTGGAAAGGATACCAGCAAGCAACGCGCAAATATCTATGATTTCGTTACCGATGCCTAAACCCAAGTTTCGTGCGCGAGGGATATCTATAAATGAGAAATTGGCGCCAGAAGATGACAAAACGTTCTTGTCCCAGTCCTCATCTTCGGAATAGGGTCTTGTTTGTGCGCGAAGGAAATTGGTAGGAAGGGTTTGTGCCTCGGATGAGTTTGTACAACATCCATTGCTGGACGATGGATCAGAATTTCCTGGTCTAGTTGTCTCGGTTCTGTTTGACATGGGGAAGCTATTACCAAGTGGTACACGTGTCAAGAAATTTGCTATCGGCAACATTCTCCTCGGCCCGTATTGGAAGCTATTCACCCCAGCAGATGCTTCGCAGGCAAGTGACTTTCGGAGATTGCCGAAAATATTCTCTAATGTTCAATTTATGGTATTTCCCGCTGTAGACCGAACTTGCCATCACTCAGGGCCTTCATCCAAAATCTCGTCGTTGAATGACTGCGAAGAATATGTGTTGCCTCTCCAAAAGCTTCATTTTCTTCGAGATCTGTTTCCTATACTCATTCAACGCACGAGCTTCGAGAGTAATGATGTCCTCGGCCTCAGAAAGAATTTCAATCGGATGTAACAAGGGGTCCAAATCTACAACAGGAAGATCGGACAAGAGATCCATGGAATCTTTATCCTGGTCGGATCCTGCATTTTCTTTATTTACGTGCCGTCTCTTTTTGTCAGACAACGACTGTTGTTTTAGACAAGTAAAATTCGACGCGTTAATCGGCAATGTAAGTCGACATTTGGCGCACTTATGATGCGTAGGTTTTGTAGGGTCCATTTAGGCAGCAGAGAAGAATTATACGCGTTATGACGCGTTGTGAGAACCAAAAACACTAAATCAATATTTACTAACATCCTAACACCACATCTTGTTGACTGACCAGCTTCCGCTGGAACAAGTCATTCCGCATCATACGACCAAGCGTGCGCATTGGTCATTTCTCCTGGTCTCATCTGATAATAAACATCATCGAGTCGACGTCTACTTCAGTGACTAGCGTTCGCCATTTACTACTGGATTACGTTCCCATAAATTCTACGTCCTAGTTGTGGCTTCTTCTCTTTGACATCGCAAAAACAACTTCAAGTTTGACAAATACTCGGATCTCGGACAGAAGAGAACATAACTAGGAAACACATCCAGTATAAAAGTTATTTCGGAATGACGCAAACCGTAGGTCGAACAACATATGGAAGTTTGACAGATAACTAAGGGATGATTGATGAGCGCTGGGCGCTTGAGTATTCAGAGTGCACGTAGATGTTTGTGAGCTTTTGTGATCGTAGCATCATTGACCTGTTCAAAGCCAGGCCGTATCCTTCTGTTCAAAATACGGTCCCCTCCGGAGCTCGACGGCAATCCTTGCTTGATCTCTTTCGCCTCTGGACGACACTTTGGCTCCAGAGACAAGCACCTCTCTATGAGTGCCCACATATCGTCAGTCAGACCGCGTGTCGCATTGATAACAGGGCGCTCAGGGAGTTTAGATGCATAGACGATCTTTTCGTAGATAGACGCGATCGACTGAGGGAAGAGAAACATCTATCTGTAGTAGTTAGCATCTTTCTAGGATGTAAATCGCTTTTACTACCTCATAGCAAAGCATTCCAAAGGCGAAAACATCACTTGCTTCATCTCTCCTCCTTGTGGGATCCTGAATTCGTTCTGGTGCTAAAAAGTAACGCGTTCCACCAGGAGCTTGATTGGATGAGAACGCTGGACCCCGAAAGCGACTGCCAATCATGTCCGTAACATAAGAAAAACCAAAATCTGTGAGGAGTGCTTGCTCGGGCTCTGCGACGAGAACGTTCTGGCACTTCAAGTCTCCATGAACGACGCCGTTTCGGTGAAGGTATTCCATCCCAGAGGCAACGCCATAAATCTGAGAAAAACAAATTCAAAGTTCGAATTGCGAAAATAACATAGCATGCAACTTGCCAGATGGGGTCGATTGGCTGTGGGCTTGTCCCCCAAAAAGTCATATATGGTCCCATTTGGCATCAGAGATGAGACAAGGCACAATGTGTTGTCGAAAAAATAGATTCCGTAGAACGGAAGAATATTTTCATGCGACAACTGGCTCCATACAACAGCTTCACGAGAAAATGCCTGACAGAAGGGATGGATATAAAAAAAAATGGTAAGTGAATGCAGCATACCTTGTAAGCGTTCCTTCTCCTCTCATCGAAAGCTTCTGTACTGTCTCGTTCTCGATACACCTTCACAGATTTCAGGCATACGAGGCTTCCATTGTAGCGAGCGTGAAAGATATCCCCAAAAGTGCCACACGTTCGAGGTTTGGTCTCCCTGTCGGTCACTCCTTCCAGTTCGAAAGACCGAGGGCACAGCTCAGATTTACGACAAAGTCTGACAAGAGCTACATAGAGAATTGCCCGAAATTGGAGCATGAGTGGAGCATGGTCCAATAGCTACGCCACCAGAGTAATGTCACCACTGAAACAAGGAGAGAGCTATTTGGTGCACCTTTTGAAGAATATCGAGCAAGTCTTCGGCTGCTTCACCATGATGTTGGAGAAACTTGGCGTAATTCTCGCGGTCATTGAAGACATTTAGCAGAGAGTTACATATGTCTGTGACCTGGGGGCCAACTTCTGGGCCTAAGCTATCTATACGCGAGGCATCCACGGTCGATTTACAAGCAGAAGCAGAGGATAATATGTGAGTGTCTAAGTCTGAAGATGGAGGCCATCCAGTCTGTGCAGCAAGATATCCTGAGTCGGATGAGAAGTCGTGGTTCATTGTGAACAATCTCTCTGGTATTGTTAGTTCTGTCGGACAGTAAGAGGGTGATTGGGGATCGATGCCGACGTTTCACCCACGAAAGGGGGGTTTTTATATGCAAACAGGCCGTCGGGTGCGAACTTTGAAGTTTACCCGAGCCCATTCGGACATGGCATAAGTCTTTCTTTCGTAGAAACATCTTCCAAACTTTCATCTTCTTGCTAACCATAACACAGGGTCTTTTTTGCTAGATTAGGGTCCATTGTATTGTTTGGGACTGCGCGGCCGATTCTATTCAAAACAGTCGACCTGTGAGAAACGTGGTTAGAAGGAACCCATCAGACGTGAGGTCTGAGGAATCATCTCTACCAGCAGAATACCGGGTTCATGGCCGCTTACGCATATTACTTGCTTTCTTTCCTGAACTGTAACTCCTGATTCATTACTAACGCCTCACAGCATCAAAGAGAGACATCTTCAGGGCATTTTCGGGGCCATATTGATCTGAACTACTCACCATTATCTGGCAACGTGGAAAGTCAAACTCAACCCATAAGTATACTCGCCATTGTCGTATTCATGAAGAACACCGGTTACCGGTAGAGAGTAGACATTTCACATTATAGCTGATTAGAAAGGATTACTTGCGGCTGTGAGATCCAATGTTCGGTGCCTTAGGCACCTCATGTGCTCATCCCCATGTCCTGACCACGGGGCACGCACTACGATTCAAAAGCACCTGGTCACGAAAACTTTGGCAAGAGCAAATCTTAACGCTCATTGGCATGATGCATATGGAGTGCAGAGCCTTCTCTAGAATTCTAGAATGTGTCTGCCTAGAACAGGATAGTTTCCCCCGACATGCCATTGAAGATATCCAAAAGGTTCTAGGAGTGACTTCTTTTCAGACGTTTACCAAGGAACGAATCACGAGAACTTGTTTAGGCCTGGATCAATCGGCATTGATTTTCTTTGTGCACAGATGTTGGTGACCACCGCAGGGGAGTAGCATATTGAACGCGTATCAGACGCAGAGGGCGATCGCCAAGCACTCATCATATTCCTCATTCTGACTAAAGAATCGCGCATATAGGATGATGGCTGAGGATGGAATGATAAAGGCAGGGGGATCGTCGTCGAGCGAGGGATATGGGGAAGGCATGTCGACATCGAGGAGCTCATTGGTCAGTGCGAGTATTAAAATTGGCCGTACGACGAGTATGCGCCGTCTTTCAATGGGCAGAGAGCCCAGGATTTCTTGGATTCGCTGGAGCAACATGCAGACAGAGCGGGTGTTCCTCTGCCAGGTTAGATATCGATGTGATCGGCGAGAGTATAAACTTGAGACAATCATGGTAGACTTGATGGATCCTTAGAGGCAATGTCATTATGTCGCAAGCTTTGAGTTTTCAGTTTGTTCAATGAAAACTTATCTGGCAGAATTACATATCGTATTGTTGGGCCCTCAAAACGTAAGTCACCCAACGTGATTCCGGTCACCACTGTCATAAGCCGACCCGCCCGGACTTCAAGAGTTCAAGAGACTTCAAGCTTCAAGCTCTGCGGGGCTTGCAAGCAGAAGTCAAGACATATCGCAAAGACCGGACAGGCGACAAAGGCCCATATGCACCGTATTTGGAATATAAAGATACAAATGAGGGATTACTGATGTGGACTACAGCGTTTGCAGATGAGAGAGAGCTTTTTTGATCGTATCGTCAACCTGTTTTTTCGACAACTCGAATCTAGGCCTCCATGGAAGGGACCATTCGCTGGATACAGATTCTATCTCAACCGATGGCAAGCGTTGGGTGATCTGCGTGGCGGTCGGCCGAACATTGGGTCCGTGAGACCAGCAGCTTTCTAATACTTGCCATATCTCATTGGTCAAGCCTCGTCCTGAATACTCCGTGAACGCTCCAAGTGATTGGGGAGAAACATGTACTATTTTCGAATGAGCGGATGAGATGTTCGTCGTTTTCACGTTGGCAAGAGGCGGATAGGTAAACAACTGTATGGAACATAAGCCTCCAGTTGAAGACAAAGATATGGTGCTACCTCATAGCAAACCATTCCAAAAGCAAAAACGTCACTTTTTGTCGTTCTTCTGCTCTCTGGATCTTCTAGTCTCTCAGGAGCTTCATATGCCCTTGTGCTTCCGAGAGCATGCGAAGAGGAGAGAGTTGGGCCTTGGAGGCCGTTGTCATCCGTGACATAGAAAAACCCGAAATCAGTAAGGAGCGCTTGCTCGGGCTCTGCTACGAGAATATTCAAAGATTTCAAATCTCCATGAACGACACCATTTTCATGTAGATGTTCCATCCCTGACGCTATACCGTAAATCTGGATAAACTCGAATCAGACTGCTGATGTCGTAATGATCTACCGAAAATCACTCAATCAACGGAGTCGGTGAGCGTTGGGTTCCTCGGCCAAAAACTCGAGAACATTTCCTCCAGAGATCCAAGGCGAAACCAAACAAAAGCTTTTGCGTGGATCGCTGAGGAAGTGGATGCCATAAAACGGGAGGATGTTCAGATGCGATAATTGAGCCCAGATAACAGCTTCACGCCAGAAAGCCTGACAAATGAAACAATGAGCGACATCTCAGTAGGACACCGAATTTGTCATACCTTAAATTGAGCTTGACTTGATTTATGATACAACCTGACAATCTTGAGACATACGGGCTTTCCTTTGTGATAAGCCTTATAAATGTCGCCAAAATATCCGGCCGAGTGTGGATACTCTTCTCTGTCCTTCACACCAGAAGATAGAACGATCGAGGACAAAGTTCGGATTTTCGGCATAGTCTAACGAACGCAACATAGAGCAGTACACGAAATTGTGGCTTGAGAGGAGCATGATCTAATAGCTAGACGACAAGTAAAGCCACGCTAAAACAGCTGGGAATGGATTTACACACTTTCTGGACAAGATCGAGAAAATTTTGAGCCGACTCCCCACGATGACTCAGAAATTTCATATATGCTTCGGGACTAGTAAAAGCCTTGAGTAGGTGTGCGGAGATCTCTGTGAACTGTGCGGAGGTCTCAGGACGTAAGCTATCTATGGACGACGCCGTTAGAGGCGACCCGAAATTGATTGAGGATTTTATGATATAACTGTCCCAGTCCGTGGATCCATCGTCACCAAAGTAAGATCCTGTCTGAGCACTAGAAATTCCAACTCTGAGATGGAGAAGTTGAATTCGTTCAGCATTTTCAGGCAAGGTCGAAGGACTTAGATGATAGTGAATGGTTAATTATGTTCCAACCGAAGTTTCACGCACCTGGTAGCTCGTTGGGGATAAGATATGACCGGTCAGAGTCCTATCGAGATATCCCATCTATGTGGAAGGAAAGGCAAACTCCACACTCACACTTGATTGTTACGGCCCATCCTTACGAAGTCCTTAAACCTTCTATGTTGATCAATTGCTAGACGAAGCGTCTAAGATATCATGTGGCTAGTAACATGTCTAATGCGCGGCCATATGGAGGAGCTGATTCTCATGATGATCATAAAGCGTTAAGCACTTCGAATTTGTTGCTGTCACTTGTGATGCGTCAAGGTCGACGGAGTCTATGAGACGTTCTACTGTCAAGATCCTACAATCTCGTAGGACGTATATGCTTGTGAGATGAGGCGCCTCGATTGGCATGCATCCCCGTCAAGTGTCTGGCAAGCTGTGCTGTAAAAGTTGGATCATGCACCCCGTGACGGTTACACCCTGTGCGGATTTTCGGATCGCTCCAAAAACGCTCACGAGTGGAACGAACCTTAACGCCTTCCTGACGTCAATTGAAGCAAACTAGCTCGACAGAGTAGCGAGGCATTTTTAGTAGTGTTTATAGCATTGTGGCCGAACAGTAGTGCCATTAATCCACTTTTGAATGATGTTACTGGCGACGGAACCTCGAGAAGCTTTTCTAGTGTTAAAGAGCACATCATCGAGGGTTTCAAAGAAGATTGTCACATTTGTGACGAAGAGCCTGATCAGCGAGGAGGCGGTAAGTAACGTCAGGCCGACATCGGCAAAAAATCAGACAGAAAATATGGGCATGTAAGGGCACTAATGCAATCCCATGTGTAATATATTAGCTGGGTGGGTTAGCCATAGTATGAAAGCTGGGTTTACACTTATTTTTAATCATTCTGGAGCAATCAAAATAATTAAAAATAATCAATACTCATGATGGGTTTTGAGTGATACAAAAAGTATGCAGCATGATCTTAGATTATATTCTTGTGATATTATGAGTGTACTCTGGGATCCTGATCCCAGGATAGGATTACCATTTCCCTAAGCCTATGTTCTGCAATAACATTACAACAATGTTCAAATGATTTTCATTTCTTACATTTAGATCTTCTATCACAGTAGTAAATATATGCATCATATTGTAAGTGTCACGGGATATAAGAAATTCATATATTTTCATGGAAAAGAAACAAAAATTGACATACAAAGTCCATGAAAACATATATGGAATGAAAAAGAAACAATGAAAAAACATCCAAGACCCAGTCACAAGCAAGTCCAAGTCAAAGCACTGGCATCAGAAAGGAAGGCCAAAACAAAGCAGTCACAAAGTTCCTCAAGTACAAGTTCATGATGAAGTCAGTCCAAGCATGTCAATCATCACACCTACATTTCCTTGTCTGAGTCACAATATTCCTATACCCTTGCTGACCAAATGAACCTGAAAGACAAGGCACAACTGCCAGTGTCCTCACTGTAGGAGTCCTCATCTATATCATCCTCACCTTCACCATTACTGTCCTTGATCTTCTCTGATCCCATGCATTGATACTTTGCTGGTTGCACATTGACTTTCTTCTTCTTGCATTTAGTGCAGTCAACTTCCGCCTGTTCCTCATGCTCCTGGGACTCTTGGCAGTCTTGGTGCTTACCATGCAGTTGTTCTTTCTGCTTACAAAGTTGCTTCTGATGAGCCTTCTTGAGGCAGGAGATGTTGTTTTTGGGTAAAGGAGGTAGGGTGAGTGCTTTGTGATTGGAATGAATAGTGCTGTCATTACTGTAGAAGATTCTAGTAACATATCAATTAGATTTGTCCTTTCAGTCAATTAGCACTTACTGATTCCAGAAACTCAATGTGTCCTATGCCCATTCATGGTCATTGAATAATGTCAGAATGTTATAATAAAAATTGTGGTACAAAAATTGACTGTCTGTCATGTTCCATTGCAAGATTGAGCTCAATGAAAACCAAGCCTTTGTATTGAGAATCAACAAAAGAATCAAATCTGAGTAGATTATATACCTGAATTGCTGAATATGCAATGATTTTCAGTGAAATTCTTGTGTAGCCATATTTGTCTGCAATCAGGCATTTGGTGGCCTGAGTTTCTGCTTGATCAATCCCACTATCATAGAGCATATGCTGGCATACCTAAGAAATGATCAATCAGTGTGGGTATCACAATACAAGAAGACACATACACTGATTAGAAGGGGGCCCTGACACAATTCTTTGGTGATCTTGTCATATTCATCCCTATCCAACTCCTCTTCAGCATCTTCTTCCATTGAGTCCAGAAATCTAGTGGAATTAGTATTGAAGCATGATGATTTGTTGTAGAGGAATAATGGGACATTGTGTGCTGTTACTTTGACCTTGCCATCACATAAGAGTAGATGGAACCTGGCAAAAAATCATCAGTAAGCAATTGTCAGAAAGCACAAACTTACAAGTCATTGTATTTACATGTGAGCTTGGCAGGACAAAGGAGAAAGCCTGTGTTGAGGTTATAGAACTCTCAGGCTGATTTGTCATGAGGCAGCAGCATCTTCATACTTGGAATCAGGAATTTGAGAGAGGTGTTCTGGATGAGTGTCACAATTGAATCCTTGACTTTACATGTGTCAGCAATGCAAGCACTTGAAGCTTCTCTTACAAACTGAGATTAGTTTAAATTGAGATAGTAATATAATGTATGCACACCAAAATCATGAAATTTCTCAATTTACTTTCATGGTGGTCCTCCATCCCAATGTGATGACACAACTTCTCAAGGGACTGGAAAATAAGCAGGTCAATTGTCATAATGGTGTCAAATGCTTTGAGCTGGACTCTTTCTTTCCATTGTCTAGATACAAATTTAGTTTGTTGGCAGCATATATTAAGATAAAACTCACTTTTTCATTCAGTCATCAATCTCATCATCTATTTCCTCTTCTCCTCACATGTTGTTCTTCAAGTCACAGTCCTCAACATCATGTTCATGTTTGTCTGTCTCAAATATGGTGAGTAGGCTCACCATGAGTAGGCTCACCAGGGGGCCCTTTCTATTTATATAGTTAGTGGAACTATGCAGTAGAGTACACTCTAAATCCACTTACAGTTCTTTCCCTTCTTGAGCCTGAAGATTTATGCCAATCTTCAGGACAGCTTCAAACTTGTCCCACTTGGAGTTCATTTGTTAGGTTCAGTGTGCTGTGATCAGCTCTTGGCCATGGAGTGATTTTTTTTGCTGGGGAGCATTGAGAAAGCATTGTTATAGTCAAAGGAGAAGGATATGTTGTTGAGTCACCATGACAGCCTGAGTGATGTGAAATTGTGATTTGAAATTGTGATTTGTGATGCATTAGTCATGTGCCTCCACAAAATTACTTTCATGTATTTTGTAATCCAGATCACTATACAGATCATACATTCATCAACATACACTGGCCCAGTTTTGTCCAAGAAGTGAAACATGCTTGGTTGGAAGATGATATGTCATTGGAAAGTACATATGGTCCCAATAAATTGCTATATTTAGGAGAAAGGGTTGTGTGGTCAGTTTGTCTCTAGTCTTTGACTACATATACCATGGACCTGAGCTACAAGCTATGTCATTGTATGATTGGGCAACTAGATGTGAACAAATCAAATTGACTAAATAGAAAAGAAGGCAGCAAATTGATTCTGATGATGATGAGTGCAATATACACTCTATCCATTGTTTGTCTGGAGTGATGATATATTTTATGGAGGAGCATCCATTGTCAGCATCACACATGACCATAGTGCACCCACCTTATCAAAAACAAGTACCCAATCTCATAGGCACAAATCTTCCTTGATGTGATAACAACAAAAAAGAAGGCTACTGGATTATTATGCTGACATTATTCAAACCATGGCATTCAGGTGTTGACCTCAGGTATGGCGATGACACCTGGAATACAGCCTTTACAAGTCACAACTTCACAGACACCCAACACATCTTGATGAGAAACATGAATATCAAGTATGAGTGCATGGATGCCCAAGATGATTTCTATGTTCAGCTGAAGTCAGGTGGAGTGGCATTTCCCAGTTTGGGATCACAAAACATCATTGAAATACAGTAGACAGATCATGTAGATGTAGTGGATGAGGGGAGTGCAGAAGACTATGGAATACATGTGGATTGCAATGATGAACTTGGTAAATGCAAACTCAGAAGGAGGGGGGACATGGCCCATATGACATTGACCATGAATGGCCTTTGGTGGGACAAACCAGTTATGGGTCAAACTTTCAAAGTGACAAATAACCATTCACCCAATATATAAGATCAGCTGGGATCATATTGGAAGCATCAAGTAAATGAGATGCAAGTGTCTATATTGCTTGAATGACAATCATCAATTTCATCACAGGTTCAACAGGACACATATAACAACTTGGACATGCCAGGTAAGGTCATGTAGTAGACAGATCATAATTGGAATCAAAAACAATAGATCCTGTATGGGAGCCCACTATATATAACATTGCAACTAATTTGATCTAAACAAAGAACAGACAAGAGCTTTTTGAATAGTTGCTAACCATGGAGCATTCTGCAGGGCAGATCAACTTAAAATGTATTTGGGAGGAATGGGGGGAACCAGAAAAACCCAGGTGTTGAAAGCTTTGAAAAATTACTTTTCAGCTTGCCAGGAATCTCATTGCCTCACTATTGTCACACCTACTGGAACAGCTGCTTCTCTTCTAGGAGGATCTACATATAAGTTTCTGTTTGGTATTAATGACTTGTCACATTCCTCACAAACATGGTTGGCTCAAGTAAAATTATGTCTAATTGAAGTAGATTATGTGTTTTTTGACAAAGTTTCAATGCTCTCATGTACCAATATGTACCATATATCAGTGTGCTTGGCTCAAATAAGTGGTAATCCACACCTTCCTTTAGTGACATGAACATGGTATTTGCTGGCAACTTTGCACAGCTGCTTCCTGTGGCAGGTAAAGAAAATGGGTCACTGTATAGTCTGAGGGTTAGTGCCAGATCATCTAACATCAAGCAACAGCAGGCTGCACTGGGTAAGGCTGTGTGGCATCAAGTCACCACTGTTGTTATTTTGCACCAGAATATGAGACAAGTTACACAGTTGGATGAGGATAACGCACTTAGGACAGCTTTGATTAACATGAGATATTGTACATGTACTAGTGATGATATACTGTTCCTGAGGTCCTGATGTGTACTGACACTTTCTGATGCCAGTATTGTAGTGTAGATTCAGCATTCTGGAATGTGTCAATTATAACTGCACACAACATTGACAAGGACACAATCAACATTATTGGAAGCACTTGGTTTGCTTTGGAAAGTGGGCAGCAGCTTACTGACTTCTTCAGTGAGGATACCATTGCTGACAAGGGAGATGATAGGGCAATCAGACCATTGAAGGGTAAAGGCCATGCATCCAGGGCAAGATGTGTTTCTCCTTCAATCCAAAAAATCCTGTGGGAGCAGCCTTTTTCATCAACTATGACTCAAGTGGTGGGAAAACTCTCCCTATGTATTGGTTTACCTGTTATTATAAAAACAAATTTGGCAACAGAGTTGTGCATTACCAATGGTCAGGAAGGGTATGTATATGGATGGAAGTCCTGTGTAGGTTCTTTGGGTCAGTGGTTGCTAGATGCCCTATTTGTCTATTTGTAAAACTTAAGAATCCTCCCACACACCATGCAGATTGAAGGTTTACCTGAAAATGTTGTCCCTGTCACCCAAAAATCTGGGACTATAGATTGGTGCTTACCAAACAATCAACAAATGGTATAACCAGGTCACAGGTAGAAGTTCTTATAAACTATGCAATTACTGACTATGCAAGCCAAGGGAAGACTAGACCATTTCATCCAGTAGATCTGTTCAAGTGTCAATCACATCAGGCATACTATACTGCTCTGTCACAAAGTGCAACAGCTGAGGGGACCCTGATTATCAGAGGGATACAAGGAAGAGCAAGCAGGGCACTATGGCAAGAATTCAGGAAATTAGAGCTCCTTGACAAAGTTACTCAGCTGAGATACATAGGTAAGCTGCCAAAGAGCTTGCATGATGCACCCAGACATTTGGACTTAATTGCTTCATTTCATAAGTGTAAGGGTGAATGTTACTTGCCTCCTAAATTTCATCCTGCCCTTCAGTGGTCAAAATTTGATCTGTTCAATGAATCTGGTTTCATGGATATCCCATGGCAAATTGTGTCCAAGAACAAGTCTGTCAATTTACCTCTGGAATCTGTAAGCATGTTTATATCTGCCTAAGGTTCAAGGAGCACCATGCAAACTCTTGACAACCCACAGAAACAAAGGATGAGTGGACAGATGGCTTCATATTCAAATAAATAGAGGCAGCTGAGCTGTACTAAAACCTCCTTGTCAGTGTCCTGCAATTGGCTGACTCCATTTGCTTGCAACTGGAAACTTAATAGTTGTGCATATGACTCTGTCATTTCTATATTGTTCAACTTGTGCAGGGAAGACCCTTATGGGTGGCTTGTCAGAATAGAAGAGATCAGTCCCTGGTTATGCAAACATATTGCAAGAGAATTCATGAAAGTTGGACCTGGAGATCACAAAGCTTTGGAGGAATGCAGAGAGTGGCTGCAAAGAAAACTAAACTCTAAAAATCACACCATGTTCCCTTTTGGTGAGTATATGTCCATGCACACATTAGTTGACAAACTCTCTGTGAACAAACAAGTTATACTAGATTTGTTCATAGCATGTCCAGGGTGGCACAGAGGTAAGAGGTATTATATATTACAGTGATCACCATTTTACCAGTAGATACATGTCAGCAGATAATAACATGTGATTCCATGATAGTCCAGTAACAGGTTACCAGATGGTTAAAGAAAGGGGGTCTTTGAACAGCATAGACATGCCTGGATGCAGGTCCAAAAGTGCAACAATTGCAGTGTATGTGCCTATAGCCTAATTTGTTGTCCATATCACATCAAATGTTAAACATATTGTTTTGCATAAGCAATATTAATCCTAAATATGGGATGGATCATTCCAACATGGCAGCTATGATTTGTCATGTACTGTTGCAACAATTGATTTGTAATTAATCACCTGATCATTGATGCATCCACATTGTTGTAAACAATAATTGATGCAGGGGTTCTGTTGATTTTGTCAGCATTCCTTCTGTTTAAATAATCATGCCATACATATTGTTGGGTTTTTACTGTCCTTCATCTGGCTTCTTTGTGTTTCATATATTCTGTTTTTGCCTCTCAGATTTTGTATTGGTCCTCTTGATCTTTGTTCTTGACCACCTTTGATGTTGTATTGAATGTCTGGATACTGTCCTCCTCTCAGTTTGCTGTTCAAGTATCTTATGCAGGCTTGAACTCCTACTTCTCTCCTCTGAAACAGATACTAAACTCATGATTATATGCCTTCCATCATCCTCCTGGTTGAATCCCTATGGATATTGTGTTAAATTTTTGGATATGATCCTCTTAGCTTGAAATATGATCACTTCTTGCACTCTGGAATGCTTTGTCTGCAGCAGTTTAACCAACAGTTGCCTTGTCCCACTGCCAGTTGCCCTCTCCCTATTAACCTTGAAGTAGCTGAGGTATTAGCCTGGACATCAGGGCATGACACTTCACCTGGCACTGATGAGGTCAGGTCATTCCTATTAGGGTCATTCCTATTAATACTGCCTTTGTTATTTTTATTTCTGATTTTACTGTTTTCTATTTTTTTTTTCTACTTTTTAATTTTTTTTTGAAAATTTAAACTATTATACTATATTATATTATTTATTGTTTTTTTCGGATTTTATTTATTTATCTTATTATTATTTATTTTATTATTTGAGTCTATTCTACAATGGTGAAGTGGTGCTGATGTGCAAATTCTTATGTTTGTCAAATACAGATGCAGAAATGTTGACACCTACAGTATGTATTACCACTCAAACATTTACATCTATTTCTTTTTGCATTTCACCTACTAACCATCATTTGTCCCTTGTATATGATTGTTCTACCACTATTGTCATCCATTGTTGGCATCCTAGGATGTCCCCATCATCTCTGAGCAGCTGGAACATGCAGAGAATAGCAGAATTAGGGTTAAGGACTATTGTTGGTAGATATTCTGATGTTTTGATGCAGGTTAACATTGCTGAGCTGGCATTCTGGTACATCTGATTTTGTGACATTTTTTCTCAATTTTACTAGTCATATCTAGCTCATACATGCACTTCAACCTGAACACCTGCCACCTCATATTGAAGGGCTTTGATCAGACCACCTGGTCACTGCATTTCACACTCACTCAGATGATGCACAGCAACAACTTGATGAGGTGTTTACTTATGGCTATACTGGAAGGAGTTTCAATTGGAAGGCATCTCAAATCATTGTTTGACACACTGTTCCAAGATAAACAACAAAATAAACACATTTTCAACACTTATCATAGGGACATAGTAAGTCTTGCTTTATTATTATGTTTTCCACTGATTTTTTACATGTTGTCTCAATTTATTTTGTTCCATATAACTCTATTTTGCTACCTCTAAGTGCAGATTTGCTACTGGCATGGCCAATTCAGCTGCCTGCAATGTATTTTTCTTATAGTATCTTGTGCATTCATGTAAATAAATTTATTATGTCATTGTATCTATGAATCTGTAAGTAAGTCATATGTAGACCTTGGTATTGCTGTGCACTGCAATGGCCCATCCTCAATGGTTTCTATAGACCTCCTTTTCCACAAGGTCCTTGTGAGGTCAGCTATCTGTCTCTCATCACTTCTGCCCTCCCACCCCTTGTGTAAGCCTGTCTAGTCAGCTACAAAATACTTTGTCAAACATCACTGCTTTCTCCACAACCTGTTTTATCTCACAGGTTTAGCCCAAGCACTCTAAAAACAATCCATGCCACCTGCTGGCACCTGAGCTACTACCCAGCATTCAGCACCCACATCAAACCAACAAAAGACCTTGCCCTAGCAGCTATCCAGCTTGCCCATGACTGTGCATGCACCTCTTCCTACTATGATGGATCCAGATTCAAGGGTAGCATTGAAGTCTTTGCAGTCTTGTTCATAGATGGCAAGGAGGTCACCTCTCTAAGGTACCATCTTGGCTCAGCAGCTGAGCACACAGTCTACAAAGAAGAAGCAGTAGGCTTTATGCTTAGACTCCACCTCCTGCCATCTCTGAACCAGTGGCTTAGGGGACTCACAATTATTGGAAGCAATAGTGATATGGTGGTGCGACAATGCTTACCCATAACACAATAGTATTATAAACAAAAAGAAAAGGAACTTTCTCAAAATACTCAAAAATGCTGAAAACTGTAAGCATTTTGCCAAAAACAGTAGGCAGAGAAAGAACTTAGCTTAATAAAAATAATACTCCAATGATCCCAGAAGACAAAATAAGCCTGCAAGCAGTGAAAGTGAAGCCAGAGAAAAGGGTTGAGGGTTAGAAGCTAAGCACATCACCTTGATCGAGAGAATCTGATCAGAGTGATAGCTGACACACCTAACAGAGTGGCAGTGCCAGCTATCCTTGGCATCTTGACAAAGCCGGCTTAGAACACAAAAACTTTCATTCCCTCATCCTACACCTTGCGACACCGTTAAAACCACACCGGACCCGCATTACCAATCACCTTAATGATAGAAGGAAAGGCTCAGGGTAGGGGAAGAAAAGGACTAGGGAAAAGAAGGACGGAGAAGGAAAAACCTTACCACATGCTGCCAAGGCCCGCTCACGCGGAATCCCAACACCTAGACCTCCCACCGGTTGACTACGCTCCCAGATACACAACAAAAACATGCAGAATAGACCTGGTCCATGTGCAGAGAGTGAGGTATAAAAGGGGAGGAGTTTTGAAGGAAGAAGGGAAGCAAAATACTTGCCATGGCTCAGTGATCCCCAGGGAGCGGATTACTTAGGCCTACGAGCAATATCAGCTTTGGGAATATAGCACAATAAACTATTTGTGCCCTTTTCCTTATTTTTGAGAACAGTCTTAAAATTAAGCAAAAGAAAGTCAATAAATCTATTACTTGCTCTATTTCTGCAGTGAGAACTAGTAGCTGAGAACCCCAAACTCTTGCAAAGTCCAAGTTTGACATGACTGGCCTAAAGTTCATAACTTAGTGCCACTGCCAAACTTAGATTATGCATCAATAGCTAGGCCTACAATCATTGGAAGCAATAGCTAAGCTGCTGTTAAGGCCTTCAACAACCAGCACCCACACCCTGCCCACCATCTATTTAACAGAGCCCACACTGCAGCTGAGTCCCTCTACAAGAAACAAGACTACATCACCCACATAGCACACCATTGCACCCTACAAGCTATGGATCTGGATCATGGCATGCACTTCTATGGGGTTGACTGAGTCATTCAGCAATTCGGGCAGAAGGATGCTCACCCACTCTCCTTGCCCATGGAACCAGGTGCAAAACTTCAATGGCCCCAATACAATCTCCAGACTTAGGAGGAGAAAGACAACATAGCAAAACTTCCCTATAGATCCTTAGTCAGATGCCTTCTCCACATAGCCATTGCAATGAGGCCCAATATAGCTTATGCCATGCAACAACTGTCTCAATTCTGGATAACTATGACAGAACATATTGGAATGCAGGCATTTGGCTCATCAGGTATCTAAAAGGGTCCAAAGGCCTCAAAGTTTACCTGGGAGGACCATCTATTGTACACCAAGGATTCACAGATGCAGACTGGGCAAGTTGTTTGGATATGTGGAGGAGCACAAGTGGATATACCTGGTCACTGGGTGCAGGAGCAATCTCATGGTCAGTTTAAAAACAAAAGACCATGGCCACATCATCATGTGAGGCAGAGTACATGGCAGCATACAAATCCATGCAAGAATGCATATGGTTGCATATGCTACTAAAGGTGATTGGATAGGATGGCAAAACCTACTATGATGTTCTGTGATAACAAGGCTGCCATCTCACTGTCTGAAGACCCCACAGCTCATGCTAGAGTCAAACACTTCAACATAAAGTATCACTTTATTTGTGAACAAGCAGAGAATGGCAAACTGACTATCAAATATGTTAATATCCAAGACAATGTTGCCAACATATTTACAAAAGCATTGCCCAGGCCCCTGTTCCTTTGATTGTGCCAGATGTTAGGAGTAACATAGTGTGCCACAGTCCCATGTGTGAGGAGTTGAGGTCATGTCTGCAGTAAGGAGGAGTGTTAGAATCCCATGAACATGACAGGTGTGAAGAGTACCACATACACAATTAACTGTAACCACTACAGGCCACCAACTGCGTTGTCTGTCTATCTACATATACTGCCCACCATATACAACCATTCTCAGTCTTGTTTATATGTCTCTGAGAGTACATTACTATACTTACCTACACATACACCTATACTAACTATGTCTGTACCTAGATCATTGTACTTACATATTGTGTTTAGGTACATACAATCTAGTCTTGTTTATATGTCTCTGAGGATTGTTATACTTACATATTGTGTTTAGGTGATGCTCACACCTATATGTATCTGCTGCTAGTTGGTCAGGATTCCAACATGCCTTTGATGCCTGTCCAGTCTTTGTGATATGTCTTGACTTCTGCTTGGTCCTAGTTTCAGCCCTCAGGCTGCACCGGTTCTCTGTCAATAATTCAGACAAGTGTGGCCCCTTTGACACTGCCACCAGCTTATGTAACTGCTGACCAATTGCTGACACATCACTTTTGTCTTTTTCTCTGTCATACTGTATAGTTGTTTCCCATGCTTCTGAAGCCTCTGAAGCATTACACCTGGCCTAGAGAATCCCCACACTTGTTCTTTTTGAATTTCCCTTTGCCAGCTGTGTGATTGAGCCACAGCCTCCAGAGGTCACCCTTACAGCAGAACAAGTCTCTAGATTTGGTCTGGGAGCTGCCTTTTCAATTACTTGAGCTTCTACTTGGTTCTTCAAAAGGTCTCTCCCCTACTAGTGTCTTAGTGCCCCTGTGCTCTTTCTATGACCTAGCCAACCCCTCCAGCACCTCCCCCTGATGCTTCAAGCCCCCAGGATAATGCCTGGAGTTGTTTTCTGTCCCTGGAGATACAGGTTCAACTTACTCAAGCCTCCTTTACTTCCCACATGGCTGAACTCACTGGACTCTGTCAAACCACTGAAGCAGTGTCCCTTTCTCTCCAAGCCCTTGTGGCATGTCTTCCCCTTGCTCCTACCACACCTTCAATGCCCCCAGAAAATGCAGCACAGTTTGTGTCTGCACCTAGCTCAGGCTTTTTGGCTCCAGCTGCTGCAGAATGGTTTGTGTCTGCATCTGGCTTAGGCCTTTCAGCTCCTTGTTCCAAACTCCCTTGTCCTGCACTCCCTACTGTATATGATGGAGATTGTAAGGCTGGAGAACATTTCCTCTAGTCCTGCATCACTTATATCCAGCTGAGTGGTGAAGCCTTTACCTCAGATGCTATGAAAATTGTCTGGGTCCTCTCCTACATAAAGGCTGGTCAAGCCTCAACCTATGCACTGCATATCTTCTGATGCCTAAGAGAAGTGGAGAGTTTCTCTGGCTGGATGGAGTTTGAGAAGGAGTTCCAAGTGGAGTTCTTTCCCCTTGACCACACCAAAACCACAGCTCTTTCCCTTCAAGACCAAACTCAGTATGGTCAAGAAAAGTAGTCACTTGATGAGTACATTGACTCCTTTTGTGCCTTAGTTGAACAGGCTAGATATCTGGATTGTCTACAACTCTGCTTAACCTTCCATGATGGACTCCACCCCTCTCTCAGGGATTGTATTGACAGCATGGCAGAGGGGTGCCCAGATGATGAGCATGTTGATACTGTTATGACCCACTCCATAGATTCTGACACTGCCCCCAGCCCCCCCAACACTCCACCAAACTCCCCAATCCTCACCCACCCTCTGCGCCCACTTTGGGCAACTCCGACACTTCCTCAGCAAACCCTGATGGCTCCTTGATCAACTCTGATGCCTTCTCTGCAGCAGGTGACACATCCCCTGAATTCCCCTGAACTTCTGAGGCTTCCCCCAACCCCAGAACAATCTGCTTTCTAACTGATCCCATCAGAATGTCACTGTGGCCCACTCCAAGATCACACCCGACAACTGTTGACTCCACACAGTTTTGTCAAGCCTGCTGCCATATCCTCTGCCCTCCAGAACCACCCAGTAGTAGGTATATAAGTTGTAGAGTAACCCCTGGTACTTTAGTCTTGATATTGCATTTACTGGTTTCCTATGTCTCATCCTTTGTCTTGTCACTGTTTCTATTTTTAGTTTTGAATCTATCTTGTTTCTCTGTCTCATCTTGCCTCGTCTCCATCTTGTCTCAACTGTGTATATTTCCTTTGTCTTCCTAAGTTCCTTTCATCTCCAACATCAGTATAAACTCCGCACACACGTTACAACCTGAACATTCTTACAACAACTCTGGACTTTGCCCCCCACTTGGCCCAGGAACCCATCATGCCTTGGTGATCTCCTGTCAAACTCTGGCTCCGCCCCCATCAATCGCAAAGCCCCTGCTTACCCTGCATTCTATTTGTGTGCCCACAAACTTGTTCTGGTGCCCATTTAGGTCTGACATCTAATACACTTGGTCTTAGACATCCCCAAACCACTCTGGACTTGCTCAGACCCCCCCCCCTCTAGCTCCCCCTCACAAGTCCCTCCCCTCTGTGCCCATCCTGGACACTTGGTTATAAGCGCAGGACATTGCGTCTGCCTAGTAAGGATTTGCCAGTATAGCTGAGCCCCCGTCATTAGCGGAACCTGACATAATATCAAGACTCCCCCTTACCCCATTTTCAATGTCTGCATATAACCCCATGTACAACACCGCCAGCTACCTAACCAATGTCTATGGTCAACCGGTACTAGAAAGTCTTTATGCCCCATTCTACCCAGGCCCCCCCACAGATCAGTACATCCCTTGTCACTGGACTCCTGACCCCAACCAAGCATTCTACACCCCCTCCATTAGCCAGGGAATACCTTTGGGCTGGCGCCACCCTCCTACATTCTCTGCCAATGGCAACAATCTCCATATGTACCCTGGAGGATACTCTGCAGCACCCCCTAACCCCACCTACCTTCCCCCTGCCCACTATTACACATACTCAGTCCCTGCTGCAGCCCCAACCCCTTCAGGGCCTATGGATAATTATTCCCCCCCTTGTATGCCATTCCCCACTCAAGCTCCTCCTTCTCCCAGGCAGCAAAGGGTTGATGCCTATGCCCAACAATGCAACAAAACTTCCTCCACCTCTCTTCCATAGAGTTCACAAGATGCACCCACACCCTCCTCACCAACCTAGGTTACCCAACACCTCTGTGACTCCAGAAGTCTGGGCAGATCGACTCCTCAACTTTCATGAGTGCTATCTGCAAGGAAACCTCCTGGAGACTATGCAAGGCACTCTGGGCATTAATGATAACTTACGGAATGAGCTCTGCACATTGGTTGAAGAAATCCACACTAGCCTGAACCTCCACCCCTTCGAAGACCCTCTAGACCCCACCTGCTCCTTCTATGTGCAATGCAAGGAGCCTGTTGGAACATGCAACAAAGTCCTGCCTTCCATTCCCTGTTAGCAGGAAGAACTCAATGTGGCCTCCAGCATCTTGAGGAACCTTAAGCCCGTGGGGGGATTGTTCAACCAACCAGCCGCCCATATGTTGGCCCTCTCTGCTCACCCCTAGGCCAACTCCATCCCCAGCACCTTCCGAACCTGGGACCAGCCTGCCATCCCCAAACCCCACTCCCAATGGCCACTCCCACACATTGACAATGACAACCAGACTCTCTCCTACATTGACAAGCCTGGTAACCCTGCTGACGAGCACGCCCCACACAATGGACCTCCACGAGACTGATCCCCTCACTTCGACCTCCATGCCCCTCATGTCAATGCCCCTCTACCCTGTCCCAATGCCCTAGTCCCCCCACAATAGCCCACAGGTTCCAGGGCGCCCTGACCACCCTTTCTTCCCAACCATCCTCGTCCTCCACCTGCTCCAATGCCTAACCCTCCCACTGATGCCAATTATTTTGGATCCCCCACCCTGGGAGGACCCCCTCAATGGGCCCTGGGGCCCACCCTGGGCAATGCGGGCCAACCCCCCAGCAGAGGGCCACCCAATGGTGGACCCCCTGGGGGATGGGGCCTGGCAATGGACAACTTCCCCCCCCAGCATGGAAATGGGAACAACTACTATTACTACTACAATGCCGGACTCCTGCCCCAAGCTCAAAATCTACAGGACAATACCTGTGATGCACTGGCCTGGGAGGGTAAGCTTGACATTCAGAAGCCTGAACCCTTCACCAGCCGCAACCCCCGGAAGTGGCGAAGCTTTCTAACCCAGTGTTTGACTATGTTCTAAGCTAAGCCGATTACCTTCCAACTTGAGAGCTCACAAGTGGCCTTCACCGCATTATATTTACAGGGTATCACCTTTGATCATTACACCGCACTACTCCAGTTTGACCCCAACAACCCTGTGCTCTCCAATTGGCTTGCTTTCACCCAGGAATTCTCGAGTAAGTTTAGCGTCTTTGACACCGTAGTGGAGGCAGAGGAAAATCTCTTCAACCTCCAAATGCATGACAACAAGCACTTCATGACCTTTATTGTATGATTCGAATGGGAAGCCTACGAGACTGGCTGGAACTACAATGCTCTCTGATTTGCCCTCCATTATGCTCTGCCTCAATGGATCAAGGACGTCCTTTGCCTCGCACCCAAGCAAACCACCTACAACAGGTACAAGGCACTCATTACCCAGGTCGACCAATGTTACTGGGAAGATCACAGCGAAAACATGGTGCCCCAGACTCCCTGGAACACCTCCGGTAACACCAACTGGCAGGCCAGAGCAACCAACGGCATTTGATTCTCAATCCCTGCTAACCCCGCCAACCTAGTGCTCTGTTTTCCCTCAGGCCAAGAAACTACCAGCACCAATCGACCCCCAGGACAACGTCTGCCGGCCCAGCTCAATGCTGCCAACTTCCATGAAACTCCAGAACCCCTGGACACCAACCCCAATGACCACAACAACATTCCGGACCCCACCAATGACCAAGAAGCCTTATGCACAAACAGGATTCGAGATAGCCCATGGATCAACATGCTGGAGGAAATGCAGGAGAAATGATGGAAGGAAGGCATGTGCATCCTATGTGGTGAGCAGGGACACTTTATTTACAGTTGTCCTAAATGACAGGTGATGGGACACGCCGTGTGGACAATTGACAGAGAAGACTGTAACTACCAGTTTACAAAAAATGAGTTGGCGGTTTAGGTCTTAAAGATGCACTAGACCACAGACCAGACCCCAATATCTTCTCCACCCTGGCCACACTTCTCTGTGCAATGATACTTGCTCTGGACAGCCCCCCAGTACACCTCCCCTCCCACTCATCCACCAACCTCCTCCTCCGCACCGCTCTTCCCTTCACTGACAACCCCATCCCCACACTAGTTGACAGTGGCGCCACTGATAACTTCATCGATGAATCCCTGGCAGCACTTGCTCCCCACCCCCTCCAACATCTCCCTGCCTTGATTCTCTTCAAACTTTTTGACGGAGACCCTACCCCAGCAGGAGACATCACACACTGCCTGGAAATGACCATGACCTTCACCAACAGACAACAGCAAGAACTCCAACTACTTATCACAAAATTACACCCCTCCACTCCTGTCTTCTTAGGATTCTCATGGCTCCATTCCACCAACCCCCACGTCGACTGGCCCAGCCTCACCCTCCGCCTTGACCAGGACAACCCCACTGACTCTGGGCTGGTACCTTTCAATGTCTCACCCTCCTCTGAGAACTCCAAGACCACGATCAACCACCCCCAGACTCCCCTGCAGCTCTGCTCTAGATCTGCATAGTCGTTCATCATCAATGTCTGACTTGACGACTCTTCCAAGGTATTCCCCACCCTCGTCAACAGCGGCACCTCTGGCACCTTTGTCAGTAATCAACTCAGCCTCTGGTGCAATGACCTCAACAAACCCCTTGAGCTCCAACTCTTCAATGAAAGCCCCACCATAACAAGAATCACTCAATACCATGACAACACCCTCACCCTCAACAATGACCTGTAGTTTCAGGCCCAGCTCCTTGTCACCCAACTACCTCCACCAACTCCAATTGTGCTCAGACTCCTGTGGCTGCAAGATGTCAACCCCGACATTGACTGGAAGAACCTCACTATGCAATTCCCTGGCCCCAAAGTGAGTTTAGCAGCTGCCATCCCCCTCTGCTTCCAGTCTATCTTGGACTCTGATGTCTCCCACCCCAGCACCAGTACCTCCAGAGCAACTCAGAGTCCCTCAACCTCCGATGACAACCCCAACAAAGAAGGAAACACCACTCTGCCTTAGTCACCCTCAATCACATTACAACGGCTGCCTTCCAACATACCCCAGAATCAATACAAAGGCCTGCGGTACCCCGACCAGTGACGCTCAAAGCCCCTGACCAACTCCGCCACCACTCCAGACTCATCCACTACCACTCCAACATCCAACTCCATCAACTCTGGAAACCTCAACATTAAAATTATTGGCGCCATCCCCTTTGCATGCCTTCTACAAGACAGCATCCCTGCCTTTCAGTTACAAATCATGCCAGCCCTACCCAAGGAGCACCTCCACACAGGGACCACCATGCCAGAGAGCAAGATGGAGGAACAGATCCTATCCAAAGTAGTTCCCCTGGAGTATCATGAGTTTGCTGACATGTTCTCTGAAGGGAGTGCCAAAGAACTTCCCCCGCACCGCTCCTACGACCACAAGATCAACCTCAAAGAAGGCACCTCACCCCCATTTGGCAAGATCTACAACATGTCTGAAATTGAGCTCCAAGCCTTGAAGGAATACCTCAACGACATGCTTGGCAAGGGCTCCATATGCCCATTGATCTCCACTGCCAGCGCTCCAGTTCTGTTTGCCAAGAAGAAGGATGGGTCACTCTGACTCTGTGTGGATTATTGGGGACTCAACAAAGTCACCAAAAAGAACTGGTATCCCCTCCCCTTGATTGGAGACCTCATTAATCATCTCCGCAGTGCCAAGGTTTACACAAAGATAGACCTCTGCTCCAGCTACAACAACGTCCAGATTGCTCCAGGACATGAATGGAAGACTGCCTTTTGCACCCGCCATTTTGAGTACCTTGTAATGCCCTTCAGAATGACTAACTCCCCCACCACTTTCCAGTACTTCATGAACAACATCTTCCATGACATGAATGACATTTTTGTTATTGTGTATCTGGATGACATCCTGATCTACTCGAATTTGCCAACAGAGCATCTGGAGCACATCCGCCATGTCTTAGAATGACTCCGAGAGTACCACCTTGATGCCAAACCTAAGAAATGCTCCTTCCACATGATGGAGGTCGAATATCCCGGAGTCATCATCACCCCTGACAGTGTGCACATGGACCCTGCCAAGGTCGACGCAATACTCAACTGGCCCCTGCTGCGGAACATCAAGGAGATACAGTCATTTCTGGGGTTTGCTAACTTTTATTGCTGTTTCATCGACAACTACTCCAGGATCACCAAACTCCTCAACCAACTCACGTGGAAGAACACCCCTTGGGATTGGGACAGCAAGTGCTAGAGCATATTCCTCCTCCTGAAGAAGGTTTTCACCTCCACTCTGGTCCTCTGCCATTTTGACCCCTGCCTGCCGATTGTGCTTGAATGTGATGCCTCTGACTATGCTATTGCCAGGATACTCTCCCAGTCAGACTTGGGGGGCAAAGATCTCCATCCTGTTGCCTTCTACACCTGATCAATGATCCCAGCAGAACTCAACTATGACATCTACAACAAAGAACTCCTCGTGATTGTTGAAGCCTTCTGTCAGTGGTGGGCCTACCTCAAGGGGTCCCCACACCGCATCCAAGTATACTCCGACCACAACAATCTGCAATACTTCATGACCACAAAACAGCTCAGCTGCTGCTAAGCCCAATGGTCCAAAACCCTCTTGGAGTATGACTTCACCATCCACTACTGCTCCAGGTGACTTGGCATGAAGCCCAACACCCTCACTCAAAGGTCCAACATGTATCTGAAGAAGTCATTTGAAGCCAAATGGAATGCATTCAACCATCGAGTGGTAAAACATCTACATGCTGTGCTAATTTTAAATGAAGAAGGAATCCTCCAGCAAATCAGAAATTCACCCCTAGACTCCTTCTTCACCCAGCACAACCACTGCAACAACTCTGATGAGTCGAGTGCCAAGAATCCCTTCTTGTTGTCTCTGGACCACCGCCTCCTGCTCCAGAGTGGACAAATTTATGCTCCAGACCACAAGTCCATCCGCCTTGACATACTCCAGCAGTACCACGACCATGAGCTCCAAGGGCACCCAGGAATTTGTAAGACCCTTCAACTCATCTCCCAGACTTACTTTTGGCCAGGAATGAAGAAGGATGTCATGCAATACGTAAGGGCCTGCAAACCTTGCCTCTGAGCTAAGGTACCCCATCACTGCCCCCACAGATTATTGAAACCCCTCCCTATTGGCTGCTGCCCCTGGTCCTCCCTATCGATGGATCATATCGTCAAACTCCCTGACTCCAAAGGTTTCAATGCAATCCTTGTCATCATTTGCTGCCTCACCAAGCAAGCCCTCTTCATTCCCTGCCACACCACCAACAATGCTCCGGAGTTCACCAAACCATTCCTTGAACATGTATTCTCCAAGCACGGACTCCCAGACAACATTGTCTCTGTCCGTGGACCCCTGTTCGTATCCCACTTTTGGCAATTGCTATGCAAGGCACTCAAGATCAAAACCAGCCTCTCCACTGCCTATCATCCAGAGACCGACAGACAAACAGAACAAGTGAACCAGATGCTGGAGCAGTATCTCCACCTATATGTTAACTATTTATAGAATGACTGGCATGCAGAACTCCCCCTCACTGAATTCACCTACAACAACATGCTCCACTCCACCACCAGAGTCTTCCCCTTCTATGCCAACAAAGGCTACAACTCCCAACTCACCCTGTCCCTGAAGGACATCTCCTTCCATGCCACCCACAAAGTTGCTGAGGACTTCCGATCCCTTCACCAATTCCTCCGGGATGAGATCAACACTGCCAATCAAGCCTACTCCAAACATGCCGATGCTCGATGTGATCCCACCCTCAACTGGCCCCTGGCAGTTGGTTTGGCTTGATCAATACAACCTCAAGACCTAGAGGCCCTCCATCAAACTAGACCACAAACGCCTCAGTCCTTTCAAAGTCCTCTGGAAGGTCTCCATGCACGCCTACAAACTCAACCTACCTCCAGGCTTGAAAGGCCTCCACCTCATGTTCCACATTTGACTTCTCAAAAAACATGCCCTGAACCCCTTCCTCGGCCAGCGCCCCAGCTGACCACCCCCTGTCAAGATCAAGGATGAGTACCGCTACAAGGTCGACCAGATTCTTGACTCCCACTTGGTCCATGGATGACCCCAGTACTTAGTCTGCTAGAAGGGCTACAGACCTGAGGACAACATGTGGGAGCCCTGTAAAAACCTCGACGGAGCCCCTGACAAACTCGGGGACTTCCATTGACAACACCCTACCAAGCCCTGGGACCCCTGGGACTAGCAAGTGCAGATGGCATCAGTGGGCATAATCCCTGCCTCTGGATTTATCAGGGATTCAACTCCCACAAGTACCCCCCCTACATGTTTTCACTTACTCTGCCCCTCACTCATTCTGAAAACTTCTCATGCTCAGCAGAAGTACAAGAAGTCCAATATTCACAAAAGCTATAAGGAAGAAATACAGAAATAGGGGAGTATGGGGCAACAAGAAACCAGAATCCAGAAAACCCCTACTCCTCCTCCCCCTCCAAATCCACCTCCACTATCCTCCCCACCAGATCCACCTCCAGCTGCGCTACTACCATTGCTAGAACTTCAGGATGCCCCAGGAGTGGCTCCACTATGTCCATTACCACCTCCCACCACACTCTGGGGTCTGCCATCGCCCTCTGCCAATGTCCTGCCAGCAGATGCCCCATCTGCATGACTCCCTGCCCCAACTCCAGTGGGAGATCCCCAGGCATCCTTGCCAACCCATTGTGGATGGGCTCCAGTGCTGCTGACGCTCTGTCAAGGAGGATGCAGTGCTCCCTGGCCTAGTCTGCAGAATCAAATGTCAGCTCATAGTAGATGGAAGATGAAGGGAGCACTTATGGAGCACTCCCCACTGCCCTGAGGCCACATTATTGGCAAGCCACTCTTCCTACTGCCACGCCCTCTCCACCATTGCTCAGGTCACCTCTGCACTGGACCCCCACTAAGTCCCCCGCATCCCCGACCCCTCTGATTGTTGCCCCGCCACCTCTGCCTGCACCCCCAATGGCCCCATACACACTCACAGCTCTTGAAGCTGTGACAGTTGCTCCATGGCGGTCCCCATAGCGATGCCCTTATCTCTAAGCACCAAGTCCTGTTCTTTCCAAGCCCCATCCAGTTCTCTCTGAAGCCTGTCCCTCTCCTCCCCCACTCTACAAACTTCCTCCCCATGTGTGGCCAACAACCTCTCCAACTCCTCCACCCAACGCTGCAGGAAAGCCTCAGCAACCGACCACGACCCTTCCGCAGACTGCTCAACCAAGGCCCCAGAAGTTGGGGAATACACTGTGGGACCCAGAAGGCCCGCCATCGCCAGCTCCCCCTATGCCTGCTTGCTAGGCCCCACCTCCAGCAAGGGGGACACCCTCCATTTACCCTTGTTGTGTGTTGTGGGGGCCCCCTCCCTCTGCCCACTCTGTGGGGGCCCAACCTTCATCAGGGGCTGCTCCATGCCAACTCCCCCCTCTACCCCAGAACCCCTCCCTGAGACCCTACCCCTCTGACCCTCTTCCAACTGCGCGGCAACCCACTTGCAATCCCAACCCTGCTCTGCTGCAATGCAAGTGGCATGCCAACTCAGAGTGACAGAGCACTTCTCGTGCCACGAGCAACACAGGAGACACACTGACATGTCCTGCTGCACTCCTGGCATGGGCTCCTCAAACTCACACTGTTCACCCCACCAGGTACAGGGGGGGTGATGTTACAACCCAATCCCTAGACCCCAACACTGCCCCCAGCCCCCTCAACACTCTGCCAAACTCCCCAACCCTCACCCACCCTCCACACCCACTTTGGGCAACTCCAACACTTCCTCAGCAAACCCCAATGGCTCCTTGATCAACTCCGACGCCTTCTCCACAGCAGTTGATGCATTCCCTAAATTCTCCTGGACTCCTGAAGCTTCCCCCAACCCTGGAACAATCCGCTTTCCAACTGATCCCATTATAATGTCACTGTGGCCCACTCCAAGATCACACCTGACAACTGTCAACTCCACACAGTTCTGTCGAGCCTGCTGCCATATCCTCTGCCCTCCGGAACCACCCAGTAGTAGGTATATAAGTTGTAGAGTAACCCCTGGTACTTTAGTCTTGATATTGCATTTACTGGTTTCCTATGTCTCATCCTTTGTCTCATCACTGTTTCTATTTTTAGTTTTGAATCTATCTCTTTTCTCTGTCTTGTCTCACCTCGTCTCCATCTTGTCTCAACTGTGTATATTTTCTTTGTCTTCCTAAGTTCCTTTCATCTCCAATGTCAGTACCAACTCTGTGCACACATTATGACCTGAACATTCTTACAACAACTCCAGACCTTGCCCCCCGCTCAGCCCAGGAACCCATCATGCCTTGGTGATCTCCCATCAAACTCTGGCTCCACCCCCATCAATTGCAAAGCCCCCGCTTACTCTGCATTCTATTTGCATGCCCATGAACTTGTTCCGGTGCCCATCCAGGTCCAACATCTAATACACTTGGTCTTAGACATCCCCAAACCACTCCGGACTTGCTTGGACCACCCCCCCCTAGCTCCCCCTCGCAAGTTCCTCCCCTCCGCACCCATCCTGGATGCTTGGTTATAAGCGCAGAACATCATGTCTGCCTAGTAAGGATTTGCCAGTGTAGCTGAGCCCCTGTCATCAGCAGAACCTGACAGATACCTGGTACAAGGTGGCATGTGAGCAGTGGCAGCTCATGGAACTGCAACATGAGTTGCAGTGGATGCAACTCTTGACCTTCTCTTTTTCTCATGGAGAGTTCACTCCCCAAGCTCCCTCTTCCACACCTGCATTAGTATCCCCATGACCAGGTGCAGCTCCTTCCTTCATGCCTCATGCTGCTCCCCTGCACTCTCTACCCCAAGGAGTCCCAATAGATGTTGATGCTTCCTGACAGTGGTCCTCTACCCCTTTGCTGTGTCAATGCTGTGGGAAGGCAGGTCATTTTGCTCATTACTATCCTTAAGGGCTAGAAGTCTGCTACTTGTCAGCATCAGAGCAAGAAGAGCTGCTTATCCAACTCCTTGCAGCCCAGGATGCCACAGGAACCCCCTCTCCAGATGCACTTATAGCTGTCCATTTTGAGGAAGTGGCCAATGTATTGGAGGAGGTTCCTACAGAGTCTGAGGATTTTTAAAAGGGCAACAGATGACCAGTATGCCCTCATTGCCCAGTACTGATTGTTTTGCCCCCCTATCCATGGAATCAAATATATCTGTTGCCATTGTTGATACTATGCCTGAAACAATAAGCCCCTCCTCAGACATACAAACTCCCTCTCCAGCTAAAGTCTCAGCTGGAAACACATCCCCTAGCCCACACCTTCAGATCCCTGCATGGAAATGCTGCCTCCCCCATTGTTATATTGTTGCTTCTACCCCTTCTACCAACTTCCTGAAGCTACAGGTGAAAATTGAGATGATGGACACTTAGCAGATCTGAAGTGTGGTTGCCCTCCTTGACAGTGGTGCAACAGGCCTCTTCCTTGACACTGACTATGTGCAACAACACTGCCTGACTGTCAGGTTCTGCTGACCATGGAGGCTCAGCCGCACTGGGCAAATCCTTACTAGGTGGATGTGATTAGAGAAGTTCTAAACACAGCAGACTTGTGAGGATAAGTGATGGGGAGTAATCTGAGCAAGTCCAGGGTAGTCTGGAGGAGTGTAGAACAAGTTGTGGGGAAAGGGACAAACTTGGCAGGGTGTCAGTTACAAGTCCATAAGTGAGTATTGTAGGTGTGGAGGAAGTGGAGGCTATGTGAGTGATGGGAGTGGAACTGGAGCTTGATGTGGGATTGATGGGAGTTGATGGAGTTCAGGGCTGAGCAAGTAGTAAGGTCTGGAGCTTGGTTAAAGAATGTTTGGGGTTTGTAATCATAAGTGTGGAGTTTGTAAAAGTGTTAAGGGTTGAAAAGGACTTGAGCATAATGAAGGAAACAGATCAAACAAGATGAGACAGAGCTAAACAGAATGAGGTGGAGTCAAGAGGAGATTGAGACAAGAATGAAAATAGATTCAGGCAGAGATACAAAATGATAACAAGGACAATAATGGAATAGAGATGAGACAAGACCAGGAGACTGAGAGTAAAGAAAACATAATACAGAACACAAAACATGAGAGAGAAATGATCAGACCATAGATAACATTAAGCAATAGGTAATATCAAGACTAGAGTATGAGGAGCTACTCTATGACTTATATACTAGCTACTGGAGTGCTCTGGGGAATAGCAGGTGTGGCAGTGGGGCTTGGTGGGGCTTGGTGGAGTAAATGGGTGTTAGTTGTGATCAGAAGATGGGCCACATTGATATCTTGATGGGATCAGTTGGGGACATGGGCTGTTCCTAGGTAGTTGTGATACTCCAGAGTGAGTCAGGGGAACCAGGTTGATGGGCTGGTGATGTATGACAGAGTCAGGAATGTTGGAGGATGGTTTCAGGGGTTCAGGAGAGCTAGGAGAAGCATTAGCAGCTGTGGAGAAGACATTGGAGTTGGCCAGAGGGCCATTGGGGTTTGCCAGAGAAGTGTTGGAGTTAGCCAGAGTGAGCACAGAGGGTAAACAATGGTTTGGGGAGGTCAATGGGGTGTTTGGGGAGGCTCTGGGAGAGCAGGCAGGTTGGGAACAATGTGCAGGGGTTCAGGGAGCAGATCATGACACTGACCACTTGCTCACTTTCCCATCCTATCCCTGTATACAATGTTGATGGCAGGCTCAATAAAGCTGGCTCTATTTGCTCTGTGGTGGACCTGGTCCTCCACTACCTGGTCCTAGTTTCAGCCCTCAGACTGCACCGGTTCTCTGTCAATAATCTATATAATATGGGACAACTTCTGGGAAAGTGGCTGTGTGCTCAGTATATGTGACAACTTTGGATTGTGCTGACTAAAATTTGTCAGCTGCTGACCAAGAACCTTCCTTTTTGGGCAGCTTGGCTGTTTTTTGCACTTGGAACAGGTTTTTTCCAAAAAAAATTATAGTAGACAACTTTACTGAATATATACTATCTTTTGACTATGTGTGAAACAGGCCAAACACAATTTAGTGGACACTGTTTTTCATGCCTTGCATGTTTTTTGACACAACATGACCAAACAATGGGCATTTCTGAAGTTGTGGAAAGGAGGCCACATGACAAAGTATATTTTGTCACATCTATTGATTGATTGATGTTGACTAACAAGCTTATTAGTAACTCCTTAACTACATTGAGCTATTGATACATCAAATATCTCATCATGCAAGTCAATTTTAATGGTTTTTGACTGTTAAATTGCTTAACAATGGATGTTATAGGCAACCACCTACTACTCCTGAAAGCCAAAGGCAACAAGCTAGGAATCAAAGGAGACTTGAACAGTTACCAATGACAGATCCTGACAATTGTTGAGCAAATAGAAACAATAGATCTTTGGAACAGATCAATACTGTGGTTGTTCCACCACTTCAATTTGGGCCTGGGGGTATGGGAACTGGGGGTATTAATCAATCTATGGGATCTGGGGGTATGGGATCTGAGGGTTTGAGGCTTAATCACCAAGCTATAGCCATCACTTCTAGCTCTTCAGGAAGACCTATTAGGCAGCCAGCTGCTGCTGCTGATCCATTTTCCATTGTGATCCCTGAAACTGTTTTGCTTGAAGGATGGGATGCTCCTTTACAGAATCCCATTCCTAGAATGGTGCCTCCTCCACATGCTCCTCCACTTAGAAGAGTGAGAAAAGTTCCTATGGAGAATTCTATGCCCATCATGATGCCATCTTTATCTGCTGTACATGGAAGGGACAATAGGCTCAATCAGCCCACTATTGCTCAACCTACAGTGATCATTCCTCAAACTATTTTGCCTGAAGGATGGAATGCTCCTTTACAGCATCCTATATCCAGAATGGTGCCTCTTCTACCTGCTCCTGCACTTAGAAGAATCAGACCTGCTCTACCTCCCTCTGCTCCTAATATTGCTCAGGAGATGGCAAACTACCAGATCAGACATGAACAAGCATTGGCTGTATTAGAAGAGCAACAAAGGCTGAGACAAGAGCAGAACAGGCAGCAGGCATTAGCTATTTTGAGCCAGGAAAGACAGGAAAGAGCAAGACAGGAAGAAGAGCTATTCAGAGCAGAGGTCAGTTCAAGACTACTTCAAGATGCTACTTTAATTAACAAAGTTCAATAGCATATTGATCTGAATGCTGAACATAGGCCTTTGAATGCAGCTATGGCTCAAAGAATCTTTCAAGGTTGGGAACAGCAACATGAAGCTGATCTGGAAGAGGATTTCAATGATTTGGGTCCTCAGAATGATATACCTTCTGAGGATGACTTCGAATATGTTGATCCTGCTCAACATCAACTAGCAGAGCAATTGGATCCTCCCCTTGATGATCCATTGGGTCCTCAGGATGACATGTCTTCTGATGATGGCTTGGAATATGTTTATCCTGCTCAACAGAGACCTGCAGAAGACTTGGACCCTGCCCTACCCAATGATCCACCACAACCAGAAAATCCTGCTGAAAATATACCAGCAGAAAAACCAGAGCCTCCCCTTGGACTTCCTATTCCACCACAGCTTGGTCCTATTCAGCCTGTTCCAAGAGGAAGGCAACCTTACTTGATTGAATACCCTCCACACTATCTTGGTCCTATGACTGTCATATGTCCACACTGCTAAGCTTCACATTTTGATGCTGAAAAGCTCACCAAGTCTACTAGAAACAGCCCAAAGTTTGGCATGTGCTGCTTACAAGGCCAAGTAAATTTGCCCAGGCTTCAAGATGCTCCAGCAGATTTACTGAACCTGCTCTATGGGCATCATCCTCTCTCTGACACTTTTAAAACATCAATCTGTCAATACAATGCAGCCTTTGCATTCACATCTCTGGGAGTCAAAATTGACCATGCTATTACCAATGCACCTGGACCATATAGCTTTAGGATCAATGGAGAACTACATCATTTGACAGGTGCCTTGCTTCCTATTGAAGGCAATCTTCCTGTATATGCACAGCTCTACTTTTATGATCACAATCAGCAATTGGCTTTTCATCAACAGAACAATCCCAGGCTTGATCCTCAGATAATGGCCTCTTTGCAGGATATGCTTGCTAGAGTCAATCCCTTCATTGGCTTATACAAGCAGGCCAGGCAGATTATGGGAGAAGTTCCAGAATGCCAACCACAAAGACTTTCTGTCAAGCTTACAGCTGACTTTGGAGATCCTTGATGCTATAATGACCCTAATGAACAGGAGGGAGTTGCAGCTGTAATTCCAGGAGATGGCTCAGAAGAGCAATCAAATGATCATGATATAGTCTTGCACTTGCATGGAGGTCAATTAAAGCAGATCAGTCACTTGCATCCATATTACACTCCATTGCATTATACCATCATTTTTCCCATTGGACAGCCTGGATTTCACACCAACATTTGCTCTCATTTTGGACCACAGAATCAACAAAGATCAGCAAAGGTCACCCAAACAACATATTATGCATACAGGCTGCAGCAAAGGACTTTGGAATTCAATGCACCATTACTCTGGGGTGGGAGGCTACTTCAACAATATGTTGTGGATGCCTGGGCTTCCACTGAACAAAACAAGTTGAATTGGATTCAACATGATCAGAAGAAGATCGTGGCTGAAGTCTATCAAGGAGTAGTGGATGCTGCTGCTGGAGATGAACAAGTCACCCTACAAAGCTGTCATGTTATCCTCCCATCCTCCCATACTGGAAGTGATCAACAGATGCAGCAATTATTCCAGGACTCTATGGCTATTTGCAGGAATTTTGGAAAACCTAATCTCTTCTTGACTATGACTGCCAATCCAAAGTGGTCAGAAATTGAAGAAGCTCTCTTGAAGGAACCTGCAGTCAATGGGAAGAAGCAAATAGCTGCTGATTGACCCGATATTGTTGCCAGAGTATTTGAACTCAAGAAAAATGCTGTGGTGAAGGAGATCAAGGAAGGTCTCTTTGGCAGCTGTGTGGCTTATATTCATACCATTGAATTCCAAAAGAGAGGACTTCCACATATGCACATCTTGATCTTTTTCCATCACCATCACAGGATACTTATTTTTGTTGTCAGGTTGTTACTGCCAACATGGTCCATGGTCCATGTGGAGCTGCCAAACCCAATGCTAAGTGCATGGTAGATGGCAAATGTTCCAAGAAATAAAAATACCCAAAGGAATTCCCAGAGGCTACTCAGTATGGAGATAATGGCTATCCTCAATATGCCAGACCTGACAATGGCTGCTTCTTTGAAAAGAATGGTCATCATTATGACAATCGAGATGTTGTTCCATACAACCCTTATCTCTCAGCCAAGTACAAATGTCACATCAATGTGGAGGTCTGTGCTTCAGTGGAAACCATCAAGTACATTCACAAGTACATCTACAAAGGCCATGATAGGACAACTTTGGAGATTGCTGGAGAGCAGATGGACCAGAAGGATGAAATCAAGGAACACTTGGATGCCAGATACATCTCTGCACCTGAGGCTTGCTGGCACATCTTCGAATTCAACATGCATGGAGAACATCCCCCTTTATATCAATCACCTGTGCATTTGGAGGGCCAACATGAAGTCTACTTTCAGGATAATGAACCTTTGGAGATAGTAGCTGCCAGGCCTATTGCAAACAAGACTGCACTCACTGCTTGGTTTGAAGCCAATGCCAGATTCCCTAATAACAACACCACTTATCAGAGCTTTCCAACCAAGTTTGTCTATGAAGCTTCCAAAAGGACCTGGAAGGAGAGGCAGAGAGGAACAGCTATTGGGAGGATGTACTTTGCTTCACCCTAACAAGGAGAAAGGTTCTACCTTAGGATGCTCCTGACAGTTGTGACCAATGCAACATCATGGGCTGATCTCAGGACAGTCAATGGTCACACCTATCCTACTTACAAGGAGGCATGCAAGGCCCTTGGTCTTCTAGAAGATGATGCAGAATGGAGGCAGTGTCTTGCTGAAGCTGCTCCAATCCAATCAGGATCAGCTCTTAGACAGCTCTTTTGCACTATCCTATTCCACTGTGCTCCTACCACTCCAGAGGCTCTATGGGATGAATTCAAGCACTCATCTTCAACACAGATTGGAGAATATCAGGCAGTACAGGGACAGAGTCTTTACTGATGAAGATGTTTATGACTATGGCCTTTATCTGATCAATGACAATCTGAAGAATTTTGGCAAGACTCTTCAAGACCTTCCCAATATGCCAGAACCCCAACAAGTCTGGAATGTGATTCCAGGCAAGTTGGACATTGTATAAAGAGTTGACATTGATACTGATTAAATTATTTCAGGAAATAGGCTTTTGCAAGAAGAAACAGATTATGATGTTGAGGAGTTGAAGAGAAGGGTGGATGAAAACAAGGCCAGGTTTAATGGTGAACATCTGGGAGCCTTCAATGAAGTTATGGACTCTGTGGACAACAACTTGGGCAAGATGATATTCATTCACAGTGCAGGTGGATGTGGCAAAACATTTGTCTGCAACACTTTGGCTTCTGCTGTTCAGTCCAATGGAGATGTGGCATTATGTATAGCATCATCTGGGATTGCTGCCTTATTGCTGGAGGGTGGTAGAACTGCACATTCAAGGTTCAAAATCCCCATTCCTGCTCTGGATACATTCATTGCCAATATCAAAAGAGGAACTCAGTTGTCTCAACTCTTACTCCAGACCAAAGTTGTCATCTGGGATGAAGTACCAATGCAACAAAAATGCCATTGACTCTGTGGATCAAGGGTTCAGAGACATCCTGGAAAAAGATGTTCCTTTTGGTGGAGTGACTGTGGTGTTTGGAGGAGATTTTAGGCAAACTCTCCCAGTTATCCAATGAGGACTCAGGCAGCAGATGATTGCTGCTTCACTCAAAAGGGAAAGACTTTGGGATCAGATTCAAGTCCACTACTTGGTTCAAAACATGAGATTGGATCAGACTCCTGATAATATTGCTCATGCAGCTTGGTTATTGGATGTTGGTGCTGGAAAAAACCTTGGGCCTGGAGAAACAGTACAACTTCCAGAAACCATGATCTGTGATGACAATTCTGTCACTGGATTGATCTCTTCCACTTATCCTCATATTGATCACCATCAAGATGATCAGTATTACTTGGACCATACCATCCTTTCTGGCAAGAACTCTGATGTAGAGGATATCAACTCTGAAGTTCTGCAGAAATGTTCAGGAGAAGAAAAAATCTTGCAGAGTGCAGACTCTATTATATCTGATGATGGGAATCCTAATGGCCTTGGATTGTATCCAATGGAATACCTCAACTCTCTCAGAGCCAGCAGTTTGCCTTTGGCTAAATTGGCTCTGAAGATTGGTGTTCCTGTCATGCTGCTCAGGAATCTGGATACAACCAAAGGACTTTGCAATGGGACAAGAATGATTATCACCCACATCAGCACCAGAGCTCTCAGATGTAGGATCATCAGTGGGGATGCCAAGTTTGCAGGATCAATTGTTTTGATTCCAAGAATCAACATGGATGTGTCTGAAGAAGATTTGCCAATTCCATTGCGCAGGAGACAATTTCCAGTTCAATTGGCTTTGCTATGACTATCAACAAGTCTCAGGGTCAATTAGTCAAGCATGTTGGATTGGACCTTCAATCAGGAGTTTTTTCACATGGCCAACTTTATGTTGCACTCTCTCAGTGCATATTAGGAAATCATATCAAAGTCATCTTGGACCCAAAAAACACATCAAGAAAGACTGCAAATATTGTCTATCAGGAAATCCTGAATGGTTTACAAATGTAAGTGTGAGTTTTGTTGGATTCAAGCAACAAATGCTAACTTCTATGAACTTCAGCACCTAATGTCTATAGCTGGACCATGTAGTATAGATATTCTTAATGGTTTACAAATGTAAGTGTGACAGTTTAAATAATTGCTTGGTTAGTAACTTTTATAATTTTCAGCATCTCTAATATATACCAGTGGACATTGTAGTATTTTGTTAATAGTGTAATATAGATACATGATTAGTTTATAGATGAAATCTCAGTGTATTGAATTGTAAGAAAAAACCAACACTTAGTCAACAAGATACAAAGACCTAACTGAATGAAGTGAGGTTGGGTCTGGAATGAAGCACTGAGTTAGAAATACAAAGACCTAAGCAAACAAAGTGAGATTGGGTCTGGGACTTAGCATTGAGTTTGAAATACAAGGACCTAACCAAACAAAGTGAGGTTGGGTCTGGGACTTAGCATTAAGTTTGAAATACAAGGACCTAACTGAACAAAGTGAGGTTGGGTCTGGGATGAAGCATTGAGTAGAATATCAAGGACCTAACCAAACAAAGTGAGGTTGGGTCTGGGATGAAGCAAGAGCTACAGGCCCATGCCAAAGGCATGGGGCATAGCTTGTTTAGACAAATGTGGCCCCTTTGACACTGCCACTAGCTTATGTAACTGCTGACCAATTGCTGACACATCACTTTTGTCTTTTTCTCTGTCATACTGTACAGTTGTTTCCCATGCTTCTGAAGCCTCTGAAGTGTCACATCTGGCCTAGAGAATCCCCACACTTGTTCTCTTTGGATTTCCCTTTGCCAGCTGCGTGATTGAGCCACAGCCTCCAGAGGTCACCCTTACACCCCCTGCGTTTATCATTTCATCCTCAGCCATCATCCTATATGCACAATTCTTTAGTCAGAATGAGGAATATAATGAGTGCTTGGCAATCACCCTCTGCATCTAATACATGTTCAATATGCTACTCCCCTGTGGTGGTCACCAACATCTGTACACAAAGAAAATCAATGCTGATTGATACAGGCCTAAACAAGTTCTCATGATTTGTTCCTTGGTAAACATCTGAAAAGAAGTCACTTCTAGAACCTTTTGACTATCTTTAATGGCATGTTAGGGGAAACTATTCTGTTTTAGGCAGACACATTCTAGAATTCTAGAGAAGGCTCTGCACTCCATATGCACCATGCCAATGAGCATTAAGATTTGCTCTTGCCAAAGTTTTTGTGACTGGGTGCTTTTGAATTGTAGTGCATGCCCCATGGTCAGAACATGGAGATGAGCACATGAGGTACCTAAGGCACCAAACATTGGATTCCTCAGGACAAAGGTCATTTCACAGCTGCAAGTAACCTTTCTAATCAGCTATAATGTGAAATGTCTATTGTCTACCAGTAATCAGTGTTCTTCATGAATATGACAGTGGCAAGTATACTTATGGATTGAGTTGACTTTTTACGTTGCCAGATTATAGTAAGTAGTTTGAATCAATATGACTCCAAAAATGCCCTGGAGATGTCTCTCTTTGATGCTGGAGGCATTAGTAATGAATCAGGAGTTACAGTTCAGGAAAGAAAGCAAGTACTATGCATAAGCAGTGAGGAACCTGGTATTCTGCTAGTAGAGATCATTCCTCAGAGGCTCACATCTGATGGGTTCCTTCTAACCATGGTTCTCACAGGTCAACTGTTTTGAATAGAATTGGCCACACAGTTCTAAGCAATACAATGGACCCTAATCTAGCAAGAAAGACCCTGTGTTATGGTTAGCACTATTACAATGGTGCTTACCTTTGACAAGGAAGGAAGGGCCAAAAATATGGAAAAACAAGTACTTACCCAAAATATATACCAAATCATGCTGAAAACTGTAAGCATAATTAAGCCAAAAACTGTAGGCCAAGGAGAAGTACTTACCATAGTTTGAATACCAGTAGAAACCCAATGAACAAAGCCAGCAGCATGAGCAAGAAAGAAATCAATTAGGCCTCAACATGTCAATGATTGAAATTGATCATTACTGACAGCCAAGGCATGCTTGATGGGTGGCAGTGCCAGCTCAGGCCAGTTACTGCTTAACCAACACCAAGAGCTGGTTGCCCCACCCTTCCCACTTAACAAACTCCCCTACCTCCCTCAAAATCAACATGCAAACAACCATTGATGGGGTCTATAGGAGAGAGGGAGGTTAGTGAGAAAAAGGGAGGAGAACAAGGATGGAAAACAGGTGAGGAGATGGGGGCTACATTGGTGCTAAGTGCATAGAACCTCAAAAATTGTTGGCGTTGGGCACTGAACTTTAGCATTTGAAGCCCCAGAACAAGTTTCCAGTGAACTCACAAAGAGGAGAGATAAAGCAAGTGATGTATTTGCTTTTGGTATGCTTTGTTATGAGGTAGTGCAAGTGACCTATATTCTAGAAAGATGCTGACACTCAAGATAGATGTTTATCCTTCTGCAGTCCAAGAAAATTGAAACTATCCATGGACAGCTTGTCTATGCATCTAAACTCCCTAAGCACTCTGTAATCAATGCAATGCATGGTCTGACTGACAATATGTGGGCACTCATAGAGAGGTGCTTGTCTCTGGAGCCAAAGTGTCATCCAGAAGCAAAAGAGATCAAGCAAGGATTGCTGTTGAACTCCGGAGGGGACTGTATTTTGAACAGAAGGATATGGCCTGGCTTTGAACAGGTCAATGATGCTACAATCAAAAAAGCCTAGAAGTCTGCAAAAGGGAGGTACAAAATGAATGCAGAATGCATTTCCTGCTGAGCAGTCACAGTCACATGCTTTGTGTCTCTTAGTTCTGAAAGCTGTTTACAAGTGCTCATTATTGTATTACATTCTCTTTATCACATCTTTCTCTTACTCTTAATCATGTCACTCTGGTGGTATTTGATGGCCATTTGAGACTGCTGAGCCTGTACAAGTTTGGAGCAGGTTTTGCTATGGACTCACCCCCCTGGACAAAACATAGAATCACTCCAGCAGTTATGGCTGATATTGACTGGTGGAAGGAGACTCTCCAACATTCTCAGTGCTCATTGAAAATAATGAGACCTTTAGACCCCCTTGATGTTGCTGTATATGTAGATGCATCAACCTCCTGGGGCATCAGTTTCACCCTGAATAGGAAGTGGCTGGCCTGGAAGTTACTACCTGGATGGATGTCAACCAGTCAAAACATAGGCTGGGCCGAGATGGTAGCTATTAATTTTGTGGTGCACACTATTATTACAGCAAAATTCAAGAACTGCCATATCATTGTTCATTCAGACAATGCAGGGTGCATTGGGGCCTTGGCAGTGGGGCATTATCAAAACTTGGCATGTAACTTCATACTGCAAAATATTGTGTCAAACTTCCAATCTAATTCTATCTGGATTACAACTTCATGGGTCTCAACCTCAGAGAATCCAGCTGACAATCCGTTATGCAGAATATTTCCCTCAAGACATCTACTATTTCCTTTTCCACTGGCATTACCCCCCTACCTTAGGTCTTTAGTATCTCCAAGCATGACTCATTCTGCATTACCTGACAACTAGCATTACCCCCCCTACCTTAGGTCTGATCTTGTTTGGAATAGTGTTTGCTAGCATATTACAACAGTCATGCATCTAACTGAACAAGCCATTAATTGATTCATGAGTCCCATTTTGGTAACAGTCAGCCACTTGCATGCTTTTGGCTTGTCAAATTTGAATGGCTGATCTTCTTGCACACCTCAGTCCTCATACTCATATGCACTCATGAACCTTTTGCATGTTCTGGCAAACTATCACATTGACTCTCTCTTCATAACAAAGGATGCTGCCTTTGAAAACAATCTCTTGACTTGTCCCTCAGAAGGAATCACTGCCTTCGAAAACAATCTCTTGACTCACCCCTCAGAAAGAAGCTCCCTCTATGATAATTGTAGACACTACAAACATTGCCAAGAGGTTTACAGAAATTGCCAAGAGGGTTATGCTATGCATCCATATAAGATTGTTCAATCATTACAGATCAATTTGATTATTCAAGATGCCTGAAAGAAATCCACATGTGAAAAATATGCCTCTGCAGTCCAGCATTTCCAAGCATATTGCACATTGAATGGCATCCCACTCCACAACATCTTGCCAGCTTCTAAACAGTTGCTTTGTAAATTTGCAGCTTCTTTTGCTGGAAGGATTGCTGGCAAGACAGTCACCACAAAATGTGATGGTATAAGGGCATGGCACATACAGAATGATTTTTCATATCATGGCAGACAACAGCTGGACTATGTCATCAAGGGGATAGAGAATCATCGTCCTCTTTCATCTTTCAGACCAAAGTGACCACCCATAATGATGGACATCTTGCTGCTCCTAGAATGTCACCTTGACCTATGTTCTCCCTTGGATGCATGCATCAACTTCATTGCCATCACTGGTTTTTGGGGACAAATTTGTTTGGGTGAAATCTTGCCACTTAGTGAGCAAAAATTCAGGAAGTATCTTTTTCCTCTGTGGAATGACTTGGGTCAAGGATCATCCATGAAGGGTTCTTGAATGTTACACCTTCCAAACATGAAAATGGGAGGTTTTCATGGTGGAGACATGATCCTGTCAAGACAATCTTGTATAGATTCTATTCAGGCTCTCAACTCACACCAGAAGATAAATGAGGCTGATAAAAAGGATCCACTGGCTTCCTACATCACAGTGACCAGTTCTTGTGTGCTACTAATGCAATACAAGTTTCTTTCAAGACTGAACCACATTTTTCAGTTGGCCAGCCTGCCTGTAATCTCAGGTCACTGTTTTCATATAGGCAGTACAACACATTTGCTCTTGGCAGGTGTTTCTCCCAATAATTCAAAGATTTTGGGCAGATGGACCTCTGACACCTTTCTGCAATACTGGAGACATTTTGAACTTCTTGTGCCTTTGTACATTGAACTACTTGCACCTATATTGCAAGATTCTGGCTTGATTCAACTGGCTAAGTCTATTAGTAAATGATCTGTCTCTACCATCTTGATTCTACCATTGTTAGTGAATGCTGCTTCTTGGGTGGGGGGTTATCAACTGTCTGCAAGTTGGGTCTCCTATTGGCCAATGCCACTACTCCCTTGAACTGCATCTGCTGACCCAGCTCTACACCCATCTCTGCTTAGTGTACAGAACTGGATAAATCATATATGTATTTTCTGTCATTACCTATGACCAAATGACTGGAAGACAGGAAATGGAAGTCCACAAAAGTGAGGCATGAAATGAATGCAGAACATGTTTCCTGCTGAGCAGTTTGTGGTCACATGCTTTGTGCCTCTTAGTTCTGAACCATCATCTATGCACTGTTTACAAGTGCTCATTATTGTATTACATTCTCTTTATTGCATCTTTCTCTTATCCCACCCACCCACACCTACTTTCAACAATGACACTTTCAACAATAACACTTTCATATATAATTCATTCATATTACACATATCCTTATGAGCTTATTGTTACAATTTATGATTTACTGGTTCTGTATCCTCAGGTAGGCATCAACTTTTATACTGGATATGTTTCTTAGTCATGTTTTCTTCTGTCCAAGATCCGAGTATTTGGCCAACCTGAAGTTGTTTAGTGATGTCACAGAGAAGAAGCCACAACTAGGATGTAGAATATGGGAACACAATCCAGTAGTGATTGGCAAATGCTAGTTGCCTGAAGCAGACTTTGACTCAATGATATCTATCTACTATCAGATGAGACTAATAGAAGTTAGCTATGCATATGCTTGGTTGTATGATGCAAAATGGCTTGTTTCAGTGGAAGCTATGGGACAATAAACAAGTATGTGGTGTTAGGATGTTACTAAATTTAGATTTCATGTTTTTTGTTCTCATGACACATTATAACATGTATACTTCTCTGCTGCCTAAATGGACCCTCCAAAGCCTATGCATCATAAGTGCAGCAAATGTCAGCTTACATTGCTGGCTAACACATCAAATTTTACTTGTTTAAAACAACAGTTGTTGTCTGAGAAAAATAGATGGCATGTAAATAAAGAAAATGCAGGATCAGATCAGGATGATCAAAGATCTCACAGATCTCTTGTCTGATCTTCCTGTTGTATATCTGGATGAGTTTTTACATTTGATTGAAATTCTTTTCAAGGTTGACTTGGAGGACATCATTACTCTCAAAGCTTGCATGTTAGACAAGTATAAGAAATGGGGAGTCATGTGCACAATATGTCATATCAGGATGGGTAGGTAGGTCAAGGCTTGAGCCATTAATATTTTTTTGGAGGGTGATGGTACTTATCCAAAAATGGAAATTGTTTGACAAAAGCTTGCCATACAAAGTCAATTTTCAGAGCTGATTTTGCTCTCCTACAGCCTGAGTGCCAAAATTTGACTCAAAAATGATGGTAGGTACCCCATTTATGCTTACATCACATGTGACTCTTGCTAAACTCAATTTGTTGGCAATTGACAAAATGTACTCTGTCTGTACTGCCATATATGCATTAATGTTGAAAAAGTTGGTCTTCCAAACTGGCAGAAAGTACACAAATATGTCTCACATGGTTGGAATACAGATATATTTTCTCACACAAACAAATTAAGCAACTGTTGGTGCAATTGGACTCCTCATAGAAAATACATGGCTTATATAGTGCTCACCTTGTACATGTGTCTGGGTCTTGTAAGTGTGAAACAGGCATGCAATGCACACAGCTTATTGAGATGACATATAATGTTTGCAAGAAAACAAGGTGTCAGACTGTCTGTATTGCATCAGATGGTGAAGCTCATTATGGAGAGGCACTTGTCCAACTCACATTCAAACACACATTACAACCAAATTCACCATTATTTGATCTACTTTCTCTTTCTCCACTGCCATTAATGAACATGGAGTTTGGAGATGATGATTTGACTGCTGACAAGGATGCCAAACATGTCATAAAACATCTTCAAAATCTGACACTCCATGACAAAGGAGTTTTGGTCAGGGATTGTTATAACCCACTCTCTGGAACCTCAAACATTGTTTCCAATCCACTCACTCCTCCACAGTTTCCCCCCAATGCCCTGCCAAACTCCCCCAACCATTGTCCACCCTCTATGCCCACTCCAAATAACTCTGACACTTCTCCAGCAAACCCTGACAGCCTCCTGGCTAACTCCAATGCCTTTTTTGCAGCTGTTGATGCTTCCCTTAATTCTCCTGAGCCCCTGGGACCTTCCTCACTGTTCCTGACTCCAGCACATAGTCACTAACCTATCTCCCTGGTTCACCTGCCCCACTCTGGAGCATTACAATGACCCCAGAATGGCCTGCATCCTCAATTGATCCCATCAGAATGTTGCTGCAACCTGTCCCTTGATCACAACTAGCACCTGTCAACTCTGTGTGGCTCTGTCAAGCCCTGCCACCACACATGCTGTCCCCCAGAGCTCTTCAGTAGTCAGTATATAAGTTGTAGAGTAGCTCCTGTACACTAGTCTTGATATTGCATTAACTGGTTACTTGTGTCTCATGTTTCTTTTGTTTCTGTCTCTATTTTTTAGTCTTGAATCTATTTCCTTTCCTCAGTTCCATCTTGTCTTGTCTCTGTCTCACCTCAACTGTCTCTGTTTCCTTTGTTTCTCTCAGCCCCTTTCATCTCTGATATCATCACAAACTCTGCACACATGCTATGACCTTCAAACATTCCTATGACAACTCCAGACCTTGCCCTTTGCTTGGCTCCAGAACCCATCAGTCTTGATTAATCCCCCATCAAACTCTGGCTCCACTCCCATTGTTTGCAAGGCCTCCATTTACCCCACAATCTATTTGTATTGCCCAAGCACAAAATTTGATATACTTGGTCCTAGACTCCCCTGGACCACTCTGGACTTGCTCAGACTGCTTCCCTTGACTTCTCCTCACAAGTCCCTATTGTTTGTGCCACCTCTGGAATGCTAGGTTATAAGCACAGGAGATTGCATCCACCTAGTAAGGACTTGCTAGTATAGCTGAGCCTCCATAGTCAGCAGAACCTGACATAATATCAAAACTCCTCCTTACTCCATTCTCAATGTCTGTGTATAACCCTGCATACAACCCAGCCAGCCACCTAACTGATGTCTACAGTTGGCTGGCCCCTGAAAATCAATATGCTCCATTCTACCCAGAACTACTTAGGAATTAGTACATTTCCTGCCATTGGACCCCTGAGCCCAACCAGGCATTCTATGTGCCCTCCATAAGCCAGGGAATACCCCCAGGCTGGCGCCACCCTCCAGCATTCCCTGCCAATGGCAACTATCCCTGCATGTACCCCAGAGGATTTTTTGCAGCACTCTCCAACTCTGCTTACCTCCCACCTACTCACTACTATGTATACCCAGTTCCCACTGCAGCCCCAGCCCCTCTGGAGCACCCAGATAATTATTTCCCTCCTTAATTGCCATTTCCTGCTCAAACCCCTCCCTCCCCCAGATAGCAATGAGTTAAAGCCTACATCCAGCAGCATGACAAAGTCCTCCACTCCCTCCACCTCTCTCCTCCAGAAATTGCAAGGCATGCCTGTGCTCTTCTCATCAACCTAGGCTACTCTGACACTTCTGCAACTCCAGAAGTTTGGGCAGATTGGCTCCTTGACTTCCACAAATGTCACTTGCAGGAAAACCTCCCAGAAACCATACAAGGCACTCTGGGAATCAATGCCAACCTGCAAAACAAGTTCTGCACTCTAGTCAAAGACATCCACACTAGTCCGAACTCCTGTCTATTCAAAGATCCTCAGAACCCCTCCCACTCTTTCTATGTGCAACACAAGGAACCCATCAAAACATGAAGCAAAGCCCCACCTCCTATTCCCCGCCAGCAGAAAGAGCTTCATGCAGTATCCAACATTCTGAGAAGCCTCAACTCCACGAGGAGACTAATTGACCAACCTGCTGCTCATGCCCTGGCCCTCTTCACTTGTTCTCAGACAAACTCCATCCCTAGCACCTTCTATACATGGCACCAACCTTCCACCCCCAAGCCCTATACCCAACAGCCACCCCTGCATGTCAACAATAACAATTGAACTCTCTCCTACATTGACAATCCTGGTAATTCTGCTGATGAGATCATCCCATGCAATAGCCCTCTATAAGACAGACTCCCTCACTTTGACTTCTGTGCCCCTCATGTCAATGCTCCTCTACCCTGCCAGAACATCCCAGTTCCCCTAAGGCAGCCCACAGGCCCCAGAGCACCCCAACCCCCTTTTCCTATCAACCCCCCTCATCCCCTATCCATTCCAATGCCCAACTCCCCTACCAACACTAATTACTTTGGACTCTCCACCACTAGAGGACCTCCTCCTTCTTGATGGGCCCCAGAGCCTCCTCTGGGCAATGTGGGCCAACTCCCCAGCAGCAGGCCTCCCAATAGTGAACCTCCTTGAAGATGGGGCCTGGCCATGGACAACTTCCCCCCTCAGTGTGGAAACAGGAACAATTACTACTACTACTACAATGCTGGACCCCACCCTGAACCCAAAATGCCTAGGACAATACTCGCAATGCACTGGCTTAGGAAGGAAAGCTAAGCCCAAACCATTTACTAGTCACAACTCCTGGAAGTGGAGAATATTCCTAACACAATGTCTAACCATGTTCTAAGCTAAGCCTATTACCTTTCAGCTTGAGAGCTCATAAGTGGCCTTCACCACATCATATTTGCAGGGCATTGCCTTTGACCACTACACAGTGCTACTCCAGTTCAACCCCAATAATACTGTGCTCTCCAATTGGCTTGCCTTCACCCAGGAATTCTCCAGTAAGTTTAGCATCTTTGATACTGTAGTGGAAGTGGAGGAGAATCTCTTCAACCTCCAAATGTGCAACAACAAACACTTCATGACCTTCATTGTACAATTTGAACAGGATGCCTATAAAACAGGATGGAATTACAATGCCCTCCAATTTGCCCTCCAATGCACCCTGCCATAACAAATTAAGGATGTTCTCTGCCTCAGACCCAAGCAAACTACATACAACAGCTACAAGGCACTTGTTATTCAGGTTGACCAATGTTATTAGGAAGACCAGAGTGAGAACATGGCACTGTGGACTACATGGAACACCTCCAGCAATACCAACTGGCAGGCCAGAGCAACAAATGGCAACCAACCCTCAACCCCTGCCCCCACCAACCCTGCACTCCATTTTCCTCCAGGCTAAGGGCCTCCCAGTGCCAATCAACTCCTGGGACCATGCCCCCCTGCCTAACTCAATGCCACTGACCCTAGAGGCCTCAGAATCCCTGGATGCCAACTCCAATGACCTTGATAATGTTCTGGACTCCACTGACAACTAAAAAGCTCTATGTGCAAACAAAATTCAGAATAGGCCCTGAAATGACATATTGGAGAAAACTCAGGGACAACAATAGAAGGAGAGCACATGCATCCTATGTGGTGAGCAGGGACATTTTATCAGTAATTGCTCTAAATGCCAGGTGATGGGATGCACTGTATGGACCATTAACAGGGAAGACTGCAACTATCAGTTTATGGAAAACAAGTCAGCAGTTTAGGTCTTAAAGATGTACTAGATCACAGACCAGACTCTGATGTCTTCTCCACCCTAGCCACACTCCTCCACACAATGGTACTTGCCCTGGGCAACAGCCCAGCACACCTCCCTTCTCACTCCTCCACCACCCTCCACCTCTGCACCACCATCTCCTTCTCCAACAACCCAGTCTCCACACTGATTGACAGCAGCGCCATGAATAACTTTGTTGACAAATCCCTGGCAGCAGTTGCTCCTCAATGCCTCTGATTCCTTCCTACCCCAATCCTCCTCAAACTCTTTGACAGCAGCCCCACTCCCACCAGCAATATCACACACTGTGTGGAAATGACCTGACCTTTGCCAATGGATGACAACAAGAACTCTGGTTACTTGTCATGAAGCTACATTCCTCCATCCTCATTATCCTAGGCTTCTCATGGCTCTGTTCCACCAACCCCCGCATTGACTGGCCCAGCCTCACCTTTCACCTTAACTAGAACAACTCAACTTACTCTGGACTAGTACTCTTCAATGTCTCGCCCCTCTCCAAGAACTCTGAGCATACAAATGACCAACCCTGGACCCCCCTGCAGCTCTGCTTGAAGTCCACACAGTTGTTTGTCATCAATGTCCAGCTCAATGGCTCACCCATAGTCCTCCCCACTCTTGTTGACAGTAGTGCCTCTGGTACATTTGTCAGCAGCCAGCTTAACCTCCAACACTATGACCTCAACAAACTCCTCAAGCTCCAACTCTTCAACAGAAGCCCTGCTATGATAGGAATCACTCAACATCATAACAACACCCTCACCCTCAACAATAACCTAAGGTTCCAGGCTTGGCTTCTTGTTACCCAGCTCCCCCCATCAACTCCAATTATGCTCAGACTTCTGTGGCTGCAGGACATCAACCCCAACATTGATTGGAAGAACCTCACCATGTGATTCCCCAGCCCTGAAGCAAGTCTAGTGGCCACCATCCCCCTTCACCTCCAACTCACCTCAGACTCTGACATCCCCAATCCCAATATCAGCACCTCCAGAGCAACCCAACACCCTTTAATTCTTGATGGTAACCAAGAAAGTAAAGAAAATGCACCCCCACCTTGGTCACTCTTGAGCAAATCACAACAGCTGCCCCCCCAACATACCCTGGAATCAATATAAAGGTCTGCAGTACCCCAACCAATGATTCTCAACCTCTTCAAACAACTCCACCACCACTCCAGATTTAGCTGCTGCTGCCCCATTGCTCACTCCTGTTGACTCTGTTGACCCTGACATCAAAATCATCAGTGCTGCCCCCTTCACATGCATTTTGCAAAACAGCACCCCTGCCTTCCAGCTGCAGATCATGCCAGCCCTACCCAAGGAGTACCTCCACATAGAAACTACTCCACCAGAATGCAAAATGGAGGAGCAGATCCTATACAAAGTAGTTCCCCCAGAATATTATGAATTTGCTGACATGTTCTCTGAAGGGAGTGCAAAAGAGCTTCCTCCACATCACTCCTACAACTACAAGATTGATCTTGAGGGAGGCACCTCACCTCTGTTTAGCAAAATCTACAACATGTCCAAGATTGAACTCCAGGCCCTGAAGACTACCTCAACAACATGCTCAGCAAAGGTTTCATATGCCCATCAATCTCTGATGCCAGTGCTCCAGTTCTGTTTGCCAAGAAGAAGGATGAGTCACTCTAACTCTGTGTAGATTACTAGGGACTCAACAAAGTCATCAAAAAGAACTGGTATCCTCTCTCCCTGATCAGAGACCTTGTTGACTGCCTCTGCAGTGCCAAGATCTACACAAAAATAGACCTCTGCTCTGGCTACAACAATGTCCAGATTGCTCTGGGACATGAATGGAAGACCACCTTTCACACCTGCTATGGCCTTTTTGAGTATCTAGTAATGCCCTTCAGAATAACTAACTCCCCTGCCACATTTCAGTACTTCATGAACAATATCTTCCATGATGTGAACAACGTCTTTGTAATTGTATACCTAAATGACAGCTTGATCTACTCAAATTCACTGGAGGAGCATCTGGAGCATGTCCACCACATCCTGAAATGACTCCAAGAATACCACCTTCATGCCAAACCCAAAAAATGCTCCTTCCATATGATGGAGGTCAAATACCTTGGAGTTATTGTCACTCCTGACAGCATATGCATGGATCCTGCCAAGGTTGAAGCCATTCTCAACTGGCCCCTGCCATGGGATGTCAAGGAGGTATAGTTGTTTCTGGAGTTTGCTAACTTTTATTGCTGATTCATTGACAACTACTCTGGGATCACCAAACCCCTCAACTGACTCATGCAGAAAGACAGTCCTTGGGATTGGGACAGCAAGTGCTAAAGCATATTCCTCCTCCTCAAAAAGGCCTTCACCTCTGCCCCAATACTCTGCCACTTTGACCCCTTCCTTCTGATCATACTCAAATGCAATGCTTCCAACTATGCTATTGCCAGAATACTCTCCCAGTCAGACTCCAGAGGCAAGGACCTCCACCCCATTGCCTTCTACACTCATTCAATGATCCCCATGGAGCTCAACTACAATATCTATGACAAAGAACTCCTTGTGATTGTTGAACCTTTTTGTCAGTGGTGGGCCTACCTCAAAGGATCTCTGTACTGCATTCAAGTCTACTCTGACCATAACAATTTGCAGTACTTCATGACTACAAAACAGCTCAGCCACTGCCAAGCTTGATGGTCCAAAACCCTCTTGGAGTATGACTTCACCATCCATTACTGCCCCAGACAACTTGGCACAAAGCCTGACACACTTACTTGGAGGTCTGATGTGTATCCAAACAAGTCATTTGAAGCTGAGCAGAACACATTCAACCATCAAGCAGTAATCCCCCCTGAGCATCTGCATGCCATGCTGATTTTAAATGAAGAAGGAATCCTCCACCAAATCAGAAACTCACCCCTGGACTCCTTCTTCACTCAGCACAACTCCTGCAACAACTCTGCCAATGAGTTGAACATTGAGAACCCCTTTATGCTGTTTCTAGACCACCACCTCCTACTCCAGAGTGGACAAATCTATGCTCTAGACCACAAGTCCATTTGCCTCAACATACTCTGGCAACACCATGACCACAAACTCCATGGACACCCAGGAATTTGTAAGACCCTTCAGCTCATCTTCTGGACTTACTTTTGGCCAGGAATGAAGAAGGACATCATGCAATATGTAAGGGCCTGCAAACCTTGTCTCTAAGCCAAGGTACCCTGCCACCACCTCCATGGACTGCTGAAACCCCTCTCTGTTGGTCAGCACCCCTGGTCCTCAATCTCAATGGACCACATTGTCAAACTCCCTGACTCTGAAGGTTTTGATGCCATCCTCATTGTTGTCTGCTGCCTCACCAAGCAAGCCCTTTTTATTCTCTGCCACATCACTGACAATGCTCCAGAGTTTGCCAAGCTGTTTCTTGATCATGTATTCTCCAAGCATGGACTCCCAGACAACATCATCTCCAACCACAGGCCTCTATTTGTCTCCCATTTCTGGAAACAAAGCACTCAAAATAAAGACCAACCTCTTGACTGCCTACCATCCAGAGACCAACAGACAGACAGAACAAGTAAACTAGATGTTGGAACAGTATCTTTGCCTCTACATTAACTATTTACAGAATGACTAGCATGCAGAACTCCCCCTTGCTGAGTTTACCTACAACAATATGTCTCACTCTGCCACTGGAGTTTTCCCCTTCTATGCCAACAAAGGCTACAATCCCCAACTCACACTATTCTTCAAAGATATCCCCTCCCACATCACTCACAAAGTTGCTGAAGACCTTCAGTCCCTTCACCAGTTCCTCCAGGACAAAATCAACACTATCAATCAAGCCTACTCTAAACATGCCAACACTCAATGAAATCCTACCCCTGACTGGCCCCCCAGCACCTTGGTATGGCTCAACTAACAAAACCTCAAAACTCAGAGGCCCTCCATCAAGCTTGATCACAAATGCCTTGGCCCCTTCAAGTCCTCTGGAAGGTCTTGATGCATGCCTACAAGCTCAACCTATCCCTGAGTCTAAAGGGCTTCTACCCTATATTCCACATGCACCTCCTCAAAAAACATGCTCTGGATTCCTTCTCCAGGCAATGCCCCAGTCAACTGCCCCCTGTTAAAGTCAAGAACAAATATCACTACAAGCTTGACCAGATTCTCAACTCCCACTTGGTCCATAGCTGGCCTCAATACTTGGTCTGCTGGAAGGGCTATGGGTCTGAGGACAAGACTTGGAAACCCCAAAAAAACTTTAACAGAGCCCCTGACAAACTCTGGAACTTCCATTGATGACACCCCACCAAGCCTCGGGACCCCCAGAACTAGTCAACACAGGTAGCATTAGTGGACATAACTCCTGCCTCTAGATTCATTAGGGATTCAACTTCCACAAGTAACTTCCTACATAATTCATTTACTCCTCCTCACTTAATACTAAAAAGCATCCAATTATTCAGGTGGAATGTCCAGAAAGGGCTGTATATATGATATTACACAATCTTACAAAGTTCAAGCAGGCATAGAGCACAAGAAAACAAGTCCAAGAAACTCCTACTCCTCCCCTTCTAGTTTGACTCCCATTATTTTCTCTTCTATGCCTATCTCCAGTTGAGCCACCACCATTGCCAGGACCTCCAGATGTCCTGGAAAGGGCTCTGCTACATCCATCGCCACCTCCCACCACACTCTGGAGTCCACCATCATCCTCTGTCAATGCCCCACCAGCAAGTGCCCCATCTGTGTGACCCCCTGCCCCAGCTCTAGTAGGAGGTCCCTGGGCATCCTTGCCAGCCCATTGTGGATAGATCCCAGCACTGCTAATGCTCCATTAAGAAGGATGTGGTGCTTTCTGGCCCAGTCTGCCAGAGTGGGATTAGCCCAGCAAAAAGAGGAAGCAAGAAGACACTCACAAAGCACCCCCTGCTGCCCTGAGGCTGCCTTATTGGCAAGCCACTCCTCCTGCCTCCTCACTGCCTCCACCATGGCCCAGAGTACCTCTACATGGGATGCTCTCTCTCCCTCTTATATGCCCAATGCCTCTAACTACTGCACTGCCATTTCTACCTGCACCTCCAACTACTCCATCCATGCCTGTACCTCCTGAAGTTGAAACAGCTGCTCCATGGCTGCCCCCACAGCTATGTCCTTATTCCTCCATGCAGCATCCCTGTCCCTCCATGCCTTGTCCCACTCCCTCTGCACTGCATCCTGATCCTTCACAACTCATTGGACCTCCTCCTCGCAAATTGCCAGCAGCTGCTCCAACCCTTCAACCTAACAATGCAAGAGGGTCTCAGTAGCCAACCACAATGTTCCCATAGATTGCTTGATGGGGGCTCCAGAGCCTGGAGAATACACTTGCGGGCCTGGGGGCTCTGCCATTGCCTGCTTGCCCCATGCTTGCTTGCTTGGCCCTGCCTCTAGCAATGGGAATGCCCTCCACTTCCTCTTGTTACATGTTGAGGGGGCCCCCTCCCACCACCTGCTCCATGGGGGCCCAATCTTCATTGTAGACTGCCCCATGCTACTCCCACCCTCTATCTTGGAGCCCCACTCCAACACTCTGCCCCTCTGCCCTTCCTCCAGCTGCACCACAACCCAGTCTCAATCCCATCCTTGCTCCACTGCAACATAAGCAGCATGCTAACTCAAAGTGATAGAGCACTTCTTGTGCTCTGAATGACATAGGAGGCACATGGACATGTTTTGCCACAACCCCAGCATGGGCTCCTCAAACTTACACTGTTCCTCCCACTGGGTGCAGGGCACACACTGTGGGAGTAGATTAGCTTAGAGAGGGTAAGACCATACTGATCACTCACTAGGGCTGCTGCCTGGCACTACTCAAGGGCTGGAGGACCCCTTGCCCACCCCACAACCTCTGCAAACTATTCTGGCATCACTTCTGCCTGCACACAATCCTTGAAACTGTGGGAACAGGTTGGAACACTCCTAGACTAAGAACAGGCCAGGAATGCAAGGAGGGGGCTGCCTCTGATGCTGGCTGCACTGGGGCCCCACTTGACAACAACCTCAATAGACCTGCCACCACCACGGACAACTCTGTCAAAGTCAAGTCAGCCCTAGAATGCAAGAAATAGGACTGCACTCATGACTGCAATACATGGCTTGGACCTGCCTACAGTTCTGGGCTCTGACAGTCCCAGTGTTTCTGTCTCTGAGAGGGGAGCAAGAATCTTGCTCCTCCTTCTTAATTGGCCTGGTTTGTTCCAGTAGAACATAGCCTTCTGGCCATGTATAAGTGGTATTTTCTTAGAACACCACCCCTTCATTGTCCATATAGGACTTTCCAAAGTCCTCCATATCCCCATTGCAAAATTGCTGTAGAGTGATTAGATCTTCCCAAGTCAGATGCTAAGTCTGGTGCTATGATTGTGCCCAATGTGGCCTGTTGTTGATGGTCCACAGCAGCCTGTCTAGCCACATAATCATGCAGTGTCTCACCAGGCTGCTGTGGTGCTTGCAACAGAGTCAATGCTTTGTTGACTGGGGATAGTGGGGGTACATAGGCTCCACCAAGATACAGTGACAGCATTGCAGACAATGCCTGCAATCCATGTAGCTTCTTGTGCTAGTTGTGATCCATTACCTCCTGTGCTAAGAAGAGCATGTAAATATCCATATATTTCACTGGATCTGCTGGGATGATGTTATCTCCCAACAACCTCTGAATTGCAATGTGTTTAGCTACACTAGTAGCTAAATGTTGCTGAGTTGAGGTTTTAGGGACCTCAACATAGTTCTGCCAGAACACCACCACCCATCTACAAAAGATGTTGTCTGGATGAGCCTCACTGTCCATATCAGAGGTGTCTCCAACATCCTCTAGTATTGTCTTGAGGAGTGCAGCTGAGGCTGCTGATTGCATATCCAGTGCAGGCCCAGCTCATGATCATACAGGACCACAAGCCCTGTATGAGAAGTCTTCTTCACTCCTTAGCAGTGTTCCCACTATTGAGGAGTTGATCTGATCTCCTGCAGCAACTGGGAAGGATCAAAGTCCTTCCAGCCTCAGCACTGTAGGTGCATACAAGGGGGTTTTCCCTTTGTCTGCAGATGCCATGGTGCCTCCTGGCTCTACTGTTGGATATAGTTGAGTAGAGGGCCCTTGAGAGCCCTCTGCTGTTACATTCTTCCAACTACCTGCAGGTAGTTGTACTGGAGTAACTGCTGGCAGTTCTCCTGGCATCATAGCACTCTCCCTGCCCCCATCATGATGTGACATGGCAAATTCCAACATCCCATGTAGAGCACTCTTCAATGCTCCATCAAACTCTGTCTTGGACCTAGGCCCAAGCACCTGATCTTCCATGGTCACCATGGTGCCCATTGTGGAAGGTGCATGTCAAAAATCTTAAAGTGCTGATCATAACTAGTGGCAGTGAACTTCTTTCTAAGAAGTTTGGGTTCCTGCTTTGCAAATAAGTTAACACTTGTTTGACTTAAAGAAATGTAATGTTTCTATTACAGTTTGTACAGCTTACAGTTCACACTCCATAAGTCAAAACCAGTTGTTAGTTCTGTCTACATAGTATGAAGTAAAGTGCTGCCTTACATAAGTAAATGTATAGTACTTTTGGAGATAGCATTATGTGATGCTATCCATATAATTAAGTAATAATAGAGTTCATAGAGAAAGGTGAAGCAAGTAATGGGCACTCCATTACACTCTTTGTCTGATTCAGGACTATCCAGTCTTGAATGCAATGACAGTAAAGAATTGCTATCCCTTGCCACTCATCTCAGAACTTGTCAACAACCTTTGAGGTGCATGCTACTTCACCAAGTTGGACATCTGTTGGGGCTTCATCAATGTGTGCATCAAGGAGGGAGATGAATGGAAGGCAGTGTTTTGAACCAATAGTGGACTCTTTGAATCTCTGGTGATGTTCTTTGGCCTCACAAACAGCCCAGCCACTTTCCAGACTATGATGAATGACATCTTCTGTGACCGGATTGTGAAAGGTGTTGTTTGTGTGTATCTTGACAATATTCTCATTTACACTAAAACCTTGGAGGAGCATTGCCAGGTCACATGCATTGTCTTAGAATGCCTCCACCAATACCAGCTCTATTTAAAGCCTGAGAAATGTGAATTTGAGCAGACTAAGGTGGAGTACCTAGAATTGATCATCTCACATGGAATGGCTGAAATGGACCCCATTAAAGGAGCAGATGTAGTAGAGTGGCCTGGGCCAAGGAACAAGAAGGAAGTACAGGCCTTTGTTGGGTTTGTCAACTTCTACTAGAGGTTCATACAGGATTTCTCCCACCATATCCATCCCCTCTTTGACCTCACAGGCAAGGATGCAGCATGGCAATGGGAGCCTCCACATCAAGCTGCCTTTGACACCCTCAAACAAGCTGTTACCTCAAAACCTGTCCTCCTATTTACAGATGATGACTCTCCCTTCTGAGTCAAAGCAGATAGCTTGGACTTTGCCACAGGAGCAGTCCTCTCCCAGCAGCCCAAGGAGAATGGCAAGTGACATTCAGTAGCCTTTTACTCCAAAAGCCTTAATGCAGTAGAAATGACAAGGAGATGCTTGCCATTATTTGGTCCTTTGAAGAATGGTGACATTTCCTTGATGGTGCACAGCATAAGCTTAAAGTCTGGATGGACCACAAGAACCTGGAGTACCTCTGCATGACTAAGAAGCTGAATCAACATCAAGCTCAGTAGTCCCTGTATCTGGCCAACTTTGACTTCTCACTGCATCACAAGCCAGGATGGAACATGGGCAAACTGGATGCATTGTCCAGGTGGGCTGACCATGGCACAGGGGCAGAGGATAATGACAACATTGTCCTTCTCAAGCCAGAGCTCTTTGCTATCTGTGCTCTAGAAGGGATTGTGGTCCAAGGGGTGAAGGCAAACATCCTCAGAGACATCCAAAGAGGGAACTGGAAGAGTGTGCAAGAGGATGCTATTGCCTAGGCTGCACAGGCCCTATGAGCTTGACAAGCAAGTCTGTGCATGCAGATGAGTGGGGTCTTCAGGATGAACTTCTGACCTTCTGAGCATGCATCTACATGCCTAACATTCCAGAACTTCACCAACACATTGTGGAGCAACATCACAACACTCAAGTAGCTGAACATCCTAGAAGGTGGAAGATGTTAGAGCTGGTATCCTGGAATTACTGGTGGCCTCAAATCTCCCAATATGTGGGCACCTACACTAGCACCTATGATGTCTGCCTCTGCATCAAGCCTTGCTGCCAGGCACCCATGGGGCAGCTCTACCCTCTCCCTATTCCAACTGCTTGCTGGAGTGTTGCATCAGTAGATTTCATTGTGGAACTCCTAGATGCTCATGGGTACAATGCAGTGATGGTAGTAGTGGACTTCTATGGCAAATGGGCTTACTTCATCCCTACCCACACCACATGCTCCATCTTGAGAGTGTCTAGCCTGTATTGGAAGATTGTCTGGAAGCTCCATATTCTATAAGATGGGTATGTCTCTGACCAGGGCCTCCAGTTTGTGGCAGAATTCACTTGAGAACTGTAATGCCTGCTAGGCATGAAGCTCCATACCACCACAGCCTATCACCCTCAGTCAGATGGGTAGACAGAACATGTTAACTAGGAACTGGAACAGTATCTCCACCTGTTTTGTAATGAGAGGCAGGATTACTGGGATGAGCTGCTGCTGGATGCTGAATTCCAATACAACAACCATGTTCACTCTTCAATGCAGATGACTCCATTCTTCCTGGACACTGGCAGGCACCCTTGCATGGGATTTGAACCTCAGGCATGCCCCTTTGCAAACAACTCCATCAACAAGTTTGTGGACCAGATGAAGGAGGCACAGGAGGAGGCAATAGCTGCTTTGGTGAAGGCCAAGGAATATATGGCACAGTACTATGATTGCCAACAGACATCAGCCCCAGTTTACAAGCTTGGAGACCATGTGTACTTGGATAGCTTGGACATCAAGACAACAAGCCATCCCAGAAGCTGTCACATTGTCATCTTGGCCCCTTCATGGTTGAGAAGAAGGTAGGACCTTTGGCATACTGACTTAAACTCCCAGCAGGCCTATGCCCATTGCACCTAGTCTTCAATGTTGTCAACTATTTCCAGCCTCAGAGGATCCAATCCCAGGCTGCCACCCTAAGCCACCCTCACCACCAGTCCTGCCCAACAATGAGGAGGAGTATGAGGAAATCTTGGATAGCAGGATATTCCAAGCAAAGTTGCAGTACAAGGTGAAATGGAAGGGATATGGCATCAAGGACATTTCTTGGGAACTACAGGCTAATGTATGTGTACCAACTCTGGTCTGGGACTTTTACCATAGGCATTTCAATGCCCCAAAAGCCATTTGAGGCATCTACCCCATCTCAACAGCTGACCAGGCAATTTGTGACTTCTTCTACCCAGTATGTCAAGATGGCACATACTAGAGGGGGGGTGATGTCAGGGGATTTCCCATTCCTCCTCTGTCCTGTTCTCCCTCCCTATGGTTTCCCTTTATTCTCCTTTGCCTTCCCTATCTGCTGGTCCCAGCTCTAGCCCTCAGGCTGCACCAGTCCTCTGTCTGAAATTCTGACAAGTGTTGCCCCCTCTACATGGCCTCTCACCAGGCCCCTGAATTATTTTCTGTATTCCCAGCCTACCACTTAGTGTAGGCCTTCCATTCTTGAATCACAGGTATTTTCAACCAAAGGCTATCTTTTGGTTATATTTTCACATGGTCACATGCTGGGAGTCCAGAGATTGAGGCCATTTACAATGGATTTCTGTTTATTTATTTGACTCTGGATTTAGTTGTTGTTGGGTGTTTTTTTCCAGAAGTTCTAGAGTAAATTTTCCAAACACTGGCATTGGAGATCCTTAGACTTGTTCTCTTTGGATATTCCTCTACCAGGTGAGTAGCTCCCTCTGCCAGTTGTGTAATTGAGCCACAGCCTCCAGAGGTTTCCCTTACAGACATGAAGATACCTTGTTGGAATAAGTGACATTCTTTGTTTTGGTAGGGCCTGATGTTAGCAAGGAGCAATCTAGCAGTACATTGCAAGTCTCAATAATAATCAGAGAACCTTCCCAAAAGTTGCAAGTCTGCTGTTGAAAGTCTGATTAACAAGTCATTTGAGGTTGCTAAGGTTGTAACAAGCACTAGTGTCAGTGCCAGAGTACAGTCTGAGCACTGCTGCCTTCCATTCCTGATAGGTATAATGTCAAGGTGTGTTGTTGCCAATTGTTAGATTGTCACCAAATCCTGGTAGGCTAAGCCAAGTTTCCACCATGTCATAAGAGACATAGCAAGCCACATATTCCTTTTTCTAGGTATCATCAGCAATACCACAGTTAGCAAAGAGATATTCCAATTCCTTGAAGTACTGGGGAAGCTTCCTGGAGTGACTTGCATCCCACTTAGGCACAGTGGTGTTGTTGCAGGGTAGCATTCAAGCACAATGCACAGCAGGGTTATTATTCACATTAGCAGTTGTCAGTATTAGTGGTGGAAGGGGGTTTTGAGTGTTGATAGTAGGCAAAGTAGGAATGGAATGTGCTTCTAGAAAGAAGATTGAAGAGTCAGTTGCTGTTAGTAGTGATAGGGGAGCATTGAGGAAGCTTTCCACAAAGGTGTCTAGGAAGTCAGCAAGTATTTCACTAATGTCTTGGAGGTTCCTAGCAGTTTCTAGTTTGTTGGCAAGGGGTTGTGGTTGAGTAAGTGGTGGTGAATTCTGGGGAGTCAACAGAGAATGATGCAAAAGTTCACTAAAAGTTTCCAAGTGATGTTTTGCTTGAGCTCTGGTTTCTGGCAGAATGGTTACCTAAATATCACTTGCAGTGGGCTCCAAAATGATGTGCTCCTATGCTGCCTAGCTGCCATGCAGAAAACCAAAAAGAAGGCCTGAATACTGGAAACTAGATAGGGTAGCTGGCAATATGAAATAATAGGGGTGAGTCAGTAATTGTCCCAGAAAGCAAGAGCTAATAGAGGGTAAGGGGTATGGAGGAGTCAAGTGCAGCCTAAATTGCCAGATGATAACAAAAGGTTGCTAAGTTGCAGCAACAGCATCTGCCAAAGTGTCCTTGATACATGCTGGATGTCAGTATGATAACCAAGTATTTGTATGTGATGTCAACAAGATGTATAATAAATGTCAGTAATAATAAAAGAGCATACCTAACATCAATGTCTGAAATGTAGATGCTGTTCAGGTATGTTTGTCAGCAAGACAAGAAAAATGATAAGAAAGAAGTCACATGGCTTTTAATATATCCATTTTTTTTGAAAAGAGGTATGGTTGTTGCTAGGTAAGGTTGCTAGCAATTGTTACTAATGAAGGTCTCAGCCTTATTGTTCTAGACCCAAAGGCCAGACTCCACATGATGAGGCTTGTGATCCAGAAGTCCTGTGATCACTAAAATCTTGTGCAAAGGCTACACTATTCCAGACCTTGGGGCTAGACCTTGTGTGATAAGTGGCATGACTTGTGCATGGTCATGTGGAATCTAGTTAGATACTGCCCAATTATAAATGTCAAAATAGTGCTCAGCAACAATTGGGTTTATCATTGTACTGTTGGCAGTTATTACACCTTATGGGCTCCCAGATATCCTTACAGATCAGTACCTGTTGACCCCCAATGAAAACTTGCCTTTCTACAAGTGCATTGGCAGTGTCAGCATTATTGCAGGAGATTTTGAGGAAAGCTACATATTTGGAATGTTTCCATTATGGGTCATGCAGCTTATGGTTCACCCAACATAAGTCAAAACCAGTCAATAGTTCTGTCTATCTATATACTATGTGACGACCCCTGGGAAAGTGGCTGTGCCTCAATCTTCCAACAACCTGGGAAGATTCCTTATGTAATGCTCATGTAAAATTACGTAAGTTGGCTGGCTTCAAATTTTCGGCCTTTTCCTTTGGTGTGTGGCAAAGATCAATCATTGCACCGAATCACTCTTTCTTTTGACCTCTCTTTCCAATATGAAGCATCAACCATTCTCTCTGCTCTGATACTGTGAGAAGAAGCTTTGTTTGGCCTGATAGACTCTACTGACCCTCTTTTGGAGGTTTTTACACTCAACCTGGCCATGTATGCTCTACTGTTTGTCATCTCCAATCACTGATCATAGCTGATAACTAGATTTCCACTATTGCATCCTTCTTCAGGCTTTTTCTGAGCATTGAGTAGCTTTCTCTTCTTTCAGGTGGGCTTTCTTTTCTTTGCTTAATTGTCCAATAGCTGATTTTGGTGGTTGTTTCTATATTGAAGCTGAATTGGGCTAGGTGTACTCTTTTTTTGAGTGTAACTTTTAGGGACAAATCATGGCTGAAATCAGACTTCACTACATTCTTCATTAGGCTCTCTTTCTGAGTGTTCAGTAGCTTTGCAGGTATGCTTTTTCTATATTTGTCTGAGAACTAATTCAAGTATTATCCATTTTCTTTTCTAAACAGTTATTGGCTTTCTGCTTTTAAGGTAGATCTCTTTCAAACACCAAATTGCTAATCTCTGTGAATTTCAGCACCTAATGTATATGAGTTGACAGTGTAGTATAGATATTCTCAATAGTTCTGGGACTTAGCATTGAGTTTGAAATACAAAGACCTAACTGAACAAAGTGAGGTTGGGTCTGGGACTTGGCATTGAGTTTGAAATACAAGGACCTAACCGAACGAAGTGAGGTTGGGTCTGGGACTAAGCATTAAGTTTGAAATACAAGGACCTAACCGAACGAAGTGAGGTTGGGTCTGGGATGAAGCATTGAGTAGAATATCGAGGACCTAACCAAACGAAGTGAGGTTGGGTCTGGGATGAAGCATTGAGTAGAATATCGAGGACCTAACCGAACGAAGTGAGGTTGGGTCTGGGATGAAGCAAGAGCTACAGGCCCGTGCCAAAGGCACGGGGCGTAGCTCGTGAAGTATGAAGTAAGGTGCTGCCTTATGTAAGTACTAGTACAATACTTTTAGGAATAGTGTCACATGATGCTATCAGTGTAATTAAAGATTAAATAATATATATGTATGCATGTAATGACTGCTCCATTACATAACCCCTTTTGAGTCTGTCAACAGACTCACCTCCACACAACTAAAGTTACTGCATAAAAGGGTGGGATACAGCATCCCACCCAAGGGTATGCACTGGAATTTGCATGCAAATTCCTATGTATATTTAGTAGTAGAATCAAACAATTCTACATGAGCAAATATACTTTAGCATGATGTCCAATTGCACTGAATGCCTAGTATGGGCCACTTAAGCCCACAGATAGTTTACCAATTTTTTGTGTGATGAGCTATGTTAGTAGCTCACCCTGCTTGTTCATCCATCTTCAAGGCCTCTGCTTCCTTGTTACTCATGATGTCTGCCCAGCACTCCAATACAGTGTTAGCTGTATCACTGGAGCCACTGGTTCTAGCTTCAGGGGCAGTAGGAGTAGCAACATTAGTTGCTACTGCCACTTCCATAGAACTGGGGACAATTTGTAGGGTTGTTGCTAGTTGGATGGGTGTAAGCACCATGGAATCATTGACATAGTCCAGCTCCATGGACTTCTCTGGAGGTGAGTCATCAGAAGATGCACCAGAGCTCAATGGTGGTGGAGCAGCTGTGGATGGGGCCACAGCTACTAATAATGATGGCCCCTCCTTAGTTGGGGCTGCACTTGTGGTGGGAGCCACTGATGAGGGCTGCTCTATAGCAGCTTGTGAGGCTCTCATGACCTCCACTAGTTAGTGCATGAGGTGAGTGAAAATACCATCCTCACCAAAGCACAGCCACTCAGCTGCATCAAGAGGAGAGTGACCTCTGCTCTCATGAATCTGGAGGAGCATGTGGAAGTGCTCCTGATTGTCAGCAGTGGGGATGTACTACCTGTCATATTCCAGTATGGGAGGGGATACCCCTATGGTTTGAAGTTGACGATGGCATTCATTGTCAACTCATGTGAACAAGTCCATATGCAGCATGCTCCCAGACCAATGGTGATCAAGAAAGCATATACCATAGGTATATGCATGATTCACCCAGGAGGGGGGCATGCAGTTAGTGAGAAGGTGACATATTACCTCCATCTTGGTCAAATTGTTAATTTGCACAGGCAGCACTTGCAGCCTACACAGAGTGAAGGTGTGGGAAGTAATACCTTCAAACTCCCCTACACCCAATTAGTAGTCATCTACCACATCTCAATAGAGATGCAGTTGAGCAACCACTATGGCAAACAGCCTCATATAGGCCAACTGTGCATGCAGCATAGTTGGGGCTAACACCCAACCCAGAATGTAGCTGATGACCAATTGTCAGTCTACACACAAGGAGGCATTGATGGCCACACCTGAGTACAGGTTCTGTGAACCTGAGTAGCTGTAGTGCAGGATGTACTGCACCCATGCCTGGATGTCAAAATGGCAGCTGATTGAGACTTGAGTAAGTTCTGCTCCCCACATATTATTATCTGTGCAGCTTAGCATGGCTGACAAATGGGAGGGTAAGGGGACTGAAATCCAATAGTGGGCCCCTTAGGGCAGAGATGTTTCCAACTCTGCTGGGGTGAGCTCCATAGCCTGCCTCATTGTGTGGGCCCTCAACTGTGGAGCTGTATAGAAGGAGATCCAATGGAACTCCTGAAGGCAGAGAGTGGCATAAATCCACTTCCTCATTGTGACCTTGGATCTGCCATTTCAAATGAGTTTCAGAATCAAAAAAATCTGCTCTGGATTTATGGGCATCTCCCAAGGAGCCCATCAATACAGTAATTTGTAACATGGGGATATGTGAGATATTCCAGCCATCTCCATTGAGCTGGCAAAGACTGCTTTGTCACCAACAAAAACTGCATTGGTTATTGGTGACCAATAGAAGTTGGGCTGTAGCATATCTCTAAAGTTATCTTGGTGCTCAAAGCATCTGCCAATCAACATGGTATCCCAGCCATCTGGTAGGTTGCTGGGCACTGTATTATTCAGATGCTTAAAGTCCATTTTGGACTTCTTAGCATCAATGGCTAACAGCCATTTGGTGTTAGCATTGTGCTGCTTCTTGCAATGACACTCATTAGTGTCATCATCATCCTTCTCATCATCACTACCTGAGTCAGGTGCCACTGGGGCACCTGCCATTGCTTGGGCAGCTGCTAGCTGAGTGATATAGAATTTTTTGTCATGTAGATCTTGGTGCACTGGTAGCCTATACTCCTGAGGGAGCACACCAGGCATAACATAGGTCCTTGATTTGAGGACTTCAATAACACCAGCTTCTGCTCACTGAAGAACATTAGCCGGAAAGGCAATTGGAGTGGCAACAACTGTAGAGTCATCTGCCTCTATCACCATTGCAGTAGCCTGTCTTGTACTAGCTTTCTTCATAGAGGGCTTTGATATTCCTTTTTTTGTTGCTGCTGGTTTTGGTGACTTTGCTTTAGCCACTACTGGCTTGGATGGCCCAGCTGAGGATGAAGCCACCTTGAAATCAGAGTGCTCGTCCATCCTCTGGTTATCATCAGCAGGCACCCTATCATTGTAGGGCATGAGTGGTGCTCTTTGGGTTGAGAATTCCTTGACAAACACAGAAGGCTTGGTGCAAGCCTTCTTTGCCTCTGGCAGGTTAGGAGGGGTTGCTATCTGCTTCTCCTTTTCCAATGCTAAATGGATAAGGTTTACATGGGCCTCATCCCTCTGATTTCACACAACATCAAGTTCACTCTGTTATAACCCATTCCATTCCCCCCTTCCCTTCATTATTATCCAACCTCAGATTCTACACAGTCCCTCTGTGAATCTCAGCCACACCCCCAGATCTTAGCCACAGTCCTGTTATTACTTCCACCTGACTTAGATCACTTTCACTTGACTTAGATCACTTCCACTTGTGTTAGATCACTCCCACCTGACTTAGATCACTTCCATCTTCTCCTTTTGGCAGTGTCCTACAGCTATATAAGGTCCCTTAGTCTGTAGCTACACCCCATCCTTGACATTACCTAATATCTTGTTGGTGTTCTGTTGTTATCTGATCTTCTCTCCATTCATTACTTGCTCTCATTTCTTAGTTTCTTAGTTTCTTTCTCTATTTACATACTTGCTGTTGGCATCACCTCCCCAAGGTGGTTTTGGCTCCTGTAAGAGTCCCCCTCCAGGACTGTGGTTCTGACACACTCAGACCTTGAGCCAGTGCCAGCTGAACTACTGAATTATCAAGGACATCAGCATCAATGTTCTCTGGAACTCTGGCTTCATGAAGCTGCTAGAGTAGATGAGCAATCTGCTCATCCACAGCAGACAAAGCTCAGGCTCTTTTGCTTTGCCCTTGCCCTTCTCCTTCACAGAGAAGCATTGCTCAACCATCTTCCAAGTGGTCAATAGGGGAGTACTACTCCTCTGTGCTAGTGCAGGTGGCAACATTGCAGTCACCTTGCCTGTAAGGGCAACCTCTGGAGGCTGTGGCTCAATTACATAGCTAGCAAAGGGAAATCCAAAGTCTATTCAGTACTGTACAGTGTCTACTGAGATAACTACTCACCTGGCAAAGGGAAATCCAAAGAGAACAAGTCTGGGGATTCCTTAAGCCAGGTGCAATGCTTCAGAGGCTTTAGAAGCATGAGAAACAACTTTATAGTATGACAGAGAAAAAAGACACAAGTGATGTGTCAGCAATTGGTCAGCAGTTATATAAGCTGGTGGCAGTGTCAAAGAGGCCACACTTGTCTGAATTATTAATAGAGAACTGGTGCAGCCTGATGGCTGAAACTAGGACCAATAGATAGGGAAAAGGAAGAAGAATGAAGGAAAACTATAGTGGGGGAAATCTGACAAGAACTGGAGAAGGAGAAGGGGAAACAAGTGGGATGTCCCCTAACATCACCCCCCTCTAGGATGCAGCACTTTGATGCACTGGGTAGAAGAAGTCATGAATTGCCTGGTCAGCTGGTAAAATAGTGTAGATGCCTCAAATAGCTTTTGTTGGGATGCCTACAGTAGAAGTCCCAGACCAAGCCTGATGCATGAACATTAGCCTGTGGTTTCTAAGAGATGTCTTTGATGCCATATCTCTTCCATTTTACCTTGAACTGCAACTTGCCTCAGAATACCCTGCTGTCCAAGATTTCCTCCACCTCATACTCCTCCTCATCATTGACCAGGACTGGTGGTGGGGGTGGCTTAGGGCAATGGCCTGGGATTGGATCCTCTGGAGCTGGAAATAACTTGACCACATTGAAGACTGGGTATAGTTGGCAAAGGCCTGCTAGGAGTTTAAGTCAGTATGCCAAAGGCCCTACCTTCTTCTCTACTGTAAAGGGGCCAAGATGACAATGTGACAGCTTCTAGAATGGCTTGTTGTCTTAATGTCCAAGCTATTCAAGTACACATGGTCTCCAGGCTTGTAAACTGGGGCTGGTGTCCATCAGTGATCATAGTACTGTGCCATGTCCTCCTTAGTCTTCACTAATGCAGCTTTTGCCTCCTTCTGTGCCCTCTTCATCTGATCCACAAACTTGTTGACAGAGTTATTCTCTGAGGGGCATCCCTGAAATTCAAATCCCATGTGAGAGTGCCTGCCAGTGTCTAGGAAGAACTGAGTCATCTGCATGGAAGAGTGAACATGGTTGTTGTATTGGAATTCTGCATCTGGCAGCAGCTTATCCCAGCTATCCTATCTCTCATTACAAAACAGGTGGAGATACTGTTCTAGTTCCTGGTTAACATGTTCTGTCTACCCATCTGACTGAGGGTGATAGGCTGTGGTGGTATGGAGCTTCATGCCTAGTAGGCATTACAGTTCTCAAGTGAATTCTGCCATAAACTGGAGGCCCTGGTCAGAGACATACCCATCTTATAGAATATGGAGCTTCCAGATATTCTTCCAATACATACTAGGTGCTCCCAAGGCAGAGCATGTGGTGTGGGTAGGTATGAAGTGAGCCTGTTTGCCATAAAGGTCCACCACTACCATCACAGCATTGTACCCATAAGCATCTAGGAGTTCCACAATGAAATACACTAATGCAACACTCCAGCAAGCCACTGAAATAGGGAGTGGGTGAAGCTGGCCCATAGGTGCTTGGTGGTGAGGTTTGGTGTGGAGACAGAGGTTGCAGGTGCTAGTGTAGGTGCCTACATATTGGGAGATCTGTAGCCACCAATAGTTCTGGGATACCAGCTCCAGCATCTTCCACCTTCTAGGATGTCCAGTCACCCAAGAGTTATGATGTTGTTCTATAATGTGCTGGCAAAGTTCTGGAATGCTAGGCATATAAATGCATCCTCTGAAGGTCAAAAGCCCATTCTAAAGACCCCACTCATCAGCATACACTGACTTGACTCCACTTGCCCATTGAGCTTGTAGGGCCTGTACAGCCTAAGCAACTGCATCCTCCTGTGCACTCTACTGGTTCCCTCTTTAAATGTCTCTAAGGATGTTTGCCTCATCCCCTTGAACCACAATCCCTTCTAGCACATGGATGGCAAAGAGCTCTGGCTCAAGGAGGACAATGTTGTTGTTATCTCCTGCTCCTGTACCATGGTCAGCCCACCTGGACAGTGTGTCTGGTTTGCCCATGCTCCATCCTACTTTGTGGTGCAATGAAAAGTCAAAGTTGGCCAGATACAGAGACCACTGAGCTTGACATCAATTAAATTTCTTAGCAGAACAGAAGTACTCCAGGTTCTTGTGGTCTGTCCAGACTTCAAACTTATTCCTGCACCCTCAAGGAAATGTTGCCATTCTTCAAAGGACTGAATAATTGCCAGCATCTCCTTGTTATGGATCTCATAGTTCTGTTCCATTGCATTAAGGCTTTTGGAGTAGAAGGCTACTGGATGCCATTTTCCATCCTCTTTTGACTGCTGGGAGAGGACTGCCCCTGTAGCAAAGTCTGAGCTATCTGCTTCCATATGGAATGGAGAGTCATTATTGGGGAACAGGAGGACAGGCTTTGAGGTTACAGCTTGCTTAAGGGCTTCAAAGGCAGCTTGCTGTGGGGGCTCCCACTGCTATGCTATATCCTTAACTGTGAGGTCAAAGAGGGGATGTGCATGGTGAGAGAAATCCTGTATGAACCTCTGATAGAAATTGATAAATCCAAGAAAGGCCTGAACTTCCTTCTTGTTCCTTGGCTCAGGCCACTCTGCTACACCTGCCACTTTAATGGGGTCCATCTTAGCCATTCCATATGAAATGATCAAACCCAGGTACTCCACTTTAGTCTGTTCAAATTTGCACTTCTCAGGCTTTAAATAGAGCTAGTGTTGGCAGAGGCATTCCAAGACAATGCACATGACCCAGCAATGCTCCTCTAGAGTTTTTGTGTAGATGAAAATATTGTTAAGATACATGCAGACAACACTTTCCACAATCAGATTATGAAAAATGTCATTCATTATAGTCTGAAAGGTGGCTGGGCTGTTGGTGAGACCAAAGAACATTACCAGAGGTTCAAAGAGTCTGCAATTAGTTTGGAATGCTGCCTTCCACTCATCCCCTTCTTTGATGCATACATTGTTGTAGCCCCAGCAGACATCCAACTTTGTGAAGTAGCATGCACCTCAAAGGTTGTTGACAAGTTCTGAGATGAGTGACAAAAGATAGCAGTTCTTCACTGTCATTGCATTTAGGACACAATAATCCTGAACCAGATAAAGAGACTTGTCCTTCTTCATAATAAAGAAGACTGGGGAAGCCATTGGAGACTTGAAGGGTCTTATTCATCCTAAGCTAAGATTCTTCTGCAGGAAAGCATCCAGCTCATCCTGCTCATGGGGTGCAAGCCAATAGACCTTGCAGCTGGAGGGCTCAGCATCTGGTATCTGTCAGGACCACAGTCCTGGAGAAGGACTCTTACAGGAGCCAAAACCACCTTGGGGAGGTGATGCCAACAGCAAGTATGTAAATAGGGAAAGAGACTAAGAAACTAAGAAATGAGAGCGAGTAATGAATGGAGAGAAGATCAGATAACAACAGAACACAAACACGATATCAGGTAATGTCAAGGCTGGGGTGTAGCTACAGACTAAGGGACCTTATATAGCTGTAGGACACTGCCAAAAGGAGAAGATGGTAGTGATCTAAGTCATAGCAGGAAGTGATCTAAGTCATGAGAAAGCAATCTGGAACAAGGGAAGCAATCCTGGAAGTGATCTTGAACAGGTGGAAGTGATCTGGAAAAGGTGGAAGTGATCTGGAACAGGTGGAAGTGATCTGGAACAGGTGGAAGTGATCTGAAACCTGTGGAAGTGATCTGGAACCTGTGGAAGTGATCTGTGCCTGTGGGAATGATCTGGAACCTGTGGAAGTGATCTGTGCCTGTGGGAATGATCTGGAACAGGAAAAGCGGTCCTAGAGGTGGCTAAAACCTGGATGTGGCTGAAACAGGACTGTGGCTAAGATCTGGGGGTGTGGCTGAGATCTAAAGAGGGACTGTGTAGAATCTGAGGTTGGATAATGGTGAAGGGAAGGGGGGAATGGAATGGGTCATGACAGTATCAGCTCAATTGCATGATCCCACTGCTTGCATTCTGGAAGTGAATCAATCACAGTGCCCATTGCAGAAGGTGCATGTCAAAAATTTTAATGTGCTGATTGTAACTCATTGCAAAAGGTGCATGTCAAAAATTTTGATGTGCTGATTGTAACTAGTGGCAGTGAACTTCTTTTTCAGAAGTTTGGGTTCTTTCCTTGCAAACAAGTTATTGCTTGTTTGACTTAAAAAATGTAATGTGTCCATTATGGGTTGCACAGCTTATGGTTCACACCTTGTAAGTCAAAACCAGTTGATAGTTCTGTCTACAAAGTATGAAGTAAGGTGCTGTCTTATGTAATTAATTGTATAGTACTTTTAGGGATAGTGTCATGTGACACTACCCATATAATTAAACATTATTATTAGTATTGCACAAAGATGAAGGCAAGTAATGGGTGCTCCATTACAGGGAATGTCACTTGCTGATTTAAATATTGGTTCAGTGTACTGATGGAGTTCTCTTCTAATTGCCTCCAAGTTTTCTTCATAAAGTTCCATAGATCTTGAAGCTAATTGCATGATGCCCAATCCTCCCATAGGTCACAAATAATTGGATCCAATCACAATGCAAGCAGGGTTAATACCAAACATGACTTGGTGTTGGAAGAGAGAGGGGGTTCCAAGGATTAGATCATAACCTGATAGGTTAATGACATTGAAATAGCATTGCTCTGAGATGGTTTGATATTCAAACTTAGTGGTTGCCCCAAAGGTGATACAAGATTGTGACTCTTGTACCACTAATTGCACTAGAACAGGCAAAGTGAGTTCCCATTTCTTTATCCCAAGCTGTTGTGCTAATGTACTTGAAACAAAGTCTCCCAGGGATCCTGAGTCCACCAAGGCATGGGCAGGGTGTCCATTGATGCAAACAACAATTACCAGTAGCTTAAGCACTAGCCTAGAAAGGTCTTTGGCATATGTAGCATTTTGTTGGATTGAGGAGTAAGTTCCTGTGGGTATCTGCTGACCATTCAGTTCTAGGACCCACAGACATCCATCCTCAATTTCAAGATGTAATTTGCCAAAGGCAGAAGCCCAGGTATGAATCAAGTTGAGCTTGTATTCACTGTTTACAAGTTTGTCATGCAATGGCTCCTTGAATAGATTTGAAATGTAATATAATGGGTCATACAGAGGTGAGTATGCTTCTATCTCAAGTTTTCAGAGAGCCTGCATTAACTGTTTATAGTACCATCCAGCCATGTCAAATAGCATATTGCATAGCCAGTGTATGTCTATGCTGGTTTTGAAACTTAGGTGTTGGTCATACACATAGTAAGTGGGTCCCTCAGGAATAACCTCAAAGGAATGGTACACATGAATTTCAGTTTCATTATCCCCAATATATGGAACCCTAATTTCTAAGGTTTGTTTTGCATTCCATGCATGTACATTGCTCATCAAACATGTTCAATAGAACAACCTATGCTGATAAGGTGCATTAGTCTGCTCATGACACAATTGTGCATACCAGTTACCAATTGCAAATTGGCAGTTCTCCACCTGTTGGCAACTGGCTACTTTATACAAGTCAAATACTTTGTCATGTAAAAAAATTTCATTGTGTGAGAGGCTGCTTGCCTTGAATTGTTGTCTGCAAAATTGCAATACATTTGCAGAGTCCCCTAGGTAGGGTTGTGTTATCTCAAGCATTTCTTCTAACTTGTTGCACACAGCATCTCCCAGGTAGTGGCACTTGTTCTTAATGTTTATTATATAGTTTTTTTCCTCACTGTTCTCTACCATATACTGGTAGCAATGCTTAAAAGGCATGAGCAGAGCCAATAACATTTCTTCATGTGAGTCATCATTGCTATCTTGAGACACATTTTCATTCATATCATCCAGTATTGGTGATTGCAAGCTTAATTTGTTGTAGTTGTGCACTCAACTAACTTCTGAATCTAACACTGACTCCAGATCAAGGAGGTGCTCTTCCTCACTGTCACTGGGCATGATTACAAGAGGTAAGTTATCCCTTCCTCCTCCTAATTTGACCATACCAATTGATAACTCTATAGTCTCTGCAAGTACATCAATGTGTAACTGTTTGGTGTGTGCCAAATCCATGCATACTCCACAGCCACTGATGCCTGAAGGCTTGCCATTGTTAGACTTGGCTTTTCCCTTACTCAGGCAATTCCTTGCAAAATGCCCCTCTTCACTACAAATGAAGCATTTGCCTGAGGCCTTCAGGGCTTCTTGTTTCTCTCTTGTCATTGAGGGACCAGACTGACTGGAACTTGGTTTTGCAGCATTCAAAGTGTTTGACATTTTGCTGCAGTTCATTGAGGAGAACCCAGGAGTGGCATTAGTTTTACTTCTGTGATGATTGCAGAAGTTCTTGGCACAACTCATGGAGTGGTTTAACTTACTTGGTTGCAATGCTCTATTTGATTAGTGGGGACTGGCATTGTGTTGGTTTGACTGGTGGTGTGGCTGTCCTAGTTAAACTTACTTAGTTGTGATGCTCTATTTGATTGGTGGGGACCAGCATTATGTTGGTTTGACTGGTGGCATGGCTGTCCTCCTTGGTAACCATGGCTGATGTGAGTATCTATGTCTTGTATGTCAATGTTCTCACCTAGCTCCTGATATTTGGCTTTTCTAACCATTTCCTTCTAGGTTGTATATTCTGGGTTCAAGTGTTTGTGGTGATACACTGGTCTCAACAATGAGATCAGCAGAGGAAAAAGCCTAGTCAAAGTATATTATAAAACAATATACTTTACAAATAAAAACAGCTGAAAACTGTAAGCTGGTGAAAAACATTGAAAACTGTAAATGTAAGGCATACCTCAAAGTAAAACCTCCCATGTAAAACCAAGGATGAACCCAAAAGTCAGTTGACAACAGCTGGGAAGCTGGCCATCAAATTTTGATGGCAGGGGCCAAGAATTGATCTCAGCTAACAATCTAAGTTTTCCCTCAATCCAGGGCTAGCTCCTCCCTTCTCTGACCAACCAACTTAAACTAAACAGCTCTCAAGTCCACATTGATAAGGATTAGCAGGCAGGAGGAGAAGACAAAGGGGGAGGAAAAGGAACAGACAAAAGAGCAGCCTAGGCCTTAGCATGATCAAATCTGAATTGCCGATGCCAAAAATAAGTGCATGCCAAGGCCCAACCATGCAGCCCAGCCCACCAACCAGTTGACCACACTCCTGGATGACAATGAAAACATGTGGAAAAGCCATGGTCCATGCACAGACTGAGGGGTATAAAAGGAGAGAATTTTTGAGCCTATTGGACAAGCAAAGTACTAGCTACAGCTTGGAAATCCCCAGGAAGTGGGTTTCTTAGGTCAATAAACTATTATTTTCTTCAGGCTTAAAATTTATTATATTTTGCTTGAGCCTTGTGATCAGACTTGACCCAGTTGAGTTTGTAATCTAAATCAATCAAAAATCTACTTTGTACAACACTTTTAGAGTGAGCTATGTGAAATAAAATCCCAAACACCTTTGTGAGTTGGAGTTTTGAGCTGAGTTTGAAAACTAAGCCAATTCCACCAATTTTGCATCAGTGGAATAGAGCCTTACAAAGAGAAGGTCTAAATTCATTGAATAGCTTGACTACATGAGCTCTCTTACTATCAGCACCAATGATAGTGAAAAGTTCATCTAAATCAGCTACATATTCACAGACTGATTCATTTCCTTGGGTGAAGCTGTTCATTTTTTCACATTGCTGATTTCAGAAATCAATAGTGAAGCAGTAATTAAATAGTTCAGTGAAAAACTTCTTCAGGGACCAGCTTTCTGGATCTAATGACACTCTTTAAGTGTCAAATGTATAGGCTTTTCCAGTGAAGAACTCAGATAGTACCATTACCTGATGTTTTTATTCTATATAGCCATACTTGACATATGCTGTTCCATGTGTCAAGAACTTATGAAAAGCATGTATATCTATGTGACTGTTGTACTTTTCTGGTGGCATTGGTTTAATGATGGTTTGCCTGGCCCATTGATGGTGCCTTGACCTCTTACAATGATGGGAGCTATGACATCATCTGCAACTGCAAAATAATGATCCAGAGCTTTCATCACTGGTTGAGCTAGAGTCACTGCTTTTGCTTGACTTGCTGCTATAGCCAGAGCTATCTGATTCACAGTCACTCTTGTTGTCAGAGCTGCTTGACTCATTGGAGGGATTGTGGCATGCTTGTTTGCCTAGGCACTTGAATGCTTGTCCTAGGGCACTTTCAGAGGTAATTTGGATGATGGGCTTTGTTGCCATGCAGTCAGATTTACTCATTCCTTTATGGACCAATTTCTTGTAATGCTGTTTCCTTTTAGAACCTTCTACAACCTTTTAAATCAAAGCAGCCAACTCATTGGACAATGGTTCTGAACCAGCATGTTCCTTTTGCCTCTTGTGAGCTGTTTTTTCCTTTTTCTTAATCTGGTCCATCTCATGCTTCAACTTCTTTTTGTCTTGAAGATAGCTCAGGACTTCATCACAAGTTACATCAGATAGCACTTCCTCATCAACTAGCTCTTCATCATTGCATTGGGCTTTGCCACTGGTGATATCTCTGACATCAGCAGTTAGGGCATTTGGCTCTGTATTTTGTGTGTGTAGTTGATTTTCAATATCACATCATGTGTTGTACTCATTAATAATCTCATTTTGGTTTTGAGAATTGCACTTGGCTTCATCAAGATCAATGGCACCCCAATTCCTGGGGTCAGTGCCCTTGCCTTTGGCTTTTGAGGATTCCCCAGGCTGGTAGTTATCTAGGCAACTGATGTTTTGTGTGTTTGAATATATTTTATTCATTCTGCAGTCTACATGTTCTCATTCCTCTGTTGTCATGTTATCATGTGCTTCTGAGATGAATGATTCCTCAGGTGCATCTTCTACATTAATATGTTGTATATAGTTAATTGCAATATTATCAACTGATTGATTAACTACATGGTTATAGTCAACCATCTGCCTAATGTGATGGTCATCACCATTCAATGGAGTGCTAGTTAGACTAGACTCTGCAAGACTGTCATTCTCAACAGATTTGACATTTCCACTAGCCCTAGGCTCAGCAGCATCCACATCCATTTCAGTGGGCATCATAGTGCTACTAACACTTATAGAATTTCAGGAAGTCAACTCTGGCCCTATAATGTTGGTTGGGGGTTCAAAGCTGGTTTCTTCCAACAATCCAGGCAGTCACAAGGGTCTGGTGTTACAAATAGCCATAGGATTAAGTTGATGAAGCAACCTGATGGGCTGCTAGCTGTGAAGGAAATATCTAGATGACATAGAATTAGCAAATAGAATTTTAAAGATTGACTCATGATGCTGGATGGTCTCAGTTGATCAGACTGAGGCAAACCAAGACACTAGAGTCATTAGTTTTGGTTAAGGCTGTTTAATAGGACTTTGAGGAGTTCAAAACATGTGGCAACAGCAAGTAAGTCACAGTGTTGTCACAAGGGAATAATGGAGTCTTCATGTGATATAACTGGGATAAGACCTGTTATTGCAAAGAACTGTCTATCTAGTACAGAGAACCTTTTATAGTGCAGTTATGAGAGTACCTGATATTGGGAAAGTATAGGGGTAAGGCAACAAAAAGAATCACAAGGCAAAAGTGTATGAAAGTAGTTGTGAGCAGTCACTGTCACTACATAATATAATGGTTCTGCCTAAAATGGAACATCCTGGAATTGCACACAACAAACCAGTTGGACTACCTGTCCCATTAGAACATAACACATTACAACTCTGTGACCCATTGCTCTCAGAGGTGATGAAGCTCTGGCAACTGCCAGTCCTTCACACTCTGTAGTGGGAAAACTCAAGCTGTTATATACCCCCCTTGTGTTTGAGGCCTGGGGTAACAGTGTGCAAAAAACTGGCTACACCAGGAGTCAAACACAACTCTCTGTGTTCCACCAAATGTAATGGTTCTGCCTAAAATGGAACATGCCAGAATTGCACACAACAAACCAGTTGGACCACCTGTCCCACTAGAACATAACACATTACAACTCTGTGACCCATTGCTCTCAGAGGTGATGAAGCTCTGGCAACTGCCGGTCCTTCAAACTCTGTAGTGGGGAAAGCCGAGCCGCTACACAACTTCAGGTCCGAGTGCATCGGGAGCGAACGGGAGTGGTCTGGGGTCCCATTGTGGATGGGACCGCCGCCAGTTGGCCTAGACAACATTCTGCCTGTGGAGGACATGTCGAGACCAGGGGGGAGGTGTGAACAGTGAAGCAGAGAGGGTTTGGGTGGGCTTGCGGGCCTGGGAGAATAGGAATAGATGAAATTACGCTAATTACGAACTCAAGCCTACCAGGACCCCGGAAGGGAAGATGGTGGTTTAGGATCAAGAAGCCTTTCTACATATTCTTTTCTTGCACAGCACACATAATGCTCTGACTGCCTAATACAACTTACGACATACTGGTTCTATATCCTCAAGTAAGCGTCATCTGCAATTGGGTCTCCTATTTGTCGATGCCGCTACCCCCTTGAGCCGCGTCTGGGAGTCCAGCCAAGGGTGCGATGGAATGGCCCTGAGATGCTGGAGCCGATCCGCCGCAGGAGCTGCTGGCGAAGAGGCCCTCGTGGGAGAGGCGGTGCGGGACGGGATACGAACTGGCGAGAAAATGATAGTAGGGACCGCGCGTGCAGTGGCGAAAGGCCCAGCAGACTCGATGGGGTACGGAGGTAGTCATGCCCGCGGACGATGCTCCGGCCCTTAGCGGCTAGGGGGGCTGAGAGCGTGTACGAGGACGATGCGAGGTCGCAGACGAAGCGGAGGTAAGACCAGGTTTCGTCCTGGGGCGAGATCCAGACGCGGTCATGCCTCAGAAAAACCACGAAGTAAACGCAAGCGAAAACGTGTAGTAGCGAACGTAAAGCGAGAGTAAGCGCTTGTAGACTGCGCATAGATCATGGTGAGGAACTCCCGCTCTGTCTGCATGTAGCTCCAACGAATCCAAGAATTCCTGGACTCTCTCCCCATTAAAATACGGCGCATGCTAGTCGTGCGGAATCGGCACCGCCAATGTTAACACTCCCACTGACCGATGATGAACTCGATGTCGACATGCCTTCCCCACATTCCTCGCTCGACGACCGATCCCCCTGCCTTTATCATTTCATCCTCAGCCATCATCCTATATGCGTAATTCTTTAGTTAGACTCGGGAATATGATGAGTGTTGCCATCTGTGTGCTATACGCATTGAATATGCTACTCCCCTGCGGTGGTCACCAATATCTGCGCACAAGGTCTTTACCCAACACCTATTCTGAGTATTTTTGCATTCATTCGATCACAATGTTTTCTCTATAGAAACTACTTGCCTTCGAATCAATGTCGATTGATCCAGGCCCAAACCTTGTTCAAGTTCTCGTGATTTGTTCCTTGGTAAACGTCTGAAAAGAAGTCACTCCTAGGAACTTTTGGATATCTTTAATGACATGTTGGGGGAAACTATCCTGTTTTAGGCCGACACATTCTAGAGAAGGCTCTGCACTCCATATGCATGATGCGAATGAGCGTAAAGATTTGCTCTCGAAAAAGTTTTCGTGACCGGGTGCTTTTGAATCATAGTGCGTGTCCCGTGGTCAGGACATGGGGATGAGCACATGAGGTGCCTAAGGCACTGAGCATTGAATCTCTCGGGACAAAGATCGTTTCACAGCCGTAAGTAACCCTTTCTAATCAGCTATAATGTGAACTGTCTACTCTCTACCAGTAACCGGTGTTCTTCATGACTACGACAGTGGCGAGTATACTTATGGGTTGAGTTGACTTTCCACATTGCTAGATAATGGTGAGTAGTTTAAATCGATATGGCCCCGAAAATGCCCTGAAGATGTCTCCCTTTGATGCTGGGAGGCGTTAGTAATGAATCAAGAATTACGGTTCAGGAAAGAAAGCAAGTAATATGCGTAAGCGGCGAGGAACCCGGTATCCTGCTGATAGAGATGATTCCTCATGCCCCACGTCTGATGGGTCTCTTCTATGGTTCTCACAGGTCGACTGTTTTGAATAGAATCGGCCGCGCTGTCCTTAGCAATACAATGGACCCTAATCTAGCAAAAAAGACCCTGTGTTATAGTTAACAAGAAGATGAAAGTCTGGAAGATGTTTCCACGAAAGAAAGACTTATGTCATGTCCGAATGGGCTCGGGCGAACTTCAAACTTCGCACCACGACGGCCTGTTTGTATATAAAAACCTTTCCTTCGTGGTTACAACATCGGCATCAATCCCCAATCATCCTCTTACCGTCCAACCGGACTCAAAAGCGAATTTTACCAGAGAGATTGTTCACAATGAACCACGACTTCTCATCCGACTCAGGATTTCTTGCCGCACAGACTGGATGGCATCCATCTTCAGACTTAGATGCTGGCATATTATCCTCTGCTTCTGCTGTTACATCGACTGTGGATACCTCGCGTATAGGTAGCCTAGGCCCAGAAGTTGGCCGCAAGGTCACAGACATCTGTAACTCTCTGCTAAATGTCTTCAATGACCGCGAGAAATACGCCAAGTTTCTCCAACATCGTGGTGAAGCAGCCGAAGACCTGCTCGATATTCTTCAAAAGGTGTGCCAAGAGTCGTTCTCTCCTTGTTTCAGCGGTGACATTACTCTGGTTGCGCAGCTATTGGACCATGCTCCACTCATGCCCCAATTTCGGGCAATTCTCTATGTAGCTCTTGTCAGACTTTGTCGTAAATCTGAGCTGTGTCCTCGGTCTTTCAAACTGGAAGGAGTGACCGACAAGGGAGACGATGCTCGGTGGAGTGGCAGATTTGGGGATGTCTTTCAAGCTCGGTACAATGGAAGCCTCGTATGCCTGAAATCTGTCAAGGTGTTTCAAGAACGAGACAGTGCAGAAGCTTTCAACGAGAGGAGAAAGAACGCTTACAAGGTATGCTACATTCACTTACCATTTTCTTTTACTACCATTCCTCCTGTCAGGCACTTTCTCGTGAAGCTGTTGTATGGGGCCAGTTGTCGCATGAAAATATTCTTCCGTTCTACGGAATCTATTTTTTCGGCAACACATTGTGCCTCGTCTCGCCTCTGATGGAAAATGGGACCATCCATGAATTTTTGAGGGACAAGCCCACAGCCAATCGACCCCACCTGGTGGGTTGCCTGCTATGTTATTTCCGCAATTCAAACTTTTCATTCATTTCCCTCAGATTCATGGCGTTGCCGCTGGGATGGAATACCTTCATCGGAACGGCGTCGTTCATGGAGACTTGAAGTGCAATAACGTTCTCGTTGCAGAGCCCGAGAAAGCACTTCTCACAGATTTTGGTTTTTCTTATGTTACGGACATGATTGGTAGTCGCTTTCGGGGTCCAGCGTTCTCATCCAATCAAGCTTCTGGTGGTTTCTTTTTAGCACCAGAACTAATTCAGGATTCTACGAAGAGAAGAGATGAAGCAAGTGATGTATTCGCCTTTGGAATACTTTGCTATGAGGTAGTAGTGCAAGTGATCTACATTCTAGAAAGATTGCTAACACTCCAGATAGATGTTTCTCTCCCCTGAGTCCCCTCGGTTGGTCGACGTTATCTATTCAAAGATCGTCCATTCATCCCAACTCCCCGAGCGCCCTAACATCAATGTGTCGCGTGGTCTGACTGACAATATGTGGGCACTCATGAAGAGGTGCTGGTCTCTGGAGCATCGTCCAACGGCGAAAGAGATCAAGCAAGGATTTCCGTGGAGCTCCGGAAGGGACCGCATTTCGATACGGCCTGGCTTTGAACGGGTCAATGATGCTACGATTACAAATGCCAACAATCGTCTACGTGCACTCTGATTACTGAAGCACTCAGCGCTCATCGATCATCCCTTAGTTATCTGTCAGACTTCCATATGTTGTCCGACCTACGGTTTGCGTCATTCCGAAACAACTTTTATACTGGATGTGTTTCTTAGTTATGTTCTCTTCTGTCCGAGATCCGAATATTTGTCAAACTTGAAGTTGTTTAGTGATGTCTGCCACAACTAGGATGTAGAATTTATGGGAACGTCATCCAGTAGTAAATGGCGAACGCTAGTCACCTGAAGTAGACTTCGACTCGATGATCTTTATTATCAGATGAGACTAGGAGAAGTTACCTATGCGCTGGTCGTATGATGTGGAATGGCTTGTTGCAGCGGAAGCTGGTCAGTAAACAAGATGTGGTACTTTTCAAAGGATCGACGTGCAGAGGAGGGGCGTGGTTTAGGGTAGGGCTAGATATAGCCAATACAACTCAGTTCCGTGCACGTCTGATGTGAAACGAACTATATTCATTTACCTAGATAGAGCCAATATGACTAGGTAAGTGCAGTAAGTGAAATAGTAAGTAGATTTAATGTAAGTGTCTAACATACCTCAGTTCCGTGCATTTCTGATGTGAAGCGAACTGAGGTATAACAAATAAAGAAAACATATTTGGGTTGGCGCGGACGAACACATGTGATGAAGCTACACCAACAACGCCTGCGAGGCGGGAAACACTTATTTTCTGACACTCCCACTCGTGTGGAGCGGCAGCCCCATAGCCTTTACCACCTTCCAGTGTTTGTCTTGGAGGAGACCTTTTGTGAAGATACCAGCCAAGGCCCCGGGAAGCTCCCCTAGAGGATATAGAAGGCTGGAGATGCATACTCAGAGGATGATGGTCAAAATTAGCCCACTTGTATGTGTTCATTGAGGAGCCTTGTCCATGATTCATGATATTTCTTAGGTGCAGTGTATCCTCATGAGCTGACCACCTTGTGTGGGTCTTTGAGCCAAATTCAGTGAAAAATGTGGTCTGGTACTCCTTTTGTGGTTGGAGAGCCTGATAGAGAACCAATCTGCATACCATTCCTTAAATTGGGCATCCTTCTGTCAGAGACATTCTTGAAAGCCAATTGTTTCTACTCTAGTCTGCACCATTGCTAATACCAACTGTGGCAGTGCATGTCCATTGAGGTCAGGTAGAGGAATCTTCTCAAATGGAATCAGTTTGGGAGGTTGTAGCTGCTTGGGTGTGGGTGGAGGTGGTGTATACCTCTTCTCCTTCAACTTTGGCTGTGGTGGTGGTGGTCAACAGGGATCATAGTTTGTATGCTTGTCAATTGTGGTGCAAGAGTGCATTTTAAGAAGAATTTGCTCAAAAGAAAGAAATGGATTTCTAAGGAGGAGAGGTACAGGTAGTTCAATGTTTACTTTAGCTTTGAACACTCTCAAATTCCAAGCTCTGTTCTCCAATGAGACCTCCAGTTTTACATACTCCCAACAGTGCAATGGCAATTCTGACAGGGATGTCAGATTGTCTTCCTCTACAGGTAGAGGGAATTGATGGAGTGCAAGCTGTGTGACAAGTTCATTGCTAATTACTGTGGAGAGGCAATGGTTGTCAAGTAAGGCCATGATGGAGAGAGGGAAAGATGAGATGGCAGGCCCAAAGACAGTTGACTTTGCCTTCAAGTGTTTGCTTGGTATCCTTGTCTTGGACATGGTCCTTAAGATATGCATATCCTGTGAGTATTTTGGGCTTGGATGCTAACATGCTCTCCAGCATGATGGGCTTGTATGTGCATAGGTCCAGCCAATTGTTTGCAATCTTTATGGGACACTTGCTGGGGTCCATGGCATGTTTGCAGTATGTTTTGTGGCACCTTGTGCAACCCTGGTGATCCTTTAAGAGTTTCTCCTCTTCCTTGTTGAGTTTGGGGAGTTGAGGAGCATATGTGCTGTTGCTGAGAATGGAGTTTAGATTATAGGGTCTGAGAGTTGTTCTTCTAGGAGTTTGCATCTCTGGCATTCAGCTGTGCATACTGCATTGTTTGCATTGATGAAGCACTGCATGCATGTGTTCTCCTCTCAAATGTCTTCATCCATCTCTGTGATCTCATAGATTCAGTCTCCAAAGGTTGTGGTAATCACATTGGAATTATCTAGTTTCACTCAAAGGTCTAGATTCATGTTTGCTTCCAGTTGAGCTTGTAAGGCCATGTCTGAGAGGGCACACATGGCTATTGTGTTGCTGAGGAGCAGGTTTAGGTTCTTAAGCTCAATCTCCTAGTCTAAAAACAGCTTGTTCCCCTGCTTGGATGATACAATTGTGTTCTGCACCCCATGTTCCCACATGTGAGGTAAGGCATACTTTGCCAATTTGGTGAGATACTTGTCAAAGGACATAGCATCAATTTGCTTCTGGCTGGCATAGTACAACTTCACAAATCTTGGCTCCAGCATGCCATTGGCTACAAATTGCACAATCTCCTTGGGCTTTTTCTTGGAGTGCTTCAAGTATTGGTGATAGGCATTTGACCACTCCTCAAATTTTTTGATGTCAATGCAGTTCAGTGTGAGCATGGGGCAGTCTTTTAGCTTGGTAACCTTTATCTCTGCAGTGGCATGGCTGTCTGAGGATGTAGTTGGCATTGACAGTCAATTTCTGTTGTAGCAGCATTGATTGTGATCAGTAGAGAGTGACAGTGGCATCAAGCTGGGGTAAGACAGAGGGAATTAAATGTCTTTGTTATCAGAATCATTAGACTCTCTTCAAGACTCAAGAGGTCAGTGAAGAGTGGAGTCTGGGAGTTTTTGCCAGTGTTTTCAGATGATTCCCTGCTTGTGATTGTGGCATGGCTTGCTGTTGATGTAGTGGTGAAAACCTGTATGGCTCTGCACCATGACTCCTGCCAGTGGAGGAGCAGGGTGGGCATTAACAGGATGAGTTGAGTCAGTGTGAAAATATCACAAAAATAGTTGCCATTGCCAAAAAAAAAGTGAAAGGCTATTGTGTAGGAGCAGCCTCACTAAGACCTGATCCAGATAGGGCAACAATACCTTTGTTGCTTCCATATTAGATAGATACATAGAGAATAAGCTATTTGTCTCACTTTCATTGCTTCTAGATTAGATAGAAAAGAACAAAGGTGAGTCCAGCTTTTTTGAGGTGGTGTCACATGATCCATGGTGCTTCATCATTTTGTCATATCTCTTCTCACACAATAATGAGGTGGACTTACTGCATTACATAATCTCAGAATGCTAGAGCCCTGGTCAGGGACTGATATGGGATCTGATGAGGAATCTATGACTGCTCTGGACTGGGAACATCCTGATGAAACAGAGCATGAGTTCTGTAGTGGGCAGCCTGCTGATGACCGAGAAGGATGAGGAAGGACAGCAATTGAAGGGCCTCACATGTCTATTCCAAGTTTTAGTTATAGAATCTGCATACTCAATTTGGACTCTACACTGTGAGAGAGTCATTCAGGATCAAGACAACCCCTTCACAAATGAAGAAATTCAGAACAGGTAGAACAGATCAATAATAAACAGAGTAAATCTGGACATTAAAATGATGGACAAATGGCTCAGTTGAAAGGCTATCCCAATGAACCTAGTCAGATATACTTGGTGTGGCACTCCTTCTGAGAAAGATGTACCTAGTGTTTTCAATAGAGAACCCAGAAGGAAGATGAATGGCAGTGTTTTAGTGGGCATCTGGCCCAGCAACAGGGCAGGAGTGGGATAACACACCTGAGAGGCTACAAGTCCCATACTTAGAGGATAAGAGCTTTTCCTTGTGGTGAACTAAAATAGCAATGAATCAAATTTAACCTGGTTGAGACTCCAGGTGAAAGCCAGCAGGTGAGATGGACATGCCCAGGGCATAACTGTCATCACCATATAAATGCTCCATCAAAAAAAAACAAAGATGAGTCCAGCCTTTTTGAGGTAGTGTCACAAGATCCATGGTGCTTCATCATTTTGTCATCTCTCTTCTCTCACTTTGCCATGGGTTTGCCTAAGAGGGCTTATAGGGATCCAGTGCAGATGGAAAGCTGCTAGTGCTGGAGGCTAGTTGGATGGGGAGGATGAGATTTGAAGCTGGTTTTGCATGCTGTTTACCATGCCCTGGAGAGCAACACAATGTTGACTTTGTTCTGTGTAAGATGCCCAGCATGAGCCCCAACAGTCTGATTTGTCCTGTGGAGGTCAGATGTTATGCCTGCAACACTTGTGTCTATGATGTCCATTTGCTTGTTGAGTGCTCAAAGCATTATATTGTATTGACAGAGCATTTTCTCCATCTCTGTAAACCTTGTCTCTTCAGCTGGCACCAACCCTGACTTCATCTCTCCCAGTGTATCCTCAATTCCTTCATTGATGAAATCAAGCCATTGGTTCAACCCCACCATAGCTTGTGTAAGGATGGTGTTGATGGATTTGGTAAGGAGGAGCAGATCTGCCCACTGCTTGCCCTTGGCCTTTCCACTAGTTGTCAGTGGGTTCACTTGCTCCTTCTCCTTCCTCTTTCTGCTGGCCACTGGCAGATCTGCCTGTCCCTTTTCCCTTCCCTTTCCACTGGCCACTGGTATATCTGCCAGGCAGATTGTTGACAGCCCAGCAACTGGTGTTGTTGGTTCTGTCTATTGTTAGTAAATTATTTCAGTTGAGGGAATTGGCACTTACCATCAACAAACTTTGGTAGACTTTTGGGTTTTCTCTGCTTTTTCTCCTTCTTTCCATTCTTGCCCTTGTTCCTCTGGACATCTTCCTTGTGATCCCTTGTGATGCTGCAAGTTTTCTTGAGGACAAGCCAGCAGGCATCACATGAGATTCCTTCACTTGTCTTGACACATTGCAGCCCCTCGTTTTGACAATATCAGTAAGGGAGGTGGAGCCATGCCTCTGCACATGAAGGTGCCATCATGAAAAACTTCCTTAGTATCATTGACAGTGTGATCTTGCCCTGCTGGAATTCCTTATCATTGAAATGATGTTGTTATCATTCACATTATTCTCATTGTTTTCATCTGAAGTGGCTGATTCATACTTACAATGGATGTGTGGGGGAGGACCATGAGGGGGAGTTTGGGCAGTGTATTTCCTTTATTCTCATTGAGAAATCTGTGCTTTGCTAGTCTTTCTGATCAGCCAGGGCCAGCCTAGTGCCAGCTCTGCTGTGGACAATGGACTTGACACCAATACTCTACTGGGTTTCAATGAGGGACCTGTTGGGAACAACAGACCTGCTGGTACTACCAGAGCTGCTGATGGCATTGGCAGGATTGCTGAAATCCATTTGAAGATTTCTCAAGGTAATGGATCCAACATTGGATACAGACCTGCCACTCCTGCTGCTGCCTGGCCCTCATTGACCTCCTGGGCTTCCTTCTCCTTCTCCTGTGACTCTTTGCAATATGTCCCTGCTCCCTTTTCAATTCTCAATTACCTTTGCATCTAACAACTTGCTTGAGAGAACTCAGAGGGCTTTATTGGAAAAGCTTTTCCTAGCCTCCAAAAGGAGTTGTTTGTTCTTGGCCTGGGAAATTTGCTTCCACAAAGATTTTTTGAACACCATCTATGAGTGTGGCATATTATCCCACAAGTAGGGTTGCTCACCAATCCTTTAGCCCTACTCTAGCAATCAGGCAAGTCTCTTCTCAAAGCAGAGACCAACACAGAGTTTTCAGTTTCATAGAGCTGTTGGAAAAGAGCCTCAGTGGATGTAGACATGGCATAGCAGACAGCAATGAGCAGATAATGATGAGCAGTGGGTGCTGAGCAAAAGAGGACTTGAAAGTCAAGAATTTCAAAAATAGGGTCACATGCCTCTGTTGATTTATGTGTACTGTCCAAAAAAAGTATGGCTGCTGAAGAAGGTTGCAGCTTCCAAAGAATTTGATGCTTTGATGAGATTTTGATGGCTGTCAAAGATGATTGATGCCTTCCAAAGAATCTGATCCCTTAGGAAGAATTCTGATCCATTGTTAATTCTGGAGTGAAAATAGATCTTCATATCACTTTTCTCATATTTCTAGGAAAGAGTCTAGGCCAAACATGTCTATTTAAGTGGCTTGTAGCTAATGATGGTACTGGTGGCCACACCCAGTCTTTTCAGTGGCTTTCTGCTGGCAGTGGGCAGATATGTTCTTGAGAGTGGATTTTGTTACAAGCAGTGGTAGCTGGTCATGAAAAATAGCTGGTGGCAAATTCATGGCCAGTCTGCTGACACTAGCAGATTGTAATGTTCAGCAGTCATAACAGGCTGGTCACTGCAAAAGGTAATTGCAACAGACCTGATCATATCTGCAGCTACAGATCCTAGTCAAAGGACTCTGCTGGATATGTATCATATGGCACAGTATACAGTCTCCACAGCACTCATATAATATGCTACATCATGGATATTGTGTTATGGTGTAGCAGACTCTGCCAGTGATGTAGGATACCACACAAAGTATGCTCTGGCTAGGTACAAGACAGGTAAGAATGAAAGAGTCCAGGACTCCCCCACCCCTCAATCCCTCTCTTCCCAAACTCCCCTTCCCATCTCCCCAATCCCCAAATCAACCTCCATCTGCACTCTCACCATAGCCAGGACCTCTGCAAGCCCTAGCAATGCCTCCTCTGCATTTGCCACTATCTCCCACCACAACTTCAAGGCCACTGCATTGTGCTGTCAGTGCTTCACCAATAGCCATCCCATCCACACTGCCCCCTGCTCCACCTCCAGGGGATGATTCCCAGGCATCTGCACCAGTCCATCTTGAATCAATGCAAATGAAGCAAATGCCCTGTCCAGAAGGAGCTGATGCTCCCAGATCCAGCCTAACTAGAGTTGTATAAGCATGGCCAGGGGCAAAGAAAAGAACACTCACACAGTATACCCATCAGCCCACTCTAAGGCCACCTTGCTAAGCAGCCACTCCTCCCTTCTCTGCACCACCTCTGCCTCCATCTGAAGTGCCATGATGCCTGATGCATTTTCCCACTCTCCCACTCCTTCTGCCAACCACACCTTCAATTGCACCAGCTGCTCCTGCAAACCTTGCACTTCCAGGGCTTGCTTTGTAGCTATCTGCATAGCAGTCTCCTGGCCCTGCCACACTGTGTCCCTCTCCCATCATGCTATTCCCTATCTTTTGGGAGCTGTATCTTGATTCTCCTCTACTCTCTGGAGCTCCTCTTCCTATGTTGCCAACATCCTCTTCAACTCCTCTACAAAGCATTGCAGAAACTGCTCCATGGTAGATGGCACCAACCCAGAGGCTCCTGCTGATTGCTCCAGCAGAACTACTGAGCCAGGGGAGTAGACATGAGGCTAAGGAGGGCCCACCATCATTGCCTCACTCTGGGGCCTCTTGCTAGGCCCAGCCTCCAGGGGCAGAAATGCTTGCCACTTTCCTTTGTCCCATGTGACTGGGGCTTCCTCCCTATAACCCCCCATGGCAGACCCACCTTTCCCATCAACCTCCCACCACTTTCCAGCACCTTCACCTTTTGCTCCTCACCTATCTGCCTCCTTATCCAGTCCACCTCCCATTCCTGCTTCATGGCTATGCAGGCCATGTGCTATTCCACTAAAACAGAATGAATGCCTTTCATGCTAAGAGCAACAGGGGAGGCAGACCAACAAATCACAACAGGACCCAAATATAAATTCATCAAACTTGCAGGCTTTTCTGTGCTAAGCACAGAGAACAAATGCACTAAGAATAGGTAGTCAGTCAGGAATGACAGTCCACTCTAGGACCTACTAGAGCTTTATTCTAGCACTATTCCAGCATTGGAGGCCCCTGTGCCTGCCCCAGTGCCTCCACAAATACTTCTGGGGTCACTTCTCTCTGCAGCACCCTCTAACTCTCCAGAACAACCTGGATAACCTCCACCCCCAAGCTCAGCCTCACAAAACAGGCCAGTAGCACTGGAACAGCATGGCTGGCCCAAACCAAACCCCTCATGCAAAAGGAGCCTCCTGACAACTCTGCCATTGCCCTGGACAACTCTGTCAAGTTCAAATCAGTACCACCTTCAGTGCTGGACCCCCAGACTTATGACAACAGTACATTGAGTTGACTCTTCTTTGATCCTGATGACAATCAAAGTGCTCCCATTAGTGCTTGTACTTGTCCCAGACAACTATGCAGACCTTGTTGGGAGGGGGGTTGGGGAACAATGATGCTGATGAGGAAGCGGAAGAGAACATTGGAAAAGTTGAGGAAGCACCAGAGTATGTCCTGGCCCCCTTGAATTTCTTGGAGAAACTTCTTAATGAACAACAGTCCTGCTTTGACTTTGTTCCCCATGCTGCCACTGCCTACTGCAGATTGATCAATATTGCTCTGGCTTTGATTCCTATGCCTCCACCAAACCCCAATGCATGTCTGCACCTTGAGGATCTCAATGCTGAAGGGAGAGTGATGTCACAACCTGCTCCCAGACTGCTGGACCTCTTTCCAAGCCACCCTGCTTCTCTGGAGTTCCTCTTCAACACCCCCTCAACTTACTCCAACCATTGTTTACCCATGGCACCCACCCCAAATAACTCCAATGCTTCTCCAGCAAACCCTGACAGCCCCCTGGCAAACCCTGATGTGTTCCCTGCAGGCCCTGTCATCCCCCCTTCTCTCTCCAAGCCCCTGGACCCCTTGAACATCTCCTCTGACTCCAGCACACATCACTGACTTATTCCCACAACCTATCTGACCACTCTGGAACTTCCCAACAGTTATAAAGTGGACCAGATTCCCATTAGTTCCCATCAGATTATCACTATGGCCTGCCATCTAATCAGAACTGACACCTGTCAACTCTGTGCAGCTCTGACAAGCCCCACCATCATATCCTCAATCCCTGGAGGAGGCCCAGTAGTTAATATAAAAGTTGTAGAGTAGTATCTGTTATGGTAGTCTTGATATTATCTGCTGTTACTGTCTTGTTATATTGTGTTCTGGTTACATTTTCCAATCTTGTCTCATACCTGTCTCTGCCTAACATCTCACTATAGTCTTGTATCTTGTCTCAATTCTATTCATTCTTGTCTTGACTCTGTCTCAATTCTATTCATTCTTGTCTTGACTCTGTCTCATCTTGTTTGCCTCAGTTTCCTTTGCTGCTGCCTAAATTCCTTTCAATTTTAATGCCATTACAAACTCTGCACACACATTACAATCCTCAAACATTCATAACTAACTCCGGACCTTGCCCTACACTCAGCCCCAGAGCCTATCGATATTAATTGATCCCCCATCAATCTCTGGCCCCACTCCCATCACTTGCATGGCCTCTGCTTGCCCCACACCCTCTGTATTTGCCTCTGGACCTGTTACTGAGTCTTCCCCAAACCCAATCCTTCTTTGCATCTTGTCTTAGACTCCCACAGACCACCCCTGACTTGCTCAGACTGCTTCCCTTGGCTTACCCTTGCAAATACCTAAAGTCTGGATCTTCCTGGAGCACTAATTTATAAACACAGGACATCATGTCTGCCCAGTAAGGACTTGCTCAGTTAAGCTGAGCCCCTGTAGTCAGCAGAACCTGACACAATCCTCAGCCCCAAGCTGGGTTAAGAGGAGCAACTTGACAACATTGGAACTGGGCAAGCAGGCAGCTCCAAAACTCTGGCCTAAGACAAGCTACTGGAGGAGCCCACTACAGCAGGGGACAGCCCTGTCAAATGTGATCAGTTCAGTATCAGACATGGGAACCTTGTACTCATGATGGTGGAACATTGTGTCCACCTACTCCTGATCTTGATGCTACTCAAACTCTGCACAACAACTCTTGTACTCTTTCCAGATGTTGACCTAGTTCTTGTCAGAGGGGGGAGGAGTTGGAGATGATGATGACTCAGAGGAAGAAGACATGTGAGGAAATTGTAAAGCACTATGGTGTGTCCAGACCCTTTTTATGTTCTTAGAAGGTAGCTTCCTGATGGACAATGATCCTGCTTTGACTTTTATTTCCACACCACCACTGCTCACTGCCCACACTCTGTGCCTTGAGGTCTTGATGCTGAAGGAGGGGTAATATCACAACCCATCCCTAGACTTCTGGACTTCCCTCTGAAAAACCCCAACACCCCAGAGTAACCACCAATGCATCCCCAACCCACCCTGACCTTCAACCAACTCCAGTGCCTGCCCCAGCAAACTCTGATGCTTTCCTGGCAAACCCTGACACTTTCCTAGTGTGCCCCATCACTCTCCTGACCTCCATCAAGCTCCTGGGTGCCTCTAACACATCACCTGGCCCCCAGTACATACTATGCATCATGCATCCATGTCAGGATATCACCACAGCCTGCACATCAGATCAGAACTGACACCTGCCCAACCCATGTGGGCCAATAAACCCTGCAGCCAGACCACAGTCTCGAGGGAATCCCCTCAACCAGTATTTAAGTTGTAGAGTAATATCAGTTACAGTAGTCTTGATATTACCTATGTTTGTGCCCCATATCTGTCTTGTCATTCTAGTCTCTGTCTTGTATCATTCAATCTTATCTCTTTCTTGTCTCAATCTCATCTTGACTCCATCTCATCTCATTCATCTCAGTTTCTCTTGTGTGTGCCTGATTATCCCAACTCTGTTTCCATTCCAATCTCCATTCTTATCTCTGTAACTCTGTACCTTTTCTCTAACCCCAGACCTTGTTCCATGCTTGGCCCTGGAACCCATCACTCATACCTGATCACCCATCAATCCCTGGTCCTGCTCCTGTTACTTGTGTGATCCAAGGACCCCACCTTTTCAATATCCACCCCATACTTGGTACCTTACACTCCTATGCTTGCCCCTTACAAAGTAGCAAAAATCAAACTTGTGAGGATAGTTGAATTTTGCTATTTCATCTACTTTCATTTGTGTATTGTCAGTGTATTATAGGTCTAATTTTTCTCAACATTGCAATGTAAGTGAAAATACATAATCTCTACTGATCTGGCTTGATTTGAACATCTATAATGTGTATAAGAGGGAGAAAGCAAGCTTCAAATGACAGAGGGACAAATGGACATGACAAATATTTAAACTCAGCTTGGCATCCTACCCTTCGCAGACCGTGATGCAGAGTCCTAAAGCTTGGCAGGATCACATACCTGTCACAATTCATTTCACGTTTGAAACAACCCTTCCATTGGGAAGTCTCTGGCATCCTTCCTTGAATGAGAAAAAATACAAAACTTGGCACGCTCATACTTTGTATACTTGAGATGTAAGTTTTTTATTTTCTAAGGATCCGTAGGATATTGATGGAAGTCAAAGTCATCCGAAATCTCGTTTCATATCTGTGTCACCGACAGTATACGCCACCACTGCCCCATTCACATTATTTACCAGCCTTTGTTATCAAACCTAATTTCACGGAACATACACTCCGGATAAACACTCCCGTTCCCTCAGCCATCCATAGATACTGTGTCATGACTCTGAGGGGCATAGATACTGTGTCATGACTCTGAGGGGTACATCAATCTGTTTCCTTTACTTACATATCACTTACGTATACCCTGTATTAACATATCTGTTTTATCTACAGGTAATACACAGTTGTCCACATATACTGTGTTGTGACTCTGAGGGATTAACATATCTGTTTTATCTACAATGGACATGTCCTTCCACGGATATTCAGACGCAGACTGGTCAGGAGACTCTGACACCTCCAGATCGACCTCAGGCTACGTTTTCATCTCTGTGCGCGGCGCTGTTGGCTGGGTGAGCAAACGTCAAACCATGGTTGCGCTGTCTTCTACTGAATCGGAATACATTGGGCTATGCGACGCAGGGCAACGCCTCGCCTAGCTTAGAAACTTCTTCGAGGACATTGGTTACACTCAAAAGGAACTGTCTAACTTGCTATTGAAAATCAAGCCGCAATAATCTTGACGAAGGAAGCACAGTACCGATCCCGAACCAAACATATCCGGCGAAAATATCATTACTTGCAAGATGATCTCGTAGCTAAGGGCGAAACAGTTGGACACTACGTACCTACCGAGGACATGGTGGCCGATATCTTCACAAAAGCTCTCCTCCAAGACAAATACTGGAAGTTGAAAGGCTATGGGGCTGCGGCTCCACACGAGTGGGAGTGTCAGAGAATAAGTGTTTCCCGCCTCGCAGGCGTTGTTGATGTAGCTTCATCACGTGTGTTCGTCCGCGCCAACCCAAATATGTTTTCTTTATTTGTTATACCTCATTTCGCTTTACATCAGACATGCACGGAACTGAGGTATGTTAGACACTTACATTAAATCTACTTACTATTTTACTTACTGCACTTACCTAGTCATATTGGCTCTATCTAGGTAAATGAATATAGTTCGTTTCACGTTGTATTGGCTCTATCTAGCCTACTCTAAACCACGCCCCTCCTCTGCACGTCGATCCTTTGAAAAATACCACATCTTGTTTACGGACCAGCTTCCGCTGTAACAAGCCATTCCACATCATACGACCAGCGCATAGGTAACTTCTGCTAGTCTCATCTGATAATAGACACCATCGAGTCCAATTCTGCTTCAAGTGATTAGCGTTTGCCATTGACCACTGGATTGCGTTTCCAGAATTCTACATCTTGGTTGTGGCTTCTTCTCTTTGATATCACTAATCAACTTCAAGTTTGACAAATACTCGGATCTCGGACAGAAGAAAACATAACTAAGAAACACATCCAGTATAAAAGTTATTTCGGAATGACGCAAGCCGTAGGTCGAACAACAAGTGGAAGTCTGAAAGGTAATTCAGGGATGACGATGAGCGCTGAGCGCTTCAGTGTTCGTATTCAGAGTGCATGTAGACGATTGTTGGCATTTGTAATCGTAGCATCATTGACCTGTTCAAAGCCAGGCCGTATCCTTCCGTTCAAAATACGGTCCCTTCCAGAGCTCGACGGCAATCCTTGCTTGATCTCTTTCGCCTTTGGACGACGCTCTGGCTCCTGAGACAAGCACCTCTTCATCAGTGTCCACATATTGTCAGTCAGACCGCGCGACACATCGATGTTAGGGCGCTCAGGGAGTTGTGATGAATAGACGATCTTTCCGTAGATAGACTTGATCGACTGAGGGAAGAGAAACATCTATCTGGAGTGGTTAGCGTCTTTCTAGAATGTAGATCCCTTGCACTACCTCATAGCAAAGCATCCCAAAGGCGAAAACATCACTTGCTTCATCTCTCCTCCTCGTGGGATCCTGAATTCGTTCTGGTGCTAAAAAGTAATGCGTTCCACCAGTAGCTTGATCGGATGAGAACGCTGGACCTCGAAAGTGACTGCCAATCATGTCCGTAACATATGAAAAACCAAAATCTGTGAGAAGTGCTTGCTCGGGCTCTGCGACGAGAACGTTCTCGCACTTCAAGTCTCCATGAGCGACGCCGTTCCGGTGAAGGTATTCCATCCCAGAGGCAACCCCATACATCTGAGAAAAGCAAATTAAAAGTTCGAGTTGCAAAAATAACATAGCATGCAACTTACCAGATGGGGTCGATTGGCTGTGGGCTGGTCCCCCAAAAAGTTATATATGGTCCCATTTGGCATCAGAGGCGAGACAAGGCACAATGTGTTGTCGAAAAAATAGATTCCGTAGAACGGAAGAATATTTTCATGCGACAACTGGCTCCATACAACAGCTTCACGAGAAAATGCCTGACAGAAGGGATGGTAGGGGGAAAGAAATGGTAAGTGAATACAGCATACCTTGTAAGCGTTCTTTCTCCTCTCGTTGAAAGCTTCTGGACTGTCTCGTTCTTGATACACCTTGACAGATTTCAGACATACGAGGCTTCCATTGTAGCGAGCATGAAAGATATCCCCAAAAGTGCCACGGGTTCGAGGTTTGGTCTCCCTGTCGGTCACTCCTTCCAGTTCGAAAGACCGAGGACACAGCTCAGATTTACGGCAAAGTCTAACAAGAGCTACATAGAGAATTGCCCGAAATTGGGGCATGAGTGGAGCATGGTCCAATAGCTACACAAACAGAGTAATGTCACTACTAAAACGGGGAGAGAACTACTTGGTGCACCTTTTGAAGAATATCGAGCAAGTCTTTGGCTGCTTCACCACGACATTGGAGAAACTTGGCGTATTTCTCGCGATCATTGAAGACATTTAGCAGAGATTTACATATGTCTGTGACCTGGGGGCCAACTTCTGGGCCTAAGCTATCTATACGCGAGGTATCCACGGTCGATTTACAAGCAGAAGCAGAGGATAATATGTGAGTGTCTAAGTCTGAAGATGGATGCCATCCAGTCTGTGCAGCAAGATATCCTGAGTCGGATGAGAAGTCGTGGTTCATTGTGAACAATCTCTCTGGTAAAGTTCGCTTGTTAGTCCGGTCGAACAGTAAGAGGGTGATTGGGGATTGATGCCGACGTTGTAACCACGAAAGGGAAGTTTTTATATGCAAACAGGGCGTCGTGGTGCGAACTTTGAAGTTCCCCCGAGCCCAATCGGACATGACATAAGTCTTTCTTTCGTGGAAACATCTTCCAGACTTACATCTTCTTGTTGACCATAACACAGGGTCTCTTTTACTAGATTAGGGTCCATTGTATTGCTTGGGACTGCGCGGCCGATTCTATTCAAAACAGTCGACCTGTGAGAACCGTGGTTAGAAGGAACCTATCAGACGTGAGGCCTGAGGTCCGAGGAATCATCTCTATCAGCAGGATACTGGGTTCCCCGCCGCTTACGCATATCGCTTGCTTTCTTTCCTGAACTGTACTTCTTGATTCATTACTAACGCCTCCCAGCATCAAAGAGAGATATCTTCAGGGCATTTTCGGGGCCATATTGATTTGAACTGCTCACCATTATCTGGCAATGAGGAAGTCAACTCAACCCATAAGTATACTCGCCACTGTCGTAGTCATGAAGAACACCGGTCACTGGTAGAGAGTAGACTAGCTGATTAGAAAGGGTTACTTGCGGATGTGAACGATCTGTCCCGAATGTTCAGTGCCTTAGGCACCTCATGTGCTCATCCCCATGTTCTAACCGCGGGACACGCACTATGATTCAAAAGAAAGCACCCGGTCACGAAAACTTTTTCGAGAGCAAATCTTTACGCTCATTCGCATCATACATATGGAGTGCAGAGCCTTCTCTAGAATGTGTCTGCCTAAAACAGGATAGTTTCCCCCAACATGCCATTGAAGATATCCAAAAGTTCCTAGGAGTGACTTCTTTTCAGATGTTTACCAAGGAACGAATCACGAGCACTTGAACAAGGTTTGGGCCTGGATCAATCGACATTGATTTGAAGGCAAGTAGTTTCTATAGAGAAAACATTGTGATCGAATGAATGCAAAAATACTCAGAATAGGTGTTGGGTAAAGACCTTGTGCACAGATAATGGTGACTACCGCAGGGGAGTAGCATATCCAACGCGTATAGCACGCAGATGGCAACCAACAAGCACTCATCATATTCCTTAGTCTGACTAAAGAATCACGTATATAGGATGATGGCTGAGGATGAAATGATAAAGGCAGGGGCATCGGTCGTCGAGCGAGGAATGTGCGAAGGCATGTCGACATCGAGTTCATCATCGGTCAGTGGGAGTGTTAACATTGGTGGTGCCGATTCCGCACGACTAGCATGCGCCGTATTTTGATGGGGAGAGAGTCCAGGACTTTTTGGATTCGTTGGAGCTATATGCAGACAGAGTGGGAGTTCCTCTGCCAGGTTAGATATCGATGTGATCGGCGAGAGTACAAACTTGAGACAATCATGGTAGACTTGATGGATCCTTAGAGGTAATGTCATTATGTCGCAAGCTTTGAGTTTTCAGTTTGTTCAATGAAAACTTATCTGACAGAATTACATATTGTATTGTTGGCCTCGGAACGTAAGTCACCCAACGTGATTCCAGTGACCACTGTCACAGGCCAACCCGTCCGGACTTCAAGAGACTTCAAGCTTCAAGCTCTGCGGGGCTTGCAAGCAGAAGTCAAGACATATCGCAAAGACCGGACAGGCGACAAAGGCCCATATGCACCGTATTTGGAATATAAAGATACAAATGAGGGATTACTGATGTGGACTACAGCGTTTGCAGATGAGAAAGAGCTTTTTTGATCGTATCGTCAACCTGTCCTTTCGACGACTCGAATCCAGGCCTCCATGGAAGGGACCATTCGCTGGGTACAGATTCTATCTCAACCGATGGCAAGCGTTGGGTGATCTGCGTGGCCGTCGGCCGAACATTGGGTCCGTGAGACCAGCAGCTTTCTAGTACTTGCCATATCTCATTGGTCAAGCCCCGTCCTGAATACTCCGTGAACGCTCCAAGTGATTGGGGAGAAACATGTACTATTTTCGAATGAGCGGATGAGATGCTCATCGTTTTCACGTTGGCAAGAGGCGGATAGGTAAACAACTGTATGGAGCATAAGCCTCCAGTTGAAGACAAAGATATGGTGCTACCTCATAGCAAACCATTCCAAAAGCAAAAACGTCACTTTTTGTCGTTCTTCTGCTCTCTGGATCTTCTAGTCTCTCAGGAGCTTCATATGCCATTGTGCCTCCAAGAGCATGCGAAGAGGAAAGAGTTGGGCCTTGGAGGCCGTGGTCATCCGTGACATAGGAAAACCCAAAATCAGTAAGGAGCGCTTGCTCGGGCTCTGCTACGAGGATATTCAAAGATTTCAAATCTCCATGAACGACACCATTTTCATGTAGATGTTCCATCCCTGACGCTATACCGTAAATCTGGATAAACTCGAATCAGACTGCTGATGTCGAAATGATCTACCGAAAATCACTCACTAAACGGAGTCGGTGAGCGTTGGGTTCCTCAGTCAAAAACTCAAGAACATTTCCTCTAGAGATCCAAGGCGAAACCAAACAAAAACTTTTGCGCGGATCGCTGAGGAAGTAGATGCCATAAAACGGAAGGATATTAGGATGCGATAACTGAGCCCAAATAACAGCTTCACGCGAGAAAGCCTGACAAATGAAACAATGAGCGAACATCTCAGTAGGACACCGAATTTGTCATACCTTGTGAAATTGAGCTTGACTTGATTTATGATACAACCTGACAATCTTGAGACATACGGGCTTTCCTTTGTGATAAGCCTTATAAATGTCGCCAAAATATCCGGCCGAGTGTGGATACTCTTCTCTGTCCTTTACACCTTGAAGATAGAACGATCGAGGACAAAGTTCGGATTTTCGGCATAGTCTAACGAGCGCAACATACAGCAGCACACGAAATTGTGGCTTGAGAGGAGCATGATCTAATAGCTAGACGACAAGTAAAGCCACGCTCAAACAGCTGGGAATGGATTTACGCACTTTCTGGAGAAGATCGAGCAAATCCTGAGCCGACTCCCCACGATGGCTCAGAAATTTCATATATGCTTTGGGAGTAGTAAAAGTCTTGAGTAGGCGTGCGGAGATCTCTGTGATCTGTGCGGAAGTCTCAGGACGTAAGCTATCTGTGGACGAGGCCGCTAGAGGCGACCCAAAATTGATTGAGGATTTTATGATATAACTGTCCCAGTCCGTGGATCCATCGTCACCAAAGTAAGATCCTGTCTGAGCGCTAAGAAATTCCAAATCTGAGACGGAGAAGTTGAATTCGTTCAGCATTTTCAGGCAAGGTAGAAGGGCTTAGATGATAGTGAATGGTTAGTTATGTTCCAACCGAAGTTTCACGCACCTGGTAGCTCGTTGGGGATAAGATATGACCGGTCAGAGTCCTATCGAGATATCCCATCTATGTGGAAGGAAAGGCAAACTCCACACTCACACTTGATTGTTATGGCCCATCCTCTTACGAAGTCCTTAAACCTTCTATGCTGATCAAGATATCATGTGGCTGGTAACAGTTCTAATGCGCGGCCATATGGAGGAGCCGATTCTCATGATGAACAATCCAGTTTAGGCTTGAGAATCATATTCGAATTTGCTGCCGTCACTTGTGATGCATCAAGACGTTCTACTGTCAAGATCCTACAATCTCGTAGAATGTATATGCTTGTGAGATGAGGCGCCTCGATTGGCATGCATCCCCGTCAAGTGTCTGGCAAGCTGTGCTGTGTAAGTTGGATCATGCACCCCGTGACGGTTACACCCTGTGCGGATTTTCGGATCGCTCCAAGAACGCTCACGAGTGGAACGAACCTTAACGCCTTCCTGACGTCAATTAAAGCAAACTAGCTCGACAGAGTAGCGAGGCATCTTTTAGTAGTGTTTATATAGCATTGTGGCCGAACAGTAGTGCCATTAATCTACTTTTGAATGACGTTACGGACGACGGAAACTCGAGAAGCTTTTCTATTGTTAAAGAGCACATCATCGAGGGTTTCAGTGAAACTTGTGTGACATTCGTGACGAAGAGCCTGATCAGTGAGAGGTGATAAGTAACGTCAGGCCGATTCGGAAGAAGATGTCTGGAAAATATAATGACAGCCCTTGCAGAATTGGAAGGTCCATGGTGTAAGTCAGTCCACGCGAGATCCGGAAAGAGAAGACGAAAGCGAAAAAGAATTAGCGATTCGGAGCGTGAAATAATAGCGGCTAATTCCGTCAATTACTAAGTTGGAATAAGATCTTCCCTTTTAAGATCCTCCCCTTTTTTTTCTGTCCTAGACCTCTTTCTGTACAGCTCTGATGCAAAATGTCAATGTTCCCGCATATTTCCTCCTTATCCTGTGATATATGTACACCTTTACGCTTCTAGGCCAAAGCACCTCCTTTCTCCAAATCTATGTGAACCACGCGATCATTCTCTCGCGTTCCGATACCTGTGATACCAAGGCCCAGAATGGACCTCAATCCAGCCTTCTCCTTCCTCTCTATGTTCGGCTCTCCCTTATGTTCTCGCTCTATCTCCGGCGTCTCCTCCCGCCTCCTAGGTCCAGACGCCCTGCGCTGTCGTTCTCGACCGCGCCTCTCAACCACAATATCACTATCCCTCGCACCTGGTCGGGGCGTCTGCTCTCGCTCTGTAAGTTGTCTCCGACTCCAAACTTTATTGTTCGCATGCATCCCGTAACTCCTCAACGTCCTCACAATCAGAATAAAGTATATCATGCCTAGTATGAAAACGCCCGTTATTGCGAGTCTTGTGCCTAGTGCTCCACGGTTACCAAGAGGAGGTCGGTCTGTGGGATCATTTACAGAGTCTGTGCGCCACACGAAAGAAATTATTGAGGCGATGAAGAGCACCATCGCCCTAGATATAGCGCTTTAAGTTAGCTGCTTGTATTTGTCAGATCAAAGGATTAACACCAACCATGACATCCAGACAGCCGGCATAGCCAACAAGACCCATACGTTCCACCATATCACGGTTTTAGTCTTCCGTGCTTCCTATGACATAGGTGAGCAGACAGTTCACTAAGTGAGAGGATAAATATCCTACCTCCGCCCATTTAGCCGCCCTGAACATACTTCGCATAGTCCCAAACCTGACGATATACATACACCCATAAGACAAACTCATCAATGCACAAATCAACGAAAGGAACGCTGCTGTCCTTGTTACAGGGTCATCGGCTGCACTTGGGATTTGGAACATTGTAAGGATAGCCCTAGTAGTAGTCATGGTCACTGGTAATCGATCACTGCCGTGCGAAATGGAGGACGTACGATAACAAAAGCGCAGAAACGACATTCAAAGTTTTCCACTCCCTAACAAGCGAATCCACGAATGCTTCCCAGGAATTCTTGAACCTGATGAGGGCGGGCGACACATGCGGCGGTGTCCACTCATCCGGCAACGGCAGAGGCCAATGCGGTCCGGGCGTCGCTGCCGCCGAACCCACATGAGCCGCGAGGCCAAGGCCCGCCGCCATCGTAGGCGACAGCGCCGCAGGTGCACTCGCAGGCGTAGGCGGGTACTCTGTCGCACGTACAAGATTCGGTATCCCAGAGTCCACAGTAACCTGCTCCGACGCTGAGGGACCAAAGAATGGGCTCGTATTCAGGCCACCGCCGCTCTCAATCATGCGCTGGATATCAGGTTTGCTGACTTCGGCGTCTTCAAATATCCGTGCGACGCGGGAAAAATACATAGCTGGGAGACGGAGGAGAATGTTCAGGTATATTTCACGAGGGAGGGTGTCACCAAAGAAGATACAAATGTTGTTCCATATTCCCTTCATGTAGTACGACAAAGGAACGCAAGCTTCGCATCTGTTGGTATCTGGAGAATCTGGACCAGTGTGCGTATGGGTATGTACGATGCGAGGTGTGTGGGTATTTGGATTGTTTGAGAAACATAGGAAATGGAAGTGTATTCTCCATGTGTAGGGGTTGACGGGGACGAAACGGTCGTCGTGATGATTCCGATGGCGGTGACGTCCGGCTGACCACTGGTGAAAGAGGCGCAACGGAGATGGAGCACGGGAGCGCGACTGCGATGGAGAGAGGGACCTAGGAGGAAGTGAGTCTGGGTCCCTTTGCGAGTCACGATACGCTGAAGAACGCTGGGCTGGAGAGGTAATGCCAGAATCGCTAATCCGAGTGATACGGGAAATACGAGAGATTGCTGCATTGTTGTTAGACGTGTCCGCCAAACGTTGAGAAAGAATACCTTGTCTAGCGCTCTGTATGGTAGGCAAAGACCCTCGATCGCTGTCAAAAGATACTTTTTGCCTCGGTGTACCTTTCTCTGGAGAATGATCCAGCGATTTTGCACGGTGACCATGCGTGATGGTTGGACTCCTCACGTGTTGTGAGTCAAGATCTGCATTCGAAAAAGAAGAGACGGATGCGTCGAGACTACGGCGATATCCACGGTTTGGTAAGAAATTACTAGAGCTGCCTAAGGGAGAACGAAGAAAGCGGTTTGTGTTTGATGTGCTTTTGGAAGCGGGGAGTGCTGATAATTTGTCGGATGATGTTTGCTTCGAGGAGCTCGTTTCTTGAGAGTCTAAAAGACTTTGAATATTATGTATACACTCGTAGGATCGACTTACTTGCTGGACTCGTCACTTCAGCCATCGCTTCGACTGCACTGACTGACTCCTGGTCCGTACGTATTACTGGTGTAGAGGGATCCTCTATACATGCGAATGGAATTCTATTTGAGCCATTAGCAACCTCTACATCAGGTAAAACTTCGTCATTGTGAAACCGAAGGGATTCTCTGGAGCTGGCGCCATGCATCATGGGTGTAATTGGGGCAGTATAGATGGAAGGAAACTTATTCAAGGTCTCTTTATAAATGTCATTGCCCGATGACACGAAAGGGGATATGGTGGTGTGGGGGTGTGGGGCCAGTTATCTAGCCGGTCACGGCCGTTCCATTTTTGACACGTGATGCAGTCACGTCGCGTCACCGCGGCGTGATCGACCAAAAAGAGCGATATGCTTATGCTTGCGCACAGTCTTTGGCAAGCCAGGCGCTGAGGAAGATGTGCAAGGAAGATACATTTAGAGGTCTCCGATGAAAGCACGTAGTTCATAATCAGACGAGCGTCATTTCGATTCCAAGTGAGTTCGACATCGGCTTGGTATAATATTCAAATCGCAAAGCTATATTACAGCTATCAAGTACATAGATTACTCAGCTTATGAGTTATTGCTTCTAAAGTAAAACTTGTGCAACAGCAGAATGATTATACGCGGTGAAGGATATTCAACAAACCCTCCACAGGACAGAATCTGTGCTGAGTAAGTGGCCTGTTTCTGTGAAAGCGACGCCTTCCCTAGCTAGAAGATCACGTTTTGCATGGCAGTGAATTCCAGTTTTGTGTTTGGGTCCCCATTCGCCTCTGAACCCCCCGATGAACAGGTTTGAGGCAATGACACGGTGACAAGGGATGTATGGCGCAAATGGATTTTGTCTCAATGCATTTCCAACTACAGGACATCTGAATAAGTCATTTGCTGAGATGATATGTATAGTATGACTGACCAGAACGAGGTGAGCCTCCAACGCAAGTACAGACGTCCTTGTATGTCGTCACGCAGCCACTGGGAATGCTGCGTACAAAATCATACACTTCCCATTGATAGGATGTAAGGGTCTACCACATGTTACAACAGAAGTAGCTGGTAACATAGGGCTGCGCTGACCTTTCCCTCTGTCGTGCGATACACCGCACGTTCTATCGCTGTAGTTGGGTAGATTATCTCCTTCTCTGGCGTCTTTGCAGTCAGCTTGACTTCCGCGTCTTTTGGATCTGAAGGCCCTATGTTCGAGCGCACAGCTTGAAGTGATCCCTTATATGAGAAAATAGATTTGTTGATGCGGCGTACAGCTGGCATAGAAATCGATGCAATGACTTGGTGAAGTTCCGAATTTGACTCGCGCGTCTTATGAATCATTGTCACGTGACAGACGCGTGATCGACGCGTCCACCTGACCGGCGATTTCGGACCCGGCGTGAATTTCCTTTTTCTTGTTCTGCCATCGACAACGGCAGAGAAATGCTCATACTCGCAGCGCCTGCTCCAATCCCTGCTCCTCGCTCTCATCCTCCTACTATTGATCATAATAAGTACGATCAGAAAGAACCTCTCTCACAATTAGCTGATGAAGAGGATTCAACGAGTCTAATTCCAATGGTCTCTCTGAGTTATGATACAATAACGGACATCGTCGCAGCCAGGTTGGCCATTAGCTTGATAGGCCATGTTCTCTTTCTGAAGAGTCAGATTCCACTGTGGGTTCTGCCGTAATGAAATAATGATTTAACTAACGGGTTCATCAGACCCATTGTGCAACTATCCAAGCTGTCAAACACAAAGGTGCGTTTCATTCCCTCAAATATGGGAATTATGATTGAAAATAACCTCCAAGTCATCTCCGCGAGCGCTTAAACAACGGAACGAGCTACTGTCCTCCTTTGACACGCTCACGTCGCATCTGAACACCACGTTCACCGCACTATCCTCCGCTTTTGCCCGGATAAGCAGTATCTCGAAGTATCAAGGCGCTAATACTGCCAAATACAACTGTACCAGAGCTTATTTGGGCATATTCGTGGGCTCAAGTCCTGCTACGGCTAAGGCGAAGGTCTTGTTTGCTGTAGATGGACTAGAGATCAAAGCGATTGGCGTTAGGAATGACAGATCTGATTATGACGATAAAGACGTCAGCCCAAGCGAAGAAGAGGATGGAAACGAGGAAGAGGAACTCGAGGAAGCGGATGATAGTGATGATGATAGTGAAGAGGATGGAGAAGGGGACGAGAAGGTGGTGATGGTGGAGGAAGTGACTGACGAAGATGAAGACGAAGACAACGAAAGCTCGACTCTACCTCCAGAATCACGCTCTCCATCTCCCGAACCGTGTTACCCGAGCCATGCAGAACAGCAGCGAACTTTGCAAGCAGCCGAGCGCCTGTTCTCGCGAACCCTCGCAGCGGCAGATGTCAATGGCAATGGCATGTCCGCAGATCTCGGTGAGCGCCCTTCTGTTGATGCTTTACTTGATTTTCATCCTCTTTAATTGGGCATCCTAAAGCCCCTACACAAACACACATCCTCCTCCGTGCTCCTCGTAGACTCGACCACCCTGCGTGGGTGCCGCGCCAAAACATTTCTGTGACCTTAGAAGGCGCCCTTGATTTGTTCCTTGAAGAGTCCGGGATCAACGGCGAAGATGTGCAAATCACCAAGCCGCGAAAAGTATCAAAAAAAGGAAAAGCAGTAGAGGGTGTATGGGTTGTAGGACGGGATGGGTTGGATACGACCTTGGGAAAGGACCCAGTTCGTGGTAGTGATGATGAGTGGGACGAGATGATCTGGTGGAGCTGGGATGGTAAGATTGTAGGGTTCTCGGATTGGTAGCTGTACCGATGGTTTCAAGTCTTTGCCATTTCGTCCACTGGCTGGCCAATGTGCCAACTTCTCATTTCGTGCGAGTCACGATATCGACGGTCTCATTTTTTGAACAGTGCTAGGAGTACTTGTTCTACCGTTTAAGGCCCGGGATTTGCGCATCCAAGCCCCTATGCGCGCGAAACGACTTACTTCTAGGCGTACACCTCACATTGCCTAACAAGATCACAACTATTCCATTCTATTCTTCGCAAGAAACTCCATAGAAATTTTCAATCTTGTGAGATATTGGAAATATTAAAGCTGTAATAACAGGTGTAGATACCAGACACTGATCGTGGACGCGTTATTTGCCTTTTCCGTGTAAACCAATCGCAAGTCGCATCGACTTGAATGTCACATACTCAATGTCATTCAAGTTGTCAAACAATTTGCTTATTCGAACTGAGCTAGGTAGTCGACTAGTCTCTTCGAAAGTCACCGATTTTATATCGATTCAACATGGATTCTTTTTAAAAGAGACTCTCAGCTTGTCGTGGCGGTGGCGTCGATTACTTCCCGGTTACTCAAGTCCAGATTCCTTACCTTTGTCATTTTCTATTACTCTATCTTTACTCACTGGTGCGATCATCGTCGATCGCACCTATCTAGTTTTTCTCAGCCACCGTCGCGCTGGCGGTTTATCGTAGTGACTCAATTTCAAAGTCCCTCAGTTCTTTTCCAAAGACTGAGGGTACGCATTTTATTTTACCATATAGTTGTATGACTCGTACTAAATCAACCTGTAGCAGGATTACTTACCTCGTACTACAGGTTGATAAAAGAGTTCTCTTCCAAAGACTGAGGCAGGATTACTTGCCTCGTACTACAATTCTGAACTCGCCCTTGTGGCAGATATCTCGTCCGAGTCCAAAGTGAACCAACATCGGCCATGGCCAAATCTGGTTTATATTCTTTAAACTTAACCAGAATCGATCTAATCTCATTACTACAGGACTCTGTTCCGTCGGAAAACCAAGTAGAAATCATAAATTGGTCTTTTTGTGAAACGGGAGATATGACGATGTCTCCATCAATGCTTCTCGCCCGACCATCCACCCTAGATGATACGGTCGGTTTTGTTCCAATCCAATCAAAGGACGTGGGACTTCGTAGGTATGCAACTTTCTAGTCTGACCTTGCGTTCTTGGGTCCGTAGGTACTGAAAAAATTGGCAGAGTCGCCTTTGAGTTCTGATTTGATGAAACTTCTTGAGAAGCTGGAAGACGTCAATGAAGCTGATTCATCTGCTTTTGAACCAGCGTCAGCTGAAAAGCCAGGATCAAGTGCTACAGGTAACTCTGTTTTTTTGGTTAATACTTCCGCACGTACCTTCACATCTCTTCAGATGCCCAAACTAGAAAGTCCCCGACTTAGACCATTGTTGATCAATGACGAGTCCAAGGAAGCTCTCAAATCAGGTATGTCAATTTCAAGAACCTACAGAAAGATTCCAAAATTAGTAGGAAAAGTGAAAATTGAGAACGATCTTCAATTCATAACCAAGTCAGAGTTCATGAAAGACGAACCTCTGGATCTTGCTGCTGAAAATCCCTAATTGCATTTTTATATATATATATACTCAGACCTAAAATTTAGTCTAAATCTGAAGCACTCGATTCTCTGTTGGTTCCATTCTATTCTTCTTTTTCTTCTACCTCGTTTTCATCTTTGTTTTCCAAGTTTTCGAGGTATATTGAGCTTTGATTAGGTTCTGGTCTGAAGTTGGAGAACAATCCAGTCGTCGTGGACGATTATCCGCCTAAGAGGCGTCCTGATGTTGTTGAAATCAGCACATCACGATGGCTACTACCTCGCCTCCGCTATGTGAAAAGAGAGACTCAGGACCATCCAGAAATAGAGTTTTTGAACGTGAGTCACATGTATTTGCGCGTATAATCATTACCAACACTCGTTAAGCCCAAATTTAAGATCAAACGCCCCAAAGAAGCTGTGCATGAGATTTTGGGTTCTGCCTTCCGACGCGTCGACGCTCTCTCCACCAAGCCCTTTCTACTCCCTGACCGTCTTGATCGCGACCTCCTTGACTTCACTGTTTCCCGCGAGTTCACATCATCCATGTATGGTGGCAACCCACAACAGACGTTACCAACGATATCTAAAGACAATTGCGCTCGGCATCCATATCGAGACTTCATGTACCTCAATCTACAACCCGTACGCGCCTCAACGTTCTGGACACCCAGGACTGTTATATAAGATCCGTTTATCGGAGTTTTCAAAGGAACTTCACTTGTTCATTCAAATTCAACATGGGGTGTGGTTGTACTTTGGACAGTATGAACTGATACCTGCTAAGCCTTTGACGAAGGAGGAATGGGCTGCAAAATCAGATCAGGTACGATCTGACTGGAGTCTTAGATCATCGGTGACAATTTATCTATCCTGTATAGACTAAGGAAAAATGGTGTACAAAGATTTCTCAAAAAACAGTGGGGTAAGAGTATGAGGGCACGAATCGCCCTTCGTCGATCTCTCGGTCGAGAACCTACTCCTCAAGAGATTGCGGCGAGTAAGGGTCTCGGCGTGTCCGCAGCTGATGTCCGTCGTGCTTTAGATAGCGGTATGGAAGTGCGAATCTCCTCTTTTCATGCGAGCACCGATCTACTGAGGATTTTATTTGTGACTTGTTATGAAATGTGTCGGATACGACGAGGCCTTCCAACGGGAAATGAAGGACATGCGTTCGACCTGGACACCCTCTCTCAAGTTGGAAAAAGTGAAGTCGGGAAAGAAGAAAAGCGGGAACCAAGTTAAAACGGACACTGCGTCGAAAACAGTACGTGTTCAGGCGCTGGGGAGAACCGAAGGCGTCTGTGGATAAACCGGAAAAGAAAATGGAAGCCGATGAAACGCTGAAAGTACAGATATTGCGTGAGAGCGACGGTGTCATGAAAAGAAAATCGCCATTGTGGGAAGACACCTCCATCATGCATGACATCAAGCAGAAGCATCAGGAATCTACAGCCTTGACATCAGGTATGACTCTGCTCATCAATGAGGGCAGCACCTCAGAACACCGTCCCCACCGGATCAGGCGCATGCCTTCTAGGTATTTGTTCCAGTAATTGTTTTTACGAACTTGATTATCGCAATACCTTGAACCTTATGTATACTTATTCCAGTGTGACTAACTTAATGCTGATTTAGTATCATATGTTAGTCCCAGTCTTCTCATCTGCAATTCATTTTCCTTCATCGCAGAGCCACCGTATCTTTCGATACAAGACCTCAATATGGCTGTGAAAATCAGGCTACAATGACCTTCGTCATGTTTCGACGATTACTCTGAAACATGTAAACAAGTTGACGCTTTCTGTTAGCCGTCGCCACGACTCCCGGATGGCAACCGCATGAACCTGCCGACTGAACTTGACATTTTCGACGGTACGTCGCCAATGTATCTGTCTGCTCATCTGAAACTGCTCTAGGGAGTTTTCCCACATGATAAATGATACATCAGATATGTATTGGCAGTGTGGTTCGTGCTTGGAACTTTCGTTGACAGCGGGCCGATTCTCACCAGGAACTGAGAAATTTACATAGTATCAGTGAGAAGTCAGAACTGGATATGGGGCAATCGTATTTCCGACTCGGAATAATTCAGGTCTATGTCAAGCGGTCTGACACTGTCATAATCTAAAGTCAGGATCACTTGATAGAACCGACAACGTCATTGTGCGTAGACGCGGACTATGTTCTACATTTTTGTTACCGCTTTTACCTATTAATTACTGTCAGGCGCAATGACACAGACCGGTTTGCATGCTCGTCAATAGTATCAGGTAGATGGGCTCGGATGCGCCACAAGCAGGTTTACCAGATACTACACCTTGTATCTAGACGCAATACATCTATGGTGGTTTTATTTTTAGAGACAAGAGTTCCGGGAACTTGGGTCAACTGTCGATGCAAACGACCACCTCGCAAATTGTCGCAATATAATTAGAGCCCCGCTAACGTGATATTCTGTTCGACTATTTAGAATCGAACACCGATACTTAACGCACGCTTCACCCTGGTATTAAGGGACACAGTCTCCTGGATTCTGTCAAGAATGACTAACAAACAACTCGTCTGGTTGATTACTGGTACTTCGTAAGTTGATCATCTTCCAGCCTCACTCGTTACGCTCACAAAACGTAGGTCTGGGCTAGGGCGCGAGCTCGTCGTCGCGGCGTTGAAAAGAGGCGACAAAGTTATAGCGACGGCTCGAGCAAGGTCTCTGGACAGGCTTGATGACCTCAAGATCAAAGGCGCCGATATTCTCGAGCTGGACGTAACGGATCCTCTTGAGACTCTGCGCGAGGTGGCTCGACAAGCGGTTGAACTCCATGGCAGGGTCGACGTTCTTATCAATAATGCTGGTTAGTCTTAACGTCCCACTTTCTTAGTCTCATATTTATTCATAAATCCATAGGTTATCTCTTGGTCGGCGCAATAGAAGAAAACACGTATGTACCTTGCCTCACTGAATCCCTTGGTTCCTGAGCCTCACTGTCAAAATAATCCTAGACCAGAAGAGACATTCGATGAGTTCAAGTAAGTCAACCTGTAAATGTAAAGCTGAAAAAGTTCATTCTGAGATTCATTCAGCACGAACGTTCTTGGCGCGCTCAATGTCACTCGTGCGTTCCTACCATATATGCGCGAAAGACGAGCCGGCACTATCTTGTTCTTTGGGTCTTTGCGTGGATGGGGGTAATTGTCATGTCCTTCCTTCATACACATCTTGAGACAAAGCTTACTCTGAAGATCAGTGCTTTTCCCAATGCCGGGATATACACTGCTACGAAATTTGCTCTCCGTGGTATTCCATCTGATCCAATGATTCGATGCATATGTGAATGTCAAGTTATACCTAGGCCTATCTACAACCTTACTTGCTGAGATTTCCCCCCTTGGCCTACGGAGTGTCTGCGCCGAATTCGGATATTTCCGCACGCCGATCCTTGCAGCTGCTCACCATGTACCCCAAGGAGCCCGGATTCCTGATTATCGGTCGGTAACTGACGCAGACAACGCCTTTATGGAACGTATGTTCATTTCACCAGATATTCGTATACAGTATCTTAAACTCGTACTCAACTTGATACCAACTTGTACACAGGCTATGATGGTGCACAACCCGGCGACCCCGTCAAAGGAATCGAAATAATTGTCGATGTAGTGAGGAGTGAAGGAGTCGCGCGTGGTAAACCGTTTCCAGCTGTTTTGGCCGTAGGCAGTGATTGTTACAACGTTGTGAAGACGGAATCAGAGAAGACAATGATACGTCTTGAAGATTGGAGGGATATTTCGTGCAGTAGCGACTATATCTAGGTTGTTATAGTATACTCACCCTCTTGAAATTTCTCGTCGAGGTATTTTTTACGAATATGAGCGAAGTTCCAAACTTCTGAGATGTTAACTTCTAAGTGGCGGGGAGGTTCAGAAGACCCGTACAAACCCCATAGATCAGTTGCGAGAAATCCGTCGACTCCCTGACTTCTGAAATAAATTTTGAATGCTCCTGAATCAGACCTTAATGATATTACTATATTAAGTAGACGAGTTATTATGGTGATGACCGCTCCATCAGGAGAAGGGCGCTGAGGTGACTTGTCAATGTAAGTAATAGTAATAGAAGTCTGACAACCCACAGTGAGAAAGAATTTATGTTATAATACCTACTTTCGTAGGTCGATTCGTGATTAAAGTAAGTCATCTAGGGGTCCTCGATTAGATTATCCTTCACAATTTATTTAAGATGACTACTATAAGCTAAATCCTGAGTATTGATTATCTTTTCTTATCCTTCGTTTGTCATGTACAAGGTCACGACCGAGGTCCGAGTGGGGATGTAGTGCGCTTTGACTCACTTATTGATGTTTCTCCGAGTTTGATGTCTTTAGCCAGCCATGAATGGCAATCGCAAGTCTAATATTGAATGCCCGACTGTCAGATTCGTCTTAGAATCATTGCAATCCAGCCGACCCTGTCATTATAATGCATCATTCTGTGTAATTACAGGAGAAATGTAATGCATTATCCTCTGCAACTTGAGCTATGGTCCGTGCCTTTGGCATGGGCCTGTAGCTCTTGCTAAGTCCCAGACCCAACCTCACTTTGTTTGGTCAGGTCTTTGATATTCTAACTTAATGCTGAGATCCAGACCCAACCTTGCTACATTTGGTTAGGTCTTTGTATTTTGTCAACTCAATGCTAAGATCCAGACCCAACCTCATTATGTTCAGTCAGGTCTTTGTATTTCATCAACTCCTTTCTCCTTTCAATCAATGTGTTGTTAGTCCCATCATTGTCAATGTCAGTAAATGTAAGTCTTTACTATGATTTCAATTATATTTCACTCAATCAAATAAACATTCCTTTGGAGTATTCCATTTTTTTTAACATAATGCTGAAATCCAGACCAAACCTCACTTCACTTGGTTAGGTTTTCAATATTCCAACTCTTCCAAGTGATTATCATTCAATAGATCATCTTTTATAACTTGAAAATCTAGAATTATTGATGAATCAAAGTCTCCACCTTCTGTCCCCTTTTTACTCATACACTTTCAGGAGTATGTTTGACAATTTTTTGGCACCAAAATATACTAAAGAGAAAGAAATTATGGAAAGTAGCCTGAGTAATGAGATATCTATAATCTCATTTATGGTATCACTAAGTGGTACTAATGCTATACTTAGAAATCAGACCTTTGACTTGATTCTTCATTAAAATTCCTTTTAAAATAATATATTTAATCAAGATTGATTACACATCATACATCTGTTTTCTTTTCTTTTCTTTTCTTTTTTTTTGGTGGAGCATTTGGGCTGGTGATGGCATTTATGCCCCAGGCATATCTGTCTCACCCACTGGCTTTTACCTGGAATCCCAACCAGATTGTGTTCAATTTTTACCATTCTAATTCACCATGAGGAAAAGCTTTTATGTTCTGAGTGTGGGACTCATGGCCCTTTGGGTGTGTCATCCTATCCCTGTACTTTCACAGGACCAAATACCCACTAAAACCCACTACTTTCCTTTCTTTTGGGCTCTTCATCTGGTATATTTACTCTGAAAGGAGTGTTGTGCCATGTTTCTTGGACTAGGGCTAATGGAATAGCCTTCTTGCCTAGCCACTTGTCTGTCATCTTAATATCCAGGCTTACTCTGTTTGCTACAGTTTTATTCCATCTGTTTTTGATCTCTTTGTTTGTGAGGGGTGTGTCTTGGTTTTAAATGACTATCTCACATTGTAAGGCCCATATTAAGTATGCAGACTCTATGACTATGATTTGATATAAGTGCCTGAGGCCCTTCAAGAGTCATCCTTTCCCATCTTTCTGTGTCACCAGTAAACCACCCACCATGGAGCTCACATTCTGTTTTGGGAGGGCATTTCCAGTTCAAATCAACCATACATCCCTTGCTAATTCCCAAATCATTTTCTGCCCTGGGCTTTGGCACTCAGATATTATGTGGTCCAGCAAGTCCACCTCATTATTGTGCTTGCATGCGCCTCTCAATTTGAGGTCTGTTTTCATGTTTGGGTGATCCCAGTAAGACCCAACCTTGTAAACATTATGAGCACTTTTTCATAGGAATACTCTCATCTGTCTTGAGAAGTCCCTGTTTCTCAGGCTCTTCCATATCTGCCTTGTACTTGGCCACTCCCTGCATGCATCCTTAACAGTGTTCTTGATTTCCCCTAGTCTTTTTGTGGTCCTGGGTCTCTCTAGGGCTGGTGATATTGCCCTTAGCCATTTGTAGGCCCGGGCTTGGGTGATCTTTGACAGTTTTCCCCCTATGAAGTGGAGTTTGGTTGGGATGGGGGGCAATGTCAGTAGTCTCTGGCTGCCTGCTGCCTCACTCACCATTGCCTTTGCTTTACTTTTCACTGATGACATCTCAGAGCCAGTAATGTCCCTAAAGATTACTCTTGCTGTATGCATCCTCAGGCATCCAAGGATTGTCCTTAGCAGCCCCACATTTTTAGAATCTAGGAAACCAGTGTCCTCATTGCTGGCTAAGTCCTTGGTCAGGGCTTTCAAGACTTCCCTTGATTTGATGTTTATTGTTAAGTCTGTCTCTATACCACTTCTCATTAATACTAATAGCACTGCTAGCAGGGTGCTCCCACCACACCCTATCTCTGATGGGCTTAGCCATTTTGCTTCTTGGTTTAGTTTGTCCCTATTGCTGAAAGCTACTCCTGCACTGACTGTTGATGCCCCATGTTTTTCTCCCACTCCAAAAGCTTCTAGCAGCTGTTTTAAAATGAGACATTTCTTTGGTACATATACTTGGTCATACTGTGGGCCAGTTGTAAAGATCCAGAATATGTTTTCTATAGACCCTATTATACTTTGCTTGAGGTCAAAGGCTCTTTTTTTTCCTCTTTCTGTGGGTTCTTGGGTAGATTCTACTGCATCAGGGTGGTCATAGGTTTGGCCCATCACTGGGTTCCATTTGCTGGGGATGGTTCCTATCATGGTCTTTGCCCTTTCCATGCATGAGTGGGGGTGGGAGCAGTTTGTTTTGTTTTAAATCTCCATGCGCTTGAGACATTTGCACTTGTCTGAGTTGCAGTGCCTTTCAGGCTTTAGGCATAATGAGAGGGACTCTGCTTCACCTACTGTTCTTATCCTGTGATTTGCCCTCAAGCATTCTGCAACTTTGCCAGTGTTCAGTCTCCTCAATTTCAGATCTGTGGCAAAATAGTAACAGATTGGTCATTCTCTCATCAACTCTCTGCTAAAAGCAATGCCTTCAGGACATACATTATATTTTCTTGCTGTGCAGATCAGGCTCACAGTATCTGGACAGGTCTCCTTTGAGGGGGACACTCTTGTCTTCCATGTCTGGAACAGGGGGTTCTTAATCACCCTGCTATCTACACTTCCCTCTGTTTTTGGCAAGTTTCTGATTATTATCACATCTGCTATGTGTGCCCAAATAGGCCTTTCCTTGCCTAGCTTAAGGTAAGATTTGAGCCACATAATTTCTATTGCCCTGTTATATTTGTGGATATTAAACAGAGCTCTTCTGCCTTCATCTTGTGGTCTGCAAATTGTTCCAACATTTACTTGTGAGCTTTTGCCTGACCACATAAGGTTCATTGACCTCTTCATCAGTAGTTTTTCAAGCACTTATCTGTGCAGCCAAGCATGGCCAACAAATGTGAAGGTAAGGGGACTGGTATCCAATGATGGTCCCCTCTAGGCAGAGATGTTTCCAACTCTGCTGGGGCTAGCTCCATGGCCTGCTGCATGGTGTGGTATTTCAAGGCTGGAGCCATATGAAAGGAGATCTGATGGAACTCCTGAAGGAGGAGAGCAGCATGCATCCACTCCCTCATGGTAACCTTTGATCTGCCAACCCAAATGAGCTTCAGAATCAGTCAAATCTGCTCAGAATTTATGGGCATCCCTCAAGGAGCCCATCAATACAGTAATCTGCAGCATGAGAATATGTGAGATATCTCCACCATCTTAGTAGAGCAGGCAAAGACCAACCATTGTTTCCAACCTGCTTGTTTCCACAAGTTCTCCCTGATGCCCCATCAAACTCCCCCTTTCTTTGTCCACCCTCTGCACCCACTCTGGATAACTCTGACACTTCCCCAGCAAACCCTGACAGCCCCCTGGCTAACTCCAATGCCTTCTCTGCAGCCATCAACATCTTCTCTGCAACCATCAACACCTTCTCTGCAGCAGTTGATGCCTCTCCTGACTCTCCTGAGCCCCTGGAACCCTCCTCTACCATTTCTGACTCTGCTGTACATTACCAGCTCATTGTCCTGGTTCTCCCAATCTCTTCCAGAGCATCATGATGACCCCAGGATGGCCCATGTCCTCAATTGATCCCATCAGATTATCACTGCAGCCTGTCCCCTGATCACGACCAACACCCATTGACTCTGCATGGCTCTGTCAAGCCCTGCCACCAGACCCACTGTCCCCCAGAGCTCTCCAGTAGTCAGTATATAAGTCATAGAGTAGCATCTTGTACTCTAGTCTTGATATTGCCTTACCTGATGTGTTTCTGATTGTTTCTCTTTTTATGTTTCATGTTCCACATTATGTTTCCCTTTCTCTCAGTCTTCCAGTCTTATCTCAGTATCCTGGTCTTGTCTTGTCTCCAGTTCTGTTATCATTCTTGTTATCATTTTGTATCTTTGCTTGAATTTATCTTTGTTCTCATCTCCATCTTGTCTCAACTCCATCTTGTCTCAACTCCATCTTGTCTTGTTCAACTCTGTTCCATTATTGTGTTCAAGTTCTTTTGACCTTAACACCATTATGACTCTGCACTTATGATTACATCCTTCAAACATTTTTTAAACCAACTCTGGACCTTGCTATTTGCTTGGCCCTGAAACCCATCAACATCTGTTGATCCTCCATCAAACTCTGGCCCCACTCCCATCATTCACATAGCCCCCATTTGCCCAGCACCTCCAATACTTGCTTCCAGACTTATGCCTGACTCTTCCCTCAAGTTCAACTCTTCCCCATACCTTGTCTTAAACTTCTCCAGACCACCCCAGACTATTTTGGATCACTCCCCCTTGCTTATCCTCTCAAGTCTCCAAAGTTCAGACCCTCCTCAAATGCTGAGTTTTCAGTGCAGAACACATGTCCACTTAGTAAGGACTTGCCCAGTGTAGCTGAGCCCCCATGGTCAGGGGAACCTGACCTTACTCCATTCATGATGTCTGCAATTAGCTCTGCCTATACTTCTACCAGAACTCTTGATGTCTATGGTCAGCCCATGCCTGAGACCCACTATGATTTGTTCTGCTTTGCCCAGTTTGCCAAGGCACATTGAATTGTGAATCCAATGCCAAATGTCCCTTCTGCTCTGGTCACATTCCTATGCAATGGCTCTCTCCACAGACACCCTCTCTGCTCAACCCCAATTACATCATTCCTGCACCACCCTCACCTGCACCTCCTACACTTCCCACACCTCCCCCACCAACTCTGCCTCATACTAAAGGTCAACCATGACATCTCCAACCCGGTACTCAACTAATCCAGTGATGAATCAATCTATTGCTCAATGACTTCTCCAGCACCTCATCCACACCATCTCTCCAACAATAATGCAAACCTCTGCTAAAGACAATCACTTGCTGCATAAGAACAAGTCACTACCCCCACCAACAAACAACAATAAGACCTCCAACCACCACCCCCTAGTCCCCCTACCTCCAAACCCACTGGCCCTAACCCACAGCTCTGTCCAAATCTATGCATCACTAATATCTGACCCAACAATTCTCCAATGGTGCCCCCTCCACTCACATTGAAGGAGTAAACCTCCACCACTTAGCCAGTAAACTCTCTGACTTCCATGCCACATCCCCATCTAACTCCAAGGATGTCAACCCTCCAAAGCAAGCCCTGCCATCATTGGAATCAAACTCTAACCCAACTACCCCTCTTCCTCCAAGAATAAATCAAGATTACAAGACCAGTGCTCCACTCCCAAACCCAGAACCAACCTCTAGAATCAGCTAGGACCCCTTTGGTTAACTGGCCATCAACCCTGCCCAATGTTTGACTGGACAAACTCCATAACAAAGTCTCCAAGCATGGATACAACCTCCTCTACCCCCCTTCTAGTTCTCTAGGGCTCTGATGCCTCCAACTCAACTCCAGCAACTCTGGAGCAAGACAAAAGAATTCCCAAGCCTCAAGATGGCCAAGAAAGAAAGGAAAACACACCTTCACCCTGGCCTCCTTGAAACCCACCCCAAAGGTGCCCCCAACAAATCCCAGAAGTCAATGCAAGAGCTATGGTACCCTGACCCACAATGCTAGACAACTCCAGACCTCTCTGCCACTACTTTGACACCCCCTCCCAATCAATCTGGAGCTCCTGGCATTAAAATGCTTGATGCTGCCTCCCTCTGCATGCACTCTGTAAGATGGGACTTCTGCTCTTAAACTATTAAATTACGCCACTCCTTAGCAAAAGAACACCCAAGCACAGAAGCTACCCCATTGGAACAGACTATGGAAAAAAGAGAATTCCATATGAAGTAGTTCCCCAGAGTATCATGAACTCACTGACATGTTCTCCAAAGGAAGCAAAAAACCCTGAGTGTTGAAGTTGCATCCTTGCCACCTCAGATGCCCTCTAAAGCCTTCCTCAACACCCCAGGGAATTGATATAAAAGACCCAAGGCACCTCAACCAATCACTCTAAGCCACTCCAAACCCCTCCACACAACTCCAGACCCTGGCAACACAGCTCTAGAACCCCCTAATTTGACTCTAACATCCTTCTAGGGAGTCTCTGACACCAACCCATCAATGCTGCATGCAGTTTGCAAGCTCTGATTCTTGACTACCAACCTCAAACCCCTCCACCCTTTGTTAGAAAAGACATCCACAAACAAGGACCACACTGCTGGAGTAACAGAGGAAATTCCATCTAAAGTAGTCTCTCTAAAGTGTCATAAGTTTGCTAATGTATTCTCCAAGGAAGGAGTAATATCCTCTGCCACCACCCACTGCCAAATCAACATTGAAAGAATGCCACTGCCATCTCCACCCAACTACAAGTAAGGATGTCATATGCCCCAACTTCTGTCAACAGAGTCACAACCCCACCATTGTCCTCCCCCACCTCTCTAATGAAATTGATTACCCAGTGAGAGAACAAGCTCCAGACACTCAAACTAGTTTCCCCCAAATTTGGCAATGTGCCATGTGACTCAACCACACCCACTGGAGATTTGACTCAGATGCCAAGAAAAATGAATGGATTCTCTGACTCTGCTCTAAGGATCAAGGGATCAACAATGCCCTCTGAAAGAAGTGGTACCTCTTTCCCCTGATCAGAAATCTTGTTGATTGCCCCTGCAGTGCCAAGACTTACCCCCATTCCATCTACAGTGAGCTCCAGACCACTTTGGAGCATGAATGGAAGATTGCTCCCACACCCACTGTGGCTCCCCCTTCAAGCCCCAATGATGCACATACATGACCAACATCCCTGCCACCCCTCAGCATTGTGGATGACCACTTCTTCAACATGAACAATGCTTTTGCAAATCAAAACAGCAGTCAAACCCACCTAAAACTCTTGGGGAACAACTAGGAATGCACCTACTGCATTCCAGTACAACTCCAGGTGTCATGACCCGCTCTCTAGACTCCGACACCACCCCCAGCCCCCCCCCCCCAATGCTCCACCAAACTCCCCAACCCTCACCCACCCTCCACGCCCACTTTGGGCAACTCCAACACTTCCTCAGCAGACCCCAAGGGCTCCTTGATCAACTCCAACGCCTTCTCCACAGCAGTTGATGCACCCCCTGAATTCCCCTAGACCCCCAAGGCTTTCCCCGACCCCGGGATGATCTGCTTCCCACTGATCCCATCAGAATGTCACCACGGCCTGTTTCAAAATCACACCCAACAACCGTTGACTCCACACAGTTCCGTCAAGCCCGCTGCCATATCCTCTGCCCTCTGGAGCCACCCAGTAGTAGGTATATAAGTCGTAGAGGAACCCCTAGTACTTTAGTCTTGATATTGCATTTACTGGTTTCCTATGTCTTGTCTTTTGTCTCATCACTGTCTCTATTTTTAGTTTCAAATCTATCTCTGTTCTCTGTCTCATCTTGCCTCATCTCCGCCTTGTCTTGACTGTGTATAGTTCCTTTGTCTTCCTAAGTTCCTTTCATCTCCAACAACAGTACAAACTCCACATGCATGCTATGACCTGAACATTCCTACAACAACCCTGGACCCTGCTTCTGCTTGGCCCAGGAACCCCTCACGTCTTGGTGATCTCCTGTCAGACTCTGGCTCTGCCCCCATCAACCATGAAGCCTCTGCTTACCCCGCATTCTAATTGCATGCCCACAAACTTGCTCCGGCACCTGTCCAGGTTCAACAACTAGTATACTTGGTCTTAGACACCCTGAACCACTCCAGACTTGCTTGGACTGCCCCCTAGCTCCCCTTGCAAGTCCCTCTATGCCAATACCGGACAATTGGTTATAAGCGCAGGACATTGCATCCGCCTAGTAAGGACTCACCAGTATAGCTGAGCCCCCATCATCAGCGGAACCTGACATAATATCAAGACTCCCCCTTACCCCATTCTCAATGTCTGCATATAACCCCACGTACAACCCCGCTGGCTACCTAACCGACGTCTATGGTTGACCGGTACCAGAAAACCGCTACGCCCTGTTATACCCAGGCCCCCCCATGAATCAGTATGTCCCTTGTCACTGGACTCCTGACCCCAACCAGGCGTTCTACACCCCCTCCATCAGCCAGGGAATACCTCCAGGCTGGTGCTGCCCTCCCGTGTCCTCCGCTAATGGCAACAACCCCCGTATGTACCTGGGGGGATATTCCACAGCACCCCCTGACCACACCTACCTTCCTCCGCCCACTACTACGTGTACCCAGTCCCCGCTGCAGCCCCAACCCCTTTAGGGCCTATAGACAATTATTCTCCCCCTTGTATGCTGTTCCCCACTCAAGCCCTTCCTTCTCCCAGGCAGCAAAGGATTGAAGTCTATGCCCAACAATGCAATGAAGTCCTCCGCTTCCTCTGACTCTCTCCCGTGGAGTTCGCAAGATGCACCCACACCCTCCTCACCAACCTAGGCTAACCCCAACACCTCTGCGACCTCAGAAGTCTGGGCAGATTGACTCCTCGATTTCCATAAGCGCTATCTGCAAGGAAACCTCCTGGAGACTATGCAAGGCACCCTGGGCATTGACAATAACTTATGGAATGAGCTCTGCGCATTAGTTGAAGAAATCCACACCAGCCCAAACCCCCACCCCTTCGAAGACCCTCTAGATCCCGCCTGCTCCTTCCATGTGCAACGTGAGGAGCCCATCGGAACACGAAGCAAAGCCCTGCCTTCCATTCCCCATCAGCAGAAAGAACAGGAACCTCAACCCCACGGGGGGATTGTTCAACCAACCAGCTGCCCATACCTTGTCCCTCTCTACTCGCCCCCAGGCCAACTCTGTCCCCAGCGCCTTCTGAACCTAGGACCAGCCCGCCATCTCCAAACCCCACTCCCAACGGCCACCCCCACGCGTTGATGACGACAACCGGACTCTCTCCTACATCAACGAGCCTGGTAACTCTGCCAACAAGCACACCCCACGCAACGGACCTCCATGAGACTGACTCCCCCACTTTGACCTCCGCGCTCCCCATGTCAATGCCCCTCTGCCCTGTCCCAATGCCCCGGTCCCCCCCCAACAGCCCATGGGTCCCGGGGTGCCCCGATCACCCTTCCTTACCCACCATCCTTGTCCCCTGCCCACTCTGCTGCCTAACCCCCCTGCCGATGCAAATTATTTCAGACCCCCCACCCCTGGGGGACTCCCTCAATGGGCCCCAGGGCCTGCCCCGGGCAATGCGGGTCAACCCCCCAGTGGAGGGCCACCCAATGGCAGACCCCCTGGGGGATGGGGCCCGGCAATGAACAACTTCCCTCCCCAGCATGGAAACAGGAACAACTACTATTACTACTACAATGCCAGACCCCCACCCCAAGCTCAAAATCCACAGAACAATACCCATGATGCACTGGCCTGGGAGGGTAAGCTTGACATTCAGAAACCCAAAACCTTCATTGGCCGCGACCCCCAGAAGTGGCAAATCTTTCTAACCCAGTGTCTGACTATGTTCCAAGCTAAGCCAATTACCTTCCAACTTGAGAGCTCATGAGTGGCCTTCGCTGTGTCATATTTACAGGGTATTGCCTTCAATCATTACACTGCGCTACACTGGTTTGACCCCAACAACCCCATACTCTCCAATTGGCTTGCTTTCACCCAGGAATTCTTGAGTAAGTTTGGCATCTTTGACACCATAGCGGAGGCGGAGGAAAATCTCTTCAACCTCTGAATGCATGATAACAAACGCTTCATGACCTTTATTGTACGGTTTGAATGGGAAGCCTATGAGACTGGCTAGAACTACAATGCTCTCCGATTCACCCTCCATCGTGCCCTGCCTCAACGAATCAAGGACATCCTTTGCCTCACACCCAAGCAAACCACCTATGATGGGTACAAGGCGCTTGTTACCCAGGTCGACCAATGTTACTGTGAAGATCACAGCAAAAATATGGCACTCCGGACCCCCTGGAATGCCTCCGGTAACACCAACTGGCAGACCAGAGCAACCAATGGCGTTTGGTCCTCAATCCCTGCTAACCCCGCCAATCCCACACCCTGTTTTCCCTTGGGCTGAGAGATTACCAGCACCAACCAACTCCCAGAGCAACATCTGCCGGCCCAGCTCAATGCCGCTGACCTCCATGAAACTCTGGAATCCTTGGACACCAACTCCGATGACCATGACAACATTCTGGACCCTGCCAATGACCAAGAAGCCTTATGCGCAAACAGGATTCGGAATAGCCTGTGGATCAACGTGCCAGAGGAAACGCAGGAGAAATGACAGAAGGAGGGCGCGTGCATCCTATGTGGTGAGCAGGGACACTTTATTCGCAGTTGTCCTAAATGACAGGTGATGGGACGCGCCATGTAGACAATCAATGGAGAAGACTGTAACTACCAGTTTACAGAAAATGAGTCTGCAGTTTAGGTCTTGAAGATGCACTAGACCGCAGACCAGACCCCAACATCTTCTCTGCCCCAGCCACACTCCTCCACACAACAATACTTGCCCCGGACAGCCCCCCAGTACACCTCCCCTCCCACTCATCCACCAACCTCCTCCTCCGCACCACTCTTCCCTTCACCCCCCAACCCCATCCCCACACTAGTCAACAGCAGCACCACCAACAACTTCATCAATGAATCCCTGGCAGCACTCGCTCCCCACCCCCTCCAATGCCTCCCCACCCTGATCCCCCTCAAACTTTTTGACGGAGACCCCACCCCAGCAGGAGACATCACACACTGCCTGGAAACAACCATGACCTTTGCCAATAGATGACAGCAAGAACTCCAACTACTTATCACAAAATTACACCCCTCCGCCCCTGTCATCTTAGGATTCTCGTGGCTCCGTTCCACCAACCCCACGTCAACTGGCCCAGCCTCACCATCCGCCTCCACCGGGACAACCCCACCAACTCTGGGCTGGTACCTTTTGATGTCTCACCCTCCTCCAAAAACTCCGAGGCCACAATCAACCAACCCCGGACTCCTCTGCAGCTCTGCTCTAGATCCGCACGGTCGTTCATCATCAATGTCCGACTTGATGACCCTTCTAAGGTATTCCCCACCCTTGTCAACAGTGGCGCCTCCAGCACCTTTGTCAGTAATCAGCTTGACCTCTGGTGCAATGACCTCAACAGACCCCTCAAGCTCCAACTCTTCGATGGAAGCCCTGCCATGACAAGGATCACTCAATACCATGACAACACCCTCACCCTTGACAACAACCTGCAGTTTCAGGCCTGGCTCCTCATCACCCAATTACTTCCACCAACTCCAATCATGCTTGGGCTCCCATGGCTACAGGACGTCAACCCCAACATTGACTGGAAGGACCTCACCATGCAATTCCTGGCCCCAAAGCAAGTTTAGCAGCTGCCATCTCCCTCCGCCTCCAGTCTATCCTGGACTTTGACATCTCCCATCCTGGCGCCAGCACCTCCGGAGTGACCCAGAGTCCCTCAACCTCCAATGACAACCCTGACAAAGAAGGAGATGCCACTCTGCCTTGGTCACCCTCAATCACATTATGACGGCTGCCTCCCAACATAACCCGGAATCGATACAAAGGACTGCAGTACCCCGCCCAGTGACACTTGAGGTCTCCGACCCACTCCGCCACCACTCCGGACTCATCTGCTACCACTTTGATGTCCAACTCCGTCGACCCTGAAAGCCTTGACATTAAAATCATTGGCGCCGTTCCCTTTGTACACCTTCTACAAGATGGCACCCCCGCCTTCCAGTTACAAATCATGCCAGCCCTACCTGAGGAGCACCTCTGCACAGGGACCACCACGCTGGAGAGCAAGACAGAGGAACAGATCCTATCCAAAGTAGTTCCCCCGGAGTATCATGAGTTTGCTGACATGTTCTCTGAAGGGAGTGCCAAAGAACTTCCCCCGCACCGCTCCTATGACCACAAGATTGACCTCAAAGAAGGTACCTCACCCCCGTTTGGCAAGATCTACAACATGTCCAAGGTTGAGCTCTGAGCCTCGAAGGAATACCTCAACAACATGCTTGGCAAGGGCTTCATACGCCTATCAATCTCCACCGCCGGCGCTCTGGTTCTGTTTGCCAAGAAGAAGGATGGGTCCCTCCGACTCTGTGTGGATTATCGGGGGCTCAACAAAGTCACCAAAAAGAACTGGTATCCCCTTCCCTTGATTGGAGACCTTGTTGATTGTCTCTACAGTGCCAAGATTTACACAAAGATAGACCTCCGCTCTAGCTACAACAATGTCTGGATCACTCCAGGACATGAATAGAAGACTGCCTTTCATACCCACTATGGCCTCTTTGAGTACCTCATAATGCCCTTTGGAATGACTAACTCCCCCGCCACTTTTCAGTACTTCATGAACGACATCTTCCATGACATGAATGACGTTTTTGTTATTGTATACCTGGACGACATCCTGATCTACTCGAATTCATTGAGGGAACATCCGGAGCACGTCTGCCATGTTTTAGAATGGCTCTGAGAGTACCACCTTCATGCCAAACCCAAGAAATGCTCCTTCCACATGATGGAGGTCAAATATCTCGGAGTCGTCATCACCCCCAATGGCATGCGCATGGACCCTGCCAAGGTCGATGCAGTACTCAACTGGCCCCTGCTGTGGAACGTCAAGGAGGTACAATCATTCCTGGGGTTTGCTAACTTTTATCACCATTTCATCGACAACTACTCCGGGATCACCAAACCCCTCAACCGACTCACGCGGAAGGACACCCCTTGGGATTGGGACAGCAAGTGCCAGAGCATATTCCTCCTCCTGAAGAGGGCCTTTACCTCCACTCCGGTCCTCCACCATTTCAACCCCTCCCTGCTGATTGTGCTCGAGTGCAACGCCTCTGACTACGCTATCACTAGAATACTCTCCCAGTTGGACTTGGGGGGCAAAGATCTCCATCCTGTCACCTTCTACACCGATTGATGATCCCAGCAGAGCTCAACTACAACATCTATGATGAAGAACTCCTCGCAATCATCGAAGCCTTCCATCAGTGGCAGGCCTACCTCGAGGAGTCCCTGCACCACATCCAAGTATACTCCAACCACAACAACCTGCAATACTTCACGACCACAAAACAGCTCAGCCGCTGCCAAGCCCAATGGTCCAAAACCCTCTTGGAGTACGACTTCACCATCCACTACCGCCCTGGGCAACTCGGCATGAAGCCCGATGCCCTCACCCGAAGATCCAACATGTACCCAAAAAAGTCATTCAAAGCCAAACAGAATGCATTCAACCATTGAGTGGTAATCTCCCCCAAACATCTACATGCTGTACTGATTTTAAATGAAGAAGGAATCCTCCAACAAATCAGAAATTCATCTCTGGACTCCTTCTTCACCCAGCATGACCCCCACAACAACCCCAACAAGTCGAGCGCTGGGAACCCCTTTTCGCTGTCTCCAGACCACTGCCTCCTGCTCCAGAGTGGACGAATTTATGCCCTGGACCACAAGTCCATCTGCCTCGACATACTCCGGCAGCACCACAACCATAAGCTCTGGGGGCACCCAGAAATTTGTAAGACCCCTCAACTCATCTCTGTCACGACCCGTTCCCCAAAACCCCGCACATCGTCCATCAAACCCCCGAACCCCCAAAAGGACCCCCAACGCTCCGCCGAACTTCCGCCCATGCCCACGCCTACTTCGGCTAACTCCGACACCTCCCCGGCTAACTCCGACGGCCCCCTGGCCAACTTCGGTGCCTGCCCCGCAGCCACTGACACTTACCCTGGGCTTCCCAAACCCCGAGAACCACCCCCGCTATTCCTGATCTTCGCCCACCCATCATCAACTCAACACCCTGCTTCCTCCGACCTATTCCGGAATATCACGACAACCTCGGAACAACCCGCGATCCCATCAACGTATCAGCGCGGCACGATCTTCGATCACAACCGACACCCGCCCACTCCGTCAAGCCCCGCCAAGCCCCGCCGCCACAGCCGATGTACCCCGAAGTCCTCCGGTAGTCAGTATATAAGTCATCGAGTAGCTCTTCGTACTCCGGTCTTGATATTGCTTAACGTTACCTATGGTCTGATTGTTTCCTTTTTGTGTTTCGTGTTCGTTCTCGTGTCTTTTTCTCCTTACTCTCAGTTTCCCGGTCTTATCTCAGTCTCCCGATCTTATCTCAGTCTCCCGATCTTATCTCAGTCTCCCGGTCTTGTCTCGTCCCCTTTTCGTTATCGTTCTCGTTATCGTTTCGTACCTCCACTCGAATCTACTCTTGTTCCATAATGTCTCGTCCAACGCCGTCTCGGTGACGTCGTCTGACCCTTGTGCCCAATTCTTCATCAACCCTAACGACCTCACGAACTCCGCGATTATAATTACGAACCCCGACACCCCTTACCAGGTCCGAACCTCACTCTTCGCTCGGTCCCGGACTCCATCAACTCCAAATGATCTCCCATCAAACCCCGGCTCCACCCCCATTGATCACACAGCCACCCACTCCCTTGCTTCCGCAAATCTCCCGTACGGCCTTCTGCCTGAACCCCGCCAAGACCGTCTCATTTCCCCACAATCCGACTTCTCCGGACCTTCCCGGATCTGTCTGGATCACATCTCCCCAATTACCCGTGCAAACCACCAGGACCCAGAATGTCTTTGAGTGTCCGGTCACCAATGCAGGGGAATCACGCCCGCCTAGTAAGGACTCGCCCAGTGCAGCTGCGCCCCCGAGGTCAGCGGACCCTGACATAATATCAAGACCCGACCTTACCCCGTCCGTGATGCCCGCATTATCTCCGCACACACAATCAAATAACTCCGATGTCTATGGTCTACCCGCGCCGGGGAACCCTTATGATTCATACGGCCCTGCCCAATTTGCCGAGGCACATTGAGTCGTGGATCCGACACCAAACGTCCCCTCTGCTCCAGTTACTTTCATACAACGGCTCCCCCACGGACACCTTCCCCAACTCACACCCAACTCCCAACCCCTCGCGCAAACCGTCAAATCATCTTCCACCCCACCCCTACACTCCCCGCCAACTCCGCTCTCTCGCACAAAGTCGACCCCGACATCACCCAAAGAATAACATCCTAAAGCCTGGCGACCATCCAATCGAATGAGTAACAAGGTCTCCGGCACCGCGCCAGCCCTCCGACCCACAATAATGCCAACCTGCCATGGAACAGTCACCCACAGCGCGAGGATCGCCAGCTACAAAGAAACCACTGAGAACGCGCTTCCCCGAAGCCCGCCTGTGGATCCACCGGCCCCCCAGCAACCCCGCAGACCGACGAACGCGACTAATCACCAACAACATCACCAAACCCTATTATCGACCCCCTCCAAGGAAATAAACCCTCCGACAACTAACCCCGAAACCATCGAAATCAAGCTCGAATCCACCACAGGACAAGAACCTCAGACCTAGGCTATGCTCCAACCCCGTGACCTGCTTCCGGACCTCGATCGATCGGCCGTCACCTCCGCCCAACAAATGAAGGGGCCCCGACTTCCCCGACCCGACCCTGACAACCCCGGAACAGGACCAAAACATCCCCGAGCTTACACTCCGCCACCAGACTACGCCACCTCCCACGAAGGAATCCCCAGCATAGGGGCCACCCCGAACCAACTATAGGAAAAAGGACCCTATACGAAGTAATTCCCCAAGTGCTCTAAATTCGCTGACATGTTCATATAAGGGAGGGAGAAGCCCCACCATCATCCAGAAAACAACGATCGGCCATTTAAGCGACCGACAACCCCAAGGGCACGCGCTCCCATATCCTCAAAAGACCTCCCCCATATGGCTCGACGACCCAAAACGACCCCGCGCCAGCCCGAAACAGCCCCACCCAGACCCCTCCGAACCCATCAACCCAGCTCCGGACCCTGGCGACACGACTCCAGGGCCTCCGCTCCGACCCCGACATCTGACCAAGAAAACTCACAGCGCCGGCTCGACAACGATGCCCTGGTAGCCCCAACTCCGCAACAGAAATCACCACCCACTCCGAACCCCGCCCCTACACCGGAATATGTCCGCCCGAACAGGGGCCACATCACCGGGGCCTCCAGACAAGCTGGCAGTGCCTCCCCCCACTATCACCCCTGCACTTGCACAATCTCCGGACCGCTCCGGAACACGAATGAAGAGTAAATCCGACCCTGCCGCATCTCCCGGGGAGCCCCACTCCAGTGCCCCCCGCGGCCGACCTTCCCGCCGCCCCAACAACCAGGAACAACCAACAAACCCCCACCAAGTGACCCTTGAGTCGACTCCGGGACCACCCACTTCTTCCCGATGAAGGAACCACCGACCCCCGAACCTCCGAACTCGAGGAAGTATCAGAAATACGTAAGACCCCCTTTGTCCGCCGCGGGCTTACCTTTGGTCAGGAGAGCAATATCACGTAGATGACCCGGAACCCCAAATTGGGCCCCGGACCCGAAGGAACTGGTTGGGACTGATCACCCCGCATCCTACCCCCTCGGTCATCGACACTCCGGAGCACACCAAAGCGCCACCCGAAGCAGGCCCGCCCACAGACGCAGCACTCCAGAACACAACCCCGACCCGGACCAACTATACTGCGAAGACGAACCCCGCCTCACCCAACCCCGCCAATAAGTAAAAAAAAAAAAAAAAAAAAAAAAAAGGCCCGCCTGCCTTCACCACCAATACCGACGTAAGGGCTAGACCATGGGAAGACCCCATTACCCCCCGCCCACCGCACCGCCAAGACAACCAAAGCCCCGAACCCGTTGGGCGCCGTACAAAATTCAAAGGCCACCCTCTACTACCAAAACGGTGCACGTCCCCTACACCCCCAGTCGAAAATTTCCGAGAAACGAATTCAACGACACCGCCCGAAATGCCGGGGACCCCACCGGAGAACTCCCACCAACCCCGACAGACCCCGGGAGCCCTCCTGCGATGCCCCGCCCCGTCCCGACCAACCCCGGGACTAGCCAGCGCAGACGGCACTAGCGGGCATAAACCCCGCCTCTGGACTCACTAGGGATTCAACTCCCTCTCACACCCCTGCGTGTTTCGCTTACTTTGCCCTCCGACAAAACTAAAAATCTCACTTCACACGCCCAGGGACCAAAAAATGACATGTTCGCGTACAAAAGATCATATATACATTAGGCGGGGGAGGCAGCAAGTCCGAGAGCGACAAGAAACGAGGCCCACGCCCATCTCACTCCCTCCCCGGACCTCCCGGAAGCCCAACCCCCAGGTCGACCTCCATCTGGGCCCGCACCACCGCTAGGATCTCCGCCAACCCCGGCAATGCCTCCCCCGCATCGGCCGCCACCTCCCACCACGACCCCGGGGCCACCGCATTGCGTCGCCGATGCCCCGCCAGCAACCTCTCCAACCGCGCCATTCCCTGCTGCAACTCCGGAGGCTGGACCGCGGACCCCTGCGTCAACCCGTCCTGAATCGACGTGAACGCCGCGGAGGCACCGTCCAAGAGGACCCGATGCTCCCGCACCCAGCCTAAACTCCGAAAATGAACCGTCAATAACAAACGGAGGAACGGGAGACAACTCACGAAGAATCCCCGCGTGACCCGAGGCGGCCTCGTTGGCCAACCAATCCTCCCTCCGCCTCGCCGCCTCCAGCTCCGCCCACAACGCATCCCCCTCCGGAACTCGTCCCCGCCCCTCCGCTTCCCCCGCGGGTTGCCCCTCCACCTGCGCCAGACGCTCCCGCAGACCCCGCACCTCTAGCGCCCGCTCCGTCGCCACGCGCACCGAAGTATTCCTCTCCCGCTCCATCGCTTCCTTCTCCGTCCGCGCCGCGTCACGATCCTCCCTCGCCCGGCGGAGCTCCCCCTCCCGTACTGCCAACGACGTCGTCAAGGCCTCCACCTGCTTGCGAAGGAAGACCTCCGTGATTGAAGGAATCGGCGCGGAGGGACTCGACGACCGCTCCGAGGGAACGCCAGGGACAGGGGAAAAGAGGGAAGACTCGGGAGGCCCCGCCGACAACTCGCGCCCACGCGGCCTCTTGCTGGGTCCCGCCCCCGAGGGTGGGGAAGCTCAACGCTTCCCCCGAACCACCGCCGAAGACGCCCCCTTCCCCTTTGGCACCGCGGGACGAAACTTGGTCCGCTTCGGAACCCCCGGAAAGTCCACCACTACTACTACGGACGACTCTACCGGAACCCCGTTAACCATCCCGAAAGGAAAATTCGACAACACTTACGACTCCGGTCCCTAACGCTACCCCGGCGCCGACGCTCGAACTCCTCACCCCCACTGTCATACACCACCACCTCGTCTAAATCGACGGGAGAGAAACCACTGGAACGCTGGGGGAAGACATGACGAAATTTGGGAAACCCCGGGGCACGCCCAAAGCTTTAAATTGAGTGAGGAGGACCCTGACGAAACGGCGGCCGCGCTTCGACTTCGCCTCCCACGCCGCTATCACTCGCTGCGGATTGATCAATATTGCTCGGCTTTGACTCCCACGCCCCGCCAATCCCCGTCCTGCCCCGCGTCTCGAAGGGTCTCGACGCTGAAAGGGGGGTGATGTCACGACCCGTTCCCCAAAACCCCGCACATCGTCCATCAAACCCCCGAACCCCCAAAAGGACCCCCAACGCTCCGCCAAACTTCCGCCCATGCCCACGCCTACTTCGGCTAACTCCGACACCTCCCCGGCTAACTCCGACGGCCCCCTGGCCAACTTCGGTGCCTGCCCCGCAGCCACTGACACTTACCCTGGGCTTCCCAAACCCCGAGAACCACCCCCGCTATTCCTGATCTTCGCCCACCCATCATCAACTCAACACCCTGCTTCCTCCGACCTATTCCGGAATATCACGACAACCTCGGAACAACCCGCGATCCCATCAACGTATCAGCGCGGCACGATCTTCGATCACAACCGACACCCGCCCACTCCGTCAAGCCCCGCCAAGCCCCGCCGCCACAGCCGATGTACCCCGAAGTCCTCCGGTAGTCAGTATATAAGTCATCGAGTAGCTCTTCGTACTCCGGTCTTGATATTGCTTAACGTTACCTATGGTCTGATTGTTTCCTTTTTGTGTTTCGTGTTCGTTCTCGTGTCTTTTTCTCCTTACTCTCAGTTTCCCGGTCTTATCTCAGTCTCCCGATCTTATCTCAGTCTCCCGATCTTATCTCAGTCTCCCGGTCTTGTCTCGTCCCCTTTTCGTTATCGTTCTCGTTATCGTTTCGTACCTCCACTCGAATCTACTCTTGTTCCATAATGTCTCGTCCAACGCCGTCTCGGTGACGTCGTCTGACCCTTGTGCCCAATTCTTCATCAACCCTAACGACCTCACGAACTCCGCGATTATAATTACGAACCCCGACACCCCTTACCAGGTCCGAACCTCACTCTTCGCTCGGTCCCGGACTCCATCAACTCCAAATGATCTCCCATCAAACCCCGGCTCCACCCCCATTGATCACACAGCCACCCACTCCCTTGCTTCCGCAAATCTCCCGTACGGCCTTCTGCCTGAACCCCGCCAAGACCGTCTCATTTCCCCACAATCCGACTTCTCCGGACCTTCCCGGATCTGTCTGGATCACATCTCCCCAATTACCCGTGCAAACCACCAGGACCCAGAATGTCTTTGAGTGTCCGGTCACCAATGCAGGGGAATCACGCCCGCCTAGTAAGGACTCGCCCAGTGCAGCTGCGCCCCCGAGGTCAGCGGACCCTGACAATCTCCTGGACTTACTTTTGGCCAGGAATGAAGAAGGATGTCACGCAATACATAAGGGCCTGCAAACCTTGCCTCCAGGCCAAGGTACTCTGTCACCGCCCCCATGGATTATTGAAACCCCTCCCCATTGGCCACCGCCCCTAGTCCTCCCTATCAATGGATCATATCGTCAAACTTCCCGATTCCAAAGGTTTTAACGCAATCCTCGTCGTCGTTTGCCGCCTCACCAAGCAAGCCCTCTTCATCCCCTGCTACACCACCGACAATGCTCTGGAGTTTGCCAAACTGTTTCTCAAACATGTATTCTCCAAGCACGGACTCCCAGACAATATCATCTCCAACCGCAGACCCCTGTTCATATCCCACTTTTGGCAGTCGCTATGCAGGGTGCTCAAGATCAAAACCAACCTCTCCACCACCTATCACCTGGAGACTGACGGACAAACAGAGCGAGTGAACCAGATGCTGGAGCAGTATCTCCACCTATACGTTAACTATTTACAGAATGACTGGCGTGCAGAACTCCCCCTCACTGAATTTACCTACAACAACACACCCCACTCTGCCACCGGAGTCTCCCCCTTCTATGCCAACAAAGGCTACAACCCCCAACTCACCCTGTCCCTGAAGGACATCCACTGCTGGCAGCCGAACCTGTTTCCTTGGGAAAAAGTGATCAGGAAACCTGTCACCCAGTTTCCGAACAAATTTTCTCTAGCAAACATTCAAACAGTTTCTTTTAGAAAAAAATAGGCAATTAAAATCATATTTCCCAACTGTTTCCAAAGTCAGAATGATATCTTTTTTCAACCCTTTTTCTAGAGGAAACATAATAGAAAACTTCATAATATTTCCTTTGAGGTTTCTGTGAGATAAAGAAGAAATTTATCCATTAGAAACATGGATGTAAAACTTTGAACTGTCTTTTTGTGTGTTTCTTGTGTAAAAATAACTTCTTTTCCTCTTAGAAACAGTAAGGGAAATCTGAAGAATATTTTCAATGGAAACCGTAAACAAAGATATATTATTCAAGTTTCTAAACAAAGAAACACAGATCGACTCGATATCGAGTAGCTCAGGGAGTCGATTATCAAGTCCACATCGACTTGGAGTCGATATCAGCATCGACTCGAGGGATGTGGTGCTTCGACGAAGTAAAAGACTGATTGTTAAGGTCGTGCAATTGAAAAACCTTGCATGTGAAGGGATCGGTGTGTTGGGGTCAAGGGCATGCCTGAAAGCTAACCGTAAAGACTCGGTGAGAGATTCCTGTTCGAGGAGAGGATTTCAACTAGAGGCTGTTGTATTTATTTATTTGGTCATGCTGGAGGTACGTCGAGTTTATATTGCCAGAAGGCGCACACTTCATAATGGCCAAATGGTGGCAGCAATCGTCAAAGCGAGAGTTGGAAAAAGCGGGCATACATACCTCACGGAAGAGTACTACATAGGTGTGGTCAGATCTGAATGTTAACGCTGAGATAAGGAGTCAAAGCGAGAGTTGGAAAAAGTGGGCGCACTATTGCACATACTCTACAGATGAGTACTACATTTTGAATCTGAACGTTTAAACATTAATGCATAATGCTGAGATACTTACTAGTTAATGCTTAGACATGCAATGGGGAAATTAGGTACAGAGAACTTCAGTTTAATGCAGAATACATCCACGATTGGGGCATAAAGACAGTGTATTACATTCATTATTCTGTATGATCTGGAATGAAAGTGGACAAACTACTGATCACCGTTTCAATTGCATGACCAGTGACTGTTGTAGTAACACTGGCTGTTGAAGTAGACGTGGCAATTGTAGTTAACTCAACTATTGATAAGACATCACGAATAGGACCTTGAATGTTGGTGTCAAATGTAACTTGGACCGCAGAGGTCGTGCTCTTAACATTGCCAATAAGCTATATCGTGAAAATTTTGACTTTAAATGGTTTGAAAGAGTATCAAGTGACATACCTGCCAAAAATAAGGCGTCCAGATTGTGTGGGTCGCCAATAAGATGATAGGCAGTGATTGAAAGAACCATACAATAAGAGTGTCCAGAATCTTATGGTCCCTGTTTTGTGATCGACCGGGATGGCTATGAGTGCGCATTAAGGGACCAGTAGATACAGCGCTGTCATCAAACCGGAAGTCCTGATGATCATTGATAAGTCGAGGTACAAAACATTGCTGAGGAAAGAATTTGACTGACCATTTTCTCCCAAACATAGATTGTAGGCTTCTTGGAGGAGGAGCCGCAAGCGATTAGATGTCGATGATCACCCAGACTTACAGCTGCAACAGTCTGGAATATGTCAGAAGCTAGGGGGACAAATGAATCATGTGAAAAACATCGGTAGACATATACTCACGATTTTCAGATATTAAATCTTGACATCGCCTTTGTGAGGTAAGATCTATGATCTGCACGAACTGCTGATCGCTTCCACAGATGGCAATTTTCCCCCCTTCAGCAAAAACGATGCCCTTCACAAACCGTTCAACTGCCTTCGATGGTATGGAAGTAACAAGATTGCCAGTAGGAAAACGATATAGATCAAAGCTGTTCGTTGTAAGATTGTCGACAAGGAGGATACTCTCATCAGGAGAGATAGTTGCATTTCCACTATATAGATCAGTATCACCCAGGAAAGAAAGACTCAAATACCTACATTCCGCCTAATAATAGTCTTCTCCATTCAATCGTTGCATTTTCTCCATTGTAGCTAATACTGATATTCTTGCTTAGAGGTTGTGCTTCTAAAACCTGACAAGCACTCACATCTCGCCTTGTTCCAGGAATGCAGAGAGTACATAACGATTTCCAGGGCCAAAAAACTGAAGGGAACGAGGAATGTCTGAGTATAGCTTGACATCCCAGAGGAGGATCAAGCTTTCTAAAGTTGACTTGTTAGAACAAAGAATTTGTAGGACAGAGGAAGGACTTACTACTGCGTAGTTTGAACATCTTCAACAGCCCCGAATGGCTGGCTAAGGCAAGCCTTCTATTCACAGGGTCGTAGGCCTGGGCTTCGACTGGGTCATTGACATCAAACGGAAACGTCGTTGTTGCTTCATTCCAAAGAAATTTCTAATCAATAGACCAGTTAAAGAATTACTGTCAGAAAGACAAGAGAAGAAGTTCACACCATTCCTTCAGTAGCCTTAGGACAGAGAGTATGAGACCCTCGACCAGTACCAACACTCATCCAATCTGAGAAACCTTCTGGAGATGAGTCGCAATGGAGCCATTCAATTGATGTAATCTGTGCCCAGTTTTGGCTGCAGTACGATTGTATGCACTGACTGGCGGAGAGATCCCAAACTCTTATGGTGTCATCGTCGCCTATTGGTCCCTGATCAGCAAACAAAAAATGATTTAGAAGCAAAATACCTCCAGAGAGTAATATCTGCCCATTAGGAGAGAACACAAGACAGTTGACAGCTTCCAGTGAGCCCTCAAGGCGGTGACAAAGGGTGTAGTGCTTTGACTAAAAAGAGCATGTCAGAAATGCACCACACAGGTGATAAGAAATGCCATATGTACCATGCCGATTAGTGATATGTCGTGATTGGCAATTGTCGACATCTGAGTATGCTATGGACGTTTTTATATATAATGATGATATTGAACTCAAGAACAAAGCACCAAAGAACAACGAGTGTCCTTGTAAATTACAAAAGAGCGAGAACAAGACGATACATTTTCATAAGAACTGAGCTTGCATTGTACTGAGTATACCATGCCCTACATCGAAAAACACCGTCCTCTCATCTCTCAGCGCATTAAATTCAAGCCATCTCCATATCCTTCACGAGCCGTAATCACTCCTCGCATCCTTTTCTCATATGAGCATTTGCAACGTTCTGCCAGACGCAACACCAAAGGACCGAGCGATCTAGATGGAGAACCAAGGGAAGCGCAAAGTGACGGAGTGAGAAGTGGGACTCCAGAGTTAAGTCCTCCAAGACAGCGAGGACAGGCGCGAACACCAAGACCAGACAATCGAGTTGATCAAGCGAGTCGACGATCACGACACGTTACGATACAGGAACCATCCAGTGATCACGAGGCTGGCAGAAGATTGACGCGATCAGGGACGATGCGATTTCGTTCCGCCCCACCAGAACTTGTTGCTGAACCATCTTCTGCCTTAATCAAGAAACCTCAAGGAGAGCCTGGTCGCCCTAACTCCAATGGACACAATGTTGAAGTAGAGCTCCTCAAATTAAACTGGTCCAAAGGCCAATACAATACCCTCCACGTACATAAGCTTTAACAAGCTAATTTTTTTGTCTCACTGACATCAATTTTTCCATAGAATGCAGTGAAGATGGCAGCAAATGAGCAACTGGACATGGGAAAGTCTTTTCGTAATCAAAAACAGGATGTTATTAAGTCTATATGTGACTCAGTGAGAGGAATAGCTTCAAGTTTTTCAAACTCTTTACTGACGGTTTCCCATATAGTTGACGCATGATTCACGGTGGCCCTCGCTCCAGCAATATGCTGACTGCTGGCCGGTTCGCAGCCTTCTGAAGATGGTACTGAAAGCGGGGGCTGATAGTCATAAGCGTGCTCACGTGAATCAATTGCAAGCAGCAGTGGCAGGGATGTCTCAAGGCAGAGGGTTTTCAGTCTAGCACCATTATAGATAGTTGTCTCATGTCTAAACAAAGTACAACTCAGCTTATCATTTATATGAGGACATACTAACGTGCTTACATTCTAAATATCGACTGATCCGACTATCAAGCGAGTCGATGGATGTCAGCGTCTCAAAATTATGTAAGTAGATACAGCGCAATTGAATGATCGTCATCCTAATGTATCTGCTCGCTTCTCTCATTTCTGGATCTTCATTTCAGGATCTGGCACCAGCTCTCAAGAGGATTAACTTGAAGGATGGCACAGATGTTAAAACGTTCAATGTTCAGTACTCAGTCCTTGGCCGAGAGAGCTACAAAAGTGCACACTCACTGACTAAGGCTGTCCAATTGCCGGTCACTATCGCATTGAGGGTATTTTTGCTGGAGAGTTGAAGCAGAACACGCCCGTCACAAGAACTCGCCGCCACTGTTTCTTCGAAGCAAAGTCTTGTCCTCGGTGTCAATGGATGTGTATATGGACTCAACGTGTGTACGAAGCTCAAACTCTAGCCACACACTCACACTCACATTCACGCTCATGCTAAAATGGAAGGACATACTTACAAGCCTCAAACGTGCACCCGTTGAGTTGATGGGGGCTCTAGGCCATGAGCGCAGGGCTAGTTACGGGTTTATTAATGTTAAGGTGTGTGGCTCAACACAATACTTGCATTTAGGTCAGTTTTGACATGTACACATGCCAGTGAGCTGAAAACATGAGCAGAGAACATTTTAGAGTTAGAGCAACGGTTAGACTAATGACAGTCAGCATTGTGTCACTGAATACCTGTAATTCAACTTGTTTTGAACTTAATACAGGCTAGTCGCCGGTGGCTGCACAAAACGTGTAGTAGAAGTGTGGCCAGATGCTATCTGCCGTCAAAATGTGTCTGTGCATACATGGCATAGCAGTTGGTCCTAAGGCAACCTAGGCAACTTATGTACCTGTTCCAATGCTCCCTTGCGGTGACTACAGATTAGTGTGACGATGATCACCTTTCAGCATGACAATGACCGACTCAGAGTCTTCAACAAAGTGTGTTCACCTGTTCTGCCCATCTAAGATCTTTAAAATATCTGACATCTCTTCTACATAGTTGATAGACCCAAACCACCATCTCACCGCCCAGCCTTTCATTCGCCGCTATCCGACTTGACTTGGGCTTGAGGCATCTTCTGCTACTTCGCTCAAGTACCAACATTGATGTTCCTCACGTTTGCGTGTCTTGGATCATTCGTTCAAGTTGATGGAGGCAGATCTCAAGGCATGACACCCTACCTACGTTCTTTGTTCATTTGCAATGTCTGCGAAGTGTGTAGATTTAACCAGCTCAAAAAATCAACGCTGTTGACCACAGACGCGTCAAGCCCGATGATTCCAGGTTTGTATGTCTACTTTTTCTGGGAATGATTCAGATTCAGATCCTGAGGCCTGAGATCTGGTCAAGATCCGTCATGGATTTCTTTCAAAGTCCAATTATAGTCCTATCGCCTTTAGCCAACTTGTAGACTAATTGTGTTCAATTTTGATTGAATAGCTACCAGAATGTTGCACTACAAACATAGATGTCTTGTTAAGCTGAATGAACTGTTCTAGAGTTTTTGAGCTTCGGCAATGAGATCTTCGAAGCCAACTAAACTGCGATCAACCTTGCGTATTGAACCTCGGCAGTGGGGGCACTTAGCCCTGCCTGGTCCTACGAAGCGCCACTCCCAGTCATCAATACATGCTTTGCAAAAATAATGCCCACATTGCAAGCTGTGTATATGTCAATAAGTATATCAAACAAACTTCATGCCCAAATCGTCGTTGACCCATACCTAGTCAGTGGAGGAGTGACAATAGATTGACAAATTGTACAAGTTGTGAGTTGTTTGACGACGGGAGCCAGCTTTTGTAAGAACCATGAGTGTTGAGTATGTAAAATTGTTCAAGCCATGGAACGTACAGACTGTTGGATGCGAAAGAGATGGTCCCGCGACTCCCTTACTTCTGACATTTCCTGTAATAGCGTAAGTGTGCAAGCGCAGGATACATTGCTAACTGACATACATTTCTGACTTGCTCAAGCTCTATAGCCGTCTGCCTAAGCTTCTCGAGTTCCTACAGCAAGTGTGAAGAAGTTGAGCTGCATATGGATAGGTAGACTGACAGTTTCTAACACCTTCTTCTCTTCAAGGATTCCAGTCAACTCTCCACGTAACATATTCACCTTGCAATGTAGGAGATGAGGATAGAAACATTGTTGAAGCAAATCATGTCTCACCTCACTGCTGCTACCGTGTTGCCAAGAAGATTGTGCTTGTCCATTGCTAGACTCTGCCTGAGTACGACAACTTGAAGCGTGATACAGATAGGCATGCTGGGTCCGTTGAAACCGTGGAATGTCGCTCGATTTGAAAGATTTCTGGGATTCAGGTGCCATAATAATAACATTGTGTAAGTCGTGTGCTTTAATCCCATTGCAAAGGTCTCTGAGAGGGACATTAGACCAAAAACAAGGCAATGAAGAGAAGGGGCAGAAAGAATACAAGGCGCAGCCGGTGTGTCCCTGACGGTGGTCAAAGTTGAGAATAATGCAGTCAGGGAAGTTACTTGTGCTTGATGCCGTATGATGCGAGAATATCCAAAAGGGTATGAGCCTTGTGATGCTTTCGGAATGATGCGTCGTTGGCGCTTGTTTTGCACATTGACACCTTGTACTTTCATTTTCAACACTCGCCACAGAGCAGGCAAATACAATGATTCTTGCACAATCACGAGGCGCGAAGACATTGCTTGACTTTCCTTTCATTGTGGTTGATAAAATGGCGATACCTTGCGACAACGACTCCCAGCACATTCGCACACTTCAATGAACTTCAGCTTCCTCTTTCGAGCTTCTGGTGGATACTTCAACGTCAACCCCTTGGACACCACTGCTTCACCTGTCATCGAGGAAGTAGACAATGATGCTGGTGACCCACCATCTTCTATCCATCCTCTCAGACTTCCACCACCACCTCGCCGTAAAGTACAAGTGAATATCCGACCAGTACCATCCAATAACGTTTCCTTGATCAATTCTCGCATTGACATGCCTTCGATGGCAGATATGGTAAACATCTTGTTCTTGTTGCACCAGATAAGTACTGATATCATCTACTGCACAGACCGATGTTGACAGCAATCCTCTTGCTCCTGGGCCTTTGAACCTCAATACCCAGCATTCTGGCAATGCTTCCAACCTAGCTGACCCCACGGACTTGAATACACGTGTGTCGTATGTCAATCTCCCTGACGACACGACCCCATCTGCCATCATCGAAGAAGTAGACAATGATAGTGATGTCCAACCATCTTCTATACATTATTTCCAATTTCTACCGCTGGGGCCGCCAGCCCCGGCACCATCAAATCATCTGTTGACACTACCATGTGCTAGCACATCTTCAGGGGTAAGTGATACCATTCAAACATTAATCCGAGCCAATATTGAATCGTGATACCGACAATGTAGACCAACGGCTTGGAACTTGACAGTCATGCTAACAATCCAACTCAACATACCAGTTCTAGAAGGCCTCCCAAGCGTCAAAACACTTCCATTGACTTAGAAGACGCCAGCAACATATTAGACCATAAAGTGCTTGAAGTGGGCGAAGACGGAGTCAGTGTCATTGCTTGTTGGTACTTTGTTTTTCATTTCTGATAACGTCCAACCAGAGCTACCGCCACCATACCAAGATCAGACTCATCCAAGACCCTCGTCTTCGTTGTGAAAATGATCAAGTGTGTTTTTACATTTAATTATTCTCCTGCTTGACATTTATGCATCTTCAAGTTACTGGACGAATTACTTCAAGAGCGAGTCAAATCAAATTTACTCAACGAGCAGCTTCATGAGGTGCGTATGTTGTTGGATCTTTACAAAACTTGCATTTTGATGCATCAGCATTCATAGTCGCAAATGGGGCAAATGAGAAATGTTTGGAATGCTCGAAACATTTGCGATCAAATAACCCTGGAGAATCGCCAACTGGCAGTTCAGCTTCAAGATGCCAGGCGTGCCAATCACCATACAGAGAGTGAATTAGCCGAGTTGGCGCGATTCCTAGGCATTTCTTTCGACGATGTCATTGAAGGATCTGATCAACTTCAATCATCCTCCTCCCGCCTAACTGCTGACGCTTTGATAAGCCAAGATGAGGCAATGGAGGCATCTCAGAGGACTACACGAGCATCTAGAACCATTGAAAGAGTTCAACACCTCTTGTCTGAGCGTGATCGGGAAAATGAGGAATCCCAAGCTGAGTTGTCTCGCCTCCAGGCCCTGCACCAACAGCACCTTGAGCAGTCTGCGAGGGCTCATGCAAATGCTCAACTTAGAGCTCGTGAATTGGAGCAAGCCCAAATGCAAGTACAGGTGAAGTTGCTTCACATGAATCAGTATGTTTCACGCTCTGACTTATTTTAATTCAGGAGCTCGAACAACAACAACAACAACTGCAGCAGGGAAACAGGGAGAATAGACTCCATGAAAATCGCATTCAAAATGAGATTCAGGTGAGGCTCAGGTTCACATGGATTTTGCAAGTTGATCTCACGTCTATATTACACCAGGACCTTCAAAACCAACGACGGCAGCTACAGCGACAAGTCGAAGAACAGCAAAACAACCTTGTAGCTCAAGCAAGTCAAGTCAGGCAAGAACGCGAGGCAACTACCGAATTACAACAACGTTTGCTTCAACAAGAGCAGGAGTCAGCCACAGAGGCCCAACGCCGCATCCAAGAGCAACAACGTAGCCATGAGCAGGCGCTTCGAAATGAAGTTAATCGATTGCAAGCAGAGCACAATCGGCAACTCGCAGTACTGGAACAAGCTCGTTTGGACTTGGAGAATAGACTGAACGAAGCAGAAGCCCAAGCCGAGGTAAGCCCACTCTAGTCTTCTGTCTCCACGTTCTAACGTTCTGTTGAATAGGCGTCCAGTGTACCTGCTGAAGCAACCTCGAGATCTGAAGAGGCACTTCGCTCTGTCTTACAACACGACGGTGATCGCATCCAAGATTTAGAGACTCAACTCCATGAACGCGATCAAAGAATTCAGGCAAGACTTAATTCTATCTATCGATTTTTTTCTCACCAATTTCATAGGATCTAGAAGCGCGAGTTTCTGCCAATGAAACACGTCGTGAAGAGCTTGCGGAGGAACCAGGCCTTTCTGCGGACCAAGTACCCGATACAAATCCGTCTGCCAGCCTCTCACAGATGGCACGAGGCAAGCTTCCAGCAGACCCTCGACTTGCAAGGATAAGAGTAAGCTTCAACCTTGTGCAGACTACTGTTATATCTCATAATATAATATAGGCTGCGAACTTATCGAGCCAGATTCAGCAGTCTCATAGGCAAGTCTCTTTTGATATCACTGGGGAGACCATTTCGCCTCCCCTCCGAATTCCGCGACCATACTCTTCGACTTCCACTCCTGAAACACCCCGTCTGCGCCTTTCCACTGCCAGTGCACACCTGTTGTCACCCACCTCTGATCCTCCCAGGACACCAACACGACGGTCTTCACATAATTCCTGCCCTACCTCTACAGCTCGTCAATCCTTCAGAGCATCAGCAACTACAATGCCGGGCCGTCAAAGTCATGATCGAACTATTAATGAACATGCTCAAACCCCCTCAAACTCTGCTACGCGTGGCCATCATAATTCCCGCCCTACCTCTACAGCTCGTCAATCCTTCAGAGCATCAACAACTACAACACCGGGCCGTCAAAGTCATGATCAAACTACTAATGAACATCCTCAAACCCCCTCAAACTCTGCTACGCGTGGCCATCATCCCACAAACCCAACTATCAATGAAGATTCTCAGTCTCACCATTTGCCGGATTCTACTCATGATGCAAGTCCAGCACCGTCTCAAGACCCTGACTTGCCAACTATCCTCACCCTATTGACCAATCTTTCTGGCAATGTGAACTCACTTCGTGGCGAGTTCCAAGCCGCCGTCTCGGCCATAAATCACCAAGGAAGTACTCCATCTCCAAGAACATCCCGTCATGCGCTTTATAAGCCTGCAGATACCCCTTCCCGTGTCCAAGAACGAGAACATGTGGACATGATGGTCTGTTGACTAAAAACTTTTTGAATTCACTTATAACAATCTCAATAGAGCGCGGTACGCAACAAAATCAAGGACAAGCTATCCATTAGAGTGGATGCAGACATTGGCAAGGTAACACGTGACAATCAGCACATGGCATCACCAGAGGAGGTTGATAGCTTTGATGACGGTGGGCCTGGGCCTACACTGGTTCCATTTCGCCCATATTGGGACTATACCCGCTGTCAGTGGAATTTGGATTTGGCTGGGCTGCTTGTGGACGAACTTGTGGCAGATGGTTGGTTCATCTTTCCATTACTGTTGATTGGAACGTGATACTAATATCAACGCAGGACATGATTTTAGCGGTGACCTAAGGCAGAAAGCAATCAATCACGTTATACTACGGTTCGATGTACTCAAGAAAGCGATGAGACGTCAACTACCAAGGCCTAACGAAACTGACGAGCAAGCAACTGAACGGGCTGAGTTGCAGGGGGGAATTGGACGGGCTCTCAATCGTGTAACAAATCGGCGTCAATCTGTGAGTTGTTTGCCATATGATTGAGGGTATTTAGGTACTTATGGGTGGATCAACAGCTTTACCATTCCCGGCTTCAGATTTGCAAAGAGGGGTTTGAAACGCCGCAGCAGGCTATCTGGCGGGCTCTTCACCGAATGGTTCTTGCCCTCAATCGAGCAGGACAGAGCTCAGATGAATCCGAAGATGAGTCTAAGGACACCTTCACTGTGCGAGACCAACCATGGCGCAGTTCAGAAGTCACGGAGCTCCTCAGATATATTGACAGCCATCGACGGGCTACTAATAACTATGGTAACAACAGATCAGGAAAGCCATTTAGGACTAGACGCCGCGTTCGCAATCCCCCGGAAAGCCATTCTAAACCTGTTAGCGGGTTACCAAAGAACTTCTACGAACCACAATGGCTTTGCACACAACCTCATCGTGCTCAACTGAACATCCAGGATCCAATTGCACTTCCTGAATTTGATACAATGGATGAATCGTACGTTTTTCGCTGGAATACCTACTCATAAATATATGACACTCACCTTTGCTCAGGGATCTCCACCAACAGGCTATGTCATTGCGTCGTGCTACACCTTCATTGTCGCGTCCAAGTCATATGATGGCCTCATCGCGTCATGCTACTTCATTGCGTTCAAGCCAAACAATCTCCCGCCGTTTGACGCAACCTGTCTATTATAAGTGTGTATCCATATTTCAGAATCAATTCCAAAAACTTATTCTCAGTCACAACAGCAGTGATGAAGAAGTCCCAGAAGATGAAGAAGACCAAGACGAAGATGAAGACGACTATGTTGAACACAGTTAAAGATGGGAATAAATGGGATCTTAATTAGCATGCCAGTGTCGCAATCTTTATTTCTACTATATAAACTCTCGATACCCTTGTAAAGTTCCTTAGACCATAGTCTGCCTTTTGAATGTTCAATCTACTACAAATCATGAAAGTGCTGGACTCGATTGAATTGCACAGATACGGTCACAATCTGTGACATGCCTCAATCTCTAACAATGTTTGTGTGTCTTCATTCATTTCTCCCTGGCTATACGCACCCTCAGAAGTAAGGACAGTTCACTATTCCTCATTGACAAACATCTGATAACCATGGGCATTGATGTAGTCGTGGATGATGGTATGTTGAGACAGTGGTCAGGGGGACTTGTTCCAAATGGGGGTTTGGCCGCTCGGTTATTGGCAACTGACTTTCCCAACTAGCCTGACCACCATCCTATGCCTGCACGCAAAGTCTGCCGGTGTAGGACTCGTAACTGCTGCAAGGCTAATAATGGCAGAGGCCATGAATTACCTTCCCGAATTTGGAATCAGCATCAAGAGGACGATGCGTTGGAAAATGATCGTTTGGAGAACCTGACACGACAATTTGCAGGAACAAACCTTGAGCGAAATGACATTCGACAATCCCTTGAATCAGCTCAGATCCATGCCATCCAAACCCAAGAAACCGACATCATTTCTGCCCTTGTCAAAGGTCAAGCTTATCCAACACGATTGCAAGCGTCAACTTCTCCCACACCTGGTCAGCGATTACGTGTTCATATGGAGGAAATTGAAGCTCGTGTACAGGGTCTCATACAAGAGGTTGAAGAACTTGGAATACCATCATTGGAATGCAGCTCGAAGGACATTTTCACGGCTTTTGATCACACTAAATCTCAAATTTGTAACGAACATGACCGACTCAAGCTCCTTCGTACGAATTGCGGTAGCGATCAGGCATTATTAGTGGTCCACAAAGATGTAAAAGATTTGATTGAGAACTCTCTACGAAAGCTCGATGATATTAAGGCTATATGGAGCGAGATCTCAGAGCAGCAGTATGATACTGGTTAGTGCAGCATGAATACCAATCTGTATTTTCTCAATGTAACACACAGCTCATCACTTTCACGACAACCTTCGACGTGCACCCGCTTTAGTACAATTATCGATTCTCATGGTCGTTGCCTGCGCTATCATCCTGAATCTTCCTCGGCGAGGTTCATCCTGGTTATTTGATATGGGCTGCCTCATCATACAGACAACTGTCTTGCAGGCAATTGAACTTATCAATGCTCTTGTTGCATCCCACCTCGGAAAACACTCATTTCTTCAAAACATACAGAGTCTCCCCTATTTCCAAACCATACTCAGCGACTTTCCACGGGATATTCGAACGGCAACTGCCCAATTTAACCTCGAAGGAAAGCGAACGATCTATGCGACTTGTCTCAAGTGTCACGAAATCTACGCGCCTACGATCCACAATGGCATTCCAGTCTATCCCGAGATTTGTACTCACAAGGTACATGGGCACCCTGCATGTGGAGGCGTTCTCGTCCATAAGAAAACTGTCAACGGACATGTCATTGTTGTTCCCATCAAACCATATATTGCCTATGATTTCAAGGATTGGCTTGCGGGCTTTCTCTCACGCCTTGGAATAGAAGATGCCATCGATGGTGCTTGGGAACGCATGGATGTTGAACCACCAGATGGAATTCTAAAGGATATATTTCAGGGTTCAGTTATTCGCGACTTCAAAGGGCCAGATGGGACGACTCACTTTAGTGTATCCGGAGGAAAGGATGCCGGGCGCTATGTCTTTGCATTGAGTGTTGATTTTTTCAATCCTCTTGGTAACAAGGCTGCTGGGAAAAAGGTGTCCATTGGCGCTGTTACCGTTTCATGTCTAAATCTTCCCATCAACATCCGGAATCAACCCGAGAATATGTTTCTTGGAGGTATCATTTCTGGAGAGCCGTCAAAGTCGCACATCAATCCATATTTGCGACCACTTGTCAATGCCTTTTTGGAACTTTGGAATGGGATTTTCTACACACGTACAGCAAAATATGAGTTCGGCCGTCTTGTTTTAGCTGCCCTTATTGCTGTCATTTGTGATTTGCCTGCAGCGAGGAAAGTCGGGGGCTTTTCATCTCACAGTCATCGCTATTTTTGCTCTGTGTGTTGGTGCAACAAAACTTATCACACATATGACGACTTCAATGTTGATTCATGGACCCGTCGAACCAACGAAGAATGTCGCAGCCTTGCGAATAGATACAAAGTTGCACCTTCAAGTGCGACTGCGCAGAGTTCCTTCGATAAATCTGGTGTTCGGTGGTCTGAGCTTCTTCGTCTTCCCTATTATGAACCTGCTCGCTTTCTTGTGATTGATCCGATGCACAATCTATTCCTTGGATTGGTGAAGGAGCACTTCCAAGGAATTCTTGGATATGATTCTTCTCCTGCGGGTCAACGCAAACAATCAATTCACGTGGACATCCCATTATCTCTCGACAACCCTGAGCCTACTGATCATCGAGAGAAGGCCAGTCTTCGCAAACTTGTTGCATGGATGGAGGTACCTCTCGAATTCGAACAGCCTGAGGTTGATGCTATGAAGCAAATTGTTAAACGGTGGAGTAGTGCTCACCTGGCATCATTGATATACGTTGCAAAAGGTGTGGGCTGCGTTCCCATGACTGTTGATGCTAAAGGCAAAGATGCATCCTTACCAAACCCAGCAAAACCACTTACAAAGGTCCTTGTTGCGGAGCGACTGCTTGACTGGGTAAGAACGTCACTTACCATAATGGAAGCATGGGCTAATGGATTGACGGACTATCCAGCGCTTGAATCAAGCAGATATTGGCAGTGCAACTGGCAGTGCCTATCGGCTTCGACATGGACAAGTCTTCACAAAGAAAGAGATGGAGGCACTCTGGAAGGACATCGAATCATTGGTCAAACCATCCTGGGTACAGTCACCACCATCAGCACTTGGAACCCCTTCATGCGGCAAACTCAAGTCAGATCAGTGGCGCATTGTGGGATCTCTGTACCTTCCGGTCACTCTGATTCGTCTCTGGAGTAATCCCGCCTCTGAAGCTGATAGAGTACGACGTCGGCAGGAGCTTCTTCAACTTACAATGCATCTCTTGACTGCCATTGTAATTGCATCGTCGCGGGTCACATCATCTCAGCATGCCAACAGCTACTTGTTTCACATGCTCGAATATCGGAAGCAGCTGAAACTTTTGTTTCCAGAATACAAGTGCCATCCCAATCATCACATCGCCCTTCACTTACCTGAATACCTTCAAATGTATGGTCCAGTGTATGGTTGGTGGGCTTATCCTTACGAGCGTGTAATTGGTATCCTGCAACGTTTCTCTACAAATTATAAAGAAGGTAAGCGTTGAGACTCTATGATTTATATGTAGATGCTCATCCTGCAACCAATCTTCCAGGTGAATATGAAGAGACAATATCCCAGTCTTGGCATCGTTTGACCAACCTTCGGGCTTTTTTCACCAAAGCAAGTTGTCCCCAACCAATTCTCGCATGTCATGACATGTTCAAGTCACTTGTACCTTCCCAAGCACGTAACCCTTTAGACGTGCAGGACCTTGACATGACAATGGACAATGACAACTTGAGCAACAGCACAGAATCTCGCCTCAAACAGGAATCTCTCACCGAGTCTTTACAGTTAGCTTTCAGGCATGCCCTTGACCCCAACACACCGATCCCTTCACATGCAAGGTTTTTCAATTGCACGACCATTAACAATCAGTCTTTTACTTCGTCGAAGCACCACAGGGGAAACAGCGGCATCCTGCGTTTTAACTCAAATCTTCCATTCTGTATCGATAAAATTGTGGAATTTGATGACTCTGCCATCACTAAGTGCAATGCACTTCGGGGTAAATGGCTGGTCGGACGAACACTGAAACCCATCACTGTTGAGCATGACCCCTACAGCAATTTTCCTCATCTTAAGGCAAAACTCTGGGGTACTGAATTAGAATCAAGTCTGGAAGTCTGCCGCCTCAATGAAGTCGAGACTCATTTTGCCCAGCACCGCATATCTTGGATGGGGATGGATGCCACTGTTGTAGTTTCATTATCTCGAGTAAGTCTTTCCAATTCCCTTAAGTTCATCGGTATTCTCAGTTCACACTCACTTTCAGAAACTCAAATTTATCTGATAAAGGCTGCGAAGAATGAGGTCAATGTCAAGTCAATGTCGTACAATGTTTTGAACCTTGTGATCTATTAGTACTTAGTAGTAGACCCAGCAAATTAGAAACTATTCTACTGGCTTATGTAGGGCCACCAATGTTATGATGGACATTGGACTCGGAGACAGACATCAAGCGAGACACCAAGCGAGACGTCAAGCTTTCAAGGATAGTTCAAAGAGTCGTTTAGTGTGACTCTGTCACATTAGTTCGTTAAGCGAGCGACACGATCATCGACTGAACCAACAACATTACCTTGCCTCTGTGTCAGAAGATCTTGAGATGTGTTCCACTGTTGTTCTATATTCAACTTTCAATGGGTCTGTCTTTTTCTCCAATGGTCCCCTCCCACCCATGCAGTATAATTCCTTATTCCCTCTTCATCCCACCTGGCTCATTCCCCAACACACTCGCACTTTTCATATGGAACACTAACATGTCTTTGTCCCTCTTAGGAACTCCAGCACGTGCTTTCGTGGTGTTTGGACTTTTGGACCCCGTCATAGCTCCAGGTCCACTCAGACTCATTAAGAGTTTTGAGGCGCAGCCAATTTCGTGGAGAGACCAGTGGATTGTACGTGTCCCTTGCCTTATCTAATCTGCATCTACCTTTAACCTGCAATTTCTAGCCCACAGCCCAAGCAATTAGATACACAAAGCTCATCATGACTTTGAGGAGAGCGTGATGAATGCGAGCATGAGTGGCGGTGAGTCTTATAGTCCGTGACGGTATCAACAGTGAATAATAAGGCACTGACGTAGACCTTGGAAGAGCCCAAGAAGAGAGATGGGGACAATGGTGTTGACAGACAACCGTGCACAGATAATGTCGATTGAATGGCTCCATTGCAACTCATCTGCAGAAGGTTTCTGAAAATCGTGAGTATGTGTCTACCGATGTTTTTCACATGTCCCCCAGTCTTCAACAAAAGTGCACACTCACTGACTAAGGCTGTCCAATTGCCTGTCACCACCGCATCTAGGGTATTTTTGCTGGAGAGTTGAAGCAGAATCCCATCACAAGAACTTGCCACCACTGTTCCTTCGAAGCAAAGTCTTTGGCAATTAGTCAAAGTACTTACTCCCTACTGAGCACTGAGTGCAGAGGTGAGTATGCAGAGTGTGACTCCGACCTTGGAGACGATGATGATGGTGACAATCAGGTCAGGGTTCAGTTCAACGAGGAGGACAAGAACATACCAAGTGCCAACAACTTTGAATTGGTGACTCATCAACAGTGAGACTGGGTGCTAATGCTTGGGGAGATGGGTATGCGTAGAGGGATCAGTTGGACACTTGTAGTGCTGGGTGTACTTAGAGAAGAGGTTAAGTAGGAGAGTGTGTAGTTGAGTGAACTTGAGACTGTAGTGAACATTGAGGATGATTATCAACTCCCTCGAGTCGATGCTGATATCGACTCCAAGTCGATGTGGACTTGATAATCGACTCCCTGAGCTACTCGATATCGAGTCGATCTGTGTTTCTTTGTTTAGAAACTTGAATAATATATCTTTGTTTACGGTTTCCATTGAAAATATTCTTCAGATTTCTCTTACTGTTTTCTAAGAGGAAAAGAAGTTATTTTTACACAAGAAACACACAAAAAGACAGTTCAAAGTTTTACATCCATGTTTCTAATGGATAAATTTCTTCTTTATCTCACAGAAACCTCAAAGGAAATATTATGAAGTTTTCTATTATGTTTCCTCTAGAAAAAGGGTTGAAAAAAGATATCATTCTGACTTTGGAAACAGTTGGGAAATATGATTTTAATTGCCTATTTTTTTCTAAAAGAAACTGTTTGAATGTTTGCTAGAGAAAATTTGTTCGGAAACTGGGTGACAGGTTTCCTGATCACTTTTTCCCAAGGAAACAGGTTCGGCTGCCAGCAGTGATCCCCTCCCACGCCACCCACAAAGTCGCCAAGGACCTCCGATCCCTTCACCAATTTCTCCAGGACAAGATCAACACCGCCAATCAAGCCTACTCCAGACATGCCAATGCCTGACACGACCCCACCCCCGACTAGCCTCCTGGCACCTTGGTTTGGCTCAATTGACACAACCTCAAGACCTGGAGGCCCGCCATCAAATTATACCACAAGCGCCTTGGTCCTTTCAAAGTCCTCCAGAAGGTCTCCATGCATGCCTATAAACTCAATCTACCTCCAGGCTTGAAAGGCCTCCACCCCATGTTCCATGTTTGACTCCTCGAAAAACATGCTCCAGGCCCCTTCCCCAGCCAGTGCCCCAGCCGACCACCCCCCGTCAAGGTCAAGGACAAGTACCGCTATGAGGTCAACCAGATCCTTGACTCCCGCTTGGTCCACAGACGACCCCAGTACTTAGTCTGCTGGAAGGGCTACAGACCTGAGGACAACACGTGGGAGCCCCAAAAAAACCTCGACAGAGCCCCTGATGAACTCCGGGACTTCCATCGACAACACCCCACTAAGCCCGGGACCTCCAGGACTAGCAAGTGCAGACGGCATCAGTAGGTGTAACCCCTGCCTCTAGATTTATCAGGGATTCAACTCCCACGAGTACTCCCCTACATGTTTTCACTTACTTTGCCCCTCGCTCGTTCTGAAAACCTCTCATGCCCAGCAGAAGTGCAGGGAGTCCAATGCTAACAAGGCTACAAATACAAAAATATAGGAATAAGGGAGCATGGGGCAATGAAACACCAGAATCCAGAAAGCCCCTACTCCCCCTCCCCCCCCAAATCTACCTCCACTATCCTTCCCACCAGATCCACCTCCAGCTGCGCTACTACCATTGCCAGGACTTTGGGATGCCCTGGGAGCGGCTCCGCCACATCCACTGCCACCTCTCACCACACTCTGGGGTCCGCCATTGCCCTCCACCGATGTCCCACCAGCAGACACCTCATCTGCATGACCCCCTGCCCCAACTCTGGTGGGAGATCCCCAGGCATCCTTGCCAACCCGTCGTGAATGGACCCCAGCACCGCTGACGCTCCGTCGAGGAGGATGCAATGCTCCCTGGCCCAGTCTATGGAATTGAATGTCAGCTTGTAGTAAATGGGAGACAAAGGGAGCACTTACAGAGCACTCCCCACTGCCCCAAGGCTGCCTTGTTAGCAAGCCACTCTTCCTGCCGACGTGCCCTCTCCGCTGTCGCTTGAGTCGCCTCCGCACTGGGCCCCCACTGAGTCCCCCGTGTCCCCAACCCCTCTGTTCATTGCCCCACCGCCTCCACCTGTGCCTCCAATGGCCTCATGTGCACTTGCAGCTCTTGAAGCTGCAATAGTTGCTCCGTGGCAGTCCCCACGGCAATATCTTTATCCCTACATGCCAAGTCCTGTTCCTTCTGAGCCTTGTCCAGTTCCCTCTGAGCCTTGTCCAGTTTCCTCCGAGCCTTGTCTAGTTCCCTCCGAGCCTTGTCCAGTTCCCTCCGAGCCTTGTCCAGTTTCCTCCAAAACCCATCCCTCTTCTCCTCCACCCTACAGACTTCCTCCCCGCATGTGGCCAACAACCTCTCCAACTCCTCTGCCTGATGCTGCAGAATAGCCTTGGCAATCAACCACGACCCTCCCACAGACTGCTCAACCAAGGCCCCAGAAGTTGGGAAATACACAATAGGACTGGGAGGGCCCACCATTGCTGGTTCCCCCCATGCCCGCTTGCTAGGCCCTGCCTCCGGCAAGGGGGACACCCTCCATTTACCCTTGTTGTGCATCGTGGGAGCCTCCTCCCTCCACCCACCCCACAGGGGCCCAATTTTCATTGGGGGCCGCCCCGCACCAACTCCCCCCTCTACCCTGGAACCCCTCCCTGAGACCCTACCCCTCTGACCCTCCTCCAACTGCACTGCAACCCACTCACAGTCCCACCCCTGTTCTGCCACAATGCAAGCGGCACGCCAACTCAGAGTGACAGAGCACTTCTCGTGCCACGAGTGACATGGGAGACACACTGACGTGTCCCACCGCACTCTTGGCATGGGCTCCTCAAACTCACACTGTTCACCCCGCCAGGTACAGGACACACACTAGAAATGTGGGTTAGTTCAATAAGAAAGGAACATGCCAATGACACACTGGGGCCACCACCTGACACCACTCCAACATCGGGGGACCTCTTGCTTGCCCCGCAGCCTCTGCAAAGTACTCTGGCATCACGTCCGCCTGCGCAACTCTCAACCCCATAGAGATGGGGTGGACCACCCTGGGGACTATACCAGACCTGGAGCAAGAAGTGAGGACCATTTCTCCTGACGACTGCACTGAAACCTCTCCCAACATAGGCCCTGAAGGGCCCGCCACCACCACCGACAACTCTGATGGGACCTATTCAAGCACTCCGGCCATGACGAGCAAGAGACAATACTTACGACTATGGTACATTGCCTGCATCGCCTATGGTCTCGCCGACCCTCAGAGTCCTCCAAGGAAGAAGTCAAGGTATGTGCTGAGGGGGAGGGGGATGCTGCTGGAGAATACATGGAAGACAACATTGGAAAAGTTTGGGAACCCTAGGGTATGTCTGATCCTTTTCAATGACTAGGAAAGAACCCCCTGAGCAGTGGGCATGCTTTGACTTCATTTCCCACACCACCACCGCTACTGCGGTCTGATCAATATTGCTCGACTTCAATTCCCACGCCCCACCAATCCCCAAACTGTACCCTGTGTCTCAAGGGTCTCAACGCTGAAGGAGGGGTGATGTCATGACCCACTCCCTAGACCCTGACACTGCCCCCAGCCCCCCCCCCCCAATGCTCCACCAAACTCCCCAACCCTCACCCACCCTCCACGCCCACTTTGGGCAACTCCAACACTTCCTCAGCAGACCCCAAGGGCTCCTTGATCAACTCCAACGCCTTCTCCACAGCAGTTGATGCACCCCCTGAATTCCCCTAGACCCCCAAGGCTTTCCCCGACCCCGGGATGATCTGCTTCCCACTGATCCCATCAGAATGTCACCACGGCCTGTTTCAAAATCACACCCAACAACCGTTGACTCCACACAGTTCCGTCAAGCCCGCTGCCATATCCTCTGCCCTCTGGAGCCACCCAGTAGTAGGTATATAAGTCGTAGAGGAACCCCTAGTACTTTAGTCTTGATATTGCATTTACTGGTTTCCTATGTCTTGTCTTTTGTCTCATCACTGTCTCTATTTTTAGTTTCAAATCTATCTCTGTTCTCTGTCTCATCTTGCCTCATCTCCGCCTTGTCTTGACTGTGTATAGTTCCTTTGTCTTCCTAAGTTCCTTTCATCTCCAACAACAGTACGAACTCCACATGCATGCTATGACCCGAACATTCCTACGACAACTCCGGACCCTGCTTCCACTCAGCCCAAGAACTCCTCATGTCTTGGTGATCTCCTGTCAAACTCTGGCTTTGCCCCCATCAACTGTGAAGCCTCCGCTTACCCCGCATTCTAATTGCGTGCCCACGAACTTGCTCCAGCACCTGTCCAGGTTCAATAACTAGTATACTTGGTCTTAGACGCCCTGAACCACTCCAGACTTGCTCAGACTGCCCCCTAGCTCCCCTCACAAGTCCCTCTACGCCAATACTGGATGATTGGTTATAAGCACAGGACATTGCATCTGCCTAGTAAGGACTCGCCAGTGTAGCTGAGCCCCTGTTGTCAGTGGAAGCTGACACCAGGGACCACTACCATTTATCCAACAACTCTGCCACTCTTCACTCACAAACCCAAGAGCCTCTTCAAAAAACAATCTCAGCCCCCACAGCTCCACAAGTGACTCAAGGAGCCTAGGCACTCCACCAGACAACTAGTGGATGCCTAAAGGAACTCTTTGGAGCTGAACAGCATGAACTTTGCTACTTAGTGGTAATCCCTGTTAAATGTTTGCTTGTCATGTGGACTTGAATAAGGAGGTAAACTCCACTCTGGACCCCCCTCCTTGCCCTGTGCAGCCTCTGCTGCAAGCCTGCTAACAAGCCAAACTCCCAACCCACTCCTTAACATTGCCTCCAGACCTTTGGTTCTTGCATTGGAAAGAACAGACTGATAAAACACCAACCCTGAACCCCTTCCCCAGCTCAGCATCATCTCTGAAGACAACTCCATTGATGAGCCATCCACTGACCAGCCCCCATGCTAACTCCAGACCATTGGCTCCTACTCTGGAAGAAGAAGTAACTCACCAAGCTCACCCTTGGATCAACTCTGCCTATGCTTCACAAACTGCAAAAGAGCTCTGCCAACAAGCTAGCACCCCACCAACCCTTGCACTGCCTCCAGTCTGCTGGCTCCACCCTGGGAAGGAATGAAACTGCTCCTAGACCTCTAATACAATCCTTGATACTGTCATGACCCATTCCATTCCCCCCTTCCCTTCACCATTATCCAACCTCAGATTCTACACAGTCCCTCTCTAGATCTCAGCCACACCTCCAGATCTTAGCCACAGTCCTGTTTCAGCCACATCCAGGTTTTAGCCACCTCTAGGACCGCTTTTCCTGTTCCAGATCATTCCCACAGGCACAGATCACTTCCACAGGTTCCAGATCATTCCCACAGGCACAGATCACTTCCACAGGTTCCAGATCACTTCCACAGGTTCCAGATCACTTCCACAGGTTCCAGATCACTTCCACAGGTTCCAGATCACTTCCACAGGTTCCAGATCACTTCCACCTGTTCAAGATCACTTCCAGGATTGCTTCCCTTGTTCCAGATTGCTTTCTCATGACTTAGATCACTTCCTGCTATGACTTAGATCACTTCCATCTTCTCCTTTTGGCAGTGTCCTACAGCTATATAAGGTCCCTTAGTCTATAGCTACACCCCAGCCTTGACATTACCTGATATCTTGTTTGTGTTCTGTTGTTATCTGATCTTCTCTCCATTCATTACTCGCTCTCATTTCTTAGTTTCTTAGTTTCTTTCCCTATTTACATACTTGCTGTTGGCATTACCTCCCCAAGGTGGTTTTGGCTCCTGTAAGAGTCCTCCTCCAGGACTGTGGTCCTGACAGATACAACTCCACTAATGAGCCAGCAGCCAACTTGCTCCTTGTGCTGCCTCCAGATCACCTGCTCCTGCCCTCAGGAAGAACAACTCATGGAACAACAACCTTGAGCTCCTTCCTTGCTCTGCACCTCACCCAGAAGCAACTCTGCCAAGAAGAATCATCCATCAACCAATCCCCATACTGTCTTTGGACTATCAGCTCCTACTCTGAGAAGGATGATCTCATGCTCTGGACTCAGAATGCACTTGTCTGGACAAACTCCAGTGGCACTCCAAGCTTCAAGAATGCTAGAAACATGTAAGACTCCCCTATTCATCTCTGGACTTACATTTGGCCAGGAATAAGAAGGAATGTCATGTAGCTGGCCCAGAACCTACAAACCCCAACACCAGACTAAAGAAACCCATTGAGACTAGTCACCTTGGACTCTGCCACTTCATTACTAATACTCTAGAGTACAGAAAACCCCCAACCAAGCACTCCTCACTATCAAACACTCCAAAAGCATATCAAAACCCCAACCAAACACATCTGTGACAAAATGCAATACTCTGGAGTTTAACAAACCCCTACTTAAGCATGCCTCACCATCAATCCTAGAAGCTTATTCTTTATTAGGGGATGTCCCACTTGTTTTCCCCTCTCCTTCTCCAGTTCCTATCAGATCCTCTCCACTATAGTGTCTCTTTATTCTCTTTCCCTTTCCCTATCTATTGGTTCTAGTTTTAGCCCTCAGGTTGCACTGGTTTTCTGTCCATAATTCAGACAAGTGTTGCCCCTATGATGTATGTGCTTGAGTCATGTGACTGGCCAACTACTTGGTTGGTCCTGTGACTGACCAATTGGTCAATTAGTTATGTGATTGGTCAGCCTGTCAATGCATATGACTTGGTCATGTGACTTCCAGTGAATTTTCCAAACACTGGCATTGGGGATTCTCAGACTTGTTCTCTTTGGATCTCTCTCTGCCAGGTGAGTAGCTAGAATGCTAGAACTTCTTGTAGATACTGAATAGACTTTGGATCTCACTCTGCCAGTTGTGTGATTGAGCCACAGCCTCCAGAGGTCACCCTTACAGCAGAACAAGTCTCTAGATTTGGTCTGGGAGCCTCCTTTTCAATTACCTGAGCTTCTACTCAGCTCATTAAAAGGTCTCTCCCCCACTAGTGTCTTAGTGCTCCCTGTGCTCCTCCTATGATCCAGCCAAGCCCTTCAGCACCTCCCCCTGATGCTTCAAGCCCCCAGAACAATGCCTGGAGTTGTTTGCTATCTCTGGAAACACAGGTTCAACTTATCAAAGCCTCTCTTACTTCTCATATGGCTGAACTCACTGAACTCCATCAAACTACTGAAGCAGTATTCCTTTCTCTCCAAGCCCTTCTAGAATGTCTCCCCTTTGCTCCTACTGCACCTTCCATGCCCCCAGCAGATGCAAAACAGTTTGTGTCTGCACCTAGCTCAGGTTTTCTGGCTCTAGCTGCTGCAGAATGGTTTGCATCTGCATCTGGCTTAGGCTTTTCAGCTCCTTATTCCAAACTCCCTTGTCCTACACTCCCTGATGTATATGATGGAGATTGTAAGGCTGGAGAATGTTTCCTCCAGTCCTGTATTACCTATATCCAGCTGAGCAGTGAAGCCTTTACCTCAGATGCCTTGAAAATTGCCTGAGTTCTCTTCTACATAAAGGCTAGTCAAGCCTCAACCTATGCACTGTGTATCTTCTGACATGCAGAAGAAGTTGAGAGTTTCTTTGGCTGGATGGAGTTTGAGAAGGAGTTCTGAGTGGAGTTCTTCCTCCTTGACCCTACTAAAACTACAGCTCTTTCCCTTCAAGACCAAACTCAGTATGGTCAAGGAAAATAGTCACTTGATGAGTACATTGACTCTTTTTGTGCCTTAGTTAAATAGGCTGAATATCCAGATGGTCTACAACTCTGCCTAACCTTCTCTGATGGACTCCACCCCTCTCTCAGGGATTGCATTGACAGCATGGCAGAAAGGCACCCAGATGATGAGCATGTTAATACCTGGTACAAGGTGGCATGTGAGCAGTGGCAACTTATGGAACTGCAATATGAGTTGTGGCAGACACAACCCTCAACCTTCCCTTTCTCTTGTAGAGGGTTCACTCTCCAAGCTCCCTTGTCCACACCTGCATTAGCATCCCCATGAGTAGGTGCAGCTCCTCTCTTCATGCCTCATGCTGCCCCTCTGCACTCCTTATCCCAAGAAATCCCAATGGATGTTGATGCTTCCTGACAGTGGTCCTCTACTCCTTTGCTGTATTGATGCTGTGAGAAGGCAGGTCATTTTGCCTGCTACTGTCCTCAAGAGCTAGAAGTCTGCTACCTATCAGTGTTGAAGCAAGAAGAGCTGCTTATCTAACTCCTTGCAGCCTGGAATGCCATAGGAACCCCCTCTCCAAATGCATCTATAGCTGTCTTATTCAACTCCTTGTAGCCTGGAATGCTATAGGAACCCCCTCTCCAGATGCATCTATAGCTGTCCATTCTAATGAAGTGGCCAATGTATTGGAGGATTTTTAAAAGAGCAACAGATGACCAATATGCCCCCATTGCCCAGTACTAATTGTTTTGTCTCCCTGTTCATAGAATCAAATATATCTGTTGCGTTTGTTGATACTGTGCCCAAAACAATAAGCCCCTCCTCAAATGTACAAACTCCCCCTCCAGCTAAAGTCTCAGCTGGAAACACACTCCCTAGCCCATGCCTTTGGATCCCTGCATGAGAATGCCACCTCCCCCATCCTTATGTTGTTGCCTCCATTCCTTCTACCAACCCCCTGAAGCTATAGGTAGAAATTGAGACAACAGACATACAGCAGATCCAAAGTGTGGTGGCCCTCCTTGACAGTGGCACAACAGGCCTCTTTCTCAACACTGATTATGTGCAATGACACTGCCTTACCACTCACTCCCTTCCCCATCCTATCCCTGTATACAATGTTGATGGCATGCTCAATGAAGCTGGCTCTATTCACTCCATAGTAGACCTGGTCCTTTACTACCAAGACCACTCAGAGCAAGCTGCTTTTGCCATCACTAGTTTGGGAAAGCAAGACATGATCTTGGGGTTCACCTGGCTACATGAACACAATCCAGAAATTGAGTGGACTAAGAGTGAGGTGAAGATGAGTTGTTGCCTTCATTGCTGTATTACCTGTATAGAAGAAGCCTGTAAGGAGCAGAGAGCCAAGGTTCATGAGCATGCTGCTATGTGTGCCTATTGTGCTGGGCATCTCCCTTATGCTGATCTCAACCTCCTAAGTCCTGCCCCCTCTGGCATTCCCTCATAGAGAGGCCCTCTACAAGGATGTCTGAGGTGTTGGGTATGAATCCCCAGAGAAAGAGGAAGGTGAAGGAGAATGAACTTATACTCTAGACACAGAGTCCCCAGATGAGACCATAGAGGTGGGTGATTGGATCTATGCTACAACTCTCTGCCCCCCTCCTACAGTGGCATTCCAGAGAACAGACCACAGCATGGGGGGAAAGGATAACAGCAACATTGTGCTCCTCTGCCCCAAACTGTTTGTGATCTGAGCCATGGAGGGTCTAGCCATTGACAGAGCAGATGTAGACATTCTCTGGGACATACAGTGGGACAATTGGAATGGTCAGCAGGAGGAACTCATTGTGCAGGCAGCTTGGATGCTAAAGTTAGAGTGTACTACTAATGCCAAGTCAGTTCATGCAGATGAATAGGCCCTCTGGAATGGGATCCTGACCTTTAGAGAATGTATCTATGTGCCCAATGTTCTAGAGCTCTGTTGAAGGATTGTGGAGCAACACCATAACTCCCACACTGTGGGGCACCCTGAACATTGGAAAATATTGGAGCTGGTATTATAGAACTACTGGTGGTCCCAGATGTCCCAATATATTAGGTTCTACACTAATACATGCAATCTCTATCTCTGGACCAAGCTTTAATGCTACCTTCCCTATAGACAGCTACATCTGCTGCCCATGCTCATGGAACAATAGAGCATGGCTTCCATAGACTTCATTGTAGAACTCTCCAATGCCCACAGTTACAATGCAATCATGGTGGTGGTGGACCTGTATGGCAAGCAAGCACACTTCATCCTGACCCACACCATCTGCTCTGCCATGGATGCCACAAACCTGTACTGGAGGAATGTCTGGAAACTCCACAACCTCTCCAACATGTATGTCTCTGACCAGGAACCACAATTTATGGCAAACTTCACCAGGGAGCTCTACCAACTACTCAGTATAAAGCTTCACACCTCCACTGCCTACTACTCACAATCCAATGGCCAGACTGAACATGTAAATAAGAAGTTGGTGCAGTACCTCTGCTTTTTCTGCAATGAGTGCCAGGATGACTGGGATGAACTCCTCCCTGATGCTGAGTTCCAATAATACAACAACCACATTCACATATCCACTCAGTTCTCCCCATTCTTCCTCAGCACCAGATAGCACCTATGCATGGGCTTCTAACCCTGGGCCTAACCCTTGGAGAATGAAGCAGTAAACAAATTTGTGGACTAGATGAAGAGGTTACAGGAGGCCCAAGCAGCACTAGTGAAGGCAAAGGATGACATTGTGCAATACTATGACTGCAGAAGGACTCCAGGGCACAAATACCAGCCCAGAGATCAAGTCTACTTGGATGCCTCCAACATTACAACTGCCTGGCCCTCAAAAAAGCTGTTGCACCACCAGTTGGGACTTTTCATAGTGGAACAGCAGGTAGGGCCCCTAGCCTATAGACTCCAACTCCCTGCAGGGATGTGCCAGCTTCATCCAGTGTTCAATGTGGTCAAACTGACTCCAGTCCCAAAGGATCCTATTCCAGGCAACATCCACCATCCTTGCCATCCCCAGTGGTGGTTGACAACAATGAGGAGCATAAGGTGGAGGAAATCCTAGACAGTCATCTATTCTGGAGATGGCTACAATACAAGGTGAAGTAGAAGGGCTATGGAATCAAAGATATCTCCTGGGAACTGTGGGAGAACATGCATACCCCTGGACTCATCAAGGAGTTTTACAGGAGACACTCAGACACTCCATGCATCATACAAGAAATCTACTCTATTTTGCTAGTAGACCAAGCAATCAGGGACTTCTTTTACCCTGCGCATCAAGATGCCACATGCTAGAGGGGGGGTGATGTCAGGGGACTTCCATTTCTGACCTCCATGACCTATTCCAGCACCTCTGCAGCTTATTTGACATCTTCAGAGCTCATTGCAGAACCTCAGAAATCTCCAGAGAACTGCAAAGTTCTCTGTATTACCTCACTGATCATCATTCTAGGGTTAGGATTAGCTCTGGCCTTCTGTACAGTAGTTCCCATGCCTCCACCATCCACTGATATACTACACCAGGCAGCAGGGATCCTTAGACTTGTTCTCTTTAGATTCCCCTCTGCTAAGTGATTAGTTACTGATTATATCATTGTCTACTCTGCTGATATACTTTGGATTCCCCTCTGCTAGCTGTGTGACTCTGATCTGCTACTCCAGAGGTCACCCTTACAGAGAACCTAGACCATGCATCATGCAAGTTACATGACTATTGTGTCATGTAGAAACTGGAAATTCTGGAAGTCACCAAAAAAATAAGAAAAGATGGAAAACTGTACTTAGCAAGAATAGAGTCTTATCATCATGTCAAGTAGTCCTGCTAGGATGCAGTAAGTGCACCTGTTTTATGGGAAATGCTCTTCTGTTATGTGTAGGAATGTTGGCATACAGTGCTGCTTGGCCCAGCTCTGACTACATGATTATGATTGAAATGTTGAAGAGGAGACTGCTGAAGAAAAAGCCAGACAAACACAGAATGGACAAGCAAGTAATAATAAACTTTGATTAGAACTGATTCAAATAGATGAATATGTTGGTCTCATACTACTGGGCACATGTCTGAATACACTGACAATCAGGTGGATGGTTGGGACTAAACTTGCACCAATGGTTACAGCACTCAACCTGAGTTTCTACATATTAGTTCTCCAAGAGAAAGTTGCTCGCAGCACAGCACATACTATGGTGTCAGGCTGGCAGTTTGGCTAACAGTTAGAATCACCACAAGTGACAAAGTTCAACTCACATACCTGGTGCATGGTATGCCTGCATTGAGCATGGTTGTAGGCAACTTTACAGTACCAAATGAAATTTACAACATTGTTATAAGAAGGCTCACTTACTGGCACCATCAACACATTGACTTGGATGAGTTTGTTAAGGGTTTTTGTAGTATACCAAGCACAGTAGAGAAAGGTTGGGAATCTCAAAGAGAGTCTTTAGTTATTTTATATCACTAAAAAAAACTCGCAAACAGCTCCAATTCAAACTTGGCCACTTAATTGAACTCAGAACTCCAACAATCCAGATGCAAAGATACCAGTGAGTATACCTGCCAGTTTTCTATAATGACTTTTGAGACATGAATATGGTCAGGAACTATCATGATCTTCCAATGGTGTTCAAGTACTTGTTTCAATATCCACCAGTAGACATTTTAGTGACTGTGCTCATGGCTTAGCTGAAACAGCAGAAACTTCAAGGTCAAAGGGGAAATTTTGCATTGATATGAATGAGAAAAATCAAAAATAATGCAATTAGCTTTGTTTTGCAAGTCAAAGTCCTTAGCAAGTGTCCACATGCTACAAAGCAGATTCCTCAAGGTAGAACAATATGTCCAAGTCAGAAATGGCTCATTACTACTTTTTTCATGTATTTCTATGGCCTATTTCTTGTATGATGGGTCAGAGGTACTAGTTAGTCACCAAGCTCTCAAAAATGTGTCCAGACTTGTGTCACTTGTGATCTTGTTTGGCAAGAAGTCTTGCCCTGCTGCAATGTTTTCCATTCCTTGGTTTCAATATTGATCTGGAGCATAGTGATCTACTAGCTTTGAAAATGCATATGTGATTCAAATGAACTCACACCTAATTTGCCATCATAATGGTGATCCCAGACTCAACTCTCTATTCCAGTTTACATCTAGCAACTCTGATCACCAGACTGCCATCAGTAAACCTCCCATCTCTACCAGACTACCATTCACCATTGCTACTATCACCTAGGTCTGAATAACCCACTATCCATCTCACTTGTTTTTGAATATAACTTTTTGTCTTTAGTATGTTTGAAGGTCATGATATTGTATGGCCTCTGCCTCAAAGGCTTGCTTGCCTGCCTATACAACCATAATATACATAATTCATTTGAATTGGCATCTTACTATCTGTCCAAATGGCAAGATAGTGAGATGATGGAATGGCAACCATCTGAACATGTCACCATCAAATTGTAGGTTTGCTGGGCCAATAATTATCAACAAGCCATGAACTCCTCAGTTATTACCATATGAAAATGAGCAGCTTCAGGACTTGCTTTGATTTAGACTGATGATACCATGGTCTTATTGGTCTCTTCAATGAGGGGAGGTCAACATGGAGTGAGTCCTAACAAGTAGTCTTATGGAAACACCAGATCAAGTTTTGAAAAAAGCACAAAAATCATGAGACCTCATCTCCACTGTCTTCCTGCACATCTTGTTTTCATCCAGCTTTTGTCCATGCAGTCCATCATTGATTTGATTTGATTCACCTCTCACAAAATTTAATATGTAATAGGAGAAGATTACATTCCAGTTACTTGAAGAGCTTGTGATATGAAGAACTAAAACTATCTGGAGTCCTTCAATACATTTTGTTCTATCAATCCATTAGACTCAGCTCAATCATTCCTCAGTTCTTTTGCAAGGTCCAAAAGCACCAAACCCAACTCCTATTCTGAAAATTCATTCTCATGCATTCTAAGTTATGTAGGCTTGATTCCAGAGATATGAGTATTTCCAGTTGAGTCTCACTCCATCTTATCAGTCTGCTTTAATTCATCCCATCCTTGTGGTTCAAGATATACTGCTTTTCTTGCTGTGGCTGCTTTGGTGCACTTTTTCTATATCAGACCATGAATGTCAATGGCATCATCTTTGATTCTCTTTCAGTGATACTTCTTGAAATCCATGACTATAGAAGTAATTTGGGTCATTTCCAACATTGCCCACTTTAATCAAGTAATCTCTTGTGTTTACTCCCTGGACCCCCAAACTTTGTTACCAACCTGCTTGCTTCCCTGGAGTTTCCCCTGATGCCCTGTTGGATTCTCCCAACCATTGTACACCCTCACCACCCACTCTGGGTAACTCTGACACTTCTCCAGCAAATCCTGACAGCCCCCTGGCTAACTCCGGTGCCTTCTCCACAGCTGTCAATGCTCCCCTTGACTCTTCTGAGCCCCTGAGACCTTCCCCTATCATTCCTGACTCTGCTATACATCACCAACTCCTCTATCCAGTTTGCCTGACCAACTTCAGAGCATCACAATGACCCCAGAATGGCCCATGTCCTCAATTGATCCCATCAGAATATCACCACAGCCCATCCTGTCAGGTTCCGCTGACCTCAGGGGCTCAGCTGCGCTGGGCGAGTCCCTACTAGGCGGGCGTGATCCCCTTGCACTGGCAACCAAACACTCAAAAGTGTTCTGGGCACTGATGGCTTGCGCGGATAGTCGGTGGGATGTGAGCCGGACAGGTCTGGGGAGGTCCAGAGAAGTCGGATTGCAAGGAAACGGGACAGGCTTGGCAGGGTTCAGGCAGAAGACCGTATGGGAGATTTGCAGACGCAAAGGAGTAGGCGGCTACTCGATCAATGGGAGCGGAGCCAGGGTTTGATGGGAGATCAATTGGGGTTGATGGAGTCCAGGACCAAGCGAAGAGCAAGGTTCAGACCCGGTGAAAGAGTGTCGGGGTTCGTAATCATAATCGCGGAGTTTGTGAGGTTGTTAAGGTTGAAGAAGACTTGGGCACAACAGCCGGATGGAGTCACTGAGACAGCGTCGGATGAAATGAAATGGAGTCAATATGGAACAAGAGCAGATTTGAGTGGAGATACGAAACAATAATGAGAATGATAATGAAATGGAGACAAGACAAGACCAGGAGACTGAGATAAGACCAGGAGACTGAGATAAGACTGGGAGACTGAGATAAGACTGGGAGACTGAGAGTAAGGAAAATGAGACACAAAACACAAAACACGAAACACAAGGAGGAAACAATCAGACCATAGGTAACGTTAAGCAATATCAAGACTAGAGTACGAAGAGCTACTCGATGTCTTATATACTGACTACCGGAGAACTTTGGAGTATGTTGGCTGCGGTGGCAGGGCTTGGCAGAGCTTGACAGAGTGGGCAGGTGTTGGTTGTGATTGAGGGTCGGGCCACGCTGATACATTGATGAGATCATTTGGGAACGCGGGTCACCCCAAGGTTGTTGTGATACTCCGGAATGGGTTGGAGGAACCAGGGTGTTGAGTTGGTTATGGGTGGTGGAGATCGGGAACAGCGGGGGTGGTTCTTGGGGTTCGGGAGATCCAGGGTAAGTGTCAGTGGCTGTGGGGAAGGCATCGAGGTTGGCCAGGGGGCCGTCGGAGTTAGCCGGGGAGGCATCAGAGTTAGCTGGGGAGGTGTCAGAGTTAGCCGGGGAGGCGTCAGAGTTAGCTGGGGAGGCATCGGAGTTAGCCGAGATAGGCGTGGGGCATGGGCGGAAGTTCGGCGGAGCGTCAGGGGTTTTGGGGAATCGGGAGGTTGCTGGACAATGTGCGGGGGTCCAGGGGACGGGTCATGACATCACCCCCCCTTCAGCATTGAGACCGTTCAAGACATGGAGAGCAGGACGGGGATCGGCAGGGTGTGGGAGTCAAAGCCAAGCAATATTGATCAATCTGCAGCAAGTGATAGCAGCATGGGAGACAAAGTCAAAGCGCAGCCGCCACTTCATCAGAGTTCTCCTCAATCAATTAAAAGCCTTGGACGTACCCCGGGATTTCCCAAATTTCGTCATGTCTTCCCCCAGCATTCCAGTAGTCTCCCCTGCTGATTTGGACGAGGTGGTGGTGTATGACAGTGGGGGGGAGGAGTTTGAGCGTTGGCGCCGCGCTAGTGTCAGGGACCAGAGTTATAAGTGGTGCCAACTTGTCTTCTCGGGATGACTGACAGGGTTTTTGTAGAGTCGTCCATGGTGGTGGTAGTGGATTTTCTGGGGGTCCCGAAGCGGACCAAGTTTTGTCCCGCATTGCTGAAGGAGGGGAGCATGGGGCGGTCTGCGGAGAAGGCGAGGCTTTCGCAGGGTGGTCAGGAAAAGGGGGCGTCCTTGGCGGTGATTCATGGGAAGCGTCAAGCCTCCTCCCCCTCGGGGGCAGGACCCAGCAAGAAGCCGTGTGGGCGCGAGCCATCGGCGGGGCCTCCGGAGTCTCTCCTTTTTTCTTCTACCCCGGGCGTTCCCTCGGAATGGTCGTCAAGTCCCCCTGCACCTATTCCTTTGATCACGGAGGTCTTCCTTCACAAGCAGGTGGAGGCTTTGATGACGTCATTGGCAGTATGGGAGGGTGAGCTCCAATGGGCAAGGGAGGACCGTGATGTGGCGCGGATGGAGAAAGAGGCGATGGAGCAGGAAAGGAACACATCGGTGCACATGGCGAGGAGCGAGCGTTAGAGGTGCGGGGCTTGTGGGAGCATCTGATGCAGATGGAGGGGCAGTCTGCGGGGGAAGCGGAGGGGCGGGGATGAGTTCCGGAGGGGGATGCGTTATGGGCGGAGCTGGAGGCAGCGAGGTGGAGGGAGGACTGGTTGGCCAACGAGGCCACTTCAGGGCATGTGGGAATCCTCCGTGAGTTGTCTCCTGTTCCTCCGTTTGTTACTGACGGTTCATTTTCTGGGTTTAGGCTGGGTACAGGAGCATCAGGTCCTCTTGGACGGTACCTCCGCGGCATTCGCATTGATTCAGGATGGGTTGACACAGGGGTCCGCGGTTCAGCCTCCGGAGTTGCAGCAGGGGATGGCGCAATTGGAGAGGTTGTTGGCAGGGCATCGGCAACGCAATGCGGTGGCCCCAGGGTCATGGTGGGAGGTGGCGGCTGATGCGGGGGAGGCGTTGCCAGGGTTGGCGGAGGTCTTAGCAGTGGTGCGGGCCCAGATGGAAGTCGACCTGGAGAGAGGGTTGCCGGGGGGTCCAGGGAGGGAGTGAGATGGGTGCGGGCCCCATTTCTTGTTGCTTTTGGACTTGCTGCCTCCCTTGCCTTTTGTACATATGTAATTTTTGTATGTGAACATGTCCCTTTTTTGGTCCCTGGGTGTGTGAAGTGAGGTTTTGGTTTGTATGAGGGTGAAGTAAGTGAAACATGCAGGGGTGTGAGAGGGAGTTGAATTCCTAGTGAATCCAGAGGCGGGGGTTACACCTGCTAATGCTGTCTGTGCTGGCTAGTCCCGGGGTTTGTTGGGACAGGGCGGGGCATTGCAGGGAGGGTTCCCGAGGTTTGGCAGGGGTGGTGGGAGTTCTCCGGTGGAGTTCCGTGGCATTTGGGGGTGGTGTTATTGAGTTCGATTCTCGGAATTTCTGACCAGGGGTGTAGGGGTTTTCTTTAGTCTGCAGCGGGGGTGTGTGCCATGTTGGTACTGGAGGGCAGACCTTCAAATCTTTCATGGGTGTCCAGCAGGTTCAGGGCTTTGGTTTTCTTGGCAGTGTGGTTGGCGGGGGGGATGGAGGTCTTCCTGTGATCTGGCCCTTATGCCGGTGCTGGTGGCGAAGGCAGTGGGGCCCTTTGTCCTTGCGGCATAGTTGGTCCAGGTCGAGGTCGTGTTCTGGAGTATTGCGTCTGTGGGCAGGCATGTTTGAGTGGTGCTTTGGTGTGCTCCGGAGTGTCAATGACCGAGGGGGCAGGATGCGGGGTGATCAGTCCCGACCAGTTCCTTTGGGTCCAGAGCCAAAATTTGAGGTTCTGGGTCATCTACGTGACATTGCTTTCCTGACCAAAGGTAAGTCCCGAGATGGACAGAAGGGTCTTATGTATTTCTGACACTCCCTCGAGTTTGGAGGTCTGTTGAAGTTGTATTGGTGGATGTTTCTTTTGGGCAGGGGCAGCGCGGGGATTGGTTGTGGAATGGCTCACCTCAGCGGAGATGCTTCAGGGCTCGTTCCAAGGGTTGTTCCTTCCTGGGGGTCAGTGGTTCCTTCATTGGGGAAGAAGTGGGCAGTCCCAGAGTCAACACAAGGGTCACTTGGTGGGGGTTTGTTGGTTGTGTTGGCTTTGGGGGAGGTGTGGGCAGAGGAAGGGGTCTGAGGTGCATTTTGTCGGTCCGCAGTTCCAAGCACAAGTACCAGGGGTTGGGAGCTGATGCGGGGTTTGGGGTTGGGTCTTAACTTGTGAGTGGGGTTGTGTCACGAATTGGAGGGGGAGCTCCAGAGTGGGGTTTTTTGCAGAGCAGCAGAGTTGTCACGCAGGAGTGGTGGTGGCTCCTGGAGCTGAGCTTGGATGGGGGAAGATGGTTGTTCACGATTGTTGGGGGGAGGGCGGGGAAGTCAGTCGCGGGGAGGCACTGGAGTGGGACTCCCCAGGAGTCGCAGCAGAGTTGAGGCAACTCTTCATTTGTGCTCTGGAGCGGCCCGGAGATTGTTGCAAGTGCAGGGGTGGCAGTGGGGAGAGGCACCGCTCGCTTCTTGGGGAAGGCATCAGCAACCTTTAGGGTACTCCGAGAGATTACTTTGCATGTGGCCTGCTTCTGGGTACTCCAAGAGGATACTTCGTATATGGCTTGCTTCTGGGTGCTCCGATGATGTGGTCCCTGTTTGACAGACATTTTCCGGTGAAGGGGCAGGATTCGGAGTGGGTGGTGATTTATGTTGTGGAGTTGGGGCTACCAGGGCATCATTGTTGGGTTGGCACCGTAAGTCCCCTTGATCAAATGTTGTAGTTGGAGCAGAGGCCCTGGAGTTGTGTTGCCAGGGTCTGGAGCTGTGTTGAGGGGTTCAGAGGGGGTCAGAGGGGTGGGTCAGGCAGTTTTGGGCTGGCGCGGGGTTGTTTGGGTTGTTGAGCCAGATGGGGGAGGTCCTTTAAGGATATCGGAGCATGTGTCCTGTGGGTCGTCAGGTCGCTTGAACAGCTGATCGACGTTCTCTAGATGATGGTGGGGCTTCTCCCTCCCTTATATGAACATGTCAGCAAGTTTAGAGTACTTCAGGGAACTACTTCATATAGGGTCCTTTTTCCTATAGTTAGTTCAGGGTGGCTCCTATGCTGGGGGTTCCTTTGTGCGAGGTGGCGGAGTCTGGAGTTTAGGTTTGGGAGTGGCATGCGGGGAGGGTCGGCGTCAAGGTTCCTCAATGTCAGGGGCTCCGGATTGTGTGGGAGAAGGTGTTGAAATAGCAGCGCGGTCTGGAGTTGTCCCTTGTTGAGAGTGGGGTGCCGCAGTTCTCCTTGTTAACTTTGGGGCTGTGCTTTAGGTGGCGGGTTGGAGGGTGTGTAGTCATTCTTTTCCTGACTGTCTAGAAGCTCAGGGATGCCTTGGTCTTGTGCCAGGGTTGTCAGGGTCAGTTCGGAGGTGTTGGGGCCCCTTTATTTGTTGGGTGGAGGTGACGGCCAAGTCGACCGAGGTCCAGAAGCAGGTTCTGGGGTTGGAGCGTAGCCTAGGTCTGGGGTTCTTGTTCTGTTGTTGGGGTTGTTGGGTCGAGCTTGATTTTGGTGGTTTTGGGGCTAATTGTTGGAGGGCATAGTTCCTTGGGAGTGATCGGGGTGAGGGTCGGGGGGTTGATAGTAGGGTTTGGTGATGTTGTTGGTGATTAGTCGCATTTGTCGGTCTGCGGAGTTGCTAGTGGGTTGGTAGATCCACAGGCGGGCTTCGGAGAAGCGCGTTCTCAGTGGTCTCATTGTGGCTGGCGATCCTCACATAATGGGTGACTGTTTTGTAGTGGGTTGGCATTATTGTTTGTCAGAGGGTTGGTGCAGTGCTGGAGACATTGTTGCTCATTTGGTCGGATGGTCGCCAGGTTTTAGGATGCTGTTCTTTGGGTGACGTTGGGGTCAACTTTGTGCGAGGGAATGGATTTGGCGGAGAGGGTAAGGGTGGGGTGGGAGATGATTTGATGGTTTGCACGAGGGGTTGGAGGTTGGGTGTGAGTTGGGGAGGGTGTCTGTGGGGGGAGCCGTTGTATGGATGTAATCAGAGTGGAGGGGACATTTGGTGTTGGATCCGCAACTCAATGTGCCTCGGCAAATTGGGCAGGGCCATATGAATCATAAGGGTTTCTAGGCATGGGTAGACCATAGACATCGGAGTTATTTGATCGTGTGTGTGGAGATAATGCGGGCATCACGGATGGGGTAAGGTAGAGTCTTGATATTATGTCAGGTTCCGCTGACCTCAGGGGCTCAGCTGCGCTGGGCAAGTCCTTACTAGGCGGGCGTGATCCCCTTGCACTGGCAACCAAACACTCAAAAGTGTTCTGGGCACTGATGGCTTGCGCGGATAGTCGGTGGGATGTGAGCCGGACAGGTCTGGGGAGGTCCAGAGAAGTCGGATTGCAAGGAAATGGGACAGGCTTGGCAGGGTTCAGGCAGAAGACCGTATGGGAGATTTGCAGATGCAAAGGAGTAGGTGGCTACTCGATCAATGGGAGCGGAGCCGGGGTTTGATGGGAGATCAATTGGGGTTGATGGAGTCCAGGACCAAGCGAAGAGCAAGGTTCAGACCTGGTGAAAGAGTGTCGGGGTTCGTAATTGTAATTGCGGAGTTTGTGAGGTCGTTAAGGTTGAAGAAGACTTGGGCACAACAGCCGGACGGAGTCACCAAGACAGCGTCGGACAAAATGAAATGGAGTCAATATGGAACAAGAGCAGATTTGAGTGGAGATACGAAACAATAATGAGAATGATAATGAAATGGAGACAAGACAAGACCAGGAGACTGAGATAAGACCAGGAGACTGAGATAAGACCGGGAGACTGGAATAAGACCGGGAGACTGAGAGTAAGGAAAACGAGACACAAAACACAAAACACGAAACACAAGGAGGAAACAATCAGACCATAGGTAATGTTAAGCAATATCAAGACTAGAGTATGAAGAGCTACTCGACGTCTTATATACTGACTACCGGAGAACTTCGGAGTATGTTGGCTGCGGCGGCGGGGCTTGGCAGAGCTTGATGGAGTGGGCAGGTGTCGGTTGCGATCAAGGGTCGGGCCATGCTGATATGTTGATGGGATCATTTGGGAATGCGGGTCGCCCTGAGGTTGTCGTGATACTCCAGAATGGGTTGGAGGAACCAGGGTGTTGAGTTGGTGATGGGTGGCGGAGATCAGGAACAGCGGGGGTGGTTCTCGGGGTTCAGGAGATCCAGAGTAAGTGTCAGTGGCTGTGGGGAAGGCGTCGAAGTTGGCCAGGGGGCCATTGGAGTTAGCTGGGGAGGCGTCGGAGTTAGCCGAGATAGGCACGGGGCATGGGCAGAAGTTTGGCGGAGCGTTGGGGGTTTTGGGGAATCGGGAGGTTGCTGGACGATGTGCGGGGGTCCAGGGGACGGGCCATGACACATCCCCTAATTGCAACTGACACCTGTTGACCCTGCACAGCCCCATCAAGCCCCACCACCACACTTGCTGTCCCCTGGAGCTCTTCAGTAGTCAGTATATAAGTCATAGAGTAGCTCCTCGTACTCTAGTCTTGATATTCTTGATATTGCTTAACATTACCTATAGTCTGATTGTTTCTGTCTCATGTTTTGTGTTCTATGTTCCTTTTCCCTTTTGTCTCAGTCTCCCGGTCTTGTCTTATCTCTATTCCCATTATCATCTTGTTATCATTCCATATCTCTGCTTGAATCTATTTTTGTTCTCAACTCAATCTCATCTCATTCAACTCCATTTCTATTATTGTGTTCAAATCCTTTCAACCCTAATGCCTTTACAAACTTTGCACTCATGATTACAAACTCAAACATTCTTTGAACCAACTCCAGACCCCACTATCACTCGACCCCAAAACCCATCAATATCTGTTGATCCCCCATCAAGCTCTGGCTCCACTCCCATCAATTACATAGCCTCCACTTACCCCATGCCTTCAATACTTGCTCCTGAACTTGTACCTGCCACTTCATCAAGCCCAACCCTTCCCCCACAACTTGTCTTCTTCTTTGGACCACCCTGGACTTGTTTGGATCACTCCTCCTCACTTACTCTCACAAGCCCCCAATGTCTAGACCTTCTCTGAATGCCAAGTTACCAGTGTAGGACCTCACATCTGCCTAGTAAGGATTTGTCCAGTGTAGCTGAGCCCCCATGGTCAGCAGAACCTGACAGTTATATGATTTCTAATATGTTTTTCTCAAGTAGAAATCATTATATAAATTTAAAACCAGTCAAATAAAATGAATCCTGTTAATATAGTGTATCTTGAGTAAATAAAATAATTTTTTTTGAACTTTTCTAGAGAAACAGATTATAAATACAAATCATGTTTCTCACTTTTAACTCAAGAAGAACATTTCATATATCTTTATGTGATTCTTCAGGAACTCTTCATCAAAGAAGGCCACAACCATGACTCTTCAATTGTCTGAGATCTGATTTCTTATTGTGTGAGTTTTACTGTTCCACTATCTGCCTAGTATGGGCTAAGCAGATTGTGAGTACATGCATGGGGTCCAGAAACAGCCCAAACAATGCTATTGCTCTGGCATCTACAGGCTGAGCCTGGTCCGAAATTGACAGCACTGCTGGCACTGAATTGTGTTTCCTTGGGAAAAAATTGAAAGGAAACCTGTTATGCCATTTCCTATGTGGCAATTTCTGATGGAAAAAGTCTTTGAACAAAGGAAATTTGCCTTTTTCTATAGTAAAAAGCTAGCCAAGAAACAAATGACAGGTTTCTTTAACTCTTTTTCCATTAGACACATTTTCTGGCCCCAGCAGTGCAGGTAATGACTACAATATAGTAAAGATTGAATTCATTCATATATTGAGGCCTATACTGAATTATGACTTGATTGGTGAAGGAGGATGCAAGCTAGTAACTTGCATCGTGTGTATTTTACATAGTAAATTACAATACACTACATGACGGCCTTCCTTTCATATGACCTCGTAGTAAGCGACAGGACGAAATCGAAGTTACCATTTTCAACCATCTGCAAGGATTAGATAAGAACCCATGCGCGGTATCGGATGATCAAATATCATCGGCAGCTTCGGATAAAGCCGATCGTCACCGGACCTAATTTGAGGTTAGGGTTGTTCAAATTTTCTTAGGGTCATGTCCAAAAGATTATCCTTGTCGTCCACTCTTAGCTATCAAAATGACTGACAAAGTTATTGGAATTATGGGTACGTGTACGTTGATAGAGTTGATATATTGCTGTCAATGTATTGATTTAAACTTCAAGCTTTTTGTTGGATCCCCAATCAATCTCACCTTTAGAACAGGGGGCGGGCAATTGGGCCGTATGCTAGCGGCATCGGCTTCTCTCCTCAATGTTAAAGTTGTTATACTCGACGTCGGGGAGACAGCACCTGCGAAACAAATAATCACCCCGCTAGGGCCAAAGTTTGGGCATATCGACGGCTCGTTCACTGATCCTGACAAGATTCGAGAACTCGCAGGTAAAGTCGATGTCTTAACAGTTGAAATTGAGCATGTCGATGTCCCAACGTTGGAGAACGTTCAAAGCAGCGCAGAAGGGGTGCCTATTTCCATTCATCCGAGCCCAAGCACTATTCGCATCATCCAAGACAAGTTCAGGCAAAAGGAACATCTTTCTTCTCGCGGTTGTCCGGTTTCAGAATCCCTACCTGTAGAATCCACAGATGCTTCGGTTCAATCTGCAGTTGCGCGGTTGGGGCTTCCATTGATGTTGAAGAGCCGCACCCTGGCGTACGATGGCAGGGGGAATTACGTCCTTCGCGATGTATCTGATATTCCCAATGCCATAGCAACTTTGGGGAATCGTCCACTGTATGCCGAAAGATGGGTTCCTTTTGCCAAGGAAATTGCCGTCATGGTGGTTCGAACAGTCGATGGCGAGGTACAATCATATCCGGTCGTTGAAACCGTTCACAAGGACAATATATGTCATTTAGTCTTCGCGCCTCTTCGTAGCCACGATCTCACTCTTTCAAAGAGAGCGAGAGATGTCGCTGAAGCTGCAGTTAAGACTTTTACGGGCGCAGGCGTTTTCGGCGTCGAGATGTTCCTCATGCATGACGGTCAGACTATCATACCTCTCGTCATCATAACTACTAATATCGGCTTAGGCTGCTTGTTTATCAACGAAATTGCCCCTCGTCCCCACAACTCTGGTCACTACACGATTGAGGCTTGTGAGACTTCGCAATACGAAAACCACCTTCGTGCGATATTGAACCTGCCTTTGGGATCGACGGCACTGAAGGTCCCTTCGACTGTGATGCTCAATTTAATTGGGCACTCGTCTTCCATGGATGAGATTTCCGCCACTGTGAAAGTAGCCCTAACAGTCCCGGGCGCCTCCACCCATCTATATGGAAAATCAGAATGTCGCAAGGGACGCAAAATGGGTCACATTACCATCGTTGCCGATTCAGATGCCCAGCTACGCTCACGGCTTCGACCATTGCTCAAATCGCTACCATCGAGCACCACTGAAGAGATAGATCGTTATGCTCCTGTTGTTACAGCGCCTGGATCTGGGCTATCAGACCCTCAACCCCTTGTAGGCATAATCATGGGTTCAGACTCAGACCTTCCCGTCATGCTCCCCGCGGCCCATATCCTTGACCGCTTCCACATCCCCTATGAATTGACCATAGTATCCGCGCACCGTACTCCCGACCGAATGGTCGAGTACGCACGTTCTGCATCCACTCGCGGGCTGCGCGCCATCATCGCAGGCGCCGGCGGAGCAGCACATCTTCCTGGGATGGTGGCTGCTATGACGGTGTTGCCCGTGATTGGCGTCCCTGTCAAAGGTAGCTCGCTTGATGGGGTTGACTCTCTTCACAGTATTGTGCAGATGCCAGTGCGTTTTGGAGTTCTTGATCTACCTGTCTCGTTCAATAACTGACTCGTGACCCCTACTTCAGCGCGGTATTCCTGTCGCTACTGTCGCTATTAACAACGGCACTAATGCCGGGCTGTTGGCTGTGCGAATTCTTGCGACGGGCATGCCGGTGCTGATCACGGCTATGGATGAGTACCTCGAGAACCTTCAGAAAGAAGTCATGGGAAAGGTTCACAAGTTGGAGGAGGTAGGGTGGGAAAAGTACGAAGTGAAGCGCACTTAGAAGTATTTTCATCCATGAATGATGTTAAAGGCTTGTCAAGAGTTCGATTGTTCAGGTGATTGAGCCATATACTTAGCTTCTTGATGTCAATTTTCCGACGAAATTTTGTCAGAGGTGTTCTCATGCCACTGGAATATCTCAAGTGGGCGGGCCGCTCGTCACATTATAGCAAAATACAAATGCCATCATCCTGATGCAATTATTCATGCCAGTGACGCGAGAGAGTAGGGCGAGACTTTTGGAACAGTGGGTTAAGTGAGAATCATCTCGTTTCAACGAGACCTGAACAGCAGTTGTCCTGGCAGCAATACGTCGAACCAACATAACTTAGATACTCTACGTCTGAGCTTCTGAGTCTGCAAACGAATATCGGAAATATTTAGGACCAATCGATATCAGAAGGGCAGGATGCAGTTTTCTCGTGTGGGTCCAGCTATAGCTTCCCGTTTCATTGCAGGGTCCAATCAACTGACTCGTGAACTCAGGCGAAACTCAAATTGACTCCGTTTTACCGAATAGATTGGTTTAAAATAGAGCAGCGTAACAAACGGTTCTCGTTTCAAGAATCTTGACTTCTGAAGCTCGAGGATTGGATTTCACATCAGGAATGCGTATGCATCCGATTCACTAATATGTGAGTGGCGCATTTCAGATCTTCAACTTTCAGAACCTCTTTAAGATCCCAAGGGATTCTCTTCAAAGCGAACATAGCACATGGTTCCGAGGGAAAATGACAGCTTCAGAAGTTTGCATGTATCACCTGTCCCACACCTCTTGACTGCTACATTTAACAAAATGACTTCTCAACTTCTGGCTGGATGCCATACTGTGCACGTGACGATGTCAAGCAATTTGAGAATTTGAAGTCAAGCTCCTCAAGACACTTTCACGCATTCCTTCTCCTTCAAAATACTGGGCCGCGCGGTATTGCGGTCCGCCAATGTCGAACATTTATGTGCCAAGACTTACCCAAATCCCTTCTGCGCCGATCGTTGGTACGGATACATGATACTACAGGAGAATCCGGAGTTAGGACAAGAACGTGCAAAAACATGGTCCCGTTCACCTACATACATTCACGACGACATTACAAAACGTGTTGTGTTCTATAAGCCCTCCCAGTACACGTAAGTAAAGCGGCCTTCTTAATAGATTTATAATAATTGAAACGACTCTCAAGTTGGAACATGGCGAAAAATTTCGGAACTGATCGCTCGTCGAATGTCTTGGCCTTGCGGGCTCCACCGGACCGTCAAGAAAATCGCCTTCGCCTTCTGGCCTCATACTTATTCCTTGACGGATTGTTGGAAACGCTGCCAGCAGCTTCATCAACTGGGTCAGATTAGCGACCTTATTTAGTCACTAATATTGCAATGTTCTGGAGCCTGCGGATTTTTCGAATACCCCAATTTAATGGGGCCGTTGGAAGAGCTCAACCCCAATGAAAAGAGAAATAGCGAAGTCGCTTAGGCCTCATTCTTTGGGTGCACCTTTTCCCCCTCCAATTTAGTGCCCTTTATTGGCCGCATTTGGTCATTAATTGTCGTAGGCACTGCAGTATAGCCGGAACTACGGTCGCAAAGATGGTTTCAACCATGTGGAACCCACGGGCCGCTGGTATGGTGCTTTGGACATCGTCGCTTTTTCAATGGCGAATGACTATCCATAGATTCTCCGCTCGGATTTACTGACGAAGTATAAAGGTAAGACACGGGAACATGATTTTCTTCGTAGCTCAACTACACCCTCATAACCAGATACTCAAAACCCGCACCATGAAGTGGCTTAACTCCCTTGCCGTTTTTACCGCCTTCCAAGTCTCCATGGTCTGTAGTTCTGTCACTTAATGGGATCGTTACTTACACGAACTATTTCAAAGGCTTCTATTCTTGAGGAACGCGCTTCAGTCAATGATGTCGCCACTATCGGATATGCTACCCTCAACGGGGGGTAAGTAGGCTCTACTCTTTCATTGAATGGACAAGACATTGATAGCCATTCACCAGAACCACTGGCGGTTCTGGTGGCCCTACAACCACCGTTACGACACTCGATGCTCTTACCTCTGCTGTTTCGGGTAACGCAAAGAAAATTGTCATCATCTCGGGTCTGTTCCAATGTATCCTGTATTAAAAGCTATCGAAAGCTGACTGTATCCAAAGGGACTATCACTGGAAACACTGTAGTCAAAATTGGCTCTAACACGTCCGTCCTTGGAGCCAAAGGATCCGGTGAGTACTTGTATTCAACAGGAATGTCTTTCGCTGAACAGGGTTCCCAGCACTCAACGGAGTCGGGCTCCGTGTACTGAACGAAAACAACGTCATCATCCGTAACGTCAAGATTTCCAAGGTCCTCGCAGAGGCTGGTGATGCCTTGGGAATTCAGGCTTCGCACCAGGTGTGGGTTGACCACTGCGATCTCTCTAGTGACCGCGACCACGACAAAGACTTGTGTGTTTGTCTACTCCTATGTCTCCAAATTATCCTAACAACACTCCAGCTACGACGGCCTTCTCGACTTGACCCATGGTATCACTGGCGTCACTGTGTCGAACACCAAACTCTATAACCACTGGAAGGCTTGTCTCATTGGCCACTCTGACAATAACGGTGCTGAGGATACGCCCATCACGGTCACCCTGGCCCTTAACTCCTGGACCAACTTGAATTCGCGCACCCCTTCTATCCGTTTTGGTCATGGACACATCTTCAACAACGTTTTCGACGACAACAACGACGGTATCAATACCCGGGATGGTTCGTATCCTTCCAGTATCTTCATTACATTAACCTACCGTGACAATGATTTATGATATACAGGTGCTCAAGTCCTTGTCGAGAACAACGTTTGGACTGGTACGAAGTTCTGCATATCTTTTGTAAATAAATCATGAATCACTGTATTCTAGGAACGGACAAGCCTTTGTACTCCACCGATGGCGGTTTTGCCGTTGCAACCGGTAATGACTTCGGAGGTGCAAGCGACACAGCTCCTCAAGGTGACTTTACGAAAGCACCATACTCTTACACTCTTCTCTCGACATCCTCCGTCCGTGCTTCTGTCACTGCCAATGCGGGTCAAACACTCGATTTTTGAAGGCTTTCCGCTGCACATTCTTCGCGGAATGTGTACATTGAGGTTAGTATTTAACTGGAGACGGCCATATTTTTGTGACGATGTACCTGTATCGAAACTCCTTCCGTACAAGTGCCTATGTAGGATTAACGAAGTTTGGAACATGGTGTATGAATCGAGTGGTTTGTTAACGTACTCAAGTAAGTCGGCAAATCATAAGAACAACTTGTGACGAACTGGACAAGTGTACATTGATAACCGGGACCTTTCCCAGAGATTATTGTTTTAGTATTTATAGTATGGAGTTTAGGAGGCATTGTCTTTCTATCACATTTCCGCAACCTAAACGATGCTGGTGGAAGCTGTGAAGGATAATCCTCATGACGGATGGCCACTCATCACGACAGCTAAGCGGTATTGGCTGCCTGAGCTCACAGCCAACGCTGATGATCCCAACGCACTTACGCTTGTGCTTTTGCATTCCACCAGCTTTCACAAGGAGACATGGGAGCCTTCACTCGAGAAGCTTCTCGCCCTTTCTGCTCAGCCGGAAAGCAAGGTCAAGATTCGAGAGGCTTGGTCGCTCGACTGTCCAAATCACGGTGAAGCTGGCCATTTGAACCAACAATTGTTGAACGAGCGTGCATTTCGCAACAACTGTATCTTTCTTTTCACTTTTCTCATGGTCGAAGGCTCACTGGGCTGTCCTTTACTCAGTCACTTGCGAAAAATATGCCAAAGCTGCTCATCTATTCCTCTCAGACGCACCCTATCACAGCGCCGGGATAGACTTCCGGACAAGAAATTTGGTAGGAATCGGGCATTCGCTCGGCGGGAACGCGATGTAGGTGGCTGCGTTCGAGTCCAGGACACGACAGCTTATATCAACTAGGCTCATCCTCCAGCATCTCGAGCCCCGAGTTCGATTCCGATCCTTAATAATTGTTGAGCCTTTGATCAGTCCGGCCGGCCCTACACATCTGAATAAGCTACGCTCTATTCTAGTCCATGGAGCTCATGAACGGCGTGATGTGTGGCCTGACCGTGAGCGTGCAATGATTGCTCTCAGGAGACGGGAACGGACGGCCAAATGGGATCCTAGAATCCTCGATCTCTTCGTCAAGCACGCGGTTGTTCCTCATCCCGGCTCATACGAAAAGGAAACTCCTTACACTGGTGTCACTCTGGCGTGCACCCGCGATCAGGAGGCGGCGAGTAGACAGCTTGTTGACCTCAAAATGACTCTACGCAACTTATAATCACAGGCTATGTATCGTGACGCGGATGGGCCGACGAAACCTGTTGAAGATCTCAAAAGAGTGTGTGCAGCCATTCCAGTACATTTGATTCTAGCTGATGTAAATGACTTCATGTTCGTGTCTTGCGGTACGAGTTTAACAACTTATTCTGATGATTATCACTAGACCTGCACGGGTACATAGAGCAATTCTTGATCCCAAATACGGAGGTGTGTACGCTTCCGTACAGAGGGTCAAGGGAATCGGACATTTGGTGTGTAGTTAGTTTAATACATCCACAGAGCTAACTTCGCCTCTATAGATCCCGCAGGAAGCCCCGGATCGACTGGCTGGCATTATGTATGAAGCTCTATCTAGAAATGTGTCATTAGCCGAGTCCAAACTTTGATACTGGCCGTGACTGGTGTGGTAGCACTTGTCAATCATGATGACTATTCTGAGAAATACTTTTTATACATAGAGAAGGTCTCTGATTATATAGAAGAAGATGCACGCAGCCGTGCCGTAACAGTTGATGCTATGACTCTCTAAGTACAATTCGATGTCAACTTTGCCGTAGGTAACGGTGTAGCGTAGGTAGATTATCATCCATAGTAACATAGTAACACACCTCAGGTACTGTGACTTGATAGGATTTTGCCCAAAACTGACACATCGAAACAAGAGATAAACATGAACACTTCACATGAGATCAGCGTTCTGAAAGGTTGCGTGTCTTTCATACTTATCTCTCTCTTACTGATCGGTTTCCGATCGGTGGTTCGCCGGTTTAGATGCTATTAAGGAATTTGGGACCGTCAGCGCGGATGGTAACTATAACATATCTTACGGGTTACTCTTCGAGAAAACAGCAAATACATGTAAGGAAAAATCGCGCCATTAGAAAATGCCCCTTCCATTCAAAACATTGCCATAGTAGAGGCGTTGAATGGCACGTTAAGGGCGGCCAAACGACAGAAGAAGGCAAGTTTTGGGCAGATAGTCTTCATTTTCTATGGTTCAGACTGATCTGGACCTTCAGGTTGCATTCGAGGCAGAACTTCTGATGATGCCTAGGGACAAGGATGTGCCCGTAACGCTTCTCAAAGATTAATCGGATTGGAGGATTTTTATAGTTGTGGGGTTATCATTCATTAACGCTCACAAGATCGGTCTCTGTTGTAAACACAGTTCGACGCTAAGATGCACCTTACAATCTCACTTGCTATCCTTTCGATCATGATCACAAACAAAGTGAACTTGAAGATTCTGTTCGACTCTTTCATTTTTCTCCGAATCCGACTGTCTCGTTAAATGACTTGTCAGATTACCGGTCCAGACGGTCGAGTCGCCCTTAAAATCCAAGGATGGTAAGTAGTGATTCTGCTTAGTGAAGCGCTATGCACGTACGTGCGTAGCAGGGCAATCACGCGTGACGCACCTCATGGCTAGGGTTCAGGGGTCCTCATGACTTTCATGAGACCAGACTAGCCGCGGCCAGAAGGTGGAGTGAGAACCTAGGATTAAGCGCGAGGGCCAACGGATTCCAAAAAGGCATGTGATAGTGGTTGGATCGGTCACATACTAAAGCAATCATAGGATAATTTGTACAAGATGGAATATGATATAGACATGATAGAAATATTTGGGGCTACAGGTCGGTGCAGGATACAAGGGTACATATTGTACATGTTTCGATACAGACACAAATCCTCATACAATGCAGGGTAGAACCAAGAACAGGGAAAAATGGAAAGAAAGAAAGAATTCACCCAAAAAGAGACAAGTAGGAGACATTATCGCCTCCTTACCCGGCCGTTCACGATTTGAGAGTATATCCTGTGAGCTTCCCACTCTGCATGCGTTGGCGCAGCTCCTGAACCTGACTAGGACTGAGCTTCTCCAGATCCGCGCATGACTTAGGGTGTACGCCCTGGCAGTGGCCAATGAGCTCAGCCCATTTCGCATCCACAGGGAACGTCACCGTCGGAGTCTTCTGCTGCTCGTCCTTATCTGACAGCCTACAGAGAGAAAATCGGATCAATCAATATACATCCAGCCCATCGACACCGAAGATGAAACACATACCGACACATCCGACAAATCATCTTGGAACCCCGCGTCTCGTACAACAAATCCATATGAGTAATACCAATCTTATTTGTCCTTTTGACTTCCACTGCCGTCGCCACAAGCCCGTCGCTACTTTTGTCGGCCAATTTCACCTTCGCTCGCGCTCGCTCTCCAGCGCCCGAATCTTCCTCGTACTCGACACGATCACGCTTCCTCTGTCTCGAGAAGAACGCGTTCGACGTCGTCATCGACAACGTTGGAGTGGACTGAGGAGTGACTGAGGTAGACCGAGGAGTGGCTGAAGTGGACAGAGGAGCGGCAGGAACAGAGGAAGGGATAGAAAGCGGAGGCGGAGGCGGTGAGGTATACTGATATTGACACGCATATGGGTACGAGACCCATGCCTGGGGGTCTGTTTGATTGTGCTCGGGGAAACGACTTTGGTAAGTATATTTTTGTTGGGGCTGTCGAGGCGGCCTTTGAGATCTGCTCTGAGAAGATCGAGGTGGGGGCGGTGGAGGTGGAGGCTGCGGGGATTGAGCCGTCGGTTGTTTCGAAGGCTGCGCTGGTTGGGGCAGCTGTGGTATAGGTGGTACTAATTGTTGATGCGGAGGCAGGGGCGTAAGTGGGCCAGGCCGTGGCTGCTGTTGCTGAGCTTGGGGGGTAGGCTGCTTCAGAGCACGATGATGCGTAGATACCTGAGGTAGGAGAGACAGCGATTGCGGTTCTGTCTTCAGTGGTTTTGATGACGACGGCAGCTCCTGTTGTTTGTGCGATGGTGAGTTCGACTCTTCAAGCACTGTAATAGGTGGAACCGCAGGAGAAATGTCGACTTTGAGAACAGGGTGGGCTATGCTGTTCAGTATATTTGGTGAGACCTCTTGTGAAGCAGATCGGGAAGTAGATTGCGAGTAGGCGCGAGAAACAGGAGAATAGGAAACTGATCGGGACGTTGGCCGCGCAATGTCTCGTATTGAACTCGTCGTAGGTGATGTGAGATCGCCACTGACATCGATGTCGATATCCGTCGCGTTATCGAGCTGGTTAGAACCATGACGGTGGCTCACATGAGCATCCTCGGGATTTGTTGTCGGATGTCGTGAGAGCGATCTCTCTCTGGAAGAGGTTGGGGATCTAGTTCCACTTGAAACGGACATGCGATGACCCCGAGGGCGATCGTGATCAGTCGACTCCTGCTGCATATCATTCTTGTGTGATCCCTGATCGTAAAGCGGAGACAGGAGCTTCTCGGTGTCAGACGCAACCAGGGTACTAGCAGATTCACTACTACTTCTCTGCACAGTGCGTTCTTGGGCGACTGCAATCTATCGTAACAATAAACCGTGTGTTATACTGTGTTAGAAGGATGGGCATCACATACCTTATGTAGCTCCCTTCGTTCCTTTTCAAACACTGCCTTGTGCTGCTCCAATGCCCGCTCGGTCTCCATCCGCTGTTTCTCTATCTGCTTCTCCACCTGCTCTCCGTATTGTACTTTCAACCGCTCGTCAATGTATGACCTCGCTGCCTCGCGCACCTCATCGTCCCGATCACCTCTGGGAGCCACTCGGTCTTTCGCTGCTTGCCTGAGGCTCTCATTCTCCACTAAAAGCCTGTCACATTGACTTTTGAACTTGTCCGAGTCCCTACGCGCGTTGCGTAAGTCTGCTTTGATGCACTCAAGATCCTGCTGAAGTGACTGATTCTCTTGGGCAAGATGGCTGCGCAAAGTACGCTCCCGGTCGAGTGCGTCCACGAGCTCACGGTGCATCCGTGTCATCTCATTTTGAACATTGGATACAGTCTGATACCATGCCTGCTCATAGAGGATACGAATTGGCATTAATGCTTTAGCGGAATTCTGGATGACAGCAGGGTGAACATGGGAGGTACTCGATGACGGTGCCGGCTGCAGATCTAATGAAGTCTGACTTATTTGGGGAGGCGGTAGCACAGGGGCAGTGGCAGTGGCAGTGGCAGGAGGGCGGGGCAGCAGTTGCGGATGTTGATGCGAAGCCGCCTTCACAAGAGCTGAATCTGTTGGTACTGTGGCTAGAGCCGCCATAGGCGGAGACGTTGGCCGACGGTCACGAGGAACCACCTGATCAGCGTACCGACGTTGGCAGTGACGCTCGTTGACATCTTGGTGTCGGGGTCGCTCAGAAAGGACGCTGCCGCTGCTTCTTGGAGCAGGTTGGAGAAGTCTGCCCGACTGGTCATAGGGAATAAATGTCGACAGAGTCTCCTTCAATGACTTCAGAAATGTTCAAGCCTATAACGATAGACTGACTTACTTTGTCTGAAGGATCAGGGCGTTTCCGCTCTTTGGACTGCTCGCGATGTTCTTGAAGTGTTCGACCTCTCTCACCGTAGGCAGCTAATACGGAAGAAGGAAGTTTAAGTCCTAAAGCCTAATTCGTAACTTAGCAACACTCAATCCCAATAGGGAGAAAAATTGCTTACCACTGGTCCCTCCTCTTGCAAACGTTGGCTCAGCTCCCGTCTAGCTCCGTTCTTTATTTTTCCTCTACTGCCTTGCTCAAGAGAACGTACTGGCTCATTTGGAGGCGCTGCTCTCCAGCGAAACTGAGATTCTGACAAAGACCTATGAGAAGAAGACTCTTCGTTCTTAATCCCGTTCATTGCAAGATCCCTAGAGAAGTGGAAAGTTCTCAGGTGTTACTGTTCATACAGTATTGTAGCAACGCGTAAAGCGACGACGGAGGGGCACGAGGGAGGAGTATTGCTTCAACTTGCAACTCAGCCTTATATAGGACGAAGATCGAATTTCGTTCAGGGTCCCTTACGTGAGCGATCAGATGATCGATAATTCGTGCCTTGCGGTCTCTTGGTGGGGGGTAACGCGGCGGCCTCGTTGCAGGAACGCGAAATGGAACATTCCACCGTCATCTTTCTTGCGACAATATTTCCTGATGGAGGTTGTGATATGTGCTTGAGGTGTATAAGTGCTTTGTTTCGTGTATCGGACCCAAACGGATATGGGGAGGATACACAAACTGGGGACACCTACAACGGGCGCTTAGGATCTGATTTGAGTACTAGTATGGAATTTATCTTACCAAGTGGAGGATGCGAAATACATGGCCGTGACAGTGGCGCACGGAACCAACCGAGGATTGCTCCGAAAGTGTGGCGACCTGGTCAGCGACGTCCCTGGACCAGACGACAAATAAAGATGATCATGACGCAACGTTAGGAATACTTATACTGTATGTAATAGAGAACCAACCGAACGATCTAAGCGAAAGATGTCAAATCTCACACACACATTTCTAACCCAAGGGGATAACATTTCATTTCGGTAACATTAGTGAGGTTCTCTTTGAGTATGTCTCTAGATGGCAATCTGAAAGACCCTCGCAAACACCGTGAAGTTTCGGACCCTTGAGAACATAGACGACACACTACGTACTGATTGAGGAAATGAACCAAGTCTATCGGTCCGCACTGATACTCGTAATCGCTATGTTCTCAGAACTATTGTTGCGATCCAATTTTTTGATCAAAACACTGAAAGACAAAAGGAAAAGTGAGATGTACCGTACATACCACGTTTTATTATTTCTCGTTTCTGTGGTGACACTTCGTGAAAGGCCCCGGGCCGAGCACTGAAAGACCACAAGACACCTAAGTACATATATGGTACATACATATGTGGTACTACAAAAGCCTTGCGATAATCTGGGATCTTGCCTTATGCCCATCATCAGTTACAAGGTCGCCTAGATAATGATGTACCTTGCTCGACTTGGTGACAGAATGACTCATCTACGGCTGCTCATCTCGTTTCACAGTGAAGCTTGAGTATCATTCACGTAAAAGTGTCAGAATGATCGATGCACGTTGTATGTTTTGAGATGGTTGGAATGTGGCTTGTGACCATGTTGATTGCCGAAGAGCATAGGGAAAAGGTGTAAACGCGTAGGATGTAAGGATGTTGTGCATAAGTGTATGCTTTGGACGAGGAGCTCAGATACTTACTAGTAACTACAAGGTTGATTAGAGTTGCGGCTGTTCTCATTTCAAGTGATCCGAATGGTGTCAGATGCAGAGAAAGACTGGGGCAATCGGCAGAGGCCGAGAATAACGTTTCTTTCCTTCCACCTCTCTTTTCGACCTCTGGTCTCGTATGAACTACTGAATTACATCTCCTCCACACTCCGAGTTGTTTTTCATTTCGTGAGACCAACAGAGTGTGAAATAACACTCCATCATTGCAATGAGCTTTCTGGGTGTACGATGTTCTTACTCGGAAACTCTTCGGTTCCATTCGAAAACCTGTCAAGGGTATCGGCGTCTATGATGTGGCGTCGTGCTTACACGCAGAGTCATAAATAGCAGAATATACGTGTTCGTTCGCCTCACTTTACCCGCGCTCGCCGTTGTTCGTTTCTCGAAGTCTCGAAGTTCAGAATAAATCCGGATATCAATATTGTACCAACTGTACATTGGTGGAAGGGAAGTCTTCTTTTCTTGGCGCTTATGCTTATGGAACATACTCGCTGCCAATGTGAATTTTATAAAGAAAGCCGAAAATTTTTGGATAGCTTTTTGGGTCACTAATATGTATCCTGCATATGTGCTGCTCACTGCAACAGAAGAACTTGAAAGTACACTGATGCATCGTTGTAGTTGAAAGTCTTGCGCGCAGCACGACTATATGTGTATCTGTGGATCTGATTTCGTTGGAAAGTGCTATGTACAAGGAGTAGAACTTTGGTTATTACAACACTTAGTCGTGCAGGTCGCACTGGCGTGTCGCTTGACGATTTTGAGCAACGCGGGGCTGGAAACTCAAACATCTAGAATTTCTTTACAGAGAGATAGGTGCTCTATCCGGAGAGAAATTGATGAAAAGGTAACGGAAACTTACTTCTAATTCGCGGACCTCATTGACAGTGCGATCATACTTGTCTTTTTCAGAACGAGTTTTGCGTCCCCTTCTCAGATGTCGATTCCAGTTTGTCTAAGCATGTTGAATCATACACTTGTAATTATTTGTTCAGACGCGCAAGCGTCGACTTGAGTCTCGGAGTTTGTCCCCGTAGGGAATTCATGGTCACCGATTTGATCAAATGGTCAGAGGACATCATCTTACCATGAATTCGAAGACTTCTCGTTGTGCAAATGAGCACACTTTGCTAGTCACAAGAGCCATGGCCATGGCGAAGCGAACAATGCTTCTATATCTGCTAGGCAGGATATCTCAGACATACCCCTTTCGAAAACTCTTCGACTACTCAAACAAGCAATCCTACTTACAGACGAGAGACTAGAAGTCAGCCTTATTGTTCGTGCGTGGGAGTACCGGATGCAGTTGTCGGATAGCCTGAGAGCCTACAAATCATGGAGGATGGCGATAGTGCCACGATATTAGTAAATAAGTGGAAGGTCGTAGGCCCACACTTACGATTTTTTCTTAACGAATCTTCGTTTTATAGTCGGGACGGATTGCTTCGCGAACAACCGACTGAGCCTTCCAATTCCATGGCAGGTGTGGTATCTCTAAGTGAGTGTTCAATTCCATGACTTTGTGACCCGCGACGACAGCACATTCTTTGGTTTCGACTGACTCACTGATCATTGAAACCAAAGCAGTGAGATCAACAACAAGACGGCATCAATGACTGTGGGTGTTTTCCAAGAAATTGCCTTCGCCTGAGTGCCCGGTTGAGTTGTTGGATAGCCTGAGAGCCCACAAATTACGGAGGATGGTGATGGTACCACGATAAAGTCCACACGTTTTCTGACAAACCTTCGTTTTATAGTCGCGAGAGATTGCTTCGCGAATAACCAACTGAGCCTTCAACTTCTCTCTTCAAATTCCGTGGCAAGTATGGTATTTATAAGTAAATGTTCGATTTTCTGACTTTGTGACCCGCGATACAGCAAATTCTTGGACTTTGACTGACTCGCTTGTTATTGAATCCAAAGCAGTGGAATTACAAAGCAGTGAGATCAACAAGGCGGCCATCAATGACTGTGGGTGGTTTAGCAGGAAATTGCCTTCCTATTCAAGATAGCCTGAGTGCCGGATGGATTTGTCGGATGGTGATGGTGCCACGATATTGGTAAAGAAGTGAAAGGTTGTAGGCGCACACCCATGGCCTTTTCCAACATCTCTTCGTTTTATAATCCGCGACAGATTGTTTCGTGGACAACCGACTGAGCCTTTGATTTCGCTCTTCAAACTCCGTGGCAAGTATGGTATCCGTTTCTAAGTTTTGATCTGACTTCATCACCCAGGATACAACCTATTCATTGAACAAGTTGTCGGGGTTCCAATCAGATTCTGACGAAGATCGTGCGTTACACTGAGGGACGGAACAGCATGACATTCGATATCGCAGGTAATCTCTGTACCGGTTACAAAACAAACTCAAACGGCACGCTAGTGATTCTCTGCGCGTTTGTTTACGCCAGTAGCTCGTTCCACCTCTGCCAGGTCATCAGAGAAAAGCCAGTGACCAATGCCTCGGAACCTCTGCAAGAAAGAGCTAACAGACAATGATCCACGTCAAAGCAGTTTCTAAGTTCATACAGTCGAGTGTGTTTGAATCTCAGTCAGCGTGTTGTCGGGGAGAAAGAATCGTGAAGTTTGTTACGTGCATTGAACGACCCATCCGAGTCCGTCCCAAATATTGAAAAAAATATCAAGTCCTGTAAATCAGATGCTCCAGGTGGAAAAGAACAGCTGACGAAGAACCAAAAAGTAACGCCTAGTAAATAAATCCAACTGAAGGTGACTGAGGGATCGACTTACGTTTACCATTCCGTCTCAGTCTCCAGTACGCCGGATGTATGTCAAAGGGTCGATGGATTATGTAATTACTACAATTTCCACGTTTTGAATTGTCGCCAAACAAATCACCCCACCGTGTGGCCGAAGGACAACTATCTGCTTCTGACCAATACCCTCACAGCGAGACAGCGTCGAGCTGTGTATCGAGCTGCAGATTTTCAGTTCATTGGTTTCGGTACTTGATAGTCATACTGGTATTGTCAAGTACTTGTTAGGATTTAGGTAAGTACATTTATTGTATCAATGTCTTGTCAACCTCTAACGTTGTCGTCAACGTGGACGCAGACCGCCACCAAGTCAATTCTCCACAGAGCTTAGTCAACCTGGCGAGAGGCGCGATTCCTGAATTACACCGATCCAAGGACCCGAGGTGGAAGGGTACGAGTAAGTGAACGGTTTATAACAGTAAACTCGGTGCTGATCTCATCTATAGGAGCCTAGGCCTATTCTTTTAGATCCTTGCAGATACTCTTTTATGAATTTTATTGTTGGCGTGGAGTTTTGCATTGATAGCGACTCATAAGGCAGAAAATTGCTCGGTAAGTCGATCATATTGCTCAGGATATGCGCTCACCCTCGTATTTAGAATCCGTTTATTGAACTACTGTGACCACTATGGCGCAAGATATAACGAATGGTGTTGACACAGACCGTTCACCTCCTGTACAAAATCTTCGATCAAAGTTTGAGCAACTTGCACTGGATCAGTCTCCCACGTCGCGCCCCAGACAGAGCAACGGGAGTCAGAAGGATTTTCTAACCTCAAATACATCACCGGGCCCTCGGCCTCGAGCTACGTCGAGCTCGTCATCGAACGGAACCCCTTTTGACGTCTCTCACCTTCGGTCATCCTCTTCTTCATCTGATTTGAAGGTTGCAACTAAGAGACCGCCCCCGCCCCCTCCTTCACGACCGTCAAAGATGCTGCCCAACTCTCAAATTCCCGCACCAGCTGAGTTGTCAGCCGCGTTGCTTCGCCCGGTACCTATACCTTCTAAAGCACACACAAGCCCGCGCCCTCAGTCTCCTAGGATTCCGTCTCCATCCTCATTGACGTCTCATGAAGGACCTCAACAATCATCGTTAAGACATGAACTGTGAGTTCATTTCGCGAGAAAGCTCGGGTCCCTTATCTCCAACTTATTCTAGTGCACTTGCACCACCTACGTCTCCTCGTCAACCTCCCCCACCATACCCCCCAGATACCAGCACCAGACCTCCAGTCCCTCCTCGACATGCAAAATCGGATATATCATTTCTTAGACCACATCCCCAAAACTCGGATAACATACTAGACACGAACTTTCGAACCGTCAGCCCCTTTTCAGATGACGATATTGGCGAAAACACGCCCGCTGCACCTCCTACACATCCCTCCAGAAGAAAACCTGTATCGAATCACCCACCCTCGAGTGAATCTAGTATGGCAAGCAGCGAAAGTGATATCAGCGTCTCGTCTCGATCTTCTCGCCCTTCTTCCCGCTTTCGTACAGATGCATCTTTCGCTTCTTCTCCAAGTACCTCTCCTAATCCTCCTCCTCTGCCCTCTAGACGTCCTGTTCCTGTCATATCCTCATCTTCTGAAGAAAGCTCGAACATCTCTACCCGTCCCCCTGCCCGCCCGAACGTAGCCATCTCCACGCACATCAACACATCCGACTTTCCCTCCCCTTCCTCGTCTTCTGCTACTGAGAAAATGGAACGCAAGGCATTGGGCTCAGGCAAGCTCCCTCCACCCCCCACTCGGACGATCGGACCAGGCGACAAGCTCCCTGCTCCACGCCGCCCGCCGACGCCGGATTACTCGGACGAGGAATCAGGCGAGGAAGAAATCGTCGTTAACCCGCTTCCCGACTGCTCGCGGACCTCGCGGCGTCCACCCGTCATGTCCTTCCACTATGCGAACGTCGAACCGGCCATCCACATCGGCCAGCAATCGACGGTGTCCGTTGCTGGTACGACCGCCGTCGTGGCAGGGACCAGCTCTGTCAAGATCTACGACCTCTCGCAGTCTGATATCCCAAGACTAAGTCTGGACATGAGAAGTTTAGTCGGGAAAGACTACCGGATCCTTAGCATGGAGTTCAGACCTAGTGCACAGAAGGCTGATCGAGGATTTGTAGTGTGGCTTGGGACGAAGGAGGGGCATCTGCATGAGTTGGATGTAAGGATGGGTACGATGGTCGCGACGAAGTACTCTGCGCACCCGCATGCCATCACGCATATTTTCAGGTATGGAAGGGCGATGGTTACGATTGATGATTCGGGGAAGGGGCTCGTGTGGGCGCCAGACGCGTCGGGCGGGCAGGATATCACGCTCACGCAGACTACCCCGCGTGTCGTGCGGATCTCCGAGCATGTGTCGTTCATGAAGATTATTGCAGGGAGGTTGTGGACGGCTGTGAGGAGCGAGACGCAACATCTACCTGGGACGCCTCAAGCGAATAGGGTGCCAGTCCTGCGCGTGTATGATATCTTCAAACCGGGGAATCCGAGTCGTGCCGTTGTGCCCTCGGAGCTTGTCGGTGCGGTGATGTGCGCGACGCTCATCTCTGGTTCTCCGGGGATTGTATATGTCGGCCATGAGGCGGGTTCGGTGTCAATGTGGTCACTGAATACAGAAGATGGGTATCCACAGTGTATCGAGGTGATGAAGATATCGAATTCGGATGTTCTTTGTGTGGAGGGCGTGAATGATCGGCTGTGGGTTGGTGGGAGGGGAGGGTTCATTTCAGTGTATGATGTGAGTGCGAGACCATGGGTTGTGACGAATTCGTGGGTTGCGCATCCGTTGTTGCCGGTGTCGAAGATTGCAGTGGATCATTATGGGATTGATAAAATTGGGAGACTATGTGTTGTCAGTGTTGGCAGAGATGATCAGTTGAGGCTTTGGGATGGGTTGCTTGGGCTTGATTGGGTCGGTGAGTGCGGGGTTTTTCCCCCTTTGCGAGAAGCTTTTGATACTGGATGTAGACGAAGAGCTTCTAAAGTACGAACACACATTCGCCAAGACACGACATCTAAAGGTACTTGTCGTCTCGTGGAATGTGGGTGCCGCTCGTCCAGAATCGCTCGCAACAGGCGACCCCGTAAATGTCAACTTCCTCTGTGACGCCTTGCGCAGCATCAAATCGCCCGACATCATTTCCTTCGGGTTCCAAGAAGTCATCGATCTCGAGAGCCGCAAGCTCGCCGCGCGGAACCTTCTCGCGTCCAGCTCTCGGAACGAAGATGGGCTCTCCGACCGGGTGTCGTCAGCCTATAGGCGATGGAACGACCATCTCATCATGGCGTTACGGCAGGCCATACCGGATGTGTCGTATTCGGTGATACACACGCATAGTCTTGTCGGGTTGTTTAGCTGTATTCTCATCAAGGATTCGGAGATGGAACGGGGAACTATCAAGGAGCCGCATATCACGCACATCAAGAGAGGTATGGGGGGACGGTATGGGAATAAGGTTTGGTTTTGATGCCTATAAGAGGCTATAAAACTGACGAGTATCTTACAGGGTGCTATTATATCGCGGTTCATACTGGATGATACGTCGATCTGTTTGCTCAATTGTCATCTTGCTGCGGGTCAGAATGCTGTACGACAGCGGAATGGCGATGTCACTGCGATTCTGGAAAGGGATGCTCTGTTCCCAGTGACTCACTTTCCGTTTGCGTACGTCGGTGGAGGAGACGGCACGATGATACTGGATCACGAGATTGTCATCGTATGTTTTCTGCTTTGTATCATATGCCCAAGACTGATGACATCTTCAGGCCAACGGTGACATGAACTACCGCATCGACCATCGCCGGGACGCCATCATCTCCTCTATCCGCACAAACGACTACACTTCGCTCTTAACACACGACCAGCTCCTGCGCGAGATCAAATACAACCGGGCTTGCCGCTTCCGTGGGTTTTCTGAGGGCGCGCTGACCTTTCCACCGACATACAAATACGACCCCAACACGAACGACTATGACACGTCGGAGAAGCGGCGGTCGCCTGCGTGGTGCGATCGCGTGCTGTGGCGGTCGAAGGTGCCGACGAGAGTGAGGCAGGTGCATTATAGGAGGTATGAGATCGATGTGAGCGATCATAGGCCTGTGTCGGCGGCATTTGAGGTTACGGTTAAGAAGCTTGAGAGGGAGGAGAGGGGACGGGTGAAGATGGCTGTGCAAGCTAGTTGGGCGGAGGAGCAGAATAGGCTGTTGAGTGAGGCGAAGAGGTTTTATGTTAGACAGGCATTGATTTGAAGTGGATGGATGGGTTGAAGGCCGATTGGATTCACGTTTTTTGTAGATCATTAGTATTGGTAACACTCTTTTCCTTATTCGCACTTGTAGCACCACATGCATCCACAATCATTACTTGAGCTAGTACATAGTAAAGGCTTTTTATATGTCATGCCTATCAGAACAATATTTATAATTTTTTGGTATTTCGGACAATTCATAGGTATCAAGTAGACGAGTGCAAGGTAGCTAGCTAATGGCTCTCTACATAGTAGAGTCCACAATGGGTATGCCATCCAATTCAATCGCGCTCCCTCCCATTCGCCGAATCCTCCCTCAACCCCACCTCCCGCCCTCCCGCCTCAACCCCATCCTCTGTCGATCCCTCCACCCCGCCCACACACTAAGGCCAAGAGCCACAAAGCACGCGAAGAGCGTGAGGTATATAGCGTCGACGTAGCATTTGCGACCGAGGGTGCATGTTGAGGAGGGTAGTGCGATGGTAGCTGACGTCTTCAATGGATCACGAGAACTTGGAGGGAGAGGAGGGGGAGACGGTGGGGGGGAGGAGGAAGGAGAGAAAGAAAGGGAGGGGCCGTTGTCATGTGCGTCGAGGTTGCGACCGAATACCACGGCGAAGATGTTGCCGCATATGACGGGTGCGATGGCGAGGTATCCCCAGTTTTCGGAGAAGTGGGCTGTTGGGGTGATCGTGTTGATTAGTTCGGATCGAGAGAGACTAGGACAAGGGAAGGGACTTGAAACTAAAAAAAAAGGTTTCAAACCAAGGACACGTAAAAAAAAAGCATGAAAGCATAAAGAATCGAAATCCACAAAACCAATCCTTCCCGAAACGAAAGCTGACACTCACTAATCCCAAACCACTCTAAACACACATTCGGCATCAATGAAAAGACGCTCCCATATGCAAAGCCCAGTGTCATACTCGTGATATAGAGATGCGCGACGTCAGATATAAGGAACGCAGCGAGGAGCTGGGAAAGTAGGAAGAGGGTGGAGACGAGGATGAGGGAGGTCGACCGTGGGAGACCGTGGGTGTGATAAAGTGTATCTGTTAGGAGGCCTGGGGATAGTTAGTGAAGGAGGGGGAGAGAAAAGAGGAGGGCACCCACCAATGAAAATACGCCCTGCGAAGTTGAACAGGCTGATTAAAGAGACTTGGTTTGCTTGATAACGCGCAGCTTTTGTTGGGTCGTATGTCGCTCCTCCGCCTCCGCCTTGGAGAGAATGGATGTAGAGCGCTTGGGACATTAGGCCTACGTTGTTAATGTCTGGTTGGGGTTTGTTCGTGTTCGGTCGGTTAATTTATCTATTTGTCAAAGGCGATATGGGGGGGACATACATGTGATACCGGTCCCCGCGACTATGCAATAGACAAAAAATGAATGGTGGTAAGTAGAGAAGGAGGAAGGTAACGGAAAAAGGAAAGACGTACGTGTGGAGAGGATAGAGAAAAGAAGCCAAAAGTCGATGCTCTTGAAGAGTTTTGGGGGGTGGATGTTGATAAGTGTGTTCGTAGGGTGTCTCGGAAGTGAGGGGGGACGGAGTTGGGAGGATGGGGATGGGGATGGGGATGGTGTCCTAAGTAGATATCAATAAATGACATGATAAAATATGCGAGTAAAAAGGGGGGAAACGCACCTCAAACTTGGAAATGATAACGGTAAAAGCGTGCTTTGTTCTCCGCTGTGTTCGTCGTCCACCTCTTCGTCACGATCTTCTCGTGACCCTCGTGCCTCCTCCAAGCTCGAACGCCCAGGAGTGGTGGGGAGCGATATCGGCCTAACGAAGAAAAATCCTGCAATCATAGGCAGCGATGTTCCGAGGGCGAGGAGGCCCAGGAATGATGAAGTATTATCAGGAAAGTAGATACGTGAGACTGTGGAGAAGAGGAACGCGGAGAGGCCGAAGCCAGATATGACGATTCCTGTTGCTGTTGCGCGCTTTAAAAAGGTTTGACGTCAGCGCTTATTTGAAAATAACAGGAAACTCGCCATCTTATCAGGAACTGTCTTAGCCGTAGAGTTCACTGCGCCAGTAAAGCCCGAGTTCCCACCTGCGCCTGTCATGAACCCGCACAGAACGAGCACGCAAGACGTGAAGAACGATATTGTGTTCGTGCTAGAGTTGGCATTTGCGTTTGTGGGTACACCTGCGTCGAAGATAAACTTGATACCAGTATATCCCACGAGGAGAAGAACAAATGCGGATGCCATGGGCATACGCGGGCCGTGAGTATCAACCATGCGGCCCCAGATCGGACCGGTGGTGTATACGCCAACTATGTGATTGTGAGTCATGGTTCAAGCGAATTTTTAAACGTACGATTCCCTGCCAGCCCGACAATGTTCAGATGTGTGTGGGAGATGTTAAGTCGGGCACCTAGTTGGGGGGCGTATGCTGGTTTTTTGTTAATGTTATGGTTGTTTCTGGGAAGTACTAATAGCAAATAACAGGACGTTGAAGCTCACCGGAGTATACCTGAGAAGTGTTAGAGCTGGCTGTATGAATAGTGTATACTCACATAGTTTGTCCCGGAGCCTAAAGCTACAAGTAATGATACGAGGAGTGTGGTGAAGCGTGGAAGGTTGATTATGTCTGGTAAATTTATGTCTTTTGACGCCATTGATCAGTTCAATTTGAGAGTAACACGTCCATAAGTAATCTCGAGGGTTAAATACTGCGCTGTTCGGTGATTTGCTCAATATAATCTGATTAGATGAAAGAGATCTAGTGATTATCCGATCTTGATAGATAAGGGCCCTCGAAGCCTTTGAAAAGCAACTACCCCGACGACACATGATATATCCCATTCTTCCTTCACGTACACCTTATGTATAACTGCTTCAAGTTCAAACTTGACAATGAGGGCGAAACAACAAGACTATAATATATCAACACGGCTAAGTGATCTCCTATGAGTATAAGCATCGATATAGAACAAAAACTAATCACTGCTCTATCTCAGCCTCAGACCCATCTTCTGACTCGACTAATCAAAAAAAGACCAGGATCACCTATAGACTTGACTCCAAATAAATACTACTCAGCCCTTCTTCCAGACTCCAAGCTCCGGGCCCGCCCAGCTGCTTCGAACCCTTCAAGCTCAAATCTACTGTATGCATAGACTCTACTGAAAGATAACTTTCACCGACACTTATCAATGCATTCATGTTTTCCAGTCTCATCCCTTTATCAAGATAAGTACTTGTTCCATGGTCTACTAACTACAAATTCAGTTTATCCTTTCCCAAACCAAAACAATTGTAGGGATTCGGATTCTTCACCTGCACACTCACCACTAAGCTTCTACACATTCTGTTATTTCCTCTCCGTCCTTTCCTCTATTTGACTCGGTGTCTTAATGTCATTGGATCTAGGCCTAGGAACGGGGACGATGCTCATGATTCAATATGCAATGTTCAAGCTCAATTGTCTGAGACCAGAGGGAATGATATGAGCTGCAGGGACCTCATTCTCTTGTGTTCTTGTACTCATAATACAACTTCAGACGGTTTGGTCTCCAAGTCATTTTTGACTCTGACTCTGGTTTAAATTCTGACTCAACTTTGTAAAGAAAACATCTGGGCCCCCAATAACTTCGTAACTCAGGCTCTTTCCCTCGAGGACTACCACCTGTTGCAATCGATCTCTATTTTCCTGTGCACGTATGCATATATTCGAGTCCTGAGGTCTGACTTGTTTCTCTGTTCTTCAAGTTTGCACCCTGCCAAGCAACTGCCAAGTGCCTCGTGATTGAACAGGTCAGTTATGCCTGAGTTTTCCTCCTTCACAGTAATATACATGGCCATTGCTTCTACTGTATCCCCCTATTAGTCCTTTGCAGCCTTCATTCTTGAATGTGATATTGATATGGATATCAATGGACCCTTTGATCATTTCTTGCTTTTGTCTGGCACACGCTAAACAACGCAGCGCAGCTACTTACCCTGTCGGTATTGGTCTTGGATTACTTACTCTGTGCGCCATTCCAATCCATAACACCTGTAAGCACACCCGGTCTCTTTTTTCTTTTCAAAAACTTCATCTACTTTGCTGTATGTGGATGATGATACGTCATGCCACCCTTGTCACCTCCATGCCCAACTTGTCTGGAATTACCAACAGATCGACTATCATCTTTTATTAGGTCAGCTACCGGAGACTAGGAATCACCTCCGGCTCTAGTTCTCTGGCGCCCTTGGATCATTCTTGTGATACTCATCAGCTAGTAAGTGGATTTTTGCTCGGGTCTATGAGTCAAATCGCGAACAAGTCTGTCAAGCTTTGAGTCCGCACATACGTACGAAGTAAGAGAATGACATGTACTACGTACTCGTCAATTTTCGCCGAGCATTGAAGTTGTTTGCGAAGGCCTCAAGTACTGACTCGCGAGGGTCATTATGATGATGCCAAGTGACCGTAAACTTGAATATATGTAACCAAATTTCAAGGTATCCGAATCGGTATCGTGATGAATGTATGTACTGTACTATATGTCTTATAACTGGAGTTTTGGTAGGCGTACGTTTCAAAGGTTTGGGATTCCATCTCGGATAGAAGGATAGAAGACGGTCCGAAATTTGCCAGCTGCAAGTCTTGACTGGAGCAGAATTTTCTGTACTGTGACCTGACGTATTTTATGCTTATTCATCTCAGCACATATACGTCACTGGACCATCTTTTTTAATCCCCGTGTTAGCGGATGAGTCAATGATGCCAAGAGCGAAAGTCCTCGTGGCTCTCATGAACGCTCCTTCGTAAAGGATGTTCGAGCGGACCGAGGAGACTTGGCAATCTTGGCTAGCACGGATCAATCAGAACGCCACGCTACCGAATATAGTTGCTAGATTGTGAAAACGATTAACTCTGTAATTTACGAACACACAAAGGTATACTGAAGGCAATCGAACTATTCCGTAGCAAGTGATATTGAGGGAATTTCCTACTTGATATCAACCTCTGTATCCGAGAATAACAAGAAAGTATCTATATCGCCACATATACATCCCCCAGAATTTCAATTCTGTGTTGGCGTCTGCACTCTCAATGTACCAAAGATTTCCTGATCAGAAGATGGAGTGATACCACCCGTGCGCAACTTGACTCCATGATGGATCCAGTCATCCGCAAGTTTGGGACGTGGGGTGAAGATCCTCTTCGGGCGCAAGAACGACCGATCGCCCGCAAGCGCGTTGGCTGCACTGATGACAGCGCGACATTTGGCTGCAGTGATGTCGGAAGAGATGCCGACGCCCCATGTCGTCCCGACCCCTGACTTGGAAGGTATAGGGGCGCCTCGAACGTACATCTCGAGCAATGTGACATATTTAGTGCTCGCAGGCGTTTCGTCGTTGATGACCTGTCCCGTCACCTCGCCGATATCGAGTTCGAACCCAAGGTCCGAGCGCAGGGCATCGATGAGTGCGAGGACGGGGGCGTGGCCATCCCCACGGATGGTCCGCACTGTGCCGTCTACTGCGAGTTCGCCCTCGAAGCGCAAGATGCTGGAGTCGTCGTCGAAAGGCGTGAGCGTCTGGTTGTCGTCTGAGTAGTCGGAAAGGGGAGAGGATGGCTCGCGAGAAGTCGGGGACAGAGGTGAAAGGGTGAATGTTCTGAGGAAAAGCCTTCCGATAGGCCGCGAGCCCAGACTGTACGTCTGCCGGAATGCCGATGTGATGAGAGTTGCAGTCATCTCTTTCCCGGTGCGTTCGCTTTCATCCTGCACGACTTGATAGAATGATACCTGCATGCGCCGTGGGAGGTCCAGCTGCATAGTCTGCTTGATCATGTACGCAGTCCCCGCTTTGCCGCTCTGGCTACTGACTCTGATCAGGTTCTCGTAGCCATATCCCAGGTCTTTGGGGTCAAGGGGAATGTATGGCATAGCCCAGTACTTTGTTCCCTTCCTTGTGCGATCTACTTCCGACCAGCGCTTGTCTTGGGCGTCAAGGCCCTTCTTAATCGCATCTTGATGGGTTCCAGCAAATGCGGTAAAGACAAGTTGTCCCGCGTATGGATATCGATCTGGAATTTGCATCTCGTTGCACCGGCAAACGAGAGCGACTGTCTTGGATAAGTTCGAAAAGTCGAGTCCAGGGGAGATGCCTTGCGAGTACAAGTTCAGAGCCAGGGAAATCAGGTCCACGTTTCCAGTCCGTTCACCATTGCCAAGAAGACATCCTTCGATACGATCGCCACCCGCGAGAAGGCCGAGTTCAGCTGCTGCAACGGCAGTACCTAGACACCAGAGATTACCATTAATATATATATAATAGAATGAAGGCTGACCTCTATCATTGTGAGGGTGGATGCTAATGAGTGTACAGTCTCTTTGGTCGATATGGGTGCTAAAATACTCGACCTGAACGGCATAAGTTTTCGTCTAAGAAACACTCGAGAAATACAGACCATGTCGGCATAATGGTTACTTGGAGCGCACTCCACGGTGGCAGCCAAGTTGAACATGACCTTGTCATCAGGTGTAGCTTTTCCCCACTCCGCAAGGACGCGATTTGCGAGTTCAACAGCGAAATCAACTTCTGTTTGAGAGAAAGTTTCCAAGCAGTAGTTAAGTGTAAAACGGGTCCCTTGAAGTATTGTCAGTGAATTCGTACGGTCGCGAAAGATTCACATACCTGAGCGTACAGTTTCTTCTTCAGTTAGCTTTTTCACTAGACGTACAGCCCCGGCTGTCAAGTCGACAGTCTGTTCTTTCGTATTACGGAATACAACTTCGCGAAAAACCGGAGAAACGGCATTGTAGAGATGTATGATAGCATGACGACACCCTGATAATGACTCTATGGACTTCGCGATGAGATCAGCGCGTGCGGGAGTAATAACCTATGAAAGACAATCAATTTTAGGCTGCCGTGAAAGTATCTCACTTACTTGCAAGGAGACGTCATCAGGAACTTCTCCATTTTGTATGATTGACCGAACGAATTGAAACTCTTGCTCTGATGCTGAAGGATAAGCTACTTCAATTTCTTTGAAGCCGATTCTGACTAGTTCTCTAAATGACCGATCATTTAATGTCCACACTGTGTTAGTCACAGGGAAAATACTCACCGAAACAACTCAAGCTTCGTAGAATTACTCATTGGATTAACCAGTGCCTGATTGCCATCGCGAAGGTCGGTCGATAGCCATCGCGGCGCACGAGTAGTCCGTCTAGTAGGCCAACGTCGCACGTAGTCTGGAGGAAAAGGCACATCGGGATAACGTAGATATTTTGTTGATGGATCGAGCCTGACATAACTAGTTAGCAGTCTAAATCGCTGCGCAAAGAGGATGACTTGCAGCATAGGCATTGCAACAAGATAGACAAATCAGGGGGTGAAAAGCTTGAGATACCAGATGCCCATCTTAAATACTTGCCGAAGTAATCTGACGCACATTTCGAACGTCACACGTAACATTGTGGTTATGGTTATCCGCATGTTCATGTCCAAAGTTGTCACAGCTCCAGAGTGGAAGTCCTCACCGAGAAATTGGCGAGTGAACTTGAAAGGTCTCTCATATACGGACCATCTTCACTTCATGGATTTATATACCAGGATGCAGACCATCGTTAGCTTTCCGCCGCTGGGCTAGTAGCGCTTCGAACGTCTGCGCAGCCTTCAAATATAGCAGGTCACAAGTCACATCTGAAGCGTATAGACTCTCGGACAGCAGTATATCTACATGATAGCGACAGGAATCTTGGAGACCGTGGGGGAATAAGCGGGTCCACGTGCTATAATTATCTTTAAAACGTTACCTTCTTCTATCATCTTAGAGATTGTAGAAAACGGAAATCTTTCCGGGGTGAAAAACGCGGTTGTGAAAGGGATACCACAAAGAGGCAAGCCCGGGAACCGGCAGGTATCTCACCCTCCGATAGCGTGGATTTGGTTCCAAGAAAAGGCCAAGACCCGGCTTACAGGTGACTGGACTATTCTGGCACAGTTTATCATAGAGCTGTGCCAAGATTCCGACACGATAACGAGACGTCCGAGAGTACGGGCTTCCTAGCAAGTATCAGTCTCGCGAACAAAACGCGAGATACGTCAGCACTCTTCGTTATCCATTGGGATATACAGCAAGCACCTGCGCAAGTGTGAAGTCGGGAGAAGTCAAAACCCCTTCAGGAATATATCTCAAGTCACTAGCAGCACCGGCTCTGGTCAAAGATAGAACGATCCATATGCAGCTTCTTTTGAAAGTTGAACGTTGATGATCGATTGTAAATAGAGTTGACGCGTGACTTCCCGATTCGGTCGATTTTTCTTTATCTACATATGGTGTATTTCAGGATGTAATGTATTTCAGGCCTTGTTCGGCGGAATAGGCCAGAGCCCAAGATCACCTGAGGTGTCTATGGAGCTTGCACGTTGGGTTCATGAGTAATTCTGACTCTCTTTATGACCAGGCCAAGAATTGAAGAGCACAATATAAGCTGAAGTATATTGGTAGCCAAAATCTAGATTGTTCAAGTTTACCCACACTCTCACGTGATTTCTCTAAAAAGGAACAGCCGAGCCAAATCATCAAACACTTGTCTTCCATTGACAACTCTCTTGCATCTTATTTCGATATCGTGGGCCATTCTGACTTCCCGTTTATCATGAGTTATCCCGTTCTGGGTCGTGTCGACATTGACATTCTTGGCAAGTTTGTTACATTTTGTGAGGTGTCTTGCAATGCGCCGGAACCCCAAATTCTTTTTTTAGCGTGTAAAAACATTCAGCGTCTTAATTTGTCTTCTTGGCAATCCCATACCAGTCCAATCGCATTCTGAGATCGCCCGGTGCGTCTCATTTTTTGGGTTCCAACACGGGGGGGGATTCGGAAGTACCCATCTCGGTACCCGTTCGGCTTCCGTTTCTCGCTAGTACTCCCTTACAAAAGGTCCTATTGTTTAGCATCTTGGATGCTACCTTTCAGTTGTTCTATGGATGACCAGTGTAAATCGATTACGCCTTCTTCCAACACATTTCAACCAGAGCAACACCGTGTGTCGTCGACTCCGTCGAGTAATAAGACCAATTGATTGTTCAGCTCACGACTAATGATATTTCATCCTGACAGGCCCTGATGAAAGGTCTCTCAAAGGGATCGTGAATGGCGTCGACATCTCTGCCGACTCAGAAATATCAATACACACTAAACGTTCTTCGAGCCCCACTGCTCATTCACGTACTTCTATACCTAAAGACTCTGGCTGCGATCATGAATCGACCGACGTCGTTGGGTGGGATGGACCCGATGATTCAGGAAACCCGAGAAATTGGACTAAGCGTCGCCGCTGGGTTGTCACGCTTGTCGTTAGTCTTTTCACCTTCATAAGGTTGCTATCGTATGCCCATCATCAGACACGAGGAATGACCACAATTATATAGCCCTGTTGGGTCATCTATATCCTCCCCAGCTCTCCCGGAGATTTCGCGGGACCTCGGAATTATGCCTGGGTCTAGCCTGGAAAATATGTCACTTTCAATTTTTGTCCTCGCGTACGCTCTTGGTGTTAGTTATAACTTGTGCCAATCACTCGATGAGATAGCTGACTAGAGTTTCAGCCTTTAATTTGGGGGCCTCTATCCGAACTCTATGGCCGGTTGGTCGTCCTTCAGATTTCCAATATTTGGTTTTTGGGTACGAGGGCCTCGTACTTCGGAGCTCCTTATCTTACCCTACCCATAAGTCTTCAACACTTTCTGCGGATTTGCGAAGACTCCTACTCAAATACTTGTATTGCGATTCTTCGCAGGTTTTGGAGGTGCCGCACCTCAATCATTAGGTGGCGGAGTTGTCGGCGACTTGTGGTCGCCTGAAGAACGTGGTATGGCTATGAGTATCTACTCTCTCGCGCCGCTCGTTGGACCTTCGACCGGCCCATTGGTGGGTGGCTGGATAGCTGAGCGTACTACTTGGCCTTGGACTTTCTGGAGTGTTAGTATCGCAGATGCCCTCGTTCAAATCGTTGGATTTGTGAGCTCGAATTTATTGATAAAGACATTGTTCAACTTTTTTTTTGATCATTTCCCCTCAGATCTTCCTTCGAGAAACTTACGCCCCTGAGCTTCTCAAGAGAAGGGCCCGGATGATGCGCAAGAGAACTGGAAACAAGAGGCTTCGATCCACTTTCGAACGTCCAGACCGACATTGGACAGCTGTCATAGCACGTGGAATGGTTAAACCGATCGTTTTTCTTGCGACAGAACCAATCGTTCAAGTATTTGCGCTGTACATGGCTGTTCTTTATGGCGTGCTTTACCTGAGTATAACAAGTAAGGGCTTTCTTGCTAAAGGGGAAGTTGAAGGTTTGAAACTTTGACCAGCATTTGTGGAGGTTTTTACCGGTCTTTATGGCGAAACGTCAGGCATTGCAGGCATTCACTATCTTGCGATTGCACTTGGATCTACGTGTATGATCATACTCTGTTGATCCACGTAGGAGCTGATCCCAGCTTTAGTTGGTGGACAGGTCGGTGCAAGAGCTTTGAATTCTGTTTACCGGAAACTCAAAGCAAAGAACGGTGGTGTTGGGACTCCTGAGATGAGGTTCGCTTGTCACGATTATCCGGCTTGCAACAACTTGAAGGCCTCAAACGATATAGGCTACCATTGCTCATGGTTTCGGCAACAACATTACCTATTGGACTCCTTATTTATGGTTGGACAGCAAATGCTCGGTTATTCTGGTTGATCCCAGGTATGTCTGGCCAGTGTTTGTTTGCGAGGATGACACTGCACTGAATATGGTTAGACCTAGGTGTTTTCATCTATTCGGTTGGAATAGGTAAATGATCAGTGGTTGTAAGACTCTTAGACACTTTTTTACGTCATAGCAGGCGGAAACTGGACATGCATCCAAACATATCTTGTACGTACCTTCTGTTGGTTGGTATCTCTTTTCGTTTCACATTCAAAAGGTGGACAACTATGCGCTGTATGCTGCAAGCGCCATTGCGGGTGTTACAAGCTTTCGAGCGTTGGCAGGCTTCGGATTTCCATTATTTGCGGATAAAATGTATGGAAAACTCGGTTATGGTGTGTCACGATGGCCTATCTGTTTTAAATTCCCTGAATAACAGCGGTCATAAGGCTGGGGAAACTCGATCCTCGCCTTGATCTGTTTGGTTATTGGTTGTCCTGCACCTTTTGTGTTCTATCGGTATGGACCTGTACTGCGGGCTTGGAGTAAAGCGGCATCGGTGGAACAATAGTGGAGTTGTGTCAATTACGATACCCATCATTAGAGGTGCACGGGTACTGGGCTTCAATCTAAATGTAGACAGTGCCCTATAATTAAAGATATTCAAGAAGACTCAATCAATGTAAAATTGTTGAACGATGCTGTTGAGAGGCTCAAAATAAGTTTCGGTGTCCAGAGAATCTGGATACATGCGTGGAGATGGGCAGCGGAGCCTATGCGTGCATTCAATTCTGACGGTGTAACTCGATCTTTTTGGTTTGATGAGTACTGCGCATCGTGAGAAATTATGGATATGGTAGTTAACTCACATCATCTCTTGGCAAATACGAGAACGATGAAGTAAAAGTTTTCGCGTGTGAGATAGCAGTCAGTGAAAATTAAGGAGAAATTGAAAAAGAACACGATATATTTCAAGATTCCGACCATCGGGCTTCAATGATCTGAAGGTCTAGCGCCACAAGAATTCAGATCTGTACCAACCTGTCTCCTGACTTTGATACTCTCGGGCTCGGTATACATAGTAAAAAATGAGCTCTTAGCGAAGGATAATCTTCAGAGGATGTATTAAATTCGCTCCTCATAGAACAGATAATTTACCATATCTAAATGATAATCACCTGGTATGACATAAATTAATATTTCATGCATGAGCGAAGAAGTTTTACAAACATAAGATTAGTAGGATAGTAACGAACATGAGTAGTGAGTCTACAGAAATTGTAAGACTATTGGAATTCTAACTCTTGAGCTGGATCGGGGCAAGTTGCACATCTATGTTTAGTTATAGGTAATTGCCACAGCGATGCTTTGCGGTTTTCTTGTTCGCCCGACGTGATCTCGAAATACTGCCCCCTCCTTCTCAATCTGGTACTATAGACAGAGCTCAAATTCACCCGCTGCTCGTCACTGAAGGCGGGAGGAAGAGGCTGCTCTTCATTTCAGAGTGGAACATACAGATTGGGAGCGAGACATACAGAAAAGAAAAGGTGATATATATTGCACCTCGCGTATTGCTGCATGCGGCTGTAATCATGGAGTATATATAGCTGAACAACTTGTAGACACCTGCATTGACAGCAAAGCTACGAACAACATGAAAAGATTGAGAACTTATGATACGAAATGTGACTAGTTGTGACCTGAATTAATGGAACAGTCAAACAGTCCACCTGTCAATTGCACCACGTACAATTCTGGCACATTTCATCCTCTGCCGCAACAGACACATAATTAATTACATTACTATCCCACCCCCGTAGTTCGGAGTACCCCTAGAGTCGGACCAAAAAAAGTTTTGCAGCAAATAGCCACGTTGAACGTCCAAGAGTTGAGACCCAGACAACAGTATGACTACTTACCTGTTTCCAACTTGATTCGAGTTCAGGAACAGTGTTGTAGTTGTCTTCCGTCGTGGATGATGGTCGAGTCAATGTCACGCCTGCCGATTCGACGGCAAGGCGGAGTCTGAAATTTCCTTCGCGCCGATGTATTCTCCGCGTTCTACTCATAATTTTCTCTGGGCCGAGTTTGAAAAAGGGCGTTTGACTGAGTGTGACTAAATTGTGACGTCCGACTCATGGGGTACTCCGAACTACGGGGGTGGGATAGTATCGGAGTAGAGTACTTTGTTACTTTGCCCCCGCCTCTTAGCCCAGCATTGTGGCTTGTCGGCGGTATAAATAGAGCTCATTCATTCATTCATTCATTATCTGCCGCGTGGTGTCACTGCAGCCGAGTATTTAGTCATTGGCAAGGTCATGATCAAGGGCAACCAAAGCTTCCGTATATACTTAGTATTATTTGATTAGGGCAGCGTGATGGGACTTATGGTGTTGCAGAAGGACATGGCCTATCATTCCGTATTCAGGTGGTCATCAGATTGGAAAAAAGGATGATATATAAATGAGACTCGGCCGGAAAGTTGGACTTCCAAGAATCGTTGACGACCCATCTCTGAAAATTCTACAAGTTGGGCTCACGAAAACAGATAATCCGATTGGCCTGTGATACCCTAAGTCATCAAAGTTCTGTCATCTTTCGTAGGTGGTGGAAATTCGTTGAACTTCTACCCATTGAAGTCAAGAATGATCCCACGCGTGATTGAACCTCTCATATCGGACACGCAATGATCATTGTATTTGACATACAGCTTATCACAGCAAAGGCTGAAAGTCAAAGAAGTACTCCGCAGGAATCTCATGAGGCGACCTACCCCGACTTGAGCTCACGGAGCACCAATGTTACGGGGAAACATTCTTGGAGAATATCCTCACTTTGAATGATTGTTGAGCTTCTGCCGTTGATAGGGCACCCTGCTAGAATCAAAACTATGAGATGCTTTGAGGAACACGGAAAGGCAAGCTCACAAGATCTCCGGCTAGTCGTTCCATGGTCTTCCTTATGGTGAATAACTATTCATGTCCTCTGTAAGAACACTGTCCTGGGAGTCAGCCAAACATAATTTGAGTTGATTTATTGGATCTTCTCATACAAATTTTGACTCACGGTTGCGTGAATGATGGCACGAGATCGAGGCACTGTGAAGTTCATGTGGTAGAAATACAGAACGTGCTTCTACCTTATAGAAGATGGGAAAACATATCCGGTTAGTGTCAAGCTGAGAGACGGCTGTTGCTTTATAACTGTGCACGATGGCAGCCACGTACGGCTAACTTTGGATGCCGTCGATTAGAATTCGGATGGACCCTGTCCGGCAACGTCAAACCGGAGGTCATATGCAGAGTCTTGATGGACGCGTGTCATCATTAACCTGTCTGTTCATCTAGAACACATGGAAGCCTGACATTACCCATGGCGAATACTGTGTGAATTGTAAGTGCAAAAGGAGTAAGTTTTGCCCAGGGCAAGTCAAACAATCGTTATCTGTGAGACAATGAATTAAATGGAGCTTTTCCCTTCCATCGTTATTGTAGATGTGCATGGACGTGGGAATGGTATTAATAGCGTACAAAATGTATCGTTCCCAGTAAAGTTGCCATAGATAGCCAGAACACAATGCGTAGTATCATATTCTTAGGCCTCTCCAAGTCCGTCGGAGCTCCGGGGTATATGGAGACTGCACCGTGAGGCATTGACCATTTCCGAAAGAGCTTTGTGCGGAGATCATGGCAAAGGGATTTTTACGACGAACACTGATACAAACCGCCAGCACAATAACCGCCAGCACAATAGTCCAATTAAGATTGAGAGACACATCAATCAATCAACGAAGCACCAAGTAGATCTTCGAAGTTCGAACGTTATCAAGCCACTTATTTCTTCTCGGTCCCTAAGGCGAATATCTCGCATTGATCATCTGAGCGAAACGGGCTCGGCTTTTTGACATTACGTGCTGGACTTTCAGTAAAAAGTGGGTATTTCGACTCATTGCTCCTGGTAAGCTGAGAACCTTGCAACTCTCGTAAAGGCGAAGGGTTCAATGATACTCATGTAAATCAGTTGCTAGACTGACGGCATCGTGGAGCCCGCTTTCTGTAAGTAAATGTTATTAGTAGATGTCCAATCATCGATACTACGTGTCATACATCTTGTACCTTGAAATTTCGAATTCGTATCTGATGAAAGGGATGATGAACTTGATATCGACGATCGGCCATCCTCTGTATCGCTAGAGGCGCAAAGTAGACATGCGTTTCATCAAAGGGGGATGTGCGTTTTCTGCGCTTTCGTAGAGAAACGGAAAGTAGGCGACGGCACGTGGTTCCGGATCACTCGGAAAGAAATGTACGCCGGCTCCAGTCATCGTCCCTCACTGGCAGTTTCTCTCGCAACTTCTCCCTCTTCATTAGTGAAGGACAACGAACACATGACTCATGATAGGAGTAGATAAGATTAAGTGAGTTCATTGTCAGCATCGCGTCAAGACTTTGTCTTGAAATTGATATGAATCCTTTAGGCCAAATTTCAGCACTGATCGAGGTTCTCAGCAAATCAAGCGTAATGTAATGTGCTTTAGGCTCCCATAACATGTCAAGCAGCAACAGCTTTTTAGTGACCAGATGTGAAGATTAGTTTATTTATGGTTTCTGGCCTTGTGAAGGATTTGAATCAAAAGCCACACATTCCCCGTTTCGATCGCGGCCCCGCGGCACGCATGCGAATATAATACTAATTGTATCTGTCATATGTCAGACAAAGTCTCTCTTTGGTGGCGGCCAAGAATATGTTGCCAGGTCCAGGAGTATTCACGGTCGCACTCTCAAGGCAGAGAACAACAGCGCTATTGCGACGGACTCGTGAGCTCTGTTTACAAAGCTAGACAATATCGTGTTAAACGCAGGTTTTCCTTCTATGGTCGTTCGTTGCGTTCGCGTTTCATTCTTACTCTGGTACCCTTCGTTCGGATTCCTGATGCTGCGAAGATTATTTCCTGGTTCAATACTCGAACAACTCCCGGTTACTCTCACGAAACCTGTCTTGGCCTCTATGTGTATTGTTCGCAACCGCATACTCCTGATGATCTCTTGGTTCTGTCCAATCCCCTTGAAGTGATCACTATTCAGAATTCTGTGGAAGCACGTTGTGACTTAATGCCTCTCACCGTGTATTATCCCCCTGCGTGGGATCTATCACGCACCCAAGGAATGTACAGGTTCCGAGTCCTTTTTGCGGACTTGAAACCTCACCAGAACAGTACAAAAGCTCAAACGTCTTACTCTTCTCGTTAACTGCCCATCATGCAGCTCCTGTTACTTACATCAGCTCTCTTAGCCCTTTTCAGGCCCCATCCTGCTAATGGAGTTGCCATCAAACCACGAAACCTCAAGGAGGTCACTTTGAACATCGAGAATGCCCAAGTCGCCCCCGACGGTTTTGAAAGGGGTATTCATCGTCGTCATATTACTATGTTCTCTGCTGACCTGGCCCCTAGCTGCTATTACTGCCAACGGACAGTGAATATCCGTGAATTCTATCCAGCACTGAGCAGTGGCTGATGCTAGTCAGGTATCCCGGCCCTCTGATCACTCTCAACAAAGGTGACTTCCTTCGAGTGACGATGAATAACCGCCTTGTTAGTATCTACTTCCGTCCTTTTCCAACTACTATGTGACATGGATCGCACAGACTGACCCAACAATGCGTCGCAGCACCAGCTTGGTAAGAATTCTTGTGGGTGCTCGGATCTTATCCCACTTGACTTCTTGTTATCAGGACTTCGATGGCATCTTTTTCACGACGCAGAATAGCTTCCACGAAGGAACGCCATTCGTCACCACCTGCCCTGTCGGACCTAATGCTAGCTTCGTCTATGATGTTCCACTCATTCTGAACCAAACTGGTACATACTGGTATCACAGGTACGGTCATCAGAGCATCACGAGTTTCGAGATGCTGAAACAATTATACAGCCAGCTCAGTGTTCAGTATGTAGACGTAAGCTTATTTGTTCCTTCTGTGTCTGACAATCGCTCATTCACTGGTTAGGGTCTCCGTGGAGCTCTCATCGTTTATGGTGCGTTTCTAATTTTCATGCACGATGTCAAGTCGATTATGATGGCCACCGTCATAAAGATCCTGAAGATCCTTTGGCTCACCTATATGATGTTGATGATGAGAACACGGTATGTGAATGAACAATTTTGATCGTTCAATATCGAAGACTCAGTGTCATTTGTAGATCTGGCAAATCGGTGAGGGTCTAGGTCCAACCCGTTGATCAACTTGCTATCTCACGAGTGACTATAGGTGACTGGTGGCACAACTCAAGCGTTACCATGCTCGCTGGTTATGTTGCCACCGGTATCGTACCCGTCTCTGATTCTGGCACTTTTAATGGTGTCGGACGCTTCAATGGTGGTCCAGAAGTGCCGTTCTTTGTTCAGAATGTCGAGTCTGGCAAGCGCTACCGATTCCGCATCATCAACCAGTCGGCTCGCAATGTCTTCACTATGTCTGTCGATGGTCACGATCTCAGTGCGCAATCCGTTCTTTAAATTGTGACTTGGTTATTGTCTAAGACGAATTGTAAAGCCATTATTGAAACCGACGGGACTCCTACGACTCCGATGGTCGTGAACGAGATCCAAATGCTTGCGGGTCAACGCTACTCGGTCGTTGTATGTTCAGCTTGCCTTTTTCAAAGAAACTTCTATTGATTCTGATTAGCTCGAAGCCAATCAACCGGTTGCTAATTACTGGATTAACGCTCCTTTCGTTGGTGGCAATCCTGCTGTTAATCCGAATCGTCAGTGCAATCTGTTAAGCCGAATTCAAGTGCACTTATGCACAGACAACCAGAAAACGCGACCCTCTCGCGTGCTATCTTGAGATATGCCGGTGCACCTGCTGCTGACCCTGTGACCCCCATGACTCTTGGCCCGGATAACCCCAACGCTCTCATTGAAGCCAATCTCCGTGTAAGTAATGCTTGCGATGGGTTGGGAGGTGTATGCTCATTTCTTTGTTCAGCCCCTCGTTGCTGAAGCTGTCAGTGTCTCTATTTGTTTCATCAAATTATGAATTTTTGATTATACCCGCAGGCTCCCCCGTCTGATGTTAACATCACCCTCGAGCTGATGGTGGTACGTAGCACATCGTACCCGGGGACTGAGACTATGAGTCCTGAAACTCATTTGATGATTTCAGACGCCTGGGAAGGCACAGTGGAACGTCAACAACGTTTCGTACTTATCTCCTGTAGTCCCGACGCTCGTCAAAGTCTTGGACGGTGCTAACATGGCAGCTGACTTCAATGCCACGGAGAACACTTTCATTCTGCCCGCCAACTCTGTCATCCAGATTCACTTCCTTCCTAAGTAAGATACATACTCATGTTACCGAGCTGGTCTGATCATGTCTGTTTCTTAATAGTGATGATGACGAAGCTCATCGTAAGTAGATTATCAACCATCGACCGCACTGGAAAACACATTAAATGATTTTGTTTACAGCATTCCATCTTCATGGGGTGCGTATCCCAATTGTAGGGCATGGTCAGACTATATCTATTGACGATGCTTCGTTAGAACAATTTCTTCCTTATCAAGTCAAATACCACTGACATAATCAACACCGTGGATCCCATCCGTCGTGATGTATATCAACATTTCTATCCGAGGCACACTGTTTCTGACAATTTCCGCCCTAGACGGCCGGTGTCGGAAATTCGGGCGTCTTTCTCCGATTCGTTACCGATAGGCCAGGTGGGTCGCTTCTTATGCAGCTCAGTGTTGGAGCAATGACTTATTTTTGCTTAGGAACCTGGTTCTTCCACTGCCATATCTTCTGGCACATGCAAGCAGGACTTGCGACTGTCATGGCCTCTGGCGCCAGTGATGGCACTGATCGTGCAGATATCCATCCCAACAAGGCCTGGGAGGATCTATGCCCTGCGGTAAGCCTTCGTCTGGTATGGTCACTTGGAACACCTATTTACTGAGTGTGTTATAGTACGATGCTCTCCCGGCTGATCTCCAGTAATTCTTCATGCAGATTGGGTGACGAGTCGCGACTCTGTGATGAAGATGTGACGTTGTATTTGTCATAATCAAATCATGTATTTTTGTGCCTACATTTTCTTACAAGTAACCTGGGTGTCGTCAATTTTGTTAACGTAAACCTCCTCGAGCTTCAAGCGCTTGCAAGCTTTAATGAAACTTCTGCATTGAGGACAGAGTTTGAATGTGACACGCGAATGTCACGTGCATATTTTTGCAACGTTCCACATCGCGAGGGGCCATGCGATAGAGTGTATCTTACTGGTATGCCTACTTTATCTGTCCAGCATTCTCGAACGGCGGCGGGACGAAAAAAAAATCATCATGCTCGTGTTTTTTCGAGTGTGGCAGACATTAGTTCGGTATTGCGTTCTCAGAATCATGAGAGTATGATACTTGGTGGGTATGGTTCTTCGGCTAGGTCCCAAGTTGTTAATAAGTTTTGTATCAGATCTGACGGCTTTGCGCAACCACTTGTCGATTCGACCTGGAGAAGATGCGATCACGCTTCAGGATGCTAGGCTACTGCTTGTTAAAGACTGGCTTAACAATGTTCATGGGGCGCACGATATATTCGGCTTATGGGATAGTCTCACACAGGTAACTATCAATTCTTCAATCTACAATCCAATTAATTTATTCTTTTTAGCGACAAAACTCACTTCTCGCAGTTCTGATATCTATCTTGTCGTCTCTATTGACGCTTACGTCGTCTCATTATACATATCAAGCTCTTGGACAACCTATAATCAAAACTATACTCGCACAAACGTACACACGGCGTTTGAACTCGTATCTCGGCGGCTCGCATGCAGAATTGATTCTGGTTACCTTGAAACTCTTCAATGCAATGTCGTCATTCGCGGGCGGTCGTGAGAAGAAGTCTGTATCAGAGGCATTTGGTTGGGAGCTCAAGGTAGTAGAAATTCAAGTCTGGTATCCATTCATTCGCGATTGATGCGTGTAGTCCAGTCTCTTCCCAAACTTTTGAACATGCGTCGCAAATCCACATCCGACACTTTCGATGCTCTCGCGAAGCCTGGTGAGTGCTATGGTTTTCATCTATCCTGTTTCTCATTCGCGACTAGACATCAGAACACTGTATATATTATTCATCCTCTCATTTGTGGGATCAGACAGCCCGGCTCAGGCCAAGGCGACGTTCATCGAGCAGCACCGGGAACCGTTTCTCTCGATATTCAAAGGCCTCGTTCAAGACTCTTACAGCATCATTCGGAGAGTTCTTGAAATATGTTGGGCCGGACTCTGGTCGGATCCCAAAATCAAAAGGACATTGAAGATCAATCTGTTCAACGAGATTACCATTTCGCACGTGAGCCTCTCCGTCTGTCGTACGAGTACTACTTACCTCGATTGCAGCTTCTAAAACTCTACGATCGCAAGGTCGCTGAGGATGACGACCCGGACCATGTGCCTGCAGACCTTGTACACCACTTTTTACTCGCCATTTGCACACGCCCTGGGACAGGGATATGCTTCAAGGACAGAGGATGGTACCCGCGCGAGTCTGATGGTGAAGATGAACCGGGCCGAGGAAAAATATACAACAGGATTCTAGCGAATGTCTTGAAGACCCTCAAGGTCAATGAGGACCTCCGACAACAGGAGCTCGCCTTAAAAATCCTGGCTGCATGCCCAGAACTCGTGGCTGGGTGCGTCGTTCGCCTTCTTTCGTCTTGACCATCTGTTTATGTGTATGTAGGTACTGGTCAGGAGCCGCCCTCACCCTTGAACCGCGCCTTTCCTCTAAATGGATAGCGAACATATCATTCTTCGGCTCCGTTCTCTCACAGCCGGTACCCACATGGTCCTTCCACCTCATCGGCACAGCTCTCTACCAACCCACGCCTCCACCATTATCCACCATCATTGAAAGCATCCTTCCCTCCGTCCATACCAAGGTCCATTTTACCAGAGGTCTCCAATCAACCAGTGGACTGGTACAACACTGCACAGCGCTTGCGCTAGCGAAGTGCCTGGCTAAGTACGAGGACGTGCTTAAGCTGTTTTTAGAGGTCAAGGTGGCGCTTGAGGAGAATGAAACTGAAGGGCAGTGGAGTAGAAGGAGGAAGGACGTTGAGAAGGAAGTGAGGAGGAGGGTTCCAGATTTTCAAGTGATTGTTGCGTTTTCGCAGCAGAAATTCGTCGAGGTGCCCGGGACTACGACGACGACGTCAGGTGTTACTGCGCCTACGTCGAATGTGACACGTATCGCGCTGCTGTCCGAAAGTGCGCATAGGCTTCTTTGGATGTATCAGAGATGCTTGCCGATGGTGGTCGCGGAAGCTCGATTTGATGTTGGGAAGCTCCTGCAGGGTTTTGCTGGGAAGGAGAAGACGACAATAGCGGAGAGCGGAGACGAGGAGATGACGGCTGCCATGAGATTACATGTAGTACAGCAGCTGCATGTTCTGCGGTTGTTAAAGGATAGTGATCAGTTCGGGTGGTCCGGGAGGATAGGTATGATCTTTCGATGCCGCAGGCTCTTCGCTTACAGCTCGTCTTTGATTCAGGCTCCACTTCACAGAGCTATCTTACTGTCCTTCTCAATGCATTCATAACCACCAATATTCACGCAATACGCATGGCGTTGTCCGACCTTCTCGAATATACTCTGGGGGAAAGTATTATGTTTCAGGACGACCCTACCGAACCCCATCTCTGGCTACTCTCTCTCCCTACCTCCCACAGAAGACGTGGAACAGAATCCCCTGACGGTGCAATCTTGACGGACGAAGGCGAGAGTGTGATCACATTCTTAGATGACTGTGTTCAGAGGTGTCTCAAGACGCCATACCGTTACCTCGAAGATCTACATGTGCTCGCAGAACTCACCGTCCCTCAGAGCCAGTCCATGACTGACAGGGATGAATCCTTGCCTGGTCCTCTTCTGATGACCGTTCTCGAGCAGCTGGAGATCAAGGTTTCCAAAAAGATGCTCTCGCCATCTGACGTTCTCGCTATTGCGTCGTTTGTCCGTAAGCTTGTGTTCCGTTTGTCGAGTAATCAACAGGATCTCGGCTTCCTCCGTGCCGTTGCGGATAAATTCAGTGTGATACTACAGGCCAAGAAGCTTTTCCCCGATTATCCTGTTATTACATCTGCAGTCCGCAAAGAAATCGATCTTCTAAGGATGGCTTTGTTCCCGGATGATTTCTCTTTGCAGAGCGTTTCGGACGAGGCAAAGGCATTTTTATCGATTATTGAAGAGATACCTGTTTGTAGGTGGCTCCTGGTTTCATGATGCAACTCAAAATTCATTTTTCATCTTCGTATGCAGCTACTACGAAGGAGGCACGCAAGTCTTCTGCGTATGAACTTGTAGACTGGCTTCGTCTTGTGGACGGTCAATTTGGATCACATGAGATTGCGCGTGTGGTGGCCGTTTTGACTAAGCTTTACCCTCCTGCTCTTTCCATGGTCCTAGAATCTCTATCTCCAGAGACAGGGTCTCTCTGGAAAGGTCTCGACGTAGGTTCTCTTTACCCGGAAGCACGAACATAGTAAGTTCATTGTTGTTTTTGTTGAACGAGTTTGGTATTTGATTGTGTATTGCAGCCTTCTATTCGACTACTTGTTCCTCCATGCGGGTCCGTCTCAAATCGCAGATGGAGCTTGTCGTGAAGTTCTTTCGCAAGCAGCCTTTGGTTGTGAACCTAACCTTGGAGATGGAAAGAGGGCTGTACGCCTTGTTGGTCACAGGCTAGCGGGTAGTTATGTTGAGCAGACGAGGGACCTATTCTTTCTGTTAGGATCAATTCTGAAGAGAGGATCGATTGTCCTTCCATCAAGCGATTTCATGATACTCAAGGAGGCAGTATTCATTCGCTCTAATCTCAAGCCTTATCTAATATCTGGTTCGCTATCAAACGCCGAGCGCGAAGGTATGTTCGACTTTCACAATTGTATCTTCGAATTCAACTGTTGTCAAGGGCTCCACCATCTCATTAGAGAGGTTCTAGATCCAACAAATCCTCTGGATAGGGAGTTGTTGGCTATTCCTAGTGCATACTGGCTTGGAGTCCTAATGTCGGATACGATCAATGATCCTGCTCAGGTATGCATGAATACATAGTGAATTGGGCCATTTAGAGAACGTTTACGCAGTTTTCACTCGCTTCTCCTTGGATCAACTACATCCAACACCAAGAACTGTTTAGCCTTCTGGATTCCCTCTCCTCGGACTCTCTTTCCGCTGAAACACTCGTAGCCCTTTTGGAACCTGTTCTTTCTGCCATCAAGTTAATGACGACGTCAAAGTCGGAACCTGGACGGGCATTGATTCACAGGATGTCCTTACTCTTGTCTCTTTACTCGATGACCGTCTCTACTGCTCTAGAGGAGTTGATAGCGATTGCCATTCAATCGTCGCTTCCTGCATATCATGATGGTGGTCAGTGTAGAGAGGCATTTGACGAGACGAACTTGATTGATGTCGTGAAGCGCGCAGAATCACGGTGGTCCCGGGGTCTAGATGTTTGGCCTACCGATCTACCAGTCCAATCCTTCTTGAGCCAGGATTCGTGGACCGCATCGACAGTCGCAATCGTATCAGGCCTTCTCTATTCGGGGCATCTGCCTCGGGACAGTTTCATTTCTTGGCTTTCGACTGATCATTGTACCGCGCGTTCCCCAGAACATTTCATCATTGTCGTGCACGCCTTCTTTGACGTTGTTTCGTCTGGAGAGGAAGAGCTCGCTGAGCACGATTGTTGGATCACTCATTTTTCGCGCATTCTCCATATAGTGCTCGATAATAAGACTCCCCAGTCAATACGTTTAAAAGGCGGTGCTTGTTTATCACTTATGGCGTGTTTCATACCTTCAAACATGGCAGATTTTCTTGCAATTCTCGTCCGTACCGTTCAGACATTGCCTGTCTCCGAAATCTACTCAGAGCTACTTTTGATCGGACAATTCCTGCACGCGCGTCTTCCTCGACTAACCGGAGATTTCATAAAAGAACTCGTGAATCATGGCATACAATGGGCTATCCGATACTTCACCGAGGAGGAAGATCCATCTCTGAATGAGACTTTGATAGATCTGAGTATGACATCCTTCCCTATGACCATGTCACCCTACTCTTACCTTCTATACAGCCTCGCTCGTACATGTCGCGGTCGGGATCAAGCCTCATCTTGCGGAAACCGTTTTGGGAGTAGCGATTCAAAGCCGACTTTCTCATTTGGCGGCTGTAGAGTTCGTCACTGCATTGTTGCCTCGTGTACATCTCAAGGTAATGTCATAGTCTTCACGTTGTTTGTACCATAATTAACCGTTATCTCAGCCTGTCGTGGTCAATCGGCATCTGCAAGGTATCCTGCAGCATGCCAACTTCTTCAAATATTGTGGCAACGTTTCGCCTGATACTGCTTCGATGCGAGACGCCGTTGTTCAGCTGTTACACACCCTTTTCAATCTTCATCTGGCCAACACATGTCAGATAACACATATTGAACCTCTCATCAAAATTTATCGTGGGACATTATCGAAGGCTGACGGCCTCATTCTGTCGATATTTCGCCTTTTCGAGACTGAACGGAAGGTTGCCATCTCATCTATCCTCTGCCAATGGTCGCCGACACCTAATCTGCTTTCATCTACATCATTGGAGGCAATACAGGGTCTCGATCCCATCTTAGTGCTCCGAACATGTCTTAATTTCCCTTCGTGGAGGAGACTCGATGATCTAACAACGGAGAAAGCTTCTTCCCATGAAGTGCAATTGTACGACCCCATCTTCCTAATGCTGCTTTTTGCTCAGATGCTGGCGGAGAATCCTCCGGAGTCTGGTTTTGCATGGGTCGAGGTTTTCAGAACGAATATTGTGAGCTTGTTCATTCGGGCTTTGTCATCGAAGTGTGAAATGATTCGCGACATTGCCCTGTGCCAGTTGGCGGGATTGTGGCAATACCTTGAGGTTCGTGGTTAGCTATGTTCCTTGATCAGCTTGACTCAATATAGAAAAGAACGCCGATTTGCAAGAGCGTGTCCATGTTTTACATATTCTCACATTACTAAAGAATGTGCTACCTGTTCCCTCTAACGGGCCTCCACGAAGACTCCCATCCTACACCACGCTTCTTCTTTCGCATTCACTCCGAGGAATATTTTATCCTTCGAACTTCATATATCCTATCACTGCCCGATTTCTCTTACAGCGCCCAGAGCTTGATATAAATGATGTACCACTGCTCTACAATATGCTCTATTGCAGCTCCGATGACTGGAAGAAGGAGCGCGGATGGATGATTCGCTTTTTGTCGGACGGCATGATGAGCACTGATGACTGGAAAGTTTTTAAAGGCCGGCATACCTGGGATTTGCTCGCTAGCCTATTCCAATGTTCAGAAGACGACCGTGCTTTCCGTGCTGGCATACTCGATGTAAGTAATTGCTTTTTATTTGAATTTTATTTGGAGGGGCATGTATCAATCAATCGACAGGTTCTCGCAAATCTTACGTGCAACGTTCAGGCCACCACATCACTGATCTTGAAGTCAGGACTCCTATCATGGATCGAGATCCAGTTGATGACGTCGAGCGGCGTCGAGGGTGTCGAATGGGTCAAGATTCTAGACAATATCATGACCATCGTAGACCCAGGTAAACTAGAATTGTCGACTGGGGGAGAATGGCGTGCAGTGATCTGTCGATGTCTTCTGATCTTGTTAGATGATCCAAAGTCTTGTACGTTGATTTGCCATGCCAGTATCCCCTCGTCTTATCTGATGCATACGATTTACTAGCCAACGCCTTTTTCGTTTTCCCGCTAGCTATTGCAGCGGCTCTACGGCTGAGTCTTTTGCCAGGACCCCAAGTAGCAAATCTAGCTCTTCTCATACAAAAACTTGTAGCGTGCCTTAGGGATCTGGAGGGTTCCGTGACTGTACCGCCTTCGATCTCTTCGCGTCCCCTCGAACTCGATTCTCATCCCCGTCACCTCTACCGCTCTCATACCATACATGAAACACAGAACTGTGCTCCTCTGCAGGTATGGGGCCAAAGCGTGGAAGCGCTTTGGCGTATCTTGATGACGCTCAAGGACGCGTCGGAATTGTGGGGTGTTGTGACTAGTAGGATACTCGTCTGGAGGGCGATATCTGGAACGACTGATGGTATTACGGAATGGACGAGGGCACAAGTTATTTGTAACATGGCAGGGCGGTAGGCTACATAGTCTGGTCCTCTTGTTGACTTAAAAATCTCGGATTAAGACAAGCACTCAGCGATCCTTATTCATTACATTTTATCTCGTTCCTTTAACGTACGATAACCTATTGCTCAATGTCCTTGTTGAAATCGTTGGATTATGCGGGTAAGGACCGACGCCGTTGACCCTCGTTGACTTATCGTTGATCAACCTCTACAGTTTCTATGCAACGAGACGGTAGGCATAGAAACTCTTGGAGTGACGACAAATGAGACGAGCAGGATCACTCAAGATACTACTAGAGTGGAAAGATATAGAATGAAAAAGAAAGAATTTTTTAAATGTGAATTAAAGAAAAATAAAGGGAGATAAGGCAAGGTGCGAGAAACAGTTGACGACTGACTTAGCAAAGCCGCGCCGTTCGAGCCATTGAGAGGTGAACTTTACGGAGTGGTTCTGATAAGAAAGCACGCGTTCACGAGAATTCTGAGGTAAGTGGTGTTCCATTCCATCTGTGATGCATGGGACAAATCATGACTTGTGCCCTACCGTCCCTGACCAGCTTCTGCCAAACAATGGCATTGAATCGACAAACACCACGAGTCAAGAATGGGTGCGGGAGGAGAGGATCTGGGATGCGAAACTCGCCTAATTCTCCCCTACACTGACATTCCCTTGGAGGTAATCACACGTGCACAGCCCAGCAATCTCAACCGAGTTTAGTTCTCCCAGATGCACTCAGCCCACGTGTCTTGCCGCACCAAGCAAGTATCAACAGGATAATTCCACCGAGCACGCTAAGTCTTGTTTGGACATGTCGGTGTGGGGAGGCTAAGTGAACTCCTTCCAGTCTCCCGAAAGAAACTTTTGATAGTATCAGATGATAAGTAGATCTGATACAAATAATACAGTAACAACAAACAATGAAGTGAATCTTCCGCATTCGACAACTCCGACGCTGCTGCCTTGGGATGTAATAGCAATGCTCCGTATGATCGGGTCGTTCTTCTGGGGCTGTCTCCGTCATCTCAGGAAAATTGTTCACATATCCTCGCACGTTACCAAATGCCAGTTGCATCTCAGGTTGGCGTTATGGCATTCCGAGTTTCCACAGTTCATATCTTGCGAAGTTGGCTTTCTCTTTCTACCATCTTCAGCGCAAGAGTTGTACTTCTGATGTGCCCGTAGTCTTCTGCTTGATCGTGTTCAACAGCTATTGTCGCGAAGATCCTGGGGCGTACTAACTAATCAGTGCGTCGCGCTCTACATACTAAGCTTTATTACGGGAATGTACGCTTGACTCCCACAATCTCGTAATGGAGATAGATTGTTTATAGCTGTGCTGTAAATCTGTCCCCCGCAAAGGGGTAATCGATATACCCATGTTCTGTTCCCTTCTGATCACCGGCAACCCCGAAAAACGTATTCCGGTCGTACCGTGCTAGCGGAATGTTGTTAATTAAACGGAATGGCAAATCAGGCTTGAAAGTGCGTCAGATCTGCCAGGTTATCGTATCAAACTCACTCACGTTCGACACATAGTATCGACCAAACGCAATGAGCTCTCCGCGTTCCTCAGCAGCTTGGATAGCATTCTCGCGTGTGTATCCTCCGGCTGACACTATCGGCACGGGAGACCAGATGTCACGGATAAAGTCGCATGATTCATGGGCTCCACAGACCCGATCCGTGTTACTAAGGATCCTAGGTTCAATAATATGGAGGAATGCCAAGTTGGAGTGATGGGCTTTGAGCTGAGAGACAAAGTATGAGAATTGTGCGCTTGGATCTTCCTTGCACATGTCTGGAATGTCCAGTGTCAGTAGCAATCCACTCAGATGTGAGAAAGGTGGGATGACATGACCTTGCCAAGGGCACCACGGACTCAAGCGGATGGCTGTTCGCTCTGCCCCGACTGCCTTTACCACGGCATCAACAACATCAAGCCCAAACTTGCTACGTCCTTCAATACTTCCTCCATATTCATCAGATCTCTGATTGCTGCCGCTTTGAAGGAACTGGTCGATAAGGTACCCATTGGCGGCGTGAATTTCAACACCGTCAAAACCAGCCTTCTCAACAGCGTTCTTTGCAGCCTGCGCATACAAATGTACGTACTCTTTGACCTCGTCTGTTGTCATTTCACGCGGAGGCGGCAACGGCCTTGATGAAAGAGGTATAGGCGATGGAGCCACGTAAGAGTGCCCTTCGGACTCAAGAATATCAGGTAATGCAGCACGCCCGAGTGCCCAGAGTTGCATGAATATGTAGCATCCATTAGCATGCACCTGATCAGTGATCTGACACAGGAATGTCAGTTATGCGTACAGCGATTATGAAGCAGACGCCGCACTTCCTTCCAGCAGCTAACTTGCTCGCTGTTCCAGATTCCCGGACAGTTGGCATTTCCCCCTGCCTGTGGAGCGATGACAGTGGCCTCAGAAATCAGCAGAGTACCAGGGGTGGAGCTACGCTGGGAATAGTACTCTTTCATGAGGGGAAGTATAGGGACATGGGATTTCGATGCTCGATATCGTGTCAAGGGCGCGAGAACAACACGATGTTGGAGACTCATTGTGCCAATTTTGAGAGGCTGGAACAGAAGTGGAATGTTGGACGACATCGTTCCGACGACTGAAAAGGGGCGCCTGTCAAAGAGTGCTCTTTGGAAAGTCATTATATATATGTACTGGCATAGTGAAACTGATCGCAACCGGGAAGCGAGGTTGGAAATGGTAACCGGCAAATCGGTAGCACCTTATTTTGCTTGCGATGGACATGCATGGAATTCGAATTTTCACCGCATAAGGAGAGGATTCAGAAATAACTTTAATGTTTGGTGTCGCTCGCTAGGAAACATATTTAGATAGTGACGCAAGTATCGCAGTGAACCTTGTGTTTATGTCATGAGGTGATTGTAAGAGCTCAAGTGCTCTGATGTTCATTGGTGAAGCTTTGGTGAAGGGTTGTTTCGGCAGTTAGAGCTGTGGAGTATTCAAAAGTGACACACCTACGAAGGCATTGTCCCCGGAAATAACGAATCAAGCCCAGGCCCAACCAGGACATATCATGTCTGACTTAGGACAACCAATTTAGGCCTTATCTGTGATTTGCCCTGCAAGGGAAGAGGGGTGCTTGTTGGAATCCAAACCGTGGAGACCTAAAAGATCCAGATACCGTAAGTATCTTAATCCTCAGTCAACGGCTGAATTCTGTACCTAAAAGATCACAGATACTGCAAGTATCTCAATCTAAGGTTCCATCAGCTAATACGTAGAGTCCATAAGTAACTAAAGCTCTAAGAGGTATGCAAAAAAAATTCATGGGCATGTTCCATTTTATGCTTAACCTCAAAGATAGGCATCAGAGCCATATACATGCAGATTCATGTCTGAAGAGTTTACCAACGCACAACAAAATTGTGCCATGCATGAATCGGAAATGCTGGCCATCTTGGAGGCCCTCTTCAAATGGGAAGACAAACTCCTGGGGTATAGGATTCATGTTATCACAGATCATAAGGCCCTTGAGTTTTTCAAAGCTCAACAGAATCTGATCCCATGTCAACAATGATGGATGGAACTTTATATCAGGGTTTAACTTCGACATCACCTATATGAAAGGAGAGCTCAACAAGGTAGCAGACTGCTTGTTCCACTACTTTGCAAACAATACATCCAACAATGTATATATCACATCTATGACAAAAAATGAGATCTCTAAAAAATCACCAGATTATGTGAGAAATCTAATTTTCAGTTGCAAGAAGAAAAAAATCAAGTGAGCTGGTTCTGTGTGAATTGTACAGAAAATATCATGCCTACAGTAAGCAAAAGCTCAGAGAACTTCAAGCAACTGGCCTCATAGATGGTAGTCCTGTTGCTAAACTTGATCTAATTTTGTTCTTGAGGGCTTGGATTCAGAAAATGAATAAAACCATGCACTCATGCCATATGATGTAGAACTTGACATCAAATCCTGTTCTGGAGACTCAGAAGATGGCTTTGAAGTTGCATATTCAGGTGCTGGGAGATCAATGGTGGCCAGAAGAAATAAGGAGCTTAGAGATGCTGCAAAAGAATGCAAGAAAATCAACAATTTTTTTGAACTTACAGTGGCTTGAAAAACTGTCCCAATGTTTGATGCTTCTTGAAAGATGACATTGGTGTTATGCCATCTCTTACTAAAGAGATGACAAAATAAGTAAAAGTCCCTATCGTGACCCATTCCATTCCCCCCTTCCCTTCACCATTATCCAACCTCAGATTCTACAAAGTCCCTCTCTGGATCTCAGCCACACCCCCCAGATCTTAGCCACAGTCCTGTTTCAGCCACATCCAGGTTTTAGCCGCCTCTAGGACTGCTTTTCCTGTTCCAGATAATTCCCACAGGCACAGATCACTTCCATAAGTTCCAGATCACTTCCACCTGTCCCAGATCACTTCCACCTGCCCAAGATCACTTCCAGGATTGCTTTCCTTGTTCCAGATCACTTCCTCATGACTTAGATCACTTCCTGCTATGACTTAGATCACTTCCACCTGACTCAGATTACTTCTACCTGACTTAGATCACTTCCACTTGACTTAGATCACTTCCACTTGTGTTAGATCACTCCCACCTGACTTAGATCACTTCCATCTTCTCCTTTTGGCAGTGTCCTACAGCTATATAAGGTTCCTTAGTCTGTAGCTACACCCCAGCCTTGACATTACCTGATATCTTGTTTGTGTTCTGTTGTTATCTGATCTTCTCTCCATTCATTACTCGCTCTCATTTCTTAGTTTCTTAGTTTCTTTCCCTATCTACATACTTGCTGTTGGCATCATCTCCCCAAGGTGGTTTTGGCCTCTGTAAGAGTCCTCCTCCAGGACTGTGGTCCTGACAGTCCCCCTCAATATATATCAGTAAAATAATTGCTAAAAACTGTAAGCAATAATGCCAGGCAAACAAAAGGGGATTTACTTAAGACACCAATGATCTCAGAAGAGCACTAGAAAGACACCTTAGCAGCACAACAGACAAAAGATCCAGTTGATCCGAGCAAGTCCGGGGAGGTCTGGAGGAGTAGAGGATGAGTTGCAGGGAAGGGGGATGGGCTTGGCGGGGTTCAGGCATAAGTCCATATGTGAGTATTGCGGGTGCGGAGGAGGCAGAGGCTACGCGAATGATGGGAGCAGAGCCAGAGTTCTGAGGGGGGATCAATGGGGATTGATAGGGTTCGGAGCTGAGTGTGTAGCGAGGTCTGGAGTTGGTGAAAGAGTGTCGGAGGTTTGTAATCATAATCGCAGAGTTCGTGAGGGTGTTATGGTTGAGAGGACTTGAACACAATAGACAGAATCGAGCGAGATGAGATGGAGTCGAACGAAATGAGACAGAGACAAGACAGGAACAAGAATAGATTCAGGTGGAGACACAGAACAATAATGAAATGATAAAACGGAATAGAGATGAGATAAGACCAGGAGACTGAGAGTAAGGAAAATGAGACACGGAACACAAAACACGAGAAGAAACAATCAGAAACACATCAGATAAGGTAGGTAATCTCAAGACTAGAGTATGAAGAGCTACTCTACGCCTTATATACTGACTACTGAAGAGCTCCAGAAATGTCGGCTGTGGTGGCAGGGCTTAGCAGAGCTCAACGGAGTCGACGGGTGTCGGTTACGAGCAGAGGGCGGGCCACATTGATATGTTGATGGGATCAATTGTTGACACAGTCTGTTCCAAGGTTGTCATGATACTCCAGGGTAAGTTGGAGGGGTCAGGGTGTCAAGTCAATGATGTGTAATGGGGTCAGGCATGGCAGGGAAGTGGTCCCAGGGGCTCAGGAGATCCAGGGGAAGCACTGGTGGCTGTGGGAAAGACATTGGAGTTGGCCAGGGGGCCATCAGAGTTAGCCAAGAATGCGTCAGAGTTAGCCGGAGTAGGTGCAGAGTGCTGGGGTAGTTTGACAAAGCGTTGGGGGAGGTTCTGGGGGGACAGGGGTTTGTTGGGCAATGTATGGGGGTCCAGGGAATGGGTCGTGACATCCACCAGCTTTCCTACCCCATTCCAACCCATACAGCCCCATACCATGAGATTATTCCCTCCTCCATGTTTCACAGTAGGTGTAGTGGTTTGGTTTAAAATGCATTATCCTTGTAGCTTCCACACATATTGCTTCCCATTTAACTCAATCCTGTTAATCTTTGTCTCATCTGTCCACAACACTCTTTTCCAGTCTCCACAATCCAGTTTTGATGTTCTTGAGCCCATTTAAGTTGTAGTTGCCAACATCTAGCTTTGAGCATAGGAACTTTCCTCTTTGTAACAGACCAATACTCTTCCTTCTTCAGCACATTCCAGATAGTCTGAGGAGAGACAGGGTTGGAAATGATGTTGATAAAATTGGTGGCCTGAACAGCTGTATCAAGTCTCCTGGTTGAGATTTGGCAAACAACAGCCTGTTTATTGCATGGAGTAAGCTTAGCAGGGTGACCTCTAGGATGGTTTCCTTGTCCACCTCCAACTCTCTACCAATCCTCCCAATAGTAGACTTCTGTAGACCAGTTTTAGCCTCAATTTGATGCAGCAAATACTCTTGAGCAAGGAGAGAAAGCAACAATAGTGCATTGTGCAGAAGGAGTAGCTTTTATGATGGAGTTGAAGGTCAAGATGTGGTTCAGCCAACTTGAATCACTCTTAAATATATTCAAGCATGGTTGCATGACTCTGTTAATATTCCCACATGCAACTTACTCTTTATTTCTGACTAAAATAGGGATGAACCTGCAAAGTAAAGAGGCTCAAAAAACTGTCCCAATGAGTGATTAAAGTGGCCATTACTCCAGCAGTTTTGAAATAAATTACATAAGCCTAAATGCAATCTGTAGCTATGATGCCATAGTATTTGATTTAACCAGAATATTAGAAATTTCCAATCCTTCATGCCAATGTCATCTTTTAAAAAGTATAAAACATTGGGACAGTCTTTTGAGCCACTGTATCCAGTTGTTAAAATGCACTTGGAATAGGAGTTGTAGTTGATCAACATTATGCTGCCTGATGTAGGAACTCCATGAGATCACTACAGTAGAAAATGTATGTAATTAACTGTTTAATGTTTGTGTTGCATTCCCACTGGCAGTGGCATGACCTCACCCTTTACAGATTGATATCATTTGTTATCAGGTTAGCTGCTGGAACCAATAGTTACTTATTCTGGTTATGCTTCACTTCTCCAAGTCATGATCCATCAAACAAAACCTCTCACATTGCAAGAATGGGTCACAGCAATTGGATTTGATATCTCACTCAAATGAACAGATGGGCGGACGAGCACTGGAAAATATGACAAGCATTAGTGCTAGGCGTGTGACACAGACATGAGTATGGTTAAAGTAGGATATGTTGAACCTCAAATAACCCTCTTCAAAATGAGTGGTACTTTTGCGCCTTCTTGACCAGCCACTTTAGGGCGTAATACAATAGCTGTATGGTTCTCAATTCTTGTTTTTGGACCCTCTGGCAGCTCGAAGGAGAAATTACGTATCAGTACTGACAGCACTGTCTGTAAAGGTAACCCAGTGTTACGGATTTGGATTAGGGAATAGACCGAAGAATGTTTACCTTGAATTCTGTTAAAGCAAATCCCCTTCCAAGGCAAGTCCGTGGACCGTCATAGAAAGTGAGTATGTGATGCTGGGACTGTAACTGGGCGGCCCGTTGTTTGTTAACATCATCATTCAACCAGCGGCTGGGCAAGAACGCCTTGGAATTTGCACCCCAGAGCAACTCGGACCGGTTGAGGCACATGACGGGAATACGAACGGGAGTACCCCTCGCAATAAAGATGCTGTCGATGGATTTGCCGTCCGCGTCTGTTATGGGCTCGGTGAGGGGAACAATGTCATCTTCTTGAGCCTAGAACAGGACTTTTTTCAGGATTGCATCTTACCGATATTTCAGGGACATACCACTCGATTCGCTTCGGGCAAGGCTGGGTGTAATCGTAGAGTCTCGCGAACGACAGCGTCTAGATAAGGCAATCCATTTGTGAGCTCCTCAAACGAAGGATCTTGTTCTGAGAATTGTTTGAGTTCTTCTCGAAGATTCTCTTGTATTTGTGGATTTCGACAGAGTTCAATCAACGCCCACTAGAAGAGAGTTGTAGCAAAGTCAGAGTTCATAAAGAAAACGTCAAACCGTCAGGCTGTCTGGAATGTTGATAAATCAACACTACTATCAGGAGAGAGATACTGAAACGTACATGAAGTTGTCTCGTAACCTGCCAGAATAAGGAGATTCTGTGATTTTCAGCACCTGTCGCTTATGGGAATCATGGATTGACATACCATCTAAGAGAAGATATGTGCTAAGATATCATATTATTAAGGTATGTCGCAACTACGTACTTGAGCCCTGATTTCGTCGAGAGACAAATGAATATTCGAGCTGGCAGTCTCTGACCTAACTTGATTTTCATTGTGGATATCAATGATCACAGAGGAAAAAAATGATAAGACATACTGAGTGTCCCAATGATTGACTTGTCAGCATTACTTTCGGAAACATTAGCTTCTTTTTCTGCCCGTGCTCGTTCGAGGAGGTCATTTACAATATCCCCGACACTGTCAGAGATCGCCTGAAACATGTTCTTGCGTTTAGTCGGCATTTTGAACAATAAAGGCAGCGCCGGTGCAAGGATAAAAGCAAACATGGACGCAAGACCAGGTTTTGTAGCGCCAAAGGAATCTAGCGCGTTCGATATTGGGGACTTGTGGCCTTTAAGTGAGCCGAAGTCGTGCCCGAATCCACCAATGCCGATACTATCGAGTCTGAAGGTAAAATGAGGTTAAGAGCAAGGTTGCGCCCATGGCTGGCTTTAGAAATACGTACGAAATATGATTCATGCTAAGTAACGCTGGTGAGCTATGGGCCCGTAGTTATGAACAAAGTTGATCACCATTCTTGTACTTCAACAACGATGCTATCATTCGAAGAGGTCCGGAAAGAGGAATCCCAGATGTCTTTCAACTGCAACATGTTCAACAATCGAAAGTAATAAAACATGAAGGCATACTGTGTACGCTGAGTCATAAAACACAGGTGTTAAATTGCGGATTGCTGAGTTGCTGAACGCGAATGAGAGGGCCCGACGCTGCCTAAAAGTATATGAGTTGGGAAGATATCGGAACAAATCAAGGACAAACCAACCTCTTGTGCGTTTCACCCTCTGCCCAGAGCAGATTAGGTCCAAACTGGCAGAATGAGCTCCCGTCAGATCTATCCAATGAAAAACTTACAAGTGAGAACACGTGTCGGATATTAGACGACTGCTGATACGTGAACGTATCCTTGGAGAAGAAATGGGCCACAGCCTTGGGATCACATAAAACGACAGAACTAGAGCCCATCACTCCAGGCACTGCAAAGACAGGACCATATTTCTTCTCGAATTCCTCGTAGACGATGCCTATGTCCGGTAGCTGGAATAGTTTGCGCGAGAGACCGAAAATATAGCTTGGGCTTTGCGGGCCATCAAGTCGTGTTGTGCGACGATTTCTCGAGCCTACTAGAAACAAGCGGGAAATGACGATCGCAGCTACGGAGAGAGGTATTACAGCCTTTAGTATTCCAGTATGGAGGTAGGCTTCGAAAGACTCGATGTATTTCGTCAGAGCACCCATCAGTAGTGAAACCCGGAAGGAAAGGGCAGAATTGGATTGACAATACACAATCCTCTTTTTATGATGAGATTAGACTCCCTCTCGCTCCGCTGAGTCCGGGTTGTCCCAAATGAGTACACTCAGGATAATTGCTGAGTTTACATATAGAAGATCTCTTATTATATATCGAATCTTGGTTTCAATCGCCTGAATACTTAGAAATAAATATCGACCAAACTTAATGAATACTACTTGAGCACTCCACCGAATATAATGAGGGAAAGAGACCGTTACCTGACTATGCCAGAATTATATTATAAGTTCATCGCTAGTTCCTTACAAACTTCGTTGATACGCCAACTACGGAGACTTTATCCTTCCCCATCCAGACTGCACTCAATCGAGGTTCGAAGGTTTCTTCTCGATGTTTTGTGCCTGTAAAAAGATGTCCGAGAAGGATGGATCGGGTAGGAAGAACAGATGTTCCGATTCGCCATTCTCGCGTTTTATCTCGTATTCCCCATGGTTTTGTGAACTTAGAACCTCGCATGGAGGTCCGGCGAAGTCGACCCGAGAGGTATGTAATATGGCTTCTGAATCATCCTCAGTCGCTTGTTCTTCCCAAGAAACGCCTTGTGTCTCCTGTGCCTGTACATATAAACTCGAGCGTGAAGGGTTGCAAATGAGGTCACTTACTACTCCTACGGTAGGAGTATCACATGCCGCTTTGAGGAAAGCTTCCCTGAGCGCCTGAGCCTGCTCCTTATTCTCCCAATGTAGTTTCTGCACCAATGATCGTGCAACGCTACCTTCCGCCTCCAATCTCTCAATACTCCCATCTCGCGCTTTTGCCTCTTCAATCAACTTCGCATTCTGGGCTTTCAACCGTCTATTAGCTTCTTTGATCTTTCGAATCTCCTGTGTATTCCTATCCTTTACCTCCAGTAGCTTCTTGATCTCCAACCGCAACTTCCCCTCTTCCTTTGTTCTCCGAGCTTGATCTTCGATGAGCTGATTAACCTCGCCCCGAACACCGCATAATTCTGAACGCAACTCTGCATTCGCACTTGAAAGGCACTGCACCTCTCTCGTGGTCTCCATGTGTTCCCGCATTGCAGAGCGGAATTGATAGGTATTCTGTCCATTGAGTAGATGTTGGTAGTAGATGCGCAGCGGAGGGAGCTGTTGGTCTCTAGAGCTGTAGCCGTTACCGAACTCTTGGCTCGGGATTACAGGTGCCGTAGTGTTCAAGGAAGAAGCATCTATTCGATAGTTCTCCTGTCCAGGAGCCGGATGACTTGAAGGATTGAATGCAGGTCCGCCAGTGGCGTAATAGACACGAGACTCCTCTGAGTCTTGACGTGTGTTCGACATCATGTCTTGGGGTAGATATCCAAGCGGGACGTAGGGAACACGTTAGGGTGTCGTCGAGTGGTAGACAGGCAAAGATATATTAGTGTTTGGAATTGGTATTCCACTGAATTGAACCCCAGCCGTTCCCGTTAGTACTCTGTGGAGGAAGTGATCGTCTTCTAGCAGGCTGCAGTGATTGATTGAAGCTGTGGTTAAGTGAGGACGCTCTGTTGGATGCTACGATATATATAGTATCGTCATGCTGTAATTGGGGCTACCGTGACGGCATGTGATGACCAAGTAGCTCGTGAGCAAAGAAGACTTTGTGTTGTCGGCTGCGGATTTGAAGAGACGGCATTGTCGATGCTTTCCATCTATTAGATATCTTGTAATATTGGCATAGTTGCCTGAGTATAGGAATCATTAAACAGGCTTTACATACATATTGAAGTACGTGGCATAAGAGATAAGGTACTAGTCCTACTAGTACTAAGAAACAGACGGGCATAGTAGAGGTATGTATACGTGCGAGGGGTATTGTACAAAATGCTAGAATATACTAACGTTAACGCGTGCGTGAAAGTGATGTATGCATCATATCCAATCAATCAATCAATAAGCGTATAGTCCAATTCAAAATCATCATCTCTATCCGTCCTCGCAAGGCCCTTGCGCATCTCAATCAACATCGACCTCGGTAGCTTGGCCATTTCCTCCGATTCCTTTGGATGCCGATGAAGACAATGGGTGTACCTATCCAAGTTCGACACGTCCACATCGAAATGGGCAACCGGAAAACGCAGCTGTTTCGCCCTGTCAAGTTTCTTTCGTTCGAGTCTAAGGTTTTTCGGAATTAGAGGTTATGCGCGGGAGAAAGAGATGGAACGGAATTACGCACATGCACATGCGACAGATAAGCTGGTTGTTATGTTCCTTGAAGATGACGTCCAAATGTTCTTGAGTGAGCACGTAAGATTGCGCCTTGTTCATACCCGACAGAGGAACCCTCGTCCCATCCGGAAGCTCTATCCATTGAAAAAGACTCGCTTTCGCCATGGACGAATCGCTATGACAGCGCTTGAGAGGAGGAAGGGGCGTACGATCCGCTGCTGAGTCCGTAGAGCTCGAGTCGGGGTACGTGAGCGCCCACGTATCATCCGCAACCAGAGTGTCCGAGGGCGAGGCTTGAGGCGATGTAGGCGAGGCTGAACGTGAACTCGCCAAGGACACTGGCCGTTCCTCTTGCTTGATTTGGACCTCCAAAGACGAGGTGGAGGACGACGCTGAAGGGTGCAAGTACGGTGCAGGCTTGGAATCGGAGACGCGGGGGGACTGTGAGCGAGATGGTCTGGCTGCAGCTAGAGATCGAGTATTGCACAAGGCGCCGCAGGATCTAGAGCGGCGTTGTATAGGTGGTCGGTAAGGTTGGATGCCCATCTTTTCAGCCATTAGTGCTTTGACCTTTGCCCAGGCAAAGTCCCGTTCCCGCTGATAGGCGAGAGACTGTGCACGCAGCTTTTCCATTCGCAGCTGCTCGCTCATGAGCACTTGGGAACACGAGACACGAAGACCATTCAGTTCGTAGCGAAGACGGTCTTCTACGGATTTGAGGGCGGTATCGATGGACTCGACGGAGGCGACAGGGGAGAAAACGGGAGAAGGGATGCTTCCTGTGGATGGAGAATCGTCGATAGATGAAGAGGAAGGGATCTTGCGGAGGACCGGCTGTAATTTGGGGAGAGGCAAGGGTCTCTGACCGATACGACGAGTAGACATGATTGGGTTAGATCTTCGAGTGGATTTCGTAGTTCTGTAGGCGCCGTGTAGAGGTACTTGAGTAGCAGATAAGGAGCCCGTCTGAACCTTGTGAAGGAGAAGGTAAGTTGTAAAGGGAGACTTGGGATAGACAGTGAGTGAACGTACAGGCAATGAACGCTTTGATACGCGGTTGGAGAGCGGATGCATAAGTGGAGGGTCGATTATATAGGGGATCTATGTAACGGCGGAATAATAGCTAGAGGCGGTGCGATGGAATCGGTTGTCTTGCAATTTGCCCTGGACCAGCAGGCGTTGTAGAATAGAGATAGATAGATCGGAGTATAACTACGGTATCGATGGATGGACCCACACTCAGGGTTTTAGTATACAAGGACGACAATTAGAACGTCAGAAGCATTAGTCGCATCACAAAAAGACAATAAGCGTCTCGATCACTGCTGAGGCAGAACAATAAGGAGGCAGGTCAATTCCCGTTCTGCTGCCATGAGATATGCTACGAAGCTTCGTAGTGATGTCTACGGGTGACACCGAGAGCTATGAGAGCAAGAATGAGATCTTTGTCTGTTTTTGTTGAAGCGGGTCGATTAGAAGCCATTTTTGGCGAATTACGGAACAGCAGTTACAAATTTTGCGCGCCATTCACAAAAGGCTTCTGGAGAGTGGGAAGGCCAAGCATGCATATAAGCATGTGCCGAAGACAAGTGAACCATTGAGGGTGAAGCGTTATTATGGGAAGCACTGGCTCAAAGTGGACTGTTGCTCGCTTCTGACAATTGGGCCATAGTTTGTACATAGTTGAGATCAGTCCAACGTCAAACTAGAATTCGGCAGAGGAGAGAGCGTGGACAAAAGAAATCCAGAGCAAAGTTTCATTAGAAAGGTTTTGGAAAGGTTTGACTGTTGGAAGGGCAATAGGACAGCTAGAGCTTACCTAATGCCATCAAAAACGCATGGCTGACAAGCTGAGTCTCCGACCAATTATGTCGTTGGAGTTGTCGTCTCGGACTCGGATTGCAGATGTAGAACAGTAACTACGATCTCAGGAGTGAAATGAGAACCACGACTGACCGTAATGGACTATAGGTAATTAGGATGGTTGACGGTCAAATTGGGGCGGACGTTTAGAATTCATCGCGGCGAATACGGCTGTGGTGCTGGTTGGGCATATGCCGTCGCGGGCCTCACTGCCAGTAATCCTTCAGCCATGAAGTCGGTCCGAAAGGGTTGCAAGGCAAACCTGATCCGTACTCAGATCTTATCAGATTTCCGGATTGGGTTGGTGGCGGTGCACAAAAGTCTCCACTTTCTCCTCCGTCACGTCACGACGGCCAACTTGGAAGCGAACCACTCACTGCACGCATATTTTTCCTTCTCAATGTCTGTATTCTACTCCAGCGACAATGAGCCAGAAGTGACAAACAGGAAAGGTGCGGTCGTCGCTGCACGATCCGTCAAGGATCCCATCCACGACATGAGTACGATTCCTTTACAGTACAGATCACGGGCGACTTTTTTTTGTGTTCATAAGTACTCTTACAGTTCCATTGTCGCCCCGCCTATGTATGTTTATAGATACGTACGTATGCTAGCCTGCCTTGAGGTCGTTCTGGGCTAGAGTGAGCGATCTCTCAGGAAACAATTCCAGAGGCTGCGCAATATCAAACAGCTCGGTACATCCTACTACATCTGGCTAGGAGCCTCCCATAGTCGTTTCGAACATTGCATCGGTATGCCTCTATTGAATGCCAAATTTGTCAAGTTGTATTCATACGGGGTTATAGGCGTAGCTTTCCTAGCTCGATCCATGGCCACCCATCTAAAGGATAAACAGCCCGAACTCGGGATTACGGATCGCGACATCGAATGTGTCGAGGTGGCAGGTCTTTGCCACGATCTTGGTCATGGGCCATGGAGTCATGTATGGGATGGACTGTTCATCCCAAAAGCACTGTCCGTTTTCCTTTTTTACATTTCACGGTGGCGTGTTGACTGTTTGGTAGGCCCGGAAGATCATGGAAGCACGAAGACGCGTCTGTTATGATGTTTGACGCTCTAGTCCGGGAAAACGAGATTCCTATGAAAGCTGAAGACGAAGCGTTTATCAAAGCTCTCATCTCCGGCGATCCGAGCCAGTGTTCGTAAGTCACTACATACTATTTTTTTTTGGGTCGGGTCGTAATTATCCCATAGTGCGGATGAGAAGCCCTTCTTATTCGATATTGTAGCCAACAGGAGGAACGGGCTTGACGTCGACAAGTGAGCGATTTGAGTCTTTTATGATAGCACGTTAATTCGACCATTTGGCTTTAGGTTCGATTATATCCCGCGCGATTCGCATATGGTGGGTGATAAGATGAACATAGCGCTCATGCGGTCCGTCCATGACATTACCGTATCGTTATGAGCATACTCTAATGTTCTCCAAACTAGCATTATCAACTCTGCCCGCGTTCTTGACGATCAGATCTGTTACGATATCAAAGATGCGAACCTCATTTACGAAATCTGCGCTACCCGATTCAAACTTCACAAAATGATATACAGTCACAAAGCTGGTATGTACCTGTTCTCCTTTGTGACTGTTTCCGATTCCTGACTTTTCCATCCAGCCAAGGCGATCGAATATATGATCATTGATGGGCTTCTGGCAGCCGAACCACACTTGAAGATCGCGAACCGCGTTGATGATCCGAGGAAGTATCTCTACCTTACAGACGACATCATGGGCCGTATTGAAGAGTCTACAGATCCCGTGAGTCAAACCCAAATATGTGTACCAAAGCTTCTTTTGACTCGAAGAAATTGATAAATTCCCACAGGAGCTAGCTAAATCTCGCGCTATCTTCGACCGCATCCGGACGCGCGATCTATACAAGATGGTCGATTATAAGGTTGTGGATTGGCCTTGGGCAGAGATTTTCCAGAACAATATTACTCCTGAGGGGATCGTCGAAGCTGCGAGGGAGTTGAGCGAAGAAGATCCGTCTATCAGGGAGCTCGTTAAGACTCTTAGTGTTGAGCATGTAATCTGTGACTTCTCACTGATGCATTACGGCATGAAAGAGAAGAATCCTCTTGATTTCGTGAAGTTTTACTCGAAACGGCATCCGAATGGTAAGCACGGGTTCTTAGATAGCCACTTTGAACCGCGTCTCACAATCAATTTAGAACCCTCCCATGCCGAACGTGGCGTCTATTCGAACCTCATGCCCCAATTCTTCGCTGAGCTCCTCGTCCGCATATTCACAAGGGATGTCGACTACTTTGGCGTCATCCAAGCGGGGTACAGACGGTGTCTTCAAAAACTCCCTTCCCAGATCAACGACCCAACCCCAGACCAGCTTGTTCTTGAACCAATGTTCCCAATCACGCCGCCAGTACAGTCGCAGTCGCAGTCTTTTGCAGAAATAACACCGACGCCTAGTCCACCGGTGCTTGCTAATGATCATGGGCTGGTACCGTCGGCACCGGCGCCAGTACCGGTACCCACTACGCCTAGGACGTTCTCGCGCGTTAGCAGCTTTTCGCGGCCGGGTCATGGACTAGGACGGGGAGGAGGAGGAGGAGGAGGAGGGGGTAGTACGACGGATCCTACGCCGTTTTCGAATAATAATTTTACGACGGTGGATATGTCGTTTGCGCCTCCGAGTCCTTCGCGGAAGGCTAAGAGGAGGCGGGTCGATTGATGGCCAGCTGGGTTCTGGTTAAGTTCTTGGTAGACTGAGGCAAGATGCGAAATGGAGGAAGACATCTTTTTCTTGGACATGGATACCCTATAGTTGCCATTTGGTAGTGGATGTATATATATACCTTGATAACCACGGGAAGTGGTACATAGCATAGTAGTATAGTAGAATCGATACGTACATACATTATTTCCATAGAGTGTAGATAGCAATTTGACAGTGGAGGAAAAACAAAATGTTTCCAGCATGCCATCTCCTATTGTAGGTTCAAGTCTTGCTCTCTGAGCGTCGGCGGATACCTGTCGATACTTCGTACTGCGCCAATTTTTTTCTGAGGATGTTAATTTCCACGGTACAATGTGTGAGGAGATCCCAAATCTTCTCGACCTCAGCAATAACCTACTACATTTTCCGCCTTGGCCTTTTCCAGCCCATCGCGGAACTTCTGATTCTCCGCACATGCATCCCGGACCAAAGCCACTTTTGGTCGGCAGGAGAGTCTTGCAGCAATTTGATGGCTACTCAGAGAGCTCCGTTTGAGCGTGAGGTTTAGTGGGTGTCTAGGGGATGTCAATGAATTCTGGATCGGGTAGAACTGAGTTAGGAAAATTGCTTCTGGGGTTTGGGGCGTTTCTACGGACTTCAGAGTGATATTTCGAATGATCAAGATTATGGGATTAAGGGCGTCGTAGGAATTCTATTGGGCTCTTTCGCTTCTTGGCGGCCAGGAGCGTTACAAGGCCAGAAAGACCTATTGAGAACGTTGAACATGGTACTTGTGAAGATAGCAAGTGGTGACCGATGAGAACCATTTGACGAGAGTTGACGTACTGCGTTGCGCGCACGGAGTCTCAGCGCCAAACGAACAAGTCTTGCCGATAGGGGGGGGGGGGCAAGAGGCGAGCAGCGATGTGGAACATGAGATAAACATGAACGTGAGGGGGGTTGAGAGTCAAAAAGACGAGGAGCTCGAAGTTTGAGGACGTTCAGATGCAAAGTTGAAAGGTCGTATGGTTGAGCAACTCAAGTAAGAACAAACTAAGTTGCATGTGTAGCTTGAATGCAAAGACTTAGCTGGCTGTTGTGGGAAGCTTCAAGCTTGCGTTTTGCTTTGTCCGTGAAATCCGAGGCCAGGGTCGTTTCGTGCACCAGTCGCAAGATCATAACCACTGGCAACCAATGAGAATATCGTTTACTGTCACTTGAACTTATCATGAAGATCTCCCGTACCAGAAAAGGCGAAGACAAGTTGACCAATCGTGAGCTAAGTAATGCTCCAAAGCATAGTGACACTTGATATGAATTGAAGCTCCGCGGTTTGCCTATCCTTGTCAGGTTTGTGAGTTCAACTCGATAGCAATCGAGCGCGACTGAGGCTTGACTGGGTCCCACTGATCACATGCACATACCAAGGGTCCTTTCGGAGTATTACCCAATGACGAGCCTTCGTGCTGCTATCAAAACTGGCGGCCGCTATATTACAGTGTTCAGATTGGATACCACAAAGCTGGCCCGTCAGGCAAGCAGCTGATCGTTGATTGATTGGTCTGGAACTTAGCTGCTCCTTCAGACTGGGATGTCGACTTCTTCACTTACTTTAAAGGGTCCCGTCCAGCTTTTGATTCTCGCTTCCGCCACCGGCTACTTCGTCTTGTTGTTCAAGTAACATTATCAGTACTTGATAGCGAACCAACCGGAGGAATCTGAATATCTATACTTTCCTATGTCGGTGCTGATCCAAAGCCTTTTCTGCGTCGAGATCTGGTACCTGTTCTCTGATGTTGATAAGATGAGATGTATCAGATTTATCCTTATCTAGCCACAACAGTCAGTGTTGTTTTAGAGTTCATGCGCTACAGAGGAAATAGAAATCCTTGCCCTCTTATAATATGTGTACGTAGCGCTAAGCGCTAAACTATCTTACTCCATGTGATCCTTCAGGCTTCGATCTTCCCTGCACGACGTCCAATTGTTTTTAAACTTCGTGCGGTCTCGCCTACAATTCAAACCTAAAATCTTGTTTAGGGAAGCTGGACGCAATTTTTAGATAAGTTTATTCCCATTGGCTCTGGATGAGATCTGTAAGAGGCTAGATTCAAGGTTCTCTCTTCCAGTATGCGTTTACAGTGAGATGGAAACGTTTACATTGCGTTTGTCATACAGATATTTGCAGATCATCTCCTTTCTTTCCGGATTTTGGTAGTTCTGACTACTCTCGCTTGAAGGAATCAATGCCCAGCGCGTGTATAGTGTCTATACTTCCATCTCTGCAGTGTTTGTTCTTGCTTAACCGACTAAACGCAGCTATTGGCAACCATTCAGATTTCCATTGTTCTTGACAGTATAACGACTGCTCATACAGCGAGACGAATTGCGCGTCCAATCGATTGGTTAGGCTGGATATGGTCATTCAGAGACTCAACATAGAAAATAATCCAAGCCGTCGAAGCCGAGTAACCAGTCCGAACTACGGAAATCGCTCGTACCCGTTGTATTGATGAAAGTGCGACATGGAGTTGGCGATGAATTCTTTTTTCATCTCTAGCCATTACGTTTCGGTGATGGTGTTGTCCAAGCATCCTGAATTACTTAGCCTGAGAATCTTATTCTTGCGGTTTATAAACCAACGCGAGACCGCGAAAAGGACACCAAGCTCGTTTCTAACCTGCGCCAACATGAAACTCGAGTCCTGGTTGTTCACTTTGGCCGTGTCGGTTCCTCGGATCGTGGTTGGAACATCCACAAAGACTTCCACTGAGTCCCCTGACCCAAGGGTGACCATGAAAATCAGAGGGACATACATTTGGAAAATGGTTTTCGACTTTGATAACAGCAACAACCAAGGTAATTCTATGCATTTCAAAGCCTCCACTAAAGCTAGTGCCCATTCACTTTGTTAGCCTCCGTTGACTATAGCTATAAAGTCACTGAATCAGGACTGTACAACCCTGGAACCTTCAACTATGCCTTCATGGCAGGGGTCAGGAGAATTCCACCGGATCGTAGTCCATTTAAACCGAACGTATCGTATGGCCCAGTTTCTATCGGCTTCAATGACAGAAGGGATTCAAACAAGGACGTTTACACCGTCTTTCAGAAGGCAGCCCAAGAACAAAAAGAAGAGATTGATTTTTTCTCCAAGTCGCATGACCGCAAACGTAAGTCACCTTTGTTCAATCCAAGCTAGAGGGATGGACTAGATATTTAACAGACACGATCGGCGCTGGAAGCAGGGTGATACTATACCAGCGTGCTTTTGAACTTCCCGGTGTAATGGTCAGGACAGACTATTTCCAGTGGACGTCAAACCCGCTCCCTGCCAAGAGCGTAGCAGAAGATGTTGCCATAAAGATGGTGATGGCGCCAAGGAAGTATCTCAAAGACTTGAAGGTATGTGTGCCACAATCCATCATGGACAACGCAGATACCAATCCTGCCGAAACAGGTCGTTTGCTCAAATATTCGGGGCGATGCACCTCCTGACCGTGTTCGAGACTGGTTCGGAGGAACCACTAATATCAACGATACGTATGGCGGGAAGTAAGTGCTTCTGATGTATATTTTAGTGGTTAGGAACGGAAAAAAACTGATGCCCTCCCATAAGGTTTTGTTGGATTGTCCCCGTGATGACGACGAATGTCAATGAGGCACAGACGAGAGTTGAACTCTCGCTGCCTCAGAAGGCAGATCCGAGATATGTCAATCTCGCTCAGGGGACTAAAGGAAGCCAAATCTATTTGCATCCTATCAGACAAAGCGACAAGGACTTGTTCATTACTGAAGTCATTTTGGCTCGATTCGATTCAGACAAATATTCCTCCTTGAATAACACGATCTGGCCTGGCCTTCCCAAAGGTTATACTCGTAATATCAACAGGAAAAGAGAAGCAAGGGGTCAATACCTGTACTTGGTATGGCGATTGGAGAGAACCTACATGTAAATGCGGTTGCTGGCTGGTTGATCTGCATTGGTCGATTCAAATTTTGGTATACTCACTTTTGTTCCGCCTTTCCTCTAGTAGTTTCTATTGATGTTTTCATACCATTGTGTCCCTAATTGTTCTGAATACATATTTCTGATTCAAAATATCTTATGAGGACCAGCAGCAGTTACCAATAGAATTTCATGATAAGCCACCTACCAAGATATGTTCATGTACTTGAATCATCAAAGAGCTGGCTAAGGAGTGGGAGGTGCCTTGACTTGTGTCTTTGGCTGCTACTTTTTTGTCTCTTCCAATTGACTTGGGAATTATAAGCTCAAATCCTCATCTCTCTTATACTGTACTTTCTTTCTGACAATTCTAGTGCTGTTACAAGAGAAGGTGTCAGGGGACTACCCATGTTGGATCCCTAGCTTATTTCCCTCATTCAGAGCTTGTCTCTCATCCCAATCCTCTCATCTTTGGCAATTGTACTTTTGACTGAGGGCTATCCAATGCTACTTCATGTGCCTAGAGGCTGGAGATTCAAGGCTGTTTACAATGGATTTCTGTTTCTGGATTTGACCCACAGATTCAGACATTGTTGAGTGTTTTTCTCAAGCTCTAGAGTAAATTTTCTGTCACTGTGATGTCATCCATTGCCACCTAGCTGCCATGCAGAGGACACAACAACTAGTGGTTTTGTAAATACAGTAGGAATGGACTGTAAGAAATGAGGGTTGCAAGCCAAGCTAAGTCCCAGAAAGCCTGTTGGATACAAGAGGCACTTGGTTGCCAGCACTGAGTCTACTGGGCAAATTGGACTCATGAGAGCCAGAGTTCCCACAGGACCTCATTGCAATGCTGTGTATAGGTTGTGAGTTGCTCCTGTCACCAGAGGAATGGATCCCAGCCTACTCCAAATGTTTTCCTTGTCCAGTAGGTGTGAGGGGGCTGGGAGCAGCTAGAGCTGTTCCAGTTCCTCAGCAGGGGGCTGCAGTCTTGCAGGTGCAATCAGGGGCTGGATGCTCTCCATCATCATCCCAGTGTACACCAAAGCCACTGCAAACAGGCCAGTACTTGCATACAATAGGGCAGCCTAAAGAGTAGTTGGTTGACCTCCCACATAGGTCCACTAATTGGAGCCTTGTACATTTGGAGGGGGCATGGAGTTCCAGCTGTAAGGGGACCAGTCTTTGGACTGTCCCACCCTTGCCTAGCTTAGTCTGTAGGGATTGGCACCTCTATCTAGCCAACTTCTAGACTGCCTGGTCCCTTCTTACTCTCTCACCATCTTGGCTCCTATGCCCAATGGGTATATCATACCTGGCACATGGTATATTATTGTCAATCATTGATACTTCTACTACTGGACCTGATTACTCAATAGTTCATAGTCATTGGCCTCCACTTTGTCATATAGGCTGGTAGTCAGCAGCATCCAGCTTAGTCATAGGTACTTAGTCATCTAGTAGCCTTCTAGTATATATGCAGACCTGGAGATAGGATATCCCCAGTCCAGACAATAGCATTGCTTCCAGGTTTATTCACTAGTATGAAAGTAAGCTTGGCCAGTGCAGCCCTCTCTGCCTTCTGCCTCACCCTCTGCCTTTGCCTCTTGTTGGTTGCTTGCCCCTTGCCTGCTACACCTCTGGCTGGCCTGCTCATTGCTCACCTCTTGACTGGATGGTCAGGACATGAGTGGTGGGCTTGGCTTGGACTATCCATGACTGACATTCTCTTACACCAGCCAGGGGTAGGCCCCTGACTGATAGATGGTCCTTGTCAGGTTCCACTGACCACAGGGGCTCAGCTCAACTGTGAGAATCCTTACTAAGTGGACACAATGTCCTGCACTTATAATCTGTGTTTCAGGGAGCTCTAGATGTTAGTTACTTGCAAGGATAGACTGGGGGAGTGGTCTGAGCAAGTCTGGGGAAGTCTGGGAAGTCCAAGAGAAAGTGAAAATAAGGGTCAGGCTTGGAGGTTTGTTAGGCACAAGTCTAAGGTAGATACTTGGGGTGCAGGGCAACTAAGGGTTGCATGAGTCACAGGAGTGGGACTGGAGTTTGATGGGCTATCAGATGGTGTTGATGGGTTCTGGGGCCAAGCATGGGGCAAGGTCTGGAGTTAGATAGGAATGTAGAGAGTCATAAAGATATAAACAGAGATTGGAACAAAGATAGAGCAAAAGGAAATCAGGCACACTTGAAAAGAAACTGAGGCAAACAAGGCAAGATGGAGTTGAGACAAAATAGAGATAAAAAAGAATAGAATTGGAAACAATATGAGATAAAACTAGAGACAACAAATCAAAAACAGAGACAAAAACAGGAAACAAGATGTAACAGAACAGTAATATCAAGACTGCCATAATAGATATTACTCTACAACTTGAATACAAACTACTGGGCCTCCTCCAGGGATTATGGGTCTGACAGCAGGGCTCACTGGGGCCACATGGGTTGGATGGGTGTTGGGTCTGATTGGGCAGGCCATGGTGACACACTGGTGTGGGTCTGTGACATGTGCTGAGGTTCAGAGGGAGCATCAGAGGATTTCAGGAGCTTGGTGAGAGTCAGAGGAGTGATGGGACCTACAGGAGAAACATTGAAGTTGTCTGAGGAAGCATCAGATTTGGCTGAGAAAATATCAGATTATACTGGGGCAAGCACTGGAGGTGGGCAAAGGTTGGGGTGGGTCAAGGAGGCATTGGTGGTACTCTAGAAAAGTGGGGCTTGCTTGGGGAGAGGTCTAGAGGTCCAGGAATGGGTCATGACAGTCCTAGCAAAAACCTGGGTCAGTCCATCAGTCAATAGTTGCTTAGAGTAGCATTCATAAAGTTGTTGAAGTGCAAATAAGTGTAATAACAACCTCTGGAGGCTGTGGCTCAATCACACAACTGGCAGAGGGGGATCCAAAGTCTATTTAACATTTACAAGAAGTTCTAGAGTTCTAGCTACTCACCTGGCAGAAGGAGATCCAAAGAGAACAAGTCTAAGGATTTCCAATGTGATTGTTTGGAAAATTTACTCTAGAGCTTCTGAAAAAACATTCAACAACAACCAAATCTGGAATCCAATCCAAAAACAGAAATGCACCATAAATGGCCTCAATCTCCAGACTTGCAGCATGTGACCATGTATAAATATATTCAAAAGATAGCCCTTGGTTAAAAGTACTTGTCATCAGAAAATGGAAGGTCAACAACAGATAGCAGGTTTGGAATAAAGGAAACAATTGGAGGATCTGGTGAGAGGCAGTGTGGAAGACACTTGTCTGAAATCCAGACAGAGAACCATTGCAGTGTAAGGGCTGAGACTGGAATCAATAAATATGTAAAAAGAAGGAAAATAAAGGAAAACCATGAGGGAGAATGGGGAGTCTCCTAACAGTAAGGAGGTTGGAGGTTAGGGGTTGTCAGGGCAGGGTAGTTGTAATTGGAGGAATGGGGCAGCCATACAGATCAGCTGGTATTGTGGTTGTCAGCCAGTAGTTTTGTGGGTATGCATAGTTAGGCATCAAGTATTCCAATGAGCAGGGGGACTAAATCTGGAGACAAAGTGAAGTTGGAGGACTTGGAGTTGCACTGGATTCTTGTCAGGAGTGGGGTAAACAATTAATTGTATTTGGAGTAGTGTAGTTACAAGATAAGTCAAGATGAAGTGCCTGAAAACTGATAAGGGCCAAAAAACAGATGATGCTGTAAAACTAAGATCAGGAAACATATAAAGACTTAGGCAACATCAAGACTGAGGTACTGACTATAGTGGTACAGTACTTATAGTAGCAGCCCCACAGGGTGAGCCAGAGGTCAGCTGTGAACACAGAGCATGGTGCCAAGACTTAGCAGGGTTCCAAGACCTACAGCAGGGCAGCAGTGCTGAGACAAGGTTGGTGGCATCACTAGAGAATCCTGGATAAGTGTAGGACTGGTTCAATGGCTTTATCGGGCAAGTCCAGAGTGTTCTGCCTCATACTCTTTATGTGTAATTTCCAGTTTAGGAAGGTACTTCCCATTGAGGAATGTGTTCTCATGGCCTAATATAGAGGGTGACCAAAATGATGGTGACCTAAAAATATATCTCAACCAGTTTTGATCATATGGAAATTCTGTCTTGGAAATCTCTTCCCCATGAAAGGAGCATTTTGGCAAGACAACAAAAAAAAGAACCAGTTTTGAAGGTGTCACCCTTTTTGTCACATTTAGGTGGTGATTAAGTGAACCATATAGCCATTGGATTGGGCAAGGGTGAGGAGGTAGTTGCCCAGGGTTAATTTGGGCATCTGGCCACTTGCCGACCTCATCTTATCTTTTCATCTATCTATCTCTTTACCTCATCCATCTCTTTATCCTTTCACCTCTTTGGCCTCTGGCCACCCACTTTGTACTCTCTCCGTTGTCTCCACCTACTTATAAACCCACAATCATAGCCAGTGAGACTTGTTATCTCACACTGCACTCATAGGTATGTCCTTCTTACTATCACTTATGTCATCTCACACTGTGCTTGCAGATTCATCAATTAGACTCGAGATCATTATGTAGATTGTATCATTTGCATCTAATCTAATCTCTCATGCATACAGTGCATGAGCACTTCTTTGAGAGACTCTACTGCATTACCACCTTGTGCTTCCAATGGCTGCTTAAAAGTCACACTGTCACCTGCACCTGAACCTTGCATCATGGACCCCTCACCTACCATCTCAACCAATGACTTCAATACATTGAATGCAACCATATCCAAACTTGGTACCCTCATCAGAGACATGGTCACCAGAATGAATACAAATGGAGGCCCAGGCTGCCCAGTGCAGGCCTCTCAGGCAGCAGCAGAATTAATACCCCTAATTATGGTGGTAGCAGCTAATGGCACATCTATTGTTACCCCCACTTCCCTTCACACATGCTTCCCCAACATTGAGGTGGCAGTAATCATGGCAATCATCATGCATGAGTTCAAGGTGGCCAATTTTCATAAGCTTGACCCCACAAATTGGGACAAGGAAGTTGCATACACATTTTACAGCATGACAAACCAGTTCAAAATCAGCAACTGCTCTGCCAAGGAGTATAAAAACTCCTTCTCCATCATTGTCCCCCTCCAGCACTACTTCAATGTCCTTGGGTTCCACCTGCCCAAAGTCAACAACATACCTTTTTCTATGAGTATACTGCTCACCTGATTGAGCTAATCACAGAGTACAAATGGTTGGCAGTTTTTCAGTACCATTCAGTATTCTTCAACCATTGCTGATCAGATATGGCTGCAGGCAATTATTCTGGCTGGGGGGTTCCTGCTACAGATTTACTGAGTAAGCATGTCTATGCCTACAGGAAGGCCATGCCTGGGAAACAGTCTAGGGCAGCAGTGGGTGTCATGACCCATTCCCTGGACCCTTGTACATTGCCCAACAAACCCCCATCCCCCCAGAACCTCCCTCGATGCTCTGTCAAACTTCCCCAGCATTCCACGCCTACTCTGGCTAACTCCAATGCATTCTTGGCTAACTCTGACAGCCCCCTGGCCAACTCTGATGTCTTCTCCACAGCCACCAGCACTTCCCCTGGATCTCCTGAGCCCCTGGGACCACTCCTCCACCATGCCTGACCCCATTACATGCCATCAACTCGACACCCTGGCTCCTCCAACTTACCTCGGAGTATCATGACAACCTCAGAACAGACTGCGTCAACAATTAATCCCATCAACATATCAATGCTGCCCACCCTCTGGTCATAATTAACACCCGTCAACTCTGCCAAGCCCTGCCACCACAGCTGACATTCCCGGAGCTCTCCAGTAGTCAGTATATAAGATGTAGAGTAGCTCTTCATACTCTAGTCTTGAGATTACCTGCCTTACCTGATGTGTTTCTGATTGTTTCTTCTTGTGTTTTGTGTTCTGTGTCTCATTTTCCTTATTCTCAGTCTCTTGGTCTTATCTTGTCTCTATTCTATTATCATTTTGTTATTGTTCCATGTCTCTACCTGAATCTATTCTTGTTCTTGTCTCATCTCTGTCTCATTTCATTCGACTCTGTCTCATTTCATTCGACTCTGTCTCATTTCATTCGACTCTGTCTCATTTCATTCGACTCTGTCTCATTTCATTCGACTCTGTCTCATTTCATTCGACTCTGTCTCATTTCATTCGACTCTGTCTCATTTCATTCGACTCTGTCTCATTTCATTCGACTCTGTCTCATTTCATTCGACTCTGTCTCATTTCATTCGACTCTGTCTCATTTCATTCGACTCTGTCTCATTTCATTCGACTCTGTCTCATTTCATTCGACTCTGTCTCATTTCATTCGACTCTGTCTCATTTCATTCGACTCTGTCTCATTTCATTCGACTCTGTCTCATTTCATTCGACTCTGTCTCATTTCATTCGACTCTGTCTCATTTCATTCGACTCTGTCTCATTTCATTCGACTCTGTCTCATTTCATTCGACTCTGTCTCATTTCATGAGACAGAGTCTGTCTATTGTGTTCAAGTCCTCTTGACCATAACGCCCCCACAAATTCTGTTGATGTACTCCTATGCCACCTAGTGCCATGCAGGATGTCAGGTTCCGCTGACCTCGGGGGCTCAGCTGCACTGGGCAAGTCCTTACTAGGCGGGCGTGATCCCCTTGCACTGGTAACCAAACACCCAAAAACGTTCCGGGCACTGATGGCTTGTGTGGATAGTTGGTGGGATGTGATCCAGATAGATCTGGGGAGGCCCGGAGAAGTCAGATTGCAAGGAAACGAGATGGTCTTGGCAGGGTTCAGGCAGAAGACCGTATGGGAGATTTGCGGAAGCAAAGGAGTAGGCAGCTGTGTGATCAATGGGAGCGGAGCCGGGGTTTGATGGGAGATCATTTGGAGTTGATGGGATCCAGGACCGAGCGAAGAGCGAGGTTTGGGCCTGGTGAAGGAGTGTTGGGGTTCGTAATCGTAACCACGGAGTTCATAAGGTCATTAGGGTTGATGAAGACTTGGGCACAACGGTGGGACGGAGTCACCGAGACAGCATCAGACGAAATGATATGGAACAAGAGTAGATTCGAGTGGAGGTACAAAATGATAACAAGAATGATAACAAAATGGAGACGAGACAAGACTGGGAGACTGAGATAAGACTGGGAGACTGAGATAAGGAAAACAAAACACGAAACACGAAACATGAGAAGGAAACAATCAGACCATAGGTAATGTTAAGCAATATCAAGACTAGAGTACAAAGAGCTACTCGACAGCTTATATACTGACTACTGGAGAACTTCGGGGTATGTCGGCTGCGGCAGCGGGGCTTGGCAGAGCTTGACGGAGTGGGCAGGTGTCGGTTGCGATCAAGGATCGGGCTGCGCTGATACGTTGATGGGATCATTGGGGAACGCGGGTCGCCCCGAGGTTGTCGTGATACTCTGGAATAGGTCGGAGGAACCAGGGTGTTGAGTTGATGATGGGTGGCGAAGATCGGGAACAGCAGGGGTGGTTCTTGGGGTTCGGGAGATCCAGGGTAAGTGTTAGTGGCTGCAGGGAAGGCACCAAAGTTGGCCAGGGGGCCGTCGGAGTTAGCCAGGGAGGTGTCGGAGTTAGCCAAAATAGGCACGGGGCATGGGCGGAAGTTCGGCGGAGCATCAGGGGTTTTTTGGGGGTTCGGGGGGTTGATGGACGATGTGCGGGGGTTCAGGGGACGGGTCGTGACACAGGAGACCTAAAAAGAGGACCTAACACTAGTTACTAGATAGGGTAGCTGGCAGTAGGAAGTTAATAGTTGAGGGCAAGTCAGTGACCATCCCAGAGAACTAGAGCAAAAGTTGTGTTGTGGAGTGAAGTCGAAAGAAGTCACTATTGCTAGCAGAAGTCACTATTGCTAGCAGAAGTCACTATTGCTAGTGGAAGTCGCTAGTGACAATAAGGAAAGAAAAAGGGTAAAGACCAATAATGTCACTAAGACAAAGCACCCTCTTAATGGAGGTAGGGGAGAGTGAGGGAATAAGGTAGAGACAGGGAAAGGCAGTAACAGGAAGACTAAAAATCAAGGGACAAATGTAAACTGGTCGCTAGCCATAGTCGCTAGCATTGCTAAGTCAGATTAACTAAAATAGGCACCCACAGTTGGCACCACACTAAGTCAAGGTCAAAGTCAAGAAGGCTTATTGCTAAGCCTGGGTCGAAGGCGATAGAAGAGCAAAAGAAGCAAAGTGAAATCTCTTGCTGGTAAGCTTAAAGATAGCAGTTCTCTGATTGTTCCCTTTTCTAGTGTCTATGTACAATCAGTATTTATACATTTCAAAGTATAGTATGGGAAAGTAAACAAATAGGCACCACTAGCAATGGCATCTGTCACTGTGTTTATGGTGCATACAAGGTGTCAGTCTGTAACTAAGTGAAAAATCATAGGCAAAGTCTTGGCAGCACCTAATTGCGAATGGAACCAAAAAAAAACAAGTCCGATGTCAATACCTGAAGCGTAGATGCCATTCAATGTTGGTAAGCTTGGCAAAAGAAATGATAGTAAAAAGGTACGCATCTGATAATTTGTCCATATATAGTAAGAGAATGCTGTTTTGTTGCTAGAGTTGCTAGGGTCACTAATAATCGTCGCTAGGGAGGGTCTAGGCCTTGATGATTTAGGCCCAAGTTCCAGACTCCATGTGATGTTTCTCATGATCAGTAAGTCTTGTGGTCACTAAAGTCTCATGCTTTGGTCCAATCCTTGGGCTAGGTCTTGTGTGCTGAGTGTTGTGACTTGTGTCGGATTCAAGGTAGTCAGCTGCTGCTAAGTCCAAAATGCCAAAAAAATGGTGCTCAGCAATAACTGGGGCTCATCACTGTGATTACAATTACAAACCTCCAACACTCTTTCACCAACTCCAGACCTCACTACACACTTGGCTCCAAACCCTATCAATCCTCATTGATCCCCCATCAGAACTCCAGCTCCACTCCCATCATTTGCATAGCCTCTGCCTCCTCTGCACCTGCAATACTCACATACAGACTTATGCCTGAACCCTGCCAAGCCCGTCCCCCTTCCCCACAACTCATTCTCTACTCCTCCAGACCTCCCCAGACTTGCTCGGATCAATTCCCACTAACTATCCTCACAAGTCCCCAGTGTTTGGAACACCTCTGAGTGCCTAGTTGTCAGTGCAGGGAATCACATCTGCCTAGTAAGGACTTGCTCAGTGTAGCTGAGCCCCCATGGTCAGTGGAACCTGACATAATCTCAAGACTCTACCTTACCCCATTTGTGATGTCTGCATGTGCCTTGCACACATATTCACCAAACAATTCCAATGTCTATGGTTGACCCATGCCTGGAAACCCTTATGATTCATATGGCCCTGCCCAATTTGCCAAGGCACCCTGAGTCATGGATCTGACACCAAGCATCCCTTCCACTCTGGTTACACCCATACAATGGCTCTCTCCATGGACACCCTCCCCAACCCATGCCCAACCCTACAGCACTCCTGCAAACCACCCTTCCCATACCTTCTCTGCCAGCTCGGCTTCCCCGCAAAGACCAAACCTGGCATCACCAAGGCTTCACCCAGACCCCAGCAACAATTCAGTCCATTGCTCAACAACTTCTCCAACACTGCACAACAGATCATCTGAATTTCACCCACAACCCTCCCCAAGAAAAGACCACCCTCCAAGCTAGCCCTGCCATCAATTGGAATCAAGCTCAACCTAGCAGCCCCACCCACAATAATGCAAGATTCCAAGACCAATACTATGCCCCAAATTATAGAAACCACTTCCAGGATCAGTTAGGACTCCCTGGCTGACTCAGCTGTCACTTCTGCCCAACAAATGAAAGGAGCCCAATGCCTCTGACCCAACCCCAACAACTCTGGAACAAGACTAAGAAATCCCCAAGCTTCTAGGTGATCAAGAAAGGGAGGGATATGCCCCTCTGCCCCAACTCTTGAAGCACAACCCCAAAATTGACAAGGAGAACCATGGCACCCCAACTCTCAATAAGGAACAACTCCAGAGTCCCACCCACTACTTCGACACCCCCCCATTTGATCTGGAACCTCCAACATCAAAGATCCTTGATGCCAACCCTCCCCACACACCATCAGATGTGGACCCCACCATCAGACTATGCCACCTCCCACATCAAGAACCCCCAGCATAGGAGTTGCCCTGCCAGAACAAACCATAGGAAAGATGGCCCTATACAAAGTAGTTCCCCAGGGTACTCTAAATTTGCTAACCTGTTCATATAAGGGAGGGAGAAGCCCCACCATCATCCCAGAGACCATTGATCAACCCACTCAAACATTCTGATGACCCAAAGAGCATATGCTCTGACATTCTTGGAGGACTTCCCTGCCAGGATCAACAACCCAAATAACCCTGCGCTGACTCAAAGCTGCCCTGATCCACCCCTCTGACCCACTCCAGACCCTAGCAACACAACTCCAGGGCCCCCACTTCGACTCTGACATCCAACCAAGGGGACCTATGACACCAGCTCAACAATGAGGCCCCTGTAGCTCCAACCCCACAAGCATAAATCACCAACCACCAGCTCCATACAACCCTGCCTCTATGCCAGAAGATGTCTATCAAGCAGGGACCACACCAACGGAGTACCCAGAAACAAACCCCATGCAAAGTAATCTCTCCAGAGTACCCTAAAGTTGCTGATGCCTTTCCCAAGAAGCAAGCAGTGCTTCTCCCCATTGCCACCCACCCTGAATTAACATCTAAAAAACCAAAGGATGTCACATGCTGCAATCCTGCCCTTGGAGTCCTAGCTCCACCACTGTCCCACTCCCCTCCTCCAATGCAAAATGCTCCCCAAGAAGAGAATAAACTCTAGGACCCTTGAAGTAGCTCCCCCCCAAAATTCACAACACCTCTGGCGAATCCAACCACACCCAATGGAGACCAACCCTGAAGCCAAGAATAATGAAGTGGCCCCACTGACTCCACTCCAACAATCAAGGGACCAATGATGCCCTCCAAAGAAGCGACCAACCCCCACCCACATTTGCAACAACCTCCAGACTGCTCCAGAGCACAAATAAAGAATTGCCCCAACCCCACCATGACTCCCAGGGAGTCCAAACCAATGCTCCCCTGCAATTGACTTCCCTGCTGCCCTCCAACAATTGTGAATGACCATCTCCCCCCAATGCAGCAAATATTTCACACAGAGGGACAATGGCCAGACTCACTCAAAACCTTGGAAGGCAGCTAGACCTGCTCCCCCCATCCAAGCTTGGCTCTAGGAGCCACTGCCACTCTTATACAACAATTCTGCTGCTCAGTGGTAACATCCATCAAACATCTACTTGTCATGCTAACACAAACCTAGAGGAAAACCCTCACTCCAGAGCTTCCCCTCCGATTTGTGACACAACCCCACTAACAAGTTAAGACCCAATCCCAACCCCCACATTGACCCTGGACCCCTGGTACTTGTGCTTGGAATGGCAGACCAACAAAATGCACCTTGAACCTCTTCCTCTGCCCTGCACCACCCCCAAAGCCAACACAACCAATGAACCCCCCACCAAGTGACCCTTGTATTAACTCTGGACTGCTAACTTTTTCCCTGATGAAAGAAACACCTACCCCCAGAAGGAACTTGTTGTGACTGATCACCCTGAACCCCGCCCCCTCATCATCAATACTCCAGAGCACACCAAAGCACCACCAGCCATTCCCCAACTAACCTCCATGCTGCTCCTGCCCAAAGAAGCATCCTCCAATACAACCCCAACAGCCCTCCAAACTCTAGGGAGTGTTAGAAATATGTAAGACCCCTCTGTCCATCTCTGGACTTACCCTTAGCCAGGAAAGCAATGTCACATAGATGACCTAGAACCCACAAACCTCGACTCTGGACCAGAAGGAACTTGCTGGGACTAATCACTCCAAACCCTGCCCCCTCATCATCAACACTCTAAAGCACACCAAAGCACCACCCGAGCATGCCCGCCCATAGATGCAATACTCCAGAGCACAACTTTGACCAGAACCAACACTCTGGAGCACAGCAAAGCCCCAATCCCAAGTGCCCTTCACCAAATACAATACTCCGGAGCTCGACAAAACCCCACCATGCACAACCCCACCCAAATGTAAACCTCTGGGCACTCCCAACCAAGGAATTGCAACCCTCACTCTAAGGGAGTACCTCCACCTCCACCCTGACCAAACCCACAGCATAGATGGCATGGAAAACAACCCCCTGCCAACTTGCTACAGGGACTACCCTACCCCAGGGGCTCTGCCACTAAGCCACCAGGGACTCCCTCCTCTGACCAACTACGCCCCAAGGATGAACCTCACCCCACCACTCCCATCATTGTTAAAAAGGACCTCTGCCACCCCACCACCCGTGTTAGCATAAAGGCCAAACCCCCGGAAGACCTTTGCTCCTCCTGCCAGCTGCACCAACAAAAGACTGAAGCCCCGACCACCCCAAACACACATTGAAGACTCGGAGGTCCACCCCCTTAAACCAGCACAATGCACATCTCTGCTGCAGACTGAAGAAAACCCCTACACCCTAGGTCCAAGACTCCGAGAATCAAATCCAGCAATGCCACCCAAAAACACCATGGAACTCCACAGGAAGACTCCCAACACCCCCGCTGAGCCTTGGGAACTCTTTCTATGGCGCTTTGCCCCATCCTGACAACTCCGGGACTAGCCAACACAGACGGCATTAGTGGGCTTAACCCCTGCCTCTGGATCCACTAGGGATTCAACTCCCACCAGCACCCCTATGTGTTTCACTTACCTCACCCTCACACAAATTAAAGTCTCACTTCACACACCCAGGAACAACGAAGATGCATTGGAAGTACAAAAAGATATAATACAAGGTGGAATGGGGCAGCAAACTTGAAGACAACAAGAAACAGGGCCTGACCACCCCCTCACTTTTCCCCCAGAACCCCCACCACCCTCACCCCCAAATCAATCTCCATCTGGGCCCACACCACCGCTAAGACCTCTACCAACTCTGGCAAAGCCTCCCCTGCATCCACTGCCACTTCCCACCATGACCCTAGGGCCACCGTGTTATGCTGCCAATGCCCTGCTAGCAACCTCCCCACCCTTGCCATCCCCTGCTGCAACTCTGGAGGCTGACCCATGGACATCTGCACCAACCCATCTTGGATCGATGCAAATGCTGCAGAAGCACTGTCCAAGAGAACCTGGTGCTCCCACACTCAGCCTGACCCCAAAAACAACTCATTTTAGTAACAGACAGAGAATTTGGAAAGACACTTATGAAGGATCCCTGCATGCCCTGAAGCAGCCTCATTGGCCAGCCAATCCTCCCTCTGCCTTGCTACCTCCAACTCTGCCCACAGTGAACCACCCTCCAGTGCCATTCCCCATTCCTCCACCTCCTCCATAGGCCACACCTCCCGCTGCATCTGACACTCCCACAAGCCCTGTACCTCTGGTGCTCACTCTATCGCCACTCACACTGAGGTGTTCTGCACCTGCTCCAATGCCTTCTTCTCTGCCTGTGCCGCATCTCAATCCTCCCTCGCCTATCGAAGCTCCCCCTCCTGTGCCATCAACGCTGTTATTAGAACCTCCACCTGCTTGCAAAGAAAGACCTCCATGATTGAAGGCATGGGCTCTGGAGAACTTGATGCCTGTTCCAAGGGCATGCCCAGGATAGAAGAGTAAATGTGAGACTCCAGAGGGCCTGCCATCAGCTTGTGCCCCTACAGCCTCTTGCTGGGCCCTGCCCCTGATGGTGGGGAAGCTCTCTGCTTCCCACAGTCTGCTGCTAAGGACACCCCCTCCCTCCGCCCACTCTGTGGAGGCTCCACCTGCCCTGCAGACCACTCCGCACTCCCCTCCCCCAATACCTGGGTCTTCCGCACCTTGCCCAGCTGACCCTGCACCCAGTTCTTGTCCCACCCCTGCTCCGTGGCAATGCATGCCACTCGCCACTCCAACAAAATTGAGCACTTCTCATGGCTCATGTGACACAGAAGGCAAACAGAAGTGTCACATCGCAAGCCCACAGAAGGCACATCAAAAATGCAGGCCTTGCCCTGCCATGCACAGATAACACACTAAAGACAACGGATCAGCACACATGACAAAAGAGAACTCAAAGACTCACTGGGGCCTCATTTTGACACCATTCTAGCATTGGGGGGCCCCGAGCTCACACCAGCACCCTTGCAAACTCCTCCACCATCACCTCCACCTAAGGGATTTGCTGCAATGGTGGGACCCCTTCTGCATCCCCTGCTGCCAATTGGTGCACCACGGGATGGAATTTGGCCCGCCTAGGACCCCCCGAGGAACCCACCACCGCCATGGACAACTCTGCAAAACTCCATCAGCCACTCCAAGAAAACAAGTCAATACTGCTCACAACTCCAGTACATGGCACCAGCTTGGTGCCAACACTCAAACTCCTCCCCCTTGCTGTCATACACAATCACCTTGTCTGCATCTGAAAACAATGGGGCAGGGGAAGTGGCTGAGTAACTGGGAGAGGACATGACAAAAGATTTGGGAAGCCCCAGGGTACATCCAAGGCTTTTTAATTGATTGGGAAGAACCCCCTAATGAAGCAGCAGCCATGCTTTGACTTTGCCTCCCATGCCACCATCACTCACTGCAGATTGATCAATATTACTTGGCTTTGATTCCCATGCCCCTGCCAATCCCCAACCCACTCCCCATGTCTCAAGGGTCTCAACACTGAAGGGGGGGTGATGTCATGACCCATTTCCTGGACCCCCGTACATTGCCCAACAAACCCCCATCTTCCCAGAACCTCCCCCGATGCTCTGTCAAACTTCTCCAGCACTCTGTGCCTACTCTGGCTAACTCCAATGCATTCTTAGCTAACTCTGATGGCCCCCTGGCCAACTCTGATGTCTTCCCCACAGCCACCGGCACTTCTCCTAGATCTCCTGAGCCCCTGGGACCACTCCTCCACCATGCCTGACCCCATTACATGCCATCAACTCAACACCCTGGCTCCTCTGACTTACCTTGGAGTATCACAACAACCTTGAAATGGACCACGTCAACAATTGATCCCATCAACATATCAACGCAGCCCACCCTCTGGTTGTAACTGACACCCGTCGACTCTGTTGAGCTCTGCCAAGCCCTGCCACCACAGCCGACATTCCCGGAGCTCTCCAGTAGTCAGTATATAAGACGTAGAGTAGCTCTTTGTACTCTAGTCTTGAGATTACCTGCCTTACCTGATGTGTTTCTGATTGTTTCTTCTCGTGTTTTGTGTTCTGTGTCTTGTTTTCCTTATTCTCAGTCTCCTGGTCTTATCTCGTCCCTATTCCATTATCATTTCATTATTGTTCTGTGTCTCCGCCTGAATCTATTCTTGTTCTTGTCTCGTCTCCATCTCATTTTGTTTGACTCCATCTCATCTCATTTGATTCTGTCTATTGTGTTCAAGTCCTCTTGACCATAATGCCCCCACAAATTCCGCGATTATGATTACAAACCTCCGACACTCTTTCACCAACTCCAGACCTCACTACACACTTGGCTCCAAACCCTATCAATCCTCATTGATCCCCCATCAGAACTCCAGCTCCACTCCCATCATTTGCATAGCCTCTGCCTCCTCTGCACCTGCAATACTCACATACAGACTTATGCCTGAACCCTGCCAAGCCCATCCCCCTTCCCCGCAACTCATTCTCTACTCCTCCAGACCTCCCCAGACTTGCTTGGATCAATTCCCACTAACTATCCCTCACAAGTCCCCAGTGTTTGGAACACCTCTGAGTGCCCAGTTGTCAGTGCAGGGAATCATGTCTGCCTAGTAAGGACTTGCCCAGTGTAGCTGAGCCCCCATGGTCAGCGGAACCTGACAGTGGGCACATGCACATCATACCCCACAGACATATGTTGCAAGTATAATGAAGGCAAATGCACTATGACTCCATGCCCCTGGGGCCACCCTTATAGCTGTGCCACATGCAGAAAGATGGGTGCACTCATGGCCCCTTCCCCACACCTCTGTTTCTCAACTTCCACACATCTCCTCTGGGAGCAGTATCATATAAACAATCCAATAAAATATGCTGCATTCACCATCTCTCCTGGCCTGACAGGACATCAGTCAACAATGGCATCCCCACTGAGGAGGCAAGCATTGTATATGACATGATTGATTAGGCTATTGCCAATCTCATGGCATCAGGGCCTGGGTCCCTGATGATCAAACTGGACCTAGAGTCTGCATTTTGTCATATCCCAGTATGAGTTGAGGACTGGCCTCTCCTAGGCTTCACATGGATGGGCAAGTTTTATCATGACACCATTCTTGGCTTTGGCTGCTGCTCAGCTCCTTACATCTTTAATCTCTTTGCTGAGACCCTGCATTGGATCATGCAGAACAACATTCTAGCTCATGTACATCATTACCTTGATGATTTCTTGTCAATCTTTGCAGCTATCATGCCACTTGATTCTGTCCATCAATCTCTCTTGTGGGCCCTCAATCTTGGCTCACAGCTTGGGCTGTCATTCCAGCCATCCAAGGATTGTCGGGCCAGCAACCGCAACCACAATTGAATTCTTGGGACTTGAACTTGACTCAATTGTGATGGAAGTATGCCTCCCCAGCAATAAGCTCACTTATCTCATACAGCTCCTTGACACATGGATTGGACACACAACCTGCACATGCTGCAAACTAGACAAACTCACCAGCTTTTTACAATTTATGTCACAGGTTATTCCCTTGCATGCGCCTTCCTTTGCAGGTTATATGACTTCACCACATCTTTCCCAGCATCTCAGTTTATATGTCATCACATTCCAAAAGTGGCATGCTGTGACCTCAAGTGGTGGTGCTCTGTTGCAACCAACGGGAATGGCATTTGCCTCATTGGCCAGTCCCGTCCCACAGTCAACATCTACACAGATGCGAGTGGTAAGAAAGGCCTCAGTGGTCACTTAGGGAAGGAGTGGTTTGCGGCATGATGCCCTAGACAACTTAGACCTGAGCATATCCAGGTCAAAGAAATGTTTGCTGTCATATATGCGGTCCTGTGCTGGGGGCCGCAACTGACAGGCTGTCACATCATTTTCCACATAGACAATGATGTGGTCTACAACGCGATTTGCGATCTGACAATCAGATCGACCCCAACAATGAAACTCATGCGCCACCTGATTGCCCTGGCCTGCCACCTCAATTTCTCATTCTCTTCCAGTTGGTTATCTTCTTCCAATAATTTGATTGCTGATGCTGCATCTCGTTTTTCCTTTTCCTGCATGTTTTCCATTGCCCCATGGTTGAACCTCGAGCCTTGCTCGAAACACCTCCAACTTGGTGGTATGAACAGCATCGGCACCTTCCCAAAACCGTCTCATTCTACTTATGGCATGGCCTTGCCACAAGTACACGAAAAACTTACTCAACAGGGCAATGTCAGTTCATCCAGTTCACCCAGCTCCATAGTCTCTACAACAGCAATGGCTCCATCTTACTGGCATCTCAGCCTGCAAGCCTCTCATGGGTTGCAAGCCTTTGGGGACGCGTGCAACCTAAGACAATCAAATCCTATCTTACAGCAGTTCGGTCCCTACACACCGACGCAGGCCTCCCTTTTGATGCCATCGACTCACCCCTTGTACAGCGTCTCATCCATGGATTTCAATGCTACCACGGCGAAAAGGAACGCAGGCCAGTCCAACCAGTCACCCTCCCCATACTCACGGCACTCCTTGCACAGCTTTGGCCCGGTGTCACCCCTGGACACACCATCATCTATGCTGCCTGCTGCCTCGCCTACTCAGGCCTGCTACACAGCGGGGAGTTTACCACAGGAAAAGGGGGCAAATTTAACCCTAGCCTCAACCTCAGCCGCGACTGCGTCCCCTTCCTGCCCGACTTTACCAATGCTACCCACGTGCATGTCACCCTCCCAGCCTCCAAGACTGACCCCTTTCGCAGAGGCGTCACCATCACCGTCGCGGCAGCTCCCGGCCACCCCACTTGCCCGGTCGCAACCCTCAAGGCCATGTTCACAGAGATCCCACAAGATCACAATGCACCTCTCTTCAAACAACCTGATGGGAAACCCCTGTCATACTCATACTTCGTCAAAGGCATTTGTGAGGTGCTCACACTCACCGGTCTCAATCCCGACGTGTTCGCGGGACACAGCTTTTGCCGGGGTGCTGCCTCCGAGGCAGCAGCCGCGGGTTACTCTGATTATGGAATCCAGCTTCTCGGACGCTGGCGCAGCGACGCCTACAGGCTCTATGTAGAAAACGACACAAACCGCATCCTCCAGCTCTCGTTTCTCCTCCATTTGGCCCACACTCAAGTCACCCCTTTCGAACCTCCGGCTCTTAGGGGCTTCACTGCTTGGGCTTGAGTTTCGTCCCCTCTGTCAAGGGGTCGACTCGAGAACTTCTCGGATTCAGAAAAAAATCATATTTTCTCACGCAAACCCCGCGCAAGCTGAGAACTTGAAGAAAAACTAATCTAGGTATCACATCAAGTAACTCCTACCTAGCGAATCGTACGACCGAATTAATGTGAGAATTAGATCAGACATGGGAAAGGTCACGTGGGTACAAAAGTCGAGGACAAGAACCGCTAAAAAGGGTAGTAAAACCTCAGTCTACTAAAGTAGATCTCGGAATCTCAATATCTATACTTTCCTGTGTCAGTCTGGTGTCAGTGCTGATATTCACAATTTGATCCAAAGCCTTTTCTGCGTCGAGATCTGGTGCTTGTTCTTTGATGTCGATAAGATGAGATGCATCAGATTTATCCTGATCTGCACTACCTCTAGACTTTTCCCCACAACAGTGTTGTTCTAGAGTTCATGCGCATATAGAGGAAATAGAAATTTTTGCCCTCTTATACTATGTGTACGTAGCGCTCAGCGCTAAGCTATCTTACTCCATGTGATCTGCAGGCTTCGATCTTCCCCGCACGACGTCCAATTGTTTCGAACTTCGTGCATATCAGTGGTCTCGACTACATTTCAAAGCTAAAATCTTGTTTAGGGAAGCTGGACGAAATTCTCAGATAAGCTTATTCCCATTGGCTCTGGATGAGATCTGTAAGAGGCTAGATTCAAGGTTCTCTCTTCCAATATGCATTTACTGTGAGATGGAAACGTTTACATTGCATCTGTCATACAGATATTGGCAGATCATCTCCTTTCTTTCCAGATTTTGGTGGTTCTGACTACTCTCGCTTGAAGGAATTAATGCTCGGCGCGTGTATGGTGTCTATACTTCCATCTCTGCAGTGTTTGTACTTGCTAAACCGACTAACCGCAGCTATTGGCAATTATTTGAATTTCCATTGTTCTTGACAGCATGACGACTGCTCATACAGCGAGACGATTTGCGTGTTCAATCGACTGGTTAGGCCAGATATAGTTATCCGGACACTCAACATAGAACATAATCCTACCAAACCGAGTATCCAGTCTGAACTACAGAAATCGCTTATACCCGTTGAATTGGCCAACGTGCAACATGGAGTTGGCTATAGATTCATTTTCATCTCTAGCTATTCCGTTTTGGTGATGGTGTTGTCCAAGTATCCCGAACTTACTTAGCCTGATAATCCTGTCTTGCAGATTAGGAACCAACGAGAGATTCGCTAAAAGGACATAAGGTTGATATGGTCATTCAGACACTCAACATAGAAAATAATCCAAGCCGTCGAAGCCGAGTATCCAGTCCGAACTACAGAGATCGCTCGTACCCGTTGGATTGATGAAAGTGCGACACGGAGTTGGCGATGAATTCATTTTTCATCTCTAGCCATTACGTTTCGGTGATGGTATTGTCCAAGCATCCCGAAATACTTAGCCTGAGAATCCTGTCCTGCAGTTTATAAACCAACGAGAGACCGCGAAAAGGACACCAAGCTCTTTTCTAACCTGCCCCAACATGAAACTTGAGTCCTTGTTGTTCACCTTGGCCGTATTGGTTCCTCGGATCGTGGTTGGAACACCCACAAAAACTTCCGCTGGGCCTCACAACCCAAGGGTGACCATAAATATTAGTGGGACATACATCTGGCGAAAGATCTTTGAACTAGATAATAGGAAAAACAAAGGTAATTCTGTTTGTCTTGAAGCCTCCACTAAAGGTAGTGCTCACTCACGTGGTTAGCCTCCGTTGACTATAGCTATAAAGTCACGGAATCAGGATTGTACAACTCTAGAACCTTCAACAATGACCTCATGGCAGGAATAAAGAATTATCCACCGAATTCTACTCAATTCGAACCGAACGCATCGTATAGCCCCGTTTTTATCGGCTTCAGGGAAAGAAACGGCAATTCAGATGACGACGTTTACAACGTCCTTCAGAAGGTAGTCCATGAACAAAAAGAAGATATCGATTCTTTCTCTAAGTCGGAAAACCGCAAACGTAAGTCACCTTTGTTCAATCAAAACTAGAGGAGGTGGACTAGATCTTTGACAGTTACGGTTGGCGCTGGAACCAGGGTGATACTATACCAGCGTGTTTTTGAACTCCCTGGCATAATGGTCAAGACGGGCGTTTTGAAGTGGACGCCAAGGCCGCTCCCTGTCCATAACGTGGCGGAAAATGTGACTATTGAGATGGTGATGATGCCAAGGAAGTATCTCAAAGAATTGAAGGTATGTGTGCCACAATCCTTGCATCATGAACAGCGCAGATGCCAATCCTGCCGAAACAGGCCGTCTGTTCAGATATTCGGGGTGATGCACCTCCTGACCGTGTTCGAGACTGGTTCGGAGGAACCACTGATATCAACGATACGTATGGCGGGAAGTAAGTGCTTCTGATGTATCTTTTAGTGGTTAGGAACGGAAAAAAACTGATGCCCTCCCATAAGGTTTTGTTGGATTGTCCCCGTGATGACGACGAATGTCAATGAGGCACAGACGAGAGTTGAACTCTCGCTGCCTCAGAAGGCAGATCCGAGATATGTCAATCTCGCTCAGGGGACTAAAGGAAGCCAAATCTATTTGCATCCTATCAGACAAAGCGACAAGAATTTGTTCATTTCTGGAGTGACTTTGGCTCGATTCGAATCAGACAAATATTCCTCCTTGAATAACACGATCTGGCCCGGCCTTCCCAAAGGTTATACTCGTAATATCAACAGGAAAAGACAGGCAAAGGGTCAATACCTGTACTTAGTATGGCGATTGGAGAGAACCTACATGTAAATGCGCCTTCCGGCTGGTTGATTTGCATTGGTCGATTGAAATTTTGGTATACTCACTTTTGTTCAATATTTCATCTACAAGTAGTTTGTGTTGATGTTTTTACACCATTGTGTCCCGTACTGTTCTGAATACATGTTTCTAATTCAAAACATCTTATGAAGACCAGCAGCAATTACTGATATGAATTTTCATGAGAAGCCACCTACCAAGATATGCTGATGTGCTTGAATATTAAAGATTGTGTTCGCTGACTTGTTGTCCTCGACTGCTACTTGTTTGTCTCTTCACACCAGTGTGGCTTCTTAAAATGTGGCTTCAGCCACAGTTTTCAGAAATTTGTTTAGAATTGAACTGAACCAACCACTCATGCTCCCAATGTTTCATCATTCATTAGAGTATGCTTAAGCGCTCTATGGCTGTTAGCTGCTGGTAACACGACCGGACAACTTGTGGTAGCAAGCCCACATGAACGAATGGAGCGGCCATCACTGCCAGTATACGTTCAACAGGTAACCAGATCAAATTGAATCAAATGCAAAGGGAAGAAAGCACTAAATGCTTGAGTGCAACAGATCTGCGAATTGAGATCAAAGCGTCGCTAATGGCTACATAAGTCAGATTGTTGTTGGACTGTATGAATAGAGATTCACGGAATGCAGGTACTGTATGAAGGGAATATCAATAAAAAAGGTTGTGTGTGTGAGCCCCAATCAAAGTCGACTATGCAATGTTAACGGTCACAGGTCCGCGCCGGTTGTGAATCGAATCCCCTGTCTACACACTGACAACAATTGGTCCAGCTAGCTAGCGAGCCGATTGAGAAGAGCTCTGATTAACGAGCGTTGAAGAAGGCCTACTGGACGGGTAACATGTATAGGGACTCAAGAATGTAAGCTTAGATAGCTCCAACTTCAAGACAACTATGCAACAGTCATCGAATGTCGTCAGATTCCATCGCGGATAGTCTGTACACCGACGGAAATTGGCTAGGGTTACGCAGGTCCCGCCCTGATTATGTTCCAGTCAGGTAATCTGACCGTGAAGAACTTATATAGGAGCGCGGTGAAATAGGACTATCAAGGTGTTGAGCTGGGTACGATGATACTGCGGTCGATGAGTCATAGAAGGTATAGCTCGTCGCGTGGCGCGTGTTTCTCGAGGAGTTGGGGGAGCGAGGGATCGCGGTATATTGTTTGGCCACTTGGGTCGGTATTGATGTCTTCCAACCAATTGAGATGAGACGGTCTTATAGAGCAGCTACATACGCAGTTCGTGAGTCGATCTTGAGGAGTTTATATGGTATTTGATGTACTTGACGAATAATCCTGGCAAGCTTGAACTTCTGAGGACGTCAAGAGTAAGTTTGAAGGGAAGGGAAGGAGCGAACCTCTATGCCGGGCCACAATAATATCCATCCAGAAAACATACACATCATCCCTTGTTTCATGGCACCACAAATACTGAATATGATTTGAATGAGGGCGGGGGATGATCATGCGCAGATAATCCATCACTCGTAACTGGTGGGTATCATCAGGTATGAGTCCGTACATCCATATCTGCAGACAAGTGGAGACTCTGGTCTTGGTTCGTCCAGCATCCTCGACCTCTTACAATCTATTCTGCAGACTCGAGTATCGCATACCTCGGCGTAAATTGGTTGTAGAAAGGAGGGATTTGCCTGGGAAATTGCCGTTGGTACTTGGATCTTGAATAAGGAAAGCACGCGGCTTGCAGAAATAGCACTATTAGGAATAGAGATAGTGTTGGGCTGACTGCTCGCATGCGGTTTTAGCATGGTAAGAATCCGAGCGCCCATGATAGTAGGGAACGATTAAATAAGGCTGGACTCAGGGTATCTGTATGTTTCTCTGATGTCGATCGAGTTTTTTTATTTTTGATCATTTCCATCACCCGCTGGGGCCTTTCCCCATGTCGGGTTCTACTCTATGTACTGAATTTTTATACCTACATGTCCGTCGGTGGAGTTAGTTGGAGATCATTGTCCGATCCGGGATGATTAGATCACATCACGATTAGATCAAGTCATACTAAAGAGAGGATCAGAGGTAAGTACAAGGCGTATAGTTACTATACGACATCAAGCTCTGGCATCCTATCCTCGGCCCAAGTCCCAAGTGCACCAAAATATGCCTCGGGATCTTCGCCTCACCAGTCTCGCAATGCGAACCAGAAATGACGAACGTCTTTTCCAGCTTTGATTGCATGCTCATAACCTGCAGCCTCATGAAAGAGTGCCTGGACATGCAAGTTTCAAAAAAGCAATTGACATTGACACAGGAGTGAGAATAAACGCACCTTGAAATATTGTCTTGACCATGACATGCACTCCTCACGGTACTCTTTGGCGTCCTCGTCGATCCTCGTCATCGCAGGGGCAGCGTTTTCATCTGCCACCAGATTAACAGAATCGGCTATCAACGGATCGGACAGAATGGCTGGTACGATGCACCCCATTTCCCAGTCATAAATCGATGTAATAAGTGGTTGTCCAACTTAATCGACATGTGAATCCCAAAATCGCCGTGATCCGATACCATGCGATAAAACGAGGACTTTTCGTTGTCAGCAGGCAATATGTGATGAACAAGGCGCAATAAAGATTCTTTGGCTTTGGCGGCGATGGGACCAATGGTAGCATTATCGTCCTCCCACTCGATTATGACATCTACGTTCCCGATAGCCGCGTCGATCTTAGATATGAGTATGGCTAACCAGAGCTCTCGTGTAGGAGCAACGGGAGCCGGAAGAGACTCGGGCTTGTGTTCAAAGAGGCGGTCAAGGAACCGTTCAACGGCAAAGTCCGACGGAGGGTTGAACTCGAATAGCAAAGCGCGGATATGAGCTGCTTCCACAAGCAAATGTTTCTGTTCTACCAACCAACAGAATCAGCACAGCAATGAAGTAGATTGCTGACACGCACTCGATCATCCTGGCCAAGATCATACCCCTACATTATTTTGACCCTCTGCCTTCTGGACACAAACAATCGACGGTCTAGGATATCCTGAGGGACTTTCTGTCTGGGGTCCGCGTGCTGCATCGAGACGCGATGGTAAAGCAAACGAGATGCCAAAATATGCGGCTCAGAACTCAAAAGCTTATACGCTGCCGCCTCGAACTTGACCTCCATTACTTGTTTATGGAGAAACCCGCAGAAATCGGGAATGTTGACATCATCACGAGCCAGCCGTGCCATAATGTTCATCGAATTCGACAGCTTCATCTGAAAGCCCTAAGCCGTTGCGAGTTTCAGCTAATTGAATTGAACGGTATGATGGCGCTTACATAGTAATTGGCGCCTTGAGAAACGACGGGAATGTCAACTACAGTAGCACCGAGGTTATCTTCCATCTCTCGGATTAAGAAGTTCCCGTACTATACTTCTGGAACGGACTCTGGCCGTTGCGAACAAGCGTAAGCAAGTGCTCACCGTCAAAATCGCGTCCACATGGAAGGCCATTCGTCTGAAAAGTATTCGTCCATTCAGAAATCTGACAAAGTATGGACAACGGTGATTTCAGAGGGCCGCTAATTGGATCTCGTGATTATGATGGTGAAACCGACCACCATTCCATCAGATATGACCCCACAGTCTTGAATTACACCTACAGATGAGATGTACAGACTTGAACGCCCGGGAACATTCTGACTTAAGGGGTCCTTCCTGGAACTGCAAAAGATGATACAAGGAAGGAGGGCGTTGAAAGGGTGGGATGTAAGGGCGCTCGGACAGGATGGGAATGAGAGAAGAGACTGAGATAGATAGAGATGAGCAGGACACAGCGAGGGTGCAAAGAGGAAAGAACCCGAGAGTGGTAAGGGTACGACGAAAAAACAAAGTAAAAGCCATGGGTGGCCAATCGCAATTGCACCCACCACCATGGACATTGACTTTCTCGTAGAGACTCCCGAGCTTCTCGATACGATCCACAGTCTGGCTCACGAATGCCTCGTTAATCTCGAAAAAATCAATATTGGCGAGGGTGAGATCTGTGAGGACATAAACAAGATCGTTAGTTCGAGACAACGAAAGCTCAAGAACATAACGTCCTACGTACTTGCAATCGCATACGCCGGCCCAACGTCCACGATCTTCGGCGGCACACTCGTTGGCGTAACTACAAACTTGCCCCTAACCGACAGACTTAGCCTCTCCTCTACATCGCGTTGTGCAAGCAACACCGCAGCAACTCCATCGCTGACCTAATTTGAATGTGGAGAAAACGGTCTTCTGCAAGGTTATGTATGTGGGAGTACCTCGGGTGAGAAGGATGGAGACATGTTCGATAGTCTCTACACCCTCACGTCATCTGTCACGTTGCAGACATGTCACAGTACGATTTTATGTTCTTTTGGTGATGGCGGTGGAGACGATGGCGACGATGGCGGGGCATTGTGAGGTCGAAGATAGCTCGCAATGAAATTACATAGATGATATTGTCCCTTGCTTGATTGTTGAAGCTAGAAGGTAAAAAATACTCAAATTGTTGCTATCACAAGGCTTGTATGATAATCCTTGGGAATAAATATCGTAAAGATTTGTTGGGTTACTCGTTTGCTAGGTGCATGCACGAGCTATTCTGCAGGAATGAAATCGAAGAAAGTAACAAGTGATACATGTCATGACACGCAGTATCAGACAGTAGACAAACGGAATGAGAACTCATTATCGATCAGAGGGACTGGTCCTTGTAGTCGTAGAACGTGTTTTTATTCACTCGACCTCCATAGAGGAAGGTGTAAACTCCTTGAGGACGCAGCTTCCCCTTCTAAGCCCGCACAAGAAGGCTGTTGGAACAAGCTAGTCAGATTTGCAAAGTGGACAACGTACCTGTGCCGTTTCTGAGGGTTCCTTATGAAAAGTAAGAGCCTTCTTCAAGGATTTATACCATCCGACAGCACTCTTAGGTAATTTGTTTCTGCCAAAAGACCAGTCAAACAAGCGAAGAGGAATGTCGAAAGATACATACTTGGTGTACTGTGGAGCAGCTTGAACAACAGACTTTTCTGGTATAGCTGCGTATTGTGAGGTTCTATCACAAGCGACGCATTGAATCTAAGAAAACATACCATCTTCATCTAACAGACTCGCTTCAACAATAAATCTCTCGGTCTCTTCGACACCGACAGCTTCAACCACGTTCAAATTCATTATAAGGTGAAAAAACTGGTATATGCTGTCACGAACGATGAACTGCGGGGACCGTGAGCGGCGCTGATGCATTGTAGTCCACGTGACATGCGTGCGACAACGCTGAGGTCGACATCAACGGCGATGAGGAGGCACACAATTTGAATCAACAAGTAGTTCGGCGGTGCCGGGAAAAAACAGCTACATTGGCCGCATAAGAGTATTATATTTGCAGAGGCCATGATAGTGACTGGAAAGTCATAGGGTGTGCGCAACTTAGGCTGGGGACCGTCAGAGACGATGAGGAGGCGGCCATGAGGAAGTCCGAAGGAGCGATTTCAGTAACCAATTTTGGAGTCTTGTTAAAGTGAATGGTGGCATTGTGAAGCACTGGTATTAAGCATAGCAGGACAAGGGTGCAGGTAGACAACCTGGAAAACAGCAGAGGAGGATGGCAAGAAGAGAGTAAGAAGTGAAAATTTGACGTTAGCGAGGTGGATGTTGAGTAAGATTGGGGTATGAATCGTGGGAAGTCTCAGAAACAAAGTAGGTGTTGCAAATCAAATTGGGTTGATATATACATAGTCTCGAAATTCATATAACTGCTTTTATAGCGAGTGCCGGGGGAAGGACCATCAGGATGCCTACCTTATGCGCCGTAGTACCTATGGACCAGTTCGTCTGTACGTGGGGGCGACCCCATCCGATACCCATCTCTCTCTCGACATTCCCCAAAAGGAAAAAGGGGCCGGGAAGTTGTGTCCAAGTTGTGTCACTACTTTTATACGGCGCTATTCTCACCTTTTGGGTGGTTTAGTATGCTATGACCAGCTTCTGAGTTCTATTGGCCTGTCTAATCGGGCATGGTCAAGGAAGTTCAGCTGATCGGAACCTGATTTAGCAAACGATATTTTTTCGACAATCCGGCCGATTCTTTTTGAATATAACAAGTTTGAGCCAGCTTGCAATTTTTTTAGAGAGTTAAAACTACACTTTGCCAAACACAGACTAATCAAAAAAACTAGTTTCTCGAGCATGCACAGCTGCCCCAGAACAAAGCAGCAGGCATTCCAGACCAGGAGATACTTCAAACGAACACCTGGAATCTGAATATCCACCCTTGTACAGCCCAGATTGTGACCAAGATGTGAATCATCTCATGGAGAAACATACTGGTGAGTTTGAAGAATTTTGTAAGACTTCGAGATCTATGACTAGATTTAAGTTGTTGATCCATCAGTGCAGAGATAGGAAAGCGCATGGCAGCAAGGGGAACTACGCAAAGACTTCGTAAGTGTCCATTTGAGACTGAAAAAGCATAACTGACCGAATCATCAATAATCCCAAAGTTGTCCTTATGTGCAATTACCTCATCCTTTGAGGCCAGTCCGCACGCGCAGAATCCAGAGACCACGAGATTATTGAGTCGATCAGTTTCGACGAGATCATATTCACTCCTACAGAGCTCATCGACATCATCTGATGAAGAGGATTAGGAATAGGAAGCAGAGAGCGAAAGAGAAGGAGAAAACACTCAGGGACAGGTTCAAACAGTCACCACACTGCAGGTACATAGTACTCTAATGATGGACGTATGTCTGGAGTGAGAAGCTCCGCATTTGCAACCCTGAGAGAATGAGAATCCGTCAATCAGGTGACGCCGTCAACAACTTGCGATAAAAACATTAGGAGTGCTCAGAACCAATTTTTAGAAAGCAATTGAAACTCATAAGATGGTCAAATCTTCAGAAACCTCATCACGTTGATAAATTTGAAAAAAATGCATATGCCAAAGCCCCTGCCACACTAGAGCGGGATCCTGTCCATGAGAAAAGGGAGGAAGAGGTCCGGATGATAATGCAGATTGTTAAAAACTACTAACCAGAAATGATAATCACCCATCCGATTGAGCGAAAAAATTTGTGAATATACTTCGTATTGAGCGCTGCTTTTCATCACCTACATAAGTATCTCTGTGAACCATGACAGTACCGGGTGACGAGATTCTCCGATTGAGTCATACTCTTCCAATAGTTGTCTTGAGCCGGAAAGTTCCTGCGTGGATCCGAACGTAAACATCAGGGGTTTCACTGTGACAAGATCAATCATAATGAAACGTCGATTTAGTGCCTAGTGACACCCTTGGGCGTTTCTGAGTACTAATTTAAAGATCCTGTATATTCAAGCCAACGATCCCAAGTGCAACTCTGAGTGAAAGCTCTCTCGGTATCTACACAAGATAGGCAGAAGGAAGGCTGATTGAGCTATCTGGTGGGCGAATGTTACAAAAATCGAGAACAAATTTGCGTACGCCCACAGGTCACGTACGAGAAAAACAGTCAGCCATATATTTCTCTGGATAACAGTTCGACTCCGTCCATTTTTTCCTCGACTTGTTTTGTATCTTGACCTCGAGGATGGCAGTGGCGCAAAGTCAGTGATTCCGTGAGTTCAGTGGTTCCTCACATCGTGAATATGTGCATAGGATATGATGCAGAGTGTTGGAATGCAAAGTACTGCAATAGAAGTACAAGAACGGGAATACTATACATCTGGCTTCAACAAGAACAAAGGCGGTAAATAGATCCAATCTTTCCAAAGATAAGAGCCTCTTCGAAAAGGGTACGTCAGAAGAAACGTCATATCGACTGTCTTATCCGAGGATTGGACAACAACATATCGCCGATTTTTGTCTGACACATTGAAGATCAAAGATCAGCCATACGGAACTGTCCTCTTTCATTCATGCGTGTGTCATAGAAACACACGCTAGAGCATGTCGTGAAAGGGATGAAGATTATCCCGCACGGTGTAAGAGATATACTTTGTCATCTCCGCACGAGCAGGTAAAACCTTCATTTGAAACAAATCAATGATTGCCATGGTCAATTGCTACTGCCTGGAACACAGCATGCAAGAGTAGTCATGTTAACGATCTGATTTGTTCCAGAAAACTATTAGGCGCCCGATATTCGAAGCCCCTCCGACACAGTCGACCTGCGCAAGTGAGGTAGTCGGTAAGTATCTTTATCAGTATTTGGAGGGAGGGATGAAAACGTCCTGATCGACTGTCAGAAACATTCTGCCTACCCATAAACCTGAAGATATGGCAAAGTTATCCTAGTGGACCTATGGTTATGAAAGCGGCCGGTGTGGCGATGAACATATTGAGTGTTACCGGTGTTCATCCGGATCGCCTTTTACGCCGTTGCTTCACATTGCAACGATCGCAACCCGGCCACAGAGAAGGATGTTGCATGTAAGTACTATATGAAAGAAGTCTATTGCAAAACTAAGCCCTTCCTGTTTGAGGAGGTACACGTGATCGAAGCGCAAATCCCTAACATATTTCTCATTATTTCTCTTTTCTATTTTAGGATGGATTGCCAACTATTTTTTCTGTTCTTCCGCCACCCTTGCTCACGCAGATGCCAGTGAGTCCCATTGGAGCCAACAATAGCAACTAGGTCACAATTCCTCAATGCAAAATGACAACTAGCATTCGCGAAGCTGTTCCTGAGCCCTGTGCATACGTGATACTCATCGAACATTGCGCAGGCTTTCTGGTGATCGAGTACTTGGGTCCATTTCAATCATTTCAATGTGCGTTGAGTTTCGTACCTAGCCATATTCATTATATTCAGAATTTTGAAACATCATCTCAATTCCAGAATTCTATATAATCATCCTAATCGGGCGTCTATAATCTCTATTGTCTCCGACTCGTTTCACCCAGTAGGATAGCCATCTACACCTATCCCACACCTTTCCCAACAAGGTTATAAAAAAGGGATCGTGTGCTGGAAGTGCTCAGGCCTTGTCCCTACGGCCCACTTACCCTACAATGTCGCTCCCTACGTCTCCCCGGTCGATCCGATTCCGCCGCCCATCGTCTCCACTACGTTTTGAGAGCATTGTCGAAGGGCATGAGCCCGAGGATGAGCAAGTGACAGTGTCGAAGTTCACCACAAACCCTGATGTCCAGTCGGATTTGAGACCACGCTTGAGTCTTCGCCCGCTCACGCATCGCACCTCAAAGCCCCTACCTTCAATTCTCAAACGGAAGGCTCGAATGACGGAAGAACGGGAGGATGAGTTGTACAGTAGCAGGGATTGTGCACATTGGTGTGTTGCGCAGCATTATACATCCAGCTCTGTCGACTAATCAAGCAGTAGCTTCGAAATATCATTGATTCGATATTCGACATCTTGTTGTGAATCTATAGTGTGTCTAGAACACATATCTGATGTACGTTTGTGGCTTCGCGCCCCATCATACACCTTTCATCTCATCGGACATCTACAGTGGATTCACGAGACACTTTCCGACGTCTATCGCTGCCCGTCATGTATGCTCCCTTGCATCCTGAACGCCTTGCACACTATTCCAAACCCTTCCCAATCACAAGCCCTCTTCTCTGTTACTGGATCCCTCGGTCCCAATTTCGAACGTGTTCTTTCCCTAGCTCGTGCACTCTTCGAGCAACAATATGCGAAAATCAGATTTGCTCTGTCGTCACCTCCTTCAAAGTGTCAGTCTGTTTCGACGTACAGGTTGTTCGGTACGGACGATGGGATGGACCCCGAGACCGAGTTCAAGCGCATCTTATCATCATCGTTTTCTACGACTTATGTCAAGGAGACCTCGATGAGGCTTCTGAGTATCACAGGACTGACGCTTGTGCTTTTCGCATTGTTGTCACAGTAACCTTCGCATTCACACAGTGTCTCAGTAACTTCTCATTCACACACACTTCTTCGATTTTTTCTTTGCTCCTCCCCATCAATTCCGTTTCTCTACTTTAATCCTATCTTTTCTAATGTGTTTAGCCTAGATAGATGTATATATATCTAACACGTAGTGTTTGTATCATATGTACCGCCTGTATTACTAGCCGACAGATTCTCTTCTTTTGTTATCCATGTGGGAGAAAAGTGATCTAGGCATCCTAACCGTATGTATGCTACATTTCGATAGATGGTTAGAAGCAAAGTCGTGCGCTAGTACACATGTTTTTCGAAAGAAGTCTGAAATTAGAAGTAAGAAGTCATGAATCTGATGTGGGTGTTGACTCTTCCGGTGCCGAAACTTCCACCCGAAATAGCGGCTCGAAGAATGTGTGTAGTGGGAAAATCCAGTCTTTCCAGATACCGAATCTAGTGGACGACAGTACACAAGAATGCATAAAATCTTATCCTTGACATAACTTGTGAACTTCGGAGTCGGTAGATAAGACGAGGATAGAGATATAGGCTTCTATAATGCTATAGAGAAGTATTCGGATATGGTGTAACGGCTAACATTGCCGCCTCTCATAGTGTGCACGTGCATATATCGCGGCAGCTCGGGGTTCGATTCCCCGTATCCGAAAATTTTTCATATGCACTTTCCAAGTCCTCGCTGACTGCGTGGACTCCTTTTTCTTCATACGTTATGTACAATCAATCTTCTTGAGTATAAGATACGAACTGCAGCCGCGCTTCGTACATCAACAGAGATTGTCGTATTTTCCAGGTGCGACGGCTGGCATTCATTTGAACTGACACGAACGAAACGAACGAAACGTATAGTCGTCGATTCAGAATTATCACCAATCACTGACGTATGGCAATACAATCCGAACTCCACGTTAGTATCGACATGTACACATAGTAGGCGAAACATCTCCTTTATAGTAGCTTTGCCGTATTTAGAGGGTGCTAAGTGTCCGGACCAACTTGATTGAGGTCTCAACTGTGTAGTATAGGATAAGCTTGATATCCGAAATGTCCATAGAGATTCTCAACAGTGAATGTTCTTCGTACATGGAGATAACAAGTGGTAAATCCAATGGCAAGAACTATATCAATTGTTTAATGCATCTGTAGGCTGGCCAACAATCCGCCGAGAGGTTGATCAAGAGACATATGGTTCACCCACAGGTCCATGTGCATGTGCACAAGCTGAGTGACATAAGGAGACACGTGAAACCACACAAGCTGGCCTAGGCAGATCTCATACTTTCTGCCCTACCGCCACACAAAGGGGAATCCGACATCAAGATAGAGAGAAGTTGTGCCGCACAAGAAGCCAAGAAACGGGAGGAGGGCCAAGGCCAGAAATACAGAGAACGAGAGAGCTTCAAGTGGGGTCAGTTGTTTGACATGTCGCGATCAAACCCTGATTACTGCATAAGGGCAAGTATTCCTTCTTTTTATTTGTATTCTGTTTTTCATAAGCTCCATCCTCCGTTATCTTGGCAAAACGTACAGTCGTGGAATCTCTTCACCCCCTGCTCGTGCTTCATGCTTCTGCCCTCGTTGATCTCATTTTTCCCTCTGTCTTGAGTCTTTCCTTTCATCCCCCACGTTCTTTACAATCCTCAAAGGCCCTCCGACGCGTTCTCGCGGCTTTTTCTCTTTTGCTGGAGAGATTGGTTCATAATGCACGTCGCCAGACAGAAGCGCAATCATGCACGTATTGGCCGTAGTCACATCCCCCTCCAGGCTCGTGCACCTGCCCTCATAACACTTCCCATATCTATGCCCTCAATACCTCTCCTTGGTCCTTTAATTACTCCACTCATTGCAGGAACGAATATCAACAGGCCGGCTACTATGCCATCGACTCCCACACCCACGCCAGTGCGTGGAACGACCCTCACCCCCGCTCCAACAGACATTCCAGCGTCAGTATCAACGCCAACGCCAACACCGCCTGTGGGCGACAATGGTGGAAACAACCCTGGAGATGGGGGTAGGTCGAACGACGGATCCTCTCCAACTTCCGGATCTATTGATGAGTACACAAGCGTTGTCAATATTGGGGGTTCTACTATTGTTGCACCCGGAACCAGCACAGGGTCTTCACCCCAGTCAACTGACACGTCTGGCAATGTCTCTACAGGTCGAAATGAGTCAGCCAACGGGTCTAGCGGCAATAGTGCTTCGAACTCCTCTACTACCAATGGTAACAGCCTCAATGGCAGTAACGTCAGTGGTAGTATTAACAACGTTGATGGATCCGTCGGGGATGCCAATGATGTAAATTCAGTTGGCACAGCTAACAGTCCAGGAAGCGGATCCATTATCGGCGGCTCCATTATCGGCGGCAATACCGACACGGCCATCTCTAAAGCTACAGCTTCCTCTGTGAGGGATTTCCCAGGGTCTACCGCTTTTCCTGACCCAAATGGTGTAATCAACACAAGGAGCCCCGCTTCCAATGACGTTAGACGTGGACTACCTGGTGGTGCGATCGCGGGTATGGTCATCGTCATTACGCTCGGCCTCCTTGCTGTGATAGTCATTCTTTTGCGCGGACGCTACCGCCAACGTCGTTCGGAACGAAGGAACCAGTGGTGGAGTGGATTTAGAACTCGACTCGGTACGGGGAATGATTCCACGGCTACCGCGAATCCATCCGACCGCGTCAGTTTCCGCAGCAGCTTCGAAACCACCATCGACCATGCGCGGACTCCCAGGCTGAACATCTCTTTCGACACTGTTCCTTCTCTTCCGCCCATGGCCGAAATCCGTGGCAGTAACAATATCCAACTCTTCAGCCCAAACTCAGCCATATCTAGTTCGCCCATACTCATCACATTCGATAACTCACAAGCTCCCGCGCCAAATAATCGAACATCTATGGCCAGTTCCACAAGCAACAGTAGTGGGGCGCATTATCTCATCGTCCCTAGTGGCCTTGGTGATGACCGGGAAGCTTCTTCTCCGGTATCCGTCCGACCTTTCTCGCCTTCGGAATCCTTTGCGTTCCCTATGCCTCCTAAAACTCAATCCGGAGACTGGAGCTCCAGTCGACCAATGAGTACCGCTACAGTGCATAGTACCTCTCGTTCCTTGACCAATGGAACAGTGGTTGTTCCTGCTTTGCCTCCCAATCCTTTTGTCGACCCTTTTAATCCCTTCTCTGATCCTGTCTCTCCTACTGTTGAATTCGCAGAAGTTGAATCCATAAAACGCCCGTTCATAAGCACCCGTCATGATGAGCTCACGGTTATCACTGCGGACAGCGTTAAGGTCCTACGTCTCTTCGACGATGGTTGGGCTTTCGTGGAGAAGCTTCCAGCTTTTGAAGACATTCTCACACACGAGGGGAAAAACATACGTGCTCAGGGTTTCATCCCTGTTGATTGTTTCCGCGCGGCGGGTCAGGATCTATCGACTTGTTTCTCTGAGAAGCGAGTTTCTAGTGCCCTCCATCAGGGACATGCCAATCTTTCCAACGCCGTAACGGCAAAGTAAGGCAAGTTCTAACTTTGGACAGCTATCATTGTGCTTCTTGATTGACAAGCCTTAGCAGACCTCAGATGCCCTCTCACGTTCACGGATCTCTTTACCATACCCCAAGCAGGCAACTTGTGATATATACCCCCGTTCTAAAATTCGAAGGCTTGCTTACTTGTTCTTTGGTCTTACGAATAACAGACATTCCACTTCCGCGCATCGGCTCAATTCTTTCTCTCGCATCGCTGTATGATTGATACCTTCTGTTGTACTTTTTTGTAGTTTATCTTGTGGGATTCTTTGGTTCAGGATGATGTTACACTAGCACTCGAAACACTGTATGGAGATATTGCCCTGGAGGCTTCCTTCTTTCGTTCAGGCGGAGGTGCCCAGCGACCGCGATGCGATAGTCAGATGCACGTGAGCAATGAAGGTTGGTTCAACTTCTAATTTGGTTTAAATGTCTTCTTCAGCGACTAGGGGGTCTTTCTCTACTATCACTGCACCTTATCATATCAAGTTGAAATGGGGAGTGGCGTCTTGGGAATCACATTTATTGCCTCAGTCTGCGCGTTTTCATCCACAGAACGCGCAATCATCTCGATAGTAATGACATAAACCTTCAGTTCTCTTGGGTTCTCCATTCAACTCTGAGTCAAGCAATGCTGTAGCTTGATATGTGACCGTAAGCTCTGTTCAAATTGAGAATATATGGAACATATGACAAGCTAAAGTATTCGACAATTGTCAGATAAGATACGTCTCCCACATGTGCGTTGTATTTTTTGAATCTGATTAGTGATTGTTAGAACATCACGGCATCCAATGTAGTCCTCACAAATCCAATTGTGACCAGATTCCTCAAAATTACCAGTGGTTCCGAGTGGACTTGATCTATGGAACCCTTCAGAGTCTGGACCCTTCTCGAGCCTGCTGATATTATTTGACGATATGGGTGAACATGCTTGTACCCCGGCACTTCACAAGCTTTAGATTTGATCCTAAGCGGCTATAGAACACCTTCAAAGAAGAATGTTGATGCTATTCGCCCGAGAACGCGCGACGGGTTCTACTGATCCACTCAGTACTGCATGACTAGTGGACCGGCATTCAAGCCTATTCCTCCAAGCGAAGCTATCATGGCCACGTGTAATTCTCCCAATCCTGCGGTGGCCAATCGTTAACGGAGTTCTCGACTTGCATGTCCTACATTTATCCTGGCTTTAACACAGGTCTTGTACTAATCAGAATCTGTTATTTAGGTATTGCTAGATGTATACTGTTTGCCCATAAAATGAGTTCATAGCGAAGGTTGATTCAATAGCTTGGTTACACTTATTGATGCTCTTCGTGCACATTTTATAGGCTATAAATTCACCGGTCGTCGGTTCTTCAAACGCAATAGGAACAGTAGGCTAATTATTACTTTTGCAACGCAGCCTGCTTTCTTAATTTCCACACAGATTCCACGCACACTTGCCGCGTCCCTCTTCCGTTCCAATAGCCTTACCACCGGAAAGCTGTTGCATGCCTTTTCTTCTGCTTACCTTGACCTCCTTGTTTGCGATCTCACAGAACGCTTCTCCTTGGCTCCTCCTCAACCTCACCTGGTCAATGCATTATCTCGAAAATGAAAGTTAACAAAATCGTTGATATTGATTTTCTCCATTCTAGCATACCTTGGTATTGCGTGTGTCGCAAAATGGTACATCTCAAGATATTTATGAAACCTGAAACTTCAAAATGAAGTGCTGAAGGACTGAAAGTGCGTGGCCACATCGTATTCATTGTCGATGTTAGCGTTTTTTAACGTTTTGGGATATCTAGTACTAAAATGGAGTAGCTACTAGGGACGTCAATTGGATGCCAATTCTGCGACCACGCTCATGGATATCACGAGGTAGCAAAAATTAGTAGTGAGTCGCTTGGTCTTCACTCTTGAGTTACCCTGACATCTCATCCCTCTGCACGATGTGCGAGCCATGGACATCCGCCATGGAATCCCATATTAACCCGTAAGCTTTTAACAGGGACAGTCGACGCATATCCCCCTTCCATTCAGATTTGAAATCATGAGCTGTTCTATCTATCCTCCTTTTCGGCGGTATATTTGTAATTTCCATCCTCACTTAGGATGCCGGCACCTGCAGGCTCTGAATCATGAACGAGCTCATCATCCTTGGCATTAGGAGACTTCTTTAAGCCTTACCTAGGTAGACGACTGACCGTTTTGTCAACGTCCTGTACTCTCTCAAAAGTGGATGACCTACACAATTGAATCGGATCAAGGATAGGCATTCTTGTGATATTGTCGACGTGTTCAATCCCAATCTTTGACAAGAAAACCACATCAAGATGCTCATAAGAACACGATTCAAGGGATTGTCTACCCCCGGTAATTTGGATCCGGAGCGAATGCAGTCTTTGCAAGAAATAATCTGTACTTCCTGCTTCGTTTATCTGACGCTGGCAGAGGAATGTATATGCCTCATGCCTTATACCCTGAAAATGTGCTTCTAACTTGGGGACGGTCACCCAATTCTATCCCTTTGGATTTTTTGTACCCTCTATCTGAACAGATTCTGCACAATGCCATGGAAAGAAAAACCACAAGTCAGGCTAACTGAATTCACCAGATGAATAAAATATAATTAGTGCAATATCACAGATAGTTATTCTCAATCTCTGTGATGGCGATTTTTCATTTTCCATCGCGACATCTGATCTAAGATTTTCATCGTTCCATCGAGACTCAGTATGAAAGCGCGTTTGCACCACGGCTTGCCCAAAAAGTATGCTATAAATAGTTCGGACCGGTAATGGTTTTTCAACTTGCGCACCGTGAAGGGCGATTACATGGAGCCAAGAAGGACCTTGAGCCTGCAAGAAAAAGCTCCGATAAGTGAAACGGCAAGTTTTTTACCTTCCGTTAGCCAAGCGATGGTGAGGTGTATACATAGATGACAGAAAACGAGTCAGCCAGGGTAGTAATCACAAATGGACCTGCTCCAAGTCATGAAGGAGTAAAGGTTCTCTTGGTAGGCACATACATAGCCAAGATTCAGAAACTGACGGACCAAAAGTGATTTTGTACATACGATACTGGCGGCTGTCGTCTGGTGGTGAGGGTTGACGAGGTCAAAGCTCACTGCCAAGCATCCCGATGTCTGGAATGTTTATCATTGCTGGATTACATGTCATGCCATTCAGGCCAGGAAACGTACATACTAATGAAGCCAAGAAATGGGCGAGTATTCTTGGATAAGAAACATTTGTTTGCGTCCGCCGACTTCGGTAGTCTAACGATAGTTTAACGTATTATACTTGGATTGATTGAGAACGATATGCGAGAGAGATGATACAGAGAGTTGCCGCCAAAGCCTGCCTGTCAGAAATGTTCGAAGCCAAGCAAGGGCTGGGAAACGATGAATACCATGATGTGTATGTACGTGCTCTCCATAACTCAGTCGTGCCCGTTGAAACCCGTGTTGCACGGGTCTAAATGGTCATTTCAAGGTCCCGAGAAGCTTACTTGTGTATGGGTCCAGATGGCGGAAGGACCTTGAGTATTTTTGTCAAAGAAGCTGCAACTTTGTGACATTGATGTATACTTATTTAAGGTCTGTTATCTCCTGCCATTAAATAAGGGTCGCATTCCGAATAATGGAATTGTGCAGGGGTAATAACTCACTGCCGAAGGCTCACACAGCCGTAGAAGATGTATAATTCAACTCCTACAAGATACGCCGCCGCTTTGGGCGAGAGGATCCAAGACCAAGGAACGTAGATCGTGATGCCGTTATCTAAGAGTTATGGCATGACCATTCGGAGGGTCAAAAGCCCCTCGCCTTGCCCCATTCATTTTCTATACATATGAAAAATTCCAAACCAACTCAGATATCGTTGTAGGCACTGCTTCATTCACTTTGCCCAGAGTTTGGGGAGTTCTTCCATTCGGAAGGGAAGGTTTCGAGAGAATGAAATTCATGAATACCAGACATAAATCCTACCAGACGGACGCAAATCTGCTTAAGCGAGACGAGGATTTTCAGCCCAAAAGAGCTAGTCTAGGAACAAGCGAGGAATTGAGTGAGGACTCGGAGTTGTAACCGGACACTTCAAACACGTGAGCTTGGGAGAAAGCCTTGGAAGCACGGCCTCAACTTCATTTGCAAACCTTCAGCTTTTCATCATCTTATCGCACTTCCATTCATCCTTTTTTCTGCCGGGCCAGGGAACGATGGCACGCTTGCGAGGTTTGAAAATTAGTTCAGAGCTATTGATATACTTTCCACGTGGCCGATCTCGATCTCCTCAGTACCTCGGCTCGAGACAAATATAAAACAAACTTGCCATTGGCCGGGTTCCAGTATTACCTTCCCCGTCGCTGCATTGCTTTTTTGATCTCTTTTCTGGCTGTCGATCCAGACGCTGAGAGGGCTTTTCGCCATTCGACTGTCCACGCCAATCTTCTGCGACGTTGATCTAACCCCTTAATTGACTTGCACTACGTCATGGACTTCAACCCAGTAAGCCTGCAATTCCAGTTTCTTTAAAAGAGACAACTAAGAGAAGTTGTATAGTTCGAAGTTTCCATTCCACATATCGCTTATGCGTGTCTTGGTGCCTTTGTCGTGGTGGTGAGTTGAGAATCTTTCCAATACTAAACACTACTGAACGCCATTCAACGTGTAGTTTGGCATGTTCTCGCTGCTTCTGCGCGAAAAGGTGCTTTTGATCGCCTATTTATTCTGACTGTAGGTCTCATACTGCAGAATAGCTGTATATCGGCGAGGCGTGCTGGGCTTTCTTATTTGGTGTTATAATTGGTGAGTACCGGTATTTAGTGTAGAGCGGCGGCACACAGCCAACCTCTGTTCAGGCCCATACGGTGCAAACATCTTTGATCCTCGAGACTGGGGCGGTGACGAGGACACCTCAAATGTTATCACACTCGAATTTACACGCGTTGTACTCGCAATAGGGGTTTTTGCCATCGGTGTTGAGTTACCCAAGGCTTATATGATACGTCACTGGAGAAGCCTGTTATTCCTACTTGTCCCAGTTATGACATGGGTGAGATGTCTATTGGGGAAATTGTATGACGCTCGCTTATTCTGCTTAGGGTTGGTTTGTTTCTGCTGGCCTCATCTGCGGTCTCATCCCCAGCCTCAACTTCTTATCGAGCTTGGCAGTAGCTGCGTGCCTTACTCCAACTGATCCCATATTGGCTGCAGCAGTCGTCGGTGGAAAATGGGCCGACGAACACGTCCCCGCTCATATACGTCATCTTCTTGCCGCGGAGAGCGGTTGTAACGACGGGGCAGCGTACCCGTTCCTCTTCATCGCGCTATACCTTATGTTCGATGCCCCAGATGTCGGAAACGCTATTCGCGACTGGTTCGTTCGCCTGTGGCTTTGTGCGTGTTGATTTGTAACTCTATCCCGACATGACTGATTTTTCCTCGCCAATCGGTCTACAGATCAAATCATTCTAGGTATTATAATTGGTGCAGTGCTCGGCTTTGCTTTCCGGCACTTGATGAAGTTCTGCCAGCGGCACAATTTGATCGACCGGCACTCTTACGTCGCCCAGTACATCTCCCTTGCAATGCTCACTATGGGTGTCACTATTCTTCTGGGTTCGGACGATCTGCTAGCCGCCTTCTCTTGCGGTACGGCTTTTGCATGGGATGGCTTCTTTAATCGTCAAACAGAGGAATCAAATTTCAGTTCCGTCATTGACTTGTTGTTTAACATTGCAGCGTTTGTGTATGTCGGTGCTTGGATGCCATTCAGTGCTTTTCAAAGCAAGGAAACTACGCTTACTGTCTGGAGACTCATGGTGATCGCGATTTTGGTGTTTATCCTTCGTAGGCTCCCACCCATGATCGTGCTCTATCGGTGGATACCGGACATTAAGACGTTTCGTGAGGCTGTCTTCAGCGGGCATTTCGGGCCAATAGGCATCGGTGAGTTTGTTCCGTAGCTTACCATGCGCAGCACGCTTATCACCCCCAACGTGTCGCAGGCGCTGTATTCATTTCGACTCTCGCAGAAGAATTTATTACAAAAGATGAACGGCTGAGAAGTCACCAAGCTGAACTGCTTGCCAAAACCATCCAACCAATCGTGGCTTTTATGGTTCTTTGCTCTGTTGTTCTGCACGGTCTCTCCATCCCGTCCTTTTCCCTTGGCCGGCGCGTGCATTCCGTCTCACGGACATGGTCACGGCGTGATACTTTGACCAACCAGCCAGAATGGACGAATCAGGCGCGTGTCGTCGAGCGCGGAGAAAATATTGTTATTAACCGTGACGATGTAATGGAGCGCGGAGAGCTGGGTGTAGAAAAGCCGGAGGACTCGTTGTCCCGGCTGACAAGCTCGGGGTTCAGGACGCCTAGTGTGACTGTGGCGGATGTAGGTGAGGATGGGCGGAGTACACATACGGACAAGCTAGAGACCGGGGATCAATCGGATGGAGAATCTTTCCAAGGCGCAGTAGAAACAGAGTGGCTGGAACCACACAGAAGGGTTATCGAGCGTCAGCCAAGCCGGGGAGAGGATGTGAGTTTCCTTTTGTCAATAAACTGATTCCGTCCCTCTCACTGACTTGGTGCGGCGTAGGTTGAAGTCGAAGTTATTGAAGATGATCGTCGGAGCACACAAAGCTTGACTGCACAAATTAAACAGTCACTTGGCTTTCCTCACGGACCAAAGCAGGCTGTGAGTGAACTAGAGGATCGGGCGGGCCCAGTGGTGAAGGACAAGGCCGAGGAAATAGAATTCAAGGTAAAAGACGCGCTGGATACGCATCCACGTCACGATGAAAACATAGCTGGACCGTCGCATCTACGCAGTGACGACGAGGATGGGGCATGGGCATCAACATCAGAAAATAGCGGGAGCGAGAAAGATTTACAGGCGGGTGGTGGCTCTTCTCAAAAAAGAACAATACGACGACAGCGCACGAGTTTCAGTCGTCGCAGCGGACGACGGCGGACATCCATCCGGCCCAATTCTCTCCCTGCAATTGAATTTCAACAGTCTTCACTGGTTTCAGATCCAGAGAAATCAACATCAACATCACCAACTCCGCCCGAGGAAAGGGAGTCCCGGGGACGGTCTTATCAAAGTTCTCCACACTTTGCTCCCAAGCCTCATCTAAGCAGTGTCATACGTTCGAACGGTAGACCTCTTGCGGAAGGTAGTACGCGGACTTCGTTTGGCCGACATCAAAATCGCCGCTCTGGAACGGCAGACAGCTCCATCGTGCGTCCTGGAACTGGCGATAGCTCGCTTCCCAATGCACGCGTATCGCACATCAGGATGCTTCATTCCTCCCCGCCTACGAGGGAGGTGTCACCATCACGGTCTGTACGATTCATGGACGAACGGGGGAATGATCCCGAGGTCAGGAGTAAAGTCTCGTCCGACATTGGGCTTAGAAGCCCAGCAGGATCGGGAAGAACATGATTGATGATTCAATATATCATGATCATACGATGCAGGAATTCAGAACAAGATACTAAATACCTCTGCATGCTTCATCTCAATCGTTTCGCTCGATGGTTCTTTTTGACATATCTCATGCAATACCTTTGACAGTCTATATCTATATCTGGTCGCATGTTTAGTACATGCGCCCTTTAAACTGAATGAAACCTACACTTGATATTCTTTCGAGATTTTTCCGCATATATAACCAAGTCCTGAAAGTAAAAGTAAAGCATATAGACATCACACGTTATCATGTGGAAATAGATCGTTGCACATTGACTGATTCTTTTGCACCTTTGTTCCTACTTGCGTGGAATGAGGAGATCTTCGAGATATGATTTGACCTCCCGGCATTCTTCAATACCATATCTCACAGTTTTCAGGGTGACATGTCCATCCGGCCTAGCACAATGATCGAGCCCACCTCGGACTCCCAATTTACTATGCATGGGATGCTCAAATATTGTATCTGCTTCGGATCGGGGGCAGTTTATCTACAAGTAGAGACCTGAGAATGTCGTTGCTGAAGAAGTGTTGTGGGCGAAAAATAGGAAAAACTTGATGTGGACAGGATAGGCTCCCAGGATATAACAGCTTTGTGATCATGAATTTTTCATCAATAAATTCCCTGGTACTGCTGAGAGTTGTGATGACTGATGTATGAAAGATGGAATGTGAAGTGTCGTGATAATACTTTGTAGCTTCCTGGGAGATCATCACAGATATAACTTACAGAGCTTCCCCCTAGCTATATCGATGTAACGTAAAGCCGACTGTATATTACCTGCAGAGTAAAACACAGTTTTAGTCTACAGTAGTAAATAAGTCGTTGTGAATTAAGGATGAACTAATTCTACTCACCCTCAGTCACTCGATGTAACGTAAAGTCGACTGAGGGTGTTTGTCATGTACTCTAGAATAAGAGGGAAAATAAAATAAGGTTTAGAGACAAAGACTTGCAAATACCGATCGCCTGACTGTGCGCTCATAGCGCAGGGGATAACAGGAGGTATGCCATGAAAGGAAGTAAGATGTAATATGACGTATGTCGATGGTGATGTATATCTATCCTCAACAGAGACAATCAATGAACGCTTGGATCTGTTGACAAGATCAAATCCAAAACAAGAGAAAATAGATCATGATTGGTTAGTGAATGACATCAGCAAAAAATCACTTTGATTATATGGCCAAATCATTGAACTAATATGATCCCAGTGATGTCATAAGTAAGCAATTCATAACTCGACTCCTCAACTGACTCTTCATCTGACTCTGCATTGTCCTCTGTTTGATGCAGTTCCAGGAAGGGAGATTGCTGTTGCCATTGTCATCATCATTGACATCATCATGATTGTCATTGCTGATGTGATTGTGATTGTGATTGCCATTGCCATCAGATTCTTCAATTAGAGTCTTTCAGCTCTCAAGCTTGTGCTTGATTGGTTCATCTGAATCAGTAACATCTGGTTGTGATACCTTCTTATACTTCAGATCCTGCTGTGACAGTTCCTCTTGGCACTCTTCTTCCTCTTCCTCTAGGTGCTGATGGCATTCACACTGAGCTTTCTTGAGGCAAGATATGATGGTGCTGGGCTTTGGGGGTGGCACTGAAGCTTTGCAATTCTGGTGGATGGTACTGTCTTTATTATAGAACATACTCCAAACAAATATTAGTAACAATAATGAAAAAGAAGAAATATTTACTCATTCCAATATTTTAGGGTCTCACATGCCCACTTGCTGTTGATTAGTTGAAATAGTGCCAGTGTCACGACCCGTTCCCTGAAGCCCTGTACACCGCCCGACAAACCCCCGCTCCCCTGGAAACCCCCCCCAATGCTTCGTCGAACTTCCCCAGCACTCCGCGCCTACTCCGGCTAACTCCAGCACATTCTCGGCTAACTCCGACGGCCCCCTGGCCAACTCCGACGTCTTCCCCGCAGCCGCCGGCGCTTCCCCTGGACTTCCTGCGCCCCTGGGACCACTCCCCTGCCATGCCTGACCCCATTACACGTCATCAACTCGACACCCTGGCTTCCCCGACTTACCCTGGAGTATCAAGACAGCCTCGGAACGGACCGCATCGCAATTGATCCCATCAACATATCAACACGGCCTGCCCTCTGATCGTAACTGACACCCGTCGACTCTGTCAGGTTCCGTTGACGACGGGGGCTCAGTACACTGGCGAGTCCTTACTAGGCGGACACGATGTCCTGCGCTTATAACCAGGCATCCGGAGTTGGAGCGGAGGTGGGGAAAGCTTGCGAGGGGCCCCTAGGGAGAGTGGCCCGAGTAAGTCCTGAGTGATTCGGAGGGGTCTAAGACCGGAGGTACTGATCGTCGACCCAGGGCGGGTGTCAGGGCTAGTTAGTGGGCACACAAGTAGATTGCGGGGTAGGCGGAGGCTTCTCGGTTGATGGGGGGCGGGGTCGGAGTTGGACAGGGGATTACCGGGGCTTGGTGGGTTCCGGGGCTGAGCGGGTAGCGAGGTCCAGAGTTGTCGTTAAGAATGTTCAGGTCGTGGCGCATGCGCGGAGTTCGTACTGATGTAGGGAGCAAGGGAACTTCAGAGGAACAAAGGAAATATGTACAGTCGAGACGAGACAGAGATGAGGCAAGACTGAGAAAAGATAGATTCGAAACCTAGAAACAGAAATAGAGATGAGACGAGAGACAAAACATAGGAAACCGGTAAAATGTAATATCAAGACTAAAGTTCGAGGAGTTATTCTATGACTTATATACCGACTACTGGGTGCCTCCGAGGGCGGTGGATATGATGGTGGGGGTCGACGGAGCTGTGCTGAGTCGACGGGTGTCGGGTACAATCCGAGGTCGGGCCGCAGCTGTATTCTGATGGGATCAGTTGGGGGCGCGGCCGCTCCAGGGACGTCGTGACACTCCGGGACGGGTCGGGTAAACTAGGGTAGGGGGTTGGGGACGTATGACGTGGCCAGGAACAGTGGGGGAAGGTTTCAAGGGGGTGTTGATGGCTATGGAGAGGGAGTTGCTGTTGGGGTTTGCCGGAGAAGCGTCGGAGTTGTCCAGTGTGGGTGTCGAAAGTGTGGGCGGGGTCCCGGGGAGTTAGGCAGGAAATCGGGAGGGGTTGGGAGCAGTGTCTAGGGAGCTAGGGAGCAGGTCGTGACATCACCCCCCCTTCAGCGTCGAGACCCTCGAGACGCAGGGAGCGAGTCGGGGACCGGTAGGGCATGGGAATCGAAGTTGATCAATATTGATCAAACCGCAGCGAGCGGCGGCGGCGTGGGGAAGGAAGTCGAGGTGCGGCCGCTGTTCGTCAGGGGCCCCTTCTTAACTTATTAAAAGGGGTGGACGCACCCAGGAGTCTGCCAGCTTGTTGCAATGTCTTCTTCAGCTTATTCTCCCACAGCATCTAGGTCACCGTCCCCGCCTTCCCAGCCGTTGTCCTCCGAAGATTTGGAGGGTTGCCGAGATCGCCGTCGGGTCGAGGCGATGTACCGTAGCCGTGAGTGCCGCCCGTTCCATGTACCCCAGGACACTGATCGTCCCTTCGCAGAGTTGTCTGCGGCCGTGGCTGGTCCCTCAGGGCCACTGTCTGGTGCGGATGCGATGCAGCCCCCGGCAGGCGTGGTCACTTCTACGCGTTCCAAGTCTGGCATTTGCCCGGGGGTGGTCCGGCTTGTCCCAGAGGGTTCGAGGGTGGTCCAGGCGGAGGTGATGCCGGAGCAGTTTGCCGAGGTGGTGGGTCGGGCGAGGGGTCCCCCCACCCTCAAGTGGTGTCAGGCGGCAGCTCCGGTGAGTGGCCACTTAGCTTCATGTCTCCCGGACTAACATGCCCCTGCAGTGTGCATCTTGTACCCGACGAGGGGAGCAGTGTGAGTTTGAGGAACCGGCATCGGGGGTACGGCGGGACACGTCGGTGTGCCTTCCGTGCCATTCGCAGCATGAGAAGTGCTCCGTCACCCTGAGTTGGCGGGCCGTTTGCGTCGCGGCAGAGCAAGGGTGGGACCAGGGTTGGGTCGCAGCGCAGCTGGAGGAAGGACGGAAGGGCAGGGTGTCGGGGAGGGGCTCCGGGGCTGGGGAAGGGGAACAGGTCAGTGCGCCTGTCATGAAGGTGGGCCCTCCGCGGGGTGGACGGAAGGAGGGGGCCCCTTCCAGGCAGGAGAAAGGGAAATGGAGGGCATCCCCTTCACCCGAGGTGGGTCCCAGTAAGCGGGCGCGGGGCGAGCAGGTGATGGGGGGCCCCCCTGGTTCCGCGGTGTATTCCCCTATGTCCGGAGTCCCCGTTGAGCAGTCCGCGGACAGGTCATGGTCGGTTGCGGAGGCCTATCTGCGGCGTCGGGTAGAGGGCTTGGAATGGTTGTTGGTCGTACGCGAGGAGGAGATTCAGGGGGTATGGGAGGAGAGGGACGGGGCTCGACGGGAGTTGGACGGGGTTCGGAGGGAACGGGACCTGGCGCGGAAAGACAAGGACGTCGCCATCGGGACTGCCGTGGAGCGATTATCTCGTCTGCAGGAGTTGGAGGTGCGGACGGTGCATTTGCAGGCGCGGGTGGAGGCGGCGGAGGTGGCAATGCAGCAGGCAGGAGGCTCAGGGGTGCGGGAGACTCAGCAGGGTTCCAGCGCTGGGGAAGTCCGGGCGGCGGCGGAGAGGGCGCGGCGGCGGGAGGAGTGGCTCGCTAACGAGGCGGCCTCGGGCCGGCGAGGAGTGCTTCGTGAGTGGTCTTCCCACTTTCTTCTCCTTAGCGCTGATTCGGGTTCCACAGACTGGGTCCGGGAGCATTGCATCCTTCTCGACGGAGCGTCGGCAGCGCTGGGGTCCATCCATGATGGGTTGGCAAGGATGCCCGGGGACCTCCTGCCGGAGTTGGGTCAAGGGGTTACGCAGATGGGGCGCCTGTTGGCAGGGCATCGGCGGAGGGCGATGGCAGACCCTGGGGCGTGGTGGGAGATAGTGACGGACATGGGGGAACCGCTCCCCGGGCAACCCAAGGTTCTGGCGGCGGTAGTGGCACAGTTGGAGGTGTTCATGGTGGGAAGGGTAGCGGGGTTGGGGTCGGAGGAGGAGGGAGAGTGAGGGGAATTCGGACCCCGTCGCTGACCTGTTCCCTGCCCATTTCTTGTTTGAGTATATACCTGTACACTGCTTGCTCCTATACAGTCTTTGGACCTTCTGCTGAGTGTGGGGAGTTTCAGATAGAGCGAGGAGAGGAGTAAGTGGAAACACGTAGGAGAGTATTGGTGGGAGTTGAATCCCTGGTGAACCTAGAGGCGGGAGTTACGCCCACTATTGCCATCTGTGTTGGGTCAGTCCCGGGGGTTCCAGGGCTTGGCGGGATTCCGTCGGTGGAAGTCCCGGAGTTCGTTGGGGGCCCTGTCAAGGTTCTTTCGGGGTTCCCACGTATCGTCCTCAGGTCCGTAGCCCTTCCAGCGGACCAAGTACTGGAGTCGGCCGCAAACTACCCGGGAGTCGAGGATCTCGTCGACCTCGTAGTGATACTCGTCCTCGACTTCGACGGGGGGCAGTCGGCTGGGGCGTTGGCCGGGGAAGGGGTCTGGAGCATGCCTTTCAAGGAGTCAAACGTGGAACACAGGGTGGAGGCCCTTCAGACCCGGAGGCAGGTCGAGCTTGTAAGCGTGGGTGGAGACCTTCCGGAGGATCTTGAATGGGCCGAGGTGTTTGTGGTTGAGTTTGATAGAAGGCCTCCGGGTCTTGAGATTTCGTCGGTCGAGCCAGACCAAGGTGCCGGGAGGCCAGTCGGGGGTCGGCTGGCGACGGGCGTCGGCGTGCTTGGAGTAGGCTTGGTTGGCGGTGTTGATCTCGTTCCGGAGGAATTGGTGGAGGAATTGGAGGTCCTCGGCGACTTTGTGGGCCACGTGGGAGGGGATGTCCTTGAGGAACAGCGTGAGTCGGGGATTGTAGCCCTTGTTGGCGTGAAAGGGGGAAACTCTGGTGGCGGAGTGAGGCGTGTTGTTGTAGGTGAATTCGGCAAGGGGGAGCTCCGCGCGCCAGTCGTTCTGTAAATAGTTAACGTAGAGGCAAAGATACTGTTCTAATGTCTGGTTTACGCGCTCGGTTTGCCCGTCGGTTTCTGGGTGGTAGGCGGTAGAGAGGCTGGTTTTGATCTCAAGTGCCTTGCACAGCGATTGCCCAAAATGAGATACAAATAGGGGTCCACGGTCGGAGACGATGTCGTCGGGAAGTCCGTGTTTGGAGAATACGTGTTCTAGAAATAGTTTGGTGAAATCCGGGGCGGTGTCAGTGGTGTGGCAGGGAATAAAGAGGGCTTGCTTGGTAAGGTGGCAGACGACGATAAGAATTGCGTCGAAACCTTTGGAGTCGGGGAGTTTGACGATATGATCCATCAATATTGAAGACCAGGGGCGGCGACCAACGGGGAGGGGTTTCAGTAATCCGTGGGGGCGATGGTGGGGGACTTTGGCCCGTAGGCAGGGTTCGCAGGCCCTCACGTATCGCGTGACGTCCTTCTTCATTCCTGGCCAAAAATAAGTCTGGGAGATGAGTTGAAGGGTCTTACAAATTCCTGGGTGCCCCCGGAGTTTGTGATCGTGGTGCTGCCGGAGTATGTCGAGGCGAATGAACTTGTGGTCCGGGGCATAGATTCGTCCACTTCGGAGCAGGAGGCGGTGGTCCGGGGATAGCGAAAAGGGGTTGTCTACGCTCACCTCGTCGGGGTTGTTGCGGGGGTTGTGCTGGTTGAAGAAGGGGTCCGGGGGTGAATTCCTGATTTGCTGGAGGATTCCTTCTTTGTTTAAAATCAGCACGGCATGTAGATGTTCGGGTGGGATTACCACTTGATGGTTGAATGCATTTCGTTCGGTTTCAAACAATTTCTTCGAATACACGTCGGGTCTCCGAGTGAGGGCATTGGGCTTTGCGCCGAGTTGCCCGGGGCGGTAGTGAATGGTAAAATCGTACTCCAAAAGGGTTTTGGACCATCGAGCCTGGCGGTGGCTGAGCTGTTTCGTGGTCGTGAAGTATTGCAGGTTGTTGTGATCAGAGTAGACTTGGATGCGGTGCGGGGACCCTTCGAGGTAGGCCCGCCACTGACGAAAGGCTTCGACGATCGCGAGGAGTTCCTTGTCGTAAATGTCGTAGTTGAGTTCTGCTGGGATCATTGATCGGGTGTAGAAGGCGATGGGGCGGAGATCCTTGCCCTCCGAGTTTGACTGGGAGAGTATCCCGGCAATAGCGTAGTCGGAGGCGTCACATTCGAGCACGATCGGTAGGGAGGGGTCAAAATGGCGGAGGACCAGAGCGGAGGTGAAAGCCTTCTTCAGGAGGAGGAATACACCCTGGCACTTGCTGTCCCAATCCCAAGGGGTGTCCTTCCTTGTGAGCCGGTTGAGGGGTTTGGTGATTCCGGAGTAGTTATCGATGAAGTGGCGATAGAAGTTAGCAAACCCCAAGAATGACTGTACCTCCTTGACGTTCCGCGGGGAGGGCCAGTTGAGTATCGCGTCGACCTTGGCAGGGTCCATGCGCACACCGTCGGGGGTGACAATGACCCCAAGATATTCGACTTCCGCTGTGTGGAATGAGCACTTTTTGGGTTTAGCATGAAGGTGATACTCTTGGAGTCGTTCCAGGACACGGCGGACGTGCTCCGAATGCTCCGCCGGCGAATTTGAGTAGATCAGGATATCGTCCAAATATACAATGACAAAGACATTGTTCATGTCGTGAAAGATGTCGTTCATGAAGTACTGGAAGGTGGCGGGGGAGTTAGTCATTCCGAAGGGCATTACGAGATACTCAAAGAGGCCGTAGCGGGTGCGAAAGGCGGTCTTTCACTCATGCCCCGGGGCAATCTGGACGTTGTTGTAGCCGGAACGAAGGTCGATTTTTGTATAAATCTTGGCGCTGCAAAGGCGATCAACAAGGTCTCCGATTAAGGGGAGGGGGTACCGGTTCTTCTTGGTGACTTTGTTGAGTCCCCGATAATCCACACAGAGTCGGAGGGATCCGTCTTTTTTCTTGGCAAACAAAACCGGAGCACCAGCCGCGGAGATCGAGGGACATATGAAACCTTTGCCGAGCATGTCGTCGAGGTATTCCTTCAGGGCCCGGAGCTCGATTTCGGACATGTTGTAGATCTTGCCAAATGGGGGTGAGGTGCCTTCTTTGAGGTCGATCTGGTGGTCGTAGGAGCGGTGCGGAGGGAGTTCCTTGGCACTTCCTTTGGAGAACACGTCAGCAAACTTATGATACTCCGGGGGAACTACTTTGGATAGGATCTGTTCCTCTGTCTTCTTTTCTGGCGTGGTAGTCCCTGCGCGGAGGTATTCCTCTGGTAGGGCCGGAGTGACTTGCAACTGGAAGGTGGGGGTGCCTTCTCGTAGGAGGCGCGCGAAGGGGACAGCGCCGATGATTTTAATGTCGAGGTTTCCGGAGTCGACGGGGCTGGGTCCCGTAGGTGTAGCAGTCGGATCCGGGGTGGCGTCAGGGTCCGGGATAGGCTGGAAGCAGAGGTGGATGGCGGCTGCTAAGCTCGCTTCGGGGCCGGGGAATTGCATGGTAAGGTTCTTCCAGTTGATGTCGGGGTTGACGTCTTGCAGCCACGGGAGTCCGAGCACGATTGGGGTCGACGGGGGTAGTCGGGTAACAAGGAGTCGGGCCTGGAACTGCAGGTCGTTATCGAGGGTGAGGGTGTTGTCATAGTACTGTGTGATTCTTGTTGTGGCGGGGCTCCCATCGAAGAGTTGGAGCTCGAGGGGTTTGTCGAGGTCGTTGCGTTGGAGGTCGAGTTGGTTGCTGACAAAGACACTGGAGGCGCCGCTGTCTACAAGGGCAGGAAGTACCTTGAGCGAGCCGCCAAGTCAGACATAGATGATGAACAATCGCGCAGACCTAGAGCGAAGTTGTGGCGGGGTCCGGGGTGGGTTGATCGTGGTCTCGGAGCTCTTGGAGGGGGGTGAGACATGGAAGGGTACCAGTCCGGAGTCGGTGGGGTTGTTCCGGTCAAGGCATAGGGTGAGACTGGGCCAATTGACGCGGGGATTGGTGGAGCGGAGCCATGAGAACCCTAAGACGACGGGGGCAGAGGGGTGTAATTTTGTGACGAGTAGTCGGAGTTCTTGCTGTTGTCCGTCGGTGAAGGTCAGGGTTGTTTCTAGGCAATGAGTGATGTCTCCCGCTGGGGTAGAGTCTCCGTCAAAGAGTTTGAGGGGGATCGGGGCGGGAAGACGGCGGAGGGGTTGTGGGGCAAGCGCTGCCAGGGATTCATCAATAAAGTTATTGGTGGCGCCGCTGTTGACTAGTGTGGGGATGGGTTTGTCGGTGAAGGGAAGAGTGGTGCGGAGGAGGAGGTTTGTGGAGGATTGAGAGGGGAGGTGTGCTGGGGGGTTGTCCAGGGCGAGCATCATTGCGCGGAGGAGTGTGGCTGGGGTGGAGAAGACGTCGGGATGTGGTCCGCAGTCTAGTGCGTCTTCCAGACCTAAACCGCCGACTTGTTTTCTGTGAACTGGTAGTTGCAGTCTTCTCCATCGATCGTCCACACGGCGCATCCCATCACCTGTTGTTTAGGGCAACTGCGAATAAAATGTCCCTGCTCACCACATAGGATGCACGCGCCCTCCTTCCGTTGTTTCTCCTGCGTTTCTTCCAGCACGTCGATCCACTGACTGTCCTGGATCCTGTTTGTGCATAGGGCCTCCTGATCGTCGGTGTCAGGGTCCGCTGACCTCGGGGGCACAGCTGCACTGGGCGAGTCCTTACTAGGCGGGCGTGATTCCCCTGCATTGGTGACCGGACACTCAAAGACATTCTGGGTCCTGGGGGTTTGCACGGGTAATTGGGGAGATGTGATCCAGACAGGTCCGGGAAGGTCCGGAGAAGTCGGATTGTGGGGAAATGAGACGGTCTTGGCGGGGTTCAGGCAGAAGGCCGTACGGGAGATTTGCGGAAGCAAGGGAGTAGGTGGCTGTGTGATCAATGGGGGCGGAGCCGGGGTTTGATGGGAGATCATTTGGAGTTGATGGAGTCCGGGACCGAGCGAAGAGTGAGGTTCGGACCTGGTAAGGAGTGTCGGGGTTCGTAATTATAATCGCGGAATTCGTGAGGTCGTTAGGGTCGATGAGGAATTGGGCACAAGGGTCAGACGACGTCACCGAGACGGCGTCAGACGAGACAATATGGGACAAGAGTAGATTCGAGTGGAGGTACGAAACGATAACGAGAGCGATAACGAAAAGGGGACGAGACAAGACCGGGAGACTGAGATAAGACCGGGAGACTGAGATAAGACCGGGAAACTGAGAGTAAGGAGAAAGAGATACGAAAACGAACACGAAACACAAAGAGGAAACAATCAGACCATAGGTAACGTTAAGCAATATCAAGACTGGAGTACGAAGAGCTACTCGATGACTTATATACTGACTACCGGAGGACTTCGGGGTACGTCGGCTGTGGCGGCGGGGCTTGGCGGGGCTTGACGGAGTGGGCGGGTGTCGGTTGTGATCAAAGATCGTGCCGCGCTGATACGTTGATGGGATTGCGGGTTGTTCCGAGGTTGTCATGATATTCCGGAATAGGTCGGAGGAAGCAGGGTGTCGAGTTAATGATGGGTGGGCGAAGATCAGGAATAGCGGGGGTGGTTCTCGGGGTTTGGGAAGCCCAGGGTAAGTGTCAGTGGCTGCGGGGCAGGCACCGAAGTTGGCCAGGGGGCCGTCGGAGTCAGCCGGGGAGGTGTCGGAGTTAGCCGAAGTAGGCGTGGGCATGGGCGGAAGTTCGGCGGAGCGTTGGGGGTCCTTTTGGGGGTTCGGGGGTTTGATGGACGATGTGCGGGGTTTTGGGGAACGGGTCGTGACATCACCCCCCTTTCAGCGTCGAGACCCTTCGAGACGCGGGGCAGGACGGGGATCGGCGGGGCGTGGGAGTCGAAGCCGAGCAATATTGATCAATCCGCAGCGAGTGATAGCGGCGTGGGAGGCGAAGTCGAAGCGCGGCCGCCGTTTCGTCAGGGTCCTCCTCACTCAATTTAAAGCTTTGGGCGTGCCCCGGGGTTTCCCAAATTTCGTCATGTCTTCTCCCAGCGTTCCAGTGGTTTCTCCCGCCGATTTAGACGAGGTGGTGGTGTATGACAGTGGGGGTGAGGAGTTCGAGCGTCGGCGCCGGGGTAGCGTTAGGGACCGGAGTCGTAAGTGTTGTCGAATTTTCCTTTCGGGATGGTTAACGGGGTTCCGGTAGAGTCGTCCGTAGTAGTAGTGGTGGACTTTCCGGGGGTTCCGAAGCGGACCAAGTTTCGTCCCGCGGTGCCAAAGGGGAAGGGGGCGTCTTCGGCGGTGGTTCGGGGGAAGCGTCGAGCTTCCCCACCCTCGGGGGCGGGACCCAGCAAGAGGCCACGTGGGCGCGAGTTGTCGGCGGGGCCTCCCGAGTCTTCCCTCTTTTCTCCTGTCCCTGGCGTTCCCTCGCAGCGGTCGTCGAGTCCCTCCGCGCCGATTCCTTCAATCACGGAGGTCTTTTGAGGATATGGGAGCGCGTGCCCTTGGAGTTGTCGGGTCGCTTAAATGGCCGATCGTTGTTTTCTGGATGATGGTGGGGCTTCTCCCTCCCTTATATGAACATGTCAGCGAATTTAGAGCACTTAGGGAACTACTTCGTATAGGGTCCTTTTTCCCTATAGTTAGTTCGGGGTGGCCCCTATGCTGGGGATTCCTTCGTGGGAGGTGGCGTAGTCTGGTGGCGGAGTGTAAGCTCGGGGATGTTTTGGTCCTGTTCCGGGGTTGTCAGGGTCGGGTCGGGGGAGTCGGGGCCCCTTCATTTGTTGGGCGGAGGTGACGGCCGATCGATCGAGGTCCGGAAGCAGGTCACGGGGTTGGAGCATAGCCTAGGTCTGAGGTTCTTGTCCTGTGGTGGATTCGAGCTTGATTTCGATGGTTTCGGGGTTAGTCGTCGGAGGGTTTAGTTCCTTGGAGGGGGTCGATAATAGGGTTTGGTGATGTTGTTGGTGATTAGTCGCGTTCGTCGGTCTGCGGGGTTGCTGGGGGGCCGGTGAATCCACAGGCAGGCTTCGGGGAAGCGCGTTCTCAGTGGTTTCTTTGTAGCTGGCGATCCTCGCGCTGTGGGTGGCTGTTCCATGGCAGGTTGGCATTATTGTGGGTCGGAGGGCTGGAGCGGTGCCGGAGACCTTGTTACTCATTCGATCGGATGGTCGCCAGGCTTTAGGATGTTATTCTTTGGGTGATGTCGGGGTCGACTTTGTGCGAGAGAGCGGAGTTGGCGGGGAGTGTAGGGGTGGGGTGGAAGATGAGTTGACGGTTTGCGCGAGGGGTTGGGAGTTGGGTGTGAGTTGGGAGGGTGTCCGTGGGGGGAGCCGTTGTATGAAAGTAACTGGAGCGGAGGGGACGTTTGGTGTCGGATCCACGACTCAATGTGCCTCGGCAAATTGGGCAGGGCCGTATGAATCATAAGGGTTCCCCGGCGCGGGTAGACCATAGACATCGGAGTTATTTGATTGTGTGTGCGGAGATAATGCGGGCATCACGGACGGGGTAAGGTCAAGTCTTGATATTATGTCAGGGTCCGCTGACCTCGGGGGCGCAGCTGCACTGGGCGAGTCCTTACTAGGCGGGCGTGATTCCCCTGCATTGGTGACCGGACACTCAAAGACATTCTGGGTCCTGGGGGTTTGCACGGGTAATTGGGGAGATGTGATCCAGACAGGTCCGGGAAGGTCCGGAGAAGTCGGATTGTGGGGAAATGAGACGGTCTTGGCGGGGTTCAGGCAGAAGGCCGTACGGGAGATTTGCGGAAGCAAGGGAGTAGGTGGCTGTGTGATCAATGGGGGCGGAGCCGGGGTTTGATGGGAGATCATTTGGAGTTGATGGAGTCCGGGACCGAGCGAAGAGTGAGGTTCGGACCTGGTAAGGAGTGTCGGGGTTCGTAATTATAATCGCGGAATTCGTGAGGTCGTTAGGGTCGATGAGGAATTGGGCACAAGGGTCAGACGACGTCACCGAGACGGCGTCAGACGAGACAATATGGGACAAGAGTAGATTCGAGTGGAGGTACGAAACGATAACGAGAGCGATAACGAAAAGGGGACGAGACAAGACCGGGAGACTGAGATAAGACCGGGAGACTGAGATAAGACCGGGAAACTGAGAGTAAGGAGAAAGAGATACGAAAACGAACACGAAACACAAAGAGGAAACAATCAGACCATAGGTAACGTTAAGCAATATCAAGACTGGAGTACGAAGAGCTACTCGATGACTTATATACTGACTACCGGAGGACTTCGGGGTACGTCGGCTGTGGCGGCGGGGCTTGGCGGGGCTTGACGGAGTGGGCGGGTGTCGGTTGTGATCAAAGATCGTGCCGCGCTGATACGTTGATGGGATTGCGGGTTGTTCCGAGGTTGTCATGATATTCCGGAATAGGTCGGAGGAAGCAGGGTGTCGAGTTAATGATGGGTGGGCGAAGATCAGGAATAGCGGGGGTGGTTCTCGGGGTTTGGGAAGCCCAGGGTAAGTGTCAGTGGCTGCGGGGCAGGCACCGAAGTTGGCCAGGGGGCCGTCGGAGTCAGCCGGGGAGGTGTCGGAGTTAGCCGAAGTAGGCGTGGGCATGGGCGGAAGTTCGGCGGAGCGTTGGGGGTCCTTTTGGGGGTTCGGGGGTTTGATGGACGATGTGCGGGGTTTTGGGGAACGGGTCGTGACAGTCGGCGGGGTCCGGAATGTCGTCGCGATCGTCGGGGTTGGTATCCAGAGGTACTGGGGTGTCGTGGAGGTTGGTGGCGTTGAGCTGGGCGGGTGGTCGCTGCCCCGGGGGCCGCTTAGTGTTGGGGACTCCTCGGCCCGGGGGGAAGCGGGGTGCGGGGTTAGCAGGGTTAGCGGGGATGGAGGATCGGATGCCATTGGTTGCTCCGGCCTGCCAGTTGGTGTTACCGGAGGTATTCCACGAGGTCCAGGGCGCTGTGTTTTCGCTGCGATCTTCCCAATAACGTTGGTCGACCTGGGTAACAAGCGCCTTGTACCTGTCGTAGGTGGTTTGTTTGGGCGCGAGGCGAAGGACGTCCTTGATCTGTTGGGGCAGGGCACAACGGAGGGCGAACTGGAGGGCGTTGTAATTCCAGCCGGTCTCGTAGGCCTCTCGTTTGAATCGTACAATGAAGGTCATGAAGCGTTCGTTGTCGCGCATTCGGAGGTTGAAGAGATTTTCCTCCACCTCTGCTACGGTGTCAAAGATGCCAAACTTACTCGAGAACTCTTGAGTGAAAGCAAGCCAATGGGAGAGTATGGGATTGTTTGGGTCAAACCGGAGTAGCGTGGTGTAGTGGTCGAAGGCGATGCCCTGTAAGTATGATGCAGCGAAGGCCACTCGTGAGCTCTCAAGCTGAAAAGTGATGGGCTTAGCTTGAAACATAGTTAAACACTGGGTCAGGAAGATTCGCCACTTCCGGGGGTCGCGGCCGGTGAAGGGTTCAGGCTTCTGGATGTCAAGCTTTCCTTCCCGGGCCAGTGCGTCGCGGGTATCGTCCTGCGAATTTTGAGTTCGAGGTGGGGGTCCGGCGTTGTAGTAGTAGTAGTAGTAGTAGTTATTTCCGTTTCCGCACTGGGGGGGAAAGCTGTCCATCGCCGGGCCCCATCCTCCCGGGGGTCCGCCATTGGGTGGTCCCCCACCGGGGTTTTGACCTACACTACCCTGGGCAGGTCCTGGGGCCCATCGAGGGGAAGGGGGTCCTCCGGGATTTGGGAGTCCGAAATAGTTGACGTCGTTGGGGGGGTTAGGCATCAGGGTGGGCGGGGGACGAGAGGGGTTGACGGAAAGAGGAGGTCGGGGCGCCCCGGGGCCTAGGGGCTGTTGTGGGGGAACTGGGGCGTTGGGACGGGGTGGAGGGGCATTGCTACAAGGGGCGCAGAGGTCGAAGTGGGGGGGTCGGTCTCGTTGGGGCCCGTTGCGCGGGGGGTGTTTGTCGGCGGGGTTGCCTGGCTCGTTGATATAGGAGAGGGTCCGGTTGTTGTCGTCGACGCGTAGGGGCGGTTGTTGGGAGCGGATTTCAGGGACGGCAGGTTGGTCCCAGGTTCGGAAGGCGCTGGGCACTGAGCTGGCCCGGGGCCGGGCGGAGAGGGCCAGGGTGTGGGCAGCGGGTTGGTCGAACAACCCCCCACGGGGTTGAGATTCCTCAAGATGCTGGAGGCCGCGTTGAGTTCTTCCTGCTGGCGGGGAACGGAAGATGGGGCTTCGTTTCGTGTCCCAACGGGTTCCTCGCGTTGCACGTGGAAGGAGCGGGCGGGATCCAGGGGATCTTTGAAGGGGCGGGGGTTCAGGCTAGTGTGGATTTCTTCGACCAAGGCGCAGAGCTCGTTCCGTAAGTTGTCGTCGAGGCCCAGGGTGCCTTGCGTATTCTCCGGGAGGTTCCCTTGTAGGTAGCATTTGTGGAAGTCAAGGAGTCGATCCGCCCAGACCTCCGGGGTTGCGGAGGTGTCGGGGTAGCCTAGATTGGTAAGGAGGGTGCGGGTACGCCTTGCAAATTCCGCAGGGGACAGGCGGAGGAAGCGGAGGACTTCGTCGCGTTGCTGGGTGTAGGCTTCGATCCTTTGCTGCCTAGGAGAAGGAGGGGTTTGAACGGCAAATGGTGGGCGGGGTGGGGAATAGTTATCCGTGGCTTCCGGAGGGACTGGGGCTGCAGCGGGGATTGGGTATGCATAGTAATGGGCGGGGGGAAGGTAGGCGGGGTTGGGGGGTGCTGTGGAGTATCCTCCGGGGTTGATACGGGGGTTGTTGCCATCGGCGTGGAATGCGGGAGGGCGGCGCCAGCCCGGGGGTATTCCCTGGCTGATGGAGGGGGCGTAGAACACCTGGTTGGGGTCAGGGGTCCAGTGACGGGGCACGTATTGGTCCGCGAAGGGACCCGGGTAGAATGGGGCGTAGGAATTTTCCAGTATGGGCCGGCCATAGGCATCGGTTGGGTAACCGACTGGGTTGTACGCGGGGTTAAATGCAGACATCAAGAACGGGGTAAGGGGGAGTCTTGATATTATGTCAGGTTCCGCTGATGACGGGGGCTCAGTACACTGGCGAGTCCTTACTAGGCGGACGCGATGTCCTGCGCTTATAACCAGGCGTCCGGAGTTGGAGCAGAGGTGGGGAAAGCTTGCGAGGGGCCCCTAGGAAGAGCGGCCCGAGTAAGTCCTGAGTGATTCGGAGGGGTCTAAGACCAGAGGTACTGATTGTTGACCCAGGGTGGGTGTCAGGGCTAGTTAGTGGGCGCACAAGTAGATTGCGGGGTAGGCGGAGGCTTCTCGGTTGATGGGGGGCGGGGTCGGAGTTGGACAGGGGATTACCGGGGCTTGGTGGGTTCCGGGGCCGAGCGGGTAGCGAGGTCCGGAGTTGTCATTAAGAATGTTCAGGTCGTGGCGCGTGCGCGGAGTTTGTACTGATGTAGGGAGCAAGGGAACTTCAGAGGAACAAAGGAGATATGTACAGTCGAGACGAGACGGAGATGAGGCAAGACTGAGAAAAGATAGATTCGTAACCTAGAAACAGAAATAGAGATGAGACGAGAGACAAAACATAGGAAACCGGTAAAATGTAATATCAAGACTAAAGTTCGAGGAGTTATTCTATGACTTATATACCGACTACTGGGTGCCTCCGAGGGCGGCAGATATGATGGCGGGGGTCGACGGAGCTGTGCTGAGTCGACAGGTGTTGGGTACAATCCGAGGTCGGGCTGCGGCTGTATTCTGATGGGATCAGTTGGGGGCGCGGCTGCTCCAGGGACGTCGTGACACTCCGGGACGGGTCGGGTAAACTAGGGTAGGGGGTTGGGGACGTATGACGTGGCCAGGAACAGTGGGGGAAGGTTTCAAGGGGGTGTTGATGGCTATGGAGAGGGAGTTGCTGTTGGGGTTTGCCGGAGAAGCGTCGGAGTTGTCCAGTGTGGGTGTCGAAAGTGTGGGCGGGGTCCCGGGGAGTTAGGCGGGAAATCGGGAGGGGTTGGGAGCAGTGTCTAGGGAGCTAGGGAGTGGGTCGTGACAGACTCCATTGAGCTCCGCCAAGCCCGCCACCACAGCCAACGTCCCCAGAGCTCTTCAGTAGTCAGTATATAAGACATAGAGTAGCTCCTCGTACTCTAGTCTTGAGATTATCTATCTACCTACCTTTCTGATGTGTTTCTGATTGTTTCTTCTCGTGTTTTGTGTCTCGTGTCTCGTTTTCCTTACTCTCAGTCTCCCGGTCTTATCTCGTTTCTGTTCCGTTATCCTTTCGTTATCATTCCGTGTCTCCGCCTGAATCTATTCTCGTTCTCATCTTGTCTTCGTCTTGTTTCATCTGACTCTGTATCGCTCTGTTTGATTCTGTCTATTGTGTTCAAGTCCTCTCGACCATAACATACTCATGAACTCTGCAATTACAATTACAAACCTCTGATGCTCGTTACCACCCCCGGACCCTGCTATACACTTGGCTCCGAACCCCATCAATCCCTGTTGAACCCCCATCAGAACTCTGGCTCCGCTCCTGTCATCCACGTAGCCTCCACCTCCTCTGCACCCGCAATACTCACACACGGATTTATGCCTGAACCCCGCCAAGTCCATCCCTCTCCCCTGCAACTCATCCTCTACTCCTCCAGACCTCCCCGGACTTGCTCGGATCAATCTCCCCTGGCTATCCTCACAAGTCCCCAGTGCTTGGAACACCTCTGAGTGCTCGGTTGTCAGTGCAGGGAATCACGTTCACCTAGTAAGGACTCGCCCAGTGTAGCTGAGCCCCCATGGTCAGCGGAACCTGACAGCCAGAACATTGTAGTATAAATCTGGAAAGGAAAATCTACCACTCATCATTATCCACTATGAGATGGAACTCAGAGCAAATCTTGTCTAAACCAATAATATCAGATCAGAATATGTACAAGTAATTGTTACTTATCTGAACAGCTGAATATGCAATGAGCTCTGGGGTTATTGATTGTCACACAGATTAACTTATCTGCAATTGGCTGCTTTGTTGAAACTATAATGACTTGTTTGACACCAGATCCACATAGCATGTGACAGAAGACCTGAAAGACTGTCAGCATAATAAGATAAAGATAAAGATAAGTGCATGCTAATGAGAAGCACCCCTTGGCAAAGTCCCTACATGATCTTCTCATATTTGTCAGACTCCATGTCATCTATGAAGCTAGTCTTGCTTGTTCAAAAGCATTGAGTGTCATCATACATAAAGAGTGGGAAGTCATGTGCTGTCACTTCAACCTGGCCAGTGCCAAGCATCAAGCAAAATCTGAAAAACAGGCTAAGTACAATAACAAAATATGAGATAAGCTTATGTGTCATTATATTTCCAAGCTAACTCAGCAACATAATAAAAGACCAGTATCATGATGGTGGAATCCACACTTGTGTTTCTTGTTAAGTAATGGTACAGTAATGGTGTCCACCAGGTATTGAATGCTTGAATTTTGCATTAGTGTAATTATACCATCCTTCATTTTATGAGTATCTGCCATGTGAGCATTTGTTACTCCATCTTGAAACTAGAAAGGTGTTGTTAAAGATAAATGATGTATGTGTACCACATCAACAAGTTTTTGCAAGCCACTCTCATAGTAGTCCTCCCCCTCCATATCATGGCACAGCCTCATCAAATGTTTATGAATCAATGAATTGAGTGACTTCATTATCTTGAAGGCCTTAAGTTGGATTTTTCCATGTTCAATCTAGAGGTATATACAATGAGTATTTCAATGCATATAAGTTGCAAAACATATGTAACACACTTTTTGCCTTCACCATCTTCATCATCTCCTTTATCATCTCCATCATCATTCTGATCCTGAGATGTGATATAGGAGATGGTGGGAAGTCTTGCTGCAATTGGGCCACACATGAAAACTGCATTGAGTTCCAGAAACACATTTTCATTGAGTATTACAAAATATAACAATGTAATAACTAGGCTGAAACATCTCAAAAAAGTCTAAAAAATGTCAATAAAGTTTAGTGGCCCTTATCCTCTTCATGCTTCCTTCATCTTCTTGGCTACTGCTTCCTCAGCATGTTTATTGGCCTTTCTCTTACCTGCTAGACAACTGGAGGACAGGGTACATTTGGTGGGGGGTTGTGTGGCATGGGAGGCATTGCAGCCAAGTCATGGCACAATCTCATCTGGAGCATGAGGTGGTGCTGGGGCTGTTGTATCCACATCCATTGATTGCCCAGTTACAGCAATGGGACCAACCAAAATGGATTTAACACCAGTGGATTCATTGCTGGCTGCTGGTCCAGTGGCAATGGCAGAGTCAGTGACACTGGCAGCAGGCCCAGTGGGGGTGATTGAGTTAGTGGCAATGGCCAAGTTGGTGACACTGGTAGTGGGCCCAGTGGGTATGATGGAGTCAGTGACAGACCCACTAGGAATACTGGAGTCAGTGACAGTAGCAATGGGATTACTGAGGAGAGCAGAGTCATCAGCAATGGTGGATTGATTGACAGCAGTGGCATAGTCCATCTTGCTTTCATCCTCCTTGGGCTGGGCAGCCTCATCATTGTTGGGCTCTTCTGCCTCAGCAATGGGTGCCAGAGTAGAAGTCAGCACAGGTGGAAAGCTGCTGGTGCCAGAGGCTGGTTGGATGAGGGGTGATGAGATTTGAAGCTGGTTTTGAATGTTGTCAACCATGCTCCAGAGAGCAACAATGTTGACTTTGTTCTGCATGAGATGCCCAGCATAAGCCTCAACAGTCTGCTTTGAACTGTTGAGGTTAGATGTTATGCCCACAACATTTGTGTCCATGATGTCCATGTGCTTGTTGAGCACTCTAAGCATCATATTATACTGCCAGAGCATCTTCTCCATTTCTGTAAACCTTGTCTCTTCAGCTAACACAAACCCTGACCTCATCTCTTCTGATACAACCTGGATTCCTTTATTGATGAAATCAAGCTGTTGGCTCAACCCCACCATAGTTTGTGTAAGGATGGCCTCAACAGATTTGGTGGAGGAGAGCAGATCTGCTCAATGCTTGCCCTTTCTCTTTCTGCACATTATCAGCAGGTCCACATGCTCCTTCCCCTTTCTGCTGGCTACTGGCAGATGCATCCATTCCTTTCTCCTTCCCTTTTCCATGGCCACAGGCATATCCACTCAGCAGATTGTTGACAGCCCAGCAACTGGTGTTGTTGGTTCTGTCTGTTGTTAGTAGATAATTTCAGTTGACAAAATCAACACTTACCCTTGACATACTTGAAAGACTTTGATTTTCTCTGCCTTTTCTCCTTCTTTCTCTTCTTGCCCTTGTTTCTCTGGACCTCTTCTTTGTGATCCTTTGTGAGACTGCATGTTTTTTTGAGGACAAACTAGCAGGCATTGCATGAGGTTCCTCTCTTTGTCTTGACACATTGGAGCCCCTTCTTTGACAGTATTGGCAAGGAGGGTGGACCATGCCCCTGTGCATGGAGGTGCTGTCATGAGGTACTCCCCTAACCTCATTGATGGTGTGATCTTGCCCTGCCAATGTTTCTCATCATTGGAATGATCATTGTTGTCATTGTTGTTGTCTTTGTCCAAGGCAACTAATTCATACTCAGAATGGCTGGGCAGGGGAGGACTATGAGGGGGAGTTTGGGCAGTGTATTTCCTCCATTCTCATTGGGGAATCTGTGCTTTGCTAGCCTTTCTGATTAGCTGGGGCTAGGATGGGACCAGCTCTGCTGGTAACAATGGACTTGACACCAATACTCTACTGGGTTTTGATGAGGGATCTGCTGCCAGCATTGGTGGATCAATTGCTGAAATCTATTTAAAAATTTCCAAAGATGAAGGATCCACTGTTGAACATGGACCTGCTACTCCTCCTGCTGCCTGGCCCTTGTTGACCTCCTGGGCTTCCTTCCTTGCCTGTGACTCCTTGAAATACACCCATGCCTTCTCTTTCAACTCCTCAATTGCCTTTGCATCTGACAGCTTGCCTAATAAAATTTGGAGGGCCTTGTTGGAAAAGCTGTTCCTAGCCTCCAGGATAAGTTGTTTGTCCTTGGTCTGGGAAATTTGCTTCCACAAAGATTTCTTGAACACCATCTGTGAGTGTTGCATATTATCCTACAAGTAGGGTTGCTCACCAATTCTTTAACCCTACCCTGGAGATCTGACAAGTCTCCTCTCAGAGCAGAGACCCACACAGAGTTCTCAGTGTTGTAGAGCTGTTGGAAAAGGACCTCAGTGGATGGAGACATAGTGTAGTGGACAGCAATGAGCAGATGAGTGGTGGCTGGTGAGCAAAAGAGGACTTGAAAGTTAAGAATTTAAAAAATAGAGTCACATGCCTCTGTTGATTTATGTGTACTATCCAAAAGCAGTATGGCTGCCAAAGAAGGTTGCAGCTTCCAATTTTGATGGCTGCCAACAATTGATGCCTTCCAAAGAATCTGATCCTCTATGAAGAATTCTGATGCATTTCCAAGCATCTAAAAAAACCTTGACCAATATGATGTGTTCTTTGATTTTGTTCAATTGGCATAATGCTGTGTTTCTGCTGTTCCTTGATTGTTATTTCTGCAGTTAAAATAGATTTTCATATCACTTTTCATGTAAGTGGCTTGTTGCCAATGGTGGTACCAGCTTTGGCCACCCCCTGTCTTCTCAGTGGCTTTCTGATGGCACTGGGCAGATACATTCCTGAGGGAAAATTTCATCACAAGCAGTGGCAGCTGATCATGAGAAATAGCCAGTGGCTGGACCTGCTGCCAGTCCACTGACACCAGCAGATTTTAGTGTTGAGCAGGGCTGGTCACTGTTAAATGTAATTGCAATGGACCTGGTAGTAATTAGCAGCTCCAGATCCTGGTCAAAGGACTCTACTGGATGTGTATAATATGGCACAATGTATGGCCTCCACAGCACCCATATAACATGCTACATCATGGGGATTCCACTATGGTGTAGCAGACCCCACCAGTGATGTAGGATACAATTTCAAGTGTGCTCCGCTGTAATGTAGGACACACTACATATGTATGTCTCTATGTGACTGGCATGTCTGAAAAAGCATTGGGCTGGAGTACCTACTGGAATGTCCATAATTCCACCCTTTATGTACTGCAAGTGCTAGGACACTAGAGCTCTAGGAAATCACATAAAAATAGCACTTGAAGAAAATAAAATGGCGCATCCATTCATTCATTCATTCATTCATTTATGTCATCTAAGTACTTGGTTAGTCAATGAAGGCAGGGTAATTGTTGGAGTTTAGCAGTTGGGACTCAATCACAGGGCTTGAAAAGCCTTGATGCCCAGTTGCCACAAACATTGTTCCTTCACAGAGTTCAAACTGCTTGCTAACTGAATGTTGAATGACTAATCAAAGTACATGATTCAAGACATCCCCCTTTCAACTACATATGACTCTCTTCCTGCACATAATATAGAAGTGGTAGTGTTAGGAGGTTTGGCTGACAGCTGGCTAATGAAGAGGTGACCAGCAGGCCACAGCTGTGAGCAACTAGTGGGCTAGCATAATGCAGCAGTAGGCCAGGGGTGGACAAGGAGCAGGCTGCATAGCAGGTGATGGAGTCAACAAGAGGCAGGGGTGCACAGAGAGTTGGAGGCCAGGTGTGCAAGTGGTTGTCTGGCACTAGAGTGAGGCCAACATGGCCCAGGAACCAATGAGCAGCAGTGAGCAGCAAGCAAGTGGCAAGCAGGCCAGTGTTAAGCAGCAGCAGGCAGGCAGCAAGCAAGGGGCAACACTACTACTCCAGGTATGGGGTGGAGCATGTAGAGTAGTGTGTCAGGGTGGTAGAGTGGGGTTATGCTTGGCAAGGGCAAGTAGGGAGTAGTGTTGATGTAGCAGGCTAGGGAGGGGCACTGTGTAGGAGTCAGACAACTTGTAAGGGGACATCAGCTGTGGATAGTCCAAGCCAAACATACCACTCACATCCTGACCATCCAGTCAAGAGGTGAGCAGCAAGCAAGCTGGCCAGAGGCACAGCAGACAAGTGGTGGGCAATCAATGAGAGGCAAAGGCAGAGGGCAAGGCAAGGCAAGGGGCCACACTGGCTGAGCTTACAGTTATGCTAGTGAAGAAACCTGGAAGCAATGCTATTGTCTGGACTGGGGACATTCTATCCCAGGTCTGCCTATATACTACAAGGCTACTAAATGACTAAGTACCTATGACTACATTGGAGACCTCTGACTACAACCCTAATGATAAAGCAGAGGCCAATGACTATGAACTATTGACTTATTGGGCCCAGTAGTAGAAGGATCAATGATCAACAATAATATACTATGTGCCAGGTACAATATACCCATTAGGCTGTGCAGCCAAGATGGTGAGGGAGTAAGAAGGGGCCAGGCAGTCTGGAGGTCAGCTAGATAGAGGTGCAAATCCTCACAGACTAAACTAGGCAAGGGTGGGATGGTCAAAGGACCAGTCCCCTTACAGGTCCTACTGCTTGGGAGGTTGTGGAAAAGCCTTAGAATACAAACTCTCCATGCTTTTATCCTTCAATAAATGTTTCAATCTTCTGACTCATATGTAGTCTCATTCTGCCAAGACTTTTACTCTTGCTACTCTTGATCATCCAGTTTATTCTGTGATCCTAGCACCAGACTTTAAATCTGAGGACTTTGAGAACTTTAGTGCCACTGTGGAGAACAAGTGCTTGGACCATTTGCCTACCAATGAGTTTAGAGACTCAGGAGGCCAGTCAGCTCTTCCACCCTGGGCAACCAGTGATATTTGGAAGAGACCATCTCCCTCTTTCCTGTACTCAAAAATCATATCAGTCTGAGCAAGATGCACCAACTTTCCAAATTGATTTTTTTCATCATGATATTTTGGTATTCAAATCAATTGCTCAAAGTGTATCTGCAAAGAAAATTCACTGTAGAGGATTTCAGCAACTCTAGAAACCATCAGAGGATGTACTGGAACAATGTGTCTATGGAGAAGCCTATACTTCAGAAAAGTCTTTGCAGATGGAGAAGAAAATTTCACCAGATGAAGATGGTCTTGAGATGGTTGTTGTTCCACTTATGCTATATTCTGACTCAACATGTTTGGCAAACTTTGGAGCTGCATCTCTTTGGCCACTTTATATGTAGTTTGGTGGTTTCTCAAAGTATATTTGAGGTGCTGTCAATAGCTTTTCTGCAAATTATCTGGCATACTTTCCATCAGTGCATCAAAAATGTTTGTTTTCAATTATTTCTGAGGGGGCGCAGTGGCTCAGCTGGCACCATTGTGTCCCAAAGTGGGTCACATGATTTGCAAGTGCGAGGCTGGGGTTTCAACTCTGGCTGAGTGTGCCCGTGTGGAAAAACACCTTAGACACCACATGAGTTCTTCAACGCCGCCAGAAAGCCACCACCTGCACGTGTTGATTAGGAAGGCTTTGTTGGTCAGGCTGCCCCAGAATGACCAATCAGTACGTGATACAATGAGGCATAGTGACCACCATGCTCATACCAGATGACAAAAACAGATGGTTTCCCTGGCTTGATGGATTTGGGAGAGGGTCTCAGGCTCCTTGCTGACCAAGCAGGTCAAGGTACAGGTAGGTGAGAGGATAGGAGTCAACAGTTCAATCAGGCTGCTGACATTACTGTGTGGTCCATTGGATGGTTTGGTGAGGTAATTACTACAGCTGCCAGTTTGATTGGGTGCCTAGCCAATTAGTGTGGCATGTCTGTCACTGAGGTGGCCCACTGGCCATTCTGTTGCAGGTTCCAAATCTCAGGATCAATCTTCTGAAAGTATCATCTGGGTGTGGGAAAGGGTGTGTTGTGATACCCTTACTGGTGTGATGGAATGGGAGCTTAGAGCTGGAGTGACATTCTTCACAGGACAAACCAACACACACACAGTAAGCCCTGCTGAGTATAGCTGGGTTTAGAAATTGGGATGGCATGTTAATGGCAGATGGTGTGGGACTTAGGATGGGAAGTAGTATGAACTCTGACGAAGTCAAATTGTAGTAAAGTGGCTATGAGGCATAACTGGCATCAGCTGAAAAGGGATCAGGCCAGAGAACTAGCTGGAGTGTCCATAATTACCACCCCCCATTACATACTGCAGGACCTAGAACACAATGTTCAAGGATTATTCCATGTGAAAATAGGTCTCAAAGGAAATAAAATGAATCTCTCTCTCTCTCTCTCTCTCTCTCTCTCTCTCAATTATTTCTGATGTCTTTTTTATTCAGCTCCCTGACCTTGTTCAAGATCATCATGAGAAGCTCTTTGGTATGACTGCATCCAAGTCTATCTTGATACATCTCAAATGAGAATTGATGCAAGCAGCTTGGAGATTACTTATCACAGGTGAATTTGAATACATCTATGGCATGGTAGTGTCCTGATGTAACCAGTTGATGAGATTTATCATCCTGTAGTATAATCATGATTCCTATATCCATCTGCAGCTTCATGTAATGCCAGTCATGTTCACCAACAATTCTATTGGTGGGAGCAATTGGACTGAGTTCTGTACAACCTGAGATACAAGGATGCTTAGAACTGGAACATGCATGCAATGATAAGGCTTACCCCAGTGATTCAGATTCCCATCAACAAAACTTCAACACCAAAGTTTTCCTTCATGGGAGCTTACCCAGTTGCAACAATTTCTAAGTCTCTCAAAGTTTTTGACAATTTCTGAGTCTTTCAAAGTTCTGAGTCCCAGGCCACCTGGCAAACCTATCATCTCTTCCAGAATGGAGGGAACTGTAAACAAGTACTGTGCCCCAGCTGTTTTAATAGTATGCAATACCATTTTTCCCATTGGAATGATGGATGCTGGTGACAAGATGAAGGGTATTCCAATCAAAGGCAATAGATGGAGGGCAAGGGAACCAAAGCCCTAAAATATGTTAATGCACAGGATTGAGATGGCAGTATTCACACCTACATTGTACAGGGGTAATGTAGGGACCACATATTGGAAAGGCTCCTGCTGTTGGGGCAGATGGTAGCAAGTGGCAAATATGAGAGGGTAGGCTTGTTCATGATAGGATCAGCTTTGGTAGCCCCATCATTTTGTTTCTGAGGAGTGCATGACAAGAGCATCCAAGTTGTTGCACTTCTGACTTGTGTACATAGAAGGTATCTAAATGTTGTTCCTGTTATGATCAGGAGTCAGGAGGTCATCATACCCAAGAGTATGGATGAGGGTTCTGAGATCTATTTATAGATTAAGGCCTTTGCTCCTGGTTTTCTTGTCCTTGATATTGTGTATTTGTTTTTTTTTGTTTTTTTTTTCAATACTAGGATAGATATTCTGCATAATTCTGTGCTACATTCCATCTTATATCTATGTGCATATGTATCTCTTATATTTGAATTTATGCTCAATGCAATAAAAAAAACATAATTTTGTGTGTATGTATAAGATGGAGATGTAGCCATCAAATTGCCACCAGCTTTCCTTTGATTTACATAATCTGTTATGCTCTCCCTTGCTATCATTGGTATACTATATACCCTCTTCTGCATGATATTCCAATTGATACATATGTACCCATGTATCTCTTATATGCTTAGATCCATGCTTGATGCAACTATTTCTTGGAGAGGTATAACTTCATGTGTATAAACTGTGTCTAAATGACCTTTGAACTGAAGATGTTGTCATTACCTTGTTGACAGCTTTCCTTTGATTTACATAATACATAAGCTCTCCCCTGATATCATTGATCATTGTTGATGAACAAGTGTGCATCAAGTCCAGAACTCTGTGATTTCACCTGGAAAAGGAAAAGCCCATTTTTGCTGAGAAAGAAAATGGGTGCTTTAAATAATGCCCTACTCAGAGAGGTTTTGGGTGGTCATCTATACATGTGATAATTGATTGCATAAATCAAAGGACACCCATTCACACTGCTGGCACTGGAACTTGTTTCCAGTGGAAAAATGGAAGAATAAACCTGTCATACCATTTCTTGGACAGATTTTTCCTTTGGAAAGAGGCTTCTTCCACTGTTTAGAGCCTTTTTTCATTGGAAATACACTGTCCAGAAATAGTATAACAAGTTTCTTTCTCAGTTTTTCCCTTGGAAACATGATTGGCTACCAGCAGTGTCAACTGTTTTTGAATCTCTGTAATCATGGTCCCTCATTATACAAACCCTGCAGTTTGTGCTTTCAGAATATGGACCATTTGTGAGATACATGTCATGTAGTAACATGGCTTACAACAAAAGGTGCGATTGTCTGGCTAGATCTTGGGCATGCCATGCTGTGCAATGGCCCATACCTAGTAGTCAGGACAGGAAGAGCACCTTCTGATTGGAGTATAACAAGAGCATGAGAACTGATCAAGATGCATGAAGGCAGTGTCCCTTTCAATATGTAGATAGGCAACTGCAACTGGGGTCAAAGTAGTAGGACCTATATCGAGACCATGTCAGAGTAGGTAATAATACTGTCATATAAACGAAAATGCCAATGTTGCTTCCGAGGAGGGTCGCTACCAGTGCGGGTCTTTGATCGCGGCCTGTGCATCCTGTCGTACATCCACTGCTGACTAACCAACCACGATGCGCACTCGAACTGCTGCCTTAAGCTGTAAGAATGTAATCTGACAAGGTGAACTAGTCTAGATGCCAAAGATATGGTTAAGGTTATTCGAGGCAGCGAACTCTACGAGTTCGGGGACAGAAGTTGACACCCATAGCGATGGGTCCGGACCATACCCAAGATTTATGTATAGGCGAATAATAGTACCACCTGGAAGAGTCGAAAAGATTAGGAGTGCTTGATCACGAATGTTGTGATGGAAAAGAAGGCAGTCCTTCCGGATAGCTAGCTGCGTTTAAACGACATGGCCGGGTCGCGTTTAAATGACATGGCCGGGTCGGTACGCAAAGCCATGTACTCATTACTAATCACTAACATTGAAATCTACCTACGCTGCCTGAGATAACAGCTGTGGGACAAACCGATATAGAATCCGGGGCGGGGAGATCGAATCTGTCGGATCGAAAGAGATTTCTGCAATGCTGCCGTGAAATTACACCTATCGAACTCTCTATGTCCCAACGCCGCTGATTTCCGACGGCACCGGGCGCCACAGTTTACGACACACACCAAGACGGATCTGGATTGTACTATCCATGTATGTAGTTTTGGCATGCTGCTTATGTATAGTTTTTTTCCTCACAAGTTTTATAAGTTTTTGTATAAGGAGTGACGGACTGGAGCGTGTTTTTTTCTTCAAGTTCCCCAAGCTCCTGCAATGGCTTCTCTTCGCATCGTCTTCTTCTTCCTCGCTTCCGCACTTGCGACTCTATCTGTCGCCTCACCCACTGCTGCTGAGCGCCGGGACGTTATTGAGACGTAAGAAACAATCCTTCGTCTGTCAAGCTATGTATTCATGAATCGTGATTGGTATCTAGCGCTACAGAGGACGTGGGGGAAACGTCATTGTATCAGCGGCGGGGCACTCGTGAGGATGCCGAGGCGATCGCAGACGCTATCTACGCAAGTGCTCAACGGTAAGTATCAATCTTTTGTCTATCATATATTTATAAACATATTCATGTTTGTCAAGTGAGGCAGCTAGGATAGAAGAGGGTAGTGCGAAGGTGATGGAAGAACTCGAGTCGCTACTCGACACGAGCTAGGACTATGCAATTCACTTGATCCTTACGGCAAGACTGTGCTATACTTAGTACTGTAGCCTTTTATAATCAATCAAGCAATGTCCACCTCAAACTCGGTCAGGGATTTTTTCAGGTTGCAGCGACAATGGTACATACCATCTCGCACATGAATTTATCTAGGTAAAGACGTATGCGACTTGATGTTCAAAGTTGAGAGCTTGAGGCGAACAACATGGGCTGATTGTGGAGTGCTGGTTTCTAACCACAAACTCAGGTGGGAGAGGGATGTACATAGTCTGAAAGTCTCGATTGGAGATCATGATACAGATGTTCCGTACTGAGTTGTACCCGGGCCTATTTCAAGTTTGAATTGATTTTGAAGAGAAGCGCCTCAGGGGTTGTAAATAAGCGCTGTCGATTTTGATTTGATGGGGCATCACTTTCGACCGCCAGCAGCCTGCAAGGACGTGAGTTGTATATAGACGTGCTGCGGTGCTGGATGGTCGGAACATCGTCACGACCATCAGAGATCGCGCAACACGAAAACAAAGATCAAGCTGCGACGCTGTCGTTCTCGTCCTCTACCTCGTCCTCTGTCTCATCCAGCTCCGCTAGCTCCTCCTCTTCCCACCTTTCCTCGCATACCCAGACACAGACACCGGCAAAAAGACGCCAACGCGCGCGCACTAAAACTAAAACTAGAAGCAAGAGAGAAATGGCACCGGCGTCTCCGGACTATGAGCTCCTCGAAACGGGGATGGGACCCAGCGCCGGCGTACAGAAGATGGCTCAGCACCAGCATCAGAGACGGAGAGGGACGTGGACATTGACGTGGAAGTGGAAGAGGACGGTGCTGGTGGTTGTATGCGTGATTGGTGTTGTGTGGGTTTTAAGTCAGCAAGGGAATTTCAATGGTGGTCATCTCTTCTTTTTTATTTTGTGGAGACAAGACTGATGCTATACTTTTTTTGTAGACCATCTTTCTGAAGAGGAATCACAGTCGCCGCCGCCGGATAATAGTGGGTATCTTATTTTTGGTAAAGACGACACTGATGCTGTATAGATCATCTTTCTAGTGTGATAGTAGAGCATGGACCATCACCGCCCTCGCCCTCGCCCTCGCCTTCGCCTCTCACGTACGAAACCGACGCCGACCGCACGCTGACCAGTTACTGCACCACTCCTCACCGCCCCACCACGCCTCTGGTCCAATACGCTCTCATAATCGACGCCGGGTCCACCGGCTCGCGGATCCATGTCTACAAATTCAACAACTGCCACGCATCCCCCACGCTCGAATACGAAGTATTCACCCAGACACAGCCGGGCCTCTCGTCGTATGCCGACACGCCACTCCTCGGCGCGAAATCACTCGACGTACTCATGGACGCCGCTGTGCGCGTCGTCCCAAGCGAGATGAGGCGCTGCACGCCCGTGGCGGTGAAAGCGACGGCTGGGCTGAGGCTGTTGGAGGATGAAGAGGTGGATGGGCTTCTGGGGGCAGTGAGGGAGAGGCTGGGGAGGTGGGAGTTTCCCGTTGAGGGCGTTGTTGTGATGGACGGACGGGATGAGGGCGTGTATGCGTGGATCACGTCGAATTATTTGTTGGGCACGTTGGAGGGCGGGAATGCGACGTGGGCGGTGCTCGATCTCGGCGGGGCGTCGACGCAGATTGCGTTTGAGCCGAGAGGCGCTGTGGAGGCGCTGTTGGATGAGGATGGCCACAGATACGAGCTGGCGTTTGCAGAAAAGACGCACGTGCTCTACCAGCACTCGTTTCTTGGCTACGGCCTCATGCATGCCCGGCAACACGTCCACCAGCTTGTCGAGTTCATGGCGGCCATCCGTGCAAACGGCAACCACAACGAAGAGACGATTGGCAATGCGTGCATCGCAAAGGGCATGCAGAGACTCGTTGAACTGAAGGATAGGAACGTGACGATGGTCGGCGACGATGTTGGCTCCTTCGACGGTTGTCTGCGGATAATGGAGCTCGTTATGGCAAAGGACGCGTGCGTTCCCGTTTCGTTCCTCCATTCCATCCAAGCTAATATCCAACAGAATATGCAAAACCAAACCATGCTCCTTCAACGGCGTATATCAACCCTCCATCCTCGAAACATTCCCAACAGGCCCTGTCCTCCTCCTTTCCTACTTTTACGACCGTCTCGCCCCTCTCTTGCCCCTTCTCTCTCCTTCTTCTTCCTCTCAAGACCACGACGCTCCCCTCCCGCTAACAATCCACAACATCTCCACCCTTGCCTCACTCATCTGCACCGGCCCCTCATCCTGGTCCTCTCTCCACTCCCGGATCCCCCCTTCCACCCTCGAAGATCTCAACTCCCGCCCCGAGTACTGCCTCGACCTGACATTCATGTACGCCCTCCTCCGGCGCGGCTACGAGTTTGACGACGCGCGCGAGGTAAGAATTGCGAAGCGCGTGAGGGGCACAGAGCTCGGGTGGGCACTTGGGGCGGGGCTGGAGGTTGTTGGGGGCGAGTTGAGGTGTTTGAATTGAGTGGGGTGCTCGACTTTTCAGTTGGGTATACAGACACTCACCATACCTTATTAATACCCATATCTTTAGAATTTATGCAACGCTGAGGTCTTGCCCAAGTAGTGAATGTAAAACGGGCTTCTGTTTGACATTCGGATATGGTGTAATGGCTAACATTGCCGCCTCTCATGTGGCGCATCTCGTGGTGATAATTTCACGCGGCAGCTCGGGGTTCAATTCCCCGTATCCGAACTGCACCAAGTTGCAATTGCTTTTTTTGTGGCTTTTTGCATCACCGACCTTCCAACTTTCCTGTAAAAAAACGCAAAGAACTCATCACATCGATCTTACTAGAGTAAATTATTCGGTTCCATTCGAAATCGGACGCAGAGTTCGATTCCCCGTTTCCAAATTATCTGTAGGTGATTATCTTTTGTTTCAAGAAACAACATAGGGCATAAGTATTGTGAACGGTGGCGATCGGCGGTTCTCACTCCACTGAGTACCGCCACCATCCTACCGCTACCTCTCTTCTACACCAAGCAGTGATTGAATCAACGACAACAGGTCCATTCCGCTAGCACACCAATATATTTCTTTCTCCGAATGACTACACGCCCGGGGCCCCGGTTAACCCTGAATCGTCCCCTGAATAGGGTCTCCACCTCTTCTTTGCTTAACACCTCCGTACCTTTATAATCCAACAACTCCAGCGTCTCATGCCTTACGAACCGCGGGCCACACGACTCCCTTCCCTCGGGGTGCTTAATGCTCTTGCTTATGCACCTGTTGAGGACCCTGTTTCATATCTGCAATTTAGAATGGTTGTGCTGAAAGACGGTGTACTGTAGGTATGGACAGTAGTTCTTTGAGCAGATAAGATAAGATAAGAACTTATAGTAATCGATCGTGATCGCTGATTGTGAAACTTAACCTACATAGTCAGCTGAAATTGAGATAGACGATGTCTCATCCAGCTGCGCCCACGAATCTCAATAAATTGAAAAACTTCCAATTTAACAAAGTGATCAACGAAGACCCTCTGACTCACAGTTTGACTCTCCTTGGAACATTTCCGAGCCCGGATGACGTACAAGACCGAGTCACAGCAATCGTGAGAGTAGAGAAGACAGCATTGGACGCGGAGACTGCGAAACATCTGTTTGCTGCTGATGGTCTCGTGAGAAGGGTGGCGCTTGAAGAAAGCACGAATATCGTAAGTCCCAAAGTTTCTTTGTTGGCATCTTCTCATGACGCGAAGTCGCTTTAGTATACTTGGTTATTTGGGTGGTTGGGAGAAGAGAGAGAAAGGGATATTAAGATCAACGTCGTCTGTCCCGCTACGGAAGTTCATGTACGCAAGGTACGAATTGACACGATGAAACAAAACATATCACACCTGACCAGAAATATAGTATACTAGACAAAACATCGTGATGGTGAGGGAAACACCGGACCTGTATGGAAGTATCGTGAAACCTTACATCACGGCATTTCCCAAGTCGCGAACTCAGTGGTAAGTGCCCATCGGATCATTCTTGGGAATTCAACCGATTTCTTTGGAGGGTTGAGAACATACTGTTGGGATTATCAGAACAAGACAAGATTCTGTTTTCCTCCTCGGATTTCGTGATTCTGCCAGACATGAAGTGGGATCGCAGGACGACTTCATCACTATATCTCGTAGCACTTGTACAGGACAGGGGGATTCGGAGTCTCAGGGACCTCAGGAAGCAGCACATTCCGCTGCTCAAGGCCATCAAGAGCAAAGGAGAAAGGGTCGTTGAGGAGAAGTGGGCTTTAGGAAAGGGGGCAGTGAGGATGTACATCCATTATCAACCAAGTTACTGTAAGGATCCCCGTTTCCTTGTGTTCTACGGAGCGTTGAATAATCTATAGATCATTTTCATGTCCACATCGTGAATGCGAACCAGGTCGGGATGATCGGTATGGCTGTGGGACAGGCACATCTGCTTGATGACGTCATTTCGCTGGTACGTGATCCTCATCGCTTGACCTCGCGGCCCTCACTCATCGTATTCAGCTAGAGATAGAGTCAGAGAACGGCCCCGCTACTTTTGAGAGGATGGTCTTGACATATGGCCTAGGCGATCAGCATGGCTTGTTCGAGGCGATGCAGGCAGCATCTGCTTGATCAAAGTATATCTTTATGGAACCTAGATAGCAATGATCCGCCGCAATTTTTTCCTTCATCAATGGAAGGCATGCCAGAGTCAAATTTCTCTGTTCTCAGGCTGTGCGCAACATGCCTCAACACCGAACGGGCCAAAGAAATCACCGGAAAGGTCGTGTTTCATTCGGCGTTGCAATCCTAACGAAGTCGCACACTAGTAGATGGGCAACTCAGGCATAAGGTTTTTTGACCCCGGCAATAGAGTTTCGCTATTTACCTCAGCTTCAGACTTTATAGTATCAGGTGTTGTGAAAGTTCGGAACGAATGGGAAGCAAAAAAGAATGGATGTACCAAAAATGGCAATGTTTGCTCGGGCAACATCCGAGGAGCAAATGATGAGGCTTGTCGATTCCGAGCACTGCAACCTGGAATTCGCTGATGACCAAGCGCCGCCCCCTGCTATAGCTAACAATATAAACCTCTGAACTGCAGAACGGTGACGTACTTAGTCACCCACACATGCTCAGGGTTTTCTCTTGTTCGCTTGCTTCATTATGTGTTCTCTCTGCCTGGGCCTCTTCGAATGGCCAAGAGCCTCTGAAGTTCGGGTTTGTACCTTCGGCCGCTGACTGGGCCAGCTTGAACTCTACTGTCGGTGGCCGCCTCTTTGAGGGTGTTCCTTTCGCACAACCCTGCTATACGAGAGGGTTTAATTCCACAGAATGTCTTGCTGTTCGCGCTAGTTACCTTGATGAAGGTCTGATCATTGTGAATTTTTGTCGGTGCCACTAAACTCATCACGGACTCAAATGCAGTGGCACGAACAGAGTCTCCTGGGGCCTATATCCAAACACAATGGGAGACTTGTCAAACAGTCAAAGATGATCAATGTCTCCTCGATTCTATAGATCCTAATGTGCGAGAACCAGTTTTGCAGTCAAGGCAATGTAAACTTGGAAGCGTTCCAGAATATTTTGTAAGCATCAAACTTCTGGGGTCTGATCACTTTCGGTTAACTGCATGAGAACAGATTGACATCCAATCTGCTGAAGACGTGGCAGCGGCGTTCCAGTTTGTCAGACGGACCAGAGTGCCTCTGGTGATTAAAAATACAGGTGTAAGTTGCCGTACACAGCAAGTCTTCCAAGCCGTCTAAACTCCTGGTTCAACAGCATGACTACAAAGGTCGAAGCAGCGTTCCTCATTCCTTGGCTCTCTGGGTATTGTTCTCCTTCTACTTCTCAATCAGATAACATTTATTGATAGATACCCACAGACCCACAACCTGAAAAAGGTAAGATTTCAGCCTGTGCATTCTTTGCCTGGTAATAATTGTGTCATTAGATATCGTACGACCCAGAATTTGTACCGGAAGGCTGTTCTCAGTCGAAGCCAGGAGTGACATTTGGTGTAAGTTTCCTCCCCCTTTCTAGGATCACAGTTGTGATAATCCCGATCAGGCCGGCGTTCAATGGGGCGAAGCTTACCCTTTCGCTGAAGCTCACAATATCACGATTGTTGGAGGTTCGTAAAAGGTCACTGAATCATTGTTCTGAGGCCGATGTCACACCAGGAAGTGATCGATCCGTTGGTGTCGTAGGCGGATGGCTCCAAGGTGGTGGACATGGTGCCTTATCCAACACTATGGGACTGGGCGTTGATCGAGTGGTAAGCAAAGTCATTACGAGCCTGGGATTGATCGATTGCCTGACCTGTTTCTCGAAAGTTGCAATACAAAGTTGTTACGCCGGATGGTCAATACAGGATTGCGAATGACTGTCAGAATGAAGATCTTTTCTATGCTCTTCGTGGAGGTGCAATTTACTTCTGTCGGGTTCATCGAACATACTCTGACAGACCTTCCCTTTCGATCATAGGGGGCGGTGGGACCTTTGGTGTCGTTCTTGAGGCTACTGTCTTGGCTTCCCCGCAAGTCACTCTCCAGACTGTCATCGTATCTTTCACCCCGAACACTGTGCGAACGCAGGAACTGTGGAATATTCTCGCGGACAACGGTCTTAAGTGGGCGGAAGAAGGATGGGGAGGATTCTCCACGTCTGGCATTGCAATTCTGATTAACCCGGGCTCCACCAAGGAGGACGCGGCCAAATCAATGGACCCCTTGATTCAGTTTGGGAAAAGGCTCCAAAGTGAAGGCGTAGAAGGCGCTTCAACTATCGTGACCGAGTTCCCGAGCTGGGGAACGTTCTTTAATGCCTTCACAAAAGACCATGTTGCAGTACGTTTCGCTCACTCGCCTCTTGTCTTGATCTTGATTTCATCTCCCTAGGTCGTTGGTTCAAGCCTTGCACTCGCGTCACGCCTAATCAGCAAAGACAATTTCAAAACCTCTTCTGACAGATCCGCCCTCGTCTCGGCACTTCTCGCTGCTGACGCTGCAACTCCAGGTCTCATCATTTTGATCAGCGCTCCGTCATCATTTCCGTCTACGGGAAAAACTAGTGTGACTGATGCATGGAGATCCAGTCTCTACCATATCACGGTCGTCTCACCGTGGAATTGGAATGCGACTATCGAAGAAAAGAGAGATCACTACGTTGCTGCGAGTAAATCTATTGATCATCTCAGGAAAATAACGCCGGATGCGGCCTATCTTGTAAGGCAAATGTATGAATCCCTGTGCCTCGCGGATGACTAATTGTTCTCCGAAGAATGAAGCAGATGTATATGAGCCTAATCATCAAGGTACAGTGTTTTTGGTTTTCCTGATAATGCTCTTCCTTAAGACCTGCATTCTCCAGTCGCTTTTTGGGGCCAACACTATCCCGAGTTGCTCAGGTTAAAAGCGAAATTGTACGTGACGAGCGTTCTCAGATCACATATGATACACTGAAGGCTTATAGTGATCCTGATCATTTGTTGGATTGTTGGCAGTGTGGTGAGTCGTCTTTTCATCTTTTGATACACTTCCATCTGTACCTGATGTTTTAATAACCTCTTCTCCAGTCGGGTGGACTCCGAAGTCATCTCGCTATAGTTGTTACTTCGAACTGTCTGAGCCCATCATACACGAGGAATTATAGGACAAGGATTGACATTATTTGGCGTATCAATGTACTACGTCGCTTTATCTACCTAGCTAGCTATCTTGCAATCGTGATCAGTACATCGCTGATGCCGTAACATTATTATTAGAAGCATAGGAGGCTGTAACAGTAAAAATACAAAAATACACAGGATGATTCTGATGTAACGCGCATATTGGTGATTGATGAGATTAGTTGAATAAATTGTACTTAGAATAGGCACGAGAGCACGCTGGAGAGTAGAAAGCAGTACTACTTTGCGACAACTTCGGAGGGCTCTTTACCAGCAGTCTCCAGGTCGACATGAAAACGAGAGTGATTATTGAATCGTTGAACACTGTCTGGGCTGGATTTTCTCCAAAAAATCCATGCATTCAAGATATCCTGTCGCGACACGACACTTGAGGCGTCAATCAACTCAAGAGAAAGTCGCTCACCTTCTTTGTCCCAAATATTAAGCCATTCACAACAGTTACTATTGAAAGGAGAGGTTTGTATGCTATTTTTGATGTCGCAATGGAAGACCCACAAGATGAAAGGATTACACTGCACGTCGTTACTGTATTGTTCACTCGGGCAATTACATACGAGTGGAATCTGAGGCGCTATCAGCATCTGGGATATAAATGTAAGAAGACTCAGATACCCAATCACAGCAGCTGAGATAATACTGAAAAGTACCAAACGAGTGAAAGTGGAGAAACATACAACTTTGCTGACTATGAACTTCTGACGCAACGATAGTACCGAATGACGATGAAACATGATCGCCATGTATGCTGGAGGACAGTTTAAGGGCTTATTCCTTCAGAAAAAACTGAATCACTCACCCTCCAATGGGAATAGAATAACAGCTGATAGAAGTATCATAATCCCAGTTGTTAGATACCTGAGGTTCACTGGTAAGTGCTAGGTGAGTATAATCACAGTAGCTTACAGCTTGCGGTTATTGATAGTGCAGAAGAGATGGCTGGGGTTACGGACTACCATCGACGAATCTTGGATGACCTGCCCACATAATAGTCATCAATGGACTCAAACCAAACTTCACATCGTGCGCACCAAGAATGATTCTAGGAATACAATCAAAAAGACAACCCATGGGAGCCAGGCAAGCTGGACAAATGTGAAACAAAGTTTACGACGCGAATGGATTATTGACTCACAAAGTTCGTGACCATCCTATTGCTCTCTCTGCCGTGACTAGCCGCACGTATTTGAAGAGCAAACTCAGGGAGGATCAGCAGTAGTAGGGACAAGAGTCAGCGGAGAAGGTTACATCGGCAGCGAAGCATGTTGAAGCGACGATGCAACTAATCATTTTTTAGTTTCCAAACGCTGGTACCTTCAACTTGCGACTTACACCAACGGCGTCGATGTCGTGAGTGCTCCCTGAAAGATACATAGTCCGAATGGTGGTTGCGATCTGGTCTGTCGTCCTAGGAGAAGGGTGTACGAAGCTGAATAGAGGATCCATGAAAAAATGAGGCTGAACCAGATTTTGCTTCGTTGAATATGAGACGAGAGTAATGGCGGGGCTAAAACGGCAGTATTGACCAAGACACCGAGAAAGGCGAATGTATCAAAAACAATGATCTTGGTACGCAGGTAGGGATCACTAAGCTGTTCCTTGTACAACAAAGTAGACTCCATGCGGCGATGCGGGCTGTGCCTTGCAGCTAAGTGGCAAGGAGGTGGCCTGAAAATGAAGTCGCATACTGACAGAGAATAAATAGTGTCCAGTTCTTCTCACAAATACTTAAGACAAGGACTGCGGACAACATGCCATGTTCAATGATCTACCGGCGTAGACATCCTGAGAAGTACAATATGAGGACCCAGGAACTATCTGGAATGAGGACAGCTCACACATGAGGATTTGGACATACAGATCGCTGATATCAATGTCATCCAAGTATAAACTTCGAGGTGTAATGGTGTCAAAGGTCATCCAGCAATGCTAAAGAGATATCATTGGTTTCGGCTAGTTTCATGACAAGTGTCAAGCGTTGTATAGCTTTGGTAGAGGTATCAGCATGGTCTAGGTATATATTGATAATGTCCAAGGCTGATTGCGCGCTAATGAAAAGTTCATTCTGTCAAGAAACCAGCGATGAACAATTGATCAACATGAATGGTAGGATGTACAGGACTTTGACATGAACACGTGTCAGGGATCAGTTGCGCATACTGTGAATCGTTTGAATTGTCAAAGTGGGCGCTGTAAGGGCAAGTTTCTCCCCGAGTCAACTGGTGCAAGATTTCAATGAATTCTTTTCAGACCTTGTTTTCTGATCAGCCTGGATATTGATTATTCTGATTGGTATACCAAGCAGTCAATGAGTGGACAGGATGATAAACCGGGTGGAGGCGTGTCGCATGAAACTCCGGACTCCTCACCGATTCTGTCATCTGTATCCTGTCAAGTAGACAGTCTGGCGGCATACGATCCTAGGGAAATCATTGCTCCATATACTACCACTCATCAACCAAGTTCCGCTTCCTGTTTGCATAGACTGATGCCGAGGGTTGTATACAACCCAACCGCACTAGTCACTCATGCTCCGTGTTACATGTAAAATTAGCAGATCCAGGTAGGGGAGCTTGTTAGGTATACTTACTCATATTTAGTGCCCAACATCCGGTTGCAATGTATATACTTATGTTGTCAGATGTGATTGGCTTTGATACAGCCTGTCCTCCGGAGGACTGGGTGAGCAAGACTGATATGAGCTCAGAGAGCGCTTGCTGCATGATTGTAGTGAAGCTGAAATCTGCTTGTTGTGAATCCTAAAATTATTTGAACTACTTTACTGGGGTAAAAACCAATGATCTCTTATGATCTCTATGAAAGAAAAACCAACGCCAACAAAGTTAGGGATTTCTATTGAACACAATGGGTTTTTATATATACTAATTCATAATTATATGTTAAACTAAATGTAGTTATATAATTAGTAGGGGTTAAGAGACATCAAGCATAGAGTGATACTAAAGAAAACTAATGGGGAAAAGAAAAACACAAGGAAAGCATATGTCCTCCTTTAAATGCAAGTACACCAGACAAGCATAAGGTAACATCAGTGAATGCTTCAAGGGTGGGTATCAAGGGTAAGGAGTTGAATTCTGTGAAGGCAATTCATCTGGCAGCAATGGGGTTATTGTGATATAAATCAATGATCATCCACAGGGCAGCATTCTGCATGTGTGTTTAGAGTTCCCAGGTACCTATAGAAGTTGCTTGGTCCTTCCATTATACCAGGTATCCAAGGTTCTCATTTTGAAGGCATGAATCTAGATTTGTGTGAGTTCCCAGTTTCCTCCTCTGACATTGAGGGTAACGTGAGGGGCAGGGCAGTTAAACTCATCAGGTGTATATCTGCAAAGCTTTGACATGTTAAATGTTGCATGCATCTGCCAGGATTGCAGGATTGTTGGAGTTGGTAAGCATGTGGAAAATGTTTCTAGATGATAGGAAATGGCCCAAGGCATTTCCAATCTAGTTTTTTCTTTGCATTCAGCCAAACTTTGTCTCCTTTGAATCCCTCTGGTTGGTGATTGTGATTGTAGAATCACTTCATGACATCCACAGCTCCCCTTAATGCTGCTTGTGTCTCTTCACAAACAGACTTCATCTGTGCTTGAAAATCATTGGCTACTTTTGGATGTTTTGATTTCAGGATAGGATTCAGGCTGGTATTAACTTTTTGACCTTTTTTTTATTATAAGAAATGGAGATTTATCCATAGAATTTGATGTACAAAGAGTCTGAGGCATTGGTCAATTTCCTGATTTATTTGTTCCATTTGGCCATCTGTTTGAGGATTGTGTGAGGTTTATAGGTTGCAAGTAATGCTTAGAGCTTTGTTGTGAATGCGGAAGAAAATTGTGACCCTCAATCACTAATAACTGTTTGGGGTGTTGAGGATGTATGGGTGTAGCCTGGATCAACTGTTCTCTACAGTCTCATATGTTTTCTTTCCATTACAATACCACACCTCAGGTATATACTTAATGTTATATAGTGTTTCTGTCTGCACACTGAGGTTATCTACCTATTGTTACAGTTACAGTTCCTAGGTCCTCATCATAATCCAAGATACCCCAAGACCTGGTCCTGACTCAACAGGTTATGGGCCCCAATGTTACCTATGATATCTTGCCAACAAAGTTGGCAGTCACAGCCAATGGCTACAATTGGCCCATGTACCAGGAGTGCATCACAAATGTCATAACATTAAAGAAGTTTTCTTGACACCTTACAGGTACTGCACATAAACTGGCCATGCTCATTCAGCATGAGGGATCATTCTATCAAAATCACACCCCTTGCTCTGTTGTTGGACCAGGAGGTTGATGAGCTTGAGGATGTCATGGAGGAATGGTTGCAGAAGGAAGTGCAGGTCTGCAAAATCATCTATAGGGTTGATCAGTCTACCCTTCATCAGGTCAAGGGTGAACCTACTACTGCCACTGTTTGGAAGAAGCTCATGTAAATTCATGGCAATAAAGGTGCTATGTATAGAACTGACTTCCTTGCTCAACTACAGAACACCCACTGCATCAAAAATGGGCAAAATTGACATGAATACTTATCTTGCCAACATGGTTGTCATTGGGAAGTGTCTTGTCAAGATTGGTTGTCCTCTGTCCAATGCATGTTTCATCAGTTATATCCATACCTTGCTGTCTCTTGCCCCTACATACAAACCTCCATTCACTACCCTGGTTACTTCTGCTTGCATCTGTGGGAGATCAGTCTCCCATCAGGATCTGATTTGGCCCCTTAACAAAGAAACAAACAGTGCTGCCATTTATACCAACATCAGCTGACAGCATAAGGCAATGATTGAAGGTCATGCCAAGGCTTGTGGCAATTCCAAGGATAATAAGGGCAAAGACAAATCCAAGTCCAAAGACAAGGAGAAGCACCATTGGGACAACTGTGACAAAGATGGCCATACCAAAGAGAAGTGCTTTGAAGATGGCAGAGGCATGGCATGTAAGGCACACAAATGATGGATGAAAAAGCACAAGGGGAAGGGGAAGGATAAGGCAAAGTCAGCAAATGCCACTGAAATAAAGGAAAAAGAAAAAAATTACACTTTCCTCACCCTTCTCACCATTGATGCCCATGATGACAACATTGGTGATAACATTGCACTTGCAGTTATGTCTGGACACAGCTACAAAGCCCATGTCACATCTCCATCTGCCAGTATCATCATTGACTGTGACATGAGCAATGCAAGCAGTCATTTTTGCCATCTCACAAAAATTCCTTAACCATCAGGAAATTAACCCTAAACCAGTCTGTGTGTTGACAGATGTACCTTCAATGCTCTTGGCAGAGGAGATCTGCATGTCTGCCTACTTATGAGAGCTGGGGAAAGGTCAGTCCCCATCATTTTCAAAAAGGTTTACTATGCATCCACAATGGATTTGACACTGGTGTCTGTATTATGACTTGATCATGCCAGGTGTTCTCTTCTCATTGAGGATTAGATCTTTGTCATTCATAGTCCAAAGCCACAATGCCAAGTCATCAGTTGTGTTCCTGCAAACAATGAGTTGTATTGTGCTGATGGATCACTAACATCATCCCCAAAACATGTTGCCAATGTTGCTATCAAAATCTGTATCAATCAACAAGCTCCACCATTGAATGGGGCATATAAATCACAGTGATTTACAAGAAGTGGTCTGCTGAGGGATGATCAATGGTATTGAGCTTGACATGTTGTCAAAGCCCAACTCTTGCAAGGCCTGCATGAAGTGCAAGGCACATTGTCAATCATTTTTGAAGAAAAGTGAAAAGTGTACACTCAGTATAGCAAGAAGAATTGTAGGGTGATCTATGGGTTCCAGCACAAGTTAAATCCATTAGAGGAAATCTTGACTCCTACACAAGTGTCAACCAGTACACCCATGAAGAGCAGATCACATTCTTGCCTTGGAAGTCTGACACCTTCAAGGCATATTGCTACAATGAGGTGTGGGTCAAAGTCCATTGAAATGCAAACCTTAAAATCTATGGGAGTGACTGAGGTGGCAAATTTACAAGTGTACAAATGAAGACCTCACCAGGATGCTGCTGGCACTACTTATGATCTCACAGTCCACAACTCCACACAATCCTATGGTGTTGCTGAATGGGACAATTGGACCATTGTCAAAGGGGCTCACATGATGATGATAGCTGCAGGTCTTCCAAAATTCCTCTGGGCAGAGGCTAAACACCATATAGTGTGATTGCAAAACCACACATGCAGGGTAGGGCACTACAAGTACATGTGTCAGACATTGTAGTGGAACATGTTTTGTATTGTATGTTACATGTCCAGCAGAGTCCTCTGCATTGTAGTGGAAGTGAACAATGTTACATCTGCAATGGTGCCATTGCAATGTTACAATGTGTTGGCAAAAACACTCTGAGCAGACACCTTTGATTGCCCCCTTGGTTTACACAAGTTGTACATTGTATTGTTGTCAATGGTATCAGCAGACATTCACTGTCTGCTTTCTGTTGCTATATGGCATCCATTACAAAAAGTGGTTCCATTAGCTGGTGTGTGCCATCATATGACTCTTTCCATTTGAAGGCTGCTCCATTGTTGATTTTTTGTCTGTCACCAGATCCCAGCACAACAGCATTTCTGTTACAGAAGTGTTTCCATTAAGAAGCTCTTGATTTGTCTGTATAGATATTTGTTGAAATCTGTCAAAATGGTAGGCATTCAAAAATGCAGTTCCATTAGCCAGTGTGTGCTGTTATATAACTCTTTCCATTCCAAGGCCATTCCATTGTTGATTTTTTTGTCTGTTGCTGGATCCCATCACAAAAGCATTTCTGTTACAGAAGTGTTTCCATTCAAAAGCTCTCAGTTTGTCTGTATAGATATTTGTCAAAATCTGTGAAAGTGGTAGGCATGAGAGAATGTTGTTCTGTTAGCCAGTCTGTGCTATCATATAACTCTTTCCATTCCAAGGCCACTCCATTGTTGATTTTTTTGTCTGTTGTTAGATCCCATCACAAAAGCATTTCCATTACAGAAGCATCTCCATTCAAAAGCTCTTGGTTTGTCTGTATACATCAGGGAAATATAATTATTGGGACAGTATCATGGCTTAGTGGTTTAAAGTGCCATAATGTTATGCTCCTCTCTGTCAGAATGAGGGTTCCACTCCTTTATCTGGCAATTGACTACTGATTTGGTCTTAAATCTGATTTATTGTACTTTTTCTCCTGTGCTCTTACCAATGTGTAGGTACACTCTGAAGCAAAATACTCTCATGGTTTGGGTATTCAGGATGGCTACCTGCCAAATCCTGGATTGCACTGCAGCCAGCATTGCTCTACAAATGCTATTAACTTGCCTGATATAACAGGCTATTGTGGCTTAATGGATTTCAACATCAGAGGTCAGCTGATGTCTGCAGCCTCATATGCTCAGGTTGAGGGTCCAAATCCCTTGCTTGACATTCTGATGGTATAGAAAGATTTTTTAGTCATCATTTCAATTGACAATTGTTTGTTCCAACAAATGCCAATGTTCCAGAGAAACAGAAATTTGGGAACAGTATCATGGCCTAGTGGTTTAAAGTGCCATAATGTTACACTTCTCTCTGTCAGGATGAGGGTTTGATTCCTTGATCTGACTATTGACTGCTGATTTGGTCTTGAATTTTATTTATTGTACTTCTTCTCCCATGCTCTAACTAATGTGTAGGCTCACTCTGTAGCAAAATACCCTCATAGTTTGGGTATTCAGGCTGGCTACCTGCCAAATCCTTTACTGTGCTGCAGCCAACATTGTGAGGGAACATTGGTTATGGATGGTCCAAGCCAAGCTGCCACTCATGTCCTGACCATCCAGTCAAGAGGCAAGCAGCAAGTGAGCTGGCCAGAGGGCACAGTGGGCAAGCAGCGGGCAGTCAAGAGAGGAGGCAGAGGCAGAGGGCAGAGCAAGGCAGGGAGTGGCACTGACCAAGAGCACAGTCATGCTAATGAAGGCACTGACCAAGAGCACAGTCATGCTAATGAAGAAACCTGGAAGTGATGCTATTGTCCAGACTGGGGATAGTCTATCCCCAGGTCTGCCTTATATACTACAGGACTACTACAATGACTAATAGTACCTATGACTAAGTTGGAGGCTGCTGACTACAACCTAATGACAAAGTGGAGGCCAATGACTACAACATACTGACTAATTGGGTCTGATAGTAGAAGGATCAGTGATTGACAACAATATACCATGTGCCAGGTATAATATACCCATTAGGCCATGGAGCTGAGATGGAAGGGAGTAAGAGAGGCCTGGCAGCCCAGAGCCTGGTTAGATAGGATGCCAGTACTCATGAGCTAAGCTGAGCTAGGGTTGGGATGGTCTGAGGACCAGTCCCCTTACAAACATTGCTCCACAGACCCATTAACTTGGCTGAAATATCAGGCTTTCATGGCTTTATAGGTTCCAGCATTAGTGGTATATTGATGTTGTAGCTTCAAATGCTCAAGTTGAGGGTTCAAATCCCTTGCTTGACATCCATTGTCTATAAATTTGTTTTTGATTGTCTACTGTTTGCTCCAACATATGTTCCAAAGCACTATGGCTCAGTGGTCTGGATTGTTCATTATTCCAGTTGAACCATCTGTCTGGTTGATAGTTTGAATCCCTTGCTTGACATCTGTATAAATTTGGAATCATTTGTTAGTCATTGTTTCAATTACAGATGCTTATAGATGGCTGAGCATTGTGAGCCACTATGGATTAGTGGTTTGGATTGTCCCTTATGTGACATTCCCTTTGTCAGGCCTAGAGTTTGACTTCCTTGCTTGACATATTGATTTGCAATGATTTTTGATTATTCAATTCCTGCTATTCCAAATGTAACTAAACTATCATTCTAACTAAAATATCATTCCATGTGCCTTTATAACTTGATGGTTTGCATCCAGTGTATACCAATTTCTGGTGCAAGCAGCCCCCTGGCAGTGGCTGGGATTCCACTGCACTCTATTTCTGCTGTGAGCAGCCTTCTGGCAGCCACTGGGAATCTGGTGTGCCCATTTTTCCTGGCACCACAGTGTACTTTCATTTCTCCTGTCAACAGTGCTGGCTACAGCTTCTTTTTGGCATCCTTTCTCTTACTCATATTCACAGGAATTCTATCTACATCAATGAGCTCCATCCTCCAAGTTCTGATTCCAAATCCAAGAAGAACCCAGTGTCATTTATATACTCAGAGTCAAGTGGCATATATGGATCCTCTGGAAGGGTTCCCACAACTGTCAGGTTCTGCTGACCTCGGGGGCTCAGCTGCACTGGGCGAGTCCTTACTAGGCAGGCGTGATCCCCTTGCACTGGTAACCGAACACTCGAAAACGTTCTGGGCACTGATGGCTTGTGTGGATAGTCAGTGGGATGTGATCTGGACAGATCCAGGGAGGTCCGGAGGAGTTGGATTGCAAGAAAATGGGATGGGCTTGGCGTGGTTCAGGCAGAAGACCGTAAGGGAGATTCGCGGAAGCGAAGGAGTAGGCAGCTACGCAATCAATGGGAGCAGAGCTGGGGTTTGATGGAAGATCAATTTGAGTTGATGGAGTCTGGGGCCGAGCGAAGAGTGAGGTTTGGACCTGGTGAAAGAGTGTCAGGGTTCGTAATCGTAATCGCGGAGTTTGTGAGGTCGTTAAGGTTGATGAAGACTTGGGCACAGCGGCCGGACGCAGTCACCGAGATGGCATCAGACGAAATGGAATGGAGTCAATATGGAACAAGAGTAGATTAGAGTGGAGATACAAAACAATAATGAGAATGATAACGAAATGGAGACAAGACAAGACCGGGAGACTGAGATAAGACCAGGAGACTGAGATAAGAAAACGAGACATGAAACACAAAACATGAAACACGAGAAGGAAACAATCAGACCATAGGTAATGTTAAGCAATATCAAGACTAGAGTACGAAGAGCTGCTCGACGACTTATATACTGACTACTGGAGAACTTTGGGGTACGTCGGCTGCAGCAGTGGGGCTTGGCGGAGCTCGACGGAGTGGGCGGGTGTTGGTTGCGATCAAGGATTGGGCTGCACTGATATGTTGATGGGATCATTTGGGAACGTGGGTCACCCCGAGGTTGTCATGATACTCTGGAATGGGTCAGAGGAACCAGGGTGTTGAGTTGATGATGGGTGGTGAAGATCGGGAACAGCGGGGGTGGTTCTTGGGGTTTGGGAGATCCAGGGTGAGTGTCAGTGGCTGCGGGGAAGGCGTCAAAGTTGGCCAGGGGGCTGTCAGAGTTAGCCGGGGAGGCATTGGAGTTAGCCGAAATAGGTGCAGGGCATGGGCGGAAGTTCGGCGGAGCGTCAGGGGTTTTTTGGCTTGGGGGTTGCTGGACAATGTGCGGGGGTCCAGGGGACAGGTTGTGACAACAACACTTGATGTTGTGCTTGATGAAGTTGAAGTTTCTGAGAGAACATCAGAAATGTTAGCAAAGTCTGCTAAGGTGAAAGGGCCAATAGGCCTACTGTAAGGGCGACCTCTGGAGGCTGGGGCTCAATCACACAGCTGGCAAAGGGAAATCCAAAGTCTATTCAGTACTGTACAGTGTCTCCTGAGATAACTACTCACTTGGCAAAGGGAAATCCAAAGAGAACAACTCTGGGGATTCCCTAGGCCAGGTGTGATGCTTCAGAGGCTTCAGAAGCATGAGAAACAACTGTATAGTATGACAGAGAAAAAAGACACAAGTGATGTGTCAGCAATTGGTCAGCAGTTACATAAGCCAGTGGCCATGTCAAAGGGCCACACTTGTCTGAATTATTGACAGAGAACTGGTGCAGCCTGAGGGCTGAAACTAGGACCAATAGATAGGGAAAAGGAAGGAGAATAAAGGAAAACTATAATGGAGCAAATCTGACAAGAACTGAAGGAGGAGAAGGGGAAACAAGTGAGACATCCCCTGACATCACCCCCCCTCTAGGATGTGGTGCCTTGACGCACTGGGTAGAAGAAGTCATGAATTGCCTGGTCAGCTGGTGAAATAGAGTAGATGCCTTGAATTGCTTTGGGGGCATTGGGATGCCTATGGTAGAAGTCCCGGACCAAACCTGGTGCATGAACATTAGCCTGTGGCTCCCAAGAGATGTCCTCAATGCCATGTCCCTTCCATTTCACCTTGAACTGCAACTTCCCTTGGAATACCCTGCTGTCCAAGATTTCCTCCACCTCATACTCTTCCTCATCATCAACCAGGACTGGTGGTGGGGGTGGCTTAGGGCAACAGCCTGGGATTGGATCCTCTGGAGCTGGAAACAACTTGACCACATTGAAGACTGGATGCAGTTGGCACAGGCCTGCTGGGAGTTTAAGTCGGTATGCCAAAGGCCCTACCTTCTTCTCCACCATGAAGGGGCCTAGATGACAATGTGACAGCTTCAGGGATGGCCTTGTTGTCTTAATGTCTGAGCTATCCAAGTACACATGGTCCTTGGGCTTGTAAAATGGAGCAGGTGTCCATTTACAATCATAGTACCATGCCATGTCTTCCTTGGCCTTCACTAATGCAGCTTTTGCCTCCTCCTATGCCCTTCTCATCTGGTTCACAAACTCATTGATGGAGTCATTCTCTGAGGGGCATGCCCGAGGTTCAAATCCCATGTGAGGTTGCCTGCCAGTGTCCAGGAAGAATGGAGTCATCTGTGTGGAAGAGTGAACATAGTTGTTGTATTGGAATTCTGCATCTGGCAGCAGCTCATCCCAATCATCCTGCCTCTCATTACAAAACAGGCGGAGATACTGTTCCAGTTCCTGGTCAATGCATTCTGTCTGCCCATCTGACTGAGGGTGATAGGCTGTGGTGGTATGGAGCTTTATGCCTAGCAGGCAATACAGTTCTCAAGTGAATTCTGCCACCAACCGGGGGCACCAGTCTGAAACATATCCATCTGACAGACCATGAAGTTTCCAGACATTCTTACAGTACAGGCTGGCCACTCCCAAGGCAGAGCATGTGGTGTGAGTAGGTATGAAGTGAGCCCATTTTCCATAGAGGTCCACCACCACCATCACAGCATTGTACCCATGAGCATCTGGGAGCTCCACAATGAAATCCACTGATGCAACACTCTAGCAAGCAGCTGGAATAGGAAGTGGGTGGAGCTGGCCCATGGGTGCTTGGTGGCAAGGTTTTGTGCAGAGACAGAGGTCACAGGTGCTAGTGTAGGTGCCTACATATTGGGAGATCTGTGGCCACCAATAGTTCTGGGATACCAGCTCTAGTGTCTTCCACCTTCTAGGATGTCCAGCCACTTGAGAGTCATGATGTTGTTCTACAATGTGCTGACAAAGTTCTGGAATGTTAGGCACATAAATGTGTCCTCTGAAGGTCAGCAGCCCATTCTGAAGACCCCACTCATCTGCATGCACTGACTTGACTCCACTTGCCCATCGAGCTTGTAGGGCCTGTGCAGCCTGGGCAACTGCATCCTCCTTCTATGCACCCTCCCAGTTCCCTTGTCAGATGTCCCTAAGGATGTTTGCCTCATCTCCCTGAGCCACAATCCCTTCTAGTGTGTGGATGGCAAAGAGCTCTGGCTTGAGGAGGACAATGTTGTCATTATCTCCTGCTCCAGTGCCATGGTCTGCCCATCTGGACAGTGCATCTGGTTTGCCCATGCTCTGTCCTGGTGTGTGGTGCAGTGAGAAGTCAAAGTTGGCCAGATACAGAGACCACTGAGCTTGATGTCAATTGAGTTTCTTAGCAGAACAGAAGTACTCCAGGTTCTTATGGCCTGTCCAGACTTCAAACTTATGTTGTGCACCCTCAAGGAAATGCCACCATTCTTCAAAGGACTGAATAATTGCCAGCATCTCCTTGTCATGGATCTCATAGTTCCATTCCACTGCATTAAGGCTCTTGGAGTAGAAGGCTACTGGGTGCCATTTACCATCCTCTTTTGACTGCTGGGAGAGGACTGCCCCTGTAGCAAAGTCTGAGCTATCTGCTTCCACATGGAATGGAGAGTCATTGTTGGGGAACAGGAGGACTGGCTTTGAGGTCACAGATTGCTTGAGGGCATTGAAGGCAGCCTGCTGTGGGGGCTCCCACTGCCATGCTGTATCCTTAACTGTGAGGTCGAAGAAAGGTTGTGCATGGTGGGAGAAATCCTGTATGAACCTCTGATAGAAATTGACAAACCCAAGAAAGGCCTGTACTTCCTTCTTGTTCCTTGGCTCAGGCCACTCTGCTACTCCTGCCACTTTAATGGGGTCCATCTTGGCTGTTCCATGTGAAATGATCAAACCCATGTACTCCACTTTTGTCTGTTCAAATTTGCACTTCTCAGGCTTTAAATAGAGCTGGTGTTGGTGGAGGTGTTCCAAGACCATGCGTGTGACCTGGCAATGCTCCTCCTGAGTTCTTGTGTAGATGAGGATATTGTCAAGATACACGCAGACAACACCTTCTGCAATCAGATCACAGAAAATGTCATTCATCATAGTCTAAAAGGTGGCTGGGCTATTGGTGAGACCAAAGAACATTACCAGAGGTTCAAAAAGTCTGCGATGAGTTTGGAATGCTGCTTTCCACTCATCCCCTTCTTTGATGCTTACATTGTTGTAGCCCCAGTGGACATCCAACTTAGTGAAATAGCATGCACCTCAAAGGTTGTTGACAAGTTCTGAGATGAGTGGCAAAGGATAGCAGTTCTTCACTGTCATTGCATTCAGGACATGATAATCCTGAACCAGACAAAGAGACCCATCCTTCTTCTTAATAAAGAAGACTGGGGAGGCCATTGGAGACTTGGAGAGTCATATTCATCCTGAGCTAAGATTCTCCTGCAGGAAAGCATCCAGCTCATCCTGTTCATGGGGTGCAAGTGAATAGACCTTGCAACTGGAGGGCTCTGCATCTGATATCAGCTCAATCACATGATACCACTGCTTATGCTCTGGAAGTGAATCAAAGGAGGCCTTGGAGAATACATCCTCAAAGTCATGGAGGTGATTGGGAACAGTGCTATAGAAAGGCTTGGGCTGTGAATTTGCCACAAATGCCTCAGCCAGACACTGAGAAGTTGTCTGACTGGCCCAAATCTCTGCCACTGCAGGAGAGAGGCAGAGGGTTGTAGCATAGATCTGATCACCCACCTCTATATTCTCATCTGGGGACTCTGCATCTGGAGTACAGGTCCATTCTCCTCCTACTTCCTCTTCCTCTGGAGATTCACACCCTACACCTCAGACATCCTCATAGAGGGCCTCTCTATAAGGGAATGCCAGAGGGGGGGGACTCAGGAGGTTGAGATCAGCATAAGGGAGATGCCCAGCATTACAGGCACACACAGCAGCATGCTCACAAACTTTGGCTCTCTGCTCTATACAGGCTTCTTCTGCACAGGTAATGCAGTGATGTGGGCAATGACTCATCTTCACCTCACTCTTAGTCCAGTCAATCTCTGGATTGTGTTCATGTAGCCAGGTGAACCCCAAGATCATGTCTTGCTTTCCCAAACTAGTGATGGCAAAAGCAGCTTGCTTGGAGTGGTCTTAGTAGTGGAGGACCAGGTCCACCACAGAGCAAATAGAGCCAGCTTCATTGAGCATGCCATCAACATTGTATACAGGGATAGGATGAGAAAGGGGGCGAGTGGTCAGGCAGTGTTGTTGCATGTAGTCAGTGTCAAGGAAGAGGCCTGTTGAACCACTGTCCAGGAGGGCAACCACACTTTGGATCTGCTGGGTGTCTGTTGTCTCAATTTCCACCTGTAGCTTTAGGGAGTTGGTAGAAGGGGTGGAAGCAACAACATAATGGTGGGGGAGGCAGCATTCCTATGCAGGGATGTGAGGGCATGTGCTGGGGAGTGTGTTTCTGGCTGAGACTTTAGCTGGAGGGGGAGTTTGTATATCTGAGGAGGGGCTTATCATTTCAGGCATAGTATCAACAATGGCAACAGATATATTTGATTCTATGGACAGGGGAGTGAAACAATTAGTACTGGGCAATGGGGACATACTGGTCATCCATTGCCCTTTTAAAAATCCTCAGACTCTGCAGGAACCTCCTCCAGTCCATTGGCCACTTCCTCCGAATGGACAGCTATAGGTGCATCCAGAGAGGGAGTTCCTGTGGCATCCTGGGCTGCAAGGAGTTGGATGAGCAGCTCTTCTTGCTTTGATGCTGACAAGTAGTGAACTTCTAGCCCTTGAGGACAGTAACGGGCAAAATGACCTGCCTTCTCACAGCATCAACATAGCAAGGGGGTGGTGGACCACTGTCGGGAAGCATCAACATCCATTGGGACTCCTTGGGGTATGGAGCGCAGGGGAGCAACATGAGGCATGAAGGAAGGAGCTGCACCTGGTCATGAGGATGCTGGTGCAGGTGCAGAAGAGAGAGTTCAGGGGGTGAACCCTCCACAAGAAAAAGGGAAGGTTGGGGGTTGTGTCTGCTGCAGCTCACGTTGCAGTTCCATGAGCTGCCACTGCTTGTGTGCCACCTTGTACCAGGTATTGACCTGCTCATCATCTGGGCACCCTTCTGCCATGCTGTCTATACAATCCCTGAGAGAGGGGTGGAGTCCATCATGGAAGGTTAGGCAGAGTTGTAGACCATCCAGATATCCAGCCTGTTCAACTAAGGCATGAAAGGAGTCAATGTGCTCATCAAGTGACCACTTTCCTTGACCATACTGAGTTTGGTCTTGAAGGGAAAGTGCTGTGGTTTTGGCTAGGTCAAGGGGGAAGAACTCTGCTCAGAACTCCTTCTCAAACTCTGTCCAGCTAGAGAAACTCTCCACTTCTCCTGGGTGTCTGAAGATATGCAGTGCATAAGTTGAGGCTAGACCAGCCTTCATGTAGGAGAGGACCCAGGCAATTTTCAAGGCATCTGAGGTAAAGGCTTCACTACTCAGCTGGATATAGGTAATGCAGGACTGGAGGAAACATTCTCCAGCCTTACAATCTCCATCATATACATCAGGGAGTGCAGGATGAGGGAGTTTGGAATGAGGAGCTGAAAGGCCTAAGCCAGAGGCAGACGCAAACCATTCTGCAGCAGCTGGAGCCAACAAGCCTGAGTTAGGTGCAGACACAAACCATTCTGCATCTGCTGTAGGCATCAAAGGAGTGGTAGGAGCAAGGGGGAGACGTTCCAGAAGGGCTTGTAGAGAAAGGGACACTGCTTCAGTAGTTTGATGGAATCCAGTGAGTTCAGCCATGTGGGAAGTAAGGGAGGCTTGGGTAAGTTGAACCTGTGTTTCTAGGGACAGTAAACGACTACAGGCTTCATCCTGGGGGCTTGAAGCATCAGGGGGAGGTGCTGGAGGGGTTGGCTGGGTCATAGGAAGAGCACAAGGGCACTAAGACACTGGTGGGGGAGAGACCTTTTGAGAAACCAAGGAGAAGCTCAAGTAACCAAAAAGGGGGCTCCCAGACCAAATCTAGAGACTTGTTCTGCTGTAAGGGTGACCTCTGGAGGCTGGGGCTCAATTACACAGCTGGCAAAGGGAAATCCAAAGTCTATTCAGTACTGTACAGTGTCTCCTGAGATAACTACTCACTTGGCAAAGGGAAATCCAAAGAGAACAAGTCTGGGGATTCCCTAGGCCAGGTGTGATGCTTCAGAGGCTTCAGAAGCGTGAGAAACAACTGTACAGTATGACAGAGAAAAAAGACACAAGTGATGTGTCAGCAATTGGTCAGCAGTTACATAAGCCAGTGGCCATGTCAAAGGGCCACACTTGTCTGAATTATTGACAGAGAACTGGTGCAGCCTGAGGGCTGCAACTAGGACCAATAGATAGGGAAAAGGAATGAGAATAAAGGAAAACTATAACAGAGCAAATCTGACAAGAACTGAAGGAGGAGAAGGGGAAACAAGTGAGACATCCCCTGACACCTACATCTACCATGATCTCTTGCTTGCTGGAAAGCTTGTTCTGGCAGAAACAATTAGGTCTGCCAGGTAAATAATGCAGATTGACTCATGTTTCTGGTACAGCATGTCAATGTGTCTCATGTCCTCATGTGGTGTTACTATTTCATCATATCTTTGCCACTTCTCCACATTATTCCTCTGAGGAATAGGAGGAGTACCAGATGAAATTTTGTCATCTGGTGGAGTCAAGTGGGCCAGTCTATGTTTGGTGTTTGTTGCAGAGTTGCTATCCAACAGATGTGAATTGTGATCTGAACTGAATAGAGATGGTGCAGAATTACTATCCATCACAGAATCTGGTGATATTCCTAGTGGAATGATGAGGGGGGCAATCTCTCTGGCAGGTTGGTTTGCTATGCAGATGTATGTTATATTTGCTGGTACATTTTCTTCAGATCTGGCAATTGAAGTTCTGTTGTTAGATCCAGCATCTGATGCAATAAAAAGGGGAGGAAGACTATCATCTCTCAGTACATTGCCATTGTCAGAGATCACCTCCTTGTCAGACTTGTCATCCATTGCCATAAACAGAGGAGGAAGCCCATCATCATTTGGTTCACCTCTGCTGTCAGCCCTGTTACCATTGTCAGACTCATCATCCATCACCATAAACAGAGGAGGAAGCCCACCATCATCTGGCTCCCCTCTGCTGTCTGACCCATTGTTTGATGCAATGAAGAGTGGTGGGAGGTGTTCCTCATCTGATCTACTTTCCTCAGCATGAAACAGAGGTGGAATGTTGTTGAACTAGTATGGCTCAAAAGTCATACCCCTGAGGTCTGGATCATCAAACAATGGATTCTCAACATCCATCCATTTCTCATG